>CM049431.1:15298338-16548338 GCA_026929855.1 Poa annua
TTCGGTGGTTTGCCTGCAAGAACTTCGGCGTCGCTTTTGTGTCCGAGTTGTCCACCCATCGAGGTGTTGCCGAATGCGCGTGCGCGTGCCTCTTTCGGTGATGCATTGCCGTGACCGCCCGTGTCCGTGTCGCGGTGCCCGCCCGTGCGCGCTTTTCCTTCCGGTGTCCAATTGCCGTGTTCTACGTGCCGCGCTTCCCCGACCACTTCCACGACACCGACAAACGACGATGCCCCTTTTCCGCGACGACTACTTCCCCGACGGCGACTACTTCATCTACGTTCCGAAGACGTCGGTTCCGAACCCTAGTTCACCCGATCCGACGTGCGAACCCAAACCCTAACCCTACCTTCTTTTATTAAATGTCATCTATATTGTGCATATCGCATCATACTTGCATGTGTTTCATCTCTTGGGTTTGGTGGGGTAGCGATTCACCTAAACAATAATTATGGAATGTGTGGGCATTTAATTACTATTGTTGCCTATTCCATTTAATTTGACTAGATCATCTTTACCATGCCTTGCCATCTTAATGGACATTTAATTTGTGGGGTAGATAAATAACTTTAACATTGATATTAATTGTCGGAATCCCGATTCCACTTAATTTGGATTAAGTGCATCTCGCAATGCATCTTGCCATGCCATGCATCATTCTTCCATGATCATGCTGGATCTTTTGCCGTAGTTGTAAAATGCATCTTTTACGCTTTCCAGTGTTTGTTGCTTCTTCGCGGATAAGACGTTGAGATGTGTGAGCACCGACAAGATCTGCTTCCATGCGGGATTCCAGGCAAGCAAAGTTTGCTTGTTTACCTATACATTGTCTTTCATTCCTGCCGTTGATCTCTGCTAACCTAGTTATCGATTCTTGAACTGCGATCCCATCACATGTTTATCCTGCAGCCCATACAGCTTTATCCCCACATCCCATCACCTGTTGTTTGTTTATCTGTTGGCCTTGCGAGTCGTAGCGCATGCTTAGAGTTGATTGTGCGAGTCATCTGTTGGTCTTATGATTCATCTGCTTAGTTTGATAGATTCTTCTACCTTAATAAAATGTTGTATTATAATTGGGGTATTATAATTAAAAGATAAGGCACCAGGCGGAAGGCCTTGCGAGGTGCTTTGTTCTGCTCAGTGTCGACCTAGGAACTGAGATTTTGTCCTCGGATCCAATTTTGAGCGCACTAACCACTTGTGGGAGGCCCAATGGAGCCCCCCTCGACTTTGAACGGATCTACAGCTTGTCCATGTGCCGCAACTAGTTCGGGTTTTCCATTTGCTCATATGCATGTGCATGATGATGATGATGATAATGATGATGAGAGGGTATGTGATACGGGGGGTCATATAGGTGTGGTGCGTGCGATGCGGACAGTTCCTACTGTGGTTTGAGCCGCATGGCGCGTGGACACAAACTAATGAGTCCGCAATTGAGATTCGGCCGGACTCCTGACGCGGGTAACAACTCATATGGGTGGCACTTGGACTTGCTGTAGAGAAGGAATGAGTCGTGTTGAGAGGCCCTAACGGGTTGATCATGCGAGTATGGGTACTGTAGTGCACCCCTGCAGGATATAATCTTATCGATGAGCCGTGTCCACGGTTATGGACGACTTTGGTGATGATGCTGGCTAACAAGATCTAGACAACTTGCACCTATTTAATGTTAATTAAATTGACTAGTAATATAGAATCACTTTCACAATAAATTATAATTAAAACTGTTCAACGTGTGAGTTTCCTGAATTGCTTCCTCATATTTGGTTGAGGGGGTTAATTCGAGAATGGGTTATGTTTGGTGTTAGTTGTAGATGTTTACCTTTATGCGCTCTCTTATCCCTCTCTAATTAGACGGAAGTCGTAGCGTGTCTCTTTAGGTTGCTAGTGCTGCTGCCGCTAAGTCCACCTCCCCTATATTTTGGGAGATGGTGTAGAAAGTAGGCAAGTCGGTTTTGCTTGCCAGGAAGTGCCTTGACCCTCTTTTGGGATGTGCTTTATGTGCAGTCAACAGGTTTGAAGTCCGACGACGTTAGCTTGGGAATCCCTCCGGCTTGGCTGGGCAGGGATATGGCGCCATCGCTTATCTTCAGGACTCTTAGTCCAATTTGCCTCTTATCCGTAGTCGGATACTTTTTTGCTTCCGTTGTCATTTGTATCTTTATATTGTATCTTTTGTATCTTGACTCGTTCGAGTCGTTGTTGTATTTTATCTTCTGTTGTATTTGTGGATGTATCGGAACTGTTGTAATGTTATCACAATTCCACCCACATAATGCGCATGTTTCGGCGTGCACATTATGTCTGGTGGGCGACCTAAAATCATTATTATGCGGATTTTGGCGGGAACGCTTAAATCTACATAGTACCGATTTTAGGGCGTCACAGGAAGGGGCTTGGGCCCCTAGTCCAACTCGGACTAGGGGGTTTGGCCGAACCCCCCTCCCCCTCGTATTCCTTTAGTCCCACATGGGGGAGGCAAGGTGTTTGCACACCCCTTCCCCCCTTTATATAGCAAGGCATATTAATTGGATTAATAATAGAAAATTACAATTAATTTTATAGCAGGCCGGCCGAGTTGCTTCTCCGCCCGTTTTGCCCCCTCTCTCCTCCTAAGCTATACCGCCGGGCGCCGTTGCCCTGCGAGATTCCAGATAAGATCTACCCCTGCGATTTCAGCTGGATCTGAATGACCAGGGGTTGTCGTTAAGCTTTGTATGTTTGCGAGTGCTCGGAGGCGACTCTTTTGAGGAGCCTAGGCGACGTCGTCTCGTCCCCTTGCAGCTGCCGCGCCGCCTCCCCCCCTTGCCGCCGGCGCACCCCCGCTCCCCCTACCGCCGGCGCCTCGCCATCTTCCGCCTGACGCCCGTCGACGCAGGTCATCATCAACACCCCGGCGTCATCGTCTACATCATCGCGGCAAGTTCTCCGCGACCTCGAGGTCGGCTACGCACGACTTCATCGTCAGCGCTTGTGCGGGAGCGTAATCCCCGCTATCGGTCTACATGGAGGTAATGTAACCTGTTCCGCCACCGTTATCGCATGTACTAGATAGACATATCCTGGCCAGTTAGGGTTTCATTCGCTAGAAAAATTATTGTTTTCTGCACCGGAACCCCTTCAATTTATCGCCGTGCATGTGCACTGAAATTGCTTGAATCTACCGGTACATACTAAGAGCTCCACAGCTTGAAAAAGCTGATGATTCAAGATCATGATGTTCTGAGCTCATACTAAGAGCGTAGGCATACGAGGTTGTGTTCCACACTATGTGTTACGACAATCTTGTTATGGAGGTCATATTAATGGAATATGATAGACCTACGAACTACGAAGAAGAGATGGTGAACCTAAGTCTGAGAAATGGCTATGAGTCATTTATGATCCGAAATAAAATCCATGTACGATTACCAGGTATTGACTTGGGAGATCTTCTTGATGGCATCTAGGATGTTAATAGTATATGGAGTTTTATAAGAGAGTAGATATTGAGCAGATTCGTTTTGTCGTGAAACAGTTCCGACATACCACATGAGAGTTTGTCTCAAGTGGCGAAGCCTAAATCTATTCTAGGTCGTTTAGCAATTACTATAATTTCGAATGAGAAATTGATAGATGGATGAGAAAACCATGGTTCTTAATAGTGTAATTAAGAATGGTTTGTAATCCTGAGGATGCTGAACATGTGTGCAAACTTCGGTTGTCCATTCATGGGCAGAAGCAAGCATATCGGAGCTGGAATCTTCACTTTGATAGTGTGATCAAAGGATTTTGGAGTTGTCCAAAATAGTTGAAGAAACCTACATTTGCAAAGAAGTGAGTGGGAGCAAAGTAGCTTTCCTTGATCTTATATGCGGAAGGCATATTTGAGTGGGAGCTAAGTAGCTTTTCCTTGATCTTATACGCGGAAGGCATATTTGAGTGGGAGCTAGGTGTCATTCGTGATTTGGTATGTAACAACATATTGAATGACACAGATCCTCTAGTAGAGTGTAAAGGATTATTTAAGTGATTAAATTTTCTATGAAATGAAGTTAGGAGTATTAGGCATCTGATTTATAATTGTATAGATCAGAGGGGGCTTAATAACATTAAGTCGGAGTATTTCCTAAGTCAGGATTCTGAAGTGTTTCAGAAAAGGACAAGCGAAGAAAGAGGTTCTTGCTTGTATGACTAGGTAAAGATTAAGTTAATCTTGGACTTTTCAGTGATAGAAAATGATGTTCGACATTCTCTTTGTATCACACATAGAGTCTATCAGGCTGAAATCTCAACTTGGTGTGACCCGAGTTCTTGGTTGAAGAACAGGTTCTAGAGTGATCCTTGTGTGGATCAATGAACAAACGTTAAGTTTATTCTTCAGTGTCTATGAGAACTGAAGATAGGTTTTCTAGTAACAGGTAAGAGTGGAATGGCAACTTGCCGTAAAGCGGTTACGATGATGCAAGTTATTACACTGACCCATACGACTAGAAATCTCATATAGGAGATGTCCTTTATTTTGAAGATAGACATGGTTAGTTTGCGAAGTCGCATATGAATGCACTGTCGTATGATCTACATAGGTATAGAAATATATCGCGACTTTAGAAGTAGCAAGTGTGATTGGACTGAGCAGTTTTCCGAGCGTAGGTGGTCCCCTTAATAGATCTCTTAGACTTTTAAGGCGCATGCTACGCGAATGCTCGAGTCTCACTCCATCCACTGGGATATATTTCACCGTCATCGTAAGATACGGGTTGATGTCAAACTAGGTGACATAGAAGTGTTGCAAAGCACATATAGGTCTCAATGTGTGAGGTCTATTGACTGTATTCCTCTTCCACGAGGCGAGCAGGCACCAAGATGCTATGGGTGTTGAGCTTTTACCAGGTTGTAAACTAGATTAAGTGTTACTCTAGTGCAAGTGGGAGACTGAAGGGAATATGCCCTAGAGGCACTTAATAAACATAGTTTATTGGCAATATCCCAATCGTTCATTATATGTTTTATGCCATGCTATAACTGTATTAAGCGAAAACATTAATACAGGTGTGGTAGATAAACAACCAGCTCCCTAGTAGCCTCTACTAAGACTAGTTTCGTTGCGCGATTGATGATCGAGGTTTTCCGATCATAGGGCATGGCGCCGGTCGGCAATGGAAGTCATATCGTTAGGAGTAACGATGTGATGGACGTACCCAGTATTTATAGGACATAGTCATTACGCCTTAAGACCGTGAGACCAACTCTTATTGTTATTCCTGGAAGATACTTTGATCGCACCAATAACGGTGATACTTTTGGGTATCGGAAAGGAGTAGTTGAGACGAGGGGTCAACAGCGGGATTTGTCAGTCCGCATAGCCGGATAGATACTCTAGGGCCCATTCGGTGAGATTATGTCAAATGAGTTTGCAAACATGTGACTAGGTCACCAGTTGACATAATATCATAGACGAGTAGAAGATAGCGATGTCGGTAACGAGATCATGCTAGGTATGGAGATATCTGAGAATGATGCTCGGACACGCTAAGTATCGCCATGACAAAGGGTTTAAGACTAGACGTCCAGGTTTGATAGATGAAAGTCATTCGTTATATCACAGGGATTAATTCATGGGGTCCAGGCCTACGAGTTAGTCGTTGATCATAGAGGAGTCTTGATCGTACTTGTTATTATATCGAACCGCTAGGGTAACACACTTAAGGGGTTTCGACAAGACAACCGGAAAGGAAAGAGATCACCGGGAATATCCCGGGAGGGGTCCGATGGAGATCGGGCTGCGCCGAAAGAGTTTTCGGAGCTAGGAAAAATTATATATATTATGTTTGATATTAATTAGTGTAATTAATATGCAAATATGATTTTATATATTTATTTTCGAATTTATTTAGTCTGATTTCCCTAAATGGGAAAATCCTCAAGGGGATTCGGTGGGGGCATGGAGGCCGGCCTAGGTGGGCCAAATGGGGCCCACCAGGGGGCCGGCGCACCATCCTTGGCCGAACCAGGCTGTGGGATAGTCCCACATTGCCTGGCTGGCAAGGTTGGCTCCCCCTGGGAGCCTATATAAGAAGGGGCACCCCTGGCCTTTTAATTCACCAATTAATTCCCAATTTCTCTCTCGATCTCGCGGTTCCCTTGTCGGAGCCGCGCCGAGTAGAGGAGGGGGATCTCTTCCACCATAGCCCGCTGCCGCGCTGCTGGTGTTCCGGTCCAAGTCTTCCGCTGCTCGTCCTGGACTGGAGCTTCGGAGGCCGTCGTCTCCACCGTATGTGTGTGACGCCCTGCGAGGTGCTGCGCTAGCGGTACTCGGAGGCCTACTTCCTCCACCCGACCTCGGGGTCATCTTCGTCGTCTTCGTCACGCCGAGTTCTCCGCGACCTAGAGGTCGGCTACGTCGTCTTCGTCGTCAACGCTTGTGCGGGAGCGTAATCCCCGCTATTCGGTCTACGAGGGTATGTATTCCGATCTCCGCCGTACTTCTATATCTGCATAGTGTAGATCTTGGCTAGTTTAAGGATATCGTTGCTAGGAATTTTTTTGTTTTCTGCACACGATCCCCTTCAGTGGTATCAGAGCCGATCTATCGTAGATATAGTTGTACGCTGTTAGAACCCGTGTTCTGCACGGGGGCATCGTTCCTGTTATTTGCTACCCTCTAGCGTGCACTTGTGATTCCAGCGGCATCAAGTTGATGAAGCGGCCCGGACCGACTTTACGCGTACGCTTACGCGAGACTGGTTCCACTACTGCCATACGGCTTGTACCGTATCTGTGGCTGGCGGGTGCCTGTTTCTCTCTCTTTAGTTGGCTTTGCATTTTCAATGGAGGGCCCGAAAGGGATGCTTAAACATGCAATTATTGGATCGTTGTTGTGGTCATAAGGTTCGTAGGTATGAAGCGGTTCTATTTACGAAAGCCACAAGCCACGTAAAATATGCAAAAGATAAAGTAGAAGCGTCTAACTTTATTTTGCAGGGGCTATGTGATATGGTCAAGGTAGGTTTATTAAATTTTTTATAAACTGCGGGCGCCAAGAAGATCATGGCGCAATGGACTATATCACATTGCATTACATTTGATGTTTTGTGTGCATCTTATATTGTGTAATTGTGTGTATAGTATACATTAGTTACACGGTGGTAGCTATATAAGATGATCCCTTCAAAATACCACTAGTGTTCTCCCTCCAACGCGCACCACCAAGAAAGTTCTACGTTATGAGGCAGGCCGTGATGATCGGGTGTCAGACATCTCGTCGTTCGCATACAGTGGGTGTAAGCCATGTTGCACAAGCGTCAGCGTGGAGGTTTTTGGTGGCGAGCCTAGCATATTCAGAAATATGGCCTCGGAACAGGAAGACCGAAAGGTCGAGCACGAGTCACAAAATTGGTGTGGCGTACATTTGTCTACTCTTGAAATTGTGCCGCCGGCTCTGATGATGAGGGGTGGTGCAATGGATGGGGGTCGTGTAATCGCTTAAACGACCAGGAGGGATGTTCGTTTGAGTGGGAGTTCGGATAGTTATTTTCTAAAATACTAGAACTCAGAATATAATGAACAGAGTCTGTTTTGCAAACCTTTGTAGATATTAACCATTGTGATAGCATCTTTTCAAATTAGGCGCATTCCTACGATTGAGAAACTTAAAAGGTTGGGTCCAAACTTCATAGTTTTATACTTTAGCTTGAGGATACTCCTTGTTTAAACCGTTAGCTCTTTGTGTTACAATACCCGCTAGGAGATAAACCCGGAGATTCCGCTAACAAAAGATAATTTTGATTATCGGATTTTGTGCGGATGATATCATCATAGTCCAGTGTATGCTATGATCTCTGCCATAAAGAACCAACGGTGGGTACGAGTTTTTAGATCGCGAACATTTGGTCGCTAAACTCGGGGTACCTCTATAGTTGGGTTGATGAAGTTTATCAGTACGTTGACTGATTGTCTTCTCAACCAAGATGGAAGAGAATGCACACATTGAGGGAGCACGTGGCGGTCATACTTAATGACATCTGTTCAGGATTAATGAACATTGAGACGCCTCGCTCAGCTCAATTACTGGATGACAGACATCGTTGCCAAGTGCAAATCATCTGTCATAGACTATGTCATGCAAGGGGAATCGTTCACCTTCATGGTTCTTGATTACGGTGGAAGTATCAAGAAAATGAAACAGATCACCGGAAGTCATCAATGATGATGGTGTATATATGATATACATGTTATGAATGTTTTAGCTAAGCAAGTACTCGTAGTAGTGACTAAGTTTTGAACTAGTCATGTTTTGTGAAAAACCAGGTTTACTGGTTGAGTAGCTTGAAAGGATGAGGCGACATTGCGTGTTGATAATGGCAGTCAAGTTGTTGTGACGGCCATAGACACTCTCCCTCTAGATCTACCATTTGAATAAATTCTTTATGATCGGGTGTTGGTATGATCGTTACAAGTGTGTCTCCTCTAGCGAGACACTTGTTCATACATGATAGTGACAAATTGGTGTCCTATATTTATGAAGTAATGATCATATGCCGGTTTGAATTTAGATGGTAGAAGCTCTCACATTCATAATATTAATGCCAAAGGATACAAACTTAATAAAGACACCACATATGTGTGGCACTACCGTTTAGTCATGTCAATGTTATATGCATTAGCTCCACACTGGATGGACCTACAAGTCCTAAGATTTGATCTTTTGACACTTGCAAAATAACTGTGACACCGTTTTCGGAAAGCGGGCATATAACTTATTGATAGTCATACATGGAGATGTATGTGGTTCAATGAAGTAATTGACGGGTAGTGGAGACCTTTATTTCGTGAACTTCACTGAACGTTTTGAGTATAGCTTGTTGAGAATCATGCATTTGGGTGTATGTGAATCAATGAAGTACTTTAACGTGTAGTGGAAGTCTTTATTTCATAGACTTCATGAATATTCCGAGTAGATATATGGATATCCACTCCGGGGAATGTTAGTCTGAATTTTTGATTCGATCAAACGAAGTTCAGAATGAAGTAGGAAATAAACTTAACAAGAAAATCAAATTCCCGCGATGCAAATCGAGGAATGAAGATTTGAGTTATAATGTTGGCACATCACTGGAAGACTTGTGAGAAGAGTTACACAAATTACGTCGCATGGAACACCATAGTGTTATGGTGTGTTAGGACGTCGTAATTGCACCCTATCGGATAGTGTGTGGTAAATAAATCTCTTACCGAATTATTGTGATCATTAGAGTCATATGGTAGAAACGTAAACACTCACGTTAGCAAATAGGTAAACCATTTGAATCCATGGAGACAATACCATATGAGTAATGGTGTGGCTTTTAGCCTGGATTGTCGTTTCAGCAATTTAGTGTTTCGATGTAATCGAACCTAAAATGGATTAATCTTTGTAGTATACCCTACCTAAAGAGTTAGTTGGGTACATGTCTCACGACATAGGCAAAATCTTTGCCGGGATATACCTTGCGAAAGAAATAGTTTCTTGTCCAAGGGTATAAGTGAGAAAGAAAGTAGAGTGATACGAAGTTGGTGAACTTCCTCTCCAGACATCAGAGTGGCGCAATCAAAAGTGTTTTTGGTGTCAGGCTCCACAGCTTGAAAAAGCTGATGATTCAAGATCATGATGTTCTGAGCTCATACTAAGAGCACAGGCATACGAGGTTGTGTTCCACACTGTGTGTTACGACAATCTTGTTATGGAGGTCATATTAATGGAATATGATAGACCTACGAACTACGAAGAAGAGATGGTGAACCTAAGTCCGAGAAATGGCTATGAGTCATTTATGATCCGAAATAAAATCGATGTACGATTACCAGGTATTGACTTGGGAGATCTTCTTGATGGCATCTAGGATGTTAATAGTATATGGAGTTTTATAAGAGAGTAGATATTGAGCAGATTCGTTTTGTCGTGAAACAGTTCCGACATACCACATGAGAGTTTGTCTCAAGTGGCGAAGCCTAAATCTATTTTGGGTCGTTTAGCAATTACTATAATTTCGAATGAGAAATTGATAGATGGATGAGAAAACCATGGTTCTTAATAGTGTAATTAAGAATGGTTTGTAATCCTGAGGATGCTGAACATGTGTGCAAACTTCGGTTTTCCATTCATGGGCAGAAGCAAGCATATCGGAGCTGGAATCTTCACTTTGATAATGTGATCAAAGGATTTTGGAGTTGTCCAAAATAGTTGAAGAAACCTACATTTGCAAAGAAGTGAGTGGGAGCAAAGTAGCTTTCCTTGATCTTATATGCGGAAGGCATATTTGAGTGGGAGCTAAGTAGCTTTTCCTTGATCTTATATGCGGAAGGCATATTTGAGTGGGAGCTAGGTGTCATTCGTGATTTGGTATGTAACAACTTATTGAATGACACAGATCCTCTAGTAGAGTGTAAAGGATTATTTAAGTGATTAAATTTTCTATGAAATGAAGTTAGGAGTATTAGGCATCCGATTTATAATTGTATAGATCAGAGGGGGCTTAATAACATTAAGTCGGAGTATTTCCTAAGTCAGGATTCTGAAGTGTTTCAGAAAAGGACAAGCGAAGAAAGAGGTTCTTGCTTGTATGACTAGGTAAAAGATTAAGTTAATCTTGGACTTTTCAGTGATAGAAAATGATGTTCGACATTCTCTATGTATCACACATAGAGTCTATCAGGCTGAAATCTCGACTTGGTGTGACCCGAGTTCTTGGTTGAAGAACAGGTTCTAAAGTGATCCTTGTGTGGATCAATTAACAAACGTTAAGTTTATTCTTCAGTGTCTATGAGAACTGAAGATAGGTTTTCTAGTAACGGGTAAGAGTGGAATGGCAACTTGCCGTAAAGCGGTTACGATGATGCAAGTTATTACACTGACCCATACGACTAGAAATCTCATATAGGAGATGTCCTTTATTTTGAAGATAGACATGGTTAGTTTGCGAAGTCGCATATGAATGCACTGTCGTATGATCTACATAGGTATAGAAATATATCGCGACTTTAGAAGTAGCAAGTGTGATTGGACTGAGCAGTTTTCCGAGCGTAGGTGGTCCCCTTAATAGATCTATTAGACTATTAAGGCGCATGCTACGCGAATGCTCGAGTCTCACTCCATCCACTGGGATATATTTCACCGTCATCGTAAGATACGGGTTGATGTCAAACTAGGTGACATAGAAGTGTTGCAAAGCACATATAGGTCTCAATGTGTGAGGTCTACTGACTGTATTCCTCTTCCACGAGGCGAGCAGGCACCAAGATGCTATGGGTGTTGAGATTTTACCAGGTTGTAAACTAGATTAAGTGTTACTCTAGTGCAAGTGGGAGACTGAAGGGAATATGCCCTAGAGGCACTTAATAAACATAGTTTATTGGCAATATCCCAATCATTCATTATATGTTTTATACCATGCTATAACTGTATTAAGCGAAAACATTAATACAGGTGTGGTAGATAAACAACCAGGTCTCTAGTAGCCTCTACTAAGACTAGTTTCGTTGCGCGATTGATGATCGAGGTTTTCCGATCATAGGGCATGGCGCCGGTCGGCAATGGAAGTCATATCGTTAGGAGTAACGATGTGATGGACGTACCCAGTATTTATAGGACATAGTCATTACGCCTTAAGACCGTGAGACCAACTCTTATTGTTATTCCTGGAAGATACTTTGATCGCACCAAACGTCGTATCTTATTTAGTATGACAATAACGGTGATACTTTTGGGTATCGGAAAGGAGTAGTTGAGACGAGGGGTCAACAGCGGGATTTGTCAGTCCGCATAGCCGGATAGATACTCTAGGGCCCACTCGGTGAGATTATGTCAAATGAGTTTGCAAACATGTGACTAGGTCACCAGCTGACATAATATCATAGACGAGTAGAAGATAGCGATGTCGGTAACAAGATCATGCTAGGTATGGAGATATCTGAGAATGATGCTCGGACACGCTAAGTATCGCCATGACAAAGGGTTTAAGACTAGACGTCCAGGTTTGATAGATGAAAGTCATTCGTTATATCACAGGGATTAATTCATGGGGTCCAGGCCAACGAGTTAGTCGTTGATCATAGAGGAGTCTTGATCGTACCTGTTATTATATCAAACCGCTAGGGTAACACACTTAAGGGGTTTCGACAAGACAACCGGAAAGGAAAGAGATCACCGGGAATATCCTGAGAGGGGTCCGATGGAGATCGGGCAGCGCCGAAAGATTTTTCGGAGCTAGGAAAAATTATATATATTATTTTTGATATTAATTAGTGTAATTAATATGCAAATATGATTTTATATATTTATTTTCGAATTTATTTAGGCTGGTTTCCCTAAATGGGCCTTCTGGTCGAAAGAAGGCCCAAGAGGGGGAAAATCCTCAAGGGGATTCGGTGGGGGCATGGAGGCCGGCCTAGGTGGGCCAAATGGGGCCCACCAGGGGGCCGGCGCACCATCCTTGGCCGAACCAGGCTGTGGGATAGTCCCACATTGCCTGGCTGGCAAGGTTGGCTCCCCCTGGGAGTCTATATAAGAAGGGGCACCCCTGGCCTTTTAATTCACCAATTAATTCCCAATTTCTCTCTCGATCTCGTGGTTCCCTTGTCGGAGCCGCGCCGAGTAGAGGAGGGGGATCTCTTCCACCATAGCCCTCTGCCGCGCTGCTGGTGTTCCGGTCCAAGTCTTCCGCTGCTCGTCCTGGACTGGAGCTTCGGAGGCCGTCGTCTCCACCGTATGTGTGTGACGCCCTGCGAGGTGCTGCGCTAGCGGTACTCGGAGGCCTACTTCCTCCACCCGACCTCAGGGTCATCTTCGTCGTCTTCGTCACGCCGAGTTCTCCGCGACCTAGAGGTCGGCTACGTCGTCTTCGTCGTCAACGCTTGTGCGGGAGCGTAATCCCCGCTATTCGGTCTATGAGGGTATGTATTCCGATCTCCGCCGTACTTCTATATCTGCATAGTGTAGATCTTGGCTAGTTTAAGGATATCTGAAAGTGCATTCTATGTACTCCCAAGTTTTGGTGACTAATGACAACACAAAAGGTATTCTAATGTTTGTGATGAAGCATGCAGGCTATTTTACAGGTTGACTGTCAAAGAGGAATACTTAGGTTGCCTAAATATCATTTCAATTGCACCTGGTAATTGTTCAGGAATTCAGTCAGGAGATTTCCTAGCCAAGCTTTATTTTTCACCAAGTCTGAATTCAAATGCGCACTGACTCCAAATCAATTTTAGCCGGAAATCCTCCCGGAGATTTCCGGCGCTCGGAGATTTCCGAGCCCCAATACGGAGATCTCCGAGTGTCAGAGGAATTTCGACCAAGTCAAGAAGTTCAACCAGTACTGATCCAGCGTCAAGATCTACCGGAATTTCACCCGGATATTTCCGGGGTCCGGAGATCTCCGGTCCTCAACCCGGAGATTTCCGGGCTGGCGTCTGTGCAACGGGCAGATTTTGAGGAGGGGTATAAATACCCCTCGACCTACCTCCAGTTCCTTAGCTTCCAGATTTTCTCTCTCCTCCATTGGTGATGAAGCTCGTTTCTCCCGGATCTCTCAATCCAGCCACTCAAATCCGTTGATACTTGGGGATCTGAGGGAGAAGCCACCTGTAGCACCCCAACTTTTATTAAAGTTGGAACACCTGTGTTATGTGCCAGTCCCTGGATCACTGCCAGCACCACAGTACAAAATATAAAGTATCATTGCATAAGTATTAAATTGCTACAACGAGATCCAAAAATAATAGCCAATATGGCTTTATTACAATTTGCATAGCCATGAAGGCTAGCGAAAGTTCAAAGTTCACAGCGAAAGCAAAATAACATTGAGCCTCATCTTCAAGCATGCGCCACAGGCAGTCGTGTTGGGTGTAGACTCGAGCCAATCATTCAGCATCTGAATTTCCTGCACATTGGAATATGCAGCCCCCGAAGGAGGTCAATACAATGATGTATTGGCAAGTGACTAAGGTGGATAAATATACTGGCAAGTCTACCATCTATATGCATATTTGGCTTGGTGGGGTTGAAGGCTATTTGCAGAAAGCAAGTTTTCTCCTATCATTTTGTAAAACACTTTTATTTCTCGAAGACTTGGCACCGAAGGACAAAGCCCAGGTGCACCAACAATTCTTTCCTTAGTCAAAATTTTACTTTATGAAAACAGTGTTGAGATTCTTCTGCCCATCCTTGTTCAGTTGCTCGAAGTAGTCCATATCCGGGGACACGGCTGAGATCTCAGATTGTCGACTCTGCAGAGGTTGTGCACTTTCACCTTTAGACTCAATTTGTCCGGGAAATCCTATACACACGGAGTGTATTATGGAAAGGAGAGAATTGAGACAAGAACTTTCAGAAGAAGAATGCAACCATACTAGCAAGACCCGTTCCACCTATCATCTCTACATCTGCTTGTCAAGCTGACAGATTGCACTCTCACAACTTAATCGTTCTAGACAGAGCCCATTGTCAAAAGGTTGCACGGGAAGCTTCTAAACTTGGAGGGACTTGGTAATCTCTTCGTTCCTGGGTGGCCATCCACAAGTGTACTTCTGGGTAACAACCACCATACTCATGGCCCTAAGTAGAATAGACATTCATCCTAGGCGAAGACAACCACAAGCATAGTCCCAAAAGCCACTCAACATAAACCATATCAACCAATTCCACCAGATGTGTATTTTAGAATTTTTAACACTTAGAAACATTTCCATAACATGGCAACATTTTTATAGCATGGCTAAGCAACTAATAAAATATTTTCATGGCTGCTTAGGGAAAAGGGTGGCTACACACTACTAGGATATTTGTAAAATACCAACTAACTTAGCATTATAAAATAAATCACAATCCCTATCAGGCACACTACTCAAAACATACTACTTATGCATATAGAAAATATGGGATATTGTATGAATGTCACTTGCCTTGGTAACAGGAGGAACAAGCACAGCAAGAATAACAATCACAAGCAAGTCCTTCCTCTTCTTCACAATCTATCACAAACAATGAATAACATAAATACCAACACCATATCATCACAACACTTAAACATAATCATGTATGCATGAATGATATGCTATGATGATAGGACACACTTATTAATAATTCTTATTTTCTGTCATTAGTAAATGAATATAATGTTTAGGTATCAATTAAATAATTTAAAATAATATAGTAAAACTTTGATTTCTATAATTTACTACTTTTATTGTTTTTATGACATCTTCAATTTGGACATTTATTAATATTGCTGGACAGAGGGAAAATATACAATCTTAAAACAATTACATTTATTTCTAAATCATTTTTATTATTTAAGTTATTATTTTAATGGCCGAAATACTCCTCTGATAATTATACAATTTATAATTTGTCAAAGGGAAAAACAAATGATGTAGAATTAAACTACATGAGCAGAGCTTTCCAATGACATAAAGTTTATTAAATTTGGACTTACAGATCAAAAGTTATGAATTTTGCAAGTTTTATCTATTTTCTGTTTTATTTATAAAATTTCCTGCGAAAAAGAAATTAAATGGGCTACGTGGCGCAATCTGATTGGTCGGTACCGCTTCAGCGCGGATCGGCTGCGAGAGCCGTCCGATCTAAATTAAAATGGACGCGCGAGATCTAATCGATCTAGATCCATTGGATCTAGATCTAACGGTCCACGATTCGTTGACCAAAAACGGGCGGCGCGGTCACCGAAGACGCGCGGTGCGCGGCGGAGCCATGGCCGGCATTCGCGCCCGAGGCGTGCTACGATGCTAGGAGGAAACGGAGCTCACCAGGAGATGCGCGACGTCGTGGGGAGGGCGTTGGCGCGGTGGTGATGACCGGAGCGTCCTCGTCTTCCCGGAAGAGCTCGCCGGAGTTGCGCGCGGCGTCGGCTCCTCTCGGTCGTGGACGGAGGCGGGGTTTCGCTGCAAAAACACACGCTCCACTATGTCAACTCGATGCGCACGGCTCACAGGAAGCGAAGGGAGGTGGAAAGGAGGTCCGAGGTGGCCGGAGTTGCTCGGGCGGCGGAGTTCTTACCGACGGCGACGGCGGGATGGCGCGAGCTCGTGCGGGCAGCCTATGGGTTCTCGGGAGGTGAGGTTTGGGGCAATCGGACGAGACCGAGGAGGGCTATTAGTAGGGGGAGGAGGCGAGGTAAGGGGAGCAGTAAATCGCTCGTAATCGTGCGAATCAAATCCGCCGTTTCCTGTCGGGATCGGGGCGTGATTTGGGGAAGAACGTTTCCGCGGGGGTGATGACAGGTGGTTCCCACCTGTCAGCGACTGCGAGCAAGCGCGCGGGGTGCTGGGCCGTTGGCTGGCTGCTCGGCTGCGCGCGCGCGGTAGATAGCTACGGGGCGGCCCACTCGACTCAGAAAATCGATTCTTTTTATTTTAAATCCTTTTCTGTTTTTAAATACTGATTTCAAATATGATTTTTAAACTTATTCAAAACATTTCAGAAAAATTCATAAAAATATGTTTTGGAAAGGTTGTTAAAAATGGAACTTTTTAACATTATTCTTGCCCATATATAAATTGGTAGAATTTTATTTATTAAAGGAGTTTTAAATAAACACTTTATGGAATTTTTAGATTATTTATATTTAAGATTTGAAGTTTTATTTAATATTTTTGTGATGTATTCTTATGCTCAATGATGCATGATGCTTGAATGCAAATTTTTAAATTTTTGCAAAATTTGGGATGTTACACCACCGATCTACATCTCCACCGAAGCGATTCGACTTTCCCCCTCTATTTCTTGAGGGGCAACGAATCTAGGGTTCCTTTGTGGATAGCTAGGTTCATCTTTGTGTAGTTTGATCATTTGTGGATTCCTTTGTGGAAGTGACCTGTTGTGGTCGTTGTGAGAGCCCCCAATTCAGTTGTGGGTGTGTGCCTCACGAATTTGTACGGGACTTTCTCCGCCCTTAAAGGAGTCCTTAGTGGAAGTGTGGATTCGCACCTTTGTGGTCGAATTCACAGGAGAATAGGGTGAGGCCTTTGTGGCGTTGAGCAAACCTTTGTGGTAGCTCACACCTCTCCAACGAGACGTACACCTATGTGGTGGAACTCGGGATAAAACCTTGGTCTTCGAGTCCCTACGGTTGTTTCATTCCACTCTCCTTTACCGCATCTTTATTTCCTGTACTTGCCTAGTTTCCTTGTATGTTGTCACTTGAATCATCTAGTTGCACATCTAGACACTTTCCGCTAGCCTAAAAACTGAAAAAGAGATAAAAATTGGTCACCACCTATTCACCCCCCCCCCCCCCCTCTAGGTGGTCAATTGTCGTTCAATTGGTATCAGAGCCAGGTTGTCTCTTATAAGCTTCACCGCTTGAGACCAACCTTGGACAATGCAAGTTGACCCAAAAGAGGGTTCCGAAACGGACGCCGCGACTTTGGCGGCAATGCAAGAGAAAGGTGCCACTATGGCCGATATCAACTCTTTGGAAACAAAGTTGACATCTTCTATACAAACCAAGTTCAAGAAGTTTCATGATATGCTTGAGTCTCTCAAGACATCTAAAGAAACCTCTCTTGCATTGCCCACAAAGCCTCCGGTGCTTCCGGGCATTACTCTTGATGTGGACCCCAAATTGATAAAGGGAAAGCAATTGCCTTTGGATGGGAAGGGTGATGCTAGTAGTTCCTCAACCCATCAAAACACTCCATCATCCAATGATGAAGTGCCTAAAGGATACAACGCCACTCCTCCCCCATCCCAATACCATACCCCCGATCCCATTATTCCTCATCCGCAAGTTTCTCATAGGGGTGATCCCCTATTGCTTAAAGATTATACCTTTCTCAATGGCAATACATGATGAAGTCTCATGTTTGCAGCTCTTCAATCGAGTTGTGGCGCATCATTCAAGTTGGATACAAGCCGCATGATCCGACCAACCTAACAAGAAGAGAAGTGGTGGAGGCTCAACTTGATGCCACCGCTCTCTACATGATCCAAAAGGAGGTTGGGAACAAGGACATGGCTCGCATTCAACATCTCACCACCGCCAAGGAGACATGGGATGGTCTATCCGAGTTGTTCGTTGGAAATGATAGCATGAGAAGGAACCGCTATGACTCTTTGAGCAATGAAGCCGAGGGCTTTTTCAAGCTTGATGGTGAAGACCATGAGATGATGTATCAAAGATTGGTGACCATAGCCACAAACTTTCGTGAAGTGGGTGCCTCTCACATTGATGATGCTTGGATCAAAAGGAAGTATGTTAGCTCTATGATGGCTTGTGAGCCTGCCGACGTCAAGAGTCTTCAAGGAAGACACAACTATCATCTCATGACATCTAATGAGGTTATGCAAGAGATGGCCGCATACAAGGTGGCCACTAAGAATGCTCAAGATGCAAGGGCAAGGGCTCTTGGAATGCAAAGAGGCACAACCAACCTTGCTTTGAAGGCTACCGTTGAGGAAGACAACGATGATGATGATCTTGGAAGCTTTGCCGCCATGTCCGAGGAAGCACTCAAGATTGCTTACAATGACCATCTCGCTCTTGCGGCTCGCACCTTTTGGAACAATCCCTCAAGAGGCAAGATGCGTGTTGACAAGAATGCACCTCAAGCCGATAGGGTCTCACCCTCCAAGTCAAGGACATGTTACAATTGTCAAAACAAGTTCCATTTCGTTGCCGAGTGCCCTTATGAGAAAAGAGAAGAGGATGGTGGACGTCTAGTGCTCAAGGACAAAACCAAGATGCCTCCCAAGAAGGCCTATGGAAAGAAAAGGCCTTTTAACAAGAAGCCTCGCATCATGTTGTTGACTCAAGAGGAGTATCCCACCGATGATGAAGAGTCGGAGGAAGAAACCCCAAATGAAGTGGCGGCCCTTGCCACCACCTCGACAACTATCATCTCTCCATCAACGACAAGAACTCCTTCGACTACGACAAGATCTTCATCGTCTCTATTCACATCGCCTAATGAGAACTCCATCACCAAGAGCTCAAAGTGTCTTATGGCAAAGGCGTCGGAGGTACCTTCATCCTCATCCTCTCTCATGAATGAAATGAATGAGCTTGATGATGCCTCTAGATTTCAAATCAAGCAAGAGCTTGTGGCGTTCGACTCCTTTATCACTAACTTGCAAGGTGATAGCAAGAAACATGTTGGTGCCCTCATGGTTCGAATTGGTGAGCTAGAGCATCTCAATGAAGAGAAGGGTAAGATAGAAAGAGAAGACGCTATTTCTCTATCTTATTTGAAGTCCTCTCTTGAGGAGATTGAAGAGTCTCATGCTCGTCTTGAGGAGCAACTTGAAACTATTGAGGAAACTCATAACTCCTCACATGCTAAGCTCATTAAGGATCGTGATATGTACTTTGCTAAATTCAAGGTTGCTCAACAAGATAAAGCCGAATTTGCGGTTGGGCATGTTCGACTCATTGAGGACATGGAAAAGCTCGTCATAGCTCACAAAGCTTTGGAGAGTGAACATGCTCTTCTAAAAGAGTCGTATGCCCAACTTCAAACTCGGCTAACTAACCTTGATTCTCTTAGCATCTCTACCTCTAAGTGTTCTTGTGATAATGCTAATCTTGTGAAGAAGAATACTAGGTTGAAGAGTGAGATGACTAAGGCCGCCACATCCAAGATCATCCTTCTTAAAGGTAAACAAGTTGTTGAGACTCCCATCGTGGAGCCTCACACTCGACAAGG
The DNA here is from genome assembly GCA_026929855.1 of Poa annua. NCBI lineage: Eukaryota > Viridiplantae > Streptophyta > Magnoliopsida > Poales > Poaceae > Poa > Poa annua. The sequence goes on from CM049431.1 coordinate 15,318,025, forward strand.
AAAGGAAGGTCTTGGATATGTGCCTCCCATCAAGATGAATGCCAAGAAGGGCATTCCCAAGAGCATCAAACCCATTCAAGCTAAGAAGGCCGACTCCATTCAATCCAAGGAAGGTCTTGCGAGTAGGAATGTCACAAGGGGCAAACCTACTCGTAAAGATCACGCCGGGGACAACAACCCTAACTATGCTTTATATGTCGATTATTATGGGAATGTTTGTGCTCGTTACATTGGACCCTACTATGGTTTTATTTCATATGCTATTTGGGTTCCTAAATCTCTTGTCGCTAACCATAAAGCACCCATTGTGAAGCAATGGGTTGCTAAATGCAAGAATTAATCGCTTGTAGGATCTTGCTCCCGGTGGTTCAAAATGGATAATTGATAGTGGATGTACAAGTCATATGACCGGGAGCAAAGAACTTGTTACGGAGTTGAAACCTAATGAAGATCAAGTAACCGTAACTTTTGGTGACTTATCAAGGTCTAAGGTAACCGGGTTTGGCAAAGTGGTAGTTGCCCCCGACATTTCTCTTGTCAATGTCATGCTTGTTGAATCTCTTGGCTATAATTTGTTATCGTTTCGTGCCTTAACAAAGATGGGGATCTCTCCCTTCTTTGATAAGGACATTGTGGTCCTCTTGTGGAGCAAGTCGCTAAGAGTGGCTTTCGTGGGACACGTGGAGCATGAGCTCTATGTGGTGGACTTCTCCGGAGCCACCACTTCTCAAGCCATGTGTCTCTTCGAAAAAGCCGACGTGGGTTGGCTTTGGCATCGCCGACTAGCTCACGTAAACATGCGTACTTTGCAAAGTCTTCACAAGGGTGGCCACATTCTTGGACTAAAAGATCATGTTTCCTTTTCAAGGGATCGAATTTGTAGAGCTTGTGTGGAAGGCAAGATGCATGACATTCCTCATCCAAGCAAGACCATCATATCTTCATCCCGGATTTTGGAACTCCTTCATGTTGATCTATTTGGACCAATTCCGGAGATAAGTCTTGGTGGCAAGAAATATTGCCTCGTGATTGTTGATGACTATTCAAGATATACTTGGGTCTATTTCTTCAAGACCAAGGATGAAACTCAACAAGTCTTCATCGACTTCTCAAAGGAAGTTCAACGCCAATATGACCTTCCCATTTTGGTTATTCGTAGTGACAATGGGTCGGAATTCAAGAACTACACTCTTAACGACCTTCTTAGTGAAGAAGGCATTCGTCATCAATATTCCGCTGCTTACACTCCTCAACAAAATGGCGTTGCCGAAAGAAAGAACCGGACTCTCATCGATATGGCGAGATCTATGTTGGCGGAGTTCAGGTCTCCCATCAACTTTTGGGCGGAGGCTATTTCCACCGCTTGTCACTCATCTAATCGCCTCTACTTCCGCAAAGGTTTGAAGAAGACTCCATATGAGATCCTCACCAGCAATAAACCAAATATTGGCTACTTCCGAGTGTTTGGATGTAAATGCTATTATCTAGTCAAGGGTGTCCGATTGGGTAAGTTTCACTCTAAGTCTCTTGAGGGGATCTTTGTCGGTTATGGTAGCGAGTCCCACACTTATAGAGTCTTTGATAAATCCTCCCGGATTATCATAGAGTCTTGTAGTGTGGAATTCGATGAAAATGATGGCTCCCAAGTGGAGCAAGTTGGTGTTTGTGATGTAGGTGATGAACAACCTTTTGATGCTATTAAGAAGATGGGGGTGGGCTTTCTACGCCCAATTGAAATCCATGAAGAAGTTGTTCAAGATGATTCAATTTCTCCCATCAAGGAAACCTCACCATCACAAGAACCACAAGGTGGCTCACCCATAGAAAATGATGATTCCCCTCAAGAACAATCTCAAGATCCTCCTCAACAAGGGCATGCTATTTCTTCTCAAGATGAAGCTCATGATGAATCTCAACAAGATCTTCATCAACAAAAAGATCATGCCTCCTCCACCAAGATTATCGAAGCCAACTCCACTTCTCCAAGTTCTACTCAAGGGCAAGATCATCCTTAACCACCTCATGAAAAGACTTCTCATGATGATCAAGGCCCACAAGAAGGTCAAGACGAGGATCCAAAGGATCAAGATGGTCAAGAAATTGTCCCCACCACAAGGGCGGCAATTGAAACTCGTCGTCAAGCTCGCTTTGCAAAGTCTTTGGAACTTAGAGCATTATCTCTCGACAAAGTCATTGGTGATATTCGAGCAAGGGTATCCACACGAAGTCAATTAGCTCACTTTAGTGAGCATCAAGCACACATTTCCATGGTCGAGCCCAAGAAAGTCTTTGATGCTCTTGAAGATCCCGATTGGCTAGGGGCTATGCATGAAGAACTTAACAACTTCGAGCGCAACAAAGTGTGGCGTCTAGTTGAGAAGCCTAAAGATTGCCGCAACGTTATCGGCACTAAGTGGATCTTCAAGAACAAGCAAGATGAACATGGTATCGTTGTGAGGAACAAGGCGCGGTTGGTGGCTCAAGGATTCTCTCAAGTCGAAGGCATCGATTTTGGAGAAACTTTCGCACCGGTCGCAAGACTCGAATCGATACGTATTCTCATCGCTTTTGCTTCTCACCATGGTTTCAAATTGCAACAAATGGATGTAAAATCTGCTTTTCTTAATGGTCCATTGCAAGAACTTGTTTATGTTAAACAACCCCCGGGTTTTGAAAACCCAAACCATCCTCACCACGTCTATGTCTTGGACAAAGCTCTCTATGGCCTTAAACAAGCCCCCCGTGCATGGTACGAGCACTTGAGAGAGTTCTTGGTAGACCGTGGATTTGAGGTTGGGGTTATCGATCCCACTCTTTTCACTAAAAAGGTTAATGGTGAACTCTTCATTTGTCAACTATATGTCGATGACATTATCTTCGGTTCTACTAACCGTGTGTTCAATGATGAGTTTTCCAAGCTAATGACCGACAAGTTCGAGATGTCCATGATGGGTGAACTCAAGTTCTTTCTTGGCTTTGAGATAAAGCAATTGAGGGAAGGGACTTTCATTTGTCAAGCCAAGTATATTCAAGAGATGATAAAGAAATTTACATTGCTTGGACTTAACGGTGTGACGACTCCTATGCAAACCAAGTGCCACCTCCAACTCAACCCCGACGGTAAAGAGGTAGACCAAAAGGAGTATCGTTCTATGATTGGGTCTCTTCTTTATTTGTGTGCCTCTAGGCCCGATATCGTTTTAAGCGTGGGAGTGTGTGCACGTTATCAAGCCGCGCCTAAGGAAAGTCATTTGATGGCCGTAAAGAGAATCTTCAGATATTTGGTTCATACCCCTTGCTTTGGGTTGTGGTATCCCAAAGATGGCACATTGTCTATTTGTGGATATACGGACTCCGATTGGGCGGGCGACTTTGATGATAGGAAGTCCACATCCGGAACGTGTCAATTTCTTGGAAGATCTTTGGTGAGTTGGTCCTCGAAGAAACAAAATTGTATCTCATTATCCACGGCGGAGGCCGAGTATGTTGCTGTCGCAAGCGGATGTACTCAACTTCTTTGGATGCGGCAAACTTTAAAGGATTACGGTGTCCTCTTGGACAAAGTGCCGCTTTTATGTGACAATGAGAGTGCCATCAAAATTGCGTACAATCCGGTGCAACATTCAAGGACCAAGCACATTGAGATTCGTCATCACTTCATCCGCGATCACGTGGCACGAGGAGATATTGATCTATCATATGTTGGTACAAGGGATCAATTGGCGGATATCTTCACGAAACCCCTTGATGAAGGCCGCTTTTGCTACTTGAGGAATGAGCTCAATATCATAGATTCTCGGGCCTTGGCTTGAGCTCCGTACACACACTCCAACGTTTAAGGTGTTATAAGACCTAGAGGTACGCATGGACTTAGGGGGGTGTTTTCCTAATACATTGGACTCTTCCTCCCCCTATTATGCATATAGTGACATATCATTGCTAAAACTTCAAATTGAATCTAATTTGTGAGCTTCAATGTTGAGATGTAGTTATGGACTCAAGATATATCATCGCGGTACCATGCTACAACTCATACACGGTGGCCTCGGCCACCAACTCCTTTTTCTCTTTGGATTCCATTTGGTTTTATTTTGTCTCACTTGCATTGTCTTTGGTTCTTTTGGGAAAACACACTCTTGTTGGTCTTCTCTTGTGTTTTATGGCTTTTGCAACTTGAGTGTGTCTTCTTTTCAGTTTGAGTTTCTATCCTAAGCCTTTCACTATCCTGTAAACATGCTTTTCCCCACTCATGTCCCTTTTTGGTATCTTGTTCCTGGAGTTTTTGGGTTTGAACGGAAATCTCCGAGCCTTACTCGCAAATCTCCGGGCTACCAGAAAATTTCGAGACTAAGTCCCTTCAAAAATCAGCACTGACCTGTGTTGATTTTTGACAAGAAATAGTCCCGGAAATTTCCGGCGTCCGGAAATTTCCGAGCTGAGACTCGGAAATCTCCGGCCCCTGCGATCTTCAGCACCTAAGTCCATTTCAATTTCGGCACTGACCTCAGGCGAAGCTGAATCGGATTTAGAGCCGGAAATCTCCGGTCCGATGTCCGGAAACCTCCGAGTGTGCCAAAAGTTTTCCAGGGCTAAGTCCTATCCAGAAATAGCCCCGGAAATCTCCGGCACCCGGAAATTTCCGAGCCTCAGTCCGGAAATTTCCGGTTCAAATTTTCCTGTCTAGATAAGGGCACGGGTGGACCAGCCGGTTCGGCCAGTTCATCCACCCCGTGCCCTAATCCTCTCTCTCCTCCGAAAATCTCCAAATCTTCCTTTCCTCGCTGCTGGTGGATCGTTCGAGGGTTTCTTGCGTGCTTCGGGGATCTGCTTCTCCTCGTCAAGGGCTTCGTTTCCATCCGCACGCTTTTCGCAATGTCCTCCGGTAACTCCTCTTTTTTCAAATCTAGGACGAAACTTGTTTTCGTTTAACCTAGCAGTTTTAGGAGGTTGTTGGTTGTTTCCTTTGGTAGAATTGCTCCCCTAGGCATGTTCTACCTTCCACATGCACAGATCTGTTTTTCATCTATAGATTTTGTTCAGATCTGTCAAAATTTCGTGCAGACCGGAAATTTCCGGTCCTCACTCGGAAATCTCCGGACCCCAGAGATCTCCGAGTCAGACCCGGAAATCTCCGGCCTGCTCAGAATCAAAACAGCTAAGTCCAGAAACTGTGTTTGTCAAAACTTTTCTAGTATGTTCCTTTTTCAATCTTGGACATGAGTGCTTACCCCATATGCTTTCCATCCACTCTATGTTGTGTACCTGCAGGTTCCAACCCTCGTGGCCGCGTCAAGCAAATGGCTAATCGCGGAAGAGCCAAACCAGTTCACTCACGCCCTCCCAGTGGGTCCTCCAGTGAAGACAACTCACAAACTGAGCACTCAGCCTTCCTCAGGAGACCTATTGGTGCTAATAAGAAGAAGAAGACCGAGCTCCGCCTTGAAGACTTCAACAAAGGAAGTTTTCGCAAGTGGCGAAGTGAACTATCCTATGATGTGGAGTCTGATGATCCCACTTACTTTTGCACAGAGATGGCATGGATCTACAGGGAAGTGTATCAGAAGTTCTCCATTGACAAGCCAATCTGCCCCATGAAGTGGATTGACTTTGACAAGTTAATGAAGAAGGCAGATTATTTTGGTGGTGCTGTGAAGGTGTGTGGTCTTTTGGGTTTGGAGCCTTTGATGAGAACTGAGTGCAGCTACAGCGTCTCTCTCATACATCAGTTCTATGCCACTGTGGTGTTTGACTCCTCAGAGGATATTGGGATGACTTGGATGTCTGGCAGGCAGCGCTTAACTTCTTCCTTCAGAGAGTTTGCTCAGATTCTTGGTTGCCCGTTCCGTGGTCTTACTACTGCAGCTGGTGCCCGCATGCATGTGCATGGCGTGTCCTACAACAAACACGTCATGACTGATCTATACCAGCCTGGAGGGAGGATTGGCTCTCAGAATGGCCTTCTGCCCACTTATGATATCCTGCTGCGCATGTTCCGTTGGACCATTGCTCCCATTGCCGGCAATGCAGATAATATTGCCGGGGCTCTAGTAAACTTGATGCGGAAAGCTCATGATACCTATCTTGGGGAGTATGCAGTTGAGCAGGAGGTCTATAAGGTGGATGTCATGGACTTTATTTCCCAGGAGATGTCCCTAGCAGTCTTTGAGAGGAAAGTTCCTCCTTATGCTCCTTATATTATGTTGCTCATCAAGAGCCTCTACCAGCTGTCTGAGCAAGACGGTGATGACTTTGATGCAGCTTTTGCCACTCAGCCTCACAAGCCAGCCCTGCTTGTCCAGAAATCTGCTCACCTGGTTCAACAACAAGCCACCATGCATGATATCAATGAGGATGACATTTTTGGTGGTCCATCTCGGGTTCCCTCCGATCCCAACATCAAGAAAGCTGCCAAGAAAAGTCGCCCCTGGGTAGTTCGAGCTATTGAGAAAATCATGAACATGAACTGTTGCATTCACAGTGAGAACTACTCCATCTACTCTCAGAACCATCGCATTATGCAGCGCCAAGAAGCAATGATGGCTCACATGAAGATGTCTGCTCCGAAGCAACCTTTGAAGCCTCGGGTTCCCTTCAAGGATTGGAATGCAGATGGTCTCACTTTTGATTGGGATGATGCTGTGCCAGAGGACAGCGATCTTGAGAATGCTGACACGGAGGAGGAAGAGGAAGATGATCAGGACGCGGGTTCCGACTCTTGAGTCATGGGACGTTAGTGGAACCTCCTCCCTTTTTGGTATCTTGATGCCAAAGGGGGAGAAGTATCTCTAGGACTCTCGGGATTTGCATGGGCTAAGAGCACTTCTTTCTTTTCGCTTTGCTTTCTTCAGTGCTCTCTTATTTCGTGACTATGTTTGTTTCGTCATGTGTGTGAGACATGAGTACTGTTAAATTCTCTATTGTAATAACTTTTTATCTAAGTTTGTTGCTTCTATTGTGTTTGTGTGTGCTTTGTAAAATCTAGGGGGAGTGTTGATCCTAAGAAATGTGCACTTTGTATTCCAAAGACATTCTTAAATAGTGCACTCACCTAGGGGGAGCTCCGTCTATATTTTGCAAATCCACTCTTTTTTTTGTGTTGTCATCATTCGCCAAAAAGGGGGAGATTGAAAGTGCATTCTATGTACTCCCAAGTTTTGGTGACTAATGACAACACAAAAATAATTCTAATGTTTGTGATGAAGCATGCAGGTTATTTTACAGGTTGACTGTCAAAGAGGAATACTTAGGTTGCCTAAATATCATTTCAATTGCACCTGGTAATTGTTCAGGAATTCAGTCAGGAGATTTCCGGGGCCCGGAAATTTCCGGTCCACAGACCGGAGATTTCCGAGCCAAGCTTTATTTTTCACCAAGTCTGAATTCAAATGTGCACTGACTCCAAATCAATTTTAGCCGGAAATCCTCCCGGAGATTTCCGGCGCTCGGAGATTTCCGAGCCCCAATCCGGAGATCTCCGAGTGTCAGAGGAATTTCGACCAAGTCAAGAAGTTCAACCAGTACTGATCCAGAGTCAAGATCTACCGGAATTTCACCCGGAAATTTCCGGGGTCCGGAGATCTCCGGTCCTCAACCCGGAGATTTCCGGGCTGGCGTCTGTGCAACGGGCAGATTTTGAGGAGGGGTATAAATACCCCTCCACCTACCTCCAGCTCCTTAGCTTCCAGATTTTCTCTCTCCTCCATTGGTGCTGAATCTCGTTTCTCCCGGATCTCTCAATCCAGCCACTCAAATTCGTTGATACTTGGGGATCTGAGGGAGAAGCCACCGATCTACATCTCCACCGAAGCGATTCGACTTTCCCCCTCTATTTCTTGAGGGGCAACGAATCTAGGGTTCCTTTGTGGATAGCTAGGTTCATCTTTGTGTAGTTTGATCCTTTGTGGATTCCTTTGTGGAAGTGACATGTTGTGGTCGTTGTGAGAGCCCACAATTCAGTTGTGGGTGTGTGCCTCACGAATTTGTACGGGACTTTCTGCGCCCTTAAAGGAGTCCTTAGTGGAAGTGTGGATTCGCACCTTTGTGGTCGAATTCACAGGAGAATAGGGTGAGGCCTTTGTGGCGTTGAGCAAACCTTTGTGGTAGCTCACACCTCTCCAACGAGACGTACACCTATGTGGTGGAACTCGGGATAAAACCTTGGTCTTCGAGTCCCTACGGTTGTTTCGTTCCACTCTCCTTTACCGCATCTTTATTTCCTGTACTTGCCTAGTTTCCTTGTAGGTTGTCACTTGAATCATCTAGTTGCACATCTAGACAATTTACTTTCCGCTAGCCTAAAAACAGAAAAGAGATAAAAATTGGTCACCACCTATTCACCCCCCCCCCCTCTAGGTGGTCAACTGCCGTTCAATATCGTTGCTGGGAAATTTTTTGTTTTCTGCACACCATCCCCTTCAAACACTACAAGGAGTCCACACATGACACCACCACAAATAGCAACACCCAACCGACCACAACCACGAACCGACTACCCGACGAACACAACCACGAACCGACAACCTCAAAAGGACTCAACCAAAAGTAGAAGTTTTCATTGCGACATCATTCTTCTTTCTCTTATTTCGGATAACCCCTTCTCCATCTTCAAGATCACACCATCAGAAGCCGTCCCTTCCAAGAAACGACCAAACTTCTTGCCATAACCAGGGCAAGCCGTATCCAGCCGGTTTAGATTACCATGTCGTTCCACGTTACTTCTTTGTCAGCGAACCCTGGACAAGCCATGCTGATAAAACCAAAGTCATGACCAAGTCTAATTATCATGGTGGGCATAATGCCTGTATCCATCCATGCTTATGCTTAAAACTGTTATAGAAGATAGCAAGAAACGACGAAGAGCGGAACGATCAAACCAACAGGGACACGAGATTTTAACGTGGAAAACCCCTCCAAATAATGGTGAGGAAAACCCATGGGCGCCAGCCAGCAATACTTCACTATATCGGGGTGAGCTTACAAACGCCGTGGGTTTACAATGTGTGGCTAACCCAACAGGCGACTTACAAGATGTATTTATAGAGGACAGGAACCCTAAGTCAGTTGCGATCCGACTCGGACACGATCCGTACCGTACCGCGGGGCCTCCCCCCCCCCCCCCCCCCCGCGAGCGTAGGATTGGCCGGTGGGCTAACTTCCTCGGTACGCTATGGCCCAAGCCTCCCGGCGACGACGAGCCTCCGTTTCGCTCCGAAGTTAGCCGCTCACTTCGCATCGGCATATGAATTTGGATCACCATAAAACAACAAAAACAAACCCTATAAATTCAATCTGAAACAGGAGCTTTATCCAACCACAGATGCTCCCACGGTGCATGTCATTTTAGGTTGGAACGCGATGAGCTCGGAGAAGACATCATGGCCAGAGTTGGTGGGCACAGAGACAAATCCGGCGCTTGTCATCATCAACCACGACAGGCCCGACCTCAGGATCGTGCTACTGTAGGTGGGAGCCGACGTGAGTCCACCAGGCTTCCACGCGAATCGGGGCTGCCTCTTCTTCGATGAGCAAACCGGTCTTGTCGCAGCCGGCCCTGCCGTCGGCTAAATTGGTGTGGCTAAGCGCCTAAGCCCAAGCACCCACCTCGACTGGAACTATATGCGTGATCATGTCCTTCCGACATTCATGGAGCTTGTATCTCTGTTATACTCATTATGGAATTGTATTTTATAACATGGATCTACTAAATAATATTAATATATAAATGCAAGTGAATTCTATTTGATCAGAATTTGTTATTCATGTGCCAGTGTTTACTCTATTTTTATCATTATGTGGTATTTACCCGGATTTTGTGATGGTATGTCACAGTGTACCTCATTTTGATCATTTTCCCTCGATTCTGATAGCTGTTAGGTCGACGTGGCGGAGAGTCGAATGCAACGAGTCGGAGCATAATTGATCTAGGCGTTTTCTTCTCAGCCATTTGACCCAACCCGTCACCCACGGGGCACCCAACTGCAATATGCATCCGAGTGTCAATGACTTGCCAAAGAGAATATAGAGGGGGGAAATGCAAAATACAAGTGCATTTGAGTTTTACAAAATACAAATGCAAAATACAACTGCAATTTAAAGAGTTTTACAACTAGCTCTACACTCTACCGACCAATAATTCTGGCAAGCAAAAATTCAGTGTCACACCATAACTTTTATTCCTTTTTCACACTATAATTCAATCACCATAAATTAAATTTCTTTCATCTTCACATTAATCACATTGTAATTTATCCGACATTTTACATCCTATTCTCACCCCCAAGAAAAATCCGCAAAACAAGTCAGTCCATGAAAACGCATCTCATGCAGCCTGACGGAGTGACAGGTGGTTCATGAGGAGGCTCACCGGTGGAAAAAAGATCCGCGTAACACGCACGGACAATTAACTAGTTATGGAAAAGGAGAGGAAAAGAATGCACCGGAGCCCAAATGTTGAGGCAGTGAGGCTGGCATTGATATCTGATGAACTGGAGTTACACAAGTTAACAATACATTGGTCGACATGAATACAACAACCGATCAAATTGTAGAAAGTAAAGAAGAAAAATTAAACTCTTCCCATCCTGCATGCTACGTAACCTATGTGTAAATGTACATACACACATGTACATACGTGCTGCGCACTGTTGCTGCTAACGAACTTACTGGTACAAAATAATTAAGCAGTCGGTAGATGGATCTATACTCACTGGAACGAATCACTCACGGCTCGAGCTTGACGGATTCGTACTCGCCGTCCTCCCCTGTCTTGGCGCCGTCGTCGTCGTGCTTCGTCTCCGTGAGCGCGATGCCGCTGCCGTCTTCGGCCCTGGGGCTCCCGGCGTGCGGGCTCCCCGACGGCGACCCCTCGTGCTTCGACTTTTCCGCCGGCTTCTTCTTGACGCCGGCGCGCCAGCTCTTGAGCGCCTTGGAGGTCTGGTCGTCGAAGATGGACTGCTTCATCGTAGACCCCATCTGCGACACCAGCGCGTACAGCGGCAGCGTCACGTAGCTGCACAGCACCTGCACCACCGCCCTGCCAACGATAATCAATCCATCAGTCCGCCACTCGAACCATATACAGAATCGGATTCGATCGCACGGCAAAAAAATCACAGAGGTTCGATCGTTTGCTGGTTTACCCGAGGCAGAGCCGGGCGAAGACGAACTTCTTGGAATCGTTGAAGCAGGAGTCCATCCCGTACTCGTACTGCACGCAACGCATCGTATGATACATCGATCGAGATCGCACAGATGATACGTACATGCGGAATGCGGTTAGATTACCAGGATCCAGAGGAAGTAGATGATCTGGAAGCCGTTCTGGAAGAGCGTGAAGTGGATGAGGAAGAGGATGAAGGTGGGGCGGCTGAACCAGAAGTAGCTGTCGCTGACTTGCACCAGCGGGATCCCCTGGATCACCGCGTGCCGCTCCGTGATGTCGATAGCCATGCGGCAGATGATCCCCTGCAGCTTCGTGCCCACCGACAGGATGATCTGCAGCCATCAACCATCCATGCATATATAAGCAAGAGCGTCATCATGTTTTTCATGTTGCAAATCAGTGGATCGATTCGATCCTGGCTCAAATTTCACTTACCACCAGGGGCATTATGGAGATCCAGAGCATGGTGTGCAATCCTGAAATTGGTAGAATTCACATTAGTGTCAAGAGGAGATCACGCTGTGCCTTGCTCAACGAATGTAATTAGCTGAACCACTCACCGCTGATGTTGATGAGCAGGAAAATCAGCGCCGACGCCCACAGTGTAGGACTGCAAACAAATAAAATTGAGAAAACAGCAAGCAATTCAGTCCGCATGTGGGAAGTATGCTGTAATTGGTAACTGATTAATTGATGGAGTTTCGTTGGTGCACCTGATCCCGACAATGACCTTGAAATCGTCCTCGAGAGACCTCTTGATGTACTTCTGGAAATCAAACTTGCTTCCAGGGGCCAAATGGACCTGCGACAGCAAGAACCTGATTAATCCATCACCGCATTCTGTAGCCAAGTGATGAAGAATTTCTAGGTGAGAATACTTAGTACTACTGGTTGCTGCCTTTAGAACTTACGTTGACGAAGCTGTGGCGCAGCGCGCAGTAGTCGGCCCTCCGGACCGATCTGAAGAACTGCCTGAAGAAGTTGCTCTGCGTTCAGAGTCCCATGAATCATGTCAGTTTCAGTTTGTGCCTATGCTAGCTCTTGAGCCTCGACTCCAGCTAGGGTGGTCTAGTTACGTTTCAGAAAGGAAATCGTTCACTGTAATCTTACGATGTAGAAGGAGGCCGGGGTCTTGTTCAGGACGTTCATGTGCTGCCTGACGAACGATGTCTCGTGGGTAAACCTGAAGCGCGTCGGATCTGCAGCAGCAATTGCACGCGTCGCCGTTAACTCAGAGGTTGTAATAAGAGGCGAATATGTATTTCTGAATGCACAAGCTGATACCGTTGGAGAACTCGTAATCTTTTCCCGCGGCCTCTTTCTCCCACTCCTTCCATGCTCGTATCTGCATCATCATCAAGGATCACTTACCACTGCAGAGTGCACACACAACCAACAACTGAAAAAAGAAGATTGACTATTCCTGAGATTTTCTTCCTGAGGTACCTTGGCCCTGCCGAGCGCCATGGTGGTGGCACTGTAACTGACATGGAACACTGCCAGGAAGAAGATGAAGATGTGCAGCTGGTGCAGCGCGTTTATGGAGATGAGCGACACTTTCCCCTGCAATTTAACGCACGGGGTTTCAGACCCATTTAATTTGTTTGTCATGAACTGGAATTCTGGATATGCATAGCCGGATGATGCATATATTTTGTTTAGAGCTAGTGATTAAGATTGTGATGGGTACCGGAGGGCATTTGGTTTTCATGTTGGCCTCGCCGGAGAGCATCCTGTGGGGGACGCTGAATGAGGCGGCGGCGGTGAAGGGATGGGCGCCGAGGCTGAAGTGCTCCGGTTGTGCGTGCGCACCTTCCTCGGAGACCCCGGCGTTGACACCGGCGACGCCGTGGTGGTCCTTGTTGGTCTCGGCTTCAATGGTGCTCTTCTTGAGGCGGCAGGGGAGCATGGTGTCGGCGGCCTCCTCCGTGATGCAGATCTTGATAATATAGTTCTGCCCGAACACCAGCAGCAGCGAGATGAACCCCAGCACCATCAGCTCTACACCCCACCGTTCGTGTCAGCAGTTAATTCATGCATGAAAAGACAGCCATTAGTTAACCCTTCCTCCTCCTCACCTGTCTTGACCTTCTCAAGGGCTTCGACCATGGCCTTCTTCTTCCTGTGCGCGAAGAACTGCATGCCGCAAACGAACACCACGCGTGCATGTGAGCAGAGCAAATAGAGCAGCACGGACATAGTACAGCACAACATTGCAATGCAAGGCGACATGACGGACCTCTCCGACTTTGTGGAGAGCCTTCTCGAGGAGGATGGAGATGAGGACGATGACGCCGCAGACGGAGGCGACGGCCCATGTCGGCGTCTGGTCGAGCTCCCTCGTGTTGCCGCCCCCTCCTCCCCCGCCCATGGCTGCTGCTGGCCCACCCTAAGCTAGCTTGGTCGTCGTCGTTGCTGAATGGCCCAGCGGCGCGCCGGCCGTGCGCTTAGTTCGATCGACCCTGAGACGTCGGCCGGGATGAGAGGCGGCCGGGGAACGGGTTGAGCAAAGGAGGGAGACGGTCGAGAGGGTGGTGCAGATAAACTTAACTGGAAGACGGGGTCAAGGGGGAGGAGGGAGAGGACGTCAATGGCCGATGGAGCCGGAGATTTGCCATTTTTCTTGCTGCGCGTGCGTGCATGGGGATGGGAGCAGAAGGCGCCACTCATTTGCAGACAGAGGCTGCGCGCGAAGAGTGGACGCTCCGCTCAAATAATTCTCTTCCGTTTTCTTTTCCCTTGTCTTTCTCTAGTTTTTTTTTAAAATAATACAAATTTTTAATACAAATTCGGATTCTAGCGCGGAATCCGGGAATATCAAAAATAGAGCGCGGTCGGCGTGGGTCGTGCCGATCGGCACGGCCCGTACCGAAAAGTCGTGGTCGGCTGGACCCACGCTGACGGATGCATGCCTGCAGCCGCGCGCAGGCCGGCCCCACATTTCGGCGTTACTCGCGCCGATCGGCACGGCTCATGCCGATCTGGGCCAAGATATCCCTCCGCGCCAGCTCCTTCCTTTCTTCTTCCTCTTTCTTCCTCCCGTTGCAGCCAAGAGCTTTGAGCTCTGTTCTTCCCCCCACGAATACACTGCGAATTTTGGCCCAAAAAATAAGTGTGAGAAGGTTAGATTGCTAGAAAACAAGAGAGGAGGACAAGGGCAACAAGGATCTGTCCATGCAGTAGTTTTTGGTGGATTCGTTTTAAAATAAGGAGGTGGAGGATTTGAAGCAATGGAGGCCAACAATGGTGGATAGCAGTGGTGGGAGCTCGTATTGGAGGAGGAGGTGTGGTGGTGGAGCAGTGGTGGCGGTAGATTGAGGCCGGGAACGGAAGAAACGGGATTTCCACGCGTCAAGGGTATGAATCTTGTTTATCATTTTAGTTGATTTATTTCTTATGTATGTGTTAGTTGTTAAATATTTGTGTCGGTGGATGTGATAGGTGTACCGTACACTATTTTTGTCGCTGGTTTTTTGTTATTCGGTTAATATTGTTGTATATATATATAGGACATATTCATACTACACCCGGGTGTAACTACACCCATGTGTGTTTCACGCGAGTATGGAGTATCTATCATACCGGGAGGTATGTAACATGTAGTATGGAGTATATAATGTTATTTTAGTACTAAAGATACTTCTTTTTAGGCAGTATGTAAAAAAATTCTACATACTTCTCTTTTATATGCATATATATGCATATATGACGGTATTTTGAGTATATAGTGTAAAATATTAGGACAATTGCAATTTTTTGACGAAACTTATTTTAGGGTATCTTAGATATAGTATATGAACATACTCAAACCAATAAAGTATGACAAATACTTCCGTAAGGTGGTATACGAGACATGGGTGTAGTTACACCCGGGAGTAGAAATGCGGATTTCCTGCCCACGGGGATAGCTGCGCATATGTTGGCTACCGTAGGATATGGGGAGTAGAGTAAGTTTGATAAGTAGAGCACTGGAAGGACGAGCATTGTAGTGCCCATGCTTACGAAAGCAATGGCACATATGAATAATGCAAAGACTTGGATCACATAAGTCTCACATTCTCCAATAAGATGTATTATCACAGTACAATGTCATAATTTATTACAGAACGAGACGAATGATCCAAAAACAAATATCCTTACAACTTAGCATAGCGGAAATGCTAGCTGAATAAATAGTTCAAACTTTATTTCAGAGTTCAAACGCAATACTAAAGGTAGCATGGAGCTACATCTTCTCCATGAAGCCACTAGAAAATCATGTTGGTTGTAGCTCGAAGACGACTCCCTTACTCCTCATTCGGACATTCTGCAAGGTTTAGTTGCAGCCCAGCTATAAAGGGTCAGCACAATTGAATTGTGGTGGCAAGTGACTTTAATTCCTAATGTTTTATTAAGCTATAACTATATGCTTATTATGGCTGGTGGAGCTCAAGGCTATGGCGCAAAGCAAATTTTCTCCTACTTTTGATAAACAGTTTTCTTAAATCAATAATCTTCTCCTTCAGAGACAAATCTCGGAAAAAGTCCATGTCTCCTACCCATGTTCATCCAACAAAGTTTTATTAAGAAATTAGAGATGAGGAGATTTTCAGAACACAGCCTTGTGTAGTTACTCAATTTGTCCGATGCCGTGGACACGGCTAAGATCTTAGGTTTTAAACTCTCGAGAGGGTGTGCACTTTCACCATTAGACTCAATCAACCCAAACTATCCTCTACACTCCTTTAGTGAGAAGGAAAAGGAGAAGATCAAGACGAGACTTTTCAGAAGTTGCTTTCCCATGATCATACTAAGAGATTACCACCATCCTATCAACTCTACCACCATCAATCTCTTGACCCAGGTCCACAACAACTTACTCCATCAAGACAGAGCCCATATTGACCAATGGTTGCACGATAAGCAACTAGACTCAGTGTAGACTTAAATCTCATATCCCTGGGTGGCCTACCACAAGTGAGCAACTCAGGTTAACACCGCATATCATGGCCCCAAGTAAGTAGAAACTATCTTGGGCGAAGACAACCATGAAACTTGGCCCTGAGAAGCCACTCAACTTGAAACCTCCTCGATCGACCCAATCCACCCAGGCGTTAAACTAATTTAGTGGAAATTTTCATTTATCACATCAACCATAAAACAATCATTTTTGCAGCAGTTGCTTCCACTAAATTACAATAGGGGTCTAATCTGGAATTTCTAAGGGGAAACCTAAAAGGTTTGCATAGCATACTACAATCTCCCAAAAACCTATCATGCATACTACTTTTGCAAATACTGTTTGAAAACACTAGATATGCAATAGAATAAAATAGTAGGTGTTTTATGAAGTCACTTGCCTTATGAAAGTTGTCGTTTCTCACACACTATTGTCCAAGTAAATAGTTGCTCCCCGTTTCAAACTATATAGTAAAACGGAATCCAATAAACAAGCAATTCAACAAGCACAAAACATATTGAAACATACAAGCGTAACGAGTCTTCTCGGAAGGGTTTGGTCAAAGGTGTCACAAAATTCAATATACAAAAAGAATAAATGTGTTTGGGTTTAGGGTTTCGTCAAGGGATGATCTGGAGTCAAATCTTTCAACTCGAAAAGGTTGCATGGGTGTTTCCAAAGTTTCTAATGGAATGGTCTTCAAAAGTTTACACAAAGGGATATCAAGAAGTGTTAATCAAAATTTAAAAAGCAAGGTTTAAAACTTTAATACAACTATAAATATTTAATTATATTCACCCGAGATTATGTTTAAGATTAAATTTGACCAAAATCATATTCAAGAATTTATGAATTTTCTCATATCTAAACATTTTTAATCCCCAACTTAAAAGTTTATATTATTAATAATAACTTAGTTATTTAAAATGATATAATGTTTTAAATCACAATTTTAGTAACACCTAATTTAACCAATAACCTTTATAAACACTTGTAAATGAACTAAAATCATTTAAAAGGTTTTAAACAAAACTTACTTTTTAATGTTAAGAAATATATTAATGAATAGGAATTTGAGCTATCTCTGGACAAGGACAATTATTTATGTCTTTGGTGCAAAGTAATAAATTTAAATTAATAAACCTTATAATGTGCTAGAATAAATCAAATTAAGTCTCATGATCTTTAAATTCATTTTAAATTATTCAAGCATTATTTATAATAAAATTTTATAAATGGGGTTAATAGTCAGAGGGCTTTTAATTAAATGTATAACAATTGGATTTAATCAAAAATAATGTTTGTATTAAAAGTTATGTCAAAAATAGTCAAACTATTCAAATTAAACATACCACTATTTAATCAACAAAATAATTCTCAAAATTATTTTATAACAGATGCAACATATTACACATTTTATAAAGTTTCTAAAACAATTTTATTTGCAATTTTTGAATTTACAGATTTAAAGTTATGATAAAAATACTCAAATTCACCATTTGAAATTTGAATATTTTAAACTAAGTTAAATTTGAATTTTGGCAGATCCAAAATATTCTACATGTCAAGGGCTTTCCAAATATGTAAAAATATTTGAATTTGGATAAGTGGTTAGAAAGTTATGATAGATCTAAGTGGCAGGGGCTTTTCTACAAAATTGCCATTTAATTAAATCGAGAAAAATTATTTTACACGTCAGTGCTGACTGGGCAGTGACGTGGTCGCTGACGTGCCGCTGAGCTGGATAAGTGGTTGGATCTAGATCGTTGGTTCTAGATCTGACGGCACAGATCAACCCATACCCCTTCGATTTGAATGATTAAATCGAGACCGTGGATGAAGTATCGGACGGCAGGGGATCGATGACAAACCTGGGCGGCCGTATCTCGCCGGAGACGATGGGGATGGCGACGGCGCCGGCTCCGGCGTCGACGAACTCGTTGGGGCGCTGCTCCCCGGGACACTAGATGACGACGACGGGACTTGGAGCGAGGTGGCGGAGACGATGGGCTTGGCGGCGTCCTCGGGTTCGTCCTGGAACGACGGGGAGACGCGGCCGGAGTTGCTCGGGCGCCGGCGAGCTCCGGTGGTTGACGGGGATGGCGCTCCCGTGGTGCCCCGGCCTCGGGAAGACGACGAACGGCTCGGCGCGACACGGAGAGGTGGAAGGTGACGCCATCATCAAGCATCCCGTACGGGAGTGGCGTGGGGGGCGCGGCCGAAGACGCGACGGCTCCGGCCACCTTCGGGTGTGCACGAATTCGTCGAACAGGCTGCGAAAATTGGGGTAGGAGGGGTCTGTGGGGTGCGCGAAGACGAGTGGAGAAGGACGGGGAGGGTCTCAAGCTGACGGTGTGGTTCTACTCACCGGAATCGGAGAAATGGAGGCGGCGGCCGAGGGATTCCGGCGACCAAATTCGTCGGCCCCGGGGCACTAAATGGAGAGAAAGGAGAGGGGAAACATAGAGGGGGTCGAGGTCGATCTAAAGGGAGAAACGGCGCTCCGTTTGGGGTCTTAAATCGTCCGAAATTCTCTCGTGATTAAATCCGGCGGTTTCGGCGTGATTCTTGGCTAGAGGTTGAAGACGACCTCTCCCCCTGACAGGTGGGTCCCACTGTCAGGTTTTTCTCTCTTTCTTTTCTGTTTTATTTATTTCTTTTATAACTTTTGATTTATAACTCCAAATGAAGTAAAATAAATTTCTAAAAATTTGTAAAATTAATATCTATGTTTTAAAACATTAGTGGGCATGTTTTGAATAATTTTGAAAATTAATATTTTGAAATATTCATTAAATACAAATTTGACACTTAAAGTCAAATTTGAAAATATATTTAATGAAATTTTCTTTGGGATGAATAAAATTTGTAAGATACCCATATTCAAAATATGTTTGAATTTAAGTTATTTAAACTCATTTCTAAATACTAAACTCATTTTAGGCTTTAGTATAATACTAAATAACATAACAATTACTATATGAAAATAAAAAGGAAAAATAATGTATTCATTTTAATTCAAAATCATTTGTGCACCATTTTATTTTTTTAAGATAATTTCAATTGAAACTTCATAACAACTTTGAAAAAGATTTTAGTTTTAATTCATCTCTTAAATAGAAAATATATTCATAATAGTCATTTCATGTTTTGAAAATAAATGAAAATCATTCAAGCAAATGAAATGTTTATTTGGGTTATTAAGTAATTATAAAATCTATGAGGTTTTAAGGTTATAAACTATAGACTTGAAATATCCAAACTATGTTTTGAACTCAGGTAAAAGAATAATAATCTTTTGGCAAATAGACAATGTTTTCAATAGTTTAAAATAACACTTGTAATTATTATTTTAATTTATTTATTGCTAAGGCTAGGTGGTTGAACTCAATTACTTATATGTAAACTATTTACTTAAAATAAAATGGTTTGTAGTTTAATAAACATTTGTCAAATTACATATTGAGGTTTAATAACTACAATGGGTAATAAATTGTTTAACTTGAAAACAACTTTTGTAAGTAATGATGAACTGAGATATTTGAAATATTAAAATCTTTTAAAGATGCTTGAAGTCTTTTATAGTTGGTTCTCTTAAGCATTTTAATATTTTATTTTAATCAAAACAAAAGTTTTGAATTTTTGTGATTTTTAAACATTCCAAAATATTGGGATGTTACAAGCATGCAGAGAAGTTTCGTTCACGGTGGCGTCAAACGCTCCGTTAAGCCGTTTCCTATGATGGAGCATGTCATATACGCGGTGCAGCACATCATTTACGCGGGGCATGGGCTTCCAAGCTTCCCATGATAATGGTGCCAACCGGTGTCCATGAAAACACGCGACCGTCCATCACAAATCAACCATGCGGACCGTGAAATAACGCTACCGTCCATCACAAATCAACCATGCGGACCGTGAAATAACGCGACCGTCCATCACAAATCCACCATGCAGACCGTGAAATAACGTTACCGTCCATCACAAATCAACCATGCGGACCGTGAAATAACGCTACCGTCCAACACGGTGTTATTTCACTCCACACCAATTATGGCTAGCATGATTTCTCTCCACCCGACGGTGTTGATGAGTTATGGCTAGCATGATTTCTCTCCACTACACGGTGGCAGCGTGAATCTCATTTTCCGTATACAAAAAAGTAGGGTCATCGGCTAGCGGTCTAGTTGCGTGAAAGACGTGGGTAAGAATTCGTTTTCTCGTTACGACGTTGATAGCAAGCTCCGTCGAATGTCTGTTAACTATGAGGTTGCAATGTCTCCGGGGAAGTTCACTCAATATCGCGTATGGATGGTTGGATGCTGGTGCGCAGCTATCACCATGGGCATCCCACTATTTCCCATATATATATATATATATATATATATATATATATATATATATATATATATATATAGAACTCCTATTATATACTCCCAGGTGTACATACTCCCATATTCAATATACCTCACATACATAGGTATAATACCTCTTTATAATTTTTTATATACCTCATTAATTATTCTAAGATACCTCAAAAAAAGAAGTATGAAAAAATATCATCGGAGTTCTTGATAATTTGAATATACCATTTTAAGTGTAAAAAAGGCATTATATGTGCAAATAATTCAAAATATATAGTTTCAAATGAAATTTTTCACATAATTCACTTTGGGGTATCTACTATTGTATAATGAAGTATATTAAAAATGATAAAGAGGTATACATACTTCAGATATGTAGTATATTGAACGTGGGAGTATGTACGCTCAGGAGTACAGAACCATTTTTCTATATATATATATATATATATATATATATATATATATATATATATATATATATATATATAGGACATATTCATACTACTCCCGGGTGTAACTACACCCACATGTGTTTCACACGAGTATGGAGTATCTATCATACCGGGAGGTATGTAACATGTAGTATGGAGTATATAATATTATTTTAGTACTATAGATACTTCTTTTTAGGTAGTATGTAAAAAAAATTACATACTTCTCTTTTATATGCATATATGACGGTATTTTTAGTATATAGTGTAAAATAAGATGACAGTTCCAATTTTTTCATGAAACTTATTTTGGGATATCTTAGTTATAGTATATGAACATACTCAAACCGATAAAGTATGACAAATACTTCCGTAAGGTGGTATACGAGACGTGGGTGTAGTTACACCCGGGAGTAGAAAGCATTTAACCTATATATATATATATATATAGGACATATTCATACTACACCCGGGTGTAGCTACACCCACGTGTGTTTCACACGAGTATGGAGTATCTATCATACCGGGAGGTATGTAACATGTAGTATGAAGTATATAATGTTATTTTAGGACTAAAGATACTTCTTTTTAGGCAGTATGTAAAAAAATTCTACATACTTCTCTTTTATATGCATATATATGCATATATGATGGTATTTTGAGTATATAGTGTAAAATATTAGCACAGTTGCAAATTTTTCATGAAACTTATTTTAGTGTATCTTAGATATAGTATATGAACATACTCAAACCGATAAAGTATGACAAATACTTCCATAAGGTGGCATATGAGACGTGGGTGTAGTTACACCCGGGAGTAGAAAGCATTTAACCTATATATATATATATATATATATAGGTAAAATAGTTTCTACCCTCAAAGGTAACTACCCCACGTCTCATATACCAACTTACGGAAGTACTTTGTCATAATTTATCGGTTTGAGTATGTTCGTATACTATATCTAAGATATCCAAAAACAACTTTAATGAAAAAATTGCAAATGACCTAATATTTTACACTATATACTCAAAATATCGTCATATATGCATATAAAAGAGAAGTATGTAGAAGCTTTCTACATACTACTAAAAAAAGTATCTATAGTACTGAAATAGCATTATATACTCCATACTACATGATACATACCTCATGTTATGATAGATACTCCATACACTGTGTGAAACACACGTGGGGTAGTTACCTTCGAGGGTAGTATGAATATGTCCTATATATATATATATATATATATATATATAGGACATATTCATACTACACCCGGGTGTAGCTACACCCATGTGTGTTTCACACATGTATGGAGAATCTATCATACCGGGAGGTATGTAACATGTAGTATGGAGTATATAATACTATTTTAATACTATAGATACTTCTTTTTAGGTAGTATGTAAAAAACTTCTACATACTTCTCTTTTATATGCATATATAATGGTATTTTGAGTATATAGTGTAAAATATTAGCACAATTGTAATTTTTTCATGAAACTTGTTTTGGTCTATCTTAGATATAGTATATGAACATACTCAAATAGATAAAGTATGATAAATACGACTGTAAGGTGGTGTTTGAGACGTGGGTGTAGTTACACCCGGGAGTAGAAAGCATTTAACCTATATATATATATATATATATATATATATATATATATATATATATATATATATATATATATATATATATATATATATATATGCAAAATAGCTGGCTGCCCACGGTGGTAGCTACGCACCCTTATCTAACCATTGGATCAACTTTTATTTTACACCGTAGATTGAGTTAACGCCGTTAGCCACTTTGTTCCGCTCCTCCAACCCCGGCTTGCTACGAAAAGAACCCCGTGCCTGGTCAAAAAGCACAGCGGACACGGTGCCCGTGGCCCAAAAGCAAAAAGAAATGGAAAAAGTCCATTTTAAACCTTGAAGTCGTAGAGCTCTGGCGGAATGAACCCCGACGTCCAAATCCCGGTCGATGGCACTCTGAACTAATAAATCCCAGTCTAAATCAAACCTTAGAGTGGTTTTAGTGTTAGTTGCGCTGATGTGGCGTTAGTCAACCGGGATTCTGACTGGTGGGGCCGTTTCCATTAACTGAAGCGGTGTCTTAACAGCTCTCCCCGTGCGCGCTCGGTTGGGGAATAAAATTAGGGTTCCAGCTCGAGCGGAGAGGAGAACAGAGCGAGGCGGCGGAGAAGAAATCGAAGCGCGGCGAAGTAATCTCAGCGGAGAAGATGTCGTGGTCGTCGTCTGCATCCTCCGCCCCCGGATTTCGACGAGCTTCTGGTAGGGGAGGGGTCGAAGGGAGGGCGCCAGTGCGCTACTGGGAGTCGGCAATGGCGTACGAGCCGCCGAGGTTCTGCAACTGCAATCCTCCAAGGAAGGCGCCCAGATGGATCTCGTGGAGCGTGATGAACCCAGGCCGGAGGTACTACGCGTGCGTGGACGCGATGGTGAGTTTCGATTTTGCTTAATTTGGCCGATTTTTGGTGGTTCTGTTTCTTTGCCTCTTCTCAGATTCCTCGTACTTTTGTTTCTTGAACAGCAAGGTGGTTGTGGCTATGTGGAATGGCATGATAACGCGTTGCCTGAGTTTTTTAGCAACCTGATGGGTGATATGAGAGATGAAATCTGGAGGCTCAAAGGGCAAGGAAATGTGGCTCGGGTTGAAGAGGAAGGTGCCATTGCAGATGCAACAAGGGATGCGTTGGTCGTATCTCTGCAAGATGAACTTGCAAAGAAGAATGCAGAGCTAGATTGCATGAAGGCTAAGTACCAGAATGTGATGTTTGTGTTCTTTGTGTTTGTTGTAGGTTTAGTTGCTGGAAAATTGTTCATGCAGTGATAAGATGTATGTAGTGTGTAGCAGTAGTGGCAAGCTATGTAATGAAATTATGCATCCAGTTGTAATGAATAATCTGTTATGGTACTTCTTTGATATGAAGTGTGTGTTATGAAGTGTGTGTTATGTTACTTCTTTGCATCCTGTTGAGGAAATTGATTGATATTTGCACCAAAAATAATTGAAGTCATTGCTGCCATATAACATAGCTAGGAGATAGCAATTGTACTGATAACAAAGGTCTTAAACCTGGTACATGTCAACCAGAAGCAAAATAAAGGACATGTTTGCAACATTGCATACTGAATTCGCAAATATAACAACATCAGCAAAATAGCAGTACTGGTTCTGCTCTACCTAATAGTTTCCACCGCAAGTGAAATATTTGTAGCTTGGAATAGATGTTACGGACTGCCTTCTTCCTCTTTTTGCTCCTGTCCCTCGTACTGAGGAAGATGGTCCAGCAGCAGTTCCAGTTGCAGTTGTCGTTGTTGCAGTCTTCCTTGGAGGCTTGAACCTCTTTGCAGTGGCTGGAACAGAAGTACTTGCAGGTGGTGGCTGAGGTTGTGATGCAGATGGCTTGTACATTCAGAAAATTCACAAAATTCAGTTAAATTGAGTAAATTCAGATAAATTCAGTACATTCAGATAAATTCAGATAAATTTACATAAATTCAGTTAAGAGTACCTCAGTTGGCTTTGTAGCTTTCTCTTTGGTGAGATGTGCATTTTTCTTGCCTCTCTCTGGATTCTGCTTACACCCTAGCCTATTGTGTCCTGAAGCACCACAAATTGAGCATTTGATAACAGTTCCATGCTTGCTCATTTTCTTTCCCACAGGCTTCTCTGTTTCTTCCCTCTTTCTATTATTTTTCTTAGGCCTACCTGGCATCCTCACATACCCAGGAGCTTGTGGCCTAGGATTTGCAGAAATAGGCCACATTTCTTCTCCCTCTACAGGCTGCAAGCAGTGAGCATATGTTTTCTTGAAAGCTTCCACAGAATAGCAAGGATGAATGAAATCATCTATATCCTTGTGGCACTTGTAGATAGCACTAATGGCATGGTGGCAAGGAATCCCTGCCAACTGGAAATAACCACATGTGCATGTCCTTTTATCAAGATTCACAGTATACTGCCTTCCTCTGCCATTTATCTGCTTAACCTCAAATCCATCCTCACCATTCCAAAGCACATCCAACCATTGTGTCCTGGCAATTGATTTTTTCAGCTTCTTAAATATTGCAGGGCATATCTTCCCTGTCATCTTCTCGGCCTTTTCCCTCTGTTCTTGAATTCTGTGCTATCACCTTAGCAGTAACAAGTTTGTTACATCTATTCTGTGCACAATTATGTTTATCATTCAAGGTGATTATTTGCAACCTGTCTGTTCTTGAGGTTTTAGCTGCATACAGAAGCCAAGGGCAATTAGGCCATCCACATTGTGCCCTCACTCTGTCACTCTCTGACTTCAAGAACTTGATGCTCCTTTTGGTAATTAAACCATACCTTCTGAGAGCTTTGCATAACTGGTTCTTGCTTCTAAATACCATGGTCAATTCAAAATGTGGAACCTCGGTATCATTCTTGTACCTTGGATATTTGCTCTTCCTCTTCACAATTTGTCCATCTGAATCTTCATCATAACTGTAATCTTCATCAGACGAATCATAGTTCCAGTCAGCTTCTTCTCCTTCAATTTGTTCTTCCATGTTGGCAATAAGGTCAATTGGTACTGCACCTGTTGCTTCTGAACCAATCCAGCTCTTCGAATCTCTCATCCTTTTCTTAAATTTCCTAGCATGCCTCCTTAGCTCAACCACTTCCGAATCCTATCCACTGTCATCACTGTGTGGAACATACTCTACTTCACTGTCAGAATCAGTGCCTGATTTGTTTCTTGGGTCATCTAGCACAACTGCAAGTGGCACTGGTGTATCATTCAACAACTGAGAGATTGGTTGCTGGGTCATGTCAGCTTCATCTCTAACCAGATCAAGATGCATTGGCATTGTAGTTCTTGCATTCTTCAGTGGACTGCTAATTACCTGTGTGATCACACCACACTCATTGGGAATGAGTACATCTGTATCTGATTCTGCAGGTTCAGCACCTGTGATCACAGCATCAGGTTCCTTATCACTCAAATCCAAGATTTCATCCTCGAAATCACTGCAGCTGCTACTGTCTACACTCTCATCCTCTCCATGATACTCCACATACACATCAGCTACTCCAAGAACACAAATGTAGTCTGCCATTTTAATGCACTTGCTGTCATCATTCAGAAAAAGCAAACCTGTCGCAAGATCTTCAGCAGGGATGTGAAAGTATAACGTCACTGATTCTTTCACCGCCATATGATCCTTCAAAAAGCCCAGAACCTCCTGCAGAGACAATTTGTCCCTCTCGATCTCTGACATAGCCTCCTCTCCCCCAACATAATCCAAGGTTGGACCAATTCGGAGGAACTCGCCACCAAGATGGAAGCGCACGTTCAGAATCTCGCTAGGATCCATGTTTACACTGAAAGAAAGACACAATGCGACCAAAATTAACAAAAATAATGCTTCTTCCTAACAGATTCTAACGAAAAATCGCAAAAAAATCATCTCTTTTATCCCGCCCAAACCATCCCCAAATTCTTGCAAAAACCCTAGCCCTGCCTATCAAATCAGACGGATACTACATGGGGATGTAGAGGAGGGGCACCGATGTGAGTACCTTGGTTGTCCACACCTCGTTGCGGCGTCTCAATCGTTGATGTGCGGCCGATCAACCGCCGGTCGCCATTGTTGCCGCGCGAGAAGGGGAGGAGGCAAGGGGACGCGGCGAGGTGGAGGTGAGATGCTACCAGGCTCTTCCTATTCTGAAGACAACATCGACCTGGGCCAAACGCTGCTAGGTGGGCCGGAGCATTCTTTTTCTACTCGCGCAGGCCTTGCAACGCAACGATCCCGCTGCTTCCTTGCCACGTCACAATCCCCGTTTGGATAGCAGAGCCAAGGTTTGATTTAGACCGGGATTTATTAGTTCAGAGTGCCATCGACCGGGATTTGGACGTCGGGGTTCATTCCGCCAGAGCTCTACGACTTCAAGGTTTAAAATGGACTTTTTCCAAAAGAAATCCATCTTCTTCCTACCACCGCACGCATACCCATCCTTGCCCCGGCCGCTTCGCCCCATCTTCCTCCCTTCCGGCTGCCCTCGACTATAGTGGAGCGAGGCCATTAGAAAATCCCACCCTTACCACCTTCTTCCCCATCGGCGAGTGAGCGACGGCCGGTAGCCAGCGTGAAGGAGCCCGCGTCGCCGTCGTCCACCGTCCTCTGCTGCCGCGCCACGATCCGCGGAGGTGCGGTTCGGGCCGCCGCCAACCGGCCGCCGTCCATGTGCTCCCCGGTCGATGTGGCTATCCTGCTCCCCCCGCCGCCGCGAGGAGGACGCGCCCCATCAGGGACATGCGCTGCCGACGGAAGGCCGTGCTCCTCCGGGCCGCCTCGGCAGGCCGCTCTCGTCTAGCACCCACCACCGCCGCCGGAAGTTGCATCCTCAACTGTTCTCTCTCGCGTGGTTTTACCAGCCCGACCCGGCGTGCTCGTCTCGATCCACCACCGCCCAGCCCAGCCCCTGTTTTGGCCACCACCGTGCGCCATCTCGGCGGCAGAGGTACGGCGCCACCAACGTGCATCTTCCTCAGCCCCGTCCAACTCTAGTCAATGGCGCGTCCGGCCAAGATCCTCCCGCCCGAGCTAGATTGGAAGTGGTGGACAAAGCCTGCTAGGTGTGCGGTTGAGGGGATGCCGCGACGAGCACGCCGGCACCTCGCTCTTCACCGGCGTACCACCACGGCTGCTGCTGGCCGTCACAGGGGCTCAGAAGGCTCGAGCATGCGGTCGTCCCTGCCGTCCAGGAGTCTGTAGAAGACGGTCGTCCTGGGCGTCCTTTCGATCAGGGCTTCCGATCTGGGATTTGCTTGTTTCTCGATTTCGTTTTTGCTTTCCATTTGATTGAATCACGTTAATGTTGACTCTTTTGGAAGGATGGGGAAGCCGTGCAGGCGAGCACGAGGTCGGCAGCTATTTTTTTCTGTTATTTAGATCTGCTTCTATCATTTTTCTTCCTTTTCTTGATCTAGTATTTCCTTCACCGTAGTTGATGTTGATTTAATATATGGTGTGTTCCTGATTTAAAATATTTGAGTGAAAAGTTCTGTTGATTTAAGTATCTCATAACCCGTTGAGATTCTGTCGAGGACGTCCGTGTATTTCCGCTGATAATGATTTGTGTTTTTTTCTTCAATCTGGTTTTGCTTCTCCTATTAAGGGAACCAGGTTAATACATGGTGTGTTCCCGATGAAAATCCCATGTGCATTCAAATGTTTTGTGTTTCAGATCGCTCGGTTTAATACAGATTCCATGGCTTTTTGCTTCACCATTTGAGTGAGAAGTTCTGTTAATGACTATCTAATAGTAGTGTTTTTCCATCCAAATCCCATGTTCATCCAAAGTTAGTTTATAGAAAATATGGGATTTTGTTTCGTAAGTGATACAGATTTATTGGGTTTCTAGTACATAAAACACCAAAAATTCAGCCTCTGTATCTTGGTATTTTACGAGATAATTCAAATGATGTTTTCGTGTCCCATGATAATTATGCAAAGTTTCACTGGCATCACCGTATAATACGAAAATTAGTAACCAAAAACGGCAGAAGATAGGATAACGCAACGAGTAGAAACCGGCGAAACCGGCGCGGTGGTCACGACAAGGTTTCTCTCACCAATAATGGGAACAGTGCACATGCACATTTTCCTTCCTCAACGTAAAGGACGGGCCATTGTTTCTAACTCCGTTAACCCATTGAACGGCTCTAAGCACGTGCGCAGCTACCACCATAGACAGTAAATCCGCGTTGATATATATATATATATATATATATATATATATATATATATATATATGTAAATTTAGTCGGTGGATATATACCGGATGGATGCGTTAATTTAGTTCTATAAATAATTTTTTCGGATGGATACGTTTACAAGTTGTTATATAAATGACTATATTTGATGGATGTGTTACTGGGTGGCGGGTGGTTTTTGTGGCGGTCGATATTAATGGGTGTATGTTGGTTCTTTGTTATTATTATTTGAGAACTATTAGTAATATTGGTAATATTTTCGGTGGTCGCAATATTTTGTAGCGTATTATTTGACGGAATTAATTTATTTAGGTAATGAAAGTCGTTGATTTTGTTGTGCACTTCGGCGCCGGTAATGTCCGTGTTACGGAGATTGGGGTTGATCTTACTGAATTTAATAATATGGTGATGCAGTTGCTAGACCCAGAGAGAGCTAGAATAGCAGCAGTGCAGGAGTTTTTCACTGGAAATTTTGGGTATAATCCTAATATGTTTACGGTTAAGATTCAGTCAGTGTGGTCCAAATCCCGTACAAATATTTTTCGGGAGTTGTTACCGCTGGATCGAACTGGTCAGTGGATAGCTTGGCTAGCATCATGCAAACGTCGAGGCACCAAACCAGAAATCCTACTGATATTTTATCCGAAGCAGAACAATTTAGAACAAGGAGGTGGAGATTTTCAGCATGGAGAGAGGAGTGATGCTACTCATTCAGGTGCTGTGGACATTCCTGAACAGTATGAGCCATCATTCAGTGTTGAGTCGGAAGGACCTCCGCAACTTGGAGAGGCTGATGCGGATGAGTACGAAGGTACTATGCAAGAAGAGATGTTGGCTGAAGATGAGGATGGTGTTGCAGAAGATCTTGATTCAGGTGATGAAGATGTTGACAATGAGGATGAGGTAGATAATGATGAAGAAGATAATGTTGGAGATGTGCCGCTTCCTGAGTCCTGGAATGTCGACACTTTGCCGATTCCTCACTCGTGGGATCTCGACAAGTCGAATATGACAGCTGTGGATGATGGATATCATCCGGCATGGGAGTACTGAAGGAAAAATGTAAGAATCGGAGCCCAGTATAACACAAAGCAAGAGTTGAGGGAAGCCGTGATTGAGTGAGCATTGTCCATGCAAAGGGTTTTCCGTACTGAGGTGTCAAATAGTCGATATTTGACTATGAGCTGCATTAATATTGACTGTCCAGCAAGGGTGCATGCTCACGTACCGAAGTACGACGTGCTTTGGGTGGTTTCAGATGTCGTACCACACACATGTGAGATCTCTAGTACGGTGCCGAACCATCCAAACCTGTCTTCAACTTTCATTGCACGACTCTTGTTCAGTGAGATAGTGCGGAAGAAAGACATGACCGCGAGAAGCATTCAGTTGACAGTTAAGAGTAGATGGAAACAAAAATTATTTATGGGAAGGCTTGGAGAGCGAAGCAGAAGGCTCTAGAAATGAGATTCGGGACATTTTATGATGCTTATGATAATGCTGTCAAAATGGTTTCCACGTTGAGAGAGCGAAATCCTGGTACAGAGGCAACCGTCCAACTAGTAAAAAATCCTGGGCATCCTCAGTTGGCTGTGTTTGGCAGAATGTTCTTCTCATTCGCCATATGCATTGAAGCTTTTAAGTATTGCCGGCCAGTGTTGTGCATCGATGGCACATTTCTCACGGGCAAGTACAAGGGTGTTATACTTACCGCAATAGGTGTGGACGGCAACGGACAAATCGTTCCTGTTGCATTTGCCTTTGTTGAGAGTGAGAATTATGATAGCTGGTTATGGTTTCTGAGGCTGTTGAAAAGCGGTGTTGTGAAGGATAGGCCAAATGTATGTATTCTTCATGACAGGCATGCAGGTCTGTTGAAGGCAATCAGGTCACTAGAGCAGCCCGCCGATGATGAACAAACTCCGTGGACTGATGTGCAGAGTCAATGGTGCATGAGACATCTGGGTGCTAATTTTTATTCTTGCTTCAAGAGTAAACGTCTGATGAATCTGTTTAAAAGACTATGAAATGTGAATCAGCAACGGAAGTATGAATTTTTATGGGAGAGGCTCACCGAATTCACGCAGAACCAAGCGAAAGAGAGAAGAGCTGCACAGGCGACGACAGTTGCTGCTCAGGTGGCGGCGGCACAAGCGGCAGAAGCCGAAGATTCAGAACCAGTAGGGTTGTGTGATTTGCCTGGAATTGATCCACCTGGAACAAAGAGGAAGAAAGGAGCACGCATCCGGAATTTTGAAGAATGGATAGAGAAAGAACCGCCAGTGAAATGGTCTTTGTTGCACGATGCACATGGAGCGAGATATGGCATCATGACAACCAACCTTGCGGAGATATATAATTTTGTCCTTCGAGGTAACCGTGGTCTGCCACTTACAGCTCTGGTCGAGGGGATTATGCATGGAACAATGAATTATTTCAGAGATAGACGTGTCGAAGCCGTGAATCATTGTCAGTGGTACCCTGGCACACCTTACTGTCGCAAGATAAGAACATACATGGATAAGAAGACACAGAAGGCTCCGTTCCACAACGTGGTTCGAGTAGGTAATGAAGAAGCTAGGTATGAGGTGCGCCTGCCGACAGGCAGATTTGGTGATAGCGTTCAGAGAACCCATGAGGTGTTCATTACTGACGGATATCCGCCAACTTGTGAGTGCACATGCAACAAACCCAGACTTCTTCACCTTCCATGCTCTGATGTGTTAGCAGTTTGTGGTCAGTTGGGCTTGCATGCAGCCACATTCGTGTCACCATATTACATGAAGGACGCACTGGTTCAAACATGGACCGGGGAAATGAGAGGTTTCCGACTCGAAGGTAACTTCAACACGGTTGAAGAGGCTAATAGAGAAATCATTCCTCATCCAGCAAACATGCGGACTAGTAGTGGACGACGTCAGACACGGCGCATCCGGAATGATATGGATGAGTCTGAAGCAGGTGGTTCCACTCGTTAGTGTCTGCTATGCAATATGTTCGGCCACAAAGAGAAACATTGTACGAAATTCCCCCAAGGAGGCGCAACGGTACGT
This sequence comes from Poa annua, assembly GCA_026929855.1. NCBI lineage: Eukaryota > Viridiplantae > Streptophyta > Magnoliopsida > Poales > Poaceae > Poa > Poa annua. Next base: position 15,349,755 of record CM049431.1, read on the forward strand.
GGCCGAGGCACCCGAGGAGGAAGAGGGCGACCAAATCGTGGCCAGTATTGTGTTTTCAATCGTATTTGTAATAATTAAGTACAATGGGACGATGTTGTTTGTTCTAGGGTATCTGTTTTAATTCGTATTTGTAATAATTAAGTACAATGGGACGATGTTGTTTGTTGAATGGTATCTGTTTTAATTCGTATTTGTAATAATGACGTACAATTGTTTAAAGTGGTATTTCTACTAGTATGTTCATGTTGTATAACTTTGCAGATGGCGGAGTTGGGGGTCTGCACTATTAGCTGCTACATACAGGGCTCTGTGCACCGTGTGCACGAAGAACTCGGATAGCTCTTCGATACTAGGATGTCCTCTATTTCTGCAGCTCTGGTCTTGGGAGAGGTTCCCTGTCGGTAGACCCGACGTGGACGCGACCAGACCCTGGGACTACAGACTGATAGATCACAACGCAGTTGATCTTCCCACATTTGGTAGTATGTGGGCATATAGAGAGGTACCCATTCGATACTCCATTACTTTGAAGTTAGGTTCTTCCAAATTTTAATGTTCAATTATTCATTAAAAATTATAATTGTTTGCAAAGACGATTCCAGGGTGATCAAGTGAGAAACTGCTACGTGATGTTCACTGAGTGGTTCGATCAACTGCCACATCACCAGGTTATATGGGAGCCATATCACGAGTCGCGGATACATGCACGATACCCCGGCGGGATTTCTTCTTTGTGCACCAGAGACCGTGCATACTGGTTGACTACACGTCGGATTGTGTTCGACGTCTTGGTGAAGGAGATGTCGCAACACCGTGTTATGAGACAGTTTGGACTTCGCCAGTGGCCGGTGCCTCCTACTAGAGCTACACTTCCTCAGCACGTGCACAAGTAAGAACTACAACTTGTATTTAAAATGTGGGGTACTAGTGTTGTTCTAGTACGTACTTATGCTATGTGTGCATTTCGCAGGAAAGGACGGCAAGGAGAGAGACGTGCTTATGGTGTGCTCACATGCACCGATGCTCGGGACGTTGTTCCACGCCATGCACCCCCGCGTCCCCCACGGCACTCCTCGGCACGGCTGTTAGCTGTCGCACAGGTATCACCACCCCGTGACACCACTCGTCGGCACGATCCACGCCCACGTTTTACACCTCAGCAGAGTCCTTGCACACGCCCCACAGACCACACATTTGCGTCTACCTCTCGCCAGCCGGACGCTATCGACCCTGGTCCATCCCAGCCACCTCTTTCACGGATTCCAGTGTATGTGTCGGGTCCTTCACAGCCAACTATGTTTATGCCGGCAACTTCACAGTCGCCATTGTTTATGTCGGGTCCTGCACAGCCTCCACTCTTTATGCCGGGTAGTTCATCCTGGCAGGCACACACACCACCGTACACCGGGATGCCATATTCGTACGGTTATGGGGGCGGACCACAGTTCGTTGGAGCATCACACCAGCCGCAGATGGCCAATCTTATGGGCCAGTACTCTCAGCAACTAATGCACGGAGCTTAGAATTTTTAATTTCTCTTACATATATAATTTATATCCAGACAACTCACACTAACATATTATCTTGTGCAGGTGCAGATCAGGTGTACAACTCTCCCCAGTACGACTTGGACACCACTCAGGCATACGCGCCTTCGCCACCGATGCCCACTCAGCAGACACCACCTCCGGAGACAGCCCAGCCAGACGACGAGCATGACGATGCGCCGTTGCAAGGCCGCGGAATGCGGCAACACCAGGCTCCCACGCGTTTGTCACCTTCCGGCCCTCGGCGAAGGAGGACGCGGTACCGTCGTCAGGTCGACGAGGACTGATTCTTTTACGTATCAGAGACATATGTTCGCTATTTTCCATGTACCGTAAGACCTATGTATGAGACATATGTATGCTACTTCTTTCCCTTGAGGCGCGAAACGGTGGCCAGAGAAGACATTATGTATCGTTATGTACTAGACTTATTTCTACCTATGTAGCAAAATTTGATATGTCAGTAACCGGTATACATTGGTACGTAAGATAAGATACAACAAACCTCGATTACATACCGATCACACCACACAACAATAGGAAATGAAGGTACAACTACTAATTAATCGATACTCAAAGAAAGATACAACATAACTCAAATTAAGATTCTACCTATCTCCCATCAATGCAGCCTGCACCATCCGCAGATTTAGCACCCTTGCCCTTTGACGATGATTCAGGCTTCTTTCCCGCACCCTTGCTCGATGTTTCTGCCTTCTTCTCATTTCCCTTACGCAGTGCTTTAGCCACCCTTTCCTTTGACGACGGCATGAAATCGTCGTCATCATCGCTGGAGTATACCCAGAGAAAGGAACGACCGTACCTCTCACATATGTCTTGAGTTCGATGAATCGGCTCATTGGTAACATGCCTATCGAACTTATCCGCAAGCCTCAAGACTTCAGCACGGATTTGTTCTGTGGTCCTATACGGAAACCCATCTCGGCATAGCCTCGCCCCTAGCAAAGCGAGATGTCTCTCACTACCAACAATTTCTTCAAGTGGAACTTCCCTACCATCTACCTTCAAATAGGTGATAATCTTAGCTAGATGCTCGGATGCGGCTATATGAAAGCCGGACACACACTTCTCACAAGGTACAATACACACCATGCTGACGCTCTTTGAGAGTACCCCGCTTAGCCTAGAGTGGTTTTTATAGGACATTTGAGGTGAAAACGGTCGCGGGAAATGGTGGCGGGCGGGAGGAATAGGCGGGAAACGGTGGCGGGAGAAACGGGCGGGAAACGGTGGCGGGAGAAACGGGCGGGAAACGGTGGCGGGAGAAATAGGCGGGAACGGCTGGCGGGAGAAACGAGCGCGAATCGGTGGCGGGAGATATAGGCGGGAACGGCTCGCGGGAGAAACGCGCGCGAATCGGTGGCGGGAGAAAGCTACAGAAATGGGGAGAAATAGGCGGGAGAAATAGACGGAGATCGGTACCTTTCGGCATGGCCCGTGCCGATCAGCACGGCTAATGGCGAAACGTGTTGTCAGCGCGAAATCCATGCAGCCGTCGGCACGGCTAATGCCGACGAGGGCTTTTCGGCACGGGCCGTGCCGATCGGCACGACTCACGCCAACGCGCCGCTATTTTTGAAATTTTCTGATTCCGCGCGCTAGAATCCGAATTTCTAATAAACATTCGTATTATTTAAAAAAAACTCTCATTCCTCCTATCCTGCACTTAAGTTCTACACCATCATATATTTATATAATGATTTATTGGAGCATCATTGAGTTGCAAATTTCATTACAACTCAGATGTTTTCGGTTGTAAATGAGTTTGCAACTGCAAAACAAATCTTTGAATGTTGAATTTGCTTTGTAATTTTGGCTAAACATGTGTCCTGAGTCCTAACTCCTACATAGGCTGCAGGAAATTCTTAGAAAAAGGGTTCCCTTCGTAAAGGTCCACGCGCGTGCGCTCCGGTGCTGACAAGTGTCGCAATTTCGTTCGTTTCTGATCTCACATTTTCTCCACGCGGTGACAAGTGGCAGCTCCCTGGTGGTGGGCAGAGGATTGTACATACATTTATTTTGAGATTCGTTTTTTAAAAACGAAATATCTTGAGAATCGTTTATCTGATTTACGAACCGTTTTCACTTTTGAACTCCTCGCGTCGAGATCTTCAAAACTAGATACCATATTGATAGGTTTCGACAAACTTTTTTTTTGTACTTCGGATTGTGTATGTTTTGTACACCCTAAGTGTAGTCGTACGTACAAACTGAATTTTGTAGTTGTACGTACAACTTGCTACGTGTAGTTGTTTGTAAACCCGAATGTATTTCTACGTACAACATGTACTGTGTTGCTGTACAACCCGGTCTATGTTGTTGTACAACCCGGTCTGTGTGTTGCTGTACAACCCGTTTTTCGTTGCTGTACAACGCGGTCTCCGTTGCTGTACAACACGGTCTCCGTTGCTGTACAACCCGGTCAGAGTTGCTGTACGTACAAACTGATTTGTGTTGCTGTACAACCCGGTCTGTGTTGTTGTACAGCCCGGTCTGCGTTGTTGTTCATCCCGTTCTGCGTTGATGTAATATCATAGTTTGTGTTTTGTATAAATTTAATAATAGATCTAAAACTAGATCTGAATTTGAATCTGGATCTGTTCATGCGCGGGACCGCCTCAATTTGCGTGTCCACGTGGCGGCACCAGCTCACGCGCGGGACCATGAAATAGACCTTCGCGAAGGCCGCCCTTTCCCTAGTTCAACCCTAGGTTGCAAGTTTGTTTCCAACCCCCACCTGGCCCTAAACAATAGTGGCCCATTGATCAATTTCCTGAGGGTGCAAGCCACACGGCCCACATAATGTGTGATGCAACTTTGCTTTCAATTTTTTGACCCTTGTTTGTTTACTTTTGACTGAGTCTCAAGACCTGCAAATCGTTAATTATGTTTCTAAATAAAAAAATTCTTATGTGATAATTTGTGACATTACATAGAAGTCAGTAACATAAAAACCGTAACAGACAACCAATACTTAAAGAAAATAGTCCTTGATGTTATGGAATTTTTTACTTTGACTTGGCAAAAACAAAAGACTTTAAATACCCACTACCCAAATCATGGGCCCGTCCCTAGTTGCAATTGAAAGTTGATGACACCACAAAAATAAAATAAAATAAAATAGTCACACCATATTTTTCAATACAAGAACAATGCCCACTACACTCACGAACATAACCAAATTTGTTTTTGTGATTCTGAGCTTTATTGATTCAAATGACATGACTGAGATTACTTGGTAGAGTACTGGGAAGAAATATAGGTTATAATTTTCGTGCATATTCGCCTGGATACTTATGCATCGCATGTCCAATCTTTTCATATTGGTCAACATAGAGATTCCTTTTCCTAGTTCGACATACATAAATTTCATGATTAATATAAAGACATCACACTAGCCACAGTGGGTATCATAGATAGTACCAAGCGTGTCGGTGAACCAAGCGTGTCATGTTGGTATAAGATCTGCATTTAATGGTGAACCAAGCGTGTCATGTTGGTATAAAATCTGCATTTAATGGTGAGAGAATAGTGATATCATAGACATAACTCATTGCATGGCAAAATGATTTTACAACAAATAAATGAAGTATTAGATGACACCACACATACAATAACATCCATTATGAAAGTAGTAATACATACTAGTATCATATTCATGATACTAGTATATATGATACTCCTCACAATGGCTAGCCTTTACCACTAGCAAAGTTCATCTCTATGGCTTTCACTTCTCATGTGACCCTGCTTACTAGTTGTTCCACATCGGGTTGGAAGTCGGATTGGTATGATATTCAGATTGACAACACTACACTGGAAATGTGGTTATAGCAAGCACTATTTCAAACTGGCTCGAAATAATGATGTGCCTTTTTTCAATTTCTCCCAGCTCCTCAGACAGCAACACTAGATACTTTTTTGCATAATGCATTTGTTGGAACAATGCCTCGTGACTTGAAAATCTGGGGCAAACCACCCTGGCCATAGATAGATATCTTGTGCTTGTGTTGATTTCTTCGTTATCTTTGAGTATTTCAAAGTGATCTAAATTACTCTTCCTTGAGATCAACTTGGTGAAACATGGACCCAATATCTCAAAAGGCGAATTAAGACTTTACTCCATAATTGTGCATTTGTGACACTTAACACCCCATTCAGTGAACAAGATCACAAACACACAATATATAAAACCTTGAACATAGTTTTAACTCGGGATGTAAACGGATCGTACCGATCGAATTTTGCATCTATATCATATCCTTTACCACAGTTTTTCATCGGATTCGAAGCAGAGCGGATAATGACCAGATGCGGATTCAAACAGATATATGTGCTGGTGGATTTGGGAAGGAAACGAGGCAGATTCGGAATGGTAATAAAATTAATCAGATAGATACACGCTGAAGTAAATTGTCAAAACATATAATAAAAAATTATTATTCAATAACCTAATATAATGAACAAATTCATACTTCACTGTCTTTACAATGACTATTTAAGTGAGGTGTTGTTTGTGAGACGAACTCTCGACAACTCACTAGGTGCAAATTATGCTATGCTAGATTAGACATTTTGGTAGAAAAATCGGGTTATTTAGACTACAACCATCGGACGATCCTATTACTTTTGAATAATCCATATTTTAGGATATGTGCGTACAGTAACATATACCATATTCAGGTCTCAGGTTCGGAATCGGATATCCTTATCCCTCGGTTTTCTTAAAATTGGATATGGATTTTTTTTCAAACGATTTCGGAATTGAAAATGGTTTGAAAACTACCCCTAGATTAGTTCCATTTTTTGATGGACATGTTTGGAGCCACAAGTCAGGCGGTCTCCAAATAGAAATGAGAAAGAGAAACCGAGAGCAACTTCTAGAAAGGAATCCATTTGTTTCTACTACCGCACGGATGATTTTATCCGGCACGTTGGCAATCCGGATGACGCGTAGGCACCCATAGAAAAAGACCAGCCGGGCAAACAATACAGTGGTCGTCCGATACAAAAAACAAAATCAGGAAAAAAGGAGCCGTCACCGACCGGTCCATCAACCACAGGTCCACACGGCGCGGCCCCGCACACAGAGAAACGAACAGAAGCCCCGAGGGAGGAAAAGGACAAGGAAAGCCGGCAGGAGCAACGCGGCCGGGGACGCGGTGGGGCCCCGACCGGCAGCGAATCAATCGTACCCCAACCCCAACCGCTGCCACTCTACTCGCTTTCCCTCCGTGTGTTCTCCCCTCCCGCGTAGCCCGCGGTACAACGTCACGCAGCCTTCGCCTTCCTCCCGCCTTCTCCGCTTCGCTAAACTATTCCCCATTCATACCGCGTTCCCCATACCTATATAACACTTCGAACCCTCACTTCCAAGCTCAACCAATCTCCTCTCCTCTTCCTCTTCCCACCACACCGTCAACTGCTCCTCACTCCCCAGCTTCAGCCTTCAACAACAACAGCCCACAGCTAGCTACGTACTCCTCGATCGAGCTCGGGAGACAGACACGATCTCGACTCATCTCATCTGACCATGAGCACCTACCTCACGGCGCCCTTCACCCCGATCCCGCCCTTCTTCGACGGCCCCGCCGCCGGAGCTGACTACGACCAGTCCTCCATCCTCGCCTTCCTCATGAACGACGACTTCGCCACCGCGCCTGCCGACGCCTTCTTCCCCTACGCCGACCTGCAGCCCACTGCTCCGCCCGCCTTCTCCGCTCAACCGGCTCCACCGGCAGCACCGTTCACTAGTCACGGCATTAAGCGCGCCTTGGCGGACGACGAGGCCGCTGGCGCGTCACGGCCTGCGGCGGTCAGGAGGAAGAGCTCCTCCCCGCCGCCGACCTCCCCTGCCCACAGCGGCGGCGGCGACGCTGCGGCGCCCGCGGGGAGGGGCGGCGGCGGGCGCCGGGTGTGGGTGCGCGAGCGGAGCACCGAGTGGTGGGACCGTCTCAGCGGCCCGTCCTGCCCGGACGCGGAGTTCCGCCAGGCCTTCCGCATGTCCCGCGCCACCTTCGACGCGCTCTGCGAAGAGCTCGCCCCCGCCGTCGCCAAGGAGGACACGGCCCTGCGCGCCGCCATCCCGGTCCACCAGCGGGTCGCCGTCTGCCTCTGGCGCCTCGCCACGGGGGAGCCGCTCCGCGAGGTCTCACGACGCTTCGGACTCGGCATCTCCACCTGCCACAACATCGTCCTCCAGGTCTGCGCCGCACTAACCGCCGTGCTCCTGCCCAGGACCGTGCGCTGGCCGGCGTTCGACGACATCGACTCCACCTACTTCCAGGCCGCCGCGTCGGGTGGCATCCCGGGCGTCGTCGGCGCGCTCTGCACCGACCACGTCCCCATCGGCCCGCCCAAGGACAACGTCGCCGAGTACTACAACCGCCGCCTCACGGAGCGCAACAACAAGGCCTCCTACTCCGTCGCCGTGCAGGCCGTCGTGGGCGCCGACGGCGCATTCACCGACCTCTGCATTGGCCTCCCGGGCTCGCTCTCCGACGCCGCCGTGCTCGAGCGCTCCGCGCTGAACGCACGCTGCGACGCAGGCATGCTCCCCGACCAGTGCCGCCTCGTCGGCGGCGCCAGCTACCCGCTCACGGACTGGATGCTCGTGCCATACGCGCACCAAAACCTCACGTGGGCGCAGCACGCCTTCAACGAGCGCGTCTCCGCGGCCCGCGCCGCCGCCCAGGGCGCGTTCCGGAAGCTCAAGGCACGCTGGCGCTGCCTGCAGCGCCGCACCGAGCCCAAGCTGCCCGACCTCCACAACATGATCGGGGCATGCTGCGTGCTGCACAACTTCTGCGAACGCAGCGGCGAGGAGATTGACCCCGAACTCCTGGTCGAGCTCTCTAGTGACAATGCCGACGACGTCGTCGCTGCCGACCCCGTGCGCTCCGCAGCGGCCGAGAAGGAGCGGGACAGGATCGCGCACGACCTCCTCCACGGTGGACACCCCAGCGTTACATTCTTTTAGTCGGTCTTTCATTTTCATACCCAAAAAAAATATTTTTTCAGCTGTCTGTTCTTGATATCAAACTACAGCAGTTTTCTTCCATGAAAGCATGGAGAGAATCCTACTAGATCAGAACATACAGCTCTTGGATAGGATTAGGATGATTTTTTATGCATGTTCCAAGAAGGAAAATGTAATGAAGGCAAGTAGGCAGGCAAATTTATTTGTAAGTATCATCACATTTGGAAGGATTTTAACATTCATCTGTTTACATAAGTTTTTTTTTGAGTAATGGTAGTACACCAAATTGGCAACATTTACAGTACTCAGAATACCATGATATGAGTACATGGCTTGCTATCAATCTAACATCATGTGATACTATGTACAATGCCACAAGCAGAACTACCCCAGACAAATACTGCTTGCTAAACACCAAGACTGCAACAAGGTCCTTGGTACAATAATCTTACAAGCGTAATTCTATGAGGTGTTCCAGTTGCCAGTTGGAAATCGATCTCTCAGTTGTTACACTTGTGTGAATTCCAACGCGTTTCCATCCGGGTCTCGTGCAAAGATCGCTGGTCGCCCAGATTTGCTGAGAGTGTAGCTGATTCCTGTACCCAGTTAAGGAGGAAAAAGGTCATCATGATTTCAGAGACAATGGAGGAGACATAAATTTTGTGAAACTAATTAAAAGTTCGTAGTGAGCACTCAGCGTATTGAAAAACACAAAGTGCAATGCAGCTTAAACATTATAAATAGGTGGCAGGTAAGCCACTAAGCCGTAATGTCAACTAAAAGAATAAGTAATCATGAAACGGTGGACAGGAGTCCTCTACTCATGTCAAAGAGATGGGAATATGGCTGCTTAAGTCATGTGGACCTAACATGTTTGAGATTATTATAAATCTACTGACCAACTTCAAAAAGATTATCTGTCAACATCAGCCTTTGAAGTATTCAGTCAACTATAACATCAGACCTGCTTGCAGTCAATTGCTACAGGACGGTAACTTTAAACCAAGGACAGGATTTTCAAGAGTCAAGACGCCTATACATTTACCCAGAGAGGCTTCTCGTTTCTTGGCCATGTCTGCCACACAAATAGCCAGAATAAAGCTACAGCAGAACCATACCAGTACCACAGTTTTCATAAACTCCACTCCATTAGAACTTGTAGAACTACAACATAGAGTTTACCATCTCCATAACCATACTATCATGGTAAAATCCATGCTGCAGTTCTACAAGTTTGATTTCTACTACAGTAGTACCAATCCATGGGTTTGGGCAGTTTGCATTAAAATCTACAAATTTACTTCACAGTATTGGTAATAACAGAATCCAGGATATTTTGGAGATTGTGTATTCAGTTGTTGACTCGTTGGCACTTTTTTGCCACTTCTGTACATAATGTATGGATAAATATTCTAATACCGATCACTGGGGCGGCAAGTAGAGAAAAAAGGTATTTGCCAACTGTAGCAAATGTGTTTACACACAGCAGGAAAAAATAGAGTAAGAATAAAGAAATACCAGCTTTGTCGAAAATTTCTTTCAATTTCAACACATCCTTGATTGCTATACAGGTATGACGATCGCGTCCTCCATGCTCTGGGCGCCCTGTCAGTGGATCCGGATTTGGCAACTCCATTAAGTGGATCATCTCAGAGCCAACCCAGAGCCAAGCACCTCTGTATGGAAGCTTGTCATTTGGCCTAGCAAGATTCACCTTAAGACCTGAATGACCAAAAATACTGTTTTACTTTACAAACAGTGCATATAGACGTGTAATACATATAACTTGCAGCAACTCACCGAGGATGTCCTGGTAGAAGGCTATCGACCTTTCAAGATTTTCACATAGTACTCCAACATGGTGAATACTAACAACTCCATAATCAGGTTCTGCATTAAACATCAGAAATGATTTCCATTCAGACTGAGGAAAATCATAGAGCTTTGACAAAAACTTGGCTATGGCCACGGATAGGAATGCACTAAGCTCTATGACGTTATGCAAATTAAGCTTTTGACAATTTTCCTTGTACAGGGAGGTCAAGGCCTACCTAGCACTTATATTTTCATGCTGCAAGTAACCAAGTACTGACATGTTATAGCGTGCAAGTAAAATCTAGTGGGCAACCATAATTTCAGAGAAAACGTACACCATGAATGTATTAATAAAGGTTGGCTTTGTTAGCAGCCCTGTTGATTTTTTTTTGTTAACTGTTAAGCAATAATCTAGTCGAAAGAGCTGTAGTTAATTTTACAAATTCATCACCAGCTACTAAAGGAATGGTGCTGTTTGAGGCTTTGAAACCTAAAATGAGAGAACATATTTTGTATGCTTACTTTGCTTGTATATCTGTATTCCCCTAAATTTCCCTTCTGTTAAACACAAAAAGCTTCCAGAGTTGGATCTGCAAACTAGTACTAAGTTGTATGTAGTTTGCAGATCCAATCCCAGCGGTACTGATCTAACTTCACGGATAAATTTCTTGGACATCCCTATCCCAAACTGAGGGAGCAAGACATCATCCTCTACCCCGAAATGTCACAAAAAATACCAGCCACTCACGTACTCAGCCACATGTTTCCACTCCACATGTTTGATAATCCAGCAACTAAGCATCGAAAACATTCGTTGCGCTCCATCAACCAGCTAAATAAAATTCATACAGCAAAAGCTACATCTCTTCTACCAAGATTTGCTACCTCTACAAGAACCAATAACTCACCCTGGAACTGCTCCTCGGCCGTCAGGGCCTGCTCGCCGCCGGTGGCCACCGACATGTGGGTCCGGATCCGGCGGTGCGCAGCGACAGGGTTGGCAGGATGCGTTTTGACCACAGCGCAGGCCTTCCTGGAGCTGGACGGGGAGAGGAGAGGGAGAGAAGAAAGACACCTCATCGCCATTGCGGCCTTCCCGAGAGCTCCTCCGCTTCGGCTCCGTGCGTGGGCTTTCTGGGCCTCTATTAATTTGTGTGGCTCCGGCCTTCTCACCTCTCACTTTCTCTTTACTGATTTTACTTTGTTCGTGCCCGAAGGAATTACTTGGACACCTCAAATTTCATGTTTCTCGAACAAAAATCATCTCCAAAACGGTTATTTTAAGTGAAAAAAACTTATTTGAAATTCTGTTACATTTGAGGTCGAATCCTGCACTCGGCTGGAAACTTTATCACCCAAGCCTTAAATAGCGCTGAGGACAACAAGGACCGAAAGTTTCGCCGGGTATGTTATACTTCAACTAGTCTGCCCAGCGAGTCCAAAAGTCGCGCATGCTACCAAACTCGTCCATGAGTTCTTTGATCATGCGGGGTCGACATTGATCTTTGTCATCCCCGTGGGGAGCGCCTACCTCACGACCAGTGCGGAGGTTATACCGCTCCATACACCTTCTCCATCGTTGTTGTTCTACCTTCGTCGCTGCTTCTCTAGCTCCGCCCGACTGCTCTGCCTTCATCGCCGCCGGCCAGACCTGCCTGCTCCCCCCACGCTCGCGCCATCTTTGAGTCTCGCCATTCTCAATCCACGCGACCTCTGCCGGTCCATCGGTTCCCTCGACTTCTCTCTAACCCTGCCTCCAACCCACCTTCTCCGACGCCGGCCACCCCGCACCTACGCCCAGAGGCGGAGCTGCATGTGTTGACCCTGATGCACATGCATCAGGGTCCAAAAAAATTCTAGCCTAACATATTATATAAAAAAGACTTTCGAAACAGGTTAGACTAGTAAATGTGCATCAGGCATCATGGTATCTTAGCTCCAGCTCCGCCCCTGCCTACACCCCCCGTTAAGGTGCTCCCTCACCTCCATCATGTGCCCGCCACGGTGAGCCGCGTCGTTGACAACTACAATGAGATCCGATCCGCGCCTGGCCGACGACGTCGCAGCCAGTCACACCGTCCCTGTCGACGGCAAGGGCGGCCTTTATCACCCTTCCCCGCCTTCTTCATCTTTGGCTTCACTGCCTCCCGCTGCCCTCCTCTCCGCCTCGATCATCTTCCTCACCTCCAGTAAATCTTGCAAAATGAGCCGGGCTCAAACACATCGGAGATATAGCTGGCCAAATATATAGCTGGCCAAATGGGCCAGCACGAGGCACACCTTTTTTGGCCTGGCCCAAGCACGACAAGACTTAAATGGGCCGCGGCACGGCACGGGCCCGTTAGTGCCTGGGCCTCTCTTCGGCTTGAAGCACGCGGGCCGGCCCGGCACGACACGATTAATTTTTTTATATATTTTTTAGGATTTTTAATTTTTTTAATATATTTTTTAGGATTTTTAGTTTTAATTTGCCCCTTTTTTAAAAAATATTTTATTTTATTTTATTTTTTCCGGTGTGCCGTCTCGTGAGCCGACCGTGTCGTGCCGGGCCAACGGGCCGCCCGCGTACCGGCGTGCTCGTGCCCGGAGGCCAATCGCAGCACGTGGGCCGGCCCGACACGGCACGAATGCAGTCATGCCGCTTGTGGGCCGTGCCGAGGCCGGCACGCGACGTGCCGTGTCGGGCGACTCGTTTGGCCAGCTATAATCGGAGATGTGCGCGAGCCATTAGCTGCCCCACCTGATCGTCAAATAGGTTTTGCCCTCCCCGTGTCCCCGTACCTGGACACTACTATGATGTGCCCAACTCATGGAAATCCTTAGAAAAAGGGTTCCCTTCGCAAAGGTCCACGCGTGTGCGCTCCGGTGCTGACAAATGTCGCAATTTCGTTCATTTCTGCTCCACCTTTTCTCGACGCGGTGACAAGTGGCAGCTCCCTGGTGGTGGGCAGAGTGTTGTACATGCATTTATTTTGAGATTCATTTCTTAAAAATGAAATGTCTTGAGAACCGTTTATCCGATTTATGAACCGTTTCACTTTTGAACTCCTCGCGTCGAGATCTTCAAAATTAGATCCCATATTCATAGGTTTCGACAAACTTTTTTTTTGTACTTCGGATTGTGTATGTTTTGTACAAGCTAAGTGTAATTGTACGTATAATCTGAATTTTGTAGTTGTACGTACAACCTGTTAGGTTTAGTTGTTCGTACAACCTGAATGTAGTTTTATGTACAACCCGGTCTGTGTTGCTGTACACCCCGGTCTGTGTTGATGTATAACCCGGTCTACGTTGCTGTATAATCTGGTATGCGTTGATGTACAACGCGGTCTGTGTTGCTGTACAACCCGGTCTGTGTTGCTGTATGTACAAACTGATCTGTGTTGCTGTACATCCCGGTCTGCGTTGCTGTACAGCCCAGTCTGCGTTGTTGTACATCTCGTTCTGCGTTACTGTAATATCTTAATTTGTGTTTTGTACAAGTCTAATAATAGATCTAGATCTAAATTTGAATCTGGATCTGAACATGCACGGGACCGCTTGCTTAATTTGCGCCACGTGTCGCAACGGCAGCGCGCTCCCACCTTTCTCTATTCCAACCCCCAACTCATCCATTTGTAATTGCTTTTCTTTCCCTTCCTACCCAGCCGCATCAGCCCACCAAGGCCTAGCCCAGCTAGCGGGCCTCGCTCGTACTCGCCTCGCAGCCGCGACCCCGCGACGAGCAACAGCAGGTCCTTTTTCCTCCATCTTCCCCGCAGCAGCAGACAACCTCGACCCACACACTCCGGCAGACAGATCTGCGGCGGCGCTAGGTTTTCCCCGCGACTGAGAGAGGGAGAGAACGCACAGGAGGAGGATATGGACGTGGTGAAGGCGGCGCAGCTCTCGGGGCGGACGCTGGAGCGGGTGGTGGTGCACCCGCTCGTGCTGCTCAGCATCGTCGACCACTACAACCGCGTCGCTCGCGACACCCGCAAGCGCGTCATCGGCGTGCTCCTCGGCAGCTCCTCCCGCGGCGTCGTCGACGTCACCAACTCCTACGCAGGTAAAATCTCTAGCCCGTCTCTAGGGTTTGCGTTTCCGGAGGTACTCGGCCGCGGATGTAGGTTTAGGTATCATGCTAGATTTGGTTGTAACCCTGCGATTTTTCAGTGCCGTTCGAGGAGGAAGACAAAGACCCCAGGATCTGGTTCCTCGACCATAACTACCACGAGTCCATGTTCTCCATGTTCAAGAGGATCAACGGTACGCTGTTTCTGATTTTAAGAGACACTAGCAGAGTGATCCTACTTCGCAACAGACCATCACCATCATGTCCTGTTTCAGTTTAATAATGAAGTTATCATGTATATGCAGCTAAGGAGCATGTTGTTGGCTGGTATAGCACTGGTCCAAAACTGAAGGAGAACGATTTGGATGTTCACGCCTTGTTCAATAAGTACGATCCTGTGCTACTTTTAAATAACTTCATGATATCTCAGTCAATAAATTCCTTTAGTTTTAATCTGTCTGTGGCTTGCTACTGGTACTGATACCTTTGAACTTGGACAATATCACACTTGTGCACAAAACCTTACTACCACAGTAATTGCTAAGCTTCCAAATAATCCTAATTAGTCCTGTATTCTCTTACCTTACTCCATGTTTTCCTTTGATTTTGTCTGCTACGTACTAGCTTAACACTGATTTTTTTTCTAATGATATGATGAAAGTATTGCCATCCCTGGGTGTTATAAAGAACTATTAGCAAAGTGATATGTATACTCCCTCCCATCTGAATTTATTGTCGCCAGCCATATACAATTTTTTACTGCCCTAGCTCACTTTCCACATCAATTATTTTGGATCGGAGGGAGTATGACCTGCTACTCCCTTTTAGACATTTTCCATCACTAAAATAATCAAATTTGCTTAGTCAGAACTATCTGTTTTAGTTACAGACGTTTAGTCCTTCTGCTGGTTAGGAAGCATAAAGAGCAATGCTAAATGTCAATCCCCTTAAACTTCTTGCGTAGGTCCCAGGATGCTTTAGTTGACGTATATTATTGCTTTACATTATGCAGCTATGTTCCTAATCCTGTGCTGGTGATTATCGATGTGCAACCCAAGGAATTGGGAATACCTACAAAAGCATACTATGCTGTGGAAGAGGTTAAAGAGGTAAGTCTCAAATCTAAAAGTTTTTCATGCCTGCTTCTTCAGCTTCACTAACATAAATGTTTTATTATTTACAGAATGCCACCCAGAAAAGTCAAAAGGTGTTTGTCCATGTTCCTTCAGAAATTGCTGCTCATGAAGTTGAGGAAATTGGTAAGACTTGTTTGTCTGAAGTTGCATGAAAAAGGGAATATTAATGTATCAGTTTAGACATTATGGAGCCTATTTTCGGTCATAGAGATTCTCGAGTTTACTTCTTCTAGCTGATATACGCTTCGTCCTACCTTTAGGAGTTGAGCACCTTCTGAGGGATGTGAAAGACACAACGATAAGCACACTTGCAACAGAGGTAATGTTTCATGAGGGAGGGTCCAGTTTTCAGTTTTGCAAGTTGCTTCGTTTATGCAACATCTCTAATTTATCCTTTGCAAACAAAGGTATCGAGCAAGCTTGCAGCCTTGAAAGGACTTGATGCTAGGCTCAGGGAGATCCGGGGCTATCTTGATCTTGTAATTGACGGGAAGCTCCCATTGAACCATGAGATTTTGTACCACTTGCAGGTTCTCCTCTCTTGTGATTTCTTATGTTTAATGTTATTCTCTTATTCTGAGCTCCTGTATGTGATAATTATCTTGCTCGTGTCGGAGTAATCCTGTATTTATTCTTTGTCACCCTTGTCATGCAATGCTGTCGTTCAGCTTTACGAAATGTTAGACATACACCTCCATTCTTATTGCTACCCGGATCAAACTCCCAAAGAAAATATAAATGTCCTTTTAAGATACATGTTTCCTTTAGTTTAGGACTTATATGAAAGTTGACAGGTTGCTTAGAAATTGGAGTGGCATGTTTAGAGCCTTGTGATACCACTAGTAATTTTGACAAGAAGGTAAAGAGTCTAAATACACATTGAAAGCAGGGAGGGCTCTTCAAGACATGATACTTGGGTTGGAGAAAACACTTATGTTGTGTGGTCAAAGCGTCCTTTCTTTATGTTTGCTACCCTATCTTCAGACCAGTAATTTGTCTGATCATTTTTCCTAAAAACTGAGGATTCCTTACAATTGAACGGTCGTCTGATGGGGGCACTAATACTTTGAAAATGGAAATGATAATTTCTATATGTCCTACGACATGTTAGTTCTGCTTCATGTTTTCATGTTGAAAGCAGTACTTTGATATTTCAACAATTGTGGAGTCTAACAAGTTCTGGCCCCAATCAATTTTGCTAAGGGTGGCAGTAACTTATTCATTTCGACTTTTTTCTGCAGGATGTGTTTAATCTGCTCCCCAATCTCAATGTAAATGAGCTCATCAAAGCTTTCGCAGGTAATCTTGCATGTTGCCATCGGTTTACAGAATTGACCTATTTTTAGCGTTCATTGCCTGGGCTTTCTTACATCAGCATCTTAATGTTCACTGTTATCCTCAGTGAAAACAAATGATATGATGCTGGTCATATACCTGTCTTCAGTCATCAGGAATGTTATCGCACTCCACAACTTGATAAACAACAAGGTAAGCTGTTTCCAGTCCTTGCAATCCTTCCCTATAATCTGTATCTTCTCACTGGTCACATTTATGAAGTTCCTTTTCTCATCTTCTGTGTAAATTCTGATGTGGCTGCAGATGCTAAACAAGGAACACGAGAAGACTGAGGATTCGAAGCCAGCCGCTGTACCTACTGCTGTAGCGAGTTGAATGCTCTTGCTTGTCTCGCATTGGGCTAGAGATCTTTGGCCCCGCCTGGGTGAAAGAAGTGTTCTGACATGTTAGGATGGTTTGGTTTGAACCAACTGTCTTGACCTTGGATTTACAGCAAGACGGTCAACAGCCAAATCTTATATTCTGGGAGCTTTAGGGCATCTCCAACGCCCGACGCATTTTGGGACCAAATCGTGTCCGGTTTGGTCCGTTTGCGTCGGGCCGCGGACAGAAAATGGCGCTTTTGTGTGATCCTGTACTGTTTTTATGTTGAAAGACGTGGATCAGTTTTCTGATTATGTTGGTTGTGAACGTTCGCTTCATGCAAAAGAGTAAACTGCCTTTGTAGGGTTATCTGCTTCGTATATGATTTTCCCCCTGTGAGGACGTTAGTATATGATGTAATACACGGGTGTCGTGTACTTTGAATTAAGATGGGCCCAGGTAGCGTGCCCCTACTTGTCTGAGTTGTAACTTCAGAACTTTAGCGTGGAAAAAAAGTAGGTAGAACGGAGAATACATTTCACTTTTATCCTATGGAAATTTAATGTGCTTTTAATTTTTACCCGACTCCACCCATTTTTGAATGCTGACGTGGGGAACTCATCTCTCGTTAAACATGCTCTTTGTTTTAAGTCATAAATTATACTCCCTTTGTCTCAAAATATAATACTCCCCCCTTCTCAGTTTACTATGCGCACTTCGAATATCATGCATTTCCACCAAGGAGAGAATTAAGGCGTGTTTAACTTAATTGCGTAATTAATTACCGTGTAGTACTCCCCTCAACTCTCTCCCTTTCTTTCCTTCCGCATGTGTGAGCGGGGCAGAAAAACTGCATGCAGATCGTGTGAACAGGGTTGGCAAATCTGCATGCATGGTGTGGGGTCTTTCCTTTCTATCTACACCTATGCATGCACGAGGACTCTTCGGTAACTACAATTTTCACCAGTTATTATGGGTTGTGGCTAACAACCGAAGCTAATTATCAGCTCTTTCCAAACTAAACCAAAACCAATCACGCTGCACCTTGGTCCCAGAGAATTCTCAAACGCTAAACCGAGAAGAAGGGAGTATATAAAGTGCCCTTCTTGCTGGTCAATGACATATAAGAAATTAGTATAATGATATATGAACTGATTTTTTTTTTGGTTGAAGTCTAACATGGTCAATGACATCTCACAATATTTATATTTTACTAATATATTAATGGTTGAAGTCTAACATCAAAGAATATCATAAAAATAGCGGCACCTTATAATTTGGGATGGAGGGAGTCATATGTTTTAGATATTTTAATGGATCATATGAAAGAATTAACATCTTATAATTTGAAAGAAGAAAAAACTTATTTTTAACTTCCCCACAAAGGCTATTAAGCCAACTACTTTGTAAAATTTCTTTTATCGATATCAATAGCACTTTTTTTTAGAAACACAGTATAACGCAAGCGTTCATATACACGCGCAAACACTCACCCCTATGAACGCACGCACGCACACCCTACCCCTATGAGCACCTCCGAGAGACTGATCCGACGGGTCTTGAGATTGACGAAGTCACCACAGGCGCCTCGCTGTCGACGGGAACGTCGCCTCCCACTGAAAGAATATTCCGGCTAAATGAGAAACACCAGCGTCAAACCTGTGGTTTGAATTCTGGTGGGCTGGGGATACAACCATCCTCCTAACCATCTTACCACAGGCAAGTTCTCTCAATAGCACTTCTTTTACTATTATTCAAAGAAAAATGAAAGTTTCAATAGCAGCATAATCTCCCGTGGGCGATCATTAGAGATTTTAACGAAATTTTATTTTCGCATGAAAAGGTAGGAGGTAATCCTCGGCCACAAAACCATATGCAGGCTTTCCGTGATGCTCTTTCAGGCTGTGGGCTTGAGGATCTTGGATATATTGGAGATCCTTTCACTTGAAGAGAGGAGGAACTAGAGAACGTACGTCTGGACCGTGTGGTGGTTAATGGTGCTTGGATGATTATGCATCCTGGAGGTACGTTGCAACACTTAGAGTATGCTCGGTCGGATCATAGACCGATTTTATTAGATACTGAATACCAAATTTCCAATGTCCCTCATAATACTAATACTAAGAGATTTGAGGCTCGATGGATACAGGAGAAGGACTTTCGATTGACTGTGGAAAAGGCATGGCTTTCGGCTGGCCGAGCCGTTTCTGATGGTGTCTTGGCGAGGCTAGGGCGCATGCATGCACCGTTACATGCTTGGGATTATTCTTCACTGAAAAAGCCGAAGCGTCGTCTTCGCCGCACTCAGAAAGAATTGGATAGGATTCTTAGTGGACCAATGACTCTAGAAAATGATAATTTAGCAAAGGAGCTGGCAGCTTTAGTTGAACTCCTCCTGGAGCAGGAGGAAATCCATTGGTTCCAGCGTTCTCGCAGCAATTGGATGCAGTTTGGAGATCGGAATACTAATTTTTTTCATCACTTTGCTACTGCACGTCGCAAAAAGAATTATATAAAGAAGTTGCTGAATCATAATGATGTGTGGATTGAAGGTACGGAAGCTCTTAAACCTCTTGTTATGGACTATTTCACTACCTTGTTTACATCTGAAGTTCATGAAGTGGATCCGATTATGCTTGAGAAAGTTATGCCTCGAGTGACTAATGAGATGAATGAAAAATTGACGGCTCCGTTTAATGCGGATGATGTGAAGAAAGCTATTTTCAGTATTGGTGATTTTAAGGCCCCAGGTCCTGACGGTCTACATGCTGTTTTTTATAAACAATTCTGGGAGTTATGTGGTGGAGATATTACACATGAAATCTTAATGACGATTAACTCCGGAATCATACCCGAAGGCTGGAATGATGCTACTGTAGTTCTAATTCCTAAAGTGGATGCTCCTGAGAAGATTACTCAATACAGACCACTAAGTTTATGCAATGTTATCTATAAAATTATTTCAAAGATGTTGGCTCTTCGTATGAAGGTAATTCTTCCGGAAGTAATTTCTCCTACTCAAAGTGCATTTGTTCCTGGACGGTTGATTACTGATAATGTCCTGGTAGCTTATGAGTGTGTTCATTCAATTAAAAATAAAAGATCTGGTACTAATGGAACTTGCGTAGTCAAACTTGACATGCACAAAGCATATGATAGAGTGGAATGAATTTTTTTGGAGAAGATGATGCTTAAGTTGGGTTTCTCTGAAAGATGGGTGTCCCTCATGATGGCTTGTGTGACCTCGGTTAGGTACCAAGTGAGATTTAATTCTGAGGAGACTGACATGTTTGTACCTACTAGGGGGCTCTGTCGAGGGGACCCTCTATCACCGTATATGTTCCTATTGTGCTCAGAAGGATTATCTAGTCTTTTGTTGTATGAAGAAGAAGTTGGTGGCATCGATGGGGTTAAGGTGTGCAGGAATGCACCATCAGTTTCACATCTGTTATTTGCTGATGATTCCCTTATCCTCATGAAGGCGGGCACGACTAATGCAACTTCCCTGCAACAAGTTCTTGATACTTACTGTGCGAATTCTGGACAATTGGTGAGTTTAGCTAAATCGAGTATTTTTTTCTCGCCTAATACAAATCCTCTTGTGAGAGCAGAAATTTGTGAGACTTTACATATTGATACGAAGGCCTTGTTGGATAAATATTTGGGTCTTCCAGCACTAGTGGGTGGGTGCGGATAGAAGTGACTGTTTTAAACACTTCATTGAAAGAATTAATGGTTGGAAAGAGAAAATTTTATCTATTGGTGGTAAGGAGATTATTATTGAAGGTCGTTGAAAGAGCATTTTCCCTCATGTGTGGTTTTGGTAATTGAATGACAATCTCTATGGACTAATGTCTGCATTGAGATATCATTATAGATCATGTCCATGGAATGGTGGAGTTCATGTGTTGAACTCTTGAAGCTCCTGTGTTGAGTGAAGCTTATTTCAAGTATGTCTTGAAGATTCAAGACATCATCTTAGTGAAGAAAAGATGAGTTGTGCAAGACCAAGAGAAGCTTTCTCGAAAAGATCCTATGCTTGGTGCTTGCAATGGATACATGAAGACGAAGCTTAGCGAGACTCTCCCATTGTGAGCATGGGGGAGTATTTGGAGAAGTCTTCATCAAGGAAGTGCTTGGACGCGCAATCAAGAAAGATGATCCACTTGAAGAGATCAAGATAGTCATCATCCAACTCAAGTGGAATGCTCAAGGCAAAGGTATGATCTTGATAGGGCTATAGGATAGATAGGCGTACTATCAAGAGGGGCTCTCAAGTTAGTAACTTGATCGCATTCTTGTGGAGAGCTCATACCTTTGCATACTTGGCATATCATATTTCTTGGTTCTTATTTGGCTTTTATGTTGGTGAGGAATTAGAGCTTGGTTCATCTCCATGTCAAGCTCTAGTTCATCGAAATCGGTTTTACTTTGGACAACTTGTTGCGTTTTCGGTGGCGGAAATATTGCCGGTTCTACCTTGAGGAAAGTCCCACACCTTGCCATGTGTGGAGATTTTACTCTATTTATGGGATGCAATATTTCCAATAAAATTGGTCTCACCTCATTTGGAGTTCATTTGCAAAAGTTATAGCAGTTTTCGTTTCGATGTTCTGCTGATTCGGATTATTGGGCTCGGATATTCCGCCCTACCGGAATTTCCGGTTCCCTAGCTCATCCAAGAAAACGGCTAAGGAAAGGAGAAAAAGGGTTCTGACTCCAGTCGGAAATTGTGCTCGGAAATTTCCGTCTACCGGAATTTCCGAGTGCCCCTAGAAAAGTCCTCCAGAAATGGCTAAGGAAAAGTTTGGTTTTGCTTCTGACTCCAGCCGGAATTTCCGAGCTCTCTTAGACCGGAATTTCCGAGTCTCTCTAGACCGGAATTTCCGGTTGACCGGAATTTCCGAGTCTCACTTATACCGGAATTTCCGAGTGTCGAAACAGCCAACGGCTATATTTCCTGGAGGGGTATAAATACCTCTCTCCTTCTTCTTCCCCAGCCAATCCAAGGCAGCACGACTTTCCCCTCTCTCCTACTCCATTGTTGAACTTGGAAAGCTCACTTCCCTCTCAATCCCTCCATTGAATCTTCCATATTCTTTAGGGAAAGTTGAGAGGAGATCTAGATCTACAATCCTACCAATCCTTCTCTCCTCTAAGTGAGGGGAACCTAGTGGATCTAGTTCTTGGAGTTCCTTTGTGGTTCTTCCTCTTTGTTCTTCCTCTCTTATCCCCCCATAAGCATTAGTTGCTTTTGGTGGGATTTGGGAGTGAAGGATTTGACTCCTTTGTGGTTTCCTTTGTTCTTCCTCTCTTATTCCCCCATAAACATTTGTTGTTGTGTTGGAATTGGAGAGTGAATGACTTGAGCACTTCGTGTGCTCTTGCCATTGCATTTGCATCGGTTTGAGCCCTCCACGAGGATTCGTGGTGGTGTTACTTGTGATCTTGTTACTCTTGGGTCTTTGGACCCTAGACGCCTTTTGTGGCCGGCCTTTTGTGGCCAAGACCTTTTGTGGTCAAGACCTTTTGTGGTCACTTGAGAGCCCCCAATTAAGTTGTGGGTGTGTGCCTCAAGACTTGGGAGCCCCCAATTAAGTTGTGGGTGTGTGCCTCAAGAGTTGTACGATCTCCGCCCCAAAGGAGATCAATAGTGGAAGGTGAACTCGACCCTTTTGTGGTTGAGTTCATCAGGAGAAGAAGGTGAGCCTTTGTGGCGTTGCGGCTGTGGTTGCGCACACCTCTCCAAACGAGACGTACACCTTTGGGTGGAACTCGGGAATACATCCTCGTCTCCGCGTGCCTCGGTTATTTCTATACCCGAGCTCTTTACTTATGCATTTTACATTGTGATAGCCTTCGTGCTTGAAGTCATATATCTTGCTATCATCTTGTTACTAGTATTGCTTAGCTTAAGTTGTTGGTGCACATAGGTGAGCCTAGTTTATATATCTAGGTTGTATGCTTGTTAAAGTAAACCTCTAATTTTATTCCGCCTTTATCAAGCATACCGGAATTTCCGGGTCATTCGTGTACCGGATATCCCGGCTACTCGGAATTTCCGGTCACTCTTGGACCGGATATTCCGGCTCCTCGAAAAAATTTTAAATCGCCTATTCACCCCCCCCCCCCCTCTAGGCGACGTCTATCCGTTCAGTCGTCGCTCGAGCAATTCCTGTTTATGCTATGTCGGTTTTTCTTATTCCAAAGGGAGTTTGGAAGAGTATGATGGATGCTATTTCTCAGTTTTGGTGGGGAGACGATGCGAACTCTAACAAGATGCATTGGTTTGCTTGGTGTAAACTTTGTTATCCAAAGGATAGAGGTGCATGGGGTTCAGAGACTTCCACACCTTTAATTTGGCGATGTTAGCTAAGCAAGCTTGGAGATTATTAGACAGTCTGACATCCCTTTGTGCGCAGGTTTTGAAAGCTAAGTATTATCCCAATGTTGATATTCTGAATGCGGGACCAAAAAACGGTTCTTCGTTTACATGGCAAATTATTCTCGCAGGAATCACCACTTTTAAAAGAGGTTATATATTGAGGGTGGGGAACGGTGACAAAATAAATATTTGGATAGATCCCTGGATACCTAGCAACCCGAATAGAAGGGTTATCACACTAAGAGGAGGCACAGTATATACAAAAGTGAGTGAACTAATGGATCCTATTTCGGGTCAATGGGATGAGGAGCTTGTCAGATCAATTTTTTGGTCAGTGGATTCAAACGAATTCTCAGAATTCCCATTAATATTCATGGCTTTGAAGATTTTGTTTCCTGGAACCATACATCACACGGCAAATTCACTGTTCGGTCATGTTATCACATGTAATGGCAGCATACCTTTGGAGCTTTGTCAAATCAACTAGTGGCTCCTAGCTCATCTGATTTTTTGTGTGGAGGGCACTGCATGGAATTCTTCCATTGAAATGTATTCTTGCTAATAGCCATATCGGCAATACTGGAGGCTGTCCAGTCTGCGCCCAAGAACCGGAAGATATTAGACACCTTCTCTTTCAATGTCAAACAACTACTGATTTGTGGCATTCTCTTGGCCTTGGGGACACTATTGCATCTAATATAGCTGAGGAAAGATCTGAATCAACGATCCTGGAAAAATTGCTGCGAGGTCAGTTGGCGGATGCCCAACCGGTGAGCAATGTTGACCTAAAGGAGTTGATCGCCACAACGTCATGGTATCTCTGGTGGATTAGACGACGGCGCACCCATAATGAACAGGTTCCACCTATTTTCAAGTGCAGATAGTCAATTCTTTCAATTGTCACTAATGCAACAAGGTCAATGAAGCCTAATATTAATTCAGAAGTTGAAAAATGGCAACGACCTCATCCAAGGATGATTAAAGTTAATGTGGATGCTTCGTTTCATTTGGACTCATTTTCTGGTTCGGTAGGGGCTATCATTTGTGATTATCAAGGTACATTTGTGGCTGGTTCGTGTAAGTATCTGACAAACGTGGCCTCGGCTTCCATGGCTGAGGCTATGGCAATGAGAGAGGGACTAGCTTTGGCAAATAGACTAGGATTTCATAATGTGGTGGCTGAAGGGGATTCGTTGGAGGTGATTGAAGCTTGCTATGATCAAAATATTTGGTGGTCCGAATCAGCTGTAATTTACGCAAATTGCACTGATATTGCTTCTTCTATGACTAATGTTTTCTTCAAACAATGTGGGAGAGAGGCAAACAAAGTAGCTCATGAAATAGCTAGACATAGTTTTATTGAAAAATTGCTTTTTATTGGGACGATGACCCCCCTAGTTTTTTTTTTAGATTTCCTGATAGATGATGTAAACATACTTGGGGAGCAGCAGTTTTTTAACGCACTCTTTTCCTTTTAGGATATCGAAAGAGACTGAAAGATTTTTAATGAGGCGGCCTGCTGACTCAAGTTATATATTTTAAGTTTCAAAAAAAAAAGAAAAAGTTTCACATCGCTTTTTTGCTCCATGTCTTATAATTTCTAGCATTTAAAGATGAAGTGATGTTTCTCGTCAATAGCAAGACACCCTTAATGATTTCGCTAATTTTAAAACTTGACTCGTTGACTATTTTTTTAAAGATACTCATAAAATAGGAATGTGTAGGTGTGCGCTCCTAGATAACTGTATGCGCACCAGCGCATGTATGCATGGTACCGTGTTACCTACAAAAATCGCGAAAGAAAAAACAGTTGCTCTCTTTCCTGTCCCTGCCCTATGGGCCCACCTACGCACCCCCAATCTCCAAGCACATCCGTCGGCCCAGCTTCCTCCGATTCCCACCGCAGCGTCAGTGAGCGCACCTGGTACTCGCTCGCTAACTCAAAAAAAAAACTATCACCAAACCCCAGCCTGGACGGCCCACCTCGCCGACGCCGTCTCCGGCGATCGCCGCCGCCGCTCTGCCCGTAATCCAAATCCCGCCCTTGCCCCCATTTTGGAACCAGCCGCGCTCGTACTCGGATGCTCCCCGCGGCCCCATGGCCAACCACATTCCCCTCCCCCTTCGCCGTCGCATCCACCACCTCCTCCTCCTTGCCCTCCTCGCCGTCGCATCGGGGAACCCTAGCCGCCCCGGGGTACACGATCGGGGGGACGAGGAGGCCGATGCCTACTCGATCCTTCTGTTCCACGACTACACGCCCCCGCCTCCCCCAGCGCTGCCGCCCCCGCCGGCCGCCCCGGCGGCGACCTGCGCCGACGACCTCGGCGGCGTGGGCGACCTCAACACCCGCTGCGTAGTCCCCGCTTCCGTGCGTCTGAGCGGAGGCGGCGTCTTCATCAGCGGGAATGGCAGCCTCCAGCTCCTCGACGGCGTCGCCGTCACCTGCCAGAGCCCAGGGTGCGTCGTCTCCGTCAATTTGTCCGGCGATATCCGCTTTGGCCGGGACGCCAGCGTTGTTGCCGGATGGGTCTCTCTCGCGGCCGCGAACATCGCTCTCGGCAACGACGCCGTCATCGACACCACCGCACTTGCTGGCACCCCACCAGATAAGACCAGCGGCGTACCCACTGGGACGTATGGAGATGGTGGTGGGCACGGTGGTCGCGGTGCCAGCTGCTATGTCAGGAAGGGGCAAGCGCAGGAGGACTCTTGGGGCGGTGATATCTATGCATGGTCTGAGCTTAAGACCCCGAGTAGCTATGGGAGCAAAGGAGGGTCTACTAGTGTCGAGAAGGACTATGGTGGTGGCGGTGGCGGCGTAGTGTGGTTGTTTGCACAGGAGATTGTCATGAATGGAACAGTTCTTGCCAATGGCGGAGATGGTGGCGCCAAGGGAGGTGGTGGCTCTGGGGGAAGCATATATCTTAAGGCTGCAACCATGTGAGTATTTTTGCAATGGTTTTGGTGTGCATTTGCACTTATTATTGTGCACATCCATCTGGTTTTGGAGCAATTTAGGAACTTAGTTAAAATAACATGATTAAGACTTCTATCAAATTGAAAGGTTTGCCAACTTAAGTCACTGATAAGTATTCAATAATGAAGTGCATATGAAGTTTATATGTTCCTGCTATCATGCTCCATATAAGTACATGGCCTCCATATCTACATTTTACAATTATTATTATTTTAGTTTAACATTATAACTCGTCTTTATCTAGACCCTTTTTACAAAAATAATTAATTAATGATGATGTTAAATCCAGTCTTACTTAAATATCTTGGTTATAGGCCATTGATATTTCATTTAACTGCCTCTAATACTTTGTTGGAACAGGCAAGGAGGTGGCAAAATAAGTGCCTGTGGAGGCAATGGTTTGTCTGGCGGAGGTGGAGGACGTGTTTCTATTGATGTTTTCAGTAGGCATGATGACACACATTTTTTTGTTCATGGTAATTCACTACGTAGCAGCTGCGCTATATGGAGTTGTTTTTCTTTATAATCCGCCATCTTCGAGCTATCCATGTTTTCTTGGTAGAGCTGAATTTGGCTTTGTGGCCTTTTAAAATTATTCGGGCTGAATGTCACTCCAGGTAAAGTCATGTTGATTGTAAAATAGATGCTACTTTGTTACAGGTTTGGAAAACCACTGCATAGGGTTCAGTTTATTGTATGATTGAACTATTTTGGGAACCTTCTACATTATTCTTGAATGTCAGCAACTAAGCATATTACTTCAAACTAACCTCTGATTTTTCTTAACTTGGTTGCAAAGTTTGCCTTGGTTTCTAAATTTAGTGAAAAAAAAATTCTGACCAAATTTAGGTTGCATACTTAGGGTTATAAACATCTGGAAAAGTCGTAGCTTCACTCCCTGATATTGTTTGAGAAACACTTCGGGAGAATGGCAAAGGATATACTTCTCGTTCCCAGTGAAACAAACATGGTCTGTTCTAGGTTAGGTACTCCCTCTGTTCACTACTGTAAGACCTTTTAGATTTTCTTATAATTCATGTATCTAGACGTATTTAGTATGTAGATTTACTCATCTTAATCCGTATCTAGTCCACATTGAAATATCTAAAAGGTCTTATAATAGTGAACAGAGGGAGTAGCAAACTTTATCGTGCTGCTCCAGAGTTTCTATATTTTATTTTGACAAAGTATTTATGTTGGAATCTGTAGATGAAATTTGATTGAAACCCAAGTAGCTGGTCAACAAATGAAGAGTTCTTATTCACTTTTAACAGTTCTTTCCCTAGCTTTTGCTCTATTCCATGTAGTCATTCATTCTGAGAGGACCAGCCATTCATGTTTGTGTTAACAGTATGGTTAGTAGATGGAAATGACCCGGTCTGTAGAAGCTTATTCACATATTTAATATTGGTGTTTGAATTATGTTACATTTACAGGGGGAAGGAGTTCAGGATGTTCGGACAATTCAGGAGCAGCTGGGACACTTTACGAAGAAGTACCTAAGAGTATTACTGTTAGCAACAATAACTTGAGCACACAAACTGATACAGTTTTTTTAGACCCCCCAGACGAGCCACTTTGGACAAATGTTTACATCAAGAATCATGCAAAAGTTTCTCTACCCCTACGCTGGAGTCGTCTTCAGGTCTGTGGCTTAAAATAGTTATCTTCATTCTCAGTCTCAGTGCATTAAAAGATCTTGCCAAGAGCAATGCATTTTCTTCTCTGAACGGTGTGGAAACTAGCAACAACACACATGAAAAGCTTGTTTGACTAGCATAAATTAGACATCAAAATAGTTCACATGACATATACAAGTATAGATCATTATCTAGAATATTATGAGGTGGAAGAAGACTAGAAAACATGGACTTACAAGCGCAAGAAAAAGAAGGAAATATCACATGCACATCAAAATTTTCAAGCACTAAAAATACCAATTTCCATTCATGCAAAGTAAATATAGGGAGTAATTAAAATGCAAGACATGCAGCTAGGAGGCAATAAGTATAGGAGTGATTAGAGGAGATTAGTTTCTATCCACGACCACTGGGTGAAGAATAATGAAAATGAATTAAGATTTCAGAAGGCTCAGATGAAAAGTACTAATATTGGTATAGATGAACCCGCACAAGAACATAAACTATTTTGTGTAAGGAGTCCTATCTTGTCTTTCCTAGTCAGATAAGTTGATTGCTTTTATTCTGGTGAGTGGTGTCATACCTTGTGTTTTTTTTCTTCACTCATTAGGTATATAACATAACTTTGTATGGCCTTGTGCCGCATTTTTCTCAAGTAATCAGAGCTCCCTGCTAGTGACCTTGCTGCCTGATTTTTTTTCATAAATAATACCTATTGTTTGCACTGATATTAAAATGCCAATTCCAGGATTCCAAAAACATAAAATAGAAAAGAAACATGAATAGAATAAGAATGCACGCAAAACAGAAGATAGAGAACACATTAATTTCGTAAAATTGCGTGTTTGGTTCGCAGGGATAGTAATAGCACACGGATTTAATAAACACAGTCACATCAAAGTCAAAAACACATGAACAAGTATAATTATATTATTAGTATGGCACTAACGGCCGGTACCATACATTTACTTTGTGTGTAGGAATTGAGGAGGTCCAAATTGATTTTAAGATTCCTGTGCGTTCCCTTTGAAGGCCTCTTTGAGTCAAAGGATTTTCATAGGAATTTTGGAGGAATCAAATTCTTAAGAAGTTTTGCTATTGTGGTTGTTTTATTCATAGGATTCAATCCCATAGGAACTTTTTATGAGAAATCCTTTGCACTACCTTTCATAGGAGATTTAATACCCACTCAAAACCTCTTTGTAAGAATACTTTGTTTTTGTTGTGATGGAATCAAATTAACTTCGGTGCATATCAAATCCTCTAGGATTTGGATGGACATGACATTGCAACATGTCTTTTTCCTATTCCTGCGCTTTTAGAATCCTGTGAATCAAAGAGGCCCGAAACTGAGATCAAAGAAAATTTTCCTCTGCCATTCCTTTGCTCCATTACTTTTCACCAAACAGATGAACAGTGCCACAGGGAATTTTTTCATTTCTATGCTTTTTCTTCCACTTCTCTGAACCAAAGAGGTTCTTTAGTGGATTCATATTTTCTTTTTCTAGAATTCCTATTCAATTATATCCATTTAAGATGTTCTGATAGCCCTTTTATTTGCGTTCTTGTTTTCAGGCTCAAGGGCAAATTAGTCTTATATCTGGGGCCACTCTAACTTTTGGCCTGACACATTATCCATATTCAGAGTTTGAACTGCTGGCTCAGGAAGTTCTTATGAGTGATTCCACATTACAGGTACTTACTGTTGGTTTCCTGATGGATACCCTATTTTCAGAAATTTTAACCATCTATTTGGTGCATTTGCACTTCATCATTCTTAATAATTTCAGGTATTCGGTGCTCTAAGAATGTCTGTAAAGATGCTTCTTATGTGGAACTCTAGGGTGGTTATTGATGGTGGCAGAGATTCAAGAATTGCAACTTCTTTATTGGAAGGTAGCAATTTGATAGTTTTGAGGGTATGTTATTGGCCTACTATCGAAAGGTGTACACCCCCTTTTAGCCGTTTTTACCTTTTGTCAGACATTTTGTTCACATGCTTGCCAGGAATCATCAGTGATACATTCTAATGGTAATCTTGGAATTCATGGTCAAGGAGTTCTGACTTTATCTGGAAGTGGAGACACGATTGAGGCACAACGTCTTATTTTATCACTGTTCTACAACATACAGGTACATTAGAGTACTTTCTGTTTATTTGTCGATTTGCACAAAGTTTTTCTTATCTTATTGCACTTGGCATAACTTTATGGGCTTCAGTTGTATTTAGAGGTTTTGGTAGTGTTTCTTGTCTTTGATGTCATTGTAATTTGATGCATTATAAAATTGTTGTTTGGGAGCTTGATCACCAGTTTGCATGTTCTATCCACGGTATTATTCATCCTGTTATTCACTTACTCTTTTCTCTTGGAACTCAAGAATCAGGATACTAAATTTGATTTGTGGAACTTACCTCTTGTGACGAATTAGGTTATTTTCTGTCGTCAAATCGATCAATATTTTCCCTAGATGTTTAATATCCCGAGTACAACTTTTGAAGTATTCCTCTTTTCTCTCCCTTGGCATATAGCTGTTTTGCGGGTTTTCAGTTCGAATCATTCAATTTCATACTTCATTTTTGCACCTAGACGTTTCTGGTATATTGTTGTCGTTCAAAGAACATAATATGCTAATTGGTACATAATAATTTTAGATTGGTCCTGGAGCTGTTCTACGGGGCCCACTTACAAATTGGAGCAGTGATGATCTGTAAATACTACCGCCTTCAGTTTTTGTGTTAAATACTTCTGTTATGCTATTTTCCTTAGTAACGGAGAGGTTGAAATGCTTAATGAGCTTTTGTGGCTACGGTAGGGCCCCAAAGCTGAATTGCGAAAATGAGAGTTGTCCTATGGAAATATTTCACCCGCCTGAGGATTGCAATCTGAATTCTTCGTTGTCCTTTACTCTTCAGGTGCACTCTCAAATTTGCAGACATTTTACATCCAGTGCTGCTTCACATATTTCTTATTTGTTAAAGCACATTTTAATTTACATGTAATCCATAGTGTAACATTTTATGCAGATATGCCGTGTTGAAGATATTGATGTCTCTGGCCTTGTGCAAGGAACTGTTATTAATTTCAGCAGAGCAAGAAATGTCACAGTGCAGCGATATGGGACCATTAGTGCAACAGGATTAGGTACGGTCTCTTGTTTTGCGTTGTCATTGTGGTGGCTTTTGAAAATTATTTGTTCTAACTTCTAAATTTGGACGCAACAGTAGCTGGAACCATCCTTTTTTTATCCATAACATAAAATCATATTATAATTGGTAAAGATTCCCATAACTAACTAGATGTTAGCATAGCACAACATTGCAACACAAAAGTTACCCTTAAGTCTTACTCTGAAGACAGCTTTAATGGCATATTTTTTTTGACTTGTACACTGTCACACCACATGTGTCTGCCCTACATTTGCATTTACTTAATTGGAAAGTTCAGGTACAGATCTGATTGCCAGTTCATTTGTCTTGTGGTATGGAATCCTTGAACTGTGATGGGAATGTGCAATTCTGTATGTTTATAATGCATTGTTTTTTTTGTATTTTGTTAAAGGAGAAAATGATTATTTTGTTCATACTTACTGAATATGGGTGCTGTTGTGAACTTATGATCATCATGTTTCTGTTTCGATTGCTTGTTCCTTTTGTAATCTGTGAATTTACATACTACATGGTGTGTTATGAACTTATGATCCTAGCATAATTTCCATGTATTTGTAGTGGCAAACATTTGAATTATGTATTGCTTGTCTATGCATATTAATACTTTACATGTTCTTTCAATGTTCTTTTTTTGGCACATGATTTCGGCCAACTTTTGTATAATCTTGTTATTCTGATGGCAGGTTGCCGAGGTGGAATTGGACGAGGTGGAATGTTAAGCAGTGGACTTAGTGGTGGCGGTGGGCACGGTGGTAAAGGGGGGGATGGTTTTTACAGTGGCAGTCACGTAGGTGGCGGAGCTGCGTATGGTAGTGCGGATTTACCTTGTGAACTTGGCAGTGGCAGTGGAAATGTCAGCACGACATCTTCAACAGCTGGTGGTGGTATAATAGGTAACAGTGATGGTGTACACGGGCCACTACCATCATCTATTTGGTCATCGTTGTTCTTAACAGCACTGAGCCACTGACATCTTACTGCCTTCTCATTTCCACACCTCAGTGATGGGATCGTTGGAGCAATCTCTGCCTATTCTCTCCGTCTCTGGTTCAGTGGAGGCAAATGGTGGCAGTTTCACTGGTGTGGCAACTCATGCTGCAAAAGGAGGACCTGGAGGTGGTTCTGGGGGCACAATTCTTCTGTTTGTGCGGACTTTATCCCTAGAGAAGAACTCTGTACTTTCTAGTGCTGGTGGGTTTGGAAGCAATGGTAGCGGTGGAGGGGGAGGTGGTCGCATTCACTTCCACTGGTCCGACATTCCCACTGGAGAGGACTATGTTCCTTTTGCAACTGTTAAGGGATCAATACTTGCAAGGTTCCTCCTGAAATTTGATGCTTTCTCTTTCTTCCTTTTCTCTTTTGTTCTACCTGCTAGTTGTTCAATAAGTAGAAGATTATCTTAGCTTTGGTTTCATCTGTGCTATTAACTTTTTAAGGCTATTCCATTTTGTGCCGGTGGTTCAAAATAATATATAGGTTTACAGTTTCTT
This sequence comes from Poa annua, assembly GCA_026929855.1. Lineage (NCBI taxonomy): Eukaryota > Viridiplantae > Streptophyta > Magnoliopsida > Poales > Poaceae > Poa > Poa annua. The sequence continues at coordinate 15,382,630 of CM049431.1, forward strand.
AATTTGACTTTGGAGTAGTTTAAAGGATTTTGGATGGCTTTGTATTATGTAAAATAGGTTCAACTTGTGTTTTTATAACTTCTTTACTGCTGGTGTCACTTGTGATGTTTCATGCACAAGCCAACGCAAAAGTCGGAACTGATGGAAAGGGCTAGTGCAATCCACATATACTGTAACACCCCCTCTCACATGTGACTCAGAGAGGTCAACACATGCATAGAAATCTCAGATGTATGGCTGGTATGACACAAGAGGCCTATACCTCGACTCAGTGGACACAAAGGGGGCTACAAGCATATTTTTAATAAACTGCGAAAACCAGGACTCTAACTCGAGACCATGTGCTCTGATACCATGTCATGTTTCATGCACTAGCCAACGCAACCAAAAGTCCCAACTGATGGGAAGGGCTAGTTCAATTCACATATACTGTAGCATCACTGATATTTTATTTTCCTTTGTTCGTGTTCTCTGTCTTGTCAGGGTTCTATTCTTTTTAAGTCTGTACTGCCATCGTTTTTGTTGTTGAACAACTGAAGATGTCTTAGATGCACGTAAGTACGTAACGTTTCCCAAACCTGTACGCTTACTCTATATTGTTATTACAGTGGAGGATTTGTCGAAGGCCAAGGGTTTCCTGGTGAGAATGGCACAATTTCAGGAAAAGATTGTCCGACGGGTCTTTACGGTATATTTTGCAAGGTAAACATGTGAATGGGGAACATGCCACGTGCACCCTTTGTGTCGTTATTTGTTATGCTCTGAACAGAAGGTCATTGCCGATTGTAGTTATTTATGTCTTTTATGATTTCTTGAGGCACTTAATGCGTTCTGTATTACCACAATTCTGCAGATTGCTATTTCAAATATTCACATCAAGAGTTTTGTTGCTTGCCGTCTTTCTTATTTACATCCTATAAGATAAACATACCATTGTCGACATAGAAGCGTGCGAGAGTCATACCTTGTATTTATTAGCTCAATCAGCTATAATATAACTGGTTCTACTACTTAACATTTTGCAATGATTTCTGTGGCGAAATGCAGGAGTGTCCTACAGGAACATACAAGAACATTACTGGGTCTTCTAAGTCCTTGTGTTCTCCATGCCCTCCAGATGAACTCCCTCATCGGGCTGTATACATGAACATCCGAGGTAGTTCTTGCTGTATTTATTTCTCTGCAAGATATATTGTATCTGAAGTGCAGATTGAGCGAATCAACAGCCCATACATCCTACATGTGGTGTTTTTGATATATATACATACCTTGTGGGATCTATTGTTCTAATTTTCTGTAGTGTGGTGTTATTCATAAATTCCTATGTCTACTGGTCTTGTTTGCAAAACAGCCTGTGTGGTAGATGCCACAACTTAATATTTAGCTCGCCACTAAGTGAATTGCTATTAGCTCATTGTGTTATGTTATAAAATACAGTTTAGACTGAATTACAAGTTTTTCTCTCTATTCCTTCTAGTTTCAGAATTCTTGTGTTCATGATGTGATATTTCTGTTACTTTACATCCACATTCTAATATTGGTACAATTTTTGACAGGAGGTGTTGCTGAAACCCCATGCCCCTACAAGTGTGTGTCAGATAGATATCGAATGCCTCACTGCTTTACTGCTCTTGAAGAGCTGATATACACTTTCGGTGGACCTTGGTTGTTTGGCCTGCTTCTCTCAGGCCTTCTTCTTTTATTAGCTCTTGTTTTGAGTATCGCTCGGATGAAATTTGTCAGCACTGATGAGTTTACTGGACCAGCACCAACTCAACATGGCTCCCAAATTGATCACTCTTTTCCCTTCCTTGAATCACTGAATGAGGTAGTGGAATACATTCTGTTGTCCCGGTTCAATACATTAAGCTATGATGTGATCATTCTGGGTGTTAGTGAAATTTCTGCTAATGTGACAGGTATTGGAAACCAATAGGGCCGAAGAATCTCACTGCCATGTGCACAGGATGTTTTTCATGGGTCCAAACACCTTCAGTGAACCTTGGCATCTACCGCACACGCCGCCAGAGCAGATTACAGAAATTGTGTATGCCCGTGCTCAAATTACGTTTGTGCAAATTTTCTTCAATCTCTTAGGCAATATTGTTATGTTTTTTCTCGATTGTTACTGGTTTGCTTCTTTGCCTCAAATTTACCTAGCCCTTGAATGTTTTGTAGAAACATCAAAATGAATATCGACTCTTTTGTTGTGCTGTTTGTCTTAAATTGACAGATATGAGGATGCATTTAACAAGTTTGTCGACGAGATTAATGCTCTGGCAGCTTATCAGTGGTGGGAGGGATCAATTTGTACTATCCTGTGCATACTTTCCTACCCCTTAGCATGGTCCTGGCAACAGTGGCGCCGAAGAAAAAAGTTACAAAGACTACGTGAGTTTGTTCGATCTGAATATGATCATTCGTGCTTACGGTCCTGCCGTTCACGTGCACTTTACGAAGGGCTGAAGGTATGTGTTTTCCAATACCTAATGTTTAATACAAACTTGTATTTTTGTGAAGATCTGAAGTTTGCTATTGAATTATGTTGTTTGGTACCACATTCTTAGAGGTGACCAATGTCTTTAAGTGTCGTCTGCATGATGTAAACTGCTTATTCTATTTTTCAAGTGTGCCCAAGCACAGTAACTAGACGTATCCAGGGTAACCAGATAGATATGCGCTGCACTATTTAAAAGGGTGAAGCTATCGGTTTACAAGTGTGGCCATGTTGACTGTGCGTTATCTGCTACTATAGCAGTTCAAGTGCGTAGGCTGCACTTACACTTACCAATTGTCATATAACTGGCACTCTTATATTAGACTGAGAATGGTGTTTGTTTTCCAATTTGCAGGTGGCTGCTACTCCAGATTTAATGTTGGGTTATTTGGATTTTTTCCTTGGTGGTGATGAGAAGAGGCCCGATCTCCCCACTCGTTTTCATCAAAGGTTTCCAATGTCCTTGATTTTTGGCGGTGATGGAAGCTACATGGCTCCATTTTCACTTCACAGTGATAGTAAGATCACAAGTCTTGTAAGCCAGGTTGATTCTGAAACATTTCATGCTGTGCTGAAATTGCTGTAATTAACATTTTATTCACTTAACTTGATAAATATCTTTTTTAGGCTGTACAATCATCAATATGGCACCGTCTTGTTGCTGGAATGAATGCCCAGTTGCGTTTGGTTCGCCGTGGAAATTTGAAAGCAACATTTCTTCCTGTGCTCAAATGGCTTGAAACTCATGCGAATCCTGCCTTGAACACATACCATGTACGTGTCGACCTCGCATGGTTTCAAGCTACTGCATTAGGGTACTGTCAATATGGTCTTGTTATTCATGCTTTGGGGGGAGATGCAGTGTCTGCTGATCTTCAAGGTGGCTCTGGAATAAGTTTTGATCAACATTCACAGTGAGTTATTTGTTACTAGCTCTAAGTATTCTCCAATTTCCTCTTAATCACAATTTAATTCTGATGACCCCTAGTATATCGAACAGAAACCACAATGTAAATGCTGACTCTCAACTAGGCCACTCGAGGAGTAATGATGCTTATATGTGTAAAGGAATAACCGGTGGAATTCTCAACATTGACAACCTAATGGTGCTTAAAGACGGGAGTATTTTGTTTAATCCTCTTTCTCTTCTCTTGCACAATACTAAGCCGGTTGGACATCAGGTGACTCGTTTTGCACAGTAGTCTAACATCATTTCAGTCGGTAGTGTGGCTATGAGGATTTACAGTATCTTGCACTCATCATGGTTCTCTTGCTTTCTTAAATGCAGGATCTTGTTGGTTTGGTCATCTCAATATTGCTTCTTGCAGATTGTAGCTTAGTGTTACTTACATCTCTCCAGCTATATTCTTACTCTATGGTCGATCTTTTGTTAGTCTTGTTTGTTCTTCCTCTTGGGATACTGGCACCATTTCCTGCTGGGCTTAATGCTCTGTTTAGTCATGGCCCACGTCGCTCAGCAGGTCTTGCTCGGGTGTATGCGTTGTGGAACATTACATCGCTGGTCAATGTTGTAAGTGCTCTGCCTTTATATGCATTTTGCTACTCCTCTGATCCGGTAAAAGTGTCGTCACATGTATACTAATTCTGTACTACAGCTGTGCTGTCTCCGCGACAGTTAATATGAACCGGATGTAGTATTAGTAGTTTATTTTGAATGCTCTATATCTTATGGAGTTCAACATTATCACTACTTGTTGCACAGATTCAGCACATGCACATATTTGTTAGAGATGTATATACTTCACATATATTGGATATGTAGTATCCCCATTATAAAAGGTGTTTCTTGCATATATACCCTATATGTACGTGTATATAATACCAACCTATGGCCTCATGAGAATTCAGGTTGATTAGTTCGTCACGATATTCACACATATCCATAAGCATGTAACATTGCTTGTAGCTTAGTTGTTCGAACAACTGTTCTTTCTGGGTGGTTTGTCTAGATGACATGTGGGATCCAGTTGAACATTTGCTCGTCACAACAGTGGCTATATTTTCTATATCTACGTTTGTTATATCTTTCATAAGAATGTCTGTTCACCTTACGACTATATACTGACATTATCATGTCTGAATAATAGCAAGTTCAGCTAATAAGTCGTCAACTGTACCAAGTTCAGTACTTCTGAGTCTTTGTAACCTATTTGATCTTGGTTCAGGTCGTGGCCTTTGTATGTGGACTTGTGCATTATAAGTCGTCAACGAAACGGCATCCAAGCATGCAGCCTTGGAATTTGGGCGGGTAAGCATCTTGCCCTCTCTGCAAAGAAGGTTTACTACATGCTATTGGTCTCATATCTCTTACCTAACAAAACCGAGCTTGAATTCCTTTTAGGGATGAAACTAGTTGGTGGTTGTTCCCAATTGGACTTGTGTTGTGCAAATGCATCCAAGCAAGGCTTATCGATTGGCATGTCTCCTTTTTGGAGATCCAGGATCGTGCAGTATACAGCAAAGATCCAACTATATTCTGGCAGTGATGCTATTTGGATCACTGGAATGCTCATGGGATTTTTCTGCAACTCGAGTTTTTGGGAGTTGATAAAGGGAAAGCTAGAAAGCTGCCCCGCTCTTTTTTCGACCAGAGAGAGGAAGCAAGTACAAATGAGAAGGCGATGCATGCTTGTAGTTACCTGTTTATCTTGTGCAGTCATAACTTTTTCTTTGTATATAAGAAGGTTTAACTGATCCATTCAGTGTAGTATTTAGACATCATAGGCTTACAAATTACCTGAGCTAATAACCTATATATATACATGGCAGGGATTTTTCATTAGATTTAAATTTATTCGCATTCTTCTGCCTTGATGTTGAGGTGGGTAAGGGAAAATCATCAAATATGAAATTATCATGTTCAGCTCCAGATTGATGAACATCAAAAGGATTCCATTTGTTTTGTTTAGCATATGATGCCGTGTGGGGTGTCCTGATCTTCACGGATTGACAGATCACAAGGGAAAAGGGAAGAACACAGGGTAGAAACCGGACTCAGCTTCAGTGACTTGTAGTGCACAAGTCACCAAGAGACTTGGATGAATCTTGTCCCTCCATTTTAGATCCGACGGACTCAATTCATCCAAATCTGAATCTCAAAAATAAAACTTCTCAGATTTTTTTATTTTTTTTTCTAATAAACCATAAATGGTTCGTTTTGTATTCTCTGGAAGTTTCATCCTTGAGTGATGGTTTGTATATACATAGTGTTTTTATGTTTTAATCTTAAAAAGCTATGTATTCACAAACCATTAGTCCAAATCAGAAAATATTTTCACAGAATAATTACCGAAGCATTTATGTTGTACTAGAATTTTTTCATTTTTTCTGAGAAGTTCTATTTTTGATATTCAGATTTGGACGAATTGTGTCGGTCGGATCTAAGGTAGTGCACAAGTCACCAAGAGACTTGGATGAATCTTGTCCCTCCATTTTGGATCTGACGGACACAATTCATCCAAATCTGAATCTAAAAATAACAACTTCTTAGATTTTTTTTTTAAAATTTAATAAACCATAAATGGTTCGTTTTGTATTCTCTGAAAGTTTCATCCTATTTTGACGGATGGTTTGCATATACATAGCGTTTTTATGTTTAGTCTAAAAAAGCTATGTATTCACAAACCCTTGGTCCAAATCAGAAAAATATTTTCACAGAATAATTACCGAAGCATTTATGTTGTAATAGAATTTTTTTAATTTTTTATGAGAAGTTTTATCTTTGAGATTCAGATTTAGATGAATTGTGTCCGTCGGATCTAAAATGGAGGGACATGATCCATCCAAGTCTCTTGGTGACTTGTGCACTACAAGTCACTAAAGCTGAGTCCGTGGAAACCGGGGGAGAACACAAGGGGCAAAAAAGGTAAAAGCTCAACCGGTAACAAGCTTGAGAGTAGCCTCCATCAAGCCAAACTTACTCTAAAGTTGTTTTCTTCTCACTGGTCAAACTTACTAGTCCAATCAAAAAGGAGTTTATCTCCACAAGGGTGGTCTTGATTTATCTCCATAAGGGGAGGTCTTGATTCATCCTCATAGGAGACAACACAAACTTGGGATGGAATGGAGCAATGTTGTCTATTCATAGTTTAATCCTAACCCCTAGACAAATACCAACTAGAAAGTGGGGGAGGGTTACACGGTTCAACACCTGAAATCTAGGCTGCACAGTGGTAATACCGTTGTTGACTGACCATAGTATCGCTAGCGTGAGCGGTAGCATCAATGCACGTCTCGTATTAAATCCACAAGTATCTTCAATGTTGTACGTGGTCGCTACCGAAGAGGTACTGGAGGGACATCCGATGTGGTGACTCAGCGTACCACTGCATGGTGTAGTATGCCATAGTCGTTGACATAGCACCAATGGATCACCGTCCATCAGTGTTACATCCAGCATAGTGGTACAAGAGAAACATCACAGGTCCAAGGCATGACTATAGAATTACAAACAGAAAATCCAGAACAGAAGATCCTTAGAACCTCCTCGATACAATGAGGGAAGACCCTAATATAAGAAGATCAAATGGAAAATCTCGGAGACTAAGATAGACTAAGCCTATGGATAATACTGATAGGTTTGCGATTGCGCTATAGCAACGCCTACAGAGATAGGTTCCATGACTAAGGATCTATTCTATTGTATACTACCCTTCATGTGTCCTTCATCTTTCTGGATTGCTTCAACTCGATGTAGTGGCCTTCTGTGGTATATTGATTTTAGTCGGTGTTGTCTTCTCGTAGTTCTTCATGTCTAAGTAGGGGTTCACGAGGCAAGGTTGAGTAACAACGTTACCCAGCAAGTGCATTATGTAAGGTGGGAAGTGTGATGCATAAATACAGTCACAGATAAAGGATGTCATAGGCTAAGGCAAGTTTTCGAAAACATTTGTTCAAAATGTTGCTTTTATTTTGAAGAACTATGTCCGTCAGGAGTCACAAGTGCTAGGGCTTTGAGGAGCCTCCTTTCCTGGAGCGTTCGTCGTTCCGTTTGGAACGTGGAGTAACATGTCACATTTATACACTCTGCAGAGGTGCGCCGCTTTACCCATAAGAGATCAAAGCCTTGTTGCACAACCAGGCAAATCTTTCCCGTCCACACTCTCTTTGGTGTGGGGCCCAGTCAATTGATCCAAGTCATTCACCGTGCTGCTCCACCACCCCGCTTGCCCACCCCCTTCATACATAGCAGAACAACCCCTAATATTCCTCCCCACAAGGTAGAACTACCTAGGCTTCCCCTTGCAGACCATCCTAGACACCAGTGGCCGTGGGCATTAAGGGATCCCTCCCATGTGCATGTAGTCCCGCAAGACCTACAACGTACGGAACTGGCTGCCCGTTGACTTGCAAACGGAAGAAGATCACATATGACTTTCCCGACCCATTCCAAGTCTTATGGTGGCGCGTAATATACGCCGCAAGAATCATTGGCGACATTTGTTGTTAAGTACTTAGATGATACTTTCCCATGCAAATGGGACCTCCACAACATCATTCTTACCATGGTCCCATATGCCAGCCATATGAGATCACCACCACACTGGTCGATAACCATAGTCATATTATTATAAAATAAGTTTTCTGTCCTTTTTGTAATGCATGTGATAATAGCACCCTTTGCAAATAGTTTCATAAGAAATATCTCAAATGACATGAACAAGGGATGAACTTGCCTTTTCGACTGCAATATTATGTAGCCAAGATCTTCAATATAATATAACTCCGAGAAGTCTGAAAACAACGTCATTGGTCCTGTAAGGACTAATGTTTAAAGAAGCAACATGCTTAATGCATAAGTATGAGATTCATTTTGTAAAATCTCGAAGTAATTCCCAATGTTGTGTGTGATTCAAGTTTGGGTGATTTCTTAGAGATTTGATTAACCTTCAAGTTTAATTTACAACCAAGAGTATTTTCTAAGATGCTAAAAGTGAACCCGCAAGACATATTAGTAAATCATAATAATAATAGATGTTTGATGTTGATTGGTTTCAACTCTAATGAAAGTCATGTTTAAGTTGTTAAGACTTAAAGTAATTAATATAAGGTTTTTGTCTGAAGTGGCAAAAAGAATAACTTTTGAAGCAAATATTTCTAATACTAAGTTAAGTAATTTCTAAAGGTTATATAGATTAATTAAGAACATATTTTATTGTTTTGTTACATTGTTTGGAAACTTTATAACGTCTAAACTTAAGTGTTGTTCACTTTTATTAAGTTGTCAAGTATTTTCATATTTAGAAATAATACTTAGTAAAATTGATTGTTTCAAGTATTTAACTTATTCACATAAAAATAGTTAGAAATTTTTAAAATGAGAGAGCACTTTATTGTATAAAGAATTTATTTTATTACTCAGAGTAATTTGGAATATTCCTTAAAGAAAACTCTTATCATAATAACTTTTATTTTAGGAAAATATTTTGAATAACTGTTTGAATTCTAAAACTATCATGGGAATATAGTTTTAGCAATGAGTATTTCATTAGTAACTTAATGGATGTTTAAAACCTAATCCTTATTTTATTTCTATTTTAAGAACTTATTTTATTGTAAAATATTATTTCAATTGGAAATCCATTTTCCTTAATTTGGAATAATAATTACTCTAATTTTTACCTAGAGGTAAAACCATCAAAAAATATATCAAAATTCACTTTTAAAACACAAAAGAAAATATAGATACTTTATTCTATTTTTATTTGATTTTGGACGAGATTTGAAGATTATTTTGAATTTGGGTAGATTTTTAGAAAGGATTGGCACAATTACAAAAATGCCCCTGTGTCCACTGGGTTGAACCCGACCCACCCAATATTTGGCTCGGTCAGTCAACACTGATCGACCCACTCTCACGTTCGCTCTCACCCTGATCCCCTTCTCCTTCCTCGTGATAGCCACCGCCACCTTGGCGACACACGGCTGCTTCGACTACGCCTCCATGTTCTGCATCGAGGTGATCTCTCTGTGAACGACCTTCGTGCCGATGAATTGTTGGTAAATGATGCTTGTGTGGTGCTCCACTTAATCTTAAGGATGAGATTGTGTGTGAATTGTGCTATGAGATGGATGTGCTCCAATGATTTATACTGGAATCCAGTGGTGTTGTCCTACTGATCCTGTGGTATTTACTGTATTTTATATGCTAGTATGTGCGACTCTGAATCCCTTAGATTCAGAGGTGTGCCACAGTATTGTTTAACTAAAACAAATGTTCAGTTAGCTATAGAAAGATTTTTTGCTTTATTTAAGAATGATTCCTGGGGTGTTAATTCTAGGAAGATGATTTTGATTAGATGGATTAATTCTTGAGCACCAATTGATAGGATCTGTGTGTATGATTTGTGGTTGTGGTGCTAACTCCACTAGAATTAGTGCCCAACAAACCATGTGCTAGATCTGGTTGATGTTTGTATGTGTTTGTATTTAACTACTAAGTACTTAAGTAAAAGATTTTACTTGTGTTGCCTCAGCCAATGATGCTCAGGCTGAGGCTTTTGTTAAATAAGAACATATACTTGTGCTCTGGCAATAGTTGGTTGTTGCCCACTGGCTATGATGCACAGGCTGAGGCTAATATCTTCCAAGGACAGATGCTTGCTTGTCCCTTTTTAATTAATTCCCAATATAGAGCCGTGCATAGCATTTCTATGCATAACTGAGTGAAATCACACCACAATCTACCTAATTGCTTGCACATCTTAATTAAGGATGGTGATTCAACCTTGTATTTGGTTGTCGTGTGGCCGTAGGGTGGTGGTGTTGTTGTTGTGGCAGTGCTTGATCAATTGATCTTGTGGGATCTTGCTCAGCTTCTATCCACTCCTTTCTGGTTCATGGTTGCTACTTCTTGCTCATGTCTGGATTAGTCCTTCACTTCCTTGTGCTCAGCCCTTCTCCTCCTATGGACCAGCCCTTCACCTCCTAGCTGCTGGTCATCGTCTTGCTTTGGTTTTGGCAAACTAGATGGCAATGGGCAGGGTATAGGGCGGGTAGAGCAATACCATACCCATACCCATATCCGTGTAGTCAATGGGTACAAAACTCTACCCATACCCATACCCACGGGTATGAAACTTTACCCGTACCCATACCCGGCGGGTACCCATACCTGTTGGGTACCCAACAGTAGATCAAATAGTGCACATGCTACATGTAATTTTGCATTCATAAATAACACATTAATATAATTTTTTTTAATCTCAACTCATTATAGATATTTGAGTTCATGATAATTATCTCAACTCAAATTGATAATTGATGAAAATTTTACCATAGATTGGTACCCGCGAATACCCGTACCCGTGGGTAAAATTGCCATCCTTAAATATGTTGGTGTGGAGGAGATGATATGGTGATGAACAGATAAGGAGTGTTGTGTGATGTGTTTGAGCTGAGATGACCGAAGGGTTTTTGCCTCCCTGATTGCTACGCAGCTGTTCTTATCCCTCCCAGGTTCACTGCTGAGTGGACAGCAATGCCATGCAATGAGCTGCTTGTAAGCAGCATATCTGATTGGTACTCTAGATCTTTTGTACATAGATGTTCTCCTTCGGCTAGCTTTGGTATGATCCTTGTTGTGGGTTTGATTTTGGATGCCAAATGGATTTTCCTATTGATCCACCCTATGATGTGGTTTTTAGGCTTTAAATAATGATAAGAATATATACTAATTCTTGTTTAAGGTTTAATCTGAATGATGTGATTACCAGTGCATCACACGGCTCAAACTGAGAGTAATCTTTAACTAACACTCCCCTCGTATTACTTGTTTTTGTCTTCTTTTATTTTTGTTTTGCTTTCTTTTGTTTTAGAGGAAGGAAGAATATGAAGAAAGAAGATAAAGATCATCAAGAAAATAGCTAGGAAATAGATTTAGGTTTTCTTTTCATATTGTTGTAATTTCTTTTCACTATGAATAATGTATATGACAGTGTAATATTAATAAAGCGGAATTTTCTTTCTTTTCGTAATTTCAATATTGTAATATTTATATCTTATTTATAAATAAGAATGCAATTTATTATTTATTCTTGTAATTCATTTTTTGTATATAATTCAATTTCAAATTACTTTTAAATTCAAATATGCTTTTGAATATTAATGTTTGAAATGTTCTCCTCTCAAACACAAAGATATTGTAGAAGTCATGTCGAAATTCTGTACGCCTCTTTTAGTTTTGCACGGAAATTCTTCGGATTTTCTATGCATGAATGCAATGCACACTTCTGTGTCCTCTCATTCTATACTCTAAGGGCATCTCCAGTCGTTCGCCCCCAGGTTTCAGTCCGGCGCTTTTTAGCCTTAACGCCGGCGCTAACCAAAGCCTGGGGGGGGGGGGATTTCACCAGCCGTTTGGCGCACCCAGGAAAACACATGAAACATAAATTTGAAAGTCCATCTTCCCGCTCCCGAAAAATAGCCCGAGTTCGACGATCCAACGGCCACAGTTGGGCGATCATACAAAAACGCCACAGTTGGGCGAGCGGTCATACAAAAAAACGCCACAGTTGGGTGATTACGGCCATATTTGGCAGTCAGACAAAGGCCGGTGCGGCATTAGCGTCAACGTCGTAGATGGGCGCGGTGGTTGGAGCTGGCGCCGATCTTTGAGTGACATCCTTGGCGGTCTCGAGGTCGAAGACGGGCGCAACATCCTCCAGGTCGATGGCCGTCACAACAGTTGTGGCGTTCTTCGCCTCGATGATACGTCCAAAACGTATCTACTTTGCCGAACACTTTTTCTATTATTTTACCTCTAATTTTTGTGTTTTGAATGCAACTAACACGGACTAACGTTGTTTTCAGCAGAATTACCCTCGTGTCTCCTTTTTGTGCAGAAATATCAACTTTATGAAAACGCTCGAAAAACACCTGGAAGGCATTTTCTCATCGGGAGAGTCCAGGAACCACGAAGATCGAACCAAGGGGAGCGACGAGGCCGCGTCACCCCCTGCTCGCGCGGCAAGGATCTGGCCGCGCCAGCAGGTGGTGTGACCGACTCGGTCACCCCCTCGCGACCCCCTTGCGGCTACTTAACCCTCCTCACCTAAAAACCCACGGGGGGGGGGGGGGGGTATCCACTATTCTAGAGAACATCTCCGTATGCCGCCGCCACCGCGAACCCTAGTTTGGGGACCAGAAGTCTCTGTTCCGGCACCCTGTCGGGACAAGGAATCGAAGGGGATCATCGCCATCGTCATCTCCAACGCCTCTCCATCAACCATCCATTTTTCGCGCATCGATGAGTGAGTAATCCACCTCTGTATACTTGAGGGAATGGTAGGGATTGGATGAGATCATTCATGTAATAGCCGTAATATCGTTAGGGCATGGTGCCTAGTATCTGTTATCGCTGTTTTACGTCATTGTTGCAACTTGTTATGCTTAATGCTTGACACTAGGGCCCGAGTGCCATGATTTCAGATATGAACATATTATTGTATCACGAGAATAATTATTGTCTTAGATCATATCTATGAGTTGTATGCACATATTATTGTCCGGAACCGATGGCCCCAAAGTGACAGCAATTGGGACAACCAGAGGGAATGGCTGTGATGTCAGGATCACATGTGTTCACGGAATGTTCATGCTTTGCTCCCGTACTTTATTAAAGGGAGTACCTTAATTGCGAGTAGTTTCCCTAGAGGCCCCGCTGCAAACGGGCTGGCATGACAAAAGATGTTGTCAAGTTTCTCATTGCGAGCACACACAACTAAATTGGAATACATGCTTATGATTAGTTAATACTTGGATGCTTTATATTATTTATCTACAAATGCCTATGCTATGATATTACATGAATTATCTTATCCATGCAACGCCCGTACATCCGTCCCTATGCCTACAGTATTTTAATCTTGTTGTCTACTGCAATCACAATCGCTGTCCTACTTCTACTGCTGTTGTTGTTTCACTACTGTCACTGCTATAAACCTGTTGCTACTGATAATATGTCTCGAGCAAGTCTATTCGCAGGTGCAGCTGATCTGACAAATCATCGGTTAAAGCTTATAAATATTCTTTGACTGATCTTGTGTTGAATCAATAAATTTGGGTTTTACTTCCCTCGAAGACTGCTGCGATCCCCTATACTTGTGGGTCATCAAGACTATTTTTGGCGCCGTTGCCGGGAAGTAAGCCCACCTGAGTGTGATATTGTTCGCTGGAATTTATTCATCATGAGAAGAAATACTGATAAGAAGTTTCTCATCGTGCCATCCACTACAAGGAAAGATACAACTTTGAACTCCGCTGTTGCTCTTGATTCTCCATCTGTGTTGAGTAAGCTTGTTACACCACCACAACATGCACGTTCTGTTACTACTGCTGAATCTGAAATTACTTATGATGATGCTTTTACTGTTCTTGATGAAACTGGTTCATTAGTGCCCTTTGAAATGCTACTATTGCTAAATCTAAACAAATTGAAAATGCTGAAATTTCTAATGAAAATGCTGAAACACCTGTTAATTCACCTGAATTTACTCGTGATACTTATGATGAGCGTGATGATATGTATGTGGATCTTGATCATGCTCTTGTTAAAGAAATTAATGCTATTAAAGATGCTAGTGCTATTAAAAAACTTGTTGAAAAACATGTTGTTAGATATAAATTATCTCCTGGTGCTAAATTTTCTACATCTCCTACAAACATTAAAGATAAAGCTTCTGATTTCTCTCTTGATTTGGCTCATATAGCTATTGTTGAAAGAGAACCTTTCTGTGGAACTGAAAATGAAAGTGTTGTAGAACACTGGAATGTATTGTCTGATTTAAGTGGAATATTTTCCGAGGACATTAAAAGATGCACTTACTTTGTTGCTAAAATATTTCCTTTCTCATTAAAAGGAGAAGCTAAAACTTGGTATAATAATTTCTCTCTTGGTTCCATCACTAGTCCTAAAGGTTTGCTTGATGCTTTCTTTCAAAAATATTTTCCTCCTAGTGCTCAACATGATGCTTTGTTAAGAATCTATAATTTTAATCAAGATGCAGATGAGAAATTGCCTAAGGCCTGGACACACTTTTGTTCCATTTTAAGAGGCCAGCCGAATCATGATTTGGAGAAAATGATCTACTTGATATATTTTATAGTGGACTAACTGCTGAATTTAGGACATACTTGGATAGTTTTGCTAGTTGTGTTTTTAGGAAAATAACTCCCAAAGAAGTTGAGAAATTATTGGCTATGATATGCAATAATAATGATGATTGGGATATTCCTGAAACTACTCCAACACCATCACCAACACCGAAGAAGAGGGGTATGATTCAATTAAATGAAGAAACAATGAGGGAAGCTAAAAGATCTCTTCAAGAAAGTGGTATTAAATCTGAAGATGTGAAGTATTTACCTCCTATTGAACAATTATGTAAGCCTATTCCTCCTTCAACCGTAATTGAGGTACACCCTCTCCAAATGTTTGATGATAGAGATATCCCTTACTCTAAACCTCTTGCTCAATGCTTAGATGAATTTGATGATTTTATTACTAAGCAATGCAATTTTAATATGAGAATGGACAATCATTTAATGGAAAATTCTCGTGCTATTAGTGATTTGCATGATATTGTTGAAAGAACTTCTAATGATGTTAAAGTGCTCATTAAACACTTTCGTGTGGTTCAAAATCAAATAGATCAACTCACTAAAGTGCAAAAAGAATTGCCAGCGAATGCCTCTATAGCTAAAGAAATACTTGTTTGTGAAGTAACAACTAGAGGTGGTAAGTCAACTCAAGATGCTTTGTATCCTGAAGGACATTATAAAAGAACTGAACAAGATTCTCAATGAGTTAATGAACCTAGTACTCCTTCTAGGAAAAAGAAAAAGAAACATAAAACTGTTGTAGAATCCTTTAAACCTTTTAATGATCCTAATAGTATATATGTTTCTGATGCTGAAACTGAAAGTGGTAATGAACATAACAATGATAATGCTAATAATAATGATAATGATAAAAAAAGCTAATTCGGATGAAGAAGAAATAGAAGAGGAACATGAAAACATGCTAAAAACAAAAAGTACACTAAAGAAGATTTTATTGCTAATAAACATGGTAATGAAAGAAAACCTTGGGTCCAACAACCAATGCCTTTTCCTGCTAAGAAACTTAAAACTAAAGAGGAAGAACATTATAATAAATTGTGTGATTGGATGAAACCATTGTTCTTGCAAATTCCTTTGACTGATGCTATTAAGTTGCCTCCTTATTCTAAATATATGAAAGATATTGTGACTAACCAAAGGAAAATTCCTAATGAGGAAATATCTACTATGCTTGATAATTACTCTTTCAATGGCAAGGTTCCAAAGAAGCTTGGTGATCCAGGTTTACCAACTATTCCTTGCTCTATCAAAAATAATTATGTTAAAACTACTCTATGTGATTTGGGAACTGGAGTAAGTGTTATGCCTTTCTCTCTCTATAAGAGACTTTACCTTGATAAATTGATACCTGGCTAATAAATCTAATGATGTTCTTGTTGTAATTTGTGAGGATGATTCTGTTCAAATTACTACCAATTGTTAAATTATAACTGACTTTGTTGTTCTTGAAATGCCTGAAGATGATAATATGTCTATTATTATTGGAAGACCTTTTCTAAATACTGCAGGGGCTGTTATTGATTGCAATAAAGGAAAGATTACTTTTAATGTTTATGACAAGGAGCATATTGTCTAGTTTCCCAAGAAATTTGATAAAATGCCTGGACTTAATACAATTACCAATATGAGGTCTATTAGAGTGGGAAGTATTGATTGCCCATATAAAGAAGAATACAAAACTCTCATGATTGGATCCATACCAATTCAATATAAGGTAACATGAGTGTCACATATGGTTTAAATCTTTCATGTCATATAAAATTCATTTGGTGGCAAGACTTGATCAACCTTGTTAACAAGTGCATTTTAAATGCATAAAGAGGCTAAACAATTTTCTTTCTCTCATTCTTGTTTTACACACTGTAATGTTGTTTAGTTTGCAATGTTTAGTTGAATTATGTTTAGTTGAATTTGTTGTTAGAAAATAATTTTTCAATATTGAATTTAATAATGCAAAATACATGAAAATGAAAAAAAATAAAGTTTCTCAGAAAATTAAAACTTTATATCAAAAATCATATTTTTCGAGGAGGGTCCTGGAAGTGCCAGAGAGAACCTAGGGGACACACAAAGCCACCTCACCACATGGGGGCACGGCTGGCCTTTCGCCGCGGCAGCACATGGTGTGGGCCCCCCAGGCCCCCCGCTTGCTCTCTCTCTCGTTCCCCTTCCTTCCTCTTGCCCGAAAAATCACTTTTGGATAGCTCAAACTCGTGTTCTTGCTGCTCATCTCCTGTGATTTCGATCTCCATCTTCAGCCAATTTCTGTTGCTGAAATTTGGTGCATCTCTTCTCCGGTGTGTGACTCCTCCGAATATCCTAGTAGAATTTTGTTTAGTGGTGTATAGATGAAGTATTTTGCTGATGTAGATATCTTGTTTAGTGAGTTTGAATGCTTTTTCAAAGTTGAAAATGTCGGAGAGTGACTCCCACGGAACATAGATAGTCACACCATGAAGAGTAGTTCGAAGGGGGACTGAACGCAGAGGTCAAACGACCCTCGAGAGGCACGGTGACGATGCTCGTCGAGCCTGAAGAGGAGCGACACGACAGAGAAGGACACCTGTCCGTACCCAGGTTCACAGCCCTCAGAAGGAGGTAACACCGCTACTCCTGCTTGTCTGAATTGCACTGCGGAGGTTACAGTACAATGAGCTTGCCGAGGGCTTTCTTGAGGCAGTTTGGTGCTTGAAGAGGGAAGTTGTAGTCTTCTTCCTCCTCGAGCAAGTTGGCTATCCTATGCTCTTTGCTAGGGTTCCAAGGATTCAGAATGCGACCCCCCCCCTACCGAGGAGCTCATGCTCCTTTTATAGGCGCCCCGAGCCTCATCCTCACACTTTATGCAGAGGATGGGTTCCCACATGGCAGTGGCGCGAAGGAGCAGAGTTCACCGCCGCAGAATAGTTCATGGACTCGGTCCATCCGTGCTAAAGCGACCGTGGTGGCCGACAACTCGCAGTCCGCGCAGAACGACCAGCAGGCGCTGCAGCGATCGTGGCGGAGTCCATGATGATGATCTTCTTGGAGCGTTGCGCCGTCCAGCCGCTTTATCACCAAAGAGGAAGGTTTCGTAGTCCGGCTCTGGCGGCGCAGCTTTGTTGACTCCTTTAATCACCAGATTGGCAACTGCAACGCCCGCATCACTTTGCGGCTGCTGTAGAGGCCATGTGCACCTTGCAGCGGTTGCTTAGCCGCGAAGTGTCTCCACAGGGCATCGGTGGCCTTGCGGAGGGATTTGTGTTGACTCCTCTCCATGCGGGTGGAGCCTTGTGGAGTCTCTTGAAGCGAGGGGGTCATCTTTAGGCCCTCGCTCCTCCTTAGGCCCTCGAGAGGACTTGCCTCTCGAGAGTCTCTCCAAGCGATAGCTTGATCCTTAGTCGTTTCGTCGGGTCTGTCGCGTGCGAGGGCTGTGGAGAGTGGGCTCTGCACACCCTGGTCCTCACTGGGCCGACAGAAATAACTAGGTTTGAAGCATGCTTAAGCCTCTAGCAAGTCACTATTGTAGTTTCCCCTCAATTAGTTGGCTAAAAAAAGATTTTTATGATGTTTGTTGAATATTTCAGAACATGGAGTGGAACACATTTGCACTTGATCCTAGTGAGATAGTGGTGCAAGGGAAGCTGAAAGTTCGTAGGGAAGAAGGAGTAAACCCTGCTATCTACCCTTGTTCACAATTCATGGAGGTTATAGGGATTGCACACGATTTCCATACTCTCTTGTCCAATGCAGGGTTGGAACATTTTCTTGAGGATCAACCTTTCCAATATGCTATGTTGTCTATGTCGGTGGTGCAGGATTTTCGCTGCAATTTGAACTCGTCTAACCCCACCGTGCATTATAAGATTTACAACAAATCTGTGGATTTGCCTTTTGGTGTTTTCTGTTCAGCGATGAGAGTTCCACATGGAGGATCATTGGAGAAACTGAAGGGGAACCCAAGGCCATTGATGGATTTGTATGAAGAGATTTGCTATGGGAGGAGTTTCTCTAAGAAGGACGGTAAAATCAGGAGTATTCATCTCCCTTCCATTCGTTATTTTGCATACTACTTCATTGCTAAATGTGTTCTAGCTAGGAGGACAACTAGTAAATTAGACTTGTCTGATTTAGCTTTTCTAACTGCTGCTTTGCGTAGTGATAGAACTTATAACTTGGGTGTTTTGATTGCTCACCGTCTTGCTACTAACCGCGAGAGGGGAGGAATTTGTGGAGGACTAGTCGCTTCACGGTTGCTAGCTTTGCTTGTTTGGAGGCCCATCCTCATGATATTCAGCTACCTATAGAAAAACTTGATATTGATTCAATGAAGAAACATGAATTTATTGCTGAGGATGGTAGCTTGCATTTCCTCCCTTACACTATAACTTTCCCGAGGAGGAAACACAATATAGTATCTACCATTGAGAGGATTGTTATCTTGTATACGCCTCTTCTTAACCTTGTTGGCAGGGAGAACTTGTCAGTCTCAGAGGCTAAATTGGACACACTTGGGGAGCAGCCCGGCCTGGATAGTAGGGGCAATGATGACGAGTATGGGGGTGGTTTCATTCAGCCCCCGGAGGAAGCCGGTTTTGTGTACCCAGATCCGGGGTATGCAGGACCTTCGGGATCTTCCTCCACCGCAGCAGATGCGGAGTACGACTACACGGGGTCTAACCCACCGAGTTGGGGCCATTATTCACCGTGGGGCTGATCTCCACTTAGGTCAAAAGCCTAAGCTTGGGGGGAGGTATAGATATAGCACACTCATTTACACATCTATCATTCGGTACTTTGTATATCCATGTTTCGTTTTAGTTTTCTTTCTTTCATTTGTTCATGCGTTGTTTGCTTTCTATAAACTCAAAAATACCAAAAGTATTTTTTGTTATTTCCCTTACTGGTTTGTTTTAGTATCTAGTATTAATATGCTTAGTATTTATTTTAGTTCAATATGCAAAAACACTAACATATTTTGCTTTGTTGCGTGCTGTTTCACGCAAGGATAGATTTCCGCTGTCCACCGTTTAATTCATAACTTTTCACAGGAACGTCGGAATGACCTGAAATTTCGTGTGCATGTTCCTGGGATGTGTACGCAACTTTCATTAGTTTTGAGTTTTCTGATATGGGCATGTCAAGATCCTCGAAAAATTTGTCTTTGCTGGCTGTTCTGTTTTAGTTCCTAAATCCAAAAATATTTGTTCTTTCTCTTTGGTTTTGTATAGTTGTTTCAGAGGTCATTAACTTAAGTTACTCCATGGATCTTGGTTATTATTTCATATCTTTCAAGCACACAAGTGAAAAGGCAATTATGATGATCTATGACAATTCGAGTTGGGTAAGTGAAGGAGATATGCCCTAGAGGCAATTAATAAAGTGTATTCTTTATCATATCTCGTTTGTTCATAATAGGTTTTTGTGTCATGCTGGAACCGTATTAAGCGGAAACATTAATGCGGGTGTGATACGTAAACAACCAGGTCCCTAGTAGCCTCTACTAAGACTAGTTTCGTTGCACGATTGATGATCGAGGTTTCCCGGTCATGGGGCATGGCGCCGGTCGGCAATGAGAGTCATATCGCTGGAGAGTGATGTGATGGACATACCCAGATTTGGAGAACGTAGTCATTACACCTTTGACCGTGAGATCAACTCTTATTGATATTCCCCGAAGATACTTTGATTGCACCAAACATCGTATCTTATTTAGTATGACAATAACAGTGATACTTTTGGGTATTGGAAAGGAGTATTGAGACGAGGGGTCAAGAGCGGGATTTGTCAGTCCGCGTAGCAGGATAGATACTCTCGGGCCCACTCGGTGAGATCTTGTCTAATGAGCTTGCAAGCATGTGACTAGGTCACGGAGACATGAGATCATGAACGAGTAGAAGATAGCGTCGTCGGTAACGAGGTCGGGATTAGGTATGGAGATATCTATGGAACGACACTCGGACGTGCTAAGTATCGCTATGGCAAAAGGTCTAAGACTTCACGTTCAGATTTGATAGATGAAAGTCATTCGTTATATCTCAGGGATTAATTCAGGGGGTCCAGGCCTACGAGTTAGTCGTTGATCATTGAGGAGTCTTGATCATACCTGATATTATATCGAACCGCTAGGGTAACACACTTAAGGGGTTTCGACAAGACAACCGGAAAGGAAGGAGATCACCGGGACAGTCCCGGGAGAGGTCCGATGGAGATCGGGCAGCGCCGAAAGAGTTTTCGGAGCTAGGAAATATTTTATATATTATGTTTGATATTAATTAGTGTTATTAATATGCAAATATGATTTTATATATTTATTTTCGAATTTATTAAGGCAGATTTCCCTAAATGGGCCTTCCGGACGAAAGAAGGCCCAAGAGGGGAAAATTCCCTAGGGGAATTCGGTGGGGCCAGGAGGGCCGGCCTAGGTGGGCCACAAGGGGCCCACCAGGGGGCCGGCGCACCTCCCAAGCCGAACCAGGCTGTGGGGGGTTAGTCCCACATTGCCTGGCTGGCAAGGTTGGCTCCCCTTGGGAGCCTATATAAGAAAGGGCACCCCCAGCCTTTTAATTCACCAATTAATTCCTGATTTCTCTCTCGATCTCGTGGTTCCCAAGTTGGAGCCGCGCCGAGCAAGAGGAGTCGGGGATCTCCTCCACCATAGCCCGCTGCTGGTGTTCCGGTCCAGGTCTTCCGCTGCTCGTCCTGGACTGGAGCTTCGGAGGCGTCGTCTCCACCGTACGTGTGCGACTCCCTGCGAGGTGCTGCGCTAGCGGTACTCGGAGGCCTGCTTCCTCTACACGACCTTGAGGTCGGCTTCGTCGGTCTTCATCGACAACGTTTGTGCGGGAACGTAATCCCCGCTTTCGGTCTACAAGGGTACATATTCCGATCTCCGTTCGTACTACTATATCTGCATAGAATAGATCTTGGCTAGTTTAAGGATATCGTTGCTAGGAAAATTATTGTTTTCTGCCCACGATCCCCTTCAGTAAGAGGCTGGTAATGAACTCTATTCGTTTCTCATTTTTGTACATATACTCATTCATGTGAGCATGCTTAGATGGTTCACATAAGGTATATGTCGATTGGTGCATACTTAGTAGTTTGTGTTCTTTTATGATCATTTCCAATTTATTTATGATGGATGTCATGTTTCTACGGATATTCACTTGCATTGTTTTGCTCATAATAGAATATGACATTGTGGTATCCTCCTCTGAATAATTCATTTGAATTGACTTGGCACATGCTTACACATGTTATGACTGAAAACAAAAAGTCAATTAAGCCTCGATGACATATTTTTCCTCAGAGTTCTAATATTATTTTTATGCCTCCGTTAATTCTATTTCGTTGTAAGCATGATTATGACGGTTATTGCTCTCTTGAATTGTCGATTTCTCATCTTTTGCTAGCCTCCACTTGTTCTAAGCTGAAAATGCTTGTGCTTCCAATCCCTGAGAACCAAGTTATTCCAAAGAGTCCACCATAAACACCTATGCATGGCATTTCAAACCATTCAATTCGCATGTGCTACCTTTAAACTTTCAAAACTTTCTCAATTGGTGCCACTGTTTTGAGCTCATGAGGAAGTAGTAGTTGGGCTTGTTATCTTCCATACTAATTAAGTAATTGACTTGCATGCTACATCTGCTCGTCACTAATTTTGCAAAGGGCTAGTTAGACCATTATAATATCAAAATATTTGAGAAAATAAAAATGGGCACTCCTCCATGGTTTGAGATTTTTTGGTGGGCACCCGAGGATTCGGTTAACCATGGTTTGTTAGTAAGGTGGGGAGGAGTGTGAAGCTATCAAAATGAATGAATATAAAGATGCATATTATAAGTGCTTTGTTTTAAAAATAATCGGAACCGCTCTCAACTTGCTTAGTATGGAAGATAACAAGAACTCTAGTGCCATTCGTTGACCAAACAACCACCACTCAAAAACAATTTTACCTCTATTTTCAAAATGATAAGAAGCTCTAGCAGATGTTGAATCCCTACTTCCCTCAGTGAAGGACATATCTTTTACTTTACTGTTGAGTCACCATCCTTCTTTGAGCACCTTCTTGAGAGCATAATTGTCATTCTTAGTGTAATGTGCTTGTCCCTTAATATGTTAACTGCGGTGTAATCTTGATGCTTTTATCTTTGATATCTTTATCTCTAGTCTTCCCTTGAAACTCAGAGGTGCCTGGGCATTTATGTTTTGTTGTTCCATTCGGGCAAGCGAGATACCACTTTATCATACTTTCTTATGAGCCTTGCAATCCTGTGAATTGATATGTTTCATGTTATTTATCATCGGTATAATTGGCATCTTTTCATGGTTTACATAACTATTGGGTGACACCGTTTATATATGTCTTATTATGAATAGTATAAGCATTTGTCCTCATAATGAGAATATTTACATCACATGAGCAAATGAGTTTGTTTCTTTTATCGCACTCAGTTGTTAACTGAATTGCTTGAGGATAAGCAATAAGCTAAGCTTGGGGGGAGTTGATACGTCCAAAACGTATCTAATTTCCCGAACACTTTTGATATTGTTTTACCTCTAATTTGTCTGTTTTGAATGCAACTAACACGGACTAACGCTGTTTTCAACAGAATTACCCTGGTGTCTCCTTTTTGTGTAGAAATATCAACTTTATGGAAAAAGCCCGAAAAACACCTCGAAGTCATTTTCTCATCGGGAGAGTCCAGGAACCACGAAGGTCGAACGGAGGGAAGCAACGAGGCCGCGTCACCCCCTACTCGCGCGACAAGGATCTAGTCGCGCCAGCAGGTGGTGTGACCGACTCGGTCACCCCCTCACGACCCCCTCGCGGCTACCTTACCCTCCTGACCTAAAAACCCACGGGGGGTATCCATTTTTCCAGAGAACATCTCCGTACGCCGCCGCCACCGCGAACCCTAGTTCGGGGACCAGAAGTCTCTATTCCGACACCCTGCCGGGACGGGGAATCGAAGGGGATCATCGCCATCGTCATCACCAACGCCTCTCCATCAACCATCCATGTTTCCCCCATCCATGAGTGAGTAATCCACAACTGTATGCTTGAGGGGATGGTAGGGATTGGATGAGATCATTCATGTAATAGCCGTAATATCGTTAGGGCAAGGTGCCTAATATCCGTTATCGGTGTTTTACGTCATTGTGCAACTTGTTATGCTTAATGCTTGACCCTAGGACCCGAGTGCCATGATTTCAGATCTGAACATATTATTGTACCATGAGAGAAATTATTGTTTTAGATCATATCTATGAGTTGTATACACATATTATTATCCGGAACCAATGGCCCCAAAGTGACAGCAATTGGGACAATCGGAGGGAATGGATGTGATGGGAGGATCACATGTGTTCATGGAATGTTAATGATTTGCTCCGGTACTTTATTAAAAGGAGTACCTTAATTGCCAGTAGTTTACCTAGAGGCCCCACTACAAACAGGCTGGCAGGACAAAAGATGGTGTGCAAGTTTCTCATTGCGAGCATGCACAACTAAATTGGAATACATGCTTATGATTAGTTAATACTTGGATGCTTTATATTATTTATATGCAAATGCCTATGTTATGATATTACATGAATTATCTTATCCATGCAACGCCCGTATATCCGTCCCTATGCCTACAGTATTTTAGTCCTGCTGTCTACCGCAATCACAGTTGCTGTCCTACTTCTACTGCAGTTGTTATTTCACTACTGTCACTGCTATAAAACTGTTGCTACTGATGATCTGTTTCGAGCAAGTCTATTCACAGGTGCAGCTGATCTGACAAATCATCTATTAAAGCTTATAAATATTCTTTGGCTGCCCTTGTGTCGAATCAATAAATTTGGGTTTTACTTCCCTCGAATACTTGTGGGTCATCACTCGACGGTCTCGAGGTCGATGAAGGGCGTCGCAGTAGTGGGCGTCGCAGCAGGCTCAACGTTCGGTGTCGCCGAGCTTGAGGAGCTGGTGTCCGGCCGGCTGATGTCTCTGAGGATGAGGCGGCGCTACGCCATGAACCATGCCCTCACCTCGGGGTCCATCACGTCTGGATCGCCGCCGTCCACGAGGAAGGCGAGGTCGTGGTTCCTCTTCTCCGCCTCGGTACGGGTCCTGAGGAGGTCGAGCTTGACCTTGGAGTTGTCCATGACCGCCGCCAACCGCTGTTTGGAGGTCTCGTCCCTTTTCACGGCGTGGGCCTGGGCGTCGGCGATGCAGGTCTCGATTGACGCCTGGAGCTTTGCCGCAGCCGGCGCGGCCTCCCTCGCCGCTTTGGCTTTCTTGTTGCCCATTGGGGGGCGGTCATCTGAAGCACCTGCAGCCGACGCGTCCGGGACATACTCCTTGCCGGCCTTCACCAGCGAGCGTCGTGCTTCGTCCCACTTCTCACACCCCTTGACGACGAAGAACACGTGGAGGTACTTGAACTCCGTCTTCTCGTCGTCTCGGTACGCCTCGAACATCCGGACGAGCTCCAACTCCCGGTTGTCTGCCTTCCGACGCTCCTGCTCGGCGATCCAAACTTTGTTGCTCATGCCCGACGGCTTCTCCTTTGGCGCTCTTGGCTTGCGAAGCTTCTTGGCGGGGAGAGCGGCGAGGGCGGCGGCGGTGGTTGCAGCTCGGGGTCCGGTGAATTTGGCGGGAGCCATGGCGGCCACATCGAGAACTGGGGGAAAATGGCGGGATCGGGCGGGTGGACGAGCTATTTGGGGGGAAAAAGGAGGGAAGCTAAAAATTATGGAGGGGAATCGCCCACTCTCGCCGACAGGTCTGACCCACGCACGCCTCCCCCCCCCCCCCCCCCCCGGCAGAACCCAGGAAGCTGGGTTTGGCCTAGGTTCGCCGGCGCGAAACGACGCAAAAACGACGCTAAATCGGCTCCTGGGGGGTGGCCGGTGGTTTTTTTCGTTTCCGTCGGCGCTAAAAAGGCCTCTTCGTGGGGCGCTGGGGGGACGACTGGAGATGCCCTAAATTCTAGGTGTTACATCTGAGGCGTGTTTGGAGGTGGCGGCGGCGGAGGAGGTAGTTCCTCCATTTGGTGCATCTGGGACGCCTAGCACTAGCAGTAGTACCTAAGTACACATAGGGTATCCGAACAAAGTAATAAATCATTCAATAGAGTGTCAAGATCACATATGGTTAACTGGTTAAGAGAAGACACTTTCTCTACCATTGTACATGTCCCATAATTCTAAACCATGAGAGAGAATCCAACTTGTTTGATTAGCGGCCCCATATATCAGACAGAGTACAAGGCACTCATATAGAGTTATCATTGAAACAGGTGCTTAGGGCATCTCCAAGGGTACGCATTTTGGATCAAATCGAGTCCATTTTGAAGCGTTTGCATCGGGCAAAATACGTCGGGTCGCTGGGCTTACGTCAGGTTGCTGGGCTGGATTTTCCCGACCATGAATTTCTGGACCGAATCGGACGGTGGCATTCTGTTTGTGTCATGCCGTTGGAGATGGCCTTAGAATATGATTTCTGTTGTGATGCTACCGAGTCTCGTGCTCCTCGTGTCAGCACAAGCAGCCGCTCGCCCCCAGCAAACAGAATACGCCTCGTCGGCAGCTGGATCCTATTGTTCTTCAAGGGATGCCTTGGAAGTTAGAACATGGTCACCACGGCGCTATTCTAATGCCACCACGAATGGGGTCGTGTTCCTCGTGTGAACCATAAGCAAGAAACTTCTCCTACAATACAATACACAAACAGAAGAGAAGAGGCCTCGTTGGCAGCACGACACGAGCTTCGCGTGGCGTGACGGAACCACGAGAGAGATCCGTCAAAAGCCCACCACGCTCCACGTTTCAGTCATCGATCAAACTGAATCCCGTCCAGCCATCCTTCCCTCCTGCCAACGCCATGCCGCTGCCCCAATTAGTGCAGAAGCAAGTTGAGATTGAAATCTGGCCA
Organism: Poa annua; assembly: GCA_026929855.1. Classification (NCBI taxonomy): domain Eukaryota; kingdom Viridiplantae; phylum Streptophyta; class Magnoliopsida; order Poales; family Poaceae; genus Poa; species Poa annua. The sequence continues at coordinate 15,409,173 of CM049431.1, forward strand.
CGGAACTAGCACTACTGCCAGCGAAGAATTTTACTTGGCCAATTCGTATCAGTCATTCGTGATCTGTCTAAATCATGGCGTAAAGGACGGAAGAAGCTAGCCGAATAAAGAAAAGGCGCGACACTAGGACAAATACAGATTCCGGTTTGGGAATTTGTCCTGCCTTGGGAGGAACAAGAACAGGCCAAAACACAAACAGAACAAACGAGCCGACCCAGTTTGAGAGAGAGAGAGAGAGAGAGAGAGAGAGAGAGAGAGAGAGAGAGAGAGAGAGAGAGAGAGAAGAGTGCAAGTTGGAGGATAACTATTTTGTTTGCTTCTTCTTGCTCACTTGTCTCGCTTTCTTGGCGGTTTTTTTTGTTGGCTGCGAGCTAAAGCCGGAGCTTTACCACCCCAATTTTAGCTCTTCTTTGGCCAAATTGGAGATCACCGGCTCGATTGTTAGGCTGATTTACTCCTCATGGTCTGCTTGATTCAGGCCATGGGGAAATAGCTGCCAAAAGCTGCAGGGGCTGGAGCTCGTGTTTCTTGATGCCATTTCAGTCCATTTTGTTTGAGCCAACGCGGAAAATATCCTATTTTTTGTCTCTCCAAAATTAGATTTTCGACCACCCTGTTGGCGATCCTAGGATACTTGCGCTGCTGATTGGGTTCCCCTTGTGCCTGTCGTTCGCATGCGGGAGGGTTCAGATGTTCCTGGTGAAGGTAAAAGGGAGATGACCAAGACAGGAGATTGTGGCGGCGGAGGCGGTGGCCGGAGGAGCGGGGACGCCAGGGACCTGCCGCTTCTTTTCCTCAGGGTGGGTGCTGCCATCACGCTCTCCATCGCTGGCCTCTTCTTGTCACGGCTGCGGTCGCAGCGCCGGCCGAGGCCCCGCCACCTCCGGCTCCCTCCTCCTTCAGGTAAGAAACCATGAGCATATACATATCCTTTGCTTGCCAATAGGATTGTGCGTACGTCACGTATGTCTTTTGCTCTGCAAAGATTGAGTTTTTTTCTTCTTTCCAACAATCAGCAGTAGCAGCTCTGCCTATTAATTAATTAAAGAGGAAAATTCATGGTGATGATTATTATGTGTTTGTAGAGCAAGATGATGCACGCGGTATCAAGGGCGGCGGCGGAGGGCTCAAAGAGGAGCTGAGGATCCTCAAGAATGTAAGAACCTGGTCGCACATAAACATGATTGATTGAACCAGTTTTCCTGTACTGAAGAAGATGAACAAATAAGTAAACGGAGAATGGTCACTGCTGAGCATTTACAAATTATCAATGGAACTCCACACTTTTAGTTCGTAGGCGTTTGAGTTTTCACTAGTGGTCTTTCAATCTTTTCTAGGGATATTAAATTGTTTGTAAAATGGTGTAATTGTTGCTGGCCATATCATTCTTCAGTTAATTGTAGGAAACAAAAATATACATATATGTAAACTTCCATTAATGTTTGTGATTGTGCAGGAGGAAACCAAGGCAAAAATAATCAGCGGAAACTCTGTCCACACGACAACAACCACTACCACGACCACTACCACTGCATCGGTGTCACTCCCCCCAAAATGCAGAAACGTTGATGACGATGATGATGATGAAGGATTTCTCCTTCCAGAATTCAGTGAAATGGTCATGGAAGAATTTGGCCGAGAAGTAGGCAATGTCGCAACCTCATCTGCACCGAGAGTTAGGGAAGATGCGTCGAGTGAGCATGAAATTTACAAGCTCAGAGATATGGTGAGATCTCTGCAAGAAAGGGAAAAGACCCTGGAGATACAACTTCTGGAGTTTTATGGTTTGCAGGAGCAAGATTCTGCAGTTAGGGAGCTTGAGAACCAACTGAAGATTAATAATGTCGAGTCAAAGCTATATTCCTTGAAGATCGAATCGTTGCAAGCTGAAAACCAGAGGCTGCAGACACAGTTGTCGGAAAGCTCAAGGTTAGCCTCCGAGCTTGAGACAACAAAATCAAAGTGCAAGCTGTTGAAGAAGAAGTTGAGGCTAGATGCGGAACAAGCAAAAGAAAAAATCACTTCTCTTCAGAAAATAGTCGATTCTTTTCAGTGTAAAGAGACTATTACTGAGGGAGAAATCGACACCGAGGTTGAGAAGAAACTGAAGAGGCTACATGAATTGGAAAATGAGGCAAGAGAGCTTAGAGCTGCGAACTCAAGGCTGCAGCAGGAGAACTCACATCTTATTAGGCGACTGGAGCTCACACGCCTACCCCCTGTACACAAGTCCCACCATAGCACTGAGGTAAAAATTTAATGTTCTTGGGCTGTACTGTAGCTAGCACCTATTGTCAAAAACTAAACAAATAAACATTGCTGCAGGTAAAAGCATCAGAAGAAGCTGTTGGGTTGAAGCAAGAAAATGAGAAGTTGTCGAAAGAGGTTGAACAACTGCAGGCCGACAGGTTTGCAGATGTCGAGGAACTGGTATATCTAAAATGGATCAATGCTTGCCTGAGGCATGAGCTAAAGAATAAGGGCTCTCCCGGGGCACAAACTAGCGCGCGGGATCTGAGCAACACCCTAAGTCCTAAATCTGAAGAGACAGCCAAGCAACTGATAATGGAGTATGCCAATGTTGGTGCGGACGAGAGAAGTCTAAGCTCTATAGAATTTGGCTCAGAATACGCTTCTTCAAGGGCATCGTCAAGTGGTGAACCTGATGATGCGTCGATTGACATGTTGTCAATGACAAAGCACGTGAACCCGAAGAAGAAAGAAAAGAAAAAGTTCTTCGCTAAGCTACGCAAATTGGTACTAGGGAAAGATAAGGATAAGAATATCTTCCCTACTTTGGAGAGGAGAGTATCTATTTCGAGCTGTTCCTTTGACGACTTCACCGGGAGAGAGTCGCATGATAGCTATTCTTCCTTCATGACAGAAGGAGCTGGACCTTCCAATCAGCAGCATGACATTAGGCACTCATTTGGCAGCCATAAAATTAGCCACCCTAGCACAGAAGCGGGAGATGGAATAAACCAGCATCATGGTCCTGGGGTAAAGAAGAATGCAGGTTTCGGATCCGAGAGATTCAGTGAACATGGTTCTCAGTTTGATAGTGCTGAGGCCACAATACCAGAAGATGTCGAGATCCACAAATTCGCCGAGGCACTGATTACATCAAGGACAGGCTCTATGTCATCCAGAAGGACAGCGTCCTTCAGTTAACTGAGATAAAACGGTAGCTTAGGAGTCATGTGATGCTGACCCATCAGTTTGGATGTATATAATTGTCAGATCCTGAGGTGTAAGTTGTAGGAGATGTTACTGGAATGAAGTATCCAGTATGAAGTGTACAACCATGTATAATAGTATAGTACAGTTAGTGGGAAAATGCTCTGGTGATCCCGGGTGCATGTGCACCTGGGTAGAAAAACCATTTCCCCAATGTAAACAATGTATGTCAAAAATACGTGCACATAGATCTCGTATGTACCAGGCATGTATCGCAAGTTTTATGAAAAAATGATTTTTTATTTGGCCCGTGTAAAAAAGACAAAAATACGTCACATATATACTGTTATATAGCAAATAATTTTTCTCCTTTTTACTGAGACAAAATAAATAATATTTTCGGCACGAAACTCATGCACGTGGTACATATTTTGTATGTCATGTACATAAAATTTTTGTTTCACATTTTTTAACATGCTTTTGACTTTTTTTTTCATTTCAAACAAAACAGAAGCAGGTGCAGCCGGGAGCCATCTATCCACTACCACAGTTAGTGAACCTTTGATTTCAATCTTTGCCATTCACTTGGCTGGCATGTGCTTACTCATTGTTCTTTGTCTGTCTCGGAAAAGGTCGCAGATAAATGTCAAACATATGCATTAAATTTTTTTTTTTTGAAAGGAGGCAAAAGTTTTACCTTTTATATTGATATAGAAGAAGCAAAACAAGATACGACCGAGGTCAAAAAGAAAAGAAATACAAGGCGGGGCGTACTAGACGAACGAATTCATCCTACACCGTCTAATCTCTCAGAAAGATAAATCGTCATATGATCAGAACTCTACAGCGCGGCGACATCCAGCGCCGATGGTAGCAGAAGCTCGGTTCCCCCTGGGCCAGCAAGACCAATCAGAGCTTCATCCGCTGCGGTCATGGGCGGCAAGTTCAGCTTGAAGAGGGTTCTCAACCCGTTGATTTGCGAATCCGAGAATGGACCCTTGTTGCAGGTGTTCGTGAATTCTTTCGTAGCCTCAAGCAGGGGCATACCTCCAAAGTCGAGCCCCATTTTCAAGTGGAGGACACGTTGCGTTTTGCCGACCGCAGTGAGTTGTGGCTTCGCCGCGAGCCTGCTGCTGCGACGCTCGGGGTAGGGCAGGGCCACACGAGCACGTGACAAAGTTGAAATAGGCGTGGGCAGCAGCGGCTCAGCCGGCTGGCTGAACAGATCCGCGACGCAACGTATTGCGATGCCTGATGAGGGAGCATCATCAATATCGCCAACGAGGAGGTTCTCAATCGTAGCAGCCTCCGTGTCAGCGTCAATGACGTCCGAGACGAGCTGAGACTTCTTCCTCGCCAAGTGGTCGTAGTCATCAAGGCCCTCTTCATGCGCCGCCTCCTCGCCGTCCAGCTGCAACTCAATCTGAACCAGCTCGGTGAGGCCTGGCAGAAGCTGCTCTATCTTCCCGTCTACAACCTCATCCTCATCATCGTCATCGTCACTAGCAAAACCCCCGTCACACAGCGCCTCAATACCATCCAGCTTTGAGTTGCCCGCTTGCGATGGACAAGGTGACGTGATCTCGTGGCAGGGTGTGGCTTTAATACCATCCAGCTCGAAGTCGCTTGACAGTGGTGCACACGGCGAAGCGACCTCGGGGTAGGGTTCAGTCTCGTCGTTCATCATCGTTTCCGTCAGTTGTGGCACCGCATCTTCAACCGGCACAACATTGTCACCGCCCAGAGAAGGCAAGCGGGACGGGGTCCACGCCCCGCCAACTGGCAGCAGGACATCGTTTATCACCTCCGCCCGAGAGGTGCTGCCGCTTGCCCGCTCGGCCCGAGCGACTTCGAGCTAATACCATCCAGCTCTATGTTATGCATTAATAGTTGTTATGCTGTTCTGGGTAGATGATGCTGAACAGATCCTAGCATATCATAGATCAATTATATTCATCTTTTCACCCTTGTTGATCATCTTGATCCGTCCATGCCTCACATTCAAGATTCACAGAGTCCAGTAGTTACCCGGTGTGCATGGACTAAAATTTCAGTGTAAAAATCACAGAAGTTATGTTGGAGATCAAGAATCTAAGTACACCTCATCGTAGTAAGAAGGTAGCAGAATTCCTCAAACCCAAGCGCAAATTAGCTAACCCTATATGATTGCTGTTGTGCTGCAGATTTGTAATAATGAACAAACACATGAGAAGAGCCTTCCAGTATGGTAAAACTCATATTAGTATAATCATATTTGGGGTACAGGCGTACAGCTACTCCGAGTTACATTACACTCTCCTTAGACAGGCAAGGAGTGTGCATGGCCAAATTTGACATAGCAAAAAACTAAAAATACAACGCCCATGAACAACAAAAGGGCCAGGTTAACAGGCAAGCAAAATTTATGAACTATAAAAACTCCCAAGGGAGAGAGGTGGTTCCTTATTTCCCTGGGAACTGCATTCTATAGGGTGTTCTTCTTACGACTGCTTACGTCCTCGAGTTCACAGCATGTTCACGAGGGCCGACTTGCCTCAGTAACTGTATCATCATTGGCATGCAGTAAATACTAGGTAAAATGTTATTGTGATTTTCAAGACAAAGGTGTCTGATGTACCTGAAAATATGACTCTAGCTTCTGCTTCAGAGTGGCATGCTCCCTCTTCATCTTCTGCAATGACCTGCGGCATCTGAAGCACAAACATGGACATGCTACCAGGGGTGAGGCGAGAAAGCCACCTGACGATCAGAATAGAGAGGTGGACAGAGAGCAAGAGGAAATGCATACCCTTCTAAATTCTTCTCATTGCAGTGTGCCTTAAACACCGAGCACTCGTTCTTCATCCTCACTGCACCAATGCTGAGCCAAGCAAAAGGCAACTTGAGTGAATTGGTATCGTCAAAAAAAAAAAAAACTTGAGTGAATTGGAAACACATAAGACGGGAAAAAGGTAAGGCTGTTGGTGAGAACATTTCTATTTACTAATAATATTTGTTATCTCACACAACAAAGCACCCTTAAAGCTTGTATATATATTGAATGGGCTATCAGAAGATTCCTTGGTGATGAGAGTACGAGACAGGCAATAAGATTGTTCACATTTTCAGAGCATATTCACAGGTCATGTACCTGGATCCGCTGCCTTTGAGTTGATGCACCAAAGAATCTAACCGGTAGAAATCCTGGGGGTATTTCCCACTGCATCAAAAGAAACTAGAAAGTTAATGCCACTAAATATGATTCCATTTTTAGTAGATATGATGTGCCTTGAAATCATTTATATAGGCTATTCCAGAATGAAATTCCAATCATAGTATGATTTCAGACATGTTACCAACATTGTTTGTTCTATATTTGTCAACAATCTCGGCGAATCTTTCAGGAACAAGGCCACAACTTCCTCAACAAAATTAGGGCTCGATTCGTCCTGCAGTTCTTCGAGCTGATTAAACTGCTCATCAAGGTAACCCTGCAGGAATAGCCCAAAGCACATCAGAAGGTAGCACAAATAAGCCTAAAATATAATAAGTAAAAAAAACCATTTGTGTGGTCCACTGCAGAAAAAGGATTCTCAGTTGAATGGGTAAACCATGTTAATTATTCAAATATCAAACAAAGCCAGTCCTAACAAGTGGTTATATGCCTTAAAACCTAGCTAAGTACAATGAGCACCTTAATATTCGTGAATGATCAAACTAAATCAGTTCCAGAAAGTGCTTTTAGGTGTCAACCCAGCTTATGTATTAGAGAGTACCCTAATATTTGCCCAGAAGATTCTACCCTACGATTATTCTATAAAAATTGAAAACCCCAACTTTTTGCGGAAATCCATTTTGGCTTGTGGGACTAGATGATCCTATTGCGAAAAAACATATTTCGCAATGTGAAAAAATTCAATGAAAATTCGGATGAACATATAGACCTTTTATGAAGGAACACAAAATTTCGTCAAAAAGGGACATTTTTTGTGCCCTGTGTAGTAAAGACAAAAACATGTCAAGTAAGAAGTCATTTTTGAGCATCAAATTTGTCTTTTTTATAAAGAACACAAAAGACATTATTTTATCACGAATTTTTGTGCCCCAATATAAGGAACATTCGAAGTTTAACTACATATTTTTTGACATTTTAAAATGCTTTGAAAAAACACTAGATGGTCCTGCAAACCAAAACACCACGTCCAAGTTTTTGTATATTCTCAAAGGAATAGGATGAAGGAAATGAAGAAAGTGGTTTGCTATTCTAATAGTCTATTAAATCCTTGACCATATATCTACTCAAAGTTTATTATCATGATACATTCAGCATCAGTATGTGATGTAGGAAAAATTGCATAACTTGGATGGGAAAGTAGGTTCCAGCTTGACATTGCCCCATTATGCCAGATTACAATACATGAGTGATGCAATTGCAATAAAGTAAAATATTAAAAAAGAATGAGTGAACGACCAATTAAGCCTAGCAACCAACGAGAAAGTACAGTTGTATAAAATCCTTATACTTGACATTTGAAACCAATTATGGTAGAACCAAGTTTTTGAGTCCCAGCGGACCATGTCATGTAGAGACGTCCAGATTTCATCATTCTATCAGAAGACTAACCAAGACGAGAGTAATTCGACTAACTAGTTAGCCTGCAAAACATGCAGCTCCATGGCAAGGTTCATAATAGGTGCAACACTGTAAGTCACAATAGACCCAAAATTTCAAATGAACAAAATGCAAGCAAATAAACCTGATCAAAGAAACTTTTCTTCATGAAGGTGATTTGTCGACGCAAATTTGAGTAGTCCATATTTAGGGCTTAGATGTCAGTACAAGCAGGCAGAGAGAACGGAAATGGCCACAATGAGACATGCAAACCGAAGGAGGGTGTATATATAGAAGAAAAACGAATTTTATTTAGAGCATGCAAAATATTATTCTAATCGATAATATCCTCATGTGAATAAAAGCATAACAAAAAGACAAGGTACTTTTCTTTTTCATGAAACTGCTGAAATAAAACCCAAGTACAAATGCTGCAAGTTGATCTCTGAGTTCTCTTTCATGTGGTTGTGTGGTTTACACCCTAGACAGCAAAATGATTTTAGAATATGATGACGCTACACAACAAAAATGCCAGAAGTACCCTAGAACTTGTTCCCAAATAACCAAAGCTACAAATGAGATGAATAAGATTTCTAGACAGGATATAAATAATCTTTCTATATATATATATATATATATATATATATATAGGACATATTCATACTACACCCGGGTGTAACTACACCCACGTGTGTTTCACACGAGTATGGAGTATCTATTATACCGGGAGGTATGTAACATGTAGTATGGAATATATAATGTTATTTTAGTACTAAAGATACTTCTTTTTAGGTAGTATGTAAAAAAATTCTACATACTTCTCTTTTATATGCATATATGACGGTATTTTTAGTATATAGTGTAAAATATGAGGACAGTTGCAATTTTTTCATGAAACTTATTTTGAGATATCTTAGATATAGTATATGAACATACTCAAAGCGATAAAGTATAACAAATATTTTTGTAATATGGTATACGAGACGTGGGTGTAGTTACACCCGGGAGTAGAAAGCATTTAACCTATATATATATATATATATATATATATATATATATCCAATTACACTGTTAGTCATTCAGAAATTAAAAATCTATATCCACCACTGAAAGCTACGAAGTATGTCCAAATAAATGTCAGAGAGGGATCTAGCAATCCATCTATTACATAATTCAGCCATCAAAGTTATTATTGATGGATGATCATTTGACACAAGGAGGACAGATTCACTAAATCTAAAGTTCTAACTTTACAAGATATTTTCTACTAATAAGTTTCTGGAGGAATTTCAGTGTCTGTAAAATGACATCAACATATGAAATTCCTTGCGAATAATAAAAACAAAGAATTTTTTGTTTAGTTTTATTATATGTCAGACAGCGGGAGTACTAATCTCTATGCAAGTTTTCTAAAGATCGGTTCTTCACAACTAAAACAGGTACACCATGTTAAAGATTGAAACTGCTTATTATGTTGCACAGAGGATTTTCCGAGGAATAATAAATGTATCATAGAAAATCATGACTCCTGGTACATCTGAATTTTCTTGAAGAACAGAAATTTGTCACCATCAATGAGTTTACAACAACAACATTCAAAGCTGTTGATGATTGGATCGGTTAGTACCGGTAGTACAGAAGCATGACTTGACACTACAAGAAAAGAGTGTGAATCAGACAATCATTGGAGAAACTTTTGTACAAAATGATTTTTGCAAATGAAAGTGGCTGTTACAAAGCCAATAGACAACTGTTAAACTCACTTACATAAAAGATAAGAACAGTGGGAACTAATCATCACACCAAACCATCGCAGAGAAAACAAAGAAAGGATACAACTATTACAACATGGTATGTGTTTAAAAAAATCTAGTAGATGCATGTATATATATCTAGAGTTATCAACAATAATATTTAATTAGTTAGAGCTGTACTCTTCCTGTAATTAAATGAATTGGGACTGTAAGAACATCTACAAGGATCTTGGATGAAACAAAAATATGTGAGATCATTAAAGCTTGACAGCTTAGAGAGATCCATCATCTGATAAACCAAAGGAGCTCAACTATCGGCTCCTTTTCTCCACATCTCACATATCCTGAGACATTGTAAGTAAAGGCTAACTGCAAAGATTGGGTGTGAGATGTAACAAGCAAATGGACTAAACAGGCATCCTACCAAAAAAGGAAGAAGAAAAACAGTGTTATCACCATGCTTTCACACTGAAACCAATGGAAATTGGACGATAAAAAGGAAGATGCATGGTGGGCAGGAAATTCTCCCTTTATTCCACTTCATGCTGAAAAGGATGGATAAACCTTTCCAGTAGCTACTCCCATGGTTGTCCGGTTATAGTTGTGTATTTAATTTGTTTGTTTTGTCCCATCCACTACTTTCGATAAATGCTGAAAAGGAAGAGGAATAATGAATAATTGGAGTGGTGATAATGACCTCTTGGTATCTCTACAGGATAGTGATAAGAGAATCTTAACCTGGAACAGCATATTAAAACGACAGATATGGTTTAAATGGTTAGTTTCAGTAAAGTGCTTATCTTGGCGAATCATGCAGCAAGATGCACAGCAAACAATGGCCGCAGAGAACAAATCTGATCACAGAACAAGAGGTGGCAAAACCACTGCCTCGCTACTCTGGCAGTTGCAAGAATTGTTGCAACACTTCTCTACATGTGCACCTTGCAATGCAGATTCCAAAACATGCATATTACCAATCACATACAACTTTTTTCTGACAGAATCACATACAACTTGAAGCAAGGAGAGATGGCATATTTAAGAAGCAGGACACTAAGCACAGCTTTACATGTAAAGTTCGAACTGGTGCGAGATCACATTTCACATTTGTATTCTGCAGAACTGGATCCTCAAAGAATTCAGTTAAGAGTGAGTGAGTCAGTGAGTCGCAACACAAAAATCAACCAAGGAGCTCTTACATAAAAATGAAAAATTTGTTCCAACTTCCAACACATCTGCCCATGCTCGTCGGATGACAGATGTGAATGCCAACCTGAGCGGACGCTCGAGGGGGCATCTTAGGTTGGGACCATTCCGTTTCTGTATGGAACTCCTTTTGTATTCAATGTTACTTCACTCGTGAAGTTTTAAACAGCCTTATTGTCCTGGTGGGCCCTCTTTTTTTTCACTGAGTGCGGTGCCAAATGTTATATATGTCTTCCATAGATAGGAGACGATGGTTACTATTGAGAAAATCAAGCCAATTCATTCCTTATCATTCATAAATTGGTATTTCTCTCGCCAATTTACTTGCTGTCTAAGAACACCATTGAATTGTGCTGCTTGTGCTACTAGAAAGTTTCTGAACATTATTAGTTACTTTTCCATTAGCTGTTTAAGACCCTGCTTTATGTTTGCTATTATGCATGTAAGATACTAACACATATGAATTTTCAAGGTATTAGAGATAATATAGGCATCTATCTGTCGTAGTCCAAAAGCCTGTCACGCAGAAATATAGCAAGATAGGAAGATGCATATGCACATGCTACAGGCAAAACATATTCCGAGACTATTTACAAGGAAGAGATATCGGAGTTGACATATATGCATAAAATTCTCCATGACCAAAGGGAAAAAACAGGCCTGCGATTAACTAATAAGGTTTACAGCAGACCAGGCAGTTGTTCATTAAGCCGGCTGACCTGCTTTAGATTTATCCAGACAGGTTCTGTTGACATGATAAATATTAATTTTGGATTTTACATATCATCCAACTGCTACTGAGCTCGATCTTGAAATCTTAGAGGTCAACAGGAAATTACCTTCCCTATATATGATATCCTTTGGAGAGCAAAAATTTCAATTGGTTTCCAAAGAAATAAAAGTAATATGATGTGCGTACTGCACTTGGAGGCTGACAAGGCTACAACTTAGTGGAACTAGAATGTTGGTGATGTAAGAGCAGTTGGGTGCTGAAAAACATATTCGTATTCGTTTGTAACGTGGGGGCGACATCAGCGAAGATATCCTGAATTCAGTCATCATGCTTCCCTAGCCAAGTGAATGGCGCTTTGGTAAACAGCTTCTTAGCTTCCGGAAGATGTAAAAAAGGTAACTGCTTCAAATTTCTATGGTTCGTGAAGACAACTGTAAGCATAAGTTGCTCCTTCACACCTGGTTATGGGATTGTTTCCAGAAGAGATGAAACAACTTTATGAGATAAATAAAGTGCATTACTTATCAGAAGGAAGAGCGTAAACCAGCAGCAAGAGCACACAGATATTAATACCTACCATTTTAGGAACCATGTCAGGCAAGCTCAACTCTCACTTCGGTCTTGAGTTTCCGTCTCCTGGAAGATAACTGCTGAGCATGGTTGACCATCTGCCGCCCTCTACAAAGTGAAGTTGTGAGGTACAGTTACCTGAAAAATATCCCAGTTTACCAAGTTTTAGACTCCCCACGTTAAGATTTATTCACATGGTTCTCGTTTTCTGATACTGGTTATGATATTTGAGCACTTACTTAAGTTATTCCAAATGTTGTTTTAATTATTTTGAGTTTTGAAACTCTTGTAATACACTTTTGACTGATCAACTAACCACAATCGTGTCTTGTAAGTATTACAGTCACTCAAATCAGTAGACCAAGTACCGAGATCATTGAAACAAGTATCCAAAGATAATGAAAATCATTGTTTCTGGGAGCACCTGCCACTAAATTTCTTTGCTAACTTGGAGACAGATTTAAGGCGCTCTATGGGAAGTCAGTTTGTAAAGGTAAATCACAGTTTCCATGAAAAGTCATTCAGGAATTTTCTTCAAACGCGTAAACATTCATGACTTTTTCTGAATTTTCTATCTAGACCATGGGGATAGATGTACATTTAATAAATATTGACACAGAATGCTAGCACTGAATTTTTCAAACAATCTTGGTAGAAGGGATCCAGAGCAGTCGTATTATATACTGCAATCGGCCATGAAGGATCTTCACATGCTGTAAACCCAATATAAGCACACCCTTATTCAACAAAAATATAAGCACACCAAAAAAAATTATTCTACCATCTTCAATGCCCACCATACGTAATCAACTATCAACATCATCCATAGGCTCATAACCACTAGTTTTCTACTAGGCCAGAGGTACAAACCCTTGCATGTTGAATGCACAGAATAACCAAGGCAAACCCAACCAGAAAACAATGAAACGACCTACGGCACTGCATGCCAAGAAGCAGTAACAGAGGACTGCCGCATTATCAAGGCCAGGTCACGGTGTGGGTAACCGATTCCAATTACTGCGGGGCGGAGGAGCGGATCTCCGACGACATGATCTCTAAAATGCAGCGGCAAAGATGACGGCTGCACGAAGTTGGTCAAAGAGAGAAGCACACACCGGTCCACCAGTCGCCTGCGGTGGCATACGCCGCGGGGGAGCTCCCGGCGTCGGCGTGTCAGGCATAGTCGTCGGAGGCGGCAGGGTGAAGCGGCAGGAGAGAGGGGGGGAACAGCAAAGACTGGAGCGGAAGGTGCGTCCATCGTTTCAGGGGCGGAGACAGGAAGAGTGCAGCCGTTCGATTAGCGAATAAACAACGGATGGAAGGAAATCACTCCTCTATTAATTCTCCAACAGACAATGTATATTTTGCACGCGCTAGAACAGATTTACAGCGGCTGAAATCTAAATTGAGATATTAGCACCAGTCATACAACAACTTGTTAGTTGGGAGCAGAATCATACAAGAACTTAAAAATGAAGTTAGAGTGGTACACAAACTTGTCAAGTTGAAGCAAATTCATACAAATCTACTCAGCACATGACACGTTTCTGCTACTTGGCTACCACGATGGACACTTTTTTTACAGAAAAGCCCCCGGAGTTCTAAGAACTAATTTTCAATCCACAAAATAGCTGATTAACCCTATTTTCGTTTTAATTTGCACATTAATCCCTGAAGTCTGCGTATAGAAGGAAAGGACCCCGACTAATCCGTCGTGTTCTTCTCGCTTTAGAAGGTCGCGAAGGCTACGCCGCTCCTTCTGTAATCTCGCTGGGCCTCGTCAGCGACGCTAATGGCGGACGATCCTGTGTACTGTAGGTACGACATGGAGGCTCCAGAGTACGGTAGGTGTCTCGACTTCCTCTGAATTGTTGTTCGCATGTCGAAATAGTGTTGTCGGGCGGCGGCATGATCGAAGGTAGTTATGCTCAAGAAAGTACTTGGATTTGGGTTGATCGTTACACATGATGATGTTCTCTTCGTTATTGGGCAAGAAATCGGAGCGATTTTCAATGATTTGGACGTACATGTTGATTCACATACTCCGGGAGGGTTTCCACAAAATTATATCGCTGTCGCATGTACAAATCCGACGTGGCAGACACGTGTCGTGTTCTGAGTGGATTTGTATGAATTTGCTCCAACTTAATAAGTTTATGTACCACTCCAACCCCATTTTCAAGTTCTTGTATATTTTTACTCCCACCTGACAAATTGTTGTATGACCGGTGCTAATACCTCATCTAAATTTAGGTTAGTTCAAGACTACGACATGTAATTTCAAAAAAAAAAGACTACGACATGTATTAGATTAACTCTGATCCAACTCATCGAAAGAAGGCAAGAAGCTACTCTGTACTCGGCAATTGGCATAGCTTTGTGTTGTCATCTCTGCTTCGTGCAAATCCATATCAAACATTGATTGTTTAACTTCTTCTGAACTATAGTAACTCTGGAAGAAAGAAAAACAATTTTCTGCTGCACTTCGAGATGCAATTTGATATAATGGAAAGTGAAGTCAGGAATCATCGTCAAAATCAATCAAGAGATGGAGAAAAACAAATATAGCCGAGAGTTTATGACAGACTACTTGAGGACCTCCCGTGCATTTAATGGTAATTCACATCTCTAGCGAACCAAGAATGATAAAATAAATCCTCGTGAATTGTTGACTGTTGTTCATTTGTCGAGTGAAGCTCCATGATGGCATGATGCGAGTTTAATTCTAGATTTATTTATTGTTTAATGTCTTGAGTTCATATAATATTTTTTAAACTTTGTGACAAATATAATATTTCATTAATATGTACATCATTTATGACTTCTTGTTTGGTAAAAAACCTAACCGTTACATAAAAGGTCATACCGTGATCTTATATTTACAAGCTAAAGTTCTAACGCATGAAAGTCAAATACAAACATTTATAAACAATTTCTCGAGATATGTATCCGGATAGCGCAAAGAGTAACATGGACGACGGGTTGTTAAAAAGAACATGTTAGAGGCGCACGATAACTGTTTTTACTATATAGGTTTGATGTCGAGTTGTATGTTAATTCACATTGGCTAAAGATTATTCTTTTATAGCGCTGGATGTAAATGAGTTGGCAATGTGCCTTTAGGAGTGTTCAGTAACTCTCCAGCATCCAACTTCCAAAAAAACCGAACAACAAGTTGTCCTGAACGTCACAGATCCGAGAAGCTAGGTTTGAAAAGCTGACCGGACAGCACGTACAAAATGTGAAGCTAGCAAACCGGTCTACTCTGTTAAAAAAAAGCAAATCGGTCTACTGGAAAAATGGAGAAGCTGGCTTTGGATAAAAATTACGGCCACATGCCACCGCGAAGTGACCTACTCAACAAGTTTCCTTTTTCTACTTTCTTGGCGTTGCTCCTTCTCTCCCCGTCCGTATTTTTTTTCCACTACTGTCCACCGAACCCAGCGCTTGTTTGATTTGTATGACAGTAAATACATAGGAATAGAAAAAGTATAAGATTTCTATGTTATGCCGATTTGGTTTGTACCAAAATTTGTTTGATTTCATTAAAGGAATTATAAAATAAGTTTGTAGTGGATGTTAGAAATCATATAGGAAGTAGTATAATTATTACTATAGGAAAAAAATTATAGGAACTAGTCGTATGAATCAAATGACTAACTAAGCAAAAATTCCTATGGGTTAAAATCCTACAAAAATCTTGTCAGTTCCTTTGAATCAAACAAGGCCTAAAAGCCTAGGCCCTCGCCGCCACCACCCTGGGGCCGTCGGTCTCCAGCAACCAAGGCTTTGTTCCAGTAGAAGATTGTTCCGTCCCGTCCTCTACCATTTCTGAGCCCGGAGTCTCGTCCCGCGTACGAGCTCGCCTAGCTCGTCCCGTGGTGAATCTCACGGACACCAGCCCCTGCCCTACCGCCCTCATCTAGCAACCATGACCTCCAACAAACACCATCTCGACCTCATCCCAGCTCTTCACCGATGCGAACAAGCCTACCAGACCGACCTTCTTCCCTCTGTAGCAGGCCAAATTGGCTGAAAATGGGCACCCAGCCCAAAAAGAAAAAAAGTTGTCTCGAATGTTTTTCCGCTTTAGCAATTTGAGGATCCTGGAGATGGAGTTGGAAGCCAGAAGTTGAGGATTTTGAACATGTTGTTAACGGGCCACTCCCGCCCTTACATAACCTAATTAAAACCTGGTCCGTCAGGGAGGAGACACTAGTACTGGATACTTCTTTTGGGCTTGTAGGACTGCTTCTAGGTCCCGAAAGCAAAAGCCCCAAAGAAGTCTCCAATTTTCATTCTGCTTATTCCCACCGAGAAGCCAACCTCTTGTGTATTTCAACTCCGGTGTATTTTCAGAAGCGAACCGAGAGCTGATACTGGAGAGTTTCCCGAGCTTCTCAGCGCTCCAGCGAACCGTTTTCAACAAATGGACATGTTGTTTAGCTAAATTATGGTGGATTTCCACCCCGCAGGGCGGCGAACCATTTTCAGCGAACTCATCCCCTTCCCCGACCTCTCCTTCCATGAACTCATCTCCTTCCCTGACCTCTCCTTCCGTGCGTCGGATCCCGCCGCCCCTGCTTCCCCGCCGCCGCTGGATCCCTGCAAGCCTCCGCCGGATCCCGCCGCCCCGCCCTTGCTTCGCCCCGTCTCGCGTCTGCGACCTCGAGCTCCGCCCCGTCGTCTGCTCCACCTCCGGGCGACCTCGAGCTTGTCACACTCCATCTCGCCACCAACACCCACCTCTCCCTTCACATCCCGCCTCTTCGAAGTGTTCTCCAACCACATGGCCCCCGTCGTCACCGATCTGCTAGTTTGCGCTTTTCGACCGCCCGCCCCGACCTGCTCCTCTATGCCGGCCGCGGTGCTCGGCTATGAGCTCGTGGACGACCACCTCCCAGCAGCTTGGCGACCTGCTCCTCTACGCCAGCTCGCAGTGCTCGACCTGATATTCTGAATTTTTTGGATAACTCCAACGAGATGCTTTGCACTGATATTCTGAATTTTTCAGTGAGTATTAGAGATGCTTTCTAGAATTCAGCTTAGATGTGACAAGTGAGGGTGTTATAGACCTTTCACAACTCAATTTAGTATATAAGCCAAATTTGTAGAAACCCAAAAGAAGTCTCTCACAGAGTTTCTAGAGTTTCGTCCCACAACAGTTTCTCCGCACCGAATCCTGTAAGCGGCTTATGCATAAGCAGGAGCCCAAAAGAAGTGTCCCTACATCGGTTTTGGAGCTGCCCACATCCAGTTTCTACGTGAGAAGCGGTCAGTGAACAGAATGATAGTTAGTTCAGGTGTGTCCGCCTGACCGTGCACATGATCATCCGATGTTAGTTGACTGGCTTTTACAGTGGTTTGTGGGGATATGTCAGAGAAAGAAATGTCCCCTAGCCTTAATTACGATCTAACACCTCTGGTCAGCTAGAAATGATGCAAGGGATACAGATCAGATAGATGACCCAAGGGTGACATCAAGAAATTCAGTTAAGTGAGGAATGGATGTGACATTGCATATGCTTCTTGTCCAGTCTATTCAAAACCCTCATGTGGAGCACTAGTTGTCACCAAGGGAGAGCTGGACAAAGGCGATGGAGCTTTTGCTCAGGTAGAGAGTCGGGTTGGTGGTGGCGTGGTTTTACGCGACCAGAATGGAGGGTTCATTGTTGGATCCTGTGATTTTTTTGCCTCAAGAAACGAACATGCAGAGTTGCTAGCTTGCAAGAGACCATACACCTTGCTTGACAAATGGGAGTCAGGAGATTGGTGCTGGAAATGGATTGTTTGAATGTGGTGACAGAGTTGAAAAATGATGCGCTAGACCGCTCAAGACAGGGGCCCTTGGTTGAGGAGATCAAAGCTTTCATGCGAGATCACCGCTCAAGACAGGGGCCCTTGGTTGAGAAGATCAAAGCTTTCATGCGAGATCTCGATGACCATAAAGTTCGGCATGTCAGACGTGTGGCCAATCAAGTTGCTCACTGATCAGCCAGAGAAGGATGTGTTATCAATGTTGTAATAGCTGGGTAGGGGCACCTCCTGTGGGGTGCAGAATCTGGTCTCATCTGAGAAAGTTTGGGGTAGAAATATAGTTTGTTTGATCTAAAAAAAATGGTCCGACTAATTTACGGAACACTATGCTTAAGAGAAATCGATTAAAAATTGACGGAAACAATATGATTATGCTTGTTTAATTTCACATAGCCTGATTGGACTTCTTAATTAAAATTTTACGGGCTTCTTAAATAAATTTAGGAGAATGGGCCAGTTTGCTTGATTTGAAGGTGCCGGCCTAAACTTGAAGGTTAGCCGTATAATTATAATCGTTCAGCCCGCTAAATTAAAAGGGTCTGACCGTGTAATCTTGAAATGTTAGTCCACTTAATTTGAATGCACTAGTTGGCCTACTAACGACTTAATGACATTTTCATATATAAGACCGTTATCTACATCTACCATGACAATCCACTTCTACTTTAGATTTTAGTACCAACCGTGACTATGGTCATTCCAACATGATTCACTTTTCGTTATAAAAATTGTTTGTCAACGAAAAAATATGCCTCTACCATGAAAACATATTGTGGTAGAAGGTGACTTCTCTTGTAGTGTAGACGGTCACTAGGAGCTGTAGCAGCTCCGAGGTGTCGTTCTGTTGTACAAACACACACTTCTTTGGTATTTTGAAAGAGCATGTTTTGTTCAACCACGTATCTCCTTTTTTAGAAATAGCAAAAAATTCAGTCATGTCTACAAACTTCATAACCTCTCTATGGACTACAACTTGCTCCAATAATTTGGTTTAAGCGTTTGAGTACAGTGATCCAAAATCTTAGATTTGTTCCATCAAATTCAAAACTTTCCTCTTCATTTACAACAAATCACATATCTTAGTCTGTCTTGATTTATGTTGCTGACACAATTGTGTAAAATTCTTTCCAGTGTTGTCATAGCTTTAGTCTAGGTTCTTGGTTGCTTTTTGCTCGCAAGGATCTTGGCTCTGTCCATTTCTTTCTGGGGGCATCGAAGTAAGATGGCGATAGGATGCTACCTTCTCACTAAGAAAATATGTAAATGAATTTCATCGCTCATGTCAGCATGCACATGTGACATCCTTACCTCACACTACTTCTGACTATGTCGATAAATGAGTATTAGTTATATCGTTTTTTCATAAATTTATCAATCAACTAAGATAATCTAAGATAAGCGGTAAATCGACCGGCTTATCGACACGTGGACTGATTTATTCGCAGCATATCGATCAAATTATTTTAGTAGTCAGACATTAAAAATAAATATCGACCAGTTTATCAAAATATAAACGTCCCCGCAGCAGCTGCCGCTCTCCCGACCGACCATATCGCCGCGGAGATGCTCCTCGTTCCGGCCAGCGTACGTAGTCCCGAGCAAGCCGACCGCCCTACGTAGTTTCCGAGAACCGGCGGCGTTGAGTACACGAACCTTGTTCCGCCGGCTCTTCCATCGAGTACCATGCGTCTTATTACGACTACACGAGAGAACAACAATCTCCGAGACCAGAAGGTCGTCTGACACTAATTAAACAAGTTAATCACCGTTCATCCCGCATTCACGGGCATAAGGACAGAGCTAAACTTGAATATTCCCGACAATCTCTTCATACGAGCATCACGACACAATAGCATCGATATTCTTACACCGTCAGTCAGGATCTATGCGTTTGTTAATTGCAATCACCGGCCCTCCATTTTAATTTGTTCCCATCTTTCCAGCTCATAACATGAAAACAACTTAAAGTGAAAAGGGTGAATCATACATTAAATCGACAACCACTCCACTAATCAGCTCATCTCCGAAAGATTAAGCATTTTTGTAAGCAAACAGGATATCATTCACATAAGATCAATGGAACGTACAAGAAGAAGAAGAAAAACACTAAATAAAAGAAGTGAGTTTCTCCTGTCCTAGATTGGTTTGCTAGATCAGATAGCTGCAGAGGCCACACTCGCGATATCCGCGACGCCTGCAACTGCAACAACCTCGGCGTTCTCTGTTTTCCCCGTCACGGCGACGACGCTGGGCCTGGGCGCCGTATCATTCACCGTGGCAACGGCGTCCGCGACCGTCTCGGCGGTGACACTGGACAGCTTCACCGCGTCGCCCTCCGCCGACGACCTCTTCAGGAACTCGATGCACTCCTCGACGGCCTCGTTCCTGATCGAGTCGTCGCGGCGGCACGTCACGGCCACGGCACCATCGGCGCGTGGCGAGGAGGCCCTGCTGCTGCTGCTGCTGCTGCTACGCTGCACCGAGGCCTTGGAGACGGCGGTGAGCATGATGAGCCGGAGCACGACGTCGCGGATGCGCTCCAGCAGCGACACCGACGCGGCCGGCTGCGCCGTGGACGCGCGGCAGCTGCCCCTCGTCAGCCGCGGCATGCACGCCGCGCTTGCCGCCCTCGCAGCCTTGCTCTTCATCTTGAGTACTCCGTAGCTACCTAGACCGTGCGGGCGATCCACTAACAGGACTTGCAGTGACTGGTGTGAGCGAGTGACTGATTTGCTTGTGATTGAGCCGGGATATGAGGGTTCAGCCGTTCAGCTAGCTAGGTTTATATACTGCCGTATCCCAACTCCCAAGTGCGTGTAGTACAAGTGTATACTGTCTAATCAATTAGGAGCAGTAACAAATTGGTTAGTCACTAGCTAGGTAATACTACAACCTAGGAGTAGTAGGTACGTGTGTCTCTCTTTCTTTGGCCAAAGTTAGAGCATCTCTAGCAGCTCATCCAAATGGACATCTAAAGCAAATATAGATGACTCATGCTAAAAAAAGTCACCAGCAGCTCATCTATAGCGTCATCTATCGATAGATGATCCCCAAAGCTTGTATGCATCATCCACATGTGGATGACGCTTGGAGGATCATCCAAATAAAATTGCTCACTCTTATTGGCCAGATTTGAATAGGTGAAAAGTAAAGTGTTGAATAATAGTACTAAAATATATGAGAGAGAATATAGATGTACTAAATATAGATGATCTACTGGAAAACTGAGAACATCTATAAGGGAATCTTTTTAGATGATCTTCTATATGAAGATATACATGATCAAATTTAGATGAGCTGCTGGAGATGCTCTTATACTCTCTCCGTTCCGATGAATAAGACCCATATTTTTTGACAGAAGTCAAGCCAAGTAAAGTTTGACCAAACTTTTAGAAAAATCTATCAACAAATATGATATTATATAGATATCATATGAAAATATAGTTCATGATGTTTTTAAAGATATAAGTTTTACATTTTGCATGGTAATATTTTTTAATAAAAACTTGGTCAAACTTTACATGGATTGACTTTTTTAAAATAATATAAGCCTTATTCATTGGAACGGAGGTAGTACTTAAGCCTTACTCATGTACTCCCTCAGTCCCTCTCTAACATGGTTTGACAACAAGTTTGTCGTTTTTTCTCCCTGCATGCAGCTCCGTAACATGGTAGACACTCTGTAAAGCTCAAGCATCATAAAAAAACTTTTCTTGTAAAATAACATACAAAGGTGTGTATACAGTTCCATGTACTTCCTTTATAATTAGTCTGCTGGACTTATATTCGAAACTATGGCAAGCTAGGGCGACCACTACAAAAAACAGCGGCAGTGCCGACGGCTTTTACCGGCGTAGCCTTGATATTCGTCGACATGCAACTGTGTTGATGGTCGCCGTCGGCGTACCTCTTTCGGCGAAACTTTCATCGGCATAGCTCCATATTTATCGGCGTAAATGTAGCCGTTGGCGTAGTAGCTCTGTGCCAACGGTTTTTCCTAATCGTTGACGTCTAGCGGCCATCAGCACGCACCTATGGCAACGGTAACACCGTCGACCTAAGAAGCTATGCCGACGGTGATACCATTGGCTAAACAGTAAACACTACCGGAAAATCAAGCGTTGCCGTGTAAACATGGCAGAGTATGTACCGGAGCTCAACCTCTGGTTTGGCACCTCTACCTATAATAATATCCTCCCTACCGCCGTCGCCACAGGGCAGCCGCCGGAGAAGATTTTGGTCTTGGAGGACACTGACCTGTCCGAAGATCGGTTCCCTTGTCTTTGTTGTTTTATGGTGATCCTGAAGGAGATATGCCCTAGAGGCAAATAAATAAGTAGTATTTATTGCATTATCTCATAAGTTTATAATAGGTTTATGTATTATGCTATAACTGTATTAATCGGAATTATTAATACACGTGTGATACATAGACAACCAGGTCCCTAGCAAGCCTCTATATGAGCTAGTCCATTGGGCAACAGTTGATCGAGATTCCCGATCAAGGACAATGACGTCGGTTGACAATGGGGTCATCTTGTTAATAGAATAAGGTGGTGGACATACGCAAAGTATTGCAATAAGATCGTATTACGATGTTTGTCATTTGCAATAGATAAGAGTATGATAGCTTATTCCTTAGACCGTGAGACCGTACTTGTTGTTGCTTCGTAGGAGTGCTTTGAGAGCATCAAACGTTGTGTCTTATATAGCATGACAATAACGGTGTCCATCTTGGGTATTCCGAAAGAGCATCGAGACGTAAGGATCAAGAGCGGGATTTGTTCATTCTTGTAATGGAAAGATACTCTGGGCCCACTCGGTGATATTGCATCTATATAGCTGCGCAGCTTATGACTAGGTCATGGAGATGTAATATCGCAGACGAGTTAATAACCTTCGTCGGTAACGAGATACAGCAAAGGCATCGGTGTGTCTACGATCATATCTCGGACAAGGTAGTATCGCAGAGACAAAGGGAATGAATATCATACTTATGGTTCAACGACGATATTCGTGGAATGCACAGGGGTCGTCATATATTTCCAGGTATCCCTGACGATCATTGGTGAGCGGAGTGTCTCGACCATGTCTGGAGTGTTCCCGAACCGTAGCGTAACAAACTTAAGGTCTTAGCGATGCTAGGAGATAGGTTCTGGAATTTTATAGGTTTTTATTGGAGAGAAAGAAATGATCCGGAAAGAGTTCCGGTGGTCCGGAAGGAGTTCCGGGGAGCTATGGAAGGGTTCCGAGAATGTCCGAAAGTTGTTCGGGTGGTTCCAAAATAGTTTCGGAGTCATGGGATATTGAATTATATATAAATATATTAATTATGAATTAATGGGATTTTTATATTAATTTAATATTAATTAAATAAAGGAAAAAAGGGGCTCCCACCTAAATGGGCCCAAAGAGGGCCCATGAGGGGGTGGCGCACCAAGCAAGGGGGCCTTCCCCCCCTAGTCCGAATAGGACTAGAAGAGGGAGAGGCCCAAGGGGGTTCGGCCGAACCCCCCTCCCCTCTCTTCCTTTAGTCCCACATGGGGGAGCCAAGGGGGTTGGCACACCCCTTTCCCCTTTATATAGCAAGGCATATTAATTGATTTAATTCATAGGAAATTCAGTTAATTCCCAATTTCTCTCTCGATCCCGTGTTTCCCAAGTTGGAGCCGCGCCGAGCTGAGGAAGGGGGTCTCTCTCCACCTAAGCCATACCGCAGAGCGCCGTTGCTCTGCGGGATTCCAGATAAGATCTACTCCTGCGATTTCAGCTGGATCTGAATGACCGGGAGTTGTCGCTAGGCTCCGTATGTTTGCGAGTGCTCGGAGGCTACTCTATTGAGGAGCTTGGGCGACGTCGTCTCTCCCCCTACAGCCGCCGCGCCACCCCCCTCTGCTGCCGGCGCGCCAGCCCCGGTGCTGGCGCTCTGCCTTCTTCCGCCCGACGCCCGTCGACGCAGATCATCGTCGACACCCCGGCGTCATCGACTCCGACATCGCGGCAAGTTCTCCGCGACCTCGAGGTCGGCTGCGTACGACTTCATCGTCAACGCTTGTGCGGGAGCGTAATCCCCGCTATCGGTCTACATGGAGGTAATGTAACCCGTTCCGCCACTGTTATCGCATGTACTAGATAGATAGATCCTGGCTAGTTAGGGTTTCGCTCGCTAGAAAATTATTGTTTTCTGCACCGTAACCCCTTCAGTGGTATCAGAGCCGATCTATGCGTAGTACTGCTGGTACGGTTAGAACTCATGTTGAATGAGGGCGTCTTTCTTATATTTGCTACCCTCTAGCGTGCACTTGCGATGCCTTCGGTATTGAGTTGATGAAGCGGCCCGGACCGACTTTACGCGTACGCTTACGCGAGACTGGTTCCACTACTGACATACGGCTTGCACCGTATCTGTGGCTAGCGGGTGCCTGTTTCTCTCTTTCTAGTCGGCAAAGCATTTTCAATGGAGGGCCCGAAAGGGATGCTTAAACATGCAATTATACGATTGACGTTGTGGTACAAAGTTCGTAGGTAGGGAAGCGATTCTCTTACGGATAAGCCTATATGCCACGTAAAACTTGCAAAACTAGATAAAGCTAGAGGCGTCTAACTTTGTTTTGCAGAGGCGTTATTTCATGTGACATGGTTACGGTAAGTTTTTGATATTACTCGTACTGTCGGAGGCAATGGAGGGCTCTGTAGACTCGGAGTCATGCCGGGGCGCCGGGGGTCAGGCACATGGCGCCATGAAGGTCCAGGCGCATCGACCATGTCACATCGCACTTCATTGCATCATTATTGTGTGCTGTTGTGTGTGCATCCTATTGATTGCTTATATGCTAGATATACAACGGTAGCATCATAAATAGGATGATCCCTAACAAATACCAAAATTGTGTTCTCCCTCGTTGCGCACCACCAAGAAAGTTCTACGTTATGAGGCAGGCCGTGATGATCGGGTGTCACACATCTCGTCGTTCGCATAAAGTGGGTGTAAGCCATGTTGCACGCGCAGGGTCTTCGAGGTTTGATTGGCGAGCCTAGCATACTCAGAGGTATGGCCTCGGAACACGGGAAGATCGAAAGATCGAGCACGAGTCACAGAGTTGTTGTGATCGACATTTTATGTCCACCTTTGAAGCTGTGCTGCCGGCCGTGATGATCGGGGGTAGTGTGGTGGATGAGGGTCGTGTAATCGCCATTATTATTTTTAGGGATAATAATCTTGGTGTGGTGTGTTTTAGATAATGAGATTATAGAATTAAAACTCACCTATATATTATAAACTTATCTTACCTCTTTTGCGATCACATCTGGAGACTACGGAACTACGCTTCGGTTACTTCTTCAAGAGCTCGGATTCTACCTTGGAAGCCGACGGGTCCAACTTCATCAGCTGGTACAGCAGTTTTAGAAACATTCTCCAAACACAACAAACATCCTATATGTCCTAGAACATTAGTTAGGAGTTAGACCAGATGATTCTGATATCAAGGAGCAAGATGATGAGTTCCGTAAGCATCATGATATTTTCATGGAAGTGAAGGTCGTCATGAGCGTATGCCTAGCACCTGAGTTGAAAGTTGTATTCAACACATGGAGCCATATGCCGTGATTGATACGATCAGAGTTCACTTCAAAGATGAATTTAGTCTTGAGCAGTTCAGACAGTTTAGAAAGTTCCGGACCATTCACATGGGGAGCATACCTGTCTGGAGACTCAGTTGAAGAAGTTGTGTGACATCTACTTCAGGCTTACGAATATCTATGATTTCTAGATAGCGAACTCCAGTGCAATAGAGATTGCGCTTTACCTCCTAGCTGTGAATAGCATGTGCGTGAATATGCTATAGAGACACGGTGAGCTTCTTCACATTTGTGAACAAGTTCAAATCTCTAAAAGTTGATTCCATCGAAGAAGAGTTCTTCGATGCTACGGGTATATTTGATATACGAAGATATAAATGTATTCTTCTCATACTTGATAAAAAGTATTTGATACTTGTTCTTTTTGTGAAACAGTCCCTGATTATCACAAGTATGTGGCGAAGGGTGACGTGACAGTGCACAAGTGATGGCAAGTTCATGGCCAGTAGTGCTCACGCCCTCGAGATATCATATTAGTTATCATCAATAGTTTTTGATAAGACATTTTGTAATAATGAGAGTGTGATCTAGTTTGGTGTCTTGAATGTTGCAAGACATAATTATTCATATAGAACACATCAGGTGTTTTGTGTTATGAAGCAAAGCAGTTGTTTCATATTATGAGTAATTTGCATCACATCTCAATTACATTATACGTATGATATACATTTATAGCGGGAATGATAAAATTATGTGTCCAAAGAACAAACACCATCGAATTTAGTCATAAAGGCAGTGAAAGAAGTAATGGATAATTTTTGGTCCATTTAAGTATTTCGAGTGCCAAAATTGATTAAGTTTGAAATGCAGTGTTGAAGTTGCAATACTAGAGGAAATTGATTGAGAGTCATTTTTAATGATTAATCAATGGTGTTTTGCTTGATCCGAATTCTTCTATGATTTTGGTAAATATGAGTATTTGCCCGATAAATTATGGAGTCTGAAATTAATTTGATAATAGATCAAATGGGGTTTTTCAGAAGAAAGATTAGTGAATATTGTATTCACAAAATTCGATCAAAGGACAATATTTTTTGAATTATGGTTTCAACACAAAAGACTTGTGGAAATTCGTTTCACAATATTATAATGTCATATATGGTGATATGTGGGGAATTATAATCATGCTCTATTTTAAATAAAGTGTGGTCTGTCAGAATCTGTCTTAGAATCTCCTAATATGTTCGAAACATTATAATCGATGTCCACTTTAGAAAATAGATATTTTTCTCAACGAGAATTTGTAGGATCGACAGTAGTGTCGACATGTATATGATTATGCGATAATTCGGAATATACATGAGTGGTTCTTTGTAGATTGCTCGTATTAAATGAGAGTGTGTTCCAAAACCAAATAGAAACAAAGTTCAGTTTGTTGTCTATGTAGTTCCGAGAAAAGATGACTTTTCGAATTATGGTTTATGGATTGAAATTAGAAGTTTGGAATAAAGTGTCAGACTTATGTTGGAAGATGTTCCAAAGAGTATATGTCTGCTAATGAAAGTTTAGTGATTAAGAGTGAGGGAGACTAGAAAATTGTTTTCTGCTTGCAATCCTCTTCATAAAGATCATGATATTTTCATGAAAGAAACTTCTAAATAAAGTGCTGTTATATTTAATATTGCTGTCGGGTCACAACGCTGTATTAAGTACTTCAGATCTTGTTGACAGATCAAGGTGCACTTTATGAATACAAAGAAAGTTGAGAAAATATCGGAATACGAACAAAGGCTCTTCAGCCTGGAAATCCAAGTTACGTTTAAAAGGATTAAGAGAGTAATTGTTGCTGCAATTCTTATTATAGGAATAAGATTGTTTAATCGTCATATAAGGTGTTATATGATAAATGTGACTATAAGAAAGACGCGGTGGCATATCTTGTCAAGAAATGTGTCTTGGACAAGATCAAATTTGTTGACTACATTTATGTAGACATGCTTGAAGTCTGAGGGATTTGTATTAATGTAATACTGTAGTTTGTATTAAATTCGAATTGATAGTAGATCAATGATTTTGGTTTAACCAAGATGTCGATTTAAGTGGGAGTCATAGTTAGTTCACTCAGGAGAAGTATGTGAAGAACATATTTTTGAGTGGGAGCTTAGGAACTCAAATATGTGGATAACATATTTTTGAGTGGGAGCTCGTGTTGTCAAATATGTGGAAACATATTTTGAGTGGGAGTCGAATTCATTTTGTGTAGTTAACACATTGTGAAAATGTACCAATAGAATAGGATGAAGTTTGTGAAACTATTTGAAAGTCAGTGTCTATTTTGAAATAGAACGGGAATTTTAAATAGTTAGTCGAGTTGGGTTGGATTATATCTGAGGAGTCAGAGTGGAATCAAAAGGATGGTCTTTTGAAATCCAATTGATCATTAAGAGTAATGATGCACGAAAGTAATGGTTGTATGACATGTGGGTCTATTATGTAATATTAGACATCATACAGAAACCATATTATCTGCTCGATGTTATATATAACCGATGTTCTTGGAATGAGAACAGTTATGAAAGTAAAATTGGAATTTACTGGAAGTAGATGTGCGTTAGTTAAGGGATTGACATTTGAATGTCAAGTTTTCTACATTGGTGCGAAAGTATGTAGACATCACGAGTTTGTAATTGTTACAAGGGGCTCGGCATGACTGAGTGTGTTTTTCAGGGCAGTTATCTGGTTAGTATAATCAGAGTAAGCGCTGGGAAGCGGTAGTCTCACTTAGTTGCGGTGTTTGCATATGTGTTGTTAAACAACATGGTGATATCAAGCAAGTTAATATCCGTGAATCGCAAAAGCATGTACAATCACGGATTGTGCAGTAACACTTTTCCACAAGCAAGCATTATCAAATGATTCTTATTTGATAAGGGATTCTGATAAAGTAAAATGCAGCTAGTTTATTTGTACTCTAGTGCAAGTGGGAGACTGAAGGAGATATGCCCTAGAGGCAAATAAATAAGTAGTATTTATTGCATTATCTCATAAGTTTATAATAGGTTTATGTATTATGCTATAACTGTATTAATCGGAATTATTAATACACGTGTGATACATAGACAACCAGGTCCCTAGCAAGCCTCTATATGAGCTAGTCCATTGGGCAACAGTTGATCGAGATTCCCGATCAAGGACAATGACGTCGGTTGACAATGGGGTCATCTTGTTAATAGAATAAGGTGGTGGACATACGCAAAGTATTGCAATAAGATCGTATTACGATGTTTGTCATTTGCAATAGATAAGAGTATGATAGCTTATTCCTTAGACCGTGAGACCGTACTTGTTGTTGCTTCGTAGGAGTGCTTTGAGAGCATCAAACGTTGTGTCTTATATAGCATGACAATAACGGTGTCCATCTTGGGTATTCCGAAAGAGCATCGAGACGTAAGGATCAAGAGCGGGATTTGTTCATTCTTGTAATGGAAAGATACTCTGGGCCCACTCGGTGATATTGCATCTATATAGCTGCGCAGCTTATGACTAGGTCATGGAGATGTAATATCGCAGACGAGTTAATAACCTTCGTCGGTAACGAGATACAGCAAAGGCATCGGTGTGTCTACGATCATATCTCGGACAAGGTAGTATCGCAGAGACAAAGGGAATGAATATCATACTTATGGTTCAACGACGATATTCGTGGAATGCACAGGGGTCGTCATATATTTCCAGGTATCCCTGACGATCATTGATGAGCGGAGTGTCTCGACCATGTCTGGAGTGTTCCCGAACCGTAGCGTAACAAACTTAAGGTCTTAGCGACGCTAGGAGATAGGTTCTAGAATTTTATAGGTTTTTATTGGAGAGAAAGAAATGATCCGGAAAGAGTTCCGGTGGTCCGGAAGGAGTTCCGGGGAGCTATGGAAGGGTTCCGAGAATGTCCGAAAGTTGTTCGGGTGGTTCCGAAATAGTTTCGGAGTCATGGGATATTGAATTATATATAAATATATTAATTATGAATTAATGGGATTTTTATATTAATTTAATATTAATTAAATAAAGGAAAAAAGGGGCTCCCACCTAAATGGGCCCAAAGAGGGCCCATGAGGGGGTGGCGCACCAAGCAAGGGGGCCTTCCCCCCCTAGTCCGAATTGGACTAGAAGAGGGAGAGGCCCAAGGGGGTTCGGCCGAACCCCCCTCCCCTCTCTTCCTTTAGTCCCACATGGGGGAGCCAAGGGGGTTGGCACACCCCTTTCCCCTTTATATAGCAAGGCATATTAATTGATTTAATTCATAGGAAATTCAGTTAATTCCCAATTTCTCTCTCGATCCCGTGTTTCCCAAGTTGGAGCCGCGCCGAGCTGAGGAAGGGGGTCTCTCTCCACCTAAGCCATACCGCAGAGCGCCGTTGCTCTGCGGGATTCCAGATAAGATCTACTCCTGCGATTTCAGCTGGATCTGAATGACCGGGAGTTGTCGCTAGGCTCCGTATGTTTGCGAGTGCTCGGAGGCTACTCTATTGAGGAGCTTGGGCGACGTCGTCTCGCCCCCTACAGCCGCCGCGCCACCCCCCTCTGCTGCCGGCGCGCCAGCCCCGGTGCTGGCGCTCTGCCTTCTTCCGCCCGACGCCCGTCGACGCAGATCATCGTCGACGCCCCGGCGTCATCGACTCCGACATCGCGGCAAGTTCTCTGCGACCTCGAGGTCGGCTATGTACGACTTCATCGTCAACGCTTGTGCGGGAGCGTAATCCCCGCTATCGGTCTACATGGAGGTAATGTAACCCGTTCCGCCACCGTTATCGCATGTACTAGATAGATAGATCATGGCTAGTTAGGGTTTCGCTCGCTAGAAAATTATTGTTTTCTGCACCGTAACCCCTTCAGATCCAAATTCATATGACAATATGGAGTGAGTGGTTAACTTCGGAGCAAAGCGGAGGTCCTTCGCAGGAGGCTTGGGTCGTATGGTTAAGCACACGTCAAGACGTTTTAATCGGCCTGACACCGGTTTTTGGACTGAGGCAGCTGCCACCGCATGTTACATGATAAACAGGTCACCATCTATTCCCCTCGACAAGAAAACTCCCATTGAGGTATGGTCTGGTACTCCTACTGATTATTCACAGCTTAAAGTTTTTTGTTGCACTTCTTATGCTCATGTTGATAATGGAAAGTTAGAGTCGAGAGCTAGTAGGTTTGTTTTCATTGGTTATGATTCGGGAGTAAAAATATATAAGTTGTGAAATCCCGAAACTAATAGTCGTTCGCCCCCCCAGGTTTCGATCCGGCGCTTTTAAGCGTTAACGTCAGCGCTAACCAAAACCTAGGGGGGGGGGGGGGGGGCGATTTCACCAGCCGTTCGGCGCGTCCAGAAAACAGATGGAACATAAATTTGAAAGTTCTTCTTCCCGCCCCAAAAAAACAGCCCGAGCTCGGCGATCCACGACCGCAGTTTCCGATCATACAAAAAACGCCACAGGTGGACGAGCGATCATACAAAAAAAGCGCCATAGTTGGGCGATAAGGCCGCAATCGGCAGTCAGACAGAGGCCGGCGCGACATCGACGTCGTAGATGGGCACGGTGGTCGGAGGTGGCGTCGATCTTGGAGTGACATCCTCGGCGGTCTGGAGGTCGACATCGGGCGCGACATCCTCCAGGTCGATGGCCGTCGCAGCAGTTGTGGCGTTCTCCGCCTCGGTCTCGCGGTCGACAACGGGCGTCGCAGTAGTGGGCGTCGCAGCAGGCTCGACGTTCCGCGTCGCCGAGCTTGACGGGCTGCTGGCCGGCCGGCTGATGTTGCTAAGGATGAAGCGGCGCTGCGCCATGAACAATGCCCTTACCTCGGGGTCCATCGCGTCCGGATCGCCGCCGCCCACGAGGAAGGCGAGGTTGTGGTTCCTCTTCTTCGTCTCGGTGCCGGTCCTGAGGAGGTCGAGCTTGAACTTTGAGTTATCCATGACCGCCGCCCACCGCTATTTGGAGGTCTCGTCCCTTTTCGCGGCGTGGGCCTGGGCGTCGGTGATGCATGTCTCGATAGACGCCTGTAGCTTCGCCGCAGCCGGCGCGGCGTCCCTCGCCGCTTTGGCTTTCTTGTTGCCTATTGGGGGACGGCCATCCGAAGCACCTGCAACCGGCGCGTCTGGGACATACTCCTTGCCGCCCTTCGCCAGCGATCGACGCGGCGGCCACTTCTCACACCCCTCGATAACGAGGAAGACGTGAAGGTACTTGAAGTCCGTCTTCTCGTCGTCCTTGTACGCCTCCAACATCCGGGCGAGCTCCATCTCCCGGTTCGCCCCGCTCTTTAGCCCGTGCTTGACCTCCTCTACTATGCCATGCCACTTGTTGCAGGCGGTCTGCATGAGCGCCCAATGGTTGAACATCGCCTTCTGGCCGCGCTCCGTCAGGCACCCGGCGAAGTCGGGGTCGATCATGCGGCACTCGTCGTACGCCATCTTGACATGTTTCCAGTAGTTGTCCATGTCCTGGTTGGAGCCGTGGATAGTGTCCTGGGTGGTCTCCTTCCATGACTCGGCGAGGAGGACGTCCTCCCGGCTCGTCCACTTGATGCGAGGCTTGACGAGAGGCTTTGGGTGCACGGCCTAGGAGTCCTTCTTGGGACGACGGCCGCCCGTGTCGCCTTCCTTGGCCAGCCCTTCCTCCTCACCCCCAGCCTCCTGCGATTCATCCCCTCCTCCCTCGGCCTTCTCCGTGCCGGTGCCGCCGATATCGATGCCACCCATCGAGCCCGTTGGAAAATCCTCGCCCGGCGCCGACAGGAAGCCCGGGGATGTCGCTGCCGCTGCCGAGCCCATGGTGATGATGTCGTCCATCTCGCTGCTCATCCCGAGCATGGACTGCGTCCCGAAAGTGGGGGAGCGGCAGCGAAGGCACGAAACCCGGCGAGCCGGCGTACATCATGGACGGATGGTGGGGGAAGGTGACGTTAGGGTCGAAGCAGCCATGGAGTTTGCCGTCGGCGTACCCAGGCGAGTACCGTGGCGACGCGCACCAGTGCGGCGACGACGATGGCGACGCAGATGCTTGGCCCCAGCCGGTGAACTGGGGATGGAGATGAGGATGAGGGGACATGTCGGCCCTACGCTTGGCCGGCGGCGCCGTAGACACGGCCGGAGTTGGCGGCTCCACATCTTCATCCTCCGCCTCCTCCTCTTCCTCCTGCTCCTCTTCTTCCTCCGCGGCAGCTTCTCCCGCAGCGTCCAGCTTCGGGGCTAGCTCCCTTTGCCGCTGCTTCAGCTCCCTCCCCCGGCGCTGGAGGTTCTCTGCCCTCCGGCGGTCCTGCTCGGCGATCCATTCTTTGTTGGTCATGCCCGGCGGCCTTTGCTCCGGCGCTCTCGGCTTGCGCGGCTTCTTAGCGGGGAGAGCGGCGAGGGCGGCGGTGGTTGGTGCAGCTCGGGGGCCGGAGAATTTGGCGGGAGCCATGGCGGCCACAGCCTGATGAATTGGGTGGAAATGGCGGGCAAGCGAGTTATTTGGGGGCGAAAAATGGAGGGAAGCTCAAAATTATGGAGGAAAATCGCCCAGTGTCGCCGACAGGTCTGGCCCGCACACGCCTTCAGGGCCGGCTCTAGGATTTCAAAGGCCCAGGGGCAAGTTTCATCGATGGGCCCAAACACACAAAAAATCCGGTTAAAAATGTGTTAAGCAAGGCTTGAACCTATGACCTACTTGATTAGGAAGGGATGTCTTACCGCTAGGCCAAAGCAATCGTTTGTATTTCTTTTTTTCTATGTAATACCTACTTCTTATAAATATGGGCCCCTATTTGGACGGGGCCTGGGGCCGTCGCCCCCGCCGCCCTGCCCTAGAGCCGGCCCTGCACGCCTTTTGCCCCCCAGGCGGTACCCAGGATTCTGGGTTTCGCCTGGGTTCGCCGGCGCGAAACGGCACTAACCGGTGCTAAATCGACTTCTGGAGGGGGTGACAGGTGGTTTTTTCGTTCCGCCGGCGCTAAAAAGGCCTCTTTGGGGGGCGCTGGGGGGGGACGACTGGAGATGCCCTAACAAGGCATTCATGAGTAGGAGTGTGGTTTTCAATGAATCTGTTATGTACTTTGATAAGTTATCCTCAGATTTTTCATATAGTTCTGATGAGGAACAAGTTCTTGTCGAGTTGGAGCACCCTGTGGAAAAAGATAATGTCATTGAAGACAATGATGGTGACACATCAGATGATTCTGATAATGATATTGTTCATCACTCACCTCCTGTTTCACAGTTACAGCCAGAAAATCATTCCATTGCTGATCGCGGAACAAGGAGGAATATTGTTAAATCTACATGATTAATTGAGTAGTGTAACATTGTTAATCATGCTCTGAATGTGCAGAACAGGCGGAGCATGGACATGAGCCGTCCACGTGTACTGAAGCTATTGATACAAGTGATTGAGAAGTGGATCTCCGCTATGCAAGTCACTTGATAAGAATGGCACATGGTATGTTGTGTGTTTGCCTAAACAAAAGAAGGTTGTCCGCTGTAATTGAATCTTCAAGAGAAAGGAGGGTTTGTCTCCAAGTGAGTCTCCAAGATTTAAGGCAAGGTTAGTGGCAAAAGACTTCAATCAAATCTCAGGTATTAATTACAATGATGTTTTCTCTCCGGTTGTCAATCATAGTTCTATTCGGACATTTTTCTCTATTGTTGCTATGTGTGATCTTGAGCTTGAGCAGTTAGATGTTAAAACTGTGTTTCTGCATGGAGAGCTAGAGGAGGAGATATACATGGACCTGCCAGAAAGGTTCATAGTGCCGGGTAAGTAGGATCTTGTTTGTAAGTTGAAAAGATCTGTATACGGTGTGAAACAACCTCCTCGACAATGGTATAAAACGTTTGATTCGTTTATGTTGTCACATGGGTTTAAAGGTCTGAATTTGATAGTTGTGTGTACATTAAGTTGGTTGATGGATCGCCTATGTTGATGATATGTTGATTGTTGCCAAGAGCATGAAAGATGGCGCTGCTCTCAAGTCACAGTTGAGTAGCGAATTTGAGATGAAGGATCTTGGTGATGTTAAGAAAATCTTATGTATGGAAATTACACGTGATAGAAAGTTTGGGTTCTCATTTCTTAGTGAACAGATTTATATTAAGAAAGTTCTTTATCGTTTTAACATGCATGATGAAAAGTCAGTTAGTACTCCTATTGCTTCTCATTTTAAGTTGTCATCTACTCAATATGCTACTACTGATGATGATTTGGAGTACATGTCTCGAGTTCCATATACTAGTGTTGTTGGTTCCTTGATGTATGCTATGCTCTGTTCACGTCCTGATTTGTCATATGCT
This sequence comes from Poa annua, assembly GCA_026929855.1. NCBI lineage: Eukaryota > Viridiplantae > Streptophyta > Magnoliopsida > Poales > Poaceae > Poa > Poa annua. Next base: position 15,443,918 of record CM049431.1, read on the forward strand.
ATGTCCTTGGTGAGTAGATACAGGGCTAATCCTGGTAAAGAACATTGGAAAGTTGTTCAGTGGATTTTCAGGTACCTCCATGGCACGTTGATGCACAAGGTGGATGTGTTGTTGGGAGACCCCAAGAGGAAGGTGTGAAGTAGTGCAGCATCAAATTTACCTCAGTTATGAAACCAAGGTTATTGAACCAGTAGGAAATTAGAATTCCCCCGAGGTATCAACTGCGTCAGGAAAGTGCTTGACGTAGTTGACGTGGAGGCTGCACACAAATAATCAAGATACTTTGCCCCAACTTAACAGTCAGGTTGTCAATCTCACTGGCTTGCTGTAACAAAGGATTAAACGTATGTGTGGAAGAAAGATATTTGTTTGCAGAAAGTAACAGGTTTGCAGTTTGTGGCTTATCAGATTAAAGAGAAGGACCGGGGTCCACAGTTCACTAGTGGTGTCTCTCCATAAATAATAATAACATTCATGCGTGTAAACAAATTACAGTTGGGCAATTGATAGAATAATGATGAGCAAACCAATGCATATACTAACGTTATGATGTCTAGTGTGAGATTCATTCGGGCATTACAACAATATACATAAACCGTTCCAACCACATCTATGACTAATAATCCACCCTTTCAGTATTAAGTTGCATGCAACAGATTATCGACTTAAGCAATGTGTGTAGAATAAGTAAGTTACATCATCCTTAGATAATGTACTACTGTTTTATCCCTAGTAGCAACAGTACATCTACAACCTTAGAGCTAGCTGTCACCACAGCAGATTAAATAGAGACAAGAACCTACTATCGAGCATAAATACCCCCTCTTGGAGTAACAAGCATCTACTTGGACATATCATACACAAGTAACGGAGAGCATGCAAGATCATTAAATAGCACACACATGATATATTATGAAGCAATAACTTTATTACTCAATATTCATCGGATCCCAGCAAACACAATATGAAGAATTATATAACGGTGATCTTGATCATGATAGGCGGCTCACAAGATCTAAACATGATAGCCCAAATGGAGAAGACAACCATCTAACTACTGCTATGGACCCGTAGTCCAAGGGTAGACTACTCACGCATCAGTCTGGAGGCGGTCATGGCGACGTTGAGGCCTCCGGAGACGATTCCCCCTCCCGGCAGGGTGCCGGGGAGAAGTTCTGATCTCCCCCGAATTGGTGTTGACGACGACGGCGGCTCGGGACCCGTGGAGGAAATAATGAACACCCTACGATTTTTAGGTTTTTTGGGGGTACTTGTAGGCGAAAGGGCGAGGTCGGTGGAGGCCTGAGGGCCCCACACCTGGTGCTCGCGCGGCAGGGGTGGACCCACGCGAGCACGTGGTGGCGGCGCCTCGGTGCCCCACTTCGTGTCGTATTCGGTCATCTGGAATGTTCATAATTAAAAAATAACTCCAGGATAAAAATTGTCCAATTCCAAGAATATTTCCTTAAGTACTTTTCTGAAACCAAAAACAACAGAAAACAGGGAACTGGCACTTTGGCATCTTGTTAATAGGTTAGTCCTAAAAATGCATAAAACTATATAAAATACATATAAAACATGTAATAACATGGTATAATATAGCATGGAACATAAAAAATTATAGATACATGAAGGGGTTACGGTGCAGAAAACAATAATTTTCTAGCGATCGAAACCCTAACTAGCCAGGATCTATCTATCTAGTACATGCGATAACGGTGGCGGAACGGGTTACATTACCTCCATGTAGACCGATAGCGGGGATTACGCTCCCGCACAAGCGTTGACGATGAAGTCGTACGTAGCCGACCTCGAGGTCGCGGAGTACTTGCCGCGATGTCGGAGTCGCTGACGCCGGGGTGTCGATGATGATCTGCGTCGACGGGCGTCGGGCGGAAGAAGGCAGAGTGCCAGCACCAGGGCTGGTGCGCCGGCAGCAGAGGGGGGGAGGCGCGGCGGCTGCAGGGGGCGAGACGACGTCGCCCAAGCTCCTCAATAGAGTAGCCTCCGAGCACTCGCAAACATACGGAGCCTAGCGACAACTCGCGGTCATTCAGATCCAGCTGAAATCGCAGGAGTAGATCTTATCTGGAATCCCGCAGAGAAACGGCGCTCTGCGGTATGGCTTAGGTGGAGATAGACCCCCTTCCTCAGCTCGGCGCGGCTCCGACTTGGGAACCACGAGATCGAGAGAGAAATAGGGAATTAATTGGATTTTCCTATCAATTAAATCAATTAATATGCCTTGCTATATAAAGGGGGAAGGGGGTGTGCAAACCCCTTGGCTCCCCCATGTGGGACTAAACAAAGGACAAGGGAGGGGGGGTTCGGCCCCCACATGGGCTGGCCGAACCAGCCAATGGGGCCCACCCCCCTTGGTGGTGCGGCTCCCCCTCTTGGGCCCTCTTAGGGCCCATATAGGTGGGAGCCCCCTTTTTCCTTTATTTAATTAATATTAAATTAATATAAAAATCTCATTAATTCATAATTAATATATTTATATATAATTCAATATCCCGTGACTCCGAAAACTCTTTCGGACCACCCGAACAACTTTCGGACATTCCTGGAACCATTCCAGACCTCTCCGGAACTCCTTCCGGACCACCGGAACTCTTTCCGGATCATTTCTCTCTCTCCAACAAAATCCTATAATATTCCAGAACCTATCTCCTAGCGTCGCTAAGACCTTAAGTTTGTTACGCTACGGTTCGGGAACACTCCAGACATGGTCGAGACACTCCGCTCACCAATGATCGTCAGGGATACCTGGAAATATATGACGACCCCTGTGCATTCCACGAATATCGTCGTTGAACCATAAATATGATATTCATTCCCTTTGTCTCTGTGATACTACCTTGTCCGAGATATGATCGTAGACACACCGATGCCTTTGCTGTATCTCGTTACCGACGAAGGTTATTAACTCGTCTGTGATATTACCATCTCCATGACCTAGTCACAAGCTGCGCAGCTATATAGATGCAATATCACCGAGTGGGCCCAGAGTATCTTTCCATTACAAGAATGAACAAATCCCGTTCTTGATCCTTACGTCTCGATGCTCTTTCGGAATACCCAAGATGGACACCGTTATTGTCATGCTATATAAGACACAACGTTTAATGCTCTCAAAGCACTCCTACGAAGCAACAATAAGTACGGTCTCACGGTCTAAGGAATAAGCTATCATACTCTTATCTATTGCAAATGACAAACATCGTAATACGATCTTATTGCAATACTTTGCGTATGTCCATCACCTTATTCTACTAACAAGATGACCCCATTGTCAACCGACGTCATTGTCCTTGATCGGGAATCTCGATCAACTGTTGCCCAATGGACTAGCTCATATAGAGGCTTGCTAGGGACCTGGTTGTCTATGTATCACACGTGTATTAATAATTCCGATTAATACAGTTATAGCATAATACACAAACCTACTATAAACTCATGAGATAACACAATAAATACTACTTATTTATTTGCCTCTAGGGCATATCTCCTTCAGTCTCCCACTTGCACTAGAGTACAAATAAACTAGCTGCATTTTACTTTATCAAAATCCTTATCAAATAAGAATCATTCGATGATGCTTTGTCGTGGTGGTGTCACGGCAGATGCCATAGGATGGCTAATTTGTGGGGCCGATGGACGTTGGTGGATCCGGGGAGGGATAGCGAGCTGAAGAGCTCACACGGGGAGGATCCCGGTAAAACCGAGATCTCCCAAGAACAAGGAACAAGATCAAAATGCAAAGGGGAAGATCTAACAAACACAAACAAATGCACGAAGGCACACAGCACACACACGATATACCCAGGTTCAGGGCCCTCGTGAGGAGGTAACACCCCTACTCCTGCCCTTCCTCTCTATATATTGGTGGTATAAGGACTACAACTTGCTACAAGATCTCTCAAAGGAAGGAGTACAAAGAACTAGATGAACTCAAGCTGAGGAGGAGTGAATGCTCTAAGAGTAAATGTGACTATAGATTTGGCTCTGAAGTTGGTCTCTGCCTCTCAGGAGCAGTTATGGCGCCTTTTATAGAGCTCCGGCCAGGAGGGCCGGAAACCCTAACTTGGCTTGGCCCCACCGGACAGGTCTAGCCGGCATGCCGTCACCGGCTAGTGCGACCTAGTCGCCGGGCTATCCGGTGTAGCCCCTTCGTCATCATCTCGTTAAGGACGGCAGGCGCCGTCCTGCATCATCATTGTCCCCTTGTCAGAGACAAGACATGTCTTTGCCCATCCCGGATAGCCTTTTCCGGATTGCCGGGCTAGGCATGTCAGGTCTTGTCGTACCACGATCGTACCGGCTGACGCGCTCCCGTGTCAGGTGGGAGGTGACCATGCTTCCGTGTCAGGCGGGAGGTGACCATGCTTCCGTGTCAGGCGGAACGGTACTTCCCCCCGCGACAGACGGGAAAGCCTGTTCTAGACCGTTTGACGGCCTACCGGAAGCCTTCACGCCGGCTACCTCCTCGCTTGCCACTGCGAGCCTCTTCTGCATAAGACCAACACCGAGACATATATTCCGGTTAGTACTCACCGGACAACCTATCCGGTAAAACCGAGTACACCTCCTTCCGGGAGTTTCCTTGGACCGCGAGACTCGGGACCCTTTCCGGATACGTCCGAGCTCGTCCCAGGATGAGTATCTCTAGGCCTAGCCTCCCGAAGAATTCTTAGCCTATCAGCAAAGACATCTTCGAGAAGCTAGTTCTTAGAGGAACCATCCGCTCATGCTTGTGCTGCGACTGTGAGGGACGGGGGCGTCTATTTATAGCTGCCAGAGCTGACCCTTGTGGCTGCCAGGAGGCACTTTGCCCTCTTCCAGTGCCCAAGGGTTAAGCTGCCCTTTCGGCACACCAGGAGGTGTCCCTTGCTGTCGCCAAAGGTCAAGTAATGTTGGCACCTTACTGGATTATACCGGGATCTTCCCCTACCCGGGGGGCAGCCCCCCGACACTAGTCCCCAAAGCTGGTGCTGTACAGCGACCTCGGATGATGTGCGGGATCAGCTTTAAACAACAACTATCTTCCGAGAACATATGCCCCCAGCCTTTCCATTTCTGCCGAAGTTGTTTCGTCCGAGACCCTCTTACTGAGACTATGTTTACCGGGAGGCGAAGCCTGCAACCGGATAACACCTCCTCAGTGAATCTCGACCGTTGGCCTCCTGATGAATTCGAGACAGTGAGCCAGGGCCCACCCGACGTCCCGTCTGAGCAGAGACGCACTCGAGTGCTCCTGCGCAAGCACGCCGTCGCTTGGGTTCCCGCGCCGGGGAGCCGCAGCCGATCCGAAATCCAACCGTTGGGGCCGTGTGGCCCTCGGTGTGGCCGGATCGGGCGCTCCGGATAGCGCCACGTGGCTCGCGGCACAAAACAGATCCCTCCACGATCGTGGAGATCGTGGGCGGGAAAATCGGAAACTGCTCCGGAATCCCCCCCCCATAAATAGGGGACCGGAACAGTTTCCCCTCCTTCTTCCTCTCCTTCGCATTCTCCTTCCTCACTGTCTCGAGCGCCCCGCAGCCGCTGCATTCGTCGCTGTTCGCCGGAGCCTGGACACCGTCGCCCTCGCCGTTCGCCGGAGCCCGGACAAGGTCGCCCTCGCCGACCTTCTCTTCTCCGGTAAGTTCCTCCTCTTCGCCTCGCTGATCTTCTCCGTTAGAACAACCGCCCGACTCCGGCCGTGCCGTAGCACACGTGCGGTTGAGCCACCGCCGGCGAGCACAACTTGAGCGGCGCGCACGAGGCGCACGTTGGTGATGCACCGTTACGGTAGGATGTAGATTGTTCACTCGCTTTGTGCGTCGCCCGAGTCCAGCGCGAGCCTATTTTCCCCCTTTTGTTTTGATTATTTAGCACACGGTAGATCTTGCTTCCCAGGAATCCGGTAGTGTTTAGCAGTTTGTGCTCCGGCATCCTAGTTTCCGGTAGACTAACTCCGACTAACCGCCGCTGCGCCTGCAGAGTAGCTCGGATACCCCTGCGTACTTCTCCGACATGGGCGAAGAACGTACCCGGGGATGCTGGGATGGGTCCGAGACCAAGCAGTCAGATCTGGACTGGCTCTATCGGACTCACCGGATTCCTCCGGAAGTCGAGAGCCGTCTCCCGGAAGGGGAGGTTGCACCGGAACCCCAACCCGGGGAATACGTGGTATTCCTCGCGCACTTCGAGCGTGGGTTTGGGCTTCCGGCTAGCCCCTTCTTCCGCGACTTCCTCGACCTCTACGACCTCCAACCTCACCATCTTCCTGCCAAGACCATTATGATGCTCTCGGTCTTCACCACTTACGCGGAGGCATACCTCGGCATATGGCCATTTTTGGATCTCTGGGCCAAGTATTTCATTCTTCGCCGCCAAGCCATCCCCAATCCGGATAAGAAGATAAAAGACTTAGTCGATTGCGGAGCGGCCACCATCATCCCTCGCGCGGACTCCGGATTCCCTATAGTCAAGGGACTAGAGTCCTACCGGAAGTGGCAGCGCAGCTTCTTCTACGTGAAGAACCGGGAGCACTTGGGAGATGGTCCGGGATCCTCGAATCCGGACTTCATCAATCTGCCGGATTTCGTTATTGGTCCTCCGCGCGAGTTCCGTCTCTGGAAGAAGCTTCCCGATAACGACGAGGTCAACTGCATGCACGACGTTCTGAACGTGCTAAATCAGAAGATGACCGGGGATGATCTCCTGCGTTGCTTCATCGTTCGCCGGGTCTGCCCCCTTCAAAACCGAGTGCACAAGATGTGCCACATGGCTGTGAACTATGACCCCACTAGGACCAGTATCTTTGGGCTAGATCACGCAGGGGTCGTCCGTCGCGTTCGACCTATTGCCCGGACGGAGATGACGGAGGACTACTCTTGGGGTGTCATTGGGGGATCCCGGAAAAAACCATGCGACCAGGTGCTCATATCTGTCTTTCGCGCATTCGCCTTTGTACATGCGTTCACCTGGACACCGACACGGCCTAATCTGTTTGCGCAGTTGTTCGAGCGTCAATTCGGAGAAGACGCTGTCCACGCCAACGGGAATTTCGCGCCGAACTTCCCGAGACCGGACGTGATGCCGAGAGAGGACCCCGACGGCGAGGACCATCTCGCCATCCCTTTCGTCAAGGCTGCTGCCCCGGGTAATCCTTCAACCCCAGAGGTAGTTTTCATTTCTTCGGATGATGAGGATGAGATTGACTGTCAGATTCTCGATGTTATTGACGCTCTCCCTCTGAATTGGGCCTCAGCAGTGGTTCCGAAACCGACAACCGGGACCAAACGTGCCGAGAGCCGGAAGCGCGCGGCTTCCGACACCGAGGGGGCCGATAACTCCGGCAACCCCCCAAGAGGAGCAAACCGAGAAGCCTGCTCGGCGCCGGAAAAGGGGTCCTCCCATTGTGGATTCCGGGTACGTCTTCCTTGCCTTATGTTATCTGACTTTGTTTTCTCCATAACTATTACTAAGACACTTCCTTTTAGGGATGCACTCGAGCTCCCGTCACCTGCTGTTCCTCCTCCTCCCAGGACTCGGACTCCCAGCCCGGCTCGGGCTTCTCCTTCACCTCCTCGCCCTTCTACCCGAGGAAGTGAGCCTGCCGCCTCCGGTGCCGCACCGGCTACCGTTGCGACCCCGGATGCACATCCGGTGATCGAGGAGACCCCGGTGCAGGCCACGACCACCTCGGGAGAAGTGCTTCTTCCGGAGAGTCCGCGCCGGGTGCCCGGGCTTGAGGCAGAGGTCCTTAGCCCTCGCCGGCAACCTGCGGCAAGCGGCCCCTCTCGGCCAGCCGCGACCAACACCATCCCGGAGAAAGAGCCCACAGCTTCCTCCCGGCCAGCTGATCAACCTCCCAAGTCTCGCGGCAAGATTGCTGGGCAGAAAACACCTTCTGCCCCACCTGCAGCTGCCCCGACATCGTCGGCCCGTGACTTGGTGCCGCGCACGGGTATGTTTTCCTCGTTACCACCGCCTCCCGCCGAGATCCCTACTGGTGCCTTGCGGATGTTGCGAGCAACCGTCAGTTCGTTTGTACCTTCAGGATCCCGGGACGTTGCTGCTTTCCGCGCGCCCGGCGGCTCCGGCATACGGGTTGTTGACGAATACAACCATGCCTGGCTTGCCGCCGATGCCTCCGAGACCGCGGGAGACTTGCACGCTGCAGGCCCAAGCCGCAACGCCCAAGCTCTGCACGCTCTCCAAGTGGCCGCACTGGATGTTACTCGGGTGACCGAGGTAAGCTTGTTCTATTTTATCAAAAAATACTTGTTCCTTCCACCACCACTAGTCCCCGAGATTGGTGCTTAGTGCTCTAGATTCCACCGAATAGCAGATCACTAGGTTCCAATCTTAGAGAAAAATCCAGGACTCGGACACCGAGTCCCCGAGATCCTCCCAACCGAGTAGGTTGCTTCAAAATTTGCTCCATCACCACTAGTCCCCGAGATTGGTGCTTAGTGCTCTAGATTCCACCGAATAGCAGATCACTAGGCTCCAATCTTAGAGAAAATTATAGGGCTCGGGCACCGAGTCCCCGAGATCCTCCCAACCGGGTTCCTTACATCCTTTCCCGACTAACCCCTTCTTTGCCTTGATTTCAGGAGTGCAGCCAGAAACGCCGCAACATCTTCAACCGGGTTCTTGCTGATCTCGGTCAGTCCAAGCAATCCGAAGGACGCCTGCGGGAGGAGCGCGACGCCGCGCGCAAGGTCTCGGTTGACCAGAAAACTACACTTGCCACCGCGCAAGCCGAGATCGCGCGGCTCAACGGCGAGCTCGAAAAGGTCAAGGCTGCTACGGCCGATATGAAGACGCGCTTCATCGAGGCGACCAAGAAGCAGAAAGAGACCTTGGATCATTCCGAGGAGCGCGCGCACACTGCCGAGACTGAGCTTGCTCTTCTCCGGTCCCGGTCTGATACTTGGCTCTCGGAGCTCACAGTATTGAACCGGGATCTGAACAGTAAGTGGACCGACATCCCTCTTGTCTTCTCTTTGCTTTCTTGTTGCTATTCTTATGACTTAGTCGCTTGACAGTTCTTCTTTTTAAAGGGGAATTTGAGCACTCCCGGGAGGCTGCAGTTAAAGACGTTGCTGCCGCCCGAGCGAAGCACGCCGGGAAGGGTCCCATTTCGGATGCCTGGGACATCGAGGATCACCTCACCGCGCTGAAGGCCCGGATAGTACCTCTGCGGTCTATCGGTACTGAACTGCTGAGCGCTGCGGTCCACGTCCACGGCGCACTGTGGACGAGTATCCGGGGGATGCTCTCGATTCCTGAGCTCGCGAGCGCACTTCGGGGTGCCGGGAGACGCATCCACGCCTGGAAGCGTTCTGGTGCGCGGGCTGGCGCCGACCAGGTCTTGACCCAAGTACTTAGCTGGTACGAAGGTCTCGATCTGGGGGCGATCCTGTGCCTGCGGACGGTTTCTCCGTGGGTCACCGATCCGGAAAAGGTCCAGCGCCGACAAGAGGTGTCGCACCGCATCGCTACGTGGGCAAGCATCCGCGGCTTCACCTCTAGCGTCCTTCCTTCCGACTCGGAATCAGATTACGAGGACGACGAAGAAAGCGGCGCGACCGGCGAGGCGAAAGACGAGGCCCCGGAAGAAGATGACGCTGCTTCCAGTGCCGCGCCCGAGAAGGTGGTTCCCCGGGACGCAGCGACTTCGCCAAGACCCGAGGCCCCCGAGACCGAGGTGCGTCCCGAGGCCCCGAGTAGCGCTGCCGGCACTGAAGCCGAAGTCGCTCCCGCTGCTGCTCCTGCTGCTGCTGCTGCCGCTGCTCCCGAGGCTGCTGCTCCCGAGGTCTCCGTCGAGAAGCCGACTTCCCCTACCGCTTGAAAAACTAAGAGTAGACTCGTTAAATCCCCGGGATGCCGGGTGCCATATGTAATATACATTTTATACTATTTTTCGTTTCTTACTGAACCATTTACTCGAACCACTTATGTCAATTTATTCTGCTTTGAGTTCCCGAACTGCCTTTCATGTTTACCGTACTTAGGTAATTTCTGCTCTTGTCTACCATTTCGGCGTTCGACAGTCGAGTCACGAAACTCCACATACGGCACACATTACTCAAAACAATCCGAGTTCCTACTAACCGAATTCCCGACATAAAAAACAACTAAGTTAATAAAAAAACAGGTATGCCGGATAAGTTCCTGCTCCGAGTCCCTGAGACCATTTTCGTGTTTCCCACCTTCCCTCTCTTTGCTCTTGACTACCATTTCGGCGTTCGTCAGTCGAGTCACAAGATGATTCCACATGACATACATTACTTTGACTTTGAGAGTCGAACTCGGAACTTTCCCGGCATACAAAAGAAAAGTAGAGAACAGTTATCCGGCAGTCCCCGGGTTCCTTCCCGAGATGCCGGTAAAAAACAGTAAATGATTTTGACAAAAATAACACCAAGACAAGTTCATAACCAGGCAGTCCCCGGGTTCCTCCCGGGGTGCCTTACTTCCATTAATACTGAAAATTAAGATACAACATACACTGAACCTTTTACGTGTAAAAGGGGCGAAGTAGAGCTACATTCCATGGGCGCTTGGTTTCCTCACCGGATTTGTCCATTACACCTTTCCTAGCCTCCTGTGCATCTACAAGGTAATAAGAATCATTGTGCAACGCCCTGCTTATCACGAAAGGTCCCTCCCATGGAGGTGACAATTTATGCATTCCGGCCGTGCGTTGGATGAGCCTCAGCACCAGATCCCCTTCTCGGAACACCCTCGGGTGTACTTTCCGGCTATGATAGCGACGGAGATTTTGTTGATAAATTGCCGACCGAGATAGTGCCAACTCTCTTGCCTCCTCGAGTAAATCTACATCATCTTCTCGGGCCTCCTTTGCCTCGGTTTCGGTGAACATTGTCACTCTCGGGGAGTCATATTGTATGTCGGTCGGGAGTACTGCCTCAGCCCCGTATACCATGAAGAATGGCGTGTACCCGGTAGATCTATTCGGTGTAGTCCGGAGACCCCACAGTACTGCCGGTAACTCCTCTATCCAGCATCCCAGAGTTCTCAATAGTGGTTCGATCAAACGAGCTTTGATGCCGGCCAAGATTAAGGCATTTGCTCTTTCGACTTGCCCATTTGCTTAGGGGTGTGCAACTGATGCTACATCCAGCCGGATTCCCTTCTCGGCACAAAATCGAGCGAATTCCCCCACAGCAAAGTTGGTTCCATTATCTGTGATAATGCTGTGTGGGTATCCGTATCTCAAGATGATGTCTTTCAGGAATTGCACAGCGGTGTGTCCATCGCACTTCCGGATTGGCTTGACCTCTATCCACTTAGTGAATTTGTCCACCATAACCAGTATGTGTGTCATATTGCCTCTTGCCGGTTTGAATTGCCCGACCATATCCAAACACCATACTGCGAACGGCCAAGTGATGGGGATTTTTTTCAGTGCCGATGCCGGCATGTGTATCCCGTGAGCAAATCTCTGACACCCTCCACATTTCCGGACAATATCTTCTGCTTGTTGCAATGCAGTGGGCCAGTAGAACCCATGCCGGAACACCTTTGCCACCAAGGCCCGTGATGATGCATGATGTCCACACTCCCCTTGATGTATTTCCACCAGCATTTCTTGTCCCTCTGCCGGTTCCACACACCTCTGGAGTACCTCAGTGACACTCCTTTTGTACAGTTCTTGATTGATGACAGTGTATGCTTTTGATCTTCCCAGTATTTGCCGGGCTTCCACTTCACTCTCCGGGAGAGTTCCCTCCAAGATGTAAGCCATAATGGGATGTGCCCATCCCGGGACAGGTCTAACCGGGAACATGGGAGCGTCTATGTCCATTGGCTCTGCCGACATCACCTCTATCATCATCTTTCTTTGCCTCTCCGAGCACTGTGCCGCAGTCCCCGGGTTCGATGTGATGCTTCCGACATCTACTTCCATGGGTACTGCATCTGCACCAGGTTCTTTCGGGATGAAGATAGAATCCGATTCGGGTGAGGGTTGGATAGATGGCTTCCTCAAATGATCCAGAGCTATTCCGGGTGGGATTGCATCCCGGGATGATCCTAGCTTGGACAAGACATCCGCTGCCTCGTTTTCTCCTCTGGGTATGTGCTTGAACTCACATCCTTCAAAAAATCCGGAAATTTTCTGCACATGAAATCTGTATAAGGCCATGTTTGCATCCAGGGCATCCCAATTCCCCGACACCTGTTGTACTACGAGGTCCGAGTCACCAAAGCACTCTATCCGGCGGATGCCGATCTCCTTGGCGACGTTCAGTGCATGAACCAAGGCCTCATATTCTGCGACATTGTTGGATGCCCGAAAATGGATCTGCAGCACATACTTCAGTACATCTTGCTTTGGGGAAGTGAGGACCACTCCGGCACCCAATCCGATCTTAGCCTTCGAGCCATCGAAATGCATCCTCAAATTGTAATCCGGCATCGGAGGTTCATACTGCATCTCGGCCCAGTCTACCAAAAAGTACGGCAGCGCCTGCGACTTGATGGCATCTCGTCTCTCGTATGCCGGAGCGTACGGAGACAACTGGATGGCCCATTTGGCTACTCGGCCGCTAGCATCCTTGCAACCGATGATCTCGGCGAGAGGAGCTTCGCATACCACTGTGATCGGGTGTTCCTGAAAGTAGTGCTTGAGCTTGGTCACTGCCATGTACACCCCATATGTCATCTTCTGGTAGTGCGGGTAGTTTTGCTTGGATTCTGAGATCACCTCACTGAGGTAATACACCGGTCTCTGTATCAGCTTGCCCCCTTCTTCCCTTTCTACTACCATCGCCACACTGACTACCCGGTTGGTTGCGGCAATATACAGCAGCATAGGTTCCTTGGGTAACAGGGATGCCAACACAGGTGCTGTTGAGAGCATTCTCTTCAGATCATTGAACGCCGCATCAGCTTGCGGGGTCCAAACAAATGTCTTGCTCTTCTTCATCAGTTGATACAGAGGCAAGGCCTTCTCCCCAAGTCGGCTCACAAACCGACTTAGGGATGCCAGACACCCGGTAAACTTCTGCACATTCTTGAGACGCACGGGCAACTTCATGCTCTCAATAGCACGAATTTTGCCCGGGTTGACCTCGATCCCCCGACTCGAGATGAGGAAACCGAGTAACTTTCCAGCCGGAACACCAAATGTGCACTTATCCGGGTTCAACCTCATCCGGAATCTTCTTAGGTTCTTAAATGTTTCCCGCAGATCATCTATTAGTGAGGCTTTTTCTTTTGTTTTTATGACTATGTCATCGACATAGACCTCGGCATTCCGGCCTATTTGATCATGCAAACATTTCTGCATGCATCTCTGGTATGTGGTGCCAGCATTCCTCAAACCGAAAGTCATAACACGATAGCAATAAGCCCCATAAGGGGTAATGAAAGCAGTTTTCAATTGATCATCCAGATTCAAAGGTATCTGGTGAAAACCAGAATAAGCATCTAGAAAAGTTAAAAGCTCACTCCCGGCAGTGGAGTCTATTACTTGATCTATCCGGGGCAGCGGAAAGGGGTCTTTCGGGCATGCTTTGTTGAGGTTGGTGAAGTCGATGCACATGCGCCACACCTTAAGCAGGAGGGGATCATCCTTCTTCTTCTCCACCAGGACCGGATTCGATATCCAATCCGGGTGCAGCACCTCCATTATGAATCCAGCGGCCAGCAGTATAGCCAGATGCTCCATGACCGGGGCTCTTCTTTCATCCGAGAGGCGCCTAGTCGGTTGCTTCACCGGCTTCGCATCCGGTCTAACAAACAGAGAGTGCTCATCCAACTCCCTCGGGACGCCTTACAGATCGTCACTCGACCACGCAAAGGCATCCCGATTCTCACGGAGGAAGTCGACGAGCTCGCCTTCCTATTTGCTGTCCAGGTTGCTGCCAATGATAACTTGGCGCTCCGGGTTGCTGGGGTCCACACACATCTTCTTGGTCTCCTTGGGGGGCTGAAATGATGCCCCCTGCTCCGGGTTCACCATCCCGGGCATTCCGAGTTGGGAGGTCTTGGCCATTGCCACCACCTGATGGATCCTCTTCTTTTCTTCCGCGATCACCAGAGACTCAGCCAAGCACGACCCCGCCGAGGCACACTCCATGGAGCGTTTGTGGTCTCCCGAGATGGTGATTACACCGTTAGGTCCCGGCATCTTCATCTTGAGGTAGCCCACATGAGTCGAGATCATGAACTTGGCGAGGGCCGGTCTGCCTATCAGTGCGTGATACGGGCTCTCGAGGTCCACGACCTCGAATTCCAAGCTCTCGGTTTGGCAGTTCTCCCGAGTTCCGAATAGCACCTCCACCCAGATCTTTCCCATGGGCGAGCAAGAGACTCCGGGCACAATGCCGTGGAAGGTTGTCTCGGTAGGCAGCAGGGTGTTCATAGACACTCCCAGCTTCAGCATCGTGTCCTTGTACATGATGTTAATGGCACTGCCATTGTCAATCAGAACCCGGCTGAAGCGGACGTTGAGGTTGGGTCCGACAAAGGTTGGGTCCACCACCAAGGCATACGCTCCCGGCTTGGGAATAACCCGGGGGTGATCCTTCCGGCTCCAGGTGATCTCCATCTCGGACCAGTGCAAGAATTTGGGCACCGCCGGATCACAGCATTCACCTCCAGGGCACGCTGCCGCACACTCTTTCGGTCAGTGGGCTCGGTTACGAAGACCACATAGCTTTGATGAGCCTCCCGGTAGTTGCTCTGCTGGTGTCCGGCTTGGTTACCGTTGTCGTTCCGGGTATGCACCACATTCACTAGGCGAGGTGGAGGTCCTCTCGGAGGAGGGGGAAGTCGAACAGCGTTGGCCCCCGATGTCGGAGGAGGGGGTCTCGGGATATTGGGCCGAGATGCCGGAGCATTCTGCCGAATAGCTCCCGAGCTGCCTTCCTACAACGTGCGCTGATACCAGCTGCACTGCCGAGTAGAGTGGTTTGCGGGCTTGTTGGCCTCCAGAGTGTGGTAGCAGCATGGCTTGTTCAGCATTTCCTCATACGTCAGGGGCTTATTTTGTTCCACCCAGGTCTTTTGCACCTCCTGACTCTGACCCCAAGCCGGGCCACTTGTCTTTTGACGCTGGCTGTTGCCGGCATCCTCCTGCTCCTGGGTCACTGCTGCGACATGCTGCGCGGCATGGTGGTACTCGGGCTGATTCCTCTTGTGGCCGAACTCCTGGTGATCATGGCTTCTGCTCGGTCCCGAACGCTGAGGTCCCGCATTCCTCCTGTTGGAGTCATCGACATCCACCAGGGGTTGCATGGGATCTCCAAGCGTGTAGGTATCGACGATGCGCATGGTTTCTACCAAGGTTGTTGGCATCTTCCTCTGCAATTTCTGCCACAGCATAGAGCCATGCCGGCATCCTTGCGCAAACCAGGAGATGGCCTGTGCCTCCACCACCCCTTCGCAAGAGTTGCGGATATTGCTCCACCGGGTAAGGTACTCCCGGTCTGTCTCATTGCTCCTTTGCCTACAGATGGCGAGCTGCTGAGGCCCGTTGGGCCTCTTGTACGTGCTGGTGAAGTTGCTGATGAATGCCTCCTCAAAGTCTAACCAGCAGTCTATACTGCCAGTTCTCAGATTGTTCAACCAGATCCGGGCTGGTCCTTCCAACATCTGCGGTACATAGCGTACCGCCCATCGTCTGTTTCCACCGGCTATGCTTACTGCAGTTACATAGTCGGTTAGCCAGTCCTCCGGCTTCTTGCTACCGTCATAGGTCTTGGCGCCTCGGTTGAGCTGAAAGTTCCGAACAGGAGGTTCCCGCATGATCCGAGGTCCAAAGCAGGCGGGTCCCGGAGGTCCTTGCTCTTCCACCAACTCGGATTGGTGAATCCGGTCGAGCCGGAATCTGGCGTCTGCCGGGTTCAGCTGCCTGGTTCCTATCCGAGATCCCAAAGGGTTCTCGTCTGGATGATATCCGAGCTGCTGCAACCTCGAGTTGCCATCGTTGAGCCTGTCTTGCGCAGGGACCAGGGCCTGCTGGGGAACGGAGACGACCTCCCTCTGCGGGTTTCCCTGAACGTGAGGAGGATTCCGCGGTGGATTACCACGGCCAACCGGGTTATTGTTTCCTACACCCAGGTTACCATCCCCACGGGTACTTCCCGCCTGTCCCGAGTTACGCTGTCCGGCTTGCCCGGCTTGCTGGATACCGGCGAAGGCCGGATCATAGGTCTGTAGCTGCTTGTTCTTCCCGGAACCTCGACTCCGGCTCCGGCTCTTGCTTCTGCTCGGATGCGGGGAAGAGGCCTCCCCATCCGACTTCTGGCTGTTGGGTCTGGCTGAGTGCACCTGGGATCCTGCCCCGGGGTTCTTCTTCTTGAAGGCCAGATTTTGACGATTGGCTTCAATCACCAACTCGTTTACCCTCTCCTGCTGCTTGCGCAGGGCTACACCGGATAACCCCACCAACTCGGCCATGGCGGCTTCGGCGGCCCTAAGGGTTTTCGCCGGTGAGCTGTACACCGGCTTCCCTGCTGAAATCCGACTTCCAGTGTTACTGGAGGTGGCTCCACCAGCCAGCTCCTCATTCACCATTCTTCCTTTCTTGCGCAGATCTGCAATGCGCTTCTCCCGGGAGTCTATCTTAGGGAATCCGTGAGCTGCATTGTACTCCCGGAGGCTAGCGCTGAGCTCGCGGCGGATCTCGGCGATCTCCTGTGCTTCAGCGAGTAGCAACTTCCGCTGCTCCTCTAACTCAGCCGAAGTGGCCTGGGCATCTGCTCCGGTAGCTACCGGTACAGCCAACTTGGCCACGAGTCCCGAGAGAGGATCCGGACGACGTCGCGGCTGGGATGACCGCGGATCACCATCTCGGGCCGCAGGCCTCTCCTGCGGGGGTTTGGCCAAACGGGGGTGGCCGTCGGTGTCGCCGTCAGCGTCTTGATACTCCTCCTCGGTTGCCCCGACCATCATCACTGCGACGGAACTCGGGGGGCGACCGGCACGCAGACCCCGAGCAGCGCAGAGCATGGGAGGGTCCTCAGCTTCCAGGACCACGTCCGGGTAGCTACAGACAACCTCGGTGGCCACGTAGGTGGTGAAACCACCGAAATCGATGAGACATCCGTTCACCGGAAACGGTTTGTTCCGGAAGCACCCTGCGTTGTCGCAGACGAAGTCCATCTCCCCTAGCCTTACGACTAGGCCAGAAAGAACCCGAACGTCGAAATGAACGGGGGAGCCCGTCCGGATGTGTACACCAGCCAACGCCTCTGTCAGCCCCACGGTGGGCGCCAACTGTCGTGGTGGTGTCACGGCAGATGCCATAGGATGGCTAATTTGTGGGGCCGATGGACGTTGGTGGATCCGGGGAGGGATAGCGAGCTGAAGAGCTCACACGGGGAGGATCCCGGTAAAACCGAGATCTCCCAAGAACAAGGAACAAGATCAAAATGCAAAGGGGAAGATCTAACAAACACAAACAAATGCACGAAGGCACACATCACACACACGATATACCCAGGTTCAGGGCCCTCGTGAGGAGGTAACACCCCTACTCCTGCCCTTCCTCTCTATATATTGGTGGTATAAGGACTACAACTTGCTACAAGATCTCTCAAAGGAAGGAGTACAAAGAACTAGATGAACTCAAGGTGAGGAGGAGTGAATGCTCTAAGAGTAAATGTGACTATAGCTTTGGCTCTGAAGTTGGTCTCTGCCTCTCAGGAGCAGTTATGGTGCCTTTTATAGAGCTCCGGCCAGGAGGGCCGGAAACCCTAACTTGGCTTGGCCCCACCGGACAGGTCTAGCCGGCATGCCGTCACCGGCTAGTGCGACCTAGTCGCCGGGCTATCCGGTGTAGCCCCTTCGTCATCATCTCGTTAAGGACGGCAGGCGCCGTCCTGCATCATCATTGTCCCCTTGTCAGAGACAAGACATGTCTTTGCCCATCCCGGATAGCCTTTTCCGGATTGCCGGGCTAGGCATGTCAGGTCTTGTCGTACCACGATCGTACCGGCTGACGCGCTCCCGTGTCAGGTGGGAGGTGACCATGCTTCCGTGTCAGGCGGGAGGTGACCATGCTTCCGTGTCAGGCGGAACGGTACTTCCCCCCGCGACAGACGGGAAAGCCTGTTCTAGACCGTTTGACGGCCTACCGGAAGCCTTCACGCCGGCTACCTCCTCGCTTGCCACTGTGAGCCTCTTCTGCATAAGACCAACACCGAGACATATATTCCGGTTAGTACTCACCGGACAACCTATCCGGTAAAACCGAGTACACCTCCTTCCGGGAGTTTCCTTGGACCGCGAGACTCGGGACCCTTTCCGGATACGTCCGAGCTCGTCCCAGGATGAGTATCTCTAGGCCTAGCCTCCCGAAGATGTCTTAGCCTATCAGCAAAGACATCTTCGAGAAGCTAGTTCTTAGAGGAACCATCCGCTCATGCTTGTGCTGCGACTGTGAGGGCCGGGGGCGTCTATTTATAGCTGCCAGAGCTGACCCTTGTGGCTGCCAGGAGGCACTTTGCCCTCTTCCAGTGCCCAAGGGTTAAGCTGCCCTGTCGGCACACCAGGAGGTGTCCCTTGCTGTCGCCAAAGGTCAAGTACTGTTGGCACCTTACTGGATTATACCGGGATCTGCCCCTACCCGGGGGGCAGCCCCCCGACATGCTTGCTTGTGGAAGAGTGTTACTCTGACAATCTGCACAACACACGATTTGTGCAAACTTTTGCGATTCACTGATATCAACTAGCTTGATATCACCATGTTGTCCAACAACATATATGCAAATACCGTAACTAAGTGAGACTTCTGTTTCCCAGCGCTTACTCTGATTATACTAACCAGATAACTGCCCTGAAAAACACACTCAGCCATGCAGAGCCCCTTGCAACAATTACAAACTCGCGATATCTACATACTTTCACACCAATGTAGAAAACTTGACATTCAAATGTCAAACCCTTAACTAACGTACTTCTACTTCCAGTAAATTCCAAATTTACTTTCATAACTGCTCTTATTCCAAGAACATCGGTTATATTTCATCGAGCAGATAATATGGTTTCTGTATGATGTCTAATATTACATAATAGACCCACATGTCATACAACCATTACTTTCATGCATCATTACTCTTAATGATCAATTGGATTTCAAAGGACCATCCTATTGATTCTAATCTGACTCCTCAGATATAATCCAAAACAACTCAACTAACTATTTTAAAATTCCCGTTCTATTTCAAAATAGACACTGACTTTCAAATAGTTTCACAACTTCATCCTATTCTATTGGTACAGTTTCACAATGTGTTAACCACACAATATGAATTCGACTCCCAGTCAAATTATGTCTCCACATATTTGATAACACGAGCTCCCACTCAAAAACGTGTCATCCACATATTTGAGTTCCTGAGCTCCCACTCAAAAATATGTTCTTCACATATTTCACCTGAGTGAACCAACTATGACTCCCACTTAAATCGACATTTTGGTCAAACCAAAATCATTGATCTGCTATCAATTCGAATTTAATACAAACTACAGTATTACATTAATACAAATCCCTCAGACTTCAAGCATGTCTACATAAATGTAGTCAACAAATTTGATCTTGTCCAAGACACATTTCTTGACAAGACATGCTACCGCGTCTTTCTTATAGTCACATTTTCATATAACACTTTATATGACGATTAAACAATCTTATTCCTCTAATAAGAATTGCAGCAACAATTACTCTCTTAATCCTTTCAAATGTAACTTTGGATTTCCAGAGTCAAAAAGCCTTTGTTCGTATTCCGATATTTTCTCAACTTTCTTTGTATTTACAAAGTGCACCTTGATCTGTCAACAAGATCTGAAATACTTAATACAATGCTGTGACCTGACAGCAATATTAAATATAACAGCACTTTATTTAGAAGTCTCTTTCATGAAAATATTATGATCTTTATGAAGAGGATTGCAAGCAGAAAATAATTTTCTAGTCTCCCTCACTCTTAATCACTAAACTTTCATTAGCAGACATATACTCTTTGGAACACCTTCCAACATAGGTCTGACACTTTATTTCAAGCTTCTAATTCCAATCTATAAAACATAATTCGAAAAATCATATTTTCCTCGGAATTACATAGACAACAAACTAAGTTTTGTTTCTATTTGGTTTTGGAATACACTCTCATCTAATGCGAGCAATCTACAAAGAACCACTCATGTATATTCCGAATTATCGCATAATCATATACATGTCGACACTACTGTCGATCCTATGAATCCTCGTTGAGAAAAACATCTATTTTCTAAAGTGGACATCGACTATAATATTTCGAACATATTAGGAGATTCTAAGACAGATTCTGAGAGACCACACTTTATTTAAAATAGAGCATAATTATAATTCCCCACATATCACCATATATGACATTATAATATTGTGAAACGAATTTCCACAAGTCTTTTGTGTTGAAACCATAATTCAAAAATATTGTCCTTTGATCGAATCTTGTGAATACAATATTCACTAATCTTTCTTCTGAAAAACCCCATTTGATCTATTATCAAATTAATTTCAGACTCCATAATTTATCGGGCAAATACTCCTATTTACCAAAATCATGGAAGAATTCGGAGCATGCAATAACACCATTGATTAATCATTAAAAATGACTCTCAATCAATTTACTCTAGTATTGCAACTTCAATACTGCATTTCAAACTTAATCAATTTTGGCACTCGAAATACTTAAATGGACCAAAAATATCCATTACTTCTTTCATTGCCTTTATGACTAAATTCGATGGTGTTTGTTCTCTGGACACATAATTTTATCATTCCTGCTATTATAAATGTATATCATACGCATAATGTAATTGAGATGTGATGCAAATTACTCATAACATGAAACAACTGCTTTGTTCCATAACATAAAACAACTGATGTGTTCTATATGAATAATTATGTCTTGTAACATTCAAGACACCAAACTAGATCACATTCTCACTATTACAAAATGTCTTATCAAAAACTATTGATGATAACTTATATGATATATCGAGGGCGTGAGCACTATTGGCCATTAACTTGCCATCACTTGTGCACTGTCACGTCACCCTTCGCCACATACTTGTGATAATCAGGGACTGTTTCACAAACAGAACAATTATCAAACACTTTTCATCAAGTATGAGAAGAATACATTTATATCTTCGTATATCAAATATACCCATAGCGTCGAAGAACTCTTCTTCGATGAATCAACTTTTAGAGATTTGAACTTGTTCACAAACGTGAAGAAGCTCACCGTGTCTCTATAGCATATTCACGCACATGCTATTCACAGCTAGGAGGTAAAGCACAATCTCTATTGCACTGGAGTTCGCTATCTAGAAATTGTAGATATTCGTAAGCCTGAAGTAGATGTCACACAACTTCTTCAACTGAGTCTCCAGACAGGTATGCTCCCCATGTGAATGGTCTGGAACTTTCTAAGCTGTCTGAACTGCTCAAGACTCAATTCATCTTTGAAGTGACCTCTGATCGCATCAATCACGACATATGGCTCCATGTGTTGAAACAACTTTCAACTCAGGTGCTAGGCATACGCTCATGACGATCGTCACTTCCATGAACATGTCATGATGCTTACGGAACTCATCATCTTGCTCCTTGCTATCAGAATCATCTGGTCTAACTCCTAACTAATGTTCTTAGCACATATAGGATGTTTGTTGTGTTTGGAGAATGTTTCTAAAACCAATGCACCAGCTGATGAAGTTGGACCCGTCGGCTTCCAAGGTAGAATCCGAGCTCTTGAAGAAGTAACCGAAGCGTAGTTCCGTAGTCTCCAGATGTGATCGCAAAAGAGGTAAGATAAGTTTATAATATATAGGTGAGTTTTAGTTTTATAATCTCATTATCAAAACCACACCACACCAAGATTATTATCCCTAAAAATAATAATGGCGATTACACGACCCTCATCCACCACACTACCCCCGATCATCACGGCCGGCAGCTCAGCTTCAAAGGTGGACATAACATGTCGATCACAACAACTCTGTGACTCGTGCTCGATCTTTCGATCTTCCCGTGTTCCGAGGCCATACCTCTGAGTATGCTAGGCTCGCCAATCAAACCTCGAAGACCCTGCGCGTGCAACATGGCTTACACCCACTGTATGCGAACGACGAGATGTGTGACACCCGATCATCACGGCCTGCCTCATAACGTAGAACTTTCTTGGTGGTGCGCAACGAGGGAGAACACAATTTTGTTATTTTGTTAGGGATCATCCTATTTATGATGCTACCATTGTATATCTAGCATATAAGCAATCAATAGGATGCACACACAACAGCACACAATAATGATGCAATGAAGTGCGATGTGACATGGTCGATGCGCCTGGACCTTCATGGCGCCATGTGCCTGGCCCCTTGGCGCCCCGGCATGGCTCCGAGTCTACAGAGCCCTCCTTTGCCTTCGACAGTATGAGTAATATCAAAACTTACCGTAACCATGTCACATAAAATAACGCCTCTGCAAAACAAAGTTGGACGCCTCTAGCTTTATCTAGTTTTGCAAGTTTTACGTGGCATATAGGCTTATTCGTAAGAGAATCGCTTCCCTACCTACGAACTTTGTACCACAACGTCGATCGTATAATTGCATGTTTAAGCATCCCTTTCGGGCCCTCCATTGAAAATGCTTTGCCGACTAGAGAGAGAGAAACAGACACCCACCAGCCACAGATACGGTGCAAGCCGTATGTCAGTAGTGGAACCAGTCTCGCGTAAGCGTACGCGTAAAGTCGGTCCGGGCCGCTTCATCAACTCAATACCGAAGGCATCGCAAGTGCACGCTAGAGGGTAGCAAATATAAGAAAGACGCCCTCATTCAACATGAGTTCTAACCGTACCAGCAGTACTACGCATAGATCGGCTCTGATACCACTGAAGGGGTTACGGTGCAGAAAACAATAATTTTCTAGCGATCGAAACCTAACTAGCCAGGATCTATCTATCTAGTACATGCGATAACGGTGGCGGAACGGGTTACATTACCTCCATGTAGACCGATAGCGGGGATTACGCTCCCGCACAAGCGTTGACGATGAAGTCGTACGTAGCCGACCTCGAGGTCGCGGAGTACTTGCCGCGATGTCGGAGTCGATGACGGCGGGGTGTCGATGATGATCTGCGTCGACGGGCGTCGGGCGGAAGAAGGTAGAGTGCCAGCACCAGGGCTGGTGCGCCGGCAGCAGAGGGGGGGAGGCGCGGCGGCTGCAGGGGGCGAGACGACGTCGCCCAAGCTCCTCAATAGAGTAGCCTCCGAGCACTCGCAAACATACGGAGCCTAGAGACAACTCCCGGTCATTCAGATCCAGCTGAAATCGCAGGAGTAGATCTTATCTGGAATCCCGCAGAGCAACGGCGCTCTGCGGTATGGCTTAGGTGGAGAGAGACCCCCTTCCTCAGCTCGGCGCGGCTCCGACATGGGAACCACGAGATCGAGAGAGAAATTGGGAATTAATTGGATTTTCCTATCAATTAAATCAATTAATATGCCTTGCTATATAAAGGGGGAAGGGGGTGTGCAAACCCCTTGGCTCCCCCATGTGGGACTAAACAAAGGACAAGGGAGGGGGGGTTCGGCCCCCACATGGGCTGGCCGAACCAGCCAATGGGGCCCACCCCCCTTGGTG
The DNA here is from genome assembly GCA_026929855.1 of Poa annua. Taxonomy (NCBI): domain Eukaryota; kingdom Viridiplantae; phylum Streptophyta; class Magnoliopsida; order Poales; family Poaceae; genus Poa; species Poa annua. The sequence goes on from CM049431.1 coordinate 15,467,587, forward strand.
GTGCGGCTCCCCCTCTTGGGCCCTCTTAGGGCCCATATAGGTGGGAGCCCCCTTTTTCCTTTATTTAATTAATATTAAATTAATATAAAAATCCCATTAATTCATAATTAATATATTTATATATAATTCAATATCCCGTGACTCCGAAAACTCTTTCGGACCACCCGAACAACTTTCGGACATTCCTGGAACCAGTCCAGACCTCTCCGGAACTCCTTCCGGACCACCGGAACTCTTTCCGGATCATTTCTCTCTCTCTCCAACAAAATCCTATAATATTCCAGAACCTATCTCCTAGCGTTGCTAAGACCTTAAGTTTGTTACGCTACGCTATGGTCGAGACACTCCGCTCACCAATGATCGTCAGGGATACCTGGAATATTTGACGACCCTGTGCATTCCACGAATATCGTCGTTGAACCATAAATATGATATTCATTCCCTTTGTCTCTGTGATACTACCTTGTCCGAGATATGATCGTAGACACACCGATGCCTTTGCTGTATCTCGTTACCGACGAAGCTTATTAACTCGTCTGTGATATTACCATCTCCATGACCTAGTCACAAGCTGCGCAGCTATATAGATGCAATATCACCGAGTGGGCCCAGAGTATCTTTCCATTACAAGAATGAACAAATCCCGCTCTTGATCCTTACGTCTCGATGCTCTTTCGGAATACCCAAGATGGACACCGTTATTGTCATGCTATATAAGACACAACGTTTGATGCTCTCAAAGCACTCCTACGAAGCAACAATAAGTACGGTCTCACGGTCTAAGGAATAAGCTATCATACTCTTATCTATTGCAAATGACAAACATCGTAATACGATCTTATTGCAATACTTTGCGTATGTCCATCACCTTATTCTACTAACAAGATGACCCCATTGTCAACCGACGTCATTGTCCTTGATCGGGAATCTCGATCAACTGTTGCCCAATGGACTAGCTCATATAGAGGCTTGCTAGGGACCTGGTTGTCTATGTATCACACGTGTATTAATAATTCCGATTAATACAGTTATAGCATAATACACAAACCTACTATAAACTCATGAGATAACACAATAAATACTACTTATTTATTTGCCTCTAGGGCATATCTCCTTCAATACATTGGAGACATATCACACATATGATTCTTGCTTGAAGTTTCACAGAGGTGGTGAGGGACTCGTAGGCTATGTGGATTCAGATTTTGCTGGCGATTTGGATAAGAGGAGGTCGTTGCCCAATCCACCATGGAGGCTGAATACATGGTCATTGCAGAAGCAGTTAAAAAACTGTTTGGCTGAAAGGTTTGTTTGTTGAGCGTTGTGGAGTTGATACTTACATTAACCTAATTTGTGATAGTCAGAGTGCCATTTACCTTACTAAGGATCAGATGGTCCATGGGAGCAAAGCACATTGCCATAAAATTCCATTATATGTGTGATGTTATTACACAAGGTAAGCTGAAAGTATGTAAGATTAGTACTCATGATAATCCGGCTAATATGATGACAAAGCCTGTTCCTATTTCTAACTTTGAGCTATGCTCAGACTTAGTTGGTATCACTGTCTAGCCCAAGAGGCTATTTGCCGCCGAAAGTGTTCTCTTTGTTGTTTGAAGGGTGTAGGTTCTCGTTTATGCTACAAGATGGAATTTGTCTCAAGGTGGAGTGTTGTTTATGGTGATCCCAATTCATATGCCGATATGAAATGAGCGGTTAACTTCGGAGCAAAGCGGCGCTCGCAGGGTGCGGGCGTGGCAGCCCCCGCGGTACGGTACGGATCGTGTCCAAGTCGGATCACAACCGACTTAGTGTTTTGTTCATCTATAAATACATCTTGTAAGTCGCATGTTGGGGTAAGACATACATTGTAAACCCTTATAACCTCACACCGATATAGTGAAATATTGTTGGCAGGCACCCGTGGTTTTTTCCTCTCCTTTGTTCGGAGAGTTTTCCACGTTAAATCTCGTGTCCCGTTTGGTTTGATCTTTCCGCTCTTCATCGGTTTCTTGCTATCTTTTATAACAGCCTTTTCCCCGTTAAACTGGGCAGCCTTGGTTCTGGCAGTCTTTCAAAATATGGAGCCTAGCAAAGATAGTCTCCACGATCTAGTTCCGGTGAACCTGTTTACTGTAAGGGCAACGACAATGGGAAGATACACAAGCTTCGCATGGTTAAGCACAAGTCAAGACGTTTTAATCGGTTTGACACCTGTTTAATTGCGTGTTCGCTCTGAACTTGTTGTCCTAATGCTTGATCTATTTCTCCGTAATAAGTTTAACACTTAGAAATATTTCCAAAACATCTAATAAAACTTTTTAATTGGCTGCATGGTAAAGGATAGCTACACACTACTAGGAATTTTGCAAAGCATATAGCTAACTTAGCATAATAAAATAATACAAATTTTTTCTATCATGCTGACGAGGTTGTAACTCGACAAGTCCCAGGGTTGTGCACCCCGGGTTGATTGATGGGGAGAGAGATGAGTGCAGGTGGTCACGACGGCTAACAAGCAAGGATTTACCCAGGTTCAGGCTCCCGGAGGATAACACCCTAATCCTGCTTGTCTGGTTATTGATGCGAGTTGTGGTTACAATGGTGAGATTGCGATCTCGCTAGGGTTTGTGCCGTAGCTATATGCGTGTCCTCTGGGACGAGCAACCCTCCTGACTTTATAGGAAGCCAGGTCTCGGGTGGTTGGTGCCGATGGCAACTACAGATATGGCAGGTTATCCTTCCTAACCGACTTGGACTAGGTTATATGGTGCCCCGCGTGGGCCTTCTTTGGGCCTTCCTGTCCTTGGCGCGGCCCAGGTAGCCTTATCGTGGGCTACCCGGAAGGCAGCCCCACGTCAGTAGCCCCCGAGTGCTTGGTCGAAGCGTAGAGTCGAGCAAAGGACTCCTTCCTCCTGGACGCGCCATTGGATTGCTTGATCTTGAGCTTGAACTCGATTTCTTCAGTCGAACCGGCCACTCCCGATGGGAGTAACGTTTGCAGTCGAATTACTTTGCCTTCAGCTTCTTGCGAAGCTAGCTTCTACTCAGCCTGTTTGGCTTACTTGTGGATGGATTTGGCTGCTAGAGCTTACTCTGTTGCCACCCGAATGGTTTCTTCGGGTTCTCGGATCGTCTGCCGATCCTACTTTATTGATTTCAGCTTTGAAGCTTACTACTCGAATTACGCTGTCGAGTTGCTTCAATTGATTTTGGAGCCGTTGGCTTGATGACGTCACTGATGACGATCCGCTGCACGCCTCTGCGCTCGATGGGACGTGACTGGTGGGCCCCGCTGTCAGAGCTGACCGTGGTCAACAGTTGTCACGTCTCCGAAGTGGGCGCGAAATTTGCGTGGCACGATGATGATGCCTCGGTTTTTTTGCGTAGTGGACGAAGTGGGCGGTGACGGTTGGTTTCCTCGTGCGACACGTGGACGGCTAGATGTGTCTGCTCGGAGCCCTTGTTCTGTGGACGGTTGGGATGAGACTTTTCGAGGCATAAGTACTGTGTCTTGACGCTTGGGATTTCATCTTCTCCAATCGCTCTGTGTTCCCTTTCCTCTGCGCTCTACCATTTTTGCCGCCATCCAGAGCTCCGTGCAATCTGTCCGTACACCTTGCGCTGTCTTGCGGCACCATGGGCAAGCCGAAAAGCGCCGCTGGCTCCTCTGCCGCCGCCGACGAAGCCGGGCTGATGAAGAAGCCCGACGGGGACTGGCAGAGGTCGTCGGTGAAGAAGGCCGAGGTGGAGCTCTTCCGCGCGCAGGGTCTGCTTCCACCTGCTGACCAAGTCCAGGTACGCGTTCCTGGGAAGGAGGTTTTCCCCACTCCCTGCGATGGGGAACGTGTTTGTTTCGCGGATTTCCTTCCGCGGGGCTTCGGGTTCCCCATGCATGATTTCGTGCGCGGTCTCCTGTATGCCTATGGGGTTCAGATCCATGATCTGACCCCCAATGGCGTCTTGAGCATCGCGGGCTTCATCGTGCTCTGCGAGTGCTTCCTAGGTGTCGCGCCCCATTGGGCGTTGTGGAAGTCGCTCTTCCTCGTTCGCAAGAACGTTGGGAAGAGCGGGTTGACCTTCCCCGTGGGCGGCTTCGGAATCCAAGTACGCGGTGACACCGCGTACTTCCAGATGAAGAAGTGAGACTCCGTCCAGGGATGGCGCAGGAGATGGTTCTACGTCCAGTCGAACCAGGACGGCCTGGATGCATTCGACAGCGGACGTGGACTGCGGAAGACCGGCGCCTGGGCGCACCCGCTGAATGCCGTGGAGAAGGAGGCCGTGCGGCCCTTGCTGAGCCTGCTGCGCGATCTGACCAAGACCCTTGGGCGCGAGGCGGGTGGCGTCTTCCTGATGGCCACCTTCTTCCGTCTTCGGGTGCAGCCGCTCAGCGCTCGGCCTCACCCGATGTGGGCCGGCCGAGGGTGTGCACCGAGCCGCTTGACGACGAGGAGGTGGAAACCAAAGTAAGATCCATCACCAACCTCCGAGTCGCGGACACGTGCAACGTCAAGTGCCCGATTGCGGCTTACGGGGCCTCGAACCCCGTTCCTGAGGTAAGTCTTGGCTTGTTTTCCTTTTGTCTTTGCTCGACTTGCGTCTACTTTCTTTTTGATTCGACTTGTGTCAACTTGCTTCAGGTCGGGCTCTGTTGATCAGCCTTCCTCCTCTTCCCGAGAACGGACCCGACGATGAGTCAAAGTTTGTCGAGGAGGAAGACGACGACGAAGAGATTCCCTCCGCACACTCTCCCCACGAAGAGGTGGAGGAAGAGGATGAAGTGGAGGAACCCGTGCGGAAGAAGCGGAAGCTTCCGAGTCGTGGCGACTCTGCCACTGCGTCGTCACCTGCTAAGGATGCCGACGTTATTCTGGAGGAGGTCGTCGCGACGTCGTCGGGTGCGCGGTCCTCGGGTGGCTAGGATGAGCCCCTGAATGTTCCTCCAGTCAGCTCTGCGGCTCCTCGTTCTTTCGCGCGGATGCTTCACCCTCCCTGGAGAGTTACGACGACCTTGGGACCCCTAGGTGAGTTTCTTGATGATGTGTTTCCTTCGAGTTGCGTTTTGTAGTTGCAACGTTTGAGTTGTTGACAAGTGTGCTTGTTTTCGCTGCAGCCACCGTTCTGGCGATGTTAACTCCCCGCTTCGGGATGTGGAGCATACATCCGCCCCTTCCACTGAACTGGGGACCCAGGCTGTAGTGGAGAAGGCGCGTGCTGAGCCTGCTGGCGTTGCATCGTCTAGCCGCGTTCCTCCTTCGGCTTCAGAGGACCCTGGCCTCCTGGACCACGTAAGTCCTCTATGCTTGTGCTTGCATTCTTGATTTTTCATCGGGTGCGCGATCAGCGCTCCCGATGGGAGTAGCCCCCGAAGGTGTGGGTGACTAGTATAGTCGCCCGCAACTTTATTAACATCTTGCTTTTGTTTCAGCCATACTACCGTCAGCAGCTTGACGCAGCCGCGGCTTATGTTCGCCTGGAGAAGGAGAGGGACCAGCTGCGTGCTTCTCTGGACCAGGCTACTGGGCGGGTTGATAAGCTTGAGAAGGCTCTACATGAGTCTCAAGAGCGGGAGTTGGCGCGGGTCGCCCAGGAACAGACTCAAGTCGGTCGTCTCCTTTCACTCGCCGGTGTTCTTGGGGGTAAGTTTCGGCTTGATGCCTACTGTGTCTTGATCTTTTTCTCTGTCTGACATTGGATCCTTTGCGCAGAGACTTGCGGTGGGGCTCATCCGGAAGACGCGTCGAGTGAGACGGTTGACCTGGCGACTGCTGTTGGCTTCCTCGACCGGGTCTGTGGCTATGCCTCAGACGCGCTGAAGAAGTCCGCAGCCGCGTTGCATAAATCGACTGGAGCCCTTGCCGTGGTGCACCAAAGTATCTTCCCGGGCGACCAGCCGCCGGCAGCCGTGGACGCCCTTGCTGCGCCGTTTGAGGACGCGACCACCATCGCCGACTTCACGCGGTCGCAGACGGTACGCGGCTCCGAGCTCACCTTCCAGCTCCTCTTAGGGCATCAGGTTCCAGGTGACTTCGAGAAGGTCGTCAGCGGTTTTCCCCGCAAACCCGATGGCCGAACCGCGTCGCTGAGTGGCGTGAAGGAGCGTGCCTCGCAGTTAGCCATGCAGCTTGTGGCACTCTTCGAGAGGGCCCTTGCTAAGGCGACTGAGGCGGCTGCCTCTCGGAAGGGTCGTTCCCGGTCGCAGTCCGCAGCCTTAGATTAGGCGTAGCTTTAGGAATTCGGCAGTCGCCGGGGTCTGTATTTTGAACTTCTTGCTCTGTAATGAATATTGTTCTTCCAGGTCTTTTGGCCTTCAATATTGCTTTTTGCTGACTTTCTTTCTGCCGAGTTTAACTGTGCTTCGCAGTCGTGTGATTGTATTGACTCTGCGTATTCATGGCAGAATGTTGTGCGCGGTGATGCTTCGCCTTCTCCTATGGCCGGGCCGAGTGGCGCGACTTATTCTTCGGGTGCTCGCCGTCGTCGGGCGGCGCCAGCTCCTCCACGTAGTGTAAATGATCAGCGGATTATCACATACCTGAAGAACAAGGTGGTTGAGCTAGAGGCGACCCTGAAGAATACTGAGCGGCTGTTGCACCGCTCCCAGTCGCATCCTACGGCGGAGTTCTCGCGACGTGAGGATTTTTTGCTTGGGGAGATCGACTTGATCAGCCGACAGTTGCAAGGTTTGTATCCTTTTGGCGGCTGCTGTCTTTGCTGGCTTTCTCTCTTGTTCTGATTCGCATTTTATGCGTGCAGATGTTAATCCTGATTGGGAGGCCGAGCGGGTTCGCGTTGAGGAGCGAGTTACCCGAGAGGCGTCCGGCGACTCCTACGAAGCTCGGCAGTTCTGGGTGAACAAGTCGAGAGGGCGCGTCCTTGCCACCATGCTTGATCGTACGTGGCGCGCTGCTTTTCTTCTGTAGAACTGCCGGAAGACGCTCTGGCACATCAATCGCGTGTACTTCCCGCATAATGCGCAGCCGAACGGGATGTCCGCCTTGCTGGAGAGGTTTCGCGATGGTGAAGGGCTGAAGGAGGTTGTCGACGCCCAACTTGTGGCTGGGGCGAACGCGGCGTTGGCATACGTTCGGATGCATCGGCCGCATCTTCCGCTCGACAGGGTGCTTGATGGCCTGCCTGGTGATGACGACTTCGACGAGAACTTAGCGGCTTCGCGCCGAATTATCAGGCATGTTCAGGACCTGAGTGAGCGCCTTGTAGGTCCCCTCGATGCGCCGAAGGCCGAGCCTGCAGTTTAGAGTAGCTGTCGTCTGATGTACAGGGTTAGCTATAGAGGGCAAATGTGCCTGTGCAAGTCGTAATGTAATAGATTAAAAATACTTGCGAGTAATGAGAATTGATCTGCTTGCTCGGAAGTGCCAATTCTCGTTTTGATTTTTGACCTGTTTGGCGCAGTCGTCTAGCATGCTAGGCGATGGCCTAGGTTTTCCCAAGTGTGACCTGTATGTCGCAGTCTCTGACATTATCAGGTGGCGACTTAGGATTTTTGTAACTTGACCTGTATGGCACAACCCCCGAGTTGTTCGAGTGATGGCCTAGGATTTTGGCTAAGACCTGTGTGGCGCAGCCCCGAGTAGGTCGAGTGGCGGCCTAGGATTAGAAGTGTTACCTGTTTGGCGCAGCCCCCGAGTATGTCGGGTGGCGACCTAGGATTTTGAACTTGACCTGTACAGCGCAGCCCCCGAGTGAGTTCGAGTGGCGGCTGAGGATTTTTCTGAGAAGGCCTGTTTGGCGTAGCCCCCGAGTAGGTCGAGTGGTAGCCTAGGATTACAAGTGTTACCTGTGTGGCGCAGCCTCCGAGTGTGTCGGGTGGCGACCTAGGATTTCGAACTTGACCTGTGTGCCGCAGCCCCCGAGTCGGTCGGGTGACGGCCTAGGATTTTTTGACTTACGCTTGCATGGCGCAGCCCCCGAGTAGTTCGGGTAGCGGCCTAAGATTTTCTTTCAACCTGTGTGGCGCAGCCCCCGAGTAGTTCGAGTGGCGGCCTAGGATTTTTTGACTTACGCTTGTATGGCGCAGCCCCCGAGTAGTTCGGGTAGCGGCCTAAGCTTTTCTTTCAACCTGTGTGGCGCAGCCCCCGAGTAGTTCGAGTGGCGGCCTAGGATTTTAGCTTCCTCTGTGTGACAGGTAAAGGAGACAAATTTTTTTCAAACCACTTTATTGATTCTTGCGAACAGGACGCCTCATTAAAACCCTTCCAGTCCCCTCAGGTACCCTGGTAAGGGAAAGAGTGCGTCTCCCTCCGGTGGCTGCGTGAGCCGTAGGTATGTCTCGACTGAGATTAGGGCGGCATTCGCCGTCTTTGGGACGGGTATCCCGTTCTCATCTTCGGTGACGAAGGACGAGTCGAGGTTGCGGGTGAGCCTTGTTCGATCGGCTTCTGCCATGTGGGGAACGCGGGCTCTGGTTCGCCGTGCTCCTTGGTTAACCTCTGTAGAGGATGTGAAGGAGAGGGCGGCTAGCCTGGCACTCGATGCATCCGCGTCCCTTTTGCGCCTGAGCAGGTCGGCTTTTTCGGCGCGGATTCGTTCGCCTTCCTTGCGTAGCAAGTACTGGACCGCCAGGTGGTCTTCTCGAGGTGCGTTGGGTGGGGGGAACGTGCCATCGTCCACATGCTTCATGGCTTGGATCGCCATGTCCCGCGTGATGACAAGTTTAGTCTGGTCCGACATGTCCACCTCTAGCGGATATGCGGGTTCTTCTTCGTCGTCATGCGGTGCTGTGCCGGCCATGAAGACTTGCTTGGGGTAGACTTGAGTCGGAGAGTTCGTGCTGCCGCTGCTGCTTCTGTCGCCCGCTTCTTGCTCGGGGTCGAAAATTGCTGCAACGTGGCGCGCGGCGCGGTCGCTGTCGTGTCTTCTCGCGATTGTCCATGTGCTCCCGCTCGCCGGGGCGAGTGCGATTGGCTTGGGGTAGACTTGAGATTTCCACAAAGATGAGGGCGCGCGCGACATGGCTGTCGGGCGCGGGCTCCTGGTTGCCCGTGCGGGTGCGACAGTCGAGGTGGATCTTGACTTGGTCGACCGCACGACCGAGGTTGGGGTAGTAGACTCGATTTTCGTGGCCGTTACCGGAATTGTCGATGTAGTCGATGTAGATGCCCTCTTCGCGAGTGCAGCGGGCGCGGCCCCCGCGGGTGCGGCAGATGCGATCTTCGCGGGTTCGACGGGCGCGGCCTCCGCGGGTGCGGCAGATGCGATCTTCGCGGGTTCGGCGGGCGCGGCCTCCGCGGGTGCGGCAGATGCGATCTTCGCGGGTTCGGCGGGCGCGATGGTTGCCGATTTAGGTGACGCCGTCACGCGTAGCACGGTAGTCGTAGACCTGAGTATACCACGACTATCGATGCAGCAGAATATGGAGCCGAAGGTGATGTGTATACCTTTGTCCAGATCGGCGTACACTGACTGGTGGGCTGGCGGGTGGATGACGTACTCGAAGGAGCCGAATCGGATCGACTCCCTGACGGCAGATACGCCGATCTTCATTGTGGATGGAGCCGGAGCGACCATGATCCTATCACTTGTTTGATTTCCCACAGACGGCGCCAATTGACGAGGTTGTAACTCGACAAGTCCCAGGGTTGTGCACCCCGGGTTGATTGATGGGGAGAGAGATGAGTGCAGATGGTCACGACGACTGACAAGCAAGGATTTACCCAGGTTCAGGCTCCCGGAGGATAACACCCTACTCCTGCTTGTCTGGTTATTGATGCGAGTTGTGGTTACAATGGTGAGATTGCGATCTCGCTAGGGTTTGTGCCGTAGCTATATGCGTGTCCTCTGGGACGAGCAACCCTCCTGGCTTTATAGGCAGCCAGGTCTCAGGTGGTTGGTGCCGATGGCAACTACAGAATGGCAGGTTATCCTTCCTAACCGACTTGGACTATGTTATATGGTGCCCCGCGTGGGCCTTCTGTGGGCCTTCCTGTCCTTGGCGCGGCCCAAGTAGCCTTATCGTGGGCTACCCGAAAGGCAGCCCCACGTCACATGCATACTACTCAAAATATTCTACTATTGCATATAGGAAAATATTGGGTAGTTCATGAATGTCACTTGCCTTGGTAACAGGAGGAGCAAGCACAACAAGAATAACAATCACAAGCAAGTCCTTCCTCCTCTTCACAATCTAGCACAAGCAATACATAAAATAAATAAATACACACACAATACAACACTTAAAACACAAAAACATAAACATGTGTGCATGCATGCTATGCTATGATTTTAACAAGACACACTTTTTAACATTTTATACTATCTGTTATTAAATGCATGAAATACAATTTTCAGAAATTTCTTATTTTAATTATTAACTAAATATTGGAAAACAATATAGTAAAATAGAGTTCTACAACTAAAACTTTCATTGTTTTATGAATTTTTTTCAAATAAAACACATGTTGATCTTTCTGGAGAGAGGATAATAATACAAATTTTAAACAATTAAATTTAGTAGATAAACATTTTTATTATTTAAGTTATGAATTTAAATAGCCGAAATACTATTCTGATAATTACACAAATTAAGGTTATCCAAAAGGAAAACAAATGACGCAGAAATAAACTACACTAGCAGGGCTATCCGTGGATATAAAATTTATCAAATTTGGACTTACAGATCAAAAGATATGAATTTTCCAAGTTTTACATATTTTCTGTTTTTATTTATTAAATTCTGCCGAATTAGGAAAAGGAAGAGCTACGTGGCGCGATCTGCTTCGCCGATACCGTTTCGACGCGGATCGGTACCGAGGCCATCCGATCTAACTAACAATGAACGCGCCAGATGGATTCGATCTAGATCCGTTGGATCTAGATCCAACGGTCCAAATACAGAGGCCAAGAGCGGGCGACGCAGTCGCCGGAAAAACTCCCGACCGCGGCGGAGCCACGGCCAGCATCGCTTGCGCACGGGTTCTCGGATCCTATGAGACGAATGAATCTTACCGCGGCGTAGAGGACGTCGAGGCGGGGTCGATGGCGAAGCGCTGGTCCTTAGGGCTCCTCCTCCTCTCTTCTATTCCTCGGCGGAGATGGAGACGGCGACGGAGTCCTTCGGTTGCGGACGGAGGCGTTGTTTGTCTGTGCTAAGAGGCAAAGTTTGATGTCACGAACACGCGTAAGGAGATAGGGAGGCGAACTAAATGGTCGAGCGGGCTTGGAGAGCACGGAGATCACCGGGGTCGGCGTTTCTTACCGACGGCAATGGCGGCGGCGGAACTCGAAACCCGAGCGACGTAGAGGCGTAGGAATTAGGGGTTTGGGGCATGGAGAGTGGCGGCGGGGTGGAGGCTTATATGGGGGTGGAAGGGGGAGCAAACCGAGCGCGATTCGCGCTCGGATTTCTCGGTGGACACGGATCAGATCGTGCGCGATCTTCGGCTGGAGGTGGAAGAACCTGACAGGTGGGCCCCACCTGTCAGCGAGAGGGAGTGAGAAGAGGGCTGCTGTCGTGGTGGTGTCACGGCAGATGCCATAGGATGGCTAATGTGTGGGGCCGATGGACGTTGGTGGATCTGGGGAGGGATAGCGAGCTGATTAGCCCACGCGAGGAGGATCCCGGTATGACCGAGATCTCCTAGGAACAAGAAACAAGATCTAAGTGCAAAGGGGAAGATCTAACAAACACGAACAAATGCACGAAGGCACACAACACACACACGATATACCCAGGTTCAGGGCCCTCGTGAGGAGGTAACACCCCTACTCCTGCCTTTCCTCTATATATATTTGTGGTACAAGAACTACAACTTGCTGCTAGATCTCTCAAAGGGAGGAGTACCAAGAACTAGATGAACTCAAGGTGAGAAGGAGTAAATGCTCTAAGAGTAAATGTGACTATAGCTTTGGCTCCGAAGTTGGCCTCTCCCCCTCAGGAGCAGTTATGGCGCCTTTTATAGAGTTCCGGCCAGGAGGGCCGGAAACCCTAAATCGGCTTGGCCCCACCGGATAGGCCTAGCCGGCATGCCGTCACCGGCTAGTGCCACCTAGTCGCCGGGCTATCCGGTGTAGCCCCTTCGTCATCATCTCGATAAGGACGGCAGGCGCCGTCCTGCACCATCATTGTCCCCCTGTCAGAGACAGGACAAGTCTTTGCCCATCCCGGATAGCCTTTTCCGGATTGCCGGGCTAGGCATGTCAGGTCTTGTCGTACCACGATCGTACCGGCTGACGCGCTCCCGTGTCAGGCGGGAGGTGACCATGCTTCCGTGTCAGGCGGAATGGTACTTCCCCCCGCGACAGACGGGAAAGCCTGCTATAGACCGTTTCCTCAGAGCCCGAGATCCGGGATCCTTTTCGGAGGGGTCCGAGCTCGTCTCAGGATGAGTATCTCTAGGCCTAGCCTCCCGAAGATGTCTTAGCCTATCAGCAAAGACATCTTCGAGAAGCTAGTTCTTAGAGGAACCACCCGCTTATGCTTGTGCTGCGATTGTGCAGGCCGGGGGTGTCTATTTATAGCTGCGAGAACTGACCCTTGCGCCTGCCAGGAGGCACTTTGTCCTCTACCAGCGCTCAATGGTCAAGTTGCCCTTTCAGCACACCAGGAGGTGTCCCTTGCTCTCGCCAAAGGTCAAATACTGTTGACATCTTAATGAATTATACCGGGATCTGCCCCTACTTGGGGGGCAGCCCCCCGACACTAGTACCCGAAGCTGGTGCTGCAGAGAGACATCGGATAATGTGCGGGGTCAGCTTTAAACAACAACTATCTTCCGAGAACACATGACACCATTCTCCGTTTTCTTGCCGAGATTGATTTCTCCCGAGATCTTCTTACCGAGACTGTTTTAACCGGGAGACGAAGTCTGCGACCGGATACTCCAGTCCCGGCGAATCTCGACCGTTGGTCTCGTGCTGAACTCGAGATTACGAGCTGGGGCCCACCCGACGTCCCGTCTGAGCAGAAATGCACTCGAGTGCTCCTGCCCGAGCACGCTGTTGCTTGGGTTCCCGCGCCGGGAGCCACGGCCGATCCGGAGCCCAACCGTTGGGGGCCGTGTGACCCTCGGTGTGGCTGGATCGGGCGCTCCGGCTAGCGCCACGTGGCGTACTGCGCAAAACAGATCCCACCCACGATCGTGGAGATCGTGGGCGGGAAAACGGGGAACCGCTCCGGAATCCCCCCCATAAATAGGGGACCGGAACGGTTTCCTCTCCTCCTTCCTCTTCCTTGCTTCTCCTCCGCCCTTGTCTCGAGCACGTCGCCTCCGCTGCATTCGTTGCCCGAACGCCGCCGCCCTCACCGTTCTTCGGAGCCCGAGCGCCGTCGCCCTCGCTCGCCACCGGCCTCCTCTTCTCCGGTGAGTCGCTCTCTCCGTCTCGATGATCTCCTTTAGTAGAATAGCCGCTCGCCTCCGTCCGTGCCCTAACACATGCTCGGTTGAGTTGCCGCAGGTGAGCATGAGTTGAGCGGCGTGCCCGAGGCGCACGGCGGTGACGCGCCGTTGCGGTAGGATGCAAATATTTTGCTCGCACCTTGCCTCGTTTGAGTTTAGCCCGCACCTTTTTTCCTCCCTTTTGTTTTGATTTTCTAGCACACGGTAGATCTTATTTCCAAGGAACCCGGTTGTGTTTAGCAGTTTGTGATCCGGCATCCTAGCTCCCGGTAGACTAACTCCGACTAACCGCCGCTGCGCATGCAGAGTAGCCCGAATACACCTGCAGACTTCTCCGACATGGGCGAAGAAAGTATCCGGGGGTGCTGGGATGGATCCGAGACCACACAATGGGACCTGGACTGGCTGTACCGGACTCACCGGATTCCGCCAGAAGTTGAGAGCCGTCTTCCGGAGGGCGAGGTTGAGCCGGAACCCCAACCCGAGGAATACGTTGTATTCCTTACGCACTTCGAGCGTGGGTTTGGGCTTCCGGCTAGCCCCTTCTTCCGCGACTTCCTCGACACCTACAGCCTCCAACCGCATCACCTCCCAGCCAACGCCATTATGATGCTCTCGGTCTTCACCACCTATGCGGAAGCATATCTCGGCGTGTGGCCCTTTCTGGATCTTTGGGCCAAGTATTTCATCCTTCGTCGCCAAGTCATCCCCAAACCGGATCAGAAATTAAAAGACTTGGTCGATTGCGGAGCGGCCACCATCATCCCGCGTGCTGACTCCGGATTCCCTATAGTCAAAGGACTAGAATCCTGCCGGAAATGGCAGCGCAACTTCTTCTACGTGAAGAACCGGGAGCAATCGGGAGATGGTCCGGGATCCTCGAATCCGGATTTCATAAATTTGCCGGAGTTTGTCAATGGCCCTCCCCTCAAGTTCAACCTCTGGAAACGACTGCCGGATACCGAAGAGGTCAATTGCATGCATGACGTGCTCTTGGCGCTGACCAAGAAAATGATCGGCGACGATCTCCTGCGCTGCTTCATTATCCGCCGCGTCTGCCCCCTGCAAACCCGAGTGCACAAGATGTGCCATATGGATGGGAGCTATGACCCCACCAGGACCAGTATTTTCCCTCTTGACCGTCCCGCGGTCGTCCGACGTGTCCGAGCTATTGCTCGGACGAAGATGTCGGATGAGTATGTTTGGGGTGTCATTGGGGGATCCCGGAAAAAAACGTTAAAACAGGTGCTCCTGTCTGTCTTTCGTGCATTTGCCTTCGTACATGCGTTCACCTGGAAATCATGTGATGACCTGTTTGCGCAGTTATTCGAGCGGCAAGCCGAGGAGGACGCAGTCCACGCCGACGGGAATTTCGTGCCGAATATCCCAGTGCCGGATAAGATGCCGAGGAAGGACCCCGACGGCGAGGACCATCTCGCCATTCCTCTTTTCAAAGTTGCAGCTCCGGGTAACCCTTCAACTTCAGAGGCAGTTTCCATTTCTTCAGATGATGAGGATGAGATTGACTGCCAAATCCTCGATGTTATTGACGCTCTCCCTCTCAACTGGGCCTCAGCAGTGGTTCCAAAGCCGACTGCCGGGACCAAACGCGCCGAGAGCCGGAAGCGCGCGGCTTCCGACAACCCCGGCAACCCCCCCAAAAGGAGCAAGTCGAATAAACAAACGGCCCCGAAGCCTCGCCGGCAAAGGGGCCCTCCCACTGTGGACTCCGGGTACATTCTCCTTGCCTTATGCCACATGACTTTGCCTTCTCCATAAATTATTACTGAGATATTTTCTTCAAGGACGCACTCGATCTCCCGTCACCTGCCATTCCTCCTCCTACCGGAACTCGGACTCCCAGCCCTGCTCGGGCTTCGCCTTCTCCTCCTCGCCCCTCTACCCGAGGAAGCAAAGCTGCCGCCTCCGGTGCCGCACCGGCATCCGTTGTGACTCCGGATGCTTGCCCGGTGATCGACGAGATCCCGGTGCAGGCCACGACGACCTCGGGAGACATTCTCCTTCCGGAAAGTCCGCGTCGGGTGCCCGGGTTTGAGGCGGAGATCTTGAGCCCTCCCCGGCAGTTCGTGCCAAGCGATCCCTCCCGGCAAGCTTCGGACAAGGCTGCCCCGGAGAAACGACCTGCAGTCTCCTCCCGGCTAGCTGATCCACCTGCCGGGAAGTCGCGCCCCAAGGTTGCTGGGCAGAAAACGACTTCTGCCAAGCCTGCAGCTGCCCCGACATCCTCGACCCAGGACTTGGTGCTGCGCACGGGTACGTTTTCATCGTTACCACCGCCTCCCGCCGAGATCCCTACTGCTGCCTTGCGGATGTTGCGAGCAACCGTTAGCTCCTTTGTGCCTTCAGGGTCCCAGGATATTGCTGCTACCCGCGCGCCCGGCGGCTCCGGCATACAGGTTGTTGACGAATACAACCAGGCCTGACTTGCCGCCGACGCCTCCGAGACCGCGGGAGACTTGCACGCTGCAGGCCCAAGCCGCAACGCCCAAGCTCTGCACGCTCTCCAGGTGGCCGCGCTGGATGTTACTCGGGTGACCGAGGTAAGCTTGTTCTATTTCTTTCATCAAAAAACATTTGTTTCTTCCACTACCACTAGTCCCCGAGATTGGTGCTTAGTGTTATAGATTCCACCGAATAGCAGATCACTAGGTTCCAATCTTAGAGAAAACTTAAGGACTCGGACACCGAGTCCCCGAGATCCTCCCAACCGGGTAGCTTGCTTCAAAATTTGCTTCATAACCACTAGTCCCCGAGATTGGTGCTTAGTGTTCTAGATTCCACCGAATAGCAGATCACTAGGTTCCAATCTAAGAGAAAATTTCAGGACTCGGACACCGAGTCCCCGAGATCCTCCCAACCGGGTAGCTTGCTTCAAAATTTGCTTCATAACCACTAGTCCCCGAGATTGGTGCTTAGTGTTCTAGATTCCACCGAATAGCAGATCACTAGGCTCCAATCTTAGAGAAAACTTCAGGACTCGGACACCGAGTCCCCGAGATCCTCCCAACCGGGTAACTTGTTATGTGTTAGAGATCCCGGATTCTCCCGATTTCCTTACATTTTTCCCTGGTTGATTCCTCCTTCTTCGTCTCGATTTCAGGAGTGCAGCAAGAAACGCTGCAGCATCTTCAACCGAGTTCTTGCTGACCTCGGTCAGTCCAAGAAGTGCGAGGGGCGCCTCCGGGAGGAGCGAGATGCCGCGCGCAAGGTCTCGGTAGACCAGAAGGCCGCACTCGCCACCGCGCAAGCCGAGATCGCGCGGCTCAACGGCGAGCTCGAAAAAGTCAAGGCTACTGCGACCGAGATGAAGACGCGCTTCATCGAGGTGAGCAAGAAGCAAAAGGAAACCTTGGACCAGTCCGAGGAGCGTGCGCATCTGGCCGAGACCGGGCTGGCTCTCCTCCGGTCACGGTCTGATACTTGGCTCTCCGAGCTCACTGTATTGAACCGGGATCTTAACAGTAAGTGGACCGACATCCCTCTTCTCTTGTTGCTTCCTTTATTTGCTGTTGCTTTTCTTATGACCTAGCCTTTTGACAGTTCTTCTTTTTAAAGGGGAATTTGAGCACTCCCGGGAGGCTGCTGATCTCGCCGTTGCTGCCGCCCGAGAGAAGCGCGCCGGGAAGGGCCCTGTCTCGGAAGCCTGGGACATCGAGGATCACCTCACCGCCCTGAAGGCCCGGATAGTGCCTCTTCGGTCTATCGGGACAGAGCTGCTTAGCGCTGCGATCCACGTCCACGGCGCACTGTGGCCGAGTATCCGCGCGACGCTTTCGGTTACCGAGCTCGCGAGCGCACTCCGGTGTGCCGGGAGGCGCATTCACGCCTGGAAGCGTTCCGGTGCGCGGGCTGGTGCTAACCAGGTCCTGACCCAAGTACTTAGCTGGTACGAAGGTCTTGATCTGGAGGCGATCCAGCGCCTGCGGACGATCTCGCCGTGGCTGAGTGATCCGGCCAAGATCCAGCGGCGACAGGAGGTGGCGCACCGGATCGCCTCGTGGTCCAGCATCCGTGCCTTCACCGCCAGCGTCCTTCCTTCTGACTCCGAATCTGATTATGAGGATGGCGAAGAAACTGGCGCGACCGGCGACGCGGAAGACGAGGCCCCGGAAGAAGATGATGCTGCCTCCGGTGCCGCGCCCAAGAGCGTGGTTCCCCGGGACGCAACGACTTCGCCGAGACCCGAGGCCACCGAGACCGAGGTGCGTCCCGACGCCCCGAGTAGCGCTGCCGGAACCGAAGCCGAAGCTGCTCCTGCTGCTTCTTCCGAGACCGCTGCTACTGCTGACGCCACCGGGACTGCTACTCCTGCTGCTCCTGCTGATGTCGCTCCCGAGGTCGCTGCTCCTCCTGGTGTCTCGGTCGAGAAGCCGACATCTCCTATCACTTAGAAATATTTAAGAGTAGGTCTGTTAAACCCCCGGGATGCCGGGTGCAAGATGTAATATACACTTATATTATTTTCGTTTCGTACTGAACTATTTATCTGAGTAACTTATGTCAATTTATTCTATTTTGAGTTCCCGAATTGCCTTTCATGTTTATCGTACTTAGGTAATTTCTGCTCTTGTCTACCATTTCGGCGTTCGACAGTCGAGTCACAAAACTCCACATATGGCATACATTACTTAAAACAATCCGAGTTCCTACTAACCGAATTCCCGACATAAAAAGTAACAGAGTTAGTAAAAAACATGTATGCCGGATAAGTTCCTGCTCCGAGTCCCCGAGACCATTTTCGTGTTTCCCACCTTCCCTCTCTTTGCTCTTGACTACCATTTCGGCGTGCGTCAGTCGAGTCACAAGATGATTTCACATGACATACATTACTTTGACTCTGAGAATCGAACTCGGAACTTTTCCGGCATACAAATAACATAAAAGATAGCAACCCGGCAGTCCCCGGGTTCCTTCCCGAGATGCCGGTATAAAACAGCAAATGAACTTGACAAAAATGAGAACAAAACATGCATATAACCAGGCAGTCCCCGGGTTCCTCCCGGGGTGCCTTTCTTTCATTAATACTAAAAACTGAGATACAACATACACTGAGCCCTTTACGTGTAAAAGGGGCGAAGTAGAGCTACATTCCATGGACGCTTGGTTTCCTCACCGGATTTGTCCATTACACCTTTTCTAGCCTCCTGTGCATCTACAAGGTAATAAGAATCATTGTGCAATGCCCTGCTTATCACAAAAGGTCCTTCCCATGGAGGTGACAATTTATGCATTCCAGCCGTGCGTTGGATGAGCCTCAGCACAAGATCCCCTTCTCGGAACACCCTCGGGTGCACTTTCCGGCTATGATAGCGACGGAGATTTTGTTGATAGATTGCAGACCGAGATAATGCCAATTCTCTTGCCTCTTCGAGTAAATCTATATCATCTTCTCGGGCCTCCTTTGCCTCCGTCTCGGTGAACATTGTCACTCTCGGGGAATCATACTGTATGTCAGTCGGGAGTACCGCCTCAGCACCATATACCATGAAGAATGGCGTGTACCCGGTAGATCTATTCGGTGTAGTCCGGAGACCCCATAACACCGCCGGTAACTCCTCTATCCAGCATCCAGGAGTTCTCAACAATGGCTTGATCAAACGAGCTTTGATGCCGGCCAAGACTAAGGCATTTGCTCTTTCGACTTGCCCATTTGCTTCCGGGTGTGCGACTGATGCTACATCCAGCCGGATTCCCTTCTCAGCACAAAACCGAGCGAACTCCCCCACAGCAAAGTTGGTGCCATTATCCGTGATAATGCTGTGCGGGTATCCGTATCTCAAGATGATGTCTTTCAGGAATTGCACAGCGGTGTGTCCATCACACTTCCGGATTGGCTTGACTTCTATCCATTTGGTGAACTTTTCCACCATAACCAGTATGTGTGTCATATTGCCTCTTGCCGGCTTGAACTGACCGACCATATCCAGACACCAGACTGCGAATGGCCAAGTGATGGGGATTGTTTTCAGTGCTGACGCCGGCATGTGTATCCGGTGAGCAAATCTCTGGCACCCTCCACACTTACGGACAATATCTTCTGCTTGCTGCAATGCAGTGGGCCAGTAGAACCCATGCCGGAACACCTTTGCCACCAGGGCCCGGGATGATGCATGATGTCCACATTCCCCCTGATGTATTTCCAGTAGCATCTCTTGTCCTTCTGCCGGTTCTACACACCTCTGGAGTACCTCAGTAACACTTCTCTTGTATAGCTCTTGATTGATGACGGTGTATGCTTTTGACCTTCGCATTATCTGCCGGGCTTCCACTTCATTTTCCGGGAGGGTTCCTTCCAAGATATAAGCCATAATGGGCTGTGCCCATCCCGGGACAGGTCTAACCGGGAACATGGGAGCGTCTATGTCCATTGGTTTTGCCGACATCACCTCTATCATCATCTTTCTTTGCCTCTCTGAGCATTGCGATGCAGTCCCCGGGTTCGATGTTATGCTCCCGACATCTACTTCCATGGGTACAGCATCTGAGCCAGGCTCCTTGGGGATGAAGATAGAATCCGACTCGGGTGAGGGTTGAATAGATGGCTTCCTCAAATGCTCCAGGGCTATCCCGGGTGGGATGGCATCCCGAGACGATCCTAGTTTGGACAAGACATCTGATGCCTCGTTTTCTCCTCTGGGTATATGCTTGAACTCGCATCCTTCAAAAAATCCGGATATTTTCTGCACATGAAACCTGTATAAGGCCATGTTTGCATCGAGGGCATCCCAATTCCCCGACACTTGTTGCACCACGAGGTCGGAGTCACCGAAACACTCTATCCGGCGGATGCCGATTTCCTTGGCGACGTTCAGTCCATGAACCAAAGCCTCATATTCTGCGACATTGTTGGATGCCCGAAAATGAATTTGCAGCACATACTTCAGTACATCTTGCTTTGGGGAAGTGAGGACCACTCCGGCACCCAATCTGATCTTAGCCTTTGAGCCATCGAAATGCATCCTCCAGAAATTGTAATCCGGCATCGGAGGTTCATATTGCATCTCGGCCCAGTCCACCAAAAAGTCCGGCAGCGCCTGCGACTTGATGGCATCTCGTCTCTCGTACGCCGGAGCGTATGGAGACAACTGGATGAACCATTTGGCTACCCGGCCGCTAGCTTCCTTGCAACCGATGATCTCGGCCAGAGGAGCTTCGCATACCACTGTGATCGGATGTTCCTGAAAGTAGTGCTTGAGCTTGGTCACTGCCATGTACACCCCATACGCCTTTTTCTGGTAGTGCGGGTAGTTCTGCTTGGATTCCGAGATCACCTCACTGAGGTAATACACCGGCCTCTGTATCAGCTTGCCCCCTTCTTCCCTTTCTACTACCATTGCCACACTGACTACTCGGTTGGTTGCGGCTATATACAGCAGCATAGGTTCCTTGGGTAATGGGGATGCCAACACGGGTGCTGTTGAGAGCATCCTCTTCAAATCGTTGAACGCCGCGTCAGCCTGCGGGGTCCAAACAAATGTCTTGCTCTTCTTCATCAGTTGGTACAGGGGCAAGGCCTTCTCCCCAAGTCGACTCACAAACCGACTAAGGGATGCAAGACACCCGGTAAACTTCTGCACATCCTTGAGACGCACGGGCAATTTCATGCTCTCGATAGCACGAATTTTACCCGGGTTGACCTCGATTCCTCGGCTTGAGATGAGGAAACCGAGTAACTTCCCTGCCGGAACACCAAATGTACATTTATCCGGGTTCAATTTCATCCGGAACCTTCTCAAGTTTTTGAATGTTTCCCTCAGATCCTCTATTAGTGAGGCTTTTTCTTTTGTTTTTATGACTATGTCATCGAGATAGACCTCGGCATTTCGGCCTATCTGGTCATGCAGACATTTCTGCATGCACCTCTGGTATGTAGCACCAACATTCCTCAAACTGAAAGTCATGACACGATAGCAATAAGCCCCATAAGGGGTAATAAAAGCAGTTTTCAACTGATCATCCGGATTCAAAGGTATCTGGTGAAAACCAGAATAGGCATCTAAAAAAGTCAAAAGCTCACTCCCGGCAGTGGAATCTATGACTTGATCTATCCGGGGCAATGGAAAGGGGTCCTTCGGACATGCTTTGTTGAGATTGGTGAAGTCGATGCACATGCGCCACACCTTAAGCAGGAGGGGATCATCTTTCTTCTTCTCTACCAGGACCGGATTCGATATCCAATCCGGGTGCAGCACCTCCATTATGAATCCAGCGGCCAGCAGTATAGCCAGATGCTCCATGACCGCGGCTCTTCTTTCATCCGAGAGGCGCCTAGTTGGTTGCTTCACCGGCTTCGCATCCGGTCTAACAAACAGAGAGTGCTCAGCCAACTCCCTCGGGACGCCTTGCAGATCGTCACTCGACCACGCAAAAGCATCCTGATTCTCACGGAGGAAGTCGACGAGCTCGCCTTCCTATTTTCTGTCCAGGTTGCTGCCAATGATAACCTGGCGCTCCGGGTTGCTGGGGTCCACGCACACCTTCTTGGTCTCTTTGGGGGGCTGAAATGATGCCCCCTGCTCCGGGTTCACCATCCCGGGCATTCCGAGTTGGGAGGTCTTGGCCATTGCCACCACCTGCTGGATCCTCTTCTTTTCTTCCGCGATCACCAGAGACTCAGCCAAGCACGACCCCGCCGAGGCACATTCCATGGAGCGCTTGTGGTCTCCCGAGATGGTGATTATGCCGTTAGGTCCCGGCATCTTCATCTTGAGGTAGCCCATGTGGGTCGAGATCATGAACTTGGCGAGGGCCAGCCTGCCGATCAGTGCGTGATATGGGCTCTCGAGGTCCACTACCTCGAACTCCAAGCTCTCGGTTCGGCAGTTCTCCCGAGTTCCGAATAGCACCTCAACCCAGATCTTTCCCATGGGCGAGCAAGAGACTCCGGGCACAATGCCGTGGAAGGTTGTCTCGGTAGGCAGCAGGGTGTTCATGGATACTCCCAGCTTCAGCATCGTGTCCTTGTACATGATGTTAATGGCACTGCCATTGTCGATCAGAACCCGGCTGAAGCGGACGTTGAGGTTGGGTCCGACAAAAGTTGGGTCCACCACCAAGGCATACGCCCCCGGCTTAGGCATAACTCGGGGGTGATCCTTCCGGCTCCACGTGATCTCCATCTCGGACCAGTGCAAGAACTTGGGCACCGCCGGGATCACAACATTCACCTCCAGGGCACGCTGCCGCACACTCTTACGGTCAGTGGGTTCGGTCACGAAGACCACATAGCTTTGATGTGCCTCCCGATAGTTGCTCTGCTGCTGTCCGGCTTGGTTACTGGGGCCTGCACCGTTGTCGTTCCGGGTGTGCACCATATTCACTGGCCGAGGTGGGGGTCCTCGCGGAGGAGGGGGAAGTCGTACAGCGTTGGCCCCCGATGTCGGAGGAGGGGGTCTCGGGATATTGGGCCGAGATGCCGGAGCACTCTGCCGAATAGCTCCCGAGCTGCCTTCCTGCAACGTGCGCTAATACCAGCTGCACTGCCGAGTAGAGTGGTTTGCGGGCTTGTTGGCCTCCAAAGTATGGTAGCAGCATGGCTTGTTCAGCATTTCCTCATATGTCAGGGGCTTCTTTTGTTCCACCCAGGTCTTTTGCACCTCCTGACTCTGACCCCAAGTCGGGCCATTTGTCTTTTGACGCTGGCTGTTGCCGGCATCCTCCTGCTCCCGGGTCACTGCTGCGACGTGCTGCGCGGCATGGTGGTACTCGGGCTGATTCCTTTTGTGGCCGAACTCCTGGCGATCATGGCTCCTGCTCGGTCCTGAACGCTGAGGTCCCGCATTCCTCCTGTTGGAGTTACCGACATCCACCAGGGGTTGCATGGGATCTCCAAGCATGTAGGTATCGGCGATGCGCATGGTCTCTGCCAAGGTCGTTGGCATCTTTCTTTGCAACTTCTGCCACAGCATAGAGCCATGCCGGCATCCTTGTGCAAACCAGGAGATGGCCTGTGCCTCTACCACTCCTTCGCAAGAGTTGCGAATATTGCTCCACCGGGTAAGGTACTCCCGGTCAGTCTCATTACTCCTTTGCCTACAGATGGCGAGCTGCTGAGGTCTGTTTGGCCTTTTGTACGTGCTGGTGAAGTTGCTGATGAATGCCTCCTCGAAATCTAACCAGCAGTCTATGCTGCCAGCTCTCAGGTTGTTCAACCAGATCCGGGCAGGTCCTTCCAACATCTGCGGTACGTAACGTACCGCCCATCGTCTGTTTCCACCGGCTATGCTTACTGCAGTTACATAGTCGGTTAGCCAGTCCTCCGGCTTCTTGCTGCCGTCATAGGTCTTGGCACCCCTGTTGAGCTGAAAGTTCTGAACAGGTGGTTCCCGCATGATCCGAGGTCCGAAGCAGGCAGGTCCCGGAGGTCCTTGCTCTTCCACCAACTCGGACTGGTGAATCCGGTCGAGCCGGAATCTGGCATCTGCCGGGTTCAGCTGCCTGGTTCCTATCCGAGATCCCAAAGGGTTCTCGTCTGGCTGATACCCGAGCTGCTGCAGCCTCGAGTTGCCGTCATTGAGCTGGTTCTGCGCAGGGATCATGGCCTGCTGAGGGACAGAGGCGACCTCCCTCTGCGGGTTTCCCTGAACATGAGGAGGGTTCCGAGGTGGATTACCACGGCCGACAGGGTTATTGTTTCCTACACCCTGGTTACCATCCTCACGGGTACTTCCCGCCTGCCCCGAGTTACGCTGTCCGGCTTGCCCGGCTTGCCGGATACCGGCGAAGGCCGGGTCATAGGTCTGTAGCTGCTTGTTCTTCCCGGAACCTCGACTCCGGCTTCGGCTCTTGCTCTTGCTTTTGCTTCTGCTCGGATGCGGGGAAGAGGCCTCCCCGTCCGACTTCTGGCTATTGGGTCTGGCTGAGTGCACTTGGGACCCTGCCCCGGGGTTCTTCTTCTTGAAGGCCTGATTCTGACGGTTGGCCTCAATCACCAACTC
The DNA here is from genome assembly GCA_026929855.1 of Poa annua. Taxonomy (NCBI): domain Eukaryota; kingdom Viridiplantae; phylum Streptophyta; class Magnoliopsida; order Poales; family Poaceae; genus Poa; species Poa annua. The sequence goes on from CM049431.1 coordinate 15,491,906, forward strand.
GTTTACCCACTCCTGCTGCTTGCGCAGGGCCTCACCGGATAACCCCACCAATTCGGCCATGGCGGCTTCGGCGGCCCTAAGAGTTTTCGCCGGTGAGCTGTACACCGGCTTCCCCGCTGAAATCCGACTTTCCATGTGACTGGTGGCGGCTCCACCAGCCAGCTCCTCATTCACCATTCTTCCTTTCTTGCGCAGATCCACGATGCGCTTGTCCCGGGAGTCTATCTTAAGGAACCCGTGAGCTGCATTGTACTCCCGGAGGCTGGCATTGAGCTCGCGACGGATTTCGGCGATCTCCTGCGCTTCAGCGAGTAGCAACCTCCGCTGTTCCTCTAAGTCAGCCGAGGTGGCCTGGGTATCGGCTTCAGCAGCCACAGGTACAGTACACTTGGCCACCAGCCCCGAGAGGGGATCCGGGCGACGCCACGGCTGGGATGGCTGTGGATCGCCATCTCGGGCCGCAGGTCTTTCCTGCGGGGGTTTGGCCAAACGGGGGTAGCCGCTCCCGGTATCGCCGTCAGCGTCCTGGTACTCCTCCTCGGTTGCCCCGACCATCATCACCGCGACGGAACTCGGGGGGCGACCGGCACGCAGACCCCGAGCAGCGCAGAGCATGGGCGGGTCCTCAGCTTCTAGGACCGTGTCCGGGTAGCTACAGACAACCTCAGTGGCGACGTAGGTGGTGAAACCACCAAAGTCAATGAGACATCCGTTTACCGGAAAGGGCCTGTTCCGGAAGCATCCTTCGTTGTCACTGACGAAGTCCATCTCCCCTAGCCTTATGACCAGGCCAGAGAGAACCCGAACGTCGAAATGAACGGGGGAGCCCGTCCGGATGTGTACACCAGCCAACGCCTCTGTCAGACCCACGGTGGGCGCCAACTGTCGTGGTGGTGTCACGGCAGATGCCATAGGATGGCTAATGTGTGGGGCCGATGGACGTTGGTGGATCCGGGGAGGGATAGCGAGCTGATTAGCCCACGCGAGGAGGATCCCGGTATGACAGGAACAAGAAACAAGATCTAAGTGCAAAGGGGAAGATCTAACAAACACGAACAAATGCACGAAGGCACACAACACACACACACACGATATACCCAGGTTCAGGGCCCTCGTGAGGAGGTAACACCCCTACTCCTGCCTTTCCTCTATATATATTTGTGGTACAAGAACTACAACTTGCTGCTAGATCTCTCAAAGGGAGGAGTACCAAGAACTAGATGAACTCAAGGTGAGAAGGAGTAAATACTCTAAGAGTAAATGTGACTATAGCTTTGGCTCCGAAGTTGGCCTCTCCCCCTCAGGAGCAGTTATGGCGCCTTTTATAGAGTTCCGGCCAGGAGGGCCGGAAACCCTAAATCGGCTTGGCCCCACCGGACAGGCCTATCCGGCATGCCGTCACCGGCTAGTGCGACCTAGTCGCCGGGCTATCCGGTGTAGCCCCTTCGTCATCATCTCGATAAGGACGGCAGGCGCCGTCCTGCACCATCATTGTCCCCCTGTCAGAGACAGGACAAGTCTTTGCCCATCCCGGATACCCTTTTCCGGATTGCCGGGCTAGGCATGTCAGGTCTTGTCGTACCACGATCGTACCGGCTGACGCTCTCCCGTGTCAGGCGGGAGGTGACCATGCTTCCGTGTCAGGCGGGAGGTGACCATGCTTCCGTGTCAGGCGGAATGGTACTTCCCCCCGCGACAGACGGGAAAGCCTGCTATAGACCGTTGACGGTCTACCGGGAGCCCTCTCGCCGGCTACCTCCTCGCTTGCCACTGTGAGCCTCTTCTGCATAAGATCAAGACCGAGACACACATTCCGGTTAGTACCTACCCGGACTACCTATCCGGTAAGGCCGAGTACTCCTCCTTCCGGGAGTTTCCTCGGAGCCCGAGATCCGGGATCCTTTTCGGAGGGGTCCGAGCTCGTCTCAGGATGAGTATCTCTAGGCCTAGCCTCCCGAAGATGTCTTAGCCTATCAGCAAAGACATCTTCGAGAAGCTAGTTCTTAGAGGAACCACCCGCTTATGCTTGTGCTGCGATTGTGCAGGCCGGGGGTGTCTATTTATAGCTGCGAGAACTGACCCTTGCGCCTGCCAGGAGGCACTTTGTCCTCTACCAGCGCTCAATGGTCAAGTTGCCCTTTCAGCACACCAGGATGTGTCCCTTGCTCTCGCCAAAGGTCAAATACTGTTGGCATCTTACTGAATTATACCGGGATCTGCCCCTACCCGGGGGGCAGCCCCCCGACAGCTACGGGCTGGTTTGCTGGGCTGATGGGCCGAGACAGCGCGCACGGGGTAAATAATACTGGGTCGGCTTGTTTTCTCCTTTTCCTATTTTCTTTTATCAAATTAATTTCTGTTTTCAAAACTGATTTCTAAAATGATTTTTAAACTTATTTAAAACATTTCAGAAAAATTCATAAAAATATGTTTTGGAAAGGTTATTAAAATTAGAACTTTATAGAAGTATCTTGATAAACAAATAACCAATTAAATAAGGAATGTTATAAGGAGTTCAATTTCACCTCTTTTATGGAATACAAAATTATTCAAACTAATAAATAACTTTAAATTATTCTTTTTGTGATGCAATGTCTATATGATGAATGATGCATGAATGCAAGGTTTTAAATTTTTGAGAAATTTGGGATGTTACAAAGGGGTAACCGTTTGATATAACCTTGTCAGGGGGTGACCCCGTCGTCCACGAGTGGCGGTGGCGCCAGGCGCGGTGTTGGTTCCTTCGGGTGCGCGCCTGCTGGCGCGGGCGGCGCGAGTGGTGCGAGTGTCCGTCATGTCGCGGAAGCGGCTCGAAGGTCGTTGACGCGCCTCAATCTCCTACCTGGCGCGCCAAATGTCGGAGAGTGACTCCCAGGGTACAGGGATAGTCACACTCTGAAGAGTAGTTCGAAGGGGGATTGAACACGGAGGTCAGACAACCCTCGAGAGGCTCGACGACGGTGCTCGCCCAGCTTGGAGAGGGACAACATGACAAAGACGGAACGCCAACCCGTACTTAGGTTCACGGCCCTCAGGAGGAGGTAACATCGCTACTCCTTCCTGTCTTTATTGCACTGTGAAGGTTACAGTACAACGAGCTTGCCAAGGGCTCTCTTGAGGCAGTTTTGTGCTTGAAGAGGGAAGCTATGGTTTTCTTCCTCCTCGAGCAGTTGGCTATCGTACACGATTGGCTAGGGTTCCAAGGGTTCAGAATGCGATCCTTTGCTATGGTGGTGCTCCTGCCCCTTTTATAGGTGCCTCGGGCCTCATCCTTACACTTTATGCAGCGGATGGGTTCCCACATGGCAGTGGTACGAAGGAATGGAGTTCACCGCCGCAGAATTGACCATGCACACGGTGAACGGGAATCCGGCACCTAGAGGGGGGGGGTGAATAGGTGCTATTACAAAATTTAGGTCTTTTCAAATTTAGGCTCAACACAAAGGTAAATTCTCTAGATATGCAACTATGGTGAATTTACCTAAATGACAATCTAAGCAATAACAAGATAAACAAGCTAACAAGACAAACAAGTAAGGGACCAAGATAAGGGGAACCGAGTGAAGCACGCGTATACGAAGATGTAATCCCGAGTTCCACCCAAGGGTGTACGTCTCGTTTGGAGAGGTGTGCGCTACCACAACAGGTTAGCCGCAACGCCACAAAGGCTCACCTTCTTCTCCGATGAACTCAACCACAAAGGTTGCGAGTCCACCTTCCACTATTGATCCCCTTTTAGGGCGGAGATCGAATCCCTTACAAACGCTTGAGGCACACACCCACAACTTAATTGGGGGCTCTCAAGATGACTACAAAAGGTCAAGGACCACAAAAAGGTCAAGGCAACACACAGATTACAACAATGGTGAACTAGGTTTTCCCACCAGAAACCCTAGCCACGAAATCCCCAAGTGAATGGGGAGGAATGTAACAACCCCAATTTTGCTAATTGGTAAATAGGATTTGTTTGTGCATCATGAGCATCATTTGCATCTAATTAAAAATGTGCACAAAATTTGAGTTTAAAAATTAAAAGAGAAAACACTTAAGTGGCTAAACCACTTGTTATTCTAAATGTGTTAAAAAGATTTAAAATTTTTCAAAATCCAAAGTTGTCAATGGCTTCCTTGTGAAATTCTGAGTTCCCTGGTATTTTTGTACAAATTTTCTATTCACAAAAAGGCCCTCAAATGATTTAATTTCCAAAGCAGGGGCCTGTTTTCAAAGATTTTGTGGATTTCCAAAGAGCCAGGGGGTTTTCCGCAAAATTGGCCGAGTCGTCTCCTTCCTTCTCACCGGCGCGCACGCTGTCGACTCCTCCGCCGTCCGTCGCCTGCCCTGCATCAAGATCCCCGCCGCCAACGTCGAGACCCCTACAAGTACCTCCTCCGCCGCCGGAGAAGCCCAGTTCTTCTTCTCCTCTCCCGTTCTTCTTCAATTCCTCACCACGGCCGAAACCCTAGCTCCGGCTTCGTCGGCGATTCCCGGCCGCTCCGGGCAACGCCTTGCTCCAGCGAGATGCTCTGGAGAAGCTCCGTGGTCTTCTCTCCCTCCTCGCTGAGCTGTGCCTGCTGGGAAGCTCCTAGCGCGACGGATTTCGCCGCCGCGTCCGTATCATTCTCAACTCCGGCCGCCGCGGTTCGAGCTCGATTCCGGCGAACCCCGGCCTCCCCGCGCTTCCTCGACGCCTCCACGGCCACCAGGGTGAGCTGCTGGTCCTCCCGGACCTCTTTTCCCTCTCCCTCCCGCTCCTTTTGCTCCGGCCGCCGTGCGCCGCCGCCAGCCTTCGCTCCGGCGAGCGCTCCGCCCTCCCCGGCGACCATTTGCGGGCGGCGCCGCCACCCCTCGGTCGCCCACGTCTGTGCGTGCCCAACGCGCGTAGCCGCGCCTCCTCTCGCGCTCGCAATTGACGAATTGGTGATCGACAGGGAGGATTCCTCCATTGCTGACGTCAGCTGACGTCAGCGCCTCAATTTCTTTTCCTTTTACTGAAATTATTTAATCCTTTTCTATTTTATGTATTCATTTAATTATGACATGTGGGGTCCCCTGTCAGAATTTTAATGTTTTCCAGAAATGATTTCTTAAATCTAGAAATATTTAGAAAAGTTATTTAATTTCATAAATATTTTAAATTAATTTAAATTTGTTTAATCTTTGGAAATTCATAAGTAATTCATTTTAAATCAGAAAAATGTGATTAATATATCAAAATTTGCAGAAAAATAAGATCTATTTAATTATGTCCAAATCATGCATATTTAAACAACTTTGAACCATGTTTATAATAGAGGAACAAATTACACCCTTTCTTTTAAATATGGGATTTGTCGAATGGCACCTCTCGGGCATTCGCACTCCATTTAAAATGTCCTTCCATGTGTAGGATTTACATTTCAATACTTTAACTTGTCATGTCATGCATTGTGCGCATTGCATCTATGCCTTGGTTGAATGTTATTTCTCGTTTCTTTTCCGATGTCTCGTTCTTGCGGTAGAATGCGAATCCGAAGTGGGGTTCGACCACACCGAAGGCTTGATGGATCATCGACGACTTACCCAAGCAGGAATCTATGAAGAGTTATTTTGGTTATCTCGATCAAGTGAAGCCGAGGATTTCCAATTGCTATATATCTTGTTATCGAAGAGCAAGGCAAGCATAACCTCTTATCTGCACATATATGGTTTCAAAGTATTTGATTCTGGTATTATGCATGCGATTCAAATGTGGTTTTGAGTTGAGGTTTAGAGTGTCTTGAGTGTGGCATCGCGAGTGTCTGCTATGCTTAGCCCTGCTTAGATCTTCACTCTGTTCCATCCGGTTGATGAACCAGAGCTGTGAAGGATGACGTGGTATGGTGAGGGATGTGTTTAATATGCTAAAGGCTTGGATGGGAGGCCACATAGGGATTGTGGTGGGTTGTTCCGTTCTTGCCGACCTAGGAACTGAGTTCTCGTCTTCGGAACCAAGACTATTCGTGCATCCACACAGGGCTCGGAAACCCCTCGACCCCAACTTGTCTAGCCTACTAAGTGAAACCACTAGTTCGAGTTTTCCATTTGCGTGTGCGGTAAAATGAGTTGAAGAGAATTAGGGCCAGGTTCAAGTGGGCTGCGGTCACAGATCTTGGACTTGGCAACCCGCACTAGAGACCGCTGCGCGTGGTCAGATCTACTGCTGTGGCTCATGGACATAGGCGAAGCTTGGGAAAGGTCGTGGCCAACCTTTCTGCCGGCACTCCCCGGAAGAGTGCTAATACGTTGGCGCATCGGTTGCTTGGCGTGTGTGGGTAGTTACACCCCCTGCAGGGTAAATCTTTTCGGAAAGCCGTGTCCACGGTTATGGACGACTTGGTACCTTATGTCTGATGATCATAGATAACAAGAATCTAATTATAAAACTTGCCAACTAAGGGAGGATCGCTTCCTCGGGTTGAGCGAGGGGGTGATTCTGGTGGGTGGTACAACTCATGATGATCTGGTGGAGATTGAAGATGTGGATGAAGCTAGTGTTACTCCCTTACCCCATTTTAAAAGTCTACTGATGCGAGATTCTCTCCTCCCTCAATTTGAGAACAAAGATGGCTTTATGCAAAAGACATTCATGATACTCTCTGAACGAGCAGATATCTAGCAGGTTAAATAAGTCTTGTTGAGTACCTCCTGTACTCAGCCTTGCGCAATTATTGGACAGGTGTGTTTTCTGGACATCGGCATCGACGAGTAGGTTGGGGTTCCCAGACGGCAGCCTGGAATCTATGGACTGGGACGTCGCCGTTATGCTTTGGCCTCTTAGGCCTTTTGCTAGTTTTGCTATGTCCAATAGCATAATCTGTCTTCCGTTGTATTGGTGATTGACAGGTCAGTGACCTTATTTTCATGGTATTTGCCTCTTAGCTCCTTATAGAGCTTAATATATCGTTTCTTGTGTTGTAGGGTCTCTGTTGTGCTACCGATTTACAACTGTTGGCTTCCGAGATCCTTGTTAGGCTTATCTCAGATTAAGGTCTCGGATTTGTCTAGCTTGGCTCTTGTGGGTGCTACAGGTTTTGGTATCAGAGCAGGACCGCCTGTAGGAAAACCTTTCTATTGGTCGATGTTGAGTCTAGTGGTTGTGAAAAATATCTGAAAGCTAAAACTATTTGCAAAAATCAAGATAAGCTTCTTTTTACTTCTTATCTGGTATCGCTCTAATTCTGGGTCACCTTACCTTGTTTTGGTTGAAAACATTTGCTCTCTCGTTCTCCCGGTCATTCAAAATATAGGTGCACCAAATGCAGGTCGTTTCTCAGCCAAGTTGACCTAGTGTTAAGTTTTCTGGAGTCTCGTGTGTTCCTCGATCCGTCTCCCTCTCATTTGTAATGAGAGATTCCTTTTCCTCTTGATCTCTCAACCTTCCGTTTCTGCATCATTCTATTCCAATGTTACAGATTCCTTTCACCTTGAAGATCTCCTTTTCTTCTTTTGATACTTCGGAAGCTGTGGTTGGTCTCTGAAGCTATCTCGTGATTACTACATCGTTGTGCCTTGTGACACTCGAATGGTAGTTACTCTTTCTTTTGGCTTTCATCCTAGACTTGAACCGAAGGTCCCAGATTGTGCTGTTGGTGGTGTGTTGAGTCATGTTGGTTGTTAGCCATGTGATGCTCACTCTATCAGTACATGATGCTGACCTTTAACCCAAGATCCATCTTGTTGATCCCTGAGGAATGCTTGCTTCCTCAGAAGGGCTAGTAATGTCAATTCTAGCTAGCCTTCCAGCTGGTGGTTTTGTCGTAAATGGCCTACGACATCCAAGGTTTACTCCTTCCACTAGCTTTGGCAGAGGTTCTATCATGGAACCAAAAGGATCACGACAAGAGTGCTCTTTATGAGTCTCACATCTAAGTTGGTGACTCTGCCACACCCTTCTTATCAGAGCAAGTTATCAGATGTATGCTAACTTGAGCATCTGCATCTTAGGGTTTACCTGAGAAAGTTGCTTCTTTCGTGTTTGTCTTCCGACCCGTGTATGCCACTTGGCATCCAAGTGGTAAATCTGCATTGGTGTACCAACGCATGTTGCTCTTGTGGTCCGTCGTGACATTCCACTTCGGGATGTTAGGGAGAAACAAACTCCCGTACCTCGTCCATTACAGGACCAGGTCAAAGTGCTGTAGTCCGTAGATTAAGATGCTTCGTTTTCTTCTAATCTGTTCCATCTCAAGGTGTCACCATCTTGTATATCAAAAGGTCGTGATGTGTCTCATGACTTTATTGATGCAGTGATGCTTTTCACGTCCTTACTCACGCTTTTCTCCTAGCTGCTCGTGCTCGGAATGCTATGGCGAGTGTATTGATGTGATTATCAAATATTCTTAGCAAATTTTCATTACTTTGACATATAAGGACATTTGATTCCTTCCTTGTGTGATTGGTTATCCGGTCACTAAGTGAAGTCGACTGTGCTGCCAAGTCCGTTGTTCTGGTGCACATACTCGGTCAAAGAGTTAGGTTTTTACCAACGCTCTTAAAGCCACATCGTTTTGCTTTTATAAGCAAGACTCCTGTCTACCTGTGTTGTCATGCGGAAGCAAAATGGTATATCCTAATGGATTTGCTATAATCCCAATCTTTGATTTGATTTGGGCTATCGTCAAACCAAACTCAGTCCCAAGGACCATCTTGGTGATGTTTTCCCTATGGTGTTTCGCCAGTGTACATCTTCATGTCCTTGGTCTGACCAATATTTTGCCTTGTTCATGTATCATATGATTCCATCTTGATGGAATATCTTAATAAGCTTGTTGTTGAGCCCATCGATAACATTCTTATTGCCTCCATGTCTGAAGAGGATCATTATGAACCTTTGGCAATAATATTGGAAACTTTTGAGAACCATCTTTGTGTCATCATGAAGTATGTGTTCTTGATGTTGGAAGTAACCTCTTCTGGTTCACGTGCATTGCTAAAAGATGTCGCCGTGAATCCAAGTAGAGTTTTCCTTGTTTCCTCGGGAATCATCTCTAGTCGGTCATGTCTGTGCGGACTATTCATGGGATGACAAGTTGTTACCTGCATACCTTGAAGAAGTTATTTATGCACACCAAGCCACTGACTGATTGGATCAAGAACGAGAAGAAGTTGGAAGACTTCGTTATCTTCTTTGTTGTTTCCCAAGAAGGACACAATTGTGTTTGTTGCATATTAATCATGTAGGTGCATTTGTCTTTTGACAAATTGCTAATGCACGATTCTTGCAATCTCGCTCATCTTTTCGAGCTTGACATTGTTGTCCACATCTTGAGAATCTACAACCTTTCCCCGATGTTAACCATTGCACCTATCCGTTCGGACGTTCTTAGTCTGAACTTTCGTCACATCTAACCAGAGCTGAATCTCAAGCAGCAACGATGGTTGGTGTCCCTTAAGGATTTTGACATAGGTCTTTTTGTACTCCGGCAAGATTAATGTTGTGGTTGACACACTTAGTCGGAAGGTCTATCGCCGAAATTCCTAGAATCTTCAAGAACAACCACTCCCCATGAGGATTGTTGTGCGGCTTGTTCTAAAAGTTGCCCCTTATGGTATCTCCCTTTCCAAAGCCCGATGTTTACCTCCTCACCTATTAAAGGCTTGTCATGAGCTTGAAATGGGAATCCAGAAGATCAAGAAGAAGTTCTCTCCTCTGATGATCTCGGAGGTTCTGAATGTCTCCCGATTGATCATCCTGATCCTTTTCTTATCCTTTGATAACATATCCATCATGAGAATTCTCTTCCATGGTGATCTTCAACGTTCTGTTGATCGATTCTTCCTTACTTTTGCTTGTACTTGAAATTCTTTTCAAATCACACGTTGTGTGAATTTGTCAGTCATCTTAGGACCCTGGACTTTTAATCATGTGGCAAACATCTTGTAAGCCAAATGGTTGAAATCTAAAAAGAGTTCTTCCTTTTGTTGTATCAAGATCCTGTTATCTATCCAGCTTGACCTTGTGCAAAGCTCATATTCTAATCCTTTCGAAGAACAGTTGTTTACCACCTTGAAACTTCTTCCTTTCCATCTGTTACCTTGATGTGTTTCAGGTTAGTTAGCTCAAGAGTTGTTTTGCACACTCCTCCCTTGAGTTGACCATGAGATACTCGATCTTTTAAAGATCCTCGTTCTAGAGTTATTTCCCTCTTCTCTTTGGTGTAGTTGAAGAACCGTCCGACGAGACATGAAGTGTGGAATCATTTCTGAAGTAAAATATCAACCTCTTCGTGAAACAAGATCGTCGTGGGAACGACAAGATCATCCAAGACCGGTGTAGCCTTCTTCTCTGTATCTCTTTTCCTACCCAAGGAATCTCGGGGACAAGATTCTTGTAAGGGGGATAGATCTGTAACAACCCCAATTTTGCTAATTGGTAAATAGGATTTGTTTGTGCATCATGAGCATCATTTGCATCTAATTAAAAATGTGCACAAAATTTGAGTTTAAAAATTAAAAGAGAAAACACTTAAGTGGCTAAACCACTTGTTATTCTAAATGTGTTAAAAAGATTTCAAATTTTTCAAAATCCAAAGTTGTCAATGGCTTCCTTGTGAAATTCTGAGTTCCCTGGTATTTTTGTACAAATTTTCTATTCACAAAAAGGCCCTCAAATGATTTAATTTCCAAAGCAGGGGCCTGTTTTCAAAGATTTTGTGGATTTCCAAAGAGCCAGGGGGTTTTCTGCAAAATTGGCCGAGTCGTCTCCTTCCTTCTCACCGGCGCGCACGCTGTCGACTCCTCCGCCGTCCGTCGCCTGCCCTGCATCAAGATCCCCGCCGCCGACGTCGAGACCCCTACAAGTACCTCCTCCGCCGCCGGAGAAGCCCAGTTCTTCTTCTCCTCTCCCGTTCTTCTTCAATTCCTCACCACGGCCGAAACCCTAGCTCCGGCTTCGTCGGCGATTCCCGGCCGCTCCGGGCAAGGCCTTGCTCCGACGAGATGCTCTGGAGAAGCTCCGTGGTCTTCTCTCCCTCCTCGCTGAGCTGTGCATGCTGGGAAGCTCCTAGCGCGACGGATTTCGCCGCCGCGTCCGTATCATTCTCAACTCCGGCCGCCGCGGTTCGAGCTCGATTCCGGCGAACCCCGGCCTCCCCGCGCTTCCTCGACGCCTCCACGGCCACCAGGGTGAGCTGCTGGTCCTCCCGGACCTCTTTTCCCTCTCCCTCCCGCTCCTTTTGCTCCGGCCGCCGTGCGCAGCCGCCAGCCTTCGCTCCGGCGAGCGCTCCGCCCTCCCCGGCGACCATTTGCGGGCGGCGCCGCCACCCCTCGGTCGCCCGCGTCTGTGCGCGCCCAACGCGCTTAGCCGCGCCTCCTCTCGCGCTCGCAATTGACGAATTGGTGATCGACAGGGAGGATTCCTCCATTGCTGACGTCAGCTGACGTCAGCGCCTCAATTTCTTTTCCTTTTACTGAAATTATTTAATCCTTTTCTATTTTATGTATTCATTTAATTATGACATGTGGGGTCCCCTGTCAGAATTTTAATGTTTTCCAGAAATGATTTCTTAAATCTAGAAATATTTAGAAAAGTTATTTAATTTCATAAATATTTTAAATTAATTAAAATTTGTTTAATCTTTGGAAATTCATAAGTAATTCATTTTAAATCAGAAAAATGTGATTAATATATCAAAATTTGCAGAAAAATAAGATCTATTTAATTATGTCCAAATCATGCATATTTAAACAACTTTGAACCATGTTTATAATAGAGGAAAAAATTACACCCTTTCTTTTAAATATGGGATTTGTCGAATGGCACCTCTCGGGCATTCGCACTCCATTTAAAATGTCCTTCCATGTGTAGGATTTACATTTCAATACTTTAACTTGTCATGTCATGCATTGTGCGCATTGCATCTATGCCTTGGTTGAATGTTATTTCTCGTTTCTTTTCCGATGTCTCGTTCTTGCGGTAGAATGCGAATCCGAAGTGGGGTTCGACCACACCGAAGGCTTGATGGATCATCGACGACTTACCCAAGCAGGAATCTATGAAGAGTTATTTTGGTTATCTCGATCAAGTGAAGCCGAGGATTTCCAATTGCTATATATCTTGTTATCGAAGAGCAAGGCAAGCATAACCTCTTATCTGCACATATATGGTTTCAAAGTATTTGATTCTGGTATTATGCATGCGATTCAAATGTGGTTTTGAGTTGAGGTTTAGAGTGTCTTGAGTGTGGCATCGCGAGTGTCTGCTATGCTTAGCCCTGCTTAGATCTTCACTCTGTTCCATCCGGTTGATGAACCAGAGCTGTGAAGGATGACGTGGTATGGTGAGGGATGTGTTTAATATGCTAAAGGCTTGGATGGGAGGACACATAGGGATTGTGGTGGGTTGTTCCATTCTTGCCGACCGAGGAACTGAGTTCTCGTCTTCGGAACCAAGACTATTCGTGCATCCACACAGGGCTCGGAAACCCCTCGACCCCAACTTGTCTAGCCTTCTACGTGAAGCCACTAGTTCGAGTTTTCCATTTGCGTGTGCGGTAAAATGAGTTGAAGAGAATTAGGGCCAGGTTCAAGTGGGCTGCGGTCACAGATCTTGGACTTGGCAACCCGCACTAGAGACCGCTGCGCGTGGTCAGATCTACTGCTGTGGCTCATGGACATAGGCGAAGCTTGGGAAAGGTCGTGGCCAACCTTTCTGCCGGCACTCCCCGGAAGAGTGCTAATACGTTGGCGCATCGGTTGGTTGGCGTGTGTGGGTAGTTACACCCCCTGCAGGGTAAATCTTTTCGGAAAGCTGTGTCCACGGTTATGGACGACTTGGTACCTTATGTCTGATGATCATAGATAACAAGAATCTAATTATAAAACTTGCCAACTAAGGGAGGATCGCTTCCTCGGGTTGAGCGAGGGGGTGATTCTGGTGGGTGGTACAACTCATGATGATCTGGTGGAGATTGAAGATGTGGATGAAGCTAGTGTTACTCCCTTACCCCATTTTAAAAGTCTACTGATGCGAGATTCTCTCCTCCCTCAATTTGAGAACAAAGATGGCTTTATGCAAAAGACATTCATGATACTCTCTGAACGAGCAGATATCTAGCAGGTTAAATAAGTCTTGTTGAGTACCTCCTGTACTCAGCCTTGCGCAATTATTGGACAGGTGTGTTTTCTGGACATCGGCATCGACGAGTAGGTTGGGGTTCCCAGACGGCAGCCTGGAATCTATGGACTGGGACGTCGCCGTTATGCTTTGGCCTCTTAGGCCTTTTGCTAGTTTTGCTATGTCCAATAGCATAATCTGTCTTCCGTTGTATTGGTGATTGACAGGTCAGTGACCTTATTTTCATGGTATTTGCCTCTTAGGTCCTTATAGAGCTTAATATATCGTTTCTTGTGTTGTAGGGTCTCTGTTGTGCTACCGATTTACAACTGTTGGCTTCCGAGATCCTTGTTAGGCTTATCTCAGATTAAGGTCTCGGATTTGTCTAGCTTGGCTCTTGGGGGTGCTACAAGGAAATGCAAATCCCTTCGGTGAAGATGTAGATCCGGGCCTTCTCCTCCAATCCTCCAAAGATCAACGAATTTGGGTGGAGGGATTGGGAGATCTTGTTGATTTGAGCTTTCAAGAATAGTAGGAGAGAGAAAATCTGAGAGCTCACTGTTCTTGAGTGAGTGAGGGGGTATTTATACCCCCTCCCAAAATCTGGCCGTTGGCTGCCTCGGGGACCCGGAAATTCCGATATAAGTGACAGCCGGAAATTCCGGGGCATTCGGAATATCCGAGTCTGTGAAATATCCGAGTTGAATTTCCGGTTGAAGTCATAACCACTTTGACATCTTGACTTAGCCAAATTTCTGAGGGTGACTCGGAAATTCCGAGTCAGTGAAATTTCCGAGCTGAATTTCCGGTTGAAGTCAGAACCACTTTGACATCTTGACTTAGCCAAATTTCAGAGGGTGACTCGGAAATTACGAGTCAGTGAAATTTCCGAGCTGAATTTCCGGTTGAAGTCAGAACCACTTTGACATCTTGACTTAGCCAAATTTCTGAGAGTGACTCGGAAATTCCGAGTCAGTGAAATTTCCGAGCTGAATTTCCGGTTGAAGTCAGAACCACTTTGTGATTTTTCCTTAGCCATTTTTCTGTTAGGTATAGGAGACCCGGAATTTCCGATACTGGAAATTTCCGGTTCCAATAATCCGATTCTGGGAAGAATTCCAGAAACTCTTTTTCTCTACATTTTGGCTTTGGGATATGTGATATGCAACTCACACAAACTGAAATACTTAGCAATAGGATTAGTACATCATTGGTATTGTTAACTAACACTCAAAACACTAGGGATTAAGAAATGTTCTTTCAATCTCCCCCTTTTTGGTGTTAGATGACAATACCAAGATTTGCAAAGACACAAAATGCAATATCATGTTTTTGACAGAAAATGGCTCCCCCTAAACAAGTGCATAAAAGCAACACAATATGACAAAGGATAGGAGCAATTTTATAACCACAAACACAAGATATCACATAGGAGAAAGGAGACAAAATGTAAGGTTATAGTAGCATTTGAGACTAGATAGATTTTCATACCTTGTGTATATAGGATATGAAGAGAATACCAACACAATAAATTTGAAGTCTCAACCATAGGAGGATAATGATAGCATAACATTGTCTCAATACACAAAGTCATCACACATAGAAAATAAAAGAGTTCAACAAATAACCTCAAACAAGATAAATGGACACAAGCGCAAATAAATGGTAAACGCATATGCTTGTGTCCGAACCCTTGCAAATCCCCGAAGACCTACTAGAGCAACTTCTCCCCCTTTGGCATCTAAACGCCAAAAAGGAAGAGGAGCGATGCTACGTCCCGTGAAGGTCGTCAGTCCGAGGGGGTCTCCTCATCATCATCATCATTATCATCATCCTCATCATCCTCCTCATACTCTGCCTCCTCATCATCATCTTCCTCCTCCTCATCATCATCATAATCATGTCCAGTGGTGTACGAGCTGCCGCCAAGGTCATGGTCAATCTGAGTCCACGGAGCCAAAGAACCCTGGTTCCACTGAGCAAAGGTCAGGGGATCAGAGAGTTCTGCAGGAGCAGGAGAGCCAGACGCATGATGAAGGATCAAGTCTTGCTTGTAGGACAGCTGACGGCGATCCTTGTAGGCAGTGTATTGCTCCTTGCGTATGTCCACATTCATGCACATGATGTTGCGTTGGAACCAATTCAGCTTCTTTACCTTCGCATGAGTGGCTAGGACATAAGTAGGAGCAGCCGCCCTCCTAGCATCACCCATAAAAGATCCACCCTGAGCTGAGCTAGAAGAAGGCCTAGGAGGGGGCTTGACCACTGTCTTCTTCTCATAAAGTTTCTTGAAGTCATGCGGCTCCATCTCATCATTGCTGAAGTTATAGTCAAGAAACTTGAACTTGACGAGTTTCATGATGTAAGGAGCATAGGGAATAGTGACCCTGGTGGTCATGGCTTCATACATCTCATTGTAGATGTAATCCATAACATCCACACTCCAGCCTGCATCAGAACCAGGGTCCTCCACAATGCGGTTGGCATGAAGGAGCAAGTTGCATAGAGGGGTCACCACATTGTCGTCGTTGCCACCACTTGGTGCAATGTTCTCACGGAGGATGCACACAAGAACATCATAAAGTGGAAGCAAGTCTCGAGAATTGCCAGGTGTGGCTCCCTCACCATATAAGTGCACGGTCTGCTTCTTGTTGAGCTTGTAAGGGTGGTGCATGCGATAGCCTTGAGGATTGTCACCATCAAACTTGTAGCCCAAAACCTTGGCAAACTCCTCAAAGTTGGACTCACAGAAAGATTCACCAGTCATCCACTTCATTGTCTTCTTCGAGTCACCCTTGATCACTAGAGTGGCAAAGAACTGCATCACAAGCTGAGAGTTGTAAGGACAACGAGTGAGCATCATCCTCTCCAAGCCCATAGTCTTGACAATATGAATAGCTTCAACAAAAGAGGCTTTCTTCTGCAGAGTTGCAAGATCAAACGGATGCATAGGCCGAATGGGCTTCGACAGAGAGAGGTAGAGGTCCACGAGTATGTGCTCTTTCTCTTGACACCAATAGCTGCGATCATCCAGAGTGTTGTCCCTTGGCCTAAGGTACCAATCCCCTTGTCTGAGCTGAGAGTATTCAACAGAGTTCATCTTTAAATAGTTGTGACGTTGAGGAATAGGAGCATTCTTCCTTTTCTTGGATGGTGGCTTGCTAGCAACAGCTTTCTTCTGCCTTTGAATAGGTGGATTGCTTGAGGAGGCAGGACCCTTACCCTTGTTGACAGGGTTCTTGTGAACAGGTGCCCTTGAGGTGTTCCTTGATGCCCCAGCGGACGGACTCCCACTAGAACCTGTGAATTTGAGCATAGTGGGTAGCATAAGGTGAGTGCACACAAGTCAGGAGATTATACACACATTAGGTAGGCATTTGATGAATCATATGTAGTTAAACATGAGTCAATCTTAAAACTGCAGTGTTTGGCTCGGAAATTCCGATTCAGACATAACCGGAAATTCCGGGGGACCGGAAATTCCGAGTCAAACTGAGTCGGAAATTCCGACCCAAACAGAAACAATGCAGATATGAGATTGACTCGGTCTAAAACTAGATCGATCCAACACAATGCAAAACTAATGTATGTAGATGGCAGGGAATGTGAACGGCAGTTGACCACCTAGAGGGGGGGGGGTGAATAGGTGGTGACCAATTTTTATCTCTTTTTCAATTTTTAGGCTAGCGGAAAGTAAATTGTCTAGATGTGCAACTAGATGATTCAAGTGACAACCTACAAGGAAACTAGGCAAGTACAGGAAATAAAGATGCGGTAAAGGAGAGTGGAACGAAACAACCGTAGGGACTCGAAGACCAAGATTTTATCTCGAGTTCCACCACATAGGTGTACGTCTCGTTGAAGAGGTGTGAGCTACCACAAAGGTTTGCTCAACGCCACAAAGGCCTCACCCTATTCTCCTGTGAATTCGACCACAAAGGTGCGAATCCACACTTCCACTAAAGACTCCTTTAAGGACGGAGAAAGTCCCGTACAAATTCGTGAGGCACACACCCACAACTGAATTGGGGGCTCTCACAACGACCACAACAGGTCACTTCCACAAAGGAATCCACAAAGGATCAAACTACACAAAGATGAACCTAGCTATCCACAAAGGAACCCTAGATTCTTTGCCCCTCAAGAAATAGAGGGGGAAAGTCAAATCGCTTCGGTGGAGATGTAGATCGGTGGCTTCTCCCTCAGATCCCCAAGTATCAACGGATTTGAGTGGCTGGATTGAGAGATCCGGGAGAAACGAGCTTCAGCATCAATGGAGGAGAGAGAAAATCTGGAAGCTTAGGAGCTGGAGGTAGGTGGAGGGGTATTTATACCCCTACCCCTCCTCAAAATCTGCCCGTTGCACAGCCGCCAGCTCGGAAATCTCCGGGTTGAGGACCGGAAATTTCCGGACTCCGGAAATTTCCGGGTGAAATTCCGGTAGAACTTTGACCTCGGATCAGTACTGGTTGGATTTCTTGACTTGGTCGAAATTCCTCTGACACTCAGAGATCTCCGGATTGGGGCTCGGAAATCTCCGAGCGCCGGAAATCTCCGGGAGGATTTCCCGCTAAAAATGATCTGGAGTCAGTACGCAATATGAGTTCAGACTTAGCGAAAAAGGAGTTTGGCTCGGAAATCTCCGGTCTGTGGACCGGAAATTTCCGGGCCCCGGAAATCTCCTGACAGAATTCCTGAACAATTACCAGGTGCAATTGAACTGATATTTGTCTTTGACAGTCAACCTGTAAAGTAGCCTGCATGCTTCATCACAAACATTAGAACTTTTTGTGTTGTCATTAGTCACCAAAACTTAGGAGTACATAGAATGTACTTTCAATCTCCCCCTTTTTGGCGAATGATGACAACACAAAAAAAAGAGTGGATTTGCAAAATATAGACGGAGCTTCCCCTAGGTGAGTGCACTAATTAAGAATGTCTTTGGAATACAAAGTGCACATTCCTTAGGATCAACACTCCCCCTAGATTTTACAAAGCACACACAAACACAATAGAAGCAACAAACTTAGATAAAAAGTTATTACAATAGAGAATTTTAACAGTACTCATGTCTCACACACATGACGAAACAAACATAGTCACGAAATAAGAGAGCACTGAAGAAAGCAAAGCGAAAAGAAAGAAGTGCTCTCAGCCCATGCAAATCCCGAGAGTCCTAGAGATACTTCTCCCCCTTTGGCATCAAGATACCAAAAAGGGAGGAGGTTCCACTAACGTCCCATGACTCAAGAGTCGGAACCCGCGTCCTGATCATCTTCCTCCTCCGTGTCAGCATTCTCAAGATCGCTGTCCTCTGGCACAGCATCATCCCAATCAAAAGTGAGACCATCTGCATTCTAATCCTTGAAGGGAACTCGAGGCTTGAAAGGTTGCTTCGGAGCAGGCATCTTCATGTGAGCCATCATTGCTTCTTGGCGCTGCATATTGCGATGGTTCTGAGAGTAGATGGAGTAGTTCTCACTGTGAATGCAACAGTTCATGTTCATGATTTTCTCAATAGCTCGAACTACCCAGGGGCGACTTTTCTTGGCAGCTTTCTTGATGTTGGGATCGGAGGAAACCCGAGATGGACCACCAAAAATGTCATCCTCATTGATATCATGCATGGTGGCTTGTTGTTGAACCAGGTGAGCAGATTTGTGGACAAGCAGGGCTGGCTTGTGAGGCTGAGTGGCAAAAGCTGCATCAAAGTCATCACCGTCTTGCTCAGACAGCTGGTAGAGGCTCTTGATGAGCATCATAATATAAGGAGCATATGGAGGAACTTTCCTCTCAAAGACTGCTAGGGACATCTCCTGGAAAATAAAGTCCATGACATCCACCTTATAGACCTCCTGCTCAACTGCATACTCCCCAAGATAGGCATCATGAGCTTTCCGCATCAAGTTTACTAGAGCCCCGGCAATATTATCTGCATTGCCGGCAATGGGAGCAATGGTCCAACGGAACATGCGCACCAGGATATCATAAGTGGGCAGAAGGCCATTTTGAGAGCCAATCCTCCCTCCAGGCTGGTATAGATCAGTCATGACGTGTTTGTTGTAGGACACGCCATGCACATGCATGCGGGCACCAGCTGCAGTAGTAAGACCACAGAACGGGCAACCAAGAATCTGAGCAAACTCTCTGAAGGAAGAAGTTAAGCGCTGCCTGCCAGACATCCAAGTCATCCCAATATCCTCTGAGGAGTCAAACACCACAGTGGCATAGAACTGATGTATGAGAGAGACGCTGTAGCTGCACTCAGTTCTCATCAAAGGCTCCAAACCCAAAAGACCACACACCTTCACAGCACCACCAAAATAATCTGCCTTCTTCATTAACTTGTCAAAGTCAATCCACTTCATGGGGCAGATTGGCTTGTCAATGGAGAACTTCTGATACACTTCCCTGTAGATCCATGCCATCTCTGTGCAAAAGTAAGTGGGATCAGACTCCACATCATAGGATAGTTCACTTCGCCACTTGCAAAAACTTCCTTTGTTGAAGTCTTCAAGGCGGAGCTCGGTCTTCTTCTTCTTATTAGCACCAATAGGTCTCCTGAGGAAGGCTGAGTGCTCAGTTTGTGAGTTGTCTTCACTGGAGGACCCACTGGGAGGGCGTGAGTGAACTGGTTTGGCTCTTCCGCGATTAGCCATTTGCTTGACGCGGCCACGAGGGTTGGAACCTGCAGGTACACAACATAGAGTGGATGGAAAGCATATGGGGTAAGCACTCATGTCCAAGATTGAAAAAGGAACATACTAGAAAAGTTTTGACAAACACAGTTTCTGGACTTAGCTGTTTTGATTCTGCGCAGGCCGGAGATTTCCGGGGCTGACTCGGAGATCTCCGGGGTCCGTAGATTTCCGGGTCAGACTCGGAGATTTCCGGTCTGCACGAAATTTTGATAGATTTGAACAAAATCTATGGATGAAAAACAGATCTGTGCATATGGAAGGTAGAGCATGCCAAGGGGAGCAATTCTACCAAAGGAAACAACCAACAACCTCCTAAAACTGCTAGGTTAAACGAAAACAAGTTTCGTCCTAGATTTGAAATAAGAGGAGTTACCGGAGGACATTGCGAAACACGTGCGGATGGAAACGAAGCCCTTGACGAGGAGAAGCAGATCCCCGAAGCACGCAAGAAACCCTCGAACGATCCACCCGCAGCGAGGAAAGGAAGATTTGGAGATTTTCGGAGGAGAGAGAGGATTAGGGCACAAGGTGGATGAACTAGCCGAACCGGCCGGTCCACCCGTGCCCTTATATAGACAGGAAAATTTGAACCGGAAATTTCCGGACTGAGGCTCGGAAATTTCCGAGTGCCGGAGATTTCCGGGGCTATTTCCGGATAGGACTTAGCCCTGGAAAACTTTTGGCACACTCGGAGATTTCCGGACATCGGACCGGAGATTTCCGGACCCCGGAGATTTCCGGCTCTAAATCCGATTCAGTTTCGCCTGAGGTCAGTGCCGAAATTGAAAAAGACTTAGGTGCCAGAAATCGCAGGGGCCGGAGATTTCCGAGTCTCAGCTTGGAAATTTCCGGACGCCGGAAATTTCCGGGACTATTTCCTGTCAAAAATCAACACAGGTCACTGCTGATTTTTGAAGGGACTTAGTCTCAAAATTTTCTGGTAGTCCGGAGATTTCCGAGTAAGGCTCGGAGATTTCCGTTCAAACCCAAAAACTCCAGGAACAAGATACCAAAAAGGGACATGAGTGGGGAAAAGCATGTTTACAGGATAGTGAAAGGCTTAGGATAGATACTCAAACTGAAAAGAAGACACACTCAAGTTGCAAAAACCATAAAACACAATAGAAGACCAACAAGAGTGTGTTTTCCCAAAAGAACCAAAGACAATGCAAGTGAGAATAAGAAAAATAAAACCAAATGGAATCCAAAGAGAAAAAGAGTTGGTGGCCGAGGCCACCGTGTATGAGTTGTAGCATGGTACCGCGAAGATATATCTTGAGTCCATAACTACATCTCAACATTGAAGCTCACAAATTAGATTCAATTTGAAGTTTTAGCAATGATATGTCACTATATGCATAATAGGGGGAGGAAGAGTCCAATGTATTAGGAAAACACTCCCCCTAAGTCCACGCGTACCTCTAGGTCTTATAACACCTTAAACGTTGGAGTGTGTGTACGAAGCTCAAGCCAAGGCCCGAGAATCTATGAAATTGAGCTCATTCCTCAAGTAGCAAAAAACGCCCTTCATCAAGGGGTTTCGTGAAGATATCCGCCAATTGATCCCTTGTACCAACATATGATAGATCAATATCTCCTCGTGCCACGTGATCGCGGATGAAGTGATGAAGAATCTCAATGTGCTTGGTCCTTGAATGTTGCACCGGATTGTACGCAATTTTGATGGCACTCTCATTGTCACATAAAAGCGGCACTTTGTCCAAGAGGACACCGTAATCCTTTAAAGTTTGCCGCATCCAAAGAAGTTGAGTACATCCGCTTGCGGCAGCAACATACTCGGCCTCCGCCGTGGATAATGAGATACAATTTTGTTTCTTCGAGGACCAACTCACCAAAGATCTTCCAAGAAATTGACACGTTCCGGATGTGGACTTCCTATCATCAATGTCGCCCGCCCAATCGGAGTCCGTATATCCACAAAGAGACAATGTGCCATCTTTGGGATACCACAACCGAAAGCAAGGGGTATGAACCAAATATCTGAAGATTCTCTTTACGGCCATCAAGTGACTTTACTTAGGCGCGGCTTGATAACGAGCACACACTGCCACGCTTAAAACGATATCGGGCCTAGAGGCACACAAATAAAGAAGAGACCCAATCATAGAACGATACTCCTTTTGGCCTACCTCTTTACCGTTGGGGTTGACTTGGAGGTGGCACTTTGTTTGCATAGGAGTCGTCACACCGTTAAGTCCAAGCAATTTGAATTTATTGATCATCTCTTGAATATACTTGGCTTGACAAATGAAAGTCCCTTCCCTCAATTGCTTTATCTCAAAGCCAAGAAAGAACTTGAATTCACCCATCATGGACATCTCGAACTTTTCGGTCATTAGCTTGGAAAACTCATCATTGAACACACGGTTAGTAGAACCGAAGATAATGTCATCGACATATAGTTGATAAATGAAGAGTTCACCATTAACCTTTTTAGTGAAAAGAGTGGGATCGATTACCCCAACCTCAAATCCACGGTCTACCAAGAACTCTCTCAAGTGCTCGTACCATGCACGGGGGGCTTGTTTAAGGCCATAGAGAGCTTTGTCCAAGACATAGACGTGGTGAGGATGGTTGGGGTTTTCAAAACCCGGGGGTTGTTTAACATAAACAATTTCTTGCAATGGACCATTAAGAAAAGCAGATTTTACATCCATTTGTTGCAATTTTAAACCATGGTGAGAAGAAAAAGCGATGAGAATACGTATCTATTCGAGTCTTGCGACCGGCGCGAAAGTTTCTCCAAAATCGATGCCTTCGACTTGAGAGAATCCTTGAGCCACCAACCGCGCCTTGTTCCTCACAACGATACCATGTTCATCTTGCTTGTTCTTGAAGATCCACTTAGTGCCGATAACGTTGCGGCAATCTTTAGGCTTCTCAACTAGACGCCACACTTTGTTGCGCTCGAAGTTGTTAAGTTCTTCATGCATAGCCCCTAGCCAATCGGGATCTTCAAGAGCATCAAAGACTTTCTTGGGCTCGACCATGGAAATGTGTGCTTGATGCTCACTTAAGTGAGCTAATTGACTTCGTGTGGAGACCCTTGCTCGAATATTACCAATGACCTTGTCGAGAGATAATGCTCTAAGTTCCAAAGACTTTGCAAAACGAGCTTGACGACGAGTTCAATTGCCGCCCTTGTGGTGGGGACAATTTCTTGACCATCTTGATCCTTTGGATCCTCGTCTTGACCTTCTTGTGGGCCTTGATCATCATGAGAAGTCTTTTCATGAGGTGGAGAAAGATGATCTTGCCCTTGAGTAGAACTTGGAGAAGTGGAGTTGGCTTCGATAATCTTGGTGGAGGAGGCATGATCTTTTTGTTGATGAAGATCTTGTTGAGGTTCATCATGAGCTTCATCTTGAGAGGAAATAGCATGCCCTTGTTGAGGAGGATCTTGAGATTGTTCTTGAGGGGAATCATCATTTTCTATGGGTGAGCCACCTTGTGGTTCTTGTGATGGTGAGATTTCCTTGATGGGAGAACTTGAATCATCTTGAACAACTTCTTCATGGACTTCAATTGGGCGTAGAAAGCCCACCCCCATCTTCTTAATAGCATCAAAAGGTTGTTCATCACCTACATCACAAACACCAACTTGCTCCACTTGGGAGCCATCATTTTCATCGAATTCCACACTACAAGACTCTATGATAATCCGGGAGGATTTATCAAAGACTCTATAAGTGTGGGACTCGCTACCATAACCGACAAAGATCCCCTCAAGAGACTTAGAGTGAAACTTACCCAACCGGACACCCTTTACTAGATAATAGCACTTACATCCAAACACTCGGAAGTAGCCAATGTTGGGTTTATTGCCGGTGAGGATCTCATATGGAGTCTTCTTCAAACCTTTGCGGAAGTAGAGGCGATTAGATGAGTGACAAGCGGTGGAAATAGCCTCCGCCCAAAAGTTGATGGGAGACTTGAACTCCGCCAACATAGATCTCGCCATATCGATGAGAGTCCGGTTCTTTCTTTCGGCAACGCCATTTTGTTGAGGAGTGTAAGCAGCGGAATATTGATGACGAATGCCTTCTTCACTAAGAAAGTCGTTAAGAGTGTAGTTCTTGAATTCCGACCCTGTCACTACGAATAACCAAAATGGGAAGGTCATATTGGCGTTGAACTTTGTAGCGTACCTGCACTTTTAATAAGGCAGATACCTGTGTATAGTGCAAATCCCTGGATCGATTCATTTGCACACACAGTTTACGATGTAATATCACAACAAAGCATCAATTATATTACATCGATGATCCAGAATTACAAAACATTTGTTACAAGTTGCATAGCGTAAAGCTAGCATTGACAAAGTACAGCGGAAAATACAATAGCAGTGAGTCTCTATAACTTTCATGCTGCCACAGGCGAAAACATGTTGGTTGTAGACTCGAAACCTTTACGAAACCTCACTCGTCATCTGATCAAATCTGCAATAAGAAAAATATTGCAACAACGTGGGTCAGATTCCATAAAAAATGGAGTCTGGCAAGTGACACTATGGTGGGCACTTAAGGAAATAACTCTAAAGCCTATATGCATATTTGGCTGGTGGAGCTCAAGGCTAATTTGCATAAAGCCAATTTTCCTACTCTTTTGAAAACACTTTTCTTGAAATCGACGAGTATGGCATGAAAACCATAAATCTCATCTTCCCTTGTTCACCCATCAAGTTTTATTTCTGAAGTTGGAATGGTGGAATCCTCCGTTGACGTCCTTGATCAGCTGCTCAAAATTGTCCGTAACCGGGGACACAGCTAAGTACTTAGTTTTACACTCTGCAGAGGTTGTGCACTTTCACCATTGTACCCATTCAACCCAAGGTATCCTTTACACACCATTTGTGATAAGGAAAGGAGAGAATGAGACGAGATCTTTCAGAAGCATTTTCCCTCCCACCTGGCTTGACCCGTTCCACCTAACATCCCCCTACATCTGCTTGTCAAGCCGGAGAGAGTCCATGCAACATAATTGATCAAGCCAGAGCCCATATGGCAATGGCTGCACTGGAAGCAATCTTCACTCGGAGTTCTTCAGATTCCTCTGTTCCTGGGTGGCCATTCACAAGTGTACATACTCCAGGAACCATAGAAATGGACCTGAGTAGCCACTCAACATAAACCATACAACCAATTACCACCCAGGTGTTTCATTCTTAACTTAGTAGAATTTAGATTTTTCACAAAACAACATTTGCATAGCATCAATAATTCTACTAAGTATTGCATAGGAACCTAGACACAGGAATAAGGGATTCTACACAGGTTTAGCATAGCAACACATGCATATAAAAATACACTAAGTAATGCATAAAAATAGGAAGTTTATGAGGTGTGCCACTTGCCTTTGAATGTTGTCGTTGTTCACAAACTCTTTTCAACCACGAACGTTTGCTCTCCGTTTAATCTAACAATAATAGCAAACAACAATACAACAATCAACAAACAAGCACGACTCCACAATGCACACAAACACGTACTAGATGAATAAATAAGTTTCATAAAACTTTCTAAGGAAAATATGTTTATGCATGATGTGCAAAATATTCCTAAGGCTAGAAATGCTTTTTCATGCCATGGAAATATCTTAAGTTTATACAAGGCAATTAGGTTTGTCCCAAAAGGACTAAGGGATAAGGTCATAAGTTGAATAAAATATTTTGTTTTTATATCAACTTGAATAAGCACTCTAATGGCTTATTCTTGATGTGCAAAATACTTAGAGAAAAATACTAAGTCATTTGTTCAAGTTGATCAACAATTATTATCAACTCTTTGTAAATTGGACATTCACTATAGTGAGAGAGACAGACACCCGGCCAGCCACTTAAATTGTGGAACAGGTCTCATGTACGTGGACATGTAAGGTTTGTTCCCAGGCCGCTTCATCCCACTATGCTGCTAGGATCCAACAACTTCAAGATGATAACATCATGATCAAATTTTGTTTAAGTCTAAAAGACAAGATTAGGAAAGAGGGAAAAGATAGAAAGAAAGATGTAGTTGTCCTCCAGGCTTCATCTCCAGACTGATGATGTCTTGATTGAGCTCTTGGTAGTCTTGATGAATCTTCAGACTTGATGGTTCTTGCATCCTCGAGGCTGGTCTTGGATTACTTAGTCTTCATGAAGTCTCAGAGGAGGAGAAAGACTTAGAGAAAAAAAAGGGGTTGGCCTTCTTGAACTTCTTCTCACTTTTCTTCTAAGTGCTTGACATCTTGAGGATGCTTCCAGAGTCTATTTTCTTCTAAGTCCTTCAGGAACTTCTTCTTGATTTTCTTCTAAGTGTTTCTTCTTCTTGAAGATGCTTCTGAAGTCTTGTTTTTGGCTAAGTCCTTCATTGGTCTTCTAGCTCCATCTTGAGAATTACTAAGTGTCTAAGTGTATAGCACTTTCCCAAAATACTAAGTTTGAAAATAATCCTAACTTAGAGAAAATGGGGAGGAGTTTTCCTTATGGAAACTATAACTATAAAATATGCTATGCATGAAATGCAATTTTAAATCACAAGCAACATAACACTAATTTTTGTAAATTTTATAACATATGCATAAAGTTATAGTTTGCAATTTAATTAGTTTCTAATTTGCAAAACATAATAACAGGAAACATATAGATTAAACTCTTATGTGTTTTATATTTTATAACACAATTTTCTTTATAGATGGTGTTAATAGCCAGAGGTGGTTTAATTATATTTAATGCAATTTGATTTAATCAAAAATAATATTTCTATTAAAAGTTATTTCAAAGTTAATCAAACTATTCAAATTTAAACTCACATCTATGAAAACATTCAAAAATTACTCAAAAATATTTTATAGCAGTGGCATTAATTTACAAATATTCTAAAGTTTCTAAAACATATTTATTTGCAATTTTTGGATTTATAGATTTAAAGTTATTGCAAATATACTCAAATTCACCATTTGAAATTTGAATATTTTATACTAAGTCAAATTTGAATTTTGTCAGATCCAATATATTCTACATGTCAAGAGCTTTCCAAATATATAAAAATATTTGAATTTGGATAAACAGAGAAAAATATATGATAGTTTGAATAGACAGGGGCTTTTCTGCAAAACTGCCAATTAATTAAATTACGAAATTGATTTTACACGTCAGCGCTGACTGGGCGTTGACTGTGTGCTGACGGGGCATGCCACGTAGGCGCTGACGTGGTTAAGTGATTGAATCTGGATCGTCAGATCTGGATCTGACGGTCCAGATCTGATCTTACCGGTTGACCACAACTTCTAATCGTGACTGTATATAATATATCGGACGCTCACCGTGCGATGGAGAGGAGGTGGCGGCGCAGTGGTCACCGGCGGCGACGAAGACGGCGACGCGGCTCTGGCGCGGACGGATTCGACGATCCGGGGGGTCTCCGGGATCGCCGAGGGCACGGAGAGGTGCGGCGCGGCGTGCTGGAGACGATGGGTCCAAAGCCGTCGTCTCATTCTTCTTGGAACGGCAGGGAGGTGCGGGGGGAGAAGCAATGGCGCCGGCGGTTCTTTGGTTGAGCACTTCCCCTCGATTCGCTGTGTAGAAGAGAAGGGGTGGGGTTAGGGAGCTGCGCATGTGCACGAGGGAGAGGATGGGGTGGCCCTCGGGCTCGATTTGCTGCTCACCTCGTCGGGAAACCGAGAAGAGCGGCGGCGGATGGTGCGGACTCCGGCGAGCTCCTCCGGCGGCCTGGGGGCACGATTTAGTTAGGGTTTGAGGGGGAAAAGACGCGGCATGGATGGGGTATTTATGGGGACGGGGAAGAGGTAGGATCTCGTTCGAAAACGGCACGGAATCGATCTCCGTATCGCTGCGGATTTCTAGCAGGAGTTGGTTTCGGAGGTTGAAGAAGATCTGCTGACGTCAGCAAGTATTTTTCTTTTTCTGATTTTATTTATTTAATTCATATCTTTTGATTTAAATGTCCAAATGATGTCAAATTAATTTCTAAAAATTTGTAAAAATAATCTCTTGCTGTTAAACCAGTTGTGGGTATGTTTTGAGAACTTTTTAAAATTAATAATTTAGAAATGTTGGTTTAATACAAAATTGATACTTAGTATCAATTTTGAATTTATAACTTAATTAAATTTTCTTTTTGCTAAATAAAATTTGTAAAATACCCACATTCAAATATGTTTGAGATAGAGTTATTAAAACACATTTTCTTAAACATGCATCTTTATTTTGGTTTAATAGAAGCTTAATATAATATAAATAATTTTTAAAGTAATAGGAAATATAATGGTTTCTAATGTTAATTAATTTTTTATTTTGTGTAACATTATATTTTATTTTATGATAATTCATTTGAAAACTTCATAACAACTTGGAAAAGATTTTTGTTTTAATTCTATTCTTATTTAGAATATATTAATCATTTCATGCTTTGAAAATAGATGAAATTCATTTGAGCAAATGAAATGTTTATTTGGCTAATTCATTAATTTAAAATCTACAAAGTTTTAAAGTTATACACTATAGGCTTATAATTTCCAAACTATATTTTGAACATAGTTAAAGGAATGAAACCCATTTAGTAATTATATAATCTTTTGATTAATCTTGTATTTATGAATAGATATGGCTAAGTGGTTTAATTCAAATACTTATAAGGAACTAATTTATTTAAAATAGAATGGATTGTAGTTTTTAAAATATTTGTCAAATTATATTTTAAGATTTTTGAAACACAGTGGATAATAAAATGTTTAAACTGTGACATTTGAAATATTAACTCAAGTTTGAAGTCTTTCATAGTTGGTTTCATTACACATTTAATATTTTATTTTAATAAAAAGAAAAGTTTTAAATTTTAGTGATTTTTGAACATTCCAAAATGTTGGGATGTTACAAACTTCCTTTGAGAAGTCGATGATGACTTGTTGAGTTTCATCCTTGGTCTTGAAGAAATAGACCCAAGTATATCTTGAATAGTCATCAACAATTACGAGGCAATATTTCTTGCCACCAAGACTTATCTCCGGAATTGGTCCAAATAGATCAACATGAAGGAGTTCCAAAATCCGGGATGACGATATGATGGTCTTGCTTGGATGAGGAATGTCATGCATCTTGCCTTCCACACAAGCTCTACAAATTTGATCCCTTGAAAAGGAAACATGATCTTATAGTCCAAGAATGTGGCCACCCTTGTGAAGACTTGGCAAAGTACGCATGTTTACGTGAGCTAGTCGGCGATGCCAAAGCCAACCCACGTCGGATTTTCCGAAGAGACACATGGCTTGAGAAGTGGTGGCTCCGGAGAAGTCCACCACATAGAGCTCATGCTCCACGTGTCCCACGAAAGCCACTCTTAGCGACTTGCTCCACAAGAGGACCACAATGTCCTTATCAAAGAAGGGTGAGATCCCCATCTTTGTTAAGGCACGAACCGATAACAAATTATAGCCAAGAGATTCAACAAGCATGACATTGACAAGAGAAATGTCGGGGGCAACTACCACTTTGCCAAACCCGGTTACCTTAGACCTTGATAAGTCACCAAAAGTTACGGTTACTTGATCTTCATTAGGTTTCAACTCCGTAACAAGTTCTTTGCTCCCGGTCATATGACTTGTACATCCACTATCAATTATCCATTTCGAACCACCGGGAGCAAGATCCTACAAGAGATTAATTCTTGCATTTAGCAACCCATTGCTTCACAATGGGTGCTTTATGGTTAGCGACAAGAGATTTAGGAACCCAAATAGCATATGAAATAAAACCATAGTAGGGTCCAATGTAACGAGCACAAACATTCCCATAATAATCGACATATAAAGCATAGTTAGGGTTGTTGTCCCCGGCGTGATCTTTACGAGTAGGCTTGCCCCTTGTGACATTCCTACTCGCAGGACCTTCCTTGGATTGAATGGAGTCGGCCTTCTTGGCTTGGATGGGGTTGATGCTCTTGGGACTGCCCTTCTTGGCATTCATCTTGATGGGAGGCACATATCCAAGACCTTCCTTTCCTTGTCGAGTGTGAGGCTCCACGATGGGAGTCTCAACAACTTGTTTACCTTTAAGAAGGATGATCTTGGATGTGGCGGCCTTAGTCATCTCACTCTTCAACCTAGCATTCTCCTTCACAAGATGAGCATTATCACAAGAACACTTAGAGGTAGAGATGCTAAGAGAATCAAGGTTAGTTAGCCGAGTTTGAAGTTGGGCATACGACTCTTTTAGAAGAGCATGTTCACTCTCCAAAGCTTTGTGAGCTATGACGAGCTTTTCCATGTCCTCAATGAGTCGAACATGCCCAACCGCAAATTCGGCTTTATCTTGTTGAGCCACCTTGAATTTAGCAAAGTACATATCACGATCCTTAATGAGCTTAGCATGTGAGGAGTTATGAGTTTCCTCAATAGTTTCAAGTTGCTCCTCAAGACGAGCATGAGACTCTTCAATCTCCTCAAGAGAGGACTTCAAATAAGATAGAGAAATAGCGTCTTCTCTTTCTATCTTACCCTTCTCTTCATTGAGATGCTCTAGCTCACCAATTCGAACCATGAGGGCACCAACATGTTTCTTGCTATCACCTTGCAAGTTAGTGATAAAGGAGTCGAACGCCACAAGCTCTTGCTTGATTTGAAAGCTAGAGCCATCATCAAGCTCATTCATTTCATTCATGAGAGAGGAGGAGGATGAAGGTACCTCCGACGCCTTTGCCATAAGACACTTTGAGCTCTTGGTGATAGAGTTCTCATTAGGAGATGTGAATAGAGACGATGAAGAGCTTGTCGTAGTCGAAGGAGTTCTTGTCGTTGATGGAGAGATGATAGTTGTCGAGGTAGTGGCAAGGGCCGCCATTTCATTTGGAGTTTCTTCCTCCGACTCTTCATCATCGGTGGGATACTCCTCTTGAGTCAACAACATGATGCGAGGCTTCTTGTTAAAAGACCTCTTCTTTCCATAGGCCTTCTTGGGAGGCATCTTGGTTTTATCCTTGAGCACTAGACGTCCACCATGCTCTTCTCTTTTCTCATAAGGGCACTCGGCAACGAAATGGAACTTGTCTTGATAATTGTAACATGTCCTTGACTTGGAGGGTGAGACCCTATCGGCTTGAGGTGCATTCTTGTCAAAACGCATCTTGCCTCTTGAGGGATTGTTCCAAAAAGTGCGAGATGGTCATTGTAAGCAATCTTGAGTGCTTCCTCGGACATGGTGGCAAAGCTTCCAAGATCATCATCATCGTTGTCTTCCTCAACGGTAGCCTTCAAAGCAAGGTTGGTTGTGCCTCTTTGCATTCCAAGAGCCCTTGCCCTTGCATCTTGAGCATTCTTAGTGGCCACCTTGTATGCGGCCATCTCTTGCATAACCTCATTAGATGTCATGAGATGATAGTTGTGTCTTCCTTGAAGACTCTTGACGTCGGTAGGCTCACAAGCCATCATAGAGCTAACATACTTCCTTTTGATCCAAGCATCATCAATGTGAGAGGCACCCACTTCTCGAAAGTTTGTGGCTATGGTCACCAATCTTTGATACATCATCTCATGGTCTTCACCATCAAGCTTGAAAAAGCCCTCGGCTTCATTGCTCAAAGAGTCATAGCGGTTCCTTCTCATGCTATCATTTCCAACGAACAACTCGGATAGACCATCCCATGTCTCCTTGGCGGTGGTGAGATGTTGAATGCGAGCCATGTCCTTGTTCCCAACCGCCTTTTGGATCATGTAGAGAGCGGTGGCATCAAGTTGAGCCTCCACCACTTCTCTTCTTGTTAGGTTGGTCGGATCATGCGGCTTGTATCCAACTTGAATGATGCGCCACAACTCGATTGAAGAGCTGCAAACATGAGACTTCATCATGTATTGCCATTGTGAAAAGGTGTAATCTTTAAGCAATGGGGGATCACCCCTATGAGAAACTTGCGGGTGAGGAATAATGGGATCGGGGGTATGGTATTGGGATGGGGGAGGAGTGGCGTTGTAGCCTTTAGGCACTTCATCATTGGATGATGGAGTGTTTTGATGGGTTGAGGAACTACTAGCATCATCCTTCCCATCCAAAGGCAATTGCTTTCCCTTTATCAATTCGGGGTCCACATCAAGAGTAATGCCCGGAAGCACCGGAGTCTTTGTGGGCAATGCAAGAGAGGTTTCTTTAGATGTCTTGAGAGACTCAAGCATATCATGAAACTTCTTGAACTCGGTTTGTATAGACGATGTCAACTTTGTTTCCAAAGAGTTGATATCGGCCATAGTGGCACCTTTCTCTTGCATTGCCGCCAAAGTCGCGACGTCCGTTTCGGAACCCTCTTTTGGGTCAACTTGCATTGTCCAAGGTTAGTCTCAAGCGGTGAAGCTTAAAAGAGACAACCTGGCTCTGATACCAATTGAACGGCAGTTGACCACCTAGAGGGGGGGTGAATAGGTGGTGACCAATTTTTATCTCTTTTTCAGTTTTTAGGCTAGCGGAAAGTAAATTGTCTAGATGTGCAACTAGATGATTCAAGTGACAACCTACAAGGAAACTAGGCAAGTACAGGAAATAAAGATGCGGTAAAGGAGAGAGGAACGAAACAACCGTAGGGACTCGAAGACCAAGGTTTTATCCCGAGTTCCACCACATAGGTGTACGTCTCGTTGGAGAGGTGTGAGCTACCACAAAGGTTTGCTCAACGCCACAAAGGCCTCACCCTATTCTCCTGTGAATTCGACCACAAAGGTGCGAATCCACACTTCCACTAAGGACTCCTTTAAGGGCGGAGAAAGTCCCGTACAAATTCGTGAGGCACACACCCACAACTGAATTGGGGGCTCTCACAACGACCACAACAGGTCACTTCCACAAAGGAATCCACAAAGGATCAAACTACACAAAGATGAACCTAGCTATCCACAAAGGAACCCTAGATTCGTTGCCCCTCAAGAAATAGAGGGGGAAAGTCAAATCGCTTCGGTGGAGATGTAGATCGGTGGCTTCTCCCTCAGATCCCCAAGTATCAACGGATTTGAGTGGCTGGATTGAGAGATCCGGGAGAAACGAGCTTCAGCACCAATGGAGGAGAGAGAAAATCTGGAAGCTTAGGAGCTGGAGGTAGGTGGAGGGGTATTTATACCCCTCCTCAAAATCTGCCCGTTGCACAGCCGCCAGCTCGGAAATCTCCGGGTTGAGGACCAGAAATTTCCGGACTCCGGAAATTTCCGGGTGAAATTCCGGTAGAACTTTGACCTCGGATCAGTACTGGTTGGATTTCTTGACTTGGTCCAAATTCCTCTGACACTCGGAGATCTCCGGATTGGGGCTCGGAAATCTCCGAGCGCCGGAAATCTCCGGGAGGATTTCCGGCTAAAAATGATCTGGAGTCAGTACGCAATATGAGTTCAGACTTAGCGAAAAAGGAGTTTGGCTCGGAAATCTCCGGTCTGTGGACCGGAAATTTCCGGGCCCCGGAAATCTCCTGACAGAATTCCTGAACAATTACCAGGTGCAATTTAACTGATATTTCTCTTTGACAGTCAACCTGTAAAGTAGCCTGCATGCTTCATCACAAACATTAGAACTTTTTGTGTTGTCATTAGTCACCAAAACTTAGGAGTACATAGAATGTACTTTCAGAATGGTGCTAGGAACAATCTCTACCAAGCAATATTGAAACAAATAACTCCACATCAAGATCCTAGTGCAAGCACATATGGAAGAAGAAAAGTGAAGTTACCCTCATCCATTGAGGCCATTGCTTGGAGGAGTGAGTTCCCGGGGCGGAGGAGGAGCAGATCCGGCCGAGAAAGAGGTTCCCCGGCGGTCGGAGTGCTCCGGAGGGATCTTGGAGCAGCAGGGGCGGCGGTTGGAGGAGAGAGAGGTCGGGGGTGGAAGAAGGGAACGAATGAGCCCTTCACCCCGAGCCTGCCCTTATATTCCGAGTGTAACTTACACCGGAAATTCCGAGTCACCGGATATTCCGATTCATAAATGAACCGGATATTCCGACCTGCTGAACTAAAATCCTAGTTTTCAAATGGATGACTTGTGTGCAATAGAGAGAAATGTTTTCAGGGGGAAGTAGGCTTGGGATAGATTTCCAAACTGTCATTGGTACACCATACTCAACTCACAAGTACCAAAACGAAACATAAAGCGCCAAGTTGAGTAGGTTTCCCACATGCATGAAAATGAGGGCAAATAGCAACAATAAGCTCCAAATAAAATCAACTCTTCAAAGAGAAGAGGTCGGTGGCCGAGGCAACCATGTAGGAGTGTATGGCATGTTACCGCGAAGATGTATCTTGGGTACATAACCAATACTCGTCGTTTTAGCTCATTAGTCATAAGAATGAATATAGAGATAAAAGAACACTTGCTATCGGCATAATGGGGGGAGGGATGGTCCAATGTATTAGGACCGCACTCCCCCTATTTCCATGCCTACATCTAAACAAGATAAGATGCAATTACGCCCTAGGTGAGTGTGCAAGCGATCAAGCTAAGGACCTCGAATCAATGATATTTAGCTCATTCCTCAAAAAGCAAAACCTTCCTTCCTCAAGGGGCTTCGTGAAGATATCCGCCAATTGATCCCTTGTGCCCACATATGATAAGTCAATGTCTCCTCGGGCCACATGATCTCTTATGAAAAGATGGCGGATCTCAATATGCTTGGTTCTTGAATGTTGCACCGGGTTGTAAGCAATCTTGATGGCACTTTCGTTGTCACATAGAAGAGGCATTTTGTCGCAATCGACTCTGTATTCCTTTAAGGTTTGCCTCATCCATAGCAACTGAGTGCAACAACTTGCGGCGGCAACATACTCGGCTTCGGCGGTGGAGAGAGATATACAATTTTGCTTCTTAGAAGACCAACTTACCAAGGACCTCCCAATAAATTGACAAGCGCCGGAGGTTGACTTCCTATCATCTTGATCTCCCGCCGAATCGGAATCCATGTACCCACATAATGAGAAATTTGCATACTTGGGGTACCACAATGCAAAGGTTGGGGTATAAGCCAAATATCTAAAGATCCTATTGACCGCCATATCATGGCTTTCTTTAGGAGCCGCCTGATATCTTGCACATACTCCTACGGCTAGCACTATATCCGGTCTAGATGCACAAAGGTAGAGGAGAGATCCAATCATGGAGCAGTATACCTTTTGATCCACATCCTTACCCTTAGGGTTGAGCTCAAGGTGGCATTTGGTTTGCATTGGGGTAGAGGCACCCTTGAGCTCAAGCAACTCGTACTTCTTGAGCATGTCTTGAATGTACTTTGCTTGGTTGATGAACGTTCCTTCCCTCAATTGTTTGATCTCAAATCCGAGGAAGAACTTCATCTCACCCATCATAGACATCTCAAACCTGTCAGTCATAAGCTTAGAGAATTCTTCGTTAAATGCTTTGTTAGTCGATCCAAATATAATGTCATCCACATAATTGACAAATGAAAAGCTCTCCATTAACTTTCTTAGTGAAAAGTGTGGGGTCGTTTCCCCAACTTGGAATCCACGGTCTACAAGTAGTTCTCTAAGGTGCTCGTACCACGCTCGTGGGGCTTGTTTAAGGCCATAGAGTGCCTTATCCAACTTGTAGACATGGTTCGGATACTTGAGGTCTTCAAACCCCAGTGGTTGCTTAACATAAACAAGTTCATTTAGTGGACCATTTAGAAAAGCGGATTTGACATCCATTTGTTGCAACTTAAAGTTATGATGAGAGGCATAAGCAAGAAGAATACGAATTGACTCATCGAGCCACGGGCGCATAGGTTTCTCCAAAGTCAGTGCCTTCAATTTGGGAGTAACCTTGAGCCACCAATCTTGCCTTGTTCCTCACCACCATGCCATGTTCATC
Source organism: Poa annua (assembly GCA_026929855.1). NCBI lineage: Eukaryota > Viridiplantae > Streptophyta > Magnoliopsida > Poales > Poaceae > Poa > Poa annua. Next base: position 15,527,523 of record CM049431.1, read on the forward strand.
TTGCTTGTTCTTGAAAATCCACTTGGTGCCGATAACATTGCGGCAATCTTTGGGTCTTTCCACCAACTTCCACACCTTGTTGCGCTCGAAGTTGTTGAGCTCTTCATGCATAGCATCAAGCCAATCTTTATCTTCAAGAGCTTCAAAGACCTTCTTGGGTTCCACCATGGAGATGTGAGCTTGATGTTCACTAAAGCTTGCAAGTTGTCTTCGGGTAGAGACCTTGCTTCTCACATCACCAAGCACCTTGTCAAGAGATAGAGCTCTTAATTCTTGTGAGGTGCCAACCCTATTCAAACGGTGGATCTCGATTTCCCTCCGAGTGGTGGGAGGAATCGTTTGATCATCTTGATCATTCATGTCTCCACCTTGACTGATTTGATGGCCTTGATCAACCATTGGAGTGATGTCCATCGGTGAAGGAGAGGGTTGATCTTGGCCTTGCTGCGAGCTGCCACCGGGAATGTCAGCAGGACCGGATATTCCGGGTTCAGTATGGACCGGAAATTCCGAATCACCAGAATTTCCGACTCCAGTTTGAACCGTATTTTCCGGCCCTCCGGAAATTCCAGGAGTAGCTGGAGAATCTTGTGCTTCTTCTTGGCTAGGCGTATTGGGCACGGTGTTGTCTATGGGTGTTTCTTGTGTTGGGGTAGCCACCACATGTGAAGAACTTGATCCTTGTTGAGAAACCTCATAATAGAGTTCAACGGGGCGGTGGACTCCCAACCCCATTCTTCGGATAGCATCTTGAGGTCGATCATCACCTACAACGGAAACACCACTTTGCTCCACAAGGGAGCCGTCATTCTCCTCGAACACCACACTACAACTTTCTATGATTATGCGCGAGGCCTTATCATAGACTCTATAAGTGTGGGATTCGGACCCGTAGCCCACAAATGTCCCTTCAAGAGACTTAGATTCAAACTTGCCTAAACGAACACCTTTGATGAGATAAAAACACTTACAACCAAAAACTCGAAAGTAAGAGATATTGGGCTTGTTCCCGGTAAGCACTTCATAGGGGGTCTTCATGAGTCCTTTGCGGAAGAAGAGTCGGTTGGATGAATGGCAAGCGGTGTTGACGGCTTCGGACCAAAAGTTGTGAGGGGACTTGAACTCGGCCATCATTGACCTTGCCATCTCAATAAGAGTGTGATTCTTCCTTTCGGCTACACCATTTTGTTGGGGGAGTATAAGCAGCGGAATATTGATGACGAATCCCTTCTTCACTAAGGAACTAGTTTAAGGTGTAGTTCTTGAACTCGGACCCGTTGTCACTTCTTATCACCAAGATAGGTACATTGTGTTGACGTTGAGCTTCATTGGAGAAGTCGATGATAGTTTGTTGAGTCTCCATCTTCGACTTGAAGAAGAAAACCCATGTGTATCTTGAATAGTCATCAACAATCACCAAGCAATATTTCTTGCCACCAAGACTAGCTTCCGGAATGGGACCAAAGAGGTCAACATGTAGAAGCTCCAAAACCCTTTTTGAAGAAATGATGGTCTTGCTTGGATGGTGAATGTCATGCATTTTTCCTTCAACACAAGCCCTACACATTCGATCCTTCGAGAAAGAAACATGGTCTTTTAGTCCTAGGATATGGCCACCCTTGTGGAGACTTTGCAAAGTCCTCATGTTGACATGGGCTAGTCGGTGATGCCATAGCCAACCCAAGTCCGCCTTCACGAATAGGCACATTGTATGGGAAGTGGTGACTCCGGAGAAGTCAACCACATAGAGCCCATTCTCAATGTACCCAACGAAAGACACATTGAGAGACTTGCTCCGCATCAGAATAACCATCTCCTTTTCGAAGACAACGGTATAACCCAAACAAGTTAAAGAATGGACGGAGATCAAGTTGAAACCTAGGGACTCGACAAGCAAAACATTCACAAGTGTGATGTCCGGTGCCACTACCACCTTGCCGAGCCCTATTACCTTAGACTTTGAATTGTCACCATATGTAACGGTCATTTGATCATCATTAGGCTTCAACTCCATTACAATTTCCTTGCTTACGGTCATATGACTAGTGCACCCACTATCAATTATCCATTTCGATCCTCCGGAAGCAAGTCCCTACACACAATAATTCTTTGGTTTAGGTACCCATTTTGCAATGGGTGCCTTTTGGTTAGCAACAAGTGTCTTTGGAACCCAAATAGCATACTCAATGTCACCATCAAAAGGACCAATGTATCTAGCATAGACATCCCCATAATAATCAACATATAAAGCATAGTTGGGGTTAGATATGCCCGCAAAGTCATCACGAGTGGGAGTGCCCCTTGTGGCATTTCCACTTGCGATATCATCTTTCTTGGCTTGTGCGGGTTTGGTCTTCTTCTTGATCATCTTCTTCTTCTCCTTAGCGACATAACCTAGACCTTCCTTACCCTTGTGGGGCACTCGCTCATGAAGAGGAGTAGTGAGTGTCCCCTTGCCTTTATCAAGGGAGGTCTTGGGCTCGGTTGCCATGGAGGGAACAAACAAGATCCTAGCTTTATCCTTGACAACATTTGCATTAGTATTCAAATGAGTAGAAGTACTAGGTTTCTCAAGAATAGATATCCGAGTTTGGAGTTGATCACGAGACTTGAGGAGACGTTCGTGATCACTTGTCAATACCTTGTGAGTATTTTCAAGTGACTCGAAGTCTTCGCAAAGTCTAGCATGAGCAACTACAAGCTCGGACTTTTCATTTTGCACAATTTTACATTTAGCAAAGTGGAGATCACGATCCTTAGTGATCTTAGCAAGTTTCTCCTTGAGGAGAGCATGAGCTTCTTGTTCATCTTCGAGAGAGGATTGGAGGGACACCTTAGCGTGTGCATCCTCTCTCTCAATCTCACCTTTTAATTCAAGCTCATCCTCAAGCTCACCTATACGACTCATAATTGAGCCAAAGTGTTTCTTTCCTTCTCCTTGCAAGTTAGTCATGAATTTATCAAAAGCAATAATTTCTTCCTTGACTTCTAGTCTCATACCATCATCAATGTCATGGGATATGGAGGTGGGGGACAATTTTACCTCAGATGTCTTTGCCATGAGACATCTTGAATTCTTGATGATGGGGCTCTCGTTTGGTGAGGAGAAGAGTGACAGAGGTGTGGAAGATCAAAAGCAATAATTTCTTCCTTGACTTCTAGGCTCATACCATCATCAATGTCATGGGATATGGAGGTGGGGGACAATTTTACCTCAGATGTCTTTGCCATGAGACATCTTGAATTCTTGATGATGGGGCTCTCGTTTGGTGAGGAGAAGAGTGACAGAGGTGTGGAAGAAATGGCTAGTGCGGCCACTTGCATTGGAGTATCCTCCTTGTCACTATCTTCATCATCGGTGGGATATTGCTCTTGAGTTATCAAGACAATCTTTTGGTTCCTCTTGAAGTAGGGCTTCTTCATGGGCATGAGCCCCTTGCCCTTCGTCTTGGCCACGAGCCTCCCACCATGATCCTCTCTTCTCTCCCATGGGCAATCTGCAACAAAGTGGCTTTTGTCATCACAATTATAGCAAAGCCTCACCTTGTTGAATGGCTTTCCTCCATTGGAGGGAAACTTCTTGTCAATCCTCGCTTTGGCCCTTCCGGGGTTCTTCCAAAACGTTCTTGCCGCAAGACCCATGTGTTGAGTAAGAGTACTTGAGAGGGTCTCACTAGATAGCTCGACTTGATCATCATACTCCTCTTCATCCTCTTCTTCAACGGTGGCCTTCAATGCAATTGAGGCATGCTTGTGCATCCCTATGGCTTCAGCTCTTGCATCTTGTGCAATCTTGGAGGCCACCTTGTATGCGGTCATCTCTTGCATGACTTCATTGGATGTCATCTTTGCGAAGTCATGTCTCCCTTGGAGTGTCTTCAAATCCGTTTCCTCAAAGGGCAAGAGAGCGGTCACAAACTTCCTCTTGATCCAAGCATCATCAATGTAGACCGTCCCGGGGTTCTTGAAGGAGTTGGCAACCAACACCAACCTCCGGTACATGTCCTCGTGGCTTTCTCCATCCAACTTGTAGAACCCTTCCACCTCATCGCATAAGGCATCATACCGGTTCTTCTTCATGCTCTCATTCCCGACGAAGATGTCGGAAAGAGCATTCCAAACTTCTTTGGCGGTGGAGAATTGTTGAATGAGCGCCATGTCCTTCTCTCCAACGGCCATTTGGAGTTGATGAAGAGCGGTGGCGTTGAGTTGGCTATCAACCACCTCTCTTCTTGTCAAGTTGGTTGGATCATGGGGCTTGTATCCTTCTTCAATGATGCTCCATAGCTCAATGGAGGCACTACATAGATGAGACTTCATTAGAAATTGCCATTGAGAGAAATGAGTAGGTTTAAGCTTAGGAGGATCACTTCTAAAGTTTACATGAGGGTGAGGGATATGAGGGTTAGGAGAGTAATTATGGTTGACATTATGAAATTCCTCTCCTTTGGGGGTGTTAGAGGAGCTAGGTTATTCATCCTTTTCCGCCTTCCCGAGGGAAACACTTGGAGTAATATCTTTAGACCCATCCGAAGATGACTCCTTAGAGTTCTCAGCATGCTCCTTAGGAGGAGGAGAGGGAGAAGTAGCCTCGGGCTCCTTAGACTTCAAGAGTGCCATGAGCATCTCATTCATCTTGAGGAGTTGGGCCTCCAAGGACGATCTCATATCAATAAGATCGGCCATGGTTGCCCCTTTGGCTAACGCCTCCTTCTCCGCCTCTAATTTCTCACGGGCGGCCCTCTCGGCATCGGATTCCGTCATCGTTGCACTTAGGCGGTTAAGCCCTTAAAAGTGAACAAGGCTCTGATACCAATTGAACGGGAATCCGACACCTAGAGGGGGGGGGGGGTGAATAGGTGCTATTACAAAATTTAGGTCTTTTCAAATTTAGGCTCAACACAAAGGTAAATTCTCTAGATATGCAACTACGGTGAATTTACCTAAATGACAATCTAAGCAATAACAAGATAAACAAGCTAACAAGACAAGCAAGTAAGGGAGCAAAGATAAGGGGAACCGAGTGAAGCACGCGGAGACGAAGATGTAATCCCGAGTTCCACCCAAGGGTGTACGTCTCGTTTGGAGAGGTGTGCGCTACCACAACAGGTTAGCCGCAACGCCACAAAGGCTCACCTTCTTCTCCGATGAACTCAACCACAAAGGTTGCGAGTCCACCTTCCACTATTGATCCCCTTTTAGGGCGGAGATCGAATCCCTTACAAACGCTTGAGGCACACACCCACAACTTAATTGGGGGCTCTCAAGATGACTACAAAAGGTCAAGGACCACAAAAAGGTCAAGGCAACACCAAGATTACAACAATGGTGAACTAGGTTTTCCCACCGGAAACCCTAGCCACGAAATCCCCAAGTGAATGGGGAGGAAATGCAAATCCCTTCGGTGAAGATTTAGATCCGGGCCTTCTCCTCCAATCCTCCAAAGATCAACGAATTTGGGTGGAGGGATTGGGAGATCTTGTTGATTTGAGCTTTCAAGAAGAGTAGGAGAGAGAAAATCTGAGAGCTCACTGTTCTTGAGTGAGTGAGGGGGTATTTATACCCCCTCCCAAAATCTGGCCGTTGGCTGCCTCGGGGACCCGGAAATTCCGGTATAAGTGACAACCGGAAATTCCGGGTCACTCGGAATATCCGAGTCTGCGAAATATCCGAGTTGAATTTCCGGTTGAAGTCATAACCACTTTGACATCTTGACTTAGCCAAATTTCTGAGGGTGACTCAGAAATTCCGAGTCAGTGAAATTTCCGAGCTGAATTTCCGGTTGAAGTCAGAACCACTTTGACATCTTGACTTAGCCAAATTTCTGAGGGTGACTCGGAAATTCCGAGTCAGTGAAATTTCCGAGCTGAATTTCCGGTTGAAGTCAGAACCACTTTGACATCTTGACTTAGCCAAATTTCTGAGAGTGACTCGGAAATTCCGAGTCAGTGAAATTTCCGAGCTGAATTTCTGGTTGAAGTCAGAACCACTTTCTGATTTTTCCTTAGCCATTTTTCTGTTAGGTATAGGAGACCCGGAATTTCCGATACTGGAAATTTCCGGTTCCAATAATCCGATTCTGGGAAGAATTCCAGAAACTCTTTTTCTCTTCATTTTGGCTTTGGGATATGTGATATGCAACTCACACAAACTGAAATACTTAGCAATAGGATTAGTACATCATTGGTATTGTTAACTAACACTCAAAACACTAGGGATAAAGAAATGTTCTTTCACACGGTCCATCCGTGCTAAAGTTAGCAGCGGTGGCCGACCACCTGCCGTCCGTGCAGAACGGCCAGCAGGCGCTGCGGGGGTCGTGGCGGAGCCCATGATGACGATCTTCTTGGAGCGTTGCGCCGTCCATCCGCTTTATCACTAAAGAGGAAAGTCCTTGTTGTCCAGACGCGGGCGGCGCAGCTTTGTTGACTCCTTTATCACCAGAATGGCAACTGCGACGCTCGCGTCACTCTGCGGCTGCTGCAGAGGCCATGTGCGCCCTCCAGCGGTTGCTTAGCCGCGAAATGTCTCCACAGGTCCGCGGTGGCCTGCGGAGAGATTCATGTTGACTTCTCTCCAGGCGAGTAGAGTCTTGGGGAGTCTCTTGAAGCGCAGGGTCCTCTTCAGGCCCTCGCTTCCCCTTCAGGCCCTCAAGAGGAGTAGCCTCTCGAGGGTCTCTCCAAGCGGTTGCTTGGTCCTTAGTCGTTTCGTCGAATTTGTCGCGTGCGAGGCCTGTGGAAAGTTGGCTCTGCACACCCTGATCCTCACTGGGCCGGCATTTTCAGAGGTAGTAATAGTAAAAACTTTAACAATATTAGCCTCTTTCTCTAGTTCTCTCTCTCTCTCTCGTTCCCATCTAGCACGTAATTGATCCATCATCCTAACGTTTTCATCAATTTGAACTTGGATGGCATTAGAAGTGGCAAAGGGATTATCATCTATATTTTCAGGTTTAGCAGCCATTTTATTAATTAAAGAAGATTGTGCTGCAGACATAGAGGAAATACAAGCTTCAACATTAGTCATTTTCCTTTGGAGACCCGAAATCTCCCTATTTAAATTTTCCAGTTGATGACTAATGTTTGTCAACGTATTAGATTGTTCTTCCATGGTTTTAGTGAACACTTTATTTTGCTCATATTGGTTTTGCATAAAAACTTTAGTAGCCTTTTCAATTTCTAGAATCCTTTCCTCACTAGGCATTTTAACATAAGAACTACCATAAGAATTACCCTTATTAGGAGGATAGGACTTATAGTTGTTATTAGCATAGTTGTTCCTATAGGCATTGTTGTTGAAATTGTTACTTTTAATAAAGTTTACATCAACATGCTCTTCTTGTGCAACTAAAGGAGCTAAGGGAACATTATTGGGATCAACATGGGATTACCACTAGCAAGCATAGACATAATAATATCATTCTTTTCACTCAAAGAGGAGGTTTCTTCAACAGAATTTACCTTCTTACCTTGAGGTGTCCTCTCCGTATGCCATTCAGAATAATTCACCATCATATCATCCAACAGTTTTGTTGCATCCCCCAAAGTAATATACATAAAGGTACCTCCAGCAGCTGAATCCAACAAGTTTCTTGAAGAAAAATTTAGTCCTGCATAAAAGGTTTGGATGATCATCCAAATAGTCAGTCCACAGGTTGGGCAGTTCTTTTATCAAATATTTAATTCTTCCCCAAGCTTGAGCAACATGTTCGTTATCTAGTTGTTTAAAATTTATGATGCTACTTCTTAGAGAAATAATCTGAGCAGGAGGATAGTATTTTCCTATAAAAGCATCTTTGCATTTTATCCAAGAATCAATACTATTCCTAGGCAATGAGAGCAACCATTTCTTAGCTCTTTCTCTCAAGGAGAAAAGAAATAATTTCAGTTTTATGATATCACAATCCATGTCTTTATATTTTTGCATTTCACATAATTCAACAAAGTTATTTAGATGGGCAGCAGCATCATCAGAACTAACACAAGTGAATTGCTCTCTTATAATAAGGTTCAATAAAGCAGGTTTAATTTCAAAGAACTCAGCTTTAGATGCAGGTGGAGCAATATGTGTGCATATAAAATCATTATTGTTGGTGCTTGTAAAGTCACACAACTTAGTATTTTCAGCAGAACTCATTTTAGCAAATTAATTAACAAACCGAAATAACAATATTAAACAAATAAAGCTTAAACTGAAATAAACAAAAGCAACAAAACTGAAAATAAATGACAAAACCAAAATATAAAAAGTAATGCAAGTAACTATTTTTTTGTATTTTTGATATTAGACAAACAAGAAAGTAATAAAAGTAAACTAAGCAAGACAATAACAAAATAAAAAGATTGGAAGTGCGAAAACTCCCCTCGCTGTGGAATGCTTATCTCCCCGGCAACGGCGCCAGAAAAATGCTCGATGCACACGGGGAGTGTGTTGTTGGGAGACCCCAAGAGGAAGGTGTGAAGTAGTGCAGCAACAAATTTCCCTTAGTATGAAACCAAGGTTATCGAACCAGTAGGAGATGAAGATTCCCCCGAGGTATCAACGGCTCCAGAAAAAAGCTTCCTGGTGGTTGACATGGAGTCTGCACACAAAACAATCAAGACACTTTGCCCCAACTTAACAGTGAGGTTGTCAATCTCACCGGCTTGCTGTAACAAAGGATTAAACGTATGTGCGGAAGAAAGATGTTTGTTTGCAAAAATTAACAGGTTTGCAGTTATAGTTTTATCAGATTAAAGAGAAGGACCGGGGTCCACAGTTCACTAGTGGTGTGTCTCCATATATAATAATAACATTCGTTCATGCATGGTATACAAATTACAGCTAGGCAATTGATATAATAATGATGAGCAAACCAATGCATATACTAACGTTATGATGTCTAGTGTGAGATTCATTTGGGCATTACAACAATATACATAGACCGTTCCAACCACATCTATGACTAATAATCCACCTTCCGGTTACCGTCCGCACCCCTTTCAGTATTAAGTTGCATGCAACAGATTATCGCCTTAAGCACTGTGTGTAAAGTAAGTAAGTAACATCATCCTTAGACAAAGTACTATTGTTTTATCCCTAGTAGCAACGGTACATCTACAACCTTAGAGCTTTCTGTCACTGCCCCAGATTAAATAGAGACAAGAACCTACTATCGAGCATAAATACCCCCTCTTAGAGTTACAAGCATCTACTTGGCCGAAGCACACACAAGTAACGGAGAGCATGCAAGATCATTAAATAGCACACACATGATATATTATGAAGCAATAACTTTAGTACTTAATATTCATCGGATTCCAGCAAACACAACATGGAGAATTACATAACGATGATCTTGATCATGATAGGCAGCTCACAAGATGTAAACATGATAGCACAAGAGGATAAGACAACCATCTAGCTACTGCTATGGACCCGTAGTCCAAGGGTAGACTACTCAAGCATCAGCCCGGAGGCGGTCATGGCGACGTAGAGGCCTCCGGGGACGATTCCCCCTCCCGGAGGGGTGCCGGGGAGCAGTCCTGATCTCTCCCGAATTGGTGTTGATGACGGCGACGGCTCGGGACCCGTGGAGGAAATAATGAACACCGGATGATTTTTAGGTTTTGGGGGGTACTTATAGGCGAAAGGGCGAGGTCGGTGGAGGCCTGAGGCCGCGTCACCACGTGCTCGCGCGGGCCTAGGGCTGGCCGCGCCAGCACCTGGTGAAGGCGCCTCGGTGCCCCGCTTCGTCACGTTTTTGGTCTTGAACCTTCATTTTCCAAAAATAATTCCAGGATGTTTCTTTTTGAATTCCGAGAATATTTCCTTAAGTACTTTTCTCAAACCAAAAACAGCAGAAACTAGGGAACTGGCACTTTGGCATCTTGTTAATAGGTTAGTCCCAGAAAATGCATAAAACTATATAAAATGCATATAAACATGTAATAACATGGTATATAGCATGGAACATAGGAAATTACAGATACGTTGGAGATGTATCAGACCTCTCAACACGACTCATTCCTTCACTACAGCAAGTCCAAGTGCCACCCATATGAGTTGTTACCCGCGTCGGGAGTCTGGCCGATACCTCAATTGAGGACTCATTAGTTTGCGACTACGCCGCCATGTGGCTCAAACCACAGGGGGAACTGTCCGCTTCGCGTCGTATCACCTCTGTATGACCCCCCCATATCACATAACCTCTCATCAACATTTGCACATGTATATGAGCAAATGGAAAACCCGAACTAGTTGCGGCACATGGACAAGCTGAAGATCTGTTCAAAGTCGAGGGGGGCTCCATAGGGCCACCCACAAGTGTTTAGCGCGCTCGGACTCGAATTCGAGGACAAAATCTTAGTTACTAGGTCGACACTTAGCAGAACAAAGCACCTCGCAAGGCCAAAAGATCCAGCATGATCATGAGAATGATGCATGGCGTGGCAAGATGCAATACGAGATGCACTTAATCAAAATTAATCGGAACCTGGATTCCGACAATTAATATTTAGGTTCAATTTATTTATCTAGCCATCAATGTTAAATATTTATTAACATGACAAGACATTGCTTATATGATCTAGTCAAATTAAATGGAATAGGGCATTACTTATAATAATTACCCCACACATTTCATATTTAATTATTTAGTTGCAACTAATAAAGTACACTAAGCAATTAAAACAAAAGATGCAACATGGCATAAGGATGACATATTAATGTTCATTGCATTTTTCTGATAAATAAACATATAAAGATTATTTAATTTGGAGTTATTACTAAAACAAGTCTAGGGTTATTTCTTTAAAGTGCAAGGACTTGTTTGTGATAGAAAATGTGTCGGTGGGGGCTTAATCGCGAAAACAGGGAGCACAAGGGACTATGTGCAAACATACCAGCGCAGATCTCTTCTGGCCTTTTGTCACCGTGGAGGGATCTAGCCCATGAGGCTGACAGGCGGGCCAGGCGCCTCGCTGGCGCTGACTGTGCGTGGGTGTGTCGCCACGGTCACTGACCGGTGGGGCCAGGATGTCAGTGGGAGAGAAAAAAAGGGGGTTTATATGAAGGGGATCGTAGTCAGAAAACAAAAAAATTCCTAGTAACGATATCCTTAAACTAGCCAAGATTTATACTATGCAGATATATAAGTATAACGGAGATCGGAATACATACCCTTGTATACCAAAAGCGGGGATTACGTTCCCGCACGAACGTTGATGATGAGGACCGAGGAAGCCGACCTCAAGGTCGTGTAGTGGAAGTAGACCTCGCAGCATCGCTAGCGCAGCACCTTGCAGGACGTTACACACGTACGGTGGAGACGACGACCTCCGAAGCTCCAGTCGTGGAGAGACCTCCTCTCTTCTCGGCGCAACTCCGACAAAGGGAATCACGAAATCGAGAGAGAAAGGAGAAATTAATTGGTGAATTAAAAGGCCAGGTGTGCACCTCTATATAAAGGCTCCCGGGGGGAGCCAACCTTGCCAGCCAGGCAATGTGGGACAATTCCCACATCCCTGGTGCGGCTATTGCTGGTGCGCCGGCCCTGGTGGGCCCCATTTGGCCCACCTAGGCCGGCCAAGCCTCCCCTACCGAATTCCCTTGGGGATTTTCCCCCCATGGGCCTACTTTCAACCAGAAGGCCCATTTAGGAAAATCAGACTAAATAAATTCGAAAATAAGTATATAAAATCATATTTAAACATTAATTACATTAATTAATATCAAAAATATTATATATAATTTATTCTAGCTCCGAAAACTATTTTGTTGCTGCCCGATCTCCATCGGACCATTCCCGGGGATCTCATTCCTTTCCGGTTGTCTTGTCGAAACCCCTTAAGTGTGTTACCCTACTGGTTCGATATAATAACAGACATGATCGAGACCCCTCTCCGATCAATGATTAACTCGTTGGCCTGGACCCCATGAATAAACCCCTGTGATATAACGAATGACTCTCATCTATCAAACGTGAACGTTAAGTCTTAAACCTTTTGCCATAGCGATACTTAGCGTGTCCAAGCATCGTTCATAGATATCTCCATACCTAGCTGACCTCGTTACCAACAAAACTATCTTCAACTCGTCTTTGATTTCATGTCTCCGTGACCTAGTCACATGCTTGCAAGCTCATTAGACATAATCTCACCGAGTGGGACCTAGAGTATCTATCCTGCTATGCGGGCATGCAAATCCCGCTCTTGACCCCTTGTCTCAACTACCCCCTTCCGATATCCAAAAGTATCACCGTTATTGTCATACTATATAAGATACGACGTCTGGTGTGATCAAATTATCTTCCAGGAATAACAATAAGAGTTGATCTCACAGTCGAAGGCGTAATGACTACGTCCTACATATATGGGTGTGTCCATCACATCGTTCTACCAACGACATGACTTCATTGCCAACTGGCGCCATGCCCCATGATCGGGAAACCTCGATCATCAATCGCACAATGAACTAGTCTTAGTATAGGCTATTAGGGACCTGGTTGTTTATGTATCACACGTGTATTAATGTTTCCTCTTAATACAGTTATAGCAGACACAAAACGTATTATGAACAAACGAGATATGATAAAGAAATCCACTTTATTAATTTCCTTTAGGGCATATCTCCTTCAGTCTCCCACTTGCACCAGAGTATACCTTAATCTAGATTACAACTTGGTAAAAGCGTAACACCCATAGCTTCTTGGTGTTTTCATGCTTGTGAAGCGGAAGAGGCTTCGTCAGGAGATCTGCCACATTCAGGTCCGTATGTACTTTGTAAATCTTCACATCGCCTCCTTATACGTACTGTCGTATCACATGGAAGCGTCGGAGAATGTGTTTGGCGGTGGAGTGAGACCTTGGCTCCTTCGCGTTAGCAATAGCACCCATATTGTTGGAGAAGAGGATCATGGGGTCTTGCGCGCTTGGGAACACTCCAAGTTAAATGATGAACTTCCTCAGCCACAAAACTTCATTCGCGGCTTCGCAAGCAGCAATATACTCCGACTCAATTGTACATTGCGCGACGATGGGTTGCTTCCCACTTCTCCAGCACACGGCGCCTCCATTCACCTTGAACACATAACCTGTCTGTGACTTAGAGTCATCGGGGACTGAGCAGAAACTTGCATCAACGTAACCTGTTACACCAAGTTCTTCATCACAGCCACCATAGACAAGGAACATTTCCTTTGTCTTCTTGAGATACTTAAGAATGCTCTTAACAACAATCCAATGTTCCATTCCTGGATTACTCTGGAAACGGCTCGTCAAACTAAGAGCCAATGCTACATCAGGTCGAGTACTCAACATTGCATACATAATTGATCCTATGGCTGAAGCATAAGGATGTTTAGTCATTTTAACAGGCAGAGAACCCTTCTTTGTCGTCTCCATACCAAAATGCTTCATTATCTTATCAAGATAAGTACTTTGACTCAACGCTAATAGACGTCTTGATCTATCATGATAGATTTTAATGCCTAAGACGTATGCAACTTCTGCTAAGTCCTTCATGGAAAATTTACTGTTTAAATATTTCTTCACGGTATTCAGAAGTTTCACATCATTCCCAATCAGCAATATATCATCTACATATAGTGCTAAGGACACAACCGAGCTCCCACTCATTTTCTTGTAAATGCAGGTCTCTTCCAAATTTTGGACAAATCTAAAACCTTTGATCACCTCATCAAAGCGAATATTCCAGCTCCGAGATGCTTGCTTCCATCCGTAGATGGAACGTTGAAGCTTGCATACCTTGTCAGCATTTTCTGGATCGACAAAACCTTCCGGTTGTACCATATACAACTCTTCATCAATGTTACCATTAAGGAATGTTGCTTTGACATCCATCTGCCATCTTTCATAATCGTAATATCCAAAAACTGCTAATAAAATCAGAGACACGTGGCGCGATAGAATTGGATGGCTTGGGGTCGGCTCGGGCTTGGCTTAGCCGAAGTGCGGCTCGGCTCGGCTTATTTAAATCTGGATCGTCCGATCCAGATCCAAAGGTACCCATTCGTAGGTTAGATCTAATTTAGGCCGTAGGATTTCGATCGGAGGGCTTACACACGTTGACCGGAGGGTGGCGGCGGAAACTCGCTGGAGGTGGCGATGGTGGCGGCGCCGGCGTCGGGCTTGGATGCTCTGGTTCCTCCAGTGCACCCCCGGACTCGGGACGAAGATGGAGAGGTGCGGCGCGTCAAGGGAAAGGCGCTGGTCGCCATGGCGTCGCCTCGCACATCCCGGAGCGGCAGCGCAGCTCGGGCGAAGATGCGGCGGCTCCGGCCACCTTCGGGCGCGCACCACTCTTTGCTACGGCTGCAAACAAAATAGCAGGAGGGTTTGGGGAGGAGTGTGTGGGCACGGCGAAGCGAAAGGAAGGAACCACGGGCTCATATGGGTACCTTTCATTACCGGAATTCGAAGAACTTGGCCGCAGCTTCAAGAAACTCCGGCGAGCAACCGTGGCGGCCTGGCGGCGTTATTTTCGTGGGGAGGAGAGGGGAAACGGAGGCTGGGACGCAGGGTTTATATGGGTGGGGGGGGGGGGAAGGGAGATCAAATCCCGCAAAGAACGCCGCGAATTTGAGCTCGGATCGGTGGAGGAATCGGAGGCGAAATTTTCGGCTGGAGGTTAGGGATGAAGTCCCCTGACAGGTGGGTCCCACTGTTAGAGATTTCTCTTTTTCCTTTTCTGATTTTCTATTTTCTTAATAACTTTTGATTTATAACTCCAAATAAAGTCAAATCAAATTCTAATTTTTTTAAAAAATATTATCTTTGTGTTAAACCAGTTGTGGGTATGTTTTGAAAACTTTTTAAAATTAATAATTTTGAATTATTCAAAAATACAAATTTGCCCATTTAAGTCAACTTTGAAATTAATAATTTAATAAATTCATTTGGGGTTAAATTAAATTTATTAAATTGCCACAATGTTATATGGTTGATATTAAGCCATTTAAAACTCCTTTTTAGTAACCATTTATTTTTGTTTTGGCATAATAGTAAAGTAATAGAATATAAATATTTTCAAAGTAATATAAATTATAATTGATTCAAGTTTTAATTCATTTTATTTTGTGCACCATTATATTTTATATTTAAGATAATTCAATTGAAACTTCATAACAGCTTTGGGAAAGATTTTAGTTTTAATTCATTTCTTATTAGACTATACTAATCATTTCATGCTTTGAAAATAAATGAAATTCATTTAAGAAAATGAAATGTTTATTTGGATAATTCATAAATTTTAATTTATGAAGTTTTGAAGTTATAAACTATAGTCTTATAATTTCTAAACTATATTTTAAACTTAGTTAAAAGAGTGAAAACCATTTGGCAAAAAGATCATGTTTTAAATAGTTTAAAGGAACACTTGTAACTATTATTTTAATTTATGAATAGCTATGGCTAAGTGGTTGAAATCAATTTCTTATAAGTAAACTATTTTATTAGAATAAAATGGTTTGAAAGTTTGTAACACATTTGTCAATTTGTATAATGAGGCTTAAGAAAATACAATGGAATAATAAAATGTTTAACTTGAAACAAGTTTTGAAAAAAATGTTAAACTGAGATATTTGAAATATTAAACTCTTTAATATGTTTGAAGTCTTTTATAGTTTGTTTTCTTATGCATTTTAATATTTATTTTAATAAAAAGAAAAGTTTTAAATTTTAGTGATTTTTGAACATTATAAAGTGTTGGGATGTTACAGTGTGTAAAGTAAGTAAGTAACATCATCCTTAGACAAAGTACTACTGTTTTATCCCTAGTAGCAACGGTACATCTACAACCTTAAAGCTTTCTGTCACTGCCCCAGATTAAATAGAGACAAGAACCTACTATCGAGCATAAATACCCCCTCTTAGAGTTACAAGCATCTACTTGGCCGAAGCACACACGAGTGACGGAGAGCATGCAAGATCATTAAATAGCACACACATGATATATTATGAAGCAATAACTTTAGTACTTAATATTCATCGGATTCCAGCAAACACAACATGGAGAATTACATAACGATGATCTTGATCATGATAGGCAGCTCACAAGATGTAAACATGATAGCATAAGAGGATAAGAAAACCATCTAGCTACTGCTATGGACCCGTAGTCCAAGGGTAGACTACTCTAGCATCAGCCCGGAGGCGGTCATGGCAACGTAGAGGCCTCCAGGGACGATTCCCCCTCCCGGAGGGGTGGCGGGGAGCAGTTCTGATCTCTCCCGAATTGGTGTTGATGACGGCGATGGCTCGGGACCCGTGGAGGAAATAATGAACACCGGATGATTTTTAGGTTTTTGGGGGTACTTATAGGCGAAAGGGCGAGGTCGGTGGAGGCCTGAGGCCGCGTCACCACGTGCTCGCGCGGGCCTAGGGCTGGCCGCGCCAGCACCTGGTGAGGGCGCCTCGGTGCCCCGCTTCGTCACGTCTTTGGTCTTGAACCTTCATTTTCCAAAAATAATTCCAGGATGTTTCTTTTTGAATTCCGAGAATATTTCCTTAAGTACATCTCTCAAACCAAAAACAGCAGAAACTAGGGAACTGGCACTTTGGCATCTTGTTAATAGGTTAGTCCCAGAAAATGCATAAAACTATATAAAATGCATATAAACATGTAATAACATGGTATATAGCATGGAACATAGGAAATTATAGATACGTTGGAGATGTATCAGGCCTCTCAACACGACTCACTCCTTCACTACAACAAGTCCAAGTGCCACCCATATGAGTTGTTACCCGCGTCAGGAGTCCGGCCGATACCTCAATTGCGGACTCATTAGTTTGCGACTACGCCGCCATGTGGCTCAAACCACAGGAGGAACTGTCCGCTTCGCGTCGTAACGCCCCTGTATGACCCCCCCATATCACATAACCTCTCATCAACATTTGCACATGCATATGAGCAAATGGAAAACCCGAACTAGTTGCGGCACATGGACAAGCTGAAGATCTGTTCAAAGTCGAGGGGGGCTCCATAGGGCCACCCACAAGTGTTTAGCGCGCTCGGACTCGAATTCGAGGACAAAATCTCAGTTCCTAGGTCGATTCTTAGCAGAACAAAGCACCTCGCAAGGCCAAAAGATCCACCATGATCATGAGAATGATGCATGGCATGGCAAGATGCAATACGAGATGCACTTAATCAAAATTAACCGGAACCGGGATTCCGACAATTAATATTTAGGTTCAAGTTATTTATCTAGCCATCAATGTTAAATATTTATTAACATGACAAGACATTGCATATATGATCTAGTCAAATTAAATGGAATAGGGCATTACTTATAATAATTACCCCACACATTTCATATTTAATTATTTAGGTGCAACTAATAAAGTACACTAAGCAATTAAAACAAAAGATGCAACATGGCATAAGGATGACATATTGATGTTCATTGCATTTTTCTGATAAATAAACATATAATGATTATTTAATTTGGAGTTATTACTAAAACAAGTCTAGGGTTATTTCTTTAAAGTGCAAGGACTTGTTTGTGATAGAAAACGTGTCGGTGGGGGCTTAATCGCGAAAACAGGGAGCACAAGGGACTATGTGCAAACATACCAGCGCATATCTCTTCTGGCCTTTTGTCACCGTGGAGGGATCTAGCCCATGAGGCTGACAGACGGGCCAGGCGCCTCGTTGGCGCTGACTGTGCGTGGGTGTGTCGCCACGGTCACTGACCGGTGGGGCCAGGATGTCAGTGGGAGAGCAAAAAGGGGTTTTATATGAAGGGGATCGTAGTCAGAAAACAAAAAAATTCCTAGTAACGATATCCTTAAACTAGCGAAGATTTATACTATGCAGATATATAAGTACAACGGAGATCGGAATACATACCCTTGTATACCGAAAGCGGGGATTATGTTCCCGCACGAACGTTGACGATGAGGACCGAGGAAGCCGACCTCAAGGTCGTGTAGTGGAAGTAGACCTCGCAGCATCGCTAGCGCAGCACCTCGCAGGGCGTTACACACGTACGGTGGAGACGACGACCTCCGAAGCTCCAGTCCAGGACGAGCAGCGGAAGACTTGGACCGGAACACCAGCAGCGCGGCAGCGGGCTATCGTGGAGAGAACTCCTCTCTCTCGGCGCAACTCCGACAAAGGGAATCACGAAATCGAGAGAGAAAGGAGAAATTAATAGGTGAATTAAATGGCCAGGTGTGCACCTCAATATAAAGGCTCCCGGGGGGAGCCAACCTTGCCAGCCAGGCAATGTGGGACAATTCCCACATCCCTGGTGCGGCTATTGCTGGTGCGCCGGCCCTGGTGGGCCCCATTTGGCCCACCTAGGCCGGCCAAGCCTCCCCTACCGAATTCCCTTGGGGATTTTCCCCCCATGGGCCTTCTTTCAACCAGAAGGCCCATTTAGGAAAATCAGACTAAATAAATTCGAAAATAAGTATATAAAATCATATTTAAACATTAATTACATTAATTAATATCAAAAATATTATATATAATTTATTCTAGCTCCGAAAACTATTTTGTTGCTGCCCGATCTCCATCGGACCATTCCCGGGGATCTCATTCCTTTCCGGTTGTCTTGTCGAAACCCCTTAAGTGTGTTACCCTACTGGTTCGATATAATAACAGACATGATCGAGACCCCTCTCCGATCAATGATTAACTCGTTGGCCTGGACCCCATGAATAAACCCCTGTGATATAACGAATGACTCTCATCTATCAAACCTGAACGTTAAGTCTTAAACCTTTTGCCATAGCGATACTTAGCGTGTCCAAGCATCGTTCATAGATATCTCCATACCTAGCTGACCTCGTTACCAACAAAACTATCTTCAACTCGTCTATGATTTCATGTCTCCGTGACCTAGTCACATGCTTGCAAGCTCATTAGACATAATCTCACCGAGTGGGCCCTAGAGTATCTATCCTGCTATGCGGGCATGCAAATCCCGCTCTTGACCCCTTGTCTCAACTACCCCCTTCCGATATCCAAAAGTATCACCGTTATTGTCATACTATATAAGATACGACGTCTGGTGCGATCAAATTATCTTCCAGGAATAACAATAAGAGTTGATCTCACAGTCGAAGGCGTAATGACTACGTCCTACAAATATGGGTGTGTCCATCACATCGTTCTACCAACGACATGACTTCATTGCCAACTGGCGCCATGCCCCATGATCGGGAAACCTCGATCATCAATCGCACAATGAACTAGTCTTAGTATAGGCTATTAGGGACCTGGTTGTTTATGTATCACACGTGTATTAATGTTTCCGCTTAATACAGTTATAGCATGACACAAAACGTATTATGAACAAACGAGATATGATAAAGAAATCCACTTTATTAATTTCCTTTAGGGCATATCTCCTTCAGTCTCCCACTTGCACTAGAGTATACCCTAATCTAGATTACAACTTGGTAAAAGCTTAACACCCATAGCTTCTTGGTGTTTTCATGCTTGTGAAGCGGAAGAGGCTTCGTCGGGAGATCTGCCACATTCAGGTCCGTATGTACTTTGCAAATCTTCACATCGCCTCCTTGTACATAATGTCGTATCACATGGAAGCGTCGGAGAATGTGTTTGGCGGTGGAGTGAGACCTTGGCTCCTTCGCGTTAGCAATAGCACCCATATTGTTGCAGAAGAGGATCATGGGGTCTTGCGCGCTTGGGAACAATCCAAGTTAAATGATGAACTTCCTCAGCCACACAGCTTCATTCGCGGCTTCGCGAGCAGCAATATACTCCGACTCCATTGTACATTGCGCGACGATGGGTTGCTTCCCACTTCTCCAGCACACGGCGCCTCCATTCACCTTGAACACATAACCTGTCTGTGACTTAGAGTCATCGGGGCCTGAGCAGAAACTTGCATCAACGTAACCTGTTACGCCAAGTTCTTCATCACAGCCACCATAGACAAGGAACATTTCCTTTGTCTTCTTGAGATACTTAAGAATGCTCTTAACAGCAATCCAATGTTCCATTCCTGGATTACTCTGGAAACGGCTCGTCAAACTAAGAGCCAATGCTACATCAGGTCGAGTACTCAACATTGCATACATAATTGATCCTATGGCTGAAGCATAAGGATGTTTAGTGATTTTAACAGGCAGAGAACCCTTCTTTGTCGTCTCCATACCAAAATGCTTCATTATCTTATCAAGATAAGTACTTTGACTCAACGCTAATAGACGTCTTGATCTATCATGATAGATTTTAATGCCTAAGACGTATGCAACTTCTGCTAAGTCCTTCATGGAAAATTTACTGTTTAAATATTTCTTCACGGTATTCAGAAGTTTCACATCATTCCCAATCAGCAATATATCATCTACATATAGTGCTAAGGACACAACCGAGCTCCCACTCATTTTCTTGTAAATGCAGGTCGCTTCCAAATTTTGGACAAATCTAAGACCTTTGATCACCTCATCAAAGCGAATATTCCAGCTCCGAGATGCTTGCTTCCATCCGTAGATGGAACGTTGAAGATTGCATACCTTGTTAGCATTTTCTGGATCGACAAAACCTTCCGGTTGTACCATAGACAACTCTTCCTCAATGTTTCCATTAAGGAATGTTGCTTTGACATCCATCTGCCATCTTTCATAATCGTAATATGCAACAACTGCTAATAAAAACCGAATAGACTTTAGCATTGCTACCGGTGAAAAAGTTTCATTGTACTCAATCCCATGAACCAGTCGGAAACCTTTTGCGACAAGTCGAGCTTTATAGACGGTCACATTATCGTCAGCATCAGTCTTCTTAAAGATCCATTTATTCTCGACGGCCTTGCGCCCTTCGGGAATCTCCATCAAAGTCCATACTTTGTTATCATACATGGATCCTATTTCGGATTTCATGGCTTCTAGCCATTTCTCGGACTCTAGACTCGCCATAGCCTCCTTGTAGTTCGGAGGTTCGTCCTATTCAATTAACATGACGGTGCAAACTAGGTTGTCATACCATTCTGGTGCGATACGAGATCTACCATACCTACAAGGTAGAATACTTTCCTCGATAGTTTCTCCCACTCCATCTGTGGAGGACGTTTCCGGAACAGCTTCCGTTGCGTCACTCGGAATTTCGAGTTCAGGATCAACGATCTCGTTGAGGTCTACCTTCCTCCCACTTACTCCTTTCGCGAGAAACTCCTTCTCAAGAAAGGTACCGGTCTTCGCGACAAACATTTTGCCATCAGCTTGGTTGTAGAAGGTGTATCCTACGGTTTCCCGTGGATATCCTACAAAGACGACTTTCTCCGATTTCGGTTCGAGTTTGTCAGGCTGTAGTTTCTTAACATACGCCTCACAACCCCAGACCTTCAGAAACGATAACTTAGGCTTCTTGCCATACCATAACTCATACGGTGTCGTTTCTACGGATTTGGACGAAGCCCTATTTAAAATGAATGCGGTTGTTTCTAACGCTTAACCCCAGAAGGATACGGGCAAATCGGTAAGAGACATCATACACCGGACGCAATCTAATAGAGTACGATTACGTCGCTCGGACACGCCGTAACGTTGTGGTGTTCCAGCAGACATAAGCTACGGCACGATGCCACAGGCGTTTAGATGTGTGCCAAACTCAAAACTCAAATACTCGCCACCACGACCGGTCGGAGGTGCTTGATTTTCTTGTAAACCTGATTTTCAACTTCACTTTGAAATTCTTTGAACTTTTCAAATGTTTCTGACTTGTGTTTCATCAAATAGACATAACCGTATCTACTCAAGTCATCGGTGAAGGTGACAAAGTAACGATAACCATTGCGTGTCGACACGCTCATTGGTCCACACACATCTGTATGTATGACTCCCAACAAGTCCGACGCCCATTCACCGAAACCTTTGAACGGTGTCTTGGCCATTTTTCCCATGAGGCATGGTTCGGACGTATCGAGTGATCCAAAATCCAACAAGTCCAAAAGTCCATCGGCATGGAGTTTCTTCATGCGCTTTACACCAATATGACCGAGACGGCAATGCCACATATACATGGCGGTATCATCACTACACTTAATCCTTTTGGCAGCTATGTTATGGATGTGAGTACTACGATCGAGATTCAACAAGAATAAACCATCACTCTCGGGAGCATCAACATAAAAGATATCATTCATCGAAATAGCACAACCACTTGATACTGAATTGAATGAATATCCGTCTTGCAACAAGCAAGAACCACTAATAATGTTTACACTCAAGGACGGTACAAAATAACACTTATTTAAAACCAAAACGATGGTAGATGTAGAGGGAGTGTGCCGACAGCCACCATGTCACCTCTTGATCCGTTGCCGACGTGCATCGTCCCCTCGTCCTTAGCCAGACACCTCTTATTCCGCAACTCCTCCTGAGAGTTACAAATATGAGCAACAGAACCAGTATCAAATACCCAAGTGTTGCTACGGGCGGATGTAAGGTACACATCTATAACATGTATATCGAATATACCTTTCTCTTTGGCGACTATCTCGCCAGATTTCTTGTCCTCCAAGTACTTGGGGTAGTTACGCTCAGGTGATCCGATGTTCACCACCATCTTCTCCATTTTGATTTCTAATTCGGCCACTTCGAGCATCTTCAAAATTTCCGACAGGGGTTTTGACGTCCCTTTCATGCCGTAATCCACAATGGCGTTCTTATAGCTAGGGGCAGAGATATCAGCACCCTATCAATAACCAGCTCTTCTGGGATCACATTTCCCAGATCACTCAGGAGCTGAACGCTGCCAAATATTTTGGCTAAGTGCTCTTCCATCTGGGCTGAGAAGAAAAGCTTGGTAGCTTCAAACCTCTCAGCCATGACTTGTCGGGCAAAAACAACCATGAGTTCAGTGATTATCTCATAAGAACTCTTGTTCTCGAAATGGTTTTGCAGGTCAGCCTCCATGGCAAAGAGCATGCCACTCTGGACATAAGA
This sequence comes from Poa annua, assembly GCA_026929855.1. Lineage (NCBI taxonomy): Eukaryota > Viridiplantae > Streptophyta > Magnoliopsida > Poales > Poaceae > Poa > Poa annua. The sequence goes on from CM049431.1 coordinate 15,550,448, forward strand.
AGAAATCTCCGCCTTAACCTCATGGACAATCCTATCAGTTTCTGAGGCGGTGTTTGGCAGATCACCTAAGGGGGCTTCAAGGATGTAAACCACCTTGTGGGTATCAAGAAGGGACTTCAGATTGCGGAACCGGGACATGAAGTTAGACCCATTGGTCTTAAGCTTTTCTTTCTCAAGGAACAGACCTAGGTTAAACAAGGGGCAAGACATCTACAATGAAATTTGCAACAACATAAGACTATGTTCATAAAAATTTGAATTATAGTATTTTAGAAAATAACTATCAGAACTCCTACTCAAACGAACATCCCTCCTGGTCGTTTTAGCGATTACACGACCCCCATCCATTGCGCAACCCCTCATCTTCAGAGCCGGCAACACACCTTCAAGGGTGGACAACGAATTGTCGATCACAACAACTCTGTGACTCATGCTCGACCTTTCGGCCTCCATGTTCCGAGGCCATATCTGCATATGCTAGGCCCGCCACAATAACCTTCAACGAACACGCGTGCAACATGGCTTACACCCACTGTATGCGAACAACGATATGTCTGACACCCAATCATCACGGCATGCCTCATAACGTAGAACTTTCTTGGTGGTGCACGTCGAAGGAAGAACACTAGTGGTATTTTTGAAGGGATCATCTTATATAACTACCGCCGTGTAACTAATATATACTACTATATATTCACACAATATAAGATGCACTCAAAACATCAAATGTAATGCAATGTGATATAGTCCATTGCGCCATGGTCTTCTTGGCGCCCACAGTTCATAAACAATTTAATAAACCTACCTTGACCATATCACATTGCCCCTGCAAAATAAAGTTAGACGCTTTCTACTTTATCTTTTGCATATTTTACGTGGTTGGGGATTTCGTAAAAAAGAACCGCTTCTTACCTACGAACTTATGACCACAACAACGATCCAATAATTGCATGTTTAAGCATCCCTTTCGGGCCCTCCATTGAAAATGCAAATCCAACTAAAGAGAGAGAGAGACAAACACCCGCCAGCCACAAATATGGTACAAGTCGTATGTCAGTAGTGGGACCAGTCTCGTGTAAGCGTACGCGTAAAGTCGTTCCGGGCCGCTTCATCAACTCGATGCCGCTGGAATCACAAGTGCACGCTAGAGGGTAGAAAATAACAGGAACGGTGCCCCCGTGAAGAATCACGGGTTCTAACAGCGTACAGCTATATCTACGATAGCTCGGCTCTGATATCACTGAAGGGGATCGTAGGTAGAAAACGAAAATTTTCCTAGCAACGATATCCTTAAACTAGCCAAGATCTATTCTATGCAGCTATAGAAGTACAATGGAGATCGGAATACATACCCTTGTAGACCGAAAGCAGGGATTACTTTCCCACACGAACGTTGACGATGAAGACCGACGAAGCCGACCTCAAGGTCGTGTAGTGGAAGTAGACCTCCCAGCACCGTTAGCGTAGCACCTCGCATGTCGTTACACACGTACGGTGGAGACGACGACCTCCGAAATTCCAGTCCAGGACGAGCCGCGAAACACTTGGACCGGAACACCAGAAGCGCGGCAGCGCGCTATGGTGGAGAGATCTCCTCTCTTCTCGGCGCAACTCCGACAAAGGGAATCACGAAATCAAGAGAGAAAGGAGAAATTAATTGGTGAATTAAAAGGCGAGGGGTGCACCTCTATATAAAGGCTCCCGTGGGGAGCCAACCTTGCCAGTCAGGCAATGTGGGACAATTCCCACATGCCTGGTGCGGCTATGGCTGGTGCGCCGGCCTTGGTGGGCCCCATTTGGCCCACCTAGGCCGGCCAAGCCTCCCCATCCAATTCCCTTGGGGATTTTACCCCCATGGGCCTTCTTTCCACCAGAAGGCCCATTTAGGAAAACCAGCCTAAATAAATTCGAAATAAATATATAAAATCATATTTAAACATTAAGTACACAAATTAATATCAAACATATTATATATAATTTATTCTAACTCCGAAAACTATTTCGTCGCTGCCCGATCTCCATCGGACCATTCCCGGGACGTTCCCGGTGATCTCTTTCCTTTCTGGTTGTCTTGTCGAAACCCCTTAAGTGTGTTACCCTAGCGGTTCGATATAATAACATACATGATCGAGACCCCTATCCGATCAATGATTAACTCGTAGGCCTAGACCCCATGAATTAACCCCTGTGATATAACGAATGACTCTCATCTATCTAAGCTGAACGTTAAGTCTTAAACCTTTTGCCATAGCGATACTTAGCGTGTCCGAGCATCGTTCATAGATATCTCCATACCTAGCTGACCTTGTTACTGACAACACTATCTTCTACTCGTCTATGATTTCATGTCTCCGTGACCTAGCCACATGCTTGCAAGCTCATTAGACATAATCTCACTGAGTGGGCCCTAGAGTATCTATCCTGCTATGCAGACTGACAAATCCCGCTCTTGACCCTCGTCTCAACTACCCCCTTCCAATACCCAAAAGTATCACCGTTATTGTCATACTATATAAGATACGACGTTTGGTACGATCAAAGTATCTTCCAGGAATAACAATAAGAGTTGATATCACGGTCGAAAACGTAATGACTACGTCCTACAAATATGGGTATGTCCATCACATCGTTCTACCAACGACATGACTTCATTGCCAACTGGCGCCATGCCCCATGATCGGGAAACCTCGATCATCAATCGCACAATGAACAAGTCTTAGTAGAGGCTACTAGGGACCTGGTTGTTTATGTATCACATGTGTATTAATGTTTTCGCTTAATACAGTTATAGCATGACACAAAACGTATTATGAACAAACAAGATGATAAAGAAATGCACTTTATTAATTGCCTCTAGGGCATATCTCCTTCATTTTATTCCACGCGCCAGGGAGCATTCGAACTCGCGTGCGAGCGGACGAGCGATTGACGGATCGCTGCGCTAGCCAGTGGGGCGGGTGATTGTGTTGTTGCTATCTAACGCGACGGATTGGTTTTAGCCTTGACGTTTGCGCTTACTCTGACGAAACTAAAACTCGCCCGACAGAGAGCACGGTGGAGCGAAACACGGCGACGACCATACCTGGGTGGCGCTGCGGGCAGGCGTGCGCGTCCGTGCGTGCGGGGTGTGTGTGTGTGCGGCATAAGAGTTCAAGGGGCGAAGCACAGGGCCAAAAGGTCGGAGCTTGGAGCTTCTCGCTACGGCGTCCATGGCCGCCGGAAGTGGAGCAGATGCTCCCGACACGTACATGATGAAATCTGTAGGGGGAGAGGGGGGATCGGGAGATGAGCTCACTTATCAGGTGCTGGAGTAGCCGGTCGAGCTCGAAGAGGACCGAAGGCGGCGAATTTCGGCGGTGATGAGCTACGGCCGATGAGGAAGAAGATCATGGCGGCGTCATCCTAGGCATTCCCGGCTCGATTCATTCGGGGACGACGACGCGGATGTCGAGGCGCTGCTCCTGGGTGTCTCTACGGATCTTCGACGGTGGCGTAGCAGAGGTTCGACGGTGAGGTGGCTCCGGTTGTTTCCGGTGGGGAAGAACATGGAGAAAGGAGGAAGAAGAAGAGGGGAAGGTGGCGGCGGCGCGATGGGAGAGGTGAAAGAGGGGCTAGGGTTAGGTTTTGGAGGAGGGGGTCAGGCTTTAAGGTGGGGGGAGCAGGTGAGGTGAGGGGGGGTGGGCATGGGGGAAAAAGGTTAAGCTCTCCTCGTGCCTCCTGTACGGAGGAAGGAGAAAGGGGGAGATGGGCTGGGCCAAGAGAAAAGGTGGGCCAAGGAGTTGGGCCGGCCAGGTAAGGGTTTTTTCTTTTCCTCTCTGTTTTTTATTTCTTTTCTTTTTATTATTTTCTGCTTTGTGTTTTGAAGAAAATAGAAAAAGAAAAGATATAGAAACTTTTGGCAAATATGTATAGTTTCAAAATAGACATATTGATAAAATAAAGATTTGAAACATCACATTTTAATTTATTTGAATTGAAAAGTCTAATTTGAATTTGAATGCAACAAATTAAATAAAGAGGTGTCAATGCATGATGACATGATGATGCAAAAGAAAAACAAACAAAATCTAATTGGGGAAAATCCCGGGGCGTTACAAACACATTGGTACAGTACGACGCAAACCCTCAATCATTATAAAAAGATTGTTAAAAGATTAGCTTAAGTAGGATGTTTTACCCACATAAATTTCTTTAAGCACCATATTTTATTTTGGAATACTTTTGAATTGACACAAAACTATCATGGAAGCGATATCATTCAGTTTCTGATTGTATACATTTCCATTAACTTATGCCCCCATCTTGGAGCGAGTAACAAACATTTTCATGGGGGTACACAAGCAAGGCAGCAAAAAAACACGAACGACACATATATCCAGTTCATATTCCATCACTTCTAGCTATCATATATCTGAATTTGGCCAATCTATCTTCTGTAATTGTACGTAAAAGGAAACTTACAACTACAGGGAAGCAGCCAGATATAACAAAAATTACCTTAGCATGTAAGTCGTTTATACCTCTAGACTCTAGTAGTTATAAAGTATCTTTTAGGATAGTCCCATTGTCGTTGATACTTCCAAGTCCCGTTGTTGTTGATACTTCCAAAATATCTACTAAACCAAAAAGAACTGGGTGTGTTGTACCTCCGGTATAAGCTCTAGCTAGCTGCATGAAACAGGGCAAATTATTTTCCACTGGCAAATTAAATGTTGCTAATTCACGGTTCTTGTAGGGAATGTAAACAATTGAAGTGGAACAAGCTTGGCTGGTGTGGTGCTTGCATTTTGGATGGCGAACCAAAGGCACTTGCATCCTTGACTGCAAACAACTTCATGAGAAGAGGAAAACGCCATGACAAACAAAGCATTCTATGAGAATAAATCAACTCTTAGATAAATTACTCAGCACATCCGACGATGTGTTCACCTTATTTCTCTGTTGGAACCTTCCAATACCCATGTGACATGTAATGGAAATAGAAGGCACATAGTTTGCTTTCTCGTACAGATAATATTGGTAACAAAGATAAATTTCATAAGATCACGCACTGGTCAATATTGGTAAGAAATATTGCATGATCCTCTGCATTACAGCAACCAAAGTTCTGCCATGTAAAATAAAATTAGTTGTTGATACAGTAACAAATAAGCAAACAACAAAGTAAGATGATGGGTGTCTACAAGAATTACGATATACCACATAAGTGAATCATTGCCTTTGGTGGTCCATATTCATAGAAATTTGAGAACTGTGCATCTATATTCGAAGCATATTTTACTTGAATAATTGAAACCAATCAAGTAGAAGAACGCCATGATGCAGATGAACCATAGCGGTACCAAGTTGCCATTCTAATCTGCACTGATCTAATCATCTGATCAATCTAGTCTGTTGGATGTCGGCTAATGGACGGATCAGATCTGTCTGGATCTTTCAATATTAGTGGAGATGAGGTCATTGTGGACACTCCATTTATTCCACAACCCATAGAGATGGATTTCCATGAAGCATGGCCCCAGAGTTCTGCTTTGCATGCATAAACCTGTTGGCGATCCCTCTCGAGCAGTCCCAGTGAATCTTCATAAAAGTTCGGCATTCGGAGTCAATGGCACGAAAAGAATAGGTGATCTCCAGTCTCAAGCGTATCTAGGGAGCACAGAGCACGCGTTGTGCAAGAGGTTTATAGGATTGGATCTCATAGGAATGTCACCATACTTCATAGGAAATTAAATATACTAGTCAACATGCTCGTACGTTGCAACGTGTCCATACACTTAACTTAGAACATCACCAATTGACTGCGTTATTTAGCGTATGTCAGAAACCGCTCACGGATTGAGATGCAAAATTTGCACAATATATTCAAGTTTTTGAGTTCAACTTATTCATCAATGCCAAAATAACGACCAAGAACCAATCAAATTGATCGGGATTATTTCTCCAGCGATAATAGATAAGCGACCTATATGGATGCTTTAGAAGATCTTGCGCCCAACAACACATTTGAGCGGTGACGACATTCGGGGTCGAGACATGGAAAAGTTGGTGTCTCTGCCTCATAGGCACAGTCGCCCGACCTAAAAAGACCGAACATTAAAGTTCAAAAGCTTCAAGGATTTACAATGTTTTTTACTTGCAATGCTTTAAAATATGAATAGTAAGAGTACAATCTCGTGTATGCTTATGTCCTTTCCCGATAATCTCTTAATGTGAGTGAAGCACTCTTAGAAAATTAATGCATTATGTAAATATAAGGATTGAAGAAAAAAATTAGCCATTTGTTTATCCAGTTTGCAGCAATCTGGTCATTAACTGTACCATCTCTCGTAGAGTGCCCTCTTTGCCACTTTTCACCCATTTTCTGAAACAGTATGCATGCCTCTCAATCTCACCATTCCCACTTTCTTTAAACAAAAGTATAAGCAGTATACATCTTTCAAGACCAAAGGAAAATTAGTGGATGAAATTCACGTGTGCGACAGTAGTGCACAGACAGTTTACTCGGGTGCCAAGCTATAAGCTCCTAGCATACATGTTCCCAGATTGTTCGCCATTGCCCCATCCGGCATCTACAACGCCCAGCTACTGGTATGTGGTATCACATATGTGTGTTCCACCACAACCTTCTTGTGCGCATACCAGGCAGAAGGGAGGGTAGTCGGCTAATTGGGGAGAGCGACGGGTGCAACCTCCTGGCTCCGACTCGTCCGACCTGCATGCTCAGGCAGGGGCCATGGCTGGAGTCTTGCCCGACCTGAATATAGGGGCCATGGCGGCCGTCTCGGCCGGCCTGTAGATATGGGACATGTCGGCCTCGTGCAACTAGTGTCCTGCTCCAGGCCAGTCGCCGGTCCAAGACCGCAGGCACCTGCCGGCGGAAGCTGAGGCATGTGCCGGGAGCCCGGGGCTGCATGCCCTGGTCACCGCGCGGGGCGGTCCTTCACGCTCCCGCGGCACTTCATCTGCGGCCTGGCAGTCTCACCTCCAGACCCTCCATTCTCACCGCCGTCCCTACCTCCTGGGCTCTTCTATCCCTCTGTGTGGTGCCCTTATCCCCTGCTATCGAGCTCGACCCCAAGTCCCCAACTCTCCCTCCTCCCGCAGGCGCTCCATAGCGAGCAGAGGTCGGCTTCGGCTCAACACCTCGTCGGGGAGCATGTGCAGGAGAAAAAATGCGAGCAGGGTGGGCATGGAGGCCGGGCGGACGAGATCTCTAGGGCGAGCCGAGCACGCCATGGATTCCCTGTCAAACACGCGAGCGGTCGCGGCCGTCGGGTTGTGGAGGCGCGTGGGGCCGTCGGGCTGTGCGAAGGACGGATGAAAAGAAACGAAACGGTTTTATTTTTAGGAACGAAACAGACGTACTGGACACGTCTATTATATAGTAGAGATTTAAACTAAATCTCTTTCTCTTGGTAAGAATCCTTTTTTTATTGTATGATGGAATCAAAGAAACTTGAGCACATACAAAAAATTGTAGAATTGGAATGAGTATTTATCATATGTTGTTGGAATACTGCAGATCAAAGAGGCCTTATGCGGCTTAAAGTTCTTAGTTTTGGATCAACGAGGGTGATAAGTGAGAATGATGAATGGGCCTCTGCACCGGTTGATGACGTGAGATAAGAACTTGAATATTTTTATTCGACATAGTTAACCCGACAAATTAATTTTGAGACGTCATGCGTTTTTCCATGTTTTGTTCCGAGCTGCTGACTGTTGCTCTATAAAACAAGTACACTATGAAGTTACAACCTGCGAAAGATGGTAAACTTTACAAACTAAACTGAGAAGGTACCATCTTCACAGTTCTCGCAGTATAAATTGGGAAGGTCCGGGTTTTTGTTCAGTTGACAATACAACGCTGCTGGGCGTTAATCAGCAATAGCGTAGACACGGTTCACAAAAGGATAGGAGCATGTGCGGCAGCCTCTCTCTTAAGCATCGGGTCACTTGAGCTCTTGCTCTGCCTCGTTCCCATTAGCAACGGTGCACTGCTGCGAAGGGTTTCTTAGATATGGCGAGTCTTTGTACTTGCCATATTCCGGTAAATCTAGGGCTTTCTCTGCTATTCTCCCATCCTCGTAAATCCTCTCTATCAAGCTCTCAAGTGAAGGAAAGTTGGCCTGAGCATTTACACTAGTAGAAAACGAGCCTTTGGTTCACCCCTTTAGTCTCGGTTCATTTTTTGAACTCAGACTAAAGTGGTGAGAGCCACACCGCCGGATTTGTGAGGGACCTTTAGTCCCGGTTCGTGTTACGAACCGGGACTAAAGGTTCACCGCATGCGGCAGCAGAGGCGGGCCACAGCGTCAGAACCCTTTAGTCCCGGTTCGTAACACAAACCGGGACTAATGGTACTGACCTTTATCAACTTCTTCCACCCCTGCTCACTCCATTTTTCCCACCGAGCCCGAGCTCAAAATCATTTCTTCTCCATTTCCTCTCCCCAAGACTAGATAATCCATAATATTTTACACCATTTGGCAAGATTGAAGGCACCCCACGGTTAGCCTCTTCATCCTCTTTCCGGCATTGCTTATTTAGCTCATTTTGCTCATTTCAATTTTTTTGTGCAATCAAGGTGTTCGATGTAATGCCTAAGTTATGATCTCATTTGTGTATATGTGCAATTTGTTCTCAAACTAAAATAATGATTTATGTGTTTTAGTGTGGTGAGGAGCCTTATCGACGTCGATCGCCCGCGCCGTCCCGTCACCACCTCGGTGAGACTCTATATTTTATTTTATTTGATTTTAAAAACATAGCTTTTATGATTTAGATGCATAGTTACTACTTGTATAATTTTCTAACTTGTATTATATGTATAGTGTCATGGTTCTGATATCCGTCCCCGTCGGTCCTCGTCCGGTCTATGATTCGGATGTGGTATATTTTCAAAACTATTTATTTCATTTTATGTTTCTGGCAATTATGGCGACCAACTTGACATAGAATTATTTTTATCTAGGAGGTAGTTGAACCAGAAATTGAACCTGACCCTATTGTCGAGTTTTTGGATAAAGAAAACAATGATTTGAAACCAAAATTGAAAAGAAGTGAAGATCTTCATATTCAATGCTTAGAAGATAAGATGAAATTAGAGCTCAAACTTGCCGACGTGGTTGATGGTAACGAGATCAAGATGGATGCAATGCGCTTGAAGATAAAAAGGATTAGAAAATATGCCATTAATCGGGAGGCTTGGTATCATTATGCTGTGGGTTCAGTATTTAGCTTAGTTGCGATTTTGATCGCATTTGTTGTTGGATTTAAATTTTTTAGATAATTTTTATATTTGTTTCAGTTAATATATGTTTTATGAGAACTATGTATTACCGCTTGTCAATACTCTACTCTTATTTTAATGGATGACATTGTATTAATTAATTTTCTCTTACATATTATTTATGACAGTAGTGTAATAATGGGGTTCGATATACTTTTATGTAATACAGATGAACCGACAATGGATGTACGGTGACCGATGTTGTCCTGAGTTCATTGATGGCATGCATAATTTTCTCCATATGGCTGAGGCAAACAAGCCGAAGAACGGTTTTATTCGTTGTCCATGTAGTGCCTGCAAGAATATGAGTGATCACTCTACCTCAAAAGTCATTCACTCACACCTCTTGCATAATGGTTTTATGCCTGGTTATTATTGTTGGACCAAGCACGGAGAAACAGGGGTTATCATGGAAGAAAATGAAGAAGAGGAGGACAATCAGCCAATTTCATTTTTTTAACTAGCTGAGGGAGAATTTGTAAATTAATAAAACCAGGGGGACGAATTTTCCATCTCCAGGGGAAAAGGCTGTCATCTCCTATTAAATAAATTCTATGACAAGTATCCTTGGTTCAGTGATACTACAATGGGAGAAGACGAAACTGAAGAAGATCCCATTATTGATGAGCCCGACGATGATCTTCGTCGGGCCATTCGTGATGCACAAATGGACTGTGGAAGTGAAAACGAAAGGTTGAAGTTGGAGCGTATGTTAGCTGATCACGCCAAATTGTTGTACCCAACTTGTCAAAATGACCAGAAAAAGCTAGGTACCACACTTGAATTGTTGCAATGGAAAGCAGAGAATGGTACTTCTGACAAGGGATTTGAAAATTTGTTAAAAATAGTTAAGAAGATGCTTCCAAAGGATAACGAATTGCCGTCTAGTACGTATGAAGCAAAGAAGGTGGTACGCCCTCTAGGATTAGAGGTGCATAAGATACACGCTTGCATTAATGACTGCATCCTCTATCGCGGTGAGCACAAAAAATTGAATGCATGTCCTGTATGCGGTGCTTTGCGGTATAAGATCGGGCGAGATGACCCTGGTGATGTTGAGGGCGAGCCGCGCCCCAGGAAGAGGATTCCTGCAAAGGTGATGTGGTATGCTCCTATAATACCACGGTTGAAACGTGTGTTCAGCAATAGAGAGCATGCCAAGTTGTTGCGTTGGCACAAAGAAGATCGTAAAAAAGACTTGATGTTGAGACACCCCGCGGATGGGTCCCAGTGGAGAAAAATTGACAGAGAGTTCCCGACATTTTCAGATGACGCAAGGAACTTAAGATTTGGCCTAAGTACAGATGGCTTTAATCCTTTTGGAGAGCAGAGCTCCAGTCACAGCACTTGGCCCGTGACTCTATGTATCTATAACCTTCCTCCTTGGTTGTGCATGAAGCGGAAGTACATTATGATGCCCGTGCTCATTCAAGGCCTGAAGCAACCTGGCAACGACATTGATGTGTACCTCAGGCCATTAGTTGAAGAACTTTTGCAGTTGTGGTGTGAGGAAGGTGTACGTGTGTGGGATGAGCACAAACTGGAGGAATTTGATCTACGAGCTTTGCTTTTTGTAACCATCAATGATTGGCCTGCTCTAGGCAACATTTCAGGACAGTCAAACAAGGGATACAATGCATGCACGCACTGTTTAGCTGAGACTGATAGTATACATTTAGGTAACAAGAATGTATACCTAAGTCATCGTCGGTTTCTTGTACCCAAGCATCCGTTAAGGAAGAAAGGCAAGCATTACAAATGTGAGGCAGATCATCAGCCGAGGCCTACCCGCCCTTCTAGTTCTGCTATACATGATATGGTCAAGGATTTAAATGTAATCTTTGGAAAGGGTCCTGGCGGTCTCACTGTTCCGAATGACGCAAACAACCACGTACCCATGTGGAAGAAGAAATCTATATTTTGGGAGCTGCCATATTGGATAATGCTAGAGATTCACTCTGCAATCGACGTGATGCACGTGACAAAGAACATTTGTTGCAATTTGCTAAACTTCTTGGGCGTGTATGGGAAGTCAAAAGATGGGAAGTCAAAAAAAGGTACACCGAAAGGAAGGCAGACCCATCAACGTATGAGCGAAGAGATGCATTGAGACGATACTCATTCAGAGAATCAGCCAGGTCCTGCAAGCTACGCTCTAACTAAAGAAGAGAAGAAAATATTTTTTGAGTGCCTTCGCAGTATGAAGGTTCCATCTGGCTTCTCATCAAATATAAAATGAATAATAAACATGGCAGAGCAAAAATTTCAGAATCTAAAGTCTCATGACTGTCACGTGATTATGACACAATTACTTCCGGTTGCATTGAGAGGGCTTCTACCGGAAAATGTTCGAGAACCCATTGTGAAGCTATGTGCATTTCTCAATGCAAATTCTCAGAAGGTCATCAATCCACTAACTCTAAAAAATTTAGAGAAGGATGTGGTCCAATGTCTTGTCAGCTTCGAGTTGGTGTTCCCACCAACCTTCTTCAATATTATGACGCACCTTGTAGTCCACCTAGTCGAAGAGATTTCTGTTCTCGGTCCTGTATTTTTACACAACATGTTCCCCTTTGAGAGGTTCATGGGAGTCTTAAAAAATATGTGCATAACCGGGCTAGGCCATAAGGAAGCATCGTCAAGGGTTATGGAACAGAGGAGGTCATTGAGTTTTGTGTAGATTTTATTCCTGATCTGAAGCCGATCGGTGTTCCTGAATCACGTCATGAGGGGAGACTGCATGGAAAAGGCACCCTAGGAAAGAAAGCAACAATATGTCAAGACGGGGATGCTTTCACTCAAGCACACGACACCGTTCTACATAATTCCAGTTTGGTGGGTCCGTATGTCGAGGAACACAAGAATGTTTTACGCTCCAAGTACCCGGAGAAATCTGAAGATTGTATTGATGGAGAACACATGAAGACTTTCAGCAGTTGGTTAAAAAGACGTCTCATTAATGACACCAATGTTGAAGAACAGCTATACTTGTTGGCCACATCACCAGCTTCAACTATATTGACTTTTCAAGGGTACGAGATAAATGAAAATATATTTTACACAACCAAACAAGATAAAAAGAGCACCAACCAAAACAGTGGAGTACGCTTTGATGCAACAAACTGCAACAGGACAAAGGACACATATTATGGTTACATAGAGGAGATATGGGAACTTGACTATGGACCTACTTTTAAGGTCCCTTTGTTCAAGTGCAAATGGTTAAACCTACGAGGCGGGGTAGAGGTAGACCCACGATACGGAATGACTACAGTGGATCTCAACAATCTTTCGTACGAGAACGAACCATTCGTCCTAGCCAGTGAAGTTGCTCAGGTTTTCTATGTGAAAGACATGTCTACCCTACCGAAAAAAAGAAAAGATAAGCAAGCGAGTACATCATACGATGAGCCAAAGCGCCACATAGTTCTTTCAGGGAAAAGAGTCATTGTGGGAGTGGAGGACAAGACAGACATGTCAGAAGATTACGATAAGTTTCATGACATTCCGCCCTTCAAAGTCAACACTGATCCAAGTATCAAGTTAAATGAAGAAGATTGTCCGTGGTTACGACGCAATCAGAAGAACAAGTAAACACTAGAGAGGGATATTATTGTTGATGTGTAATATCCGAATGTTTTGTATCAGAAGAACAAGTGAACTGAAGTATTTTGTAGATACATGGAACAAAACACACGATTTCACCTGCATACAGCCCAACGGTGGCTCGTGAGTGTCTGCATAAGAAATGCGCCGTTGGGCGTATGCAGGGAATCCGAATGCTTTGTATTCTGTCGATGAAGTAGAATGAGGAGACAATGACTGCCGAACATGTTCAAGAGGGGGCTATATATAGGGTCATGTGACTCACTAACTGGTCATGATAGTGCCCATCCAACAGCTCAGAATCTCTCAAAAGAAACACACGTCAGATCCAACGTCTCACAAGCGCTAGAAAGAAACACACGATCCATGTGCTTCTTTAGTCCCGGTTGGTAGCACATGGATCGTGTGTTTCTTTCTAGCGCTTGTGAGACGTTGGATCTGAGGTGTGTTTCTTTTGAGAGATTCTGAGCTGTTGGATCAGCAGTATGACGACCACTTCGTTACCAACCGAGACTAAAGAAGCACACGTACCTTATATATAGCCCCCCTCCCGGACATTTTCAACACTCAGTGTCTACTCATTATTGTTCATTTTGGCAGCACACGGGTAGCAGAGAGCACTCAGTGAAGGCTGAAGGTGAACCCTCCACTCGATAGAGGCATCTTTGGGCAACCAACGGCAAGACGTCTCTGATGATCTGCGACAGTTCCAAATGGTTGCAGATCATCAGAGATGTTTTGTCGGACGGTTGTAGATCATCAGAGATGTCTTGCCACGGTCATTTAGCTTGGCTTGAAATGACCATAACTTGGTCATTTGGCTTGAAACTTCTAGATGTTCATACATGATAGACCTTTTTGTGAATACTTTTTTTGCAAATGTTGGCAAAAATCAAGTTTATCATTTTTCATAGCAACTAGTACACAAATAAGGAGCCCATGCCAAAGGATTTGATTTTTTGAGGTGTTTATCACTTTATTACATTTTTTCTAAAAAACGATCAAAACGGTCGCTACGACTAATCATCGGAAGAGGTGATATTTTCTAAAACTATCAATGTTTCTGTGATATAACCACTAGTTGTGTACCTTAAAATGATTTTTCCAAAAGTTTCAGACCAAACTATCAAATAGTTGTAGTTCAAATTTGAATTACTTTCGATAAATCAACATAAACTCAATTAACTAGGGAAAATTAGCTATAATTCTAATAAAAAACTCAAACTTGGTGATCATCCATCATGTGTGCACCACTCTTAGTGAAAAATAGTTGGGTGCCATTTGGAATCATATTTTATGTTCTTACTTCACAAAAAACCTTATTTTTTCCACTTAAAAAATGGAAAATGATATTTATGAAAATATTTTGAAGAATCCCTTTGGCAAGGTTGTTTAATATATCAATATGCACCTATGTGTGGAGTATGAGATCTTTATCACAAACTATGTCGTTGAAATGACCATAACTTGGTCATTTGGCTTGAAACTTCTAGATGTTCATTCATGATAGACCTTTTTGTAAATACTTTTTTTACAAATGTTGACAAAAATCAAGTTTATCATTTTTCATAGCAACTAGTACACATATAAGGAGCCCATGCCAAAGGATTTGATTTTTTGAGGTGTTTATCACTTTATTACATTTTTTCTTAAAAACGATCAAAACGGTCGCTACGACTAATCATCGGAAGAGGTGATATTTTCTAGAACTATCAATGTTTCTGTGATATAACCACTAGTTGTGTACCTTAAAATGATTTTTCCAAAAGTTTCAGACCAAACTATCAAATAGTTGTAGTTCAAATTTGAATTACTTTCGATAAATCAACATAAACTCAATTAACTAGGGAAAATTAGCTATAATTCTAAGAAAAAACTCAAACTTGGTGATCATCCATCATGTGTGCACCACTCTTAGTGAAAAATAGTTGGGTGCCATTTGGAATCATGTTTTATGTACTTACTTCACAAAAAACCTTATTTTTTCCACTTAAAAAATGGAAAATGATATTTATGAAAATATTTTGAAGAATCCCTTTGGCAAGGTTGTTTAATATACCAATATGCACCTATGTGTGGAGTATGAGATCTTTATCACAAACTACGTCGTTGAAATGACCATAACTTGGTCATTTGGCTTGAAACTTCTAGATGTTCATACATGATAGACCTTTTTGTGAATACTTTTTTTGCAAATGTTGGCAAAAATCAAGTTTATCATTTTTCATAGCAACTAGTAGACATATAAGGAGCCCATGCCAAAGGATTTGATTTTTGAGGTGTTTACCACTTTATTACATTTTTTCTTAAAAACGATCAAAACGGTCGCTACAACTAATCATCGGAAGAGGTGATATTTTCTAGAACTATCAATGTTTCTGTGATATAACCACTAGTTGTGTACCTTAAAATGATTTTTCCAAAAGTTTCAGACCAAACTATCAAATAGTTGTAGTTCAAATTTGAATTACTTTCGATAAATCAACATAAACTCAATTAACTAGGGAAAATTAGCTATAATTCTAAGAAAAAACTCAAACTTGGGGATCATCCATCATGTGTGCACCACTCTTAGTGAAAAGTAGTTGGGTGGCATTTGGAATCATATTTTATGTACTTACTTCACAAAAAACCTTATTTTTTCCACTTAAAAAATGGAAAATGATATTTATGAAAATATTTTGAAGAATCCCTTTGGCAAGGTTGTTTAATATACCAATATGCACCTATGTGTGGAGTATGAGATCTTTATCACAAACTATGTCGTTGAAATGACCATAACTTGGTCATTTGGCTTGAAACTTCTAGATGTTCATTCATGATAGACCTTTTTGTAAATACTTTTTTTACAAATGTTGACAAAAATCAAGTTTATCATTTTTCATAGCAACTAGTACACATATAAGGAGCCCATGCCAAAGGATTTGATTTTTTGAGGTGTTTATCACTTTATTACATTTTTTCTTAAAAACGATCAAAACGGTCGCTACGACTAATCATCGGAAGAGGTGATATTTTCTAGAACTATCAATGTTTCTGTGATATAACCACTAGTTGTGTACCTTAAAATGATTTTTCCAAAAGTTTCAGACCAAACTATCAAATAGTTGTAGTTCAAATTTGAATTACTTTCGATAAATCAACATAAACTCAATTAACTAGGGAAAATTAGCTATAATTCTAAGAAAAAACTCAAACTTGGTGATCATCCATCATGTGTGCACCACTCTTAGTGAAAAATAGTTGGGTGCCATTTGGAATCATGTTTTATGTACTTACTTCACAAAAAACCTTATTTTTTCCACTTAAAAAATGGAAAATGATATTTATGAAAATATTTTGAAGAATCCCTTTGGCAAGGTTGTTTAATATACCAATATGCACCTATGTGTGGAGTATGAGATCTTTATCACAAACTACGTCGTTGAAATGACCATAACTTGGTCATTTGGCTTGAAACTTCTAGATGTTCATACATGATAGACCTTTTTGTGAATACTTTTTTTGCAAATGTTGGCAAAAATCAAGTTTATCATTTTTCATAGCAACTAGTAGACATATAAGGAGCCCATGCCAAAGGATTTGATTTTTGAGGTGTTTACCACTTTATTACATTTTTTCTTAAAAACGATCAAAACGGTCGCTACAACTAATCATCGGAAGAGGTGATATTTTCTAGAACTATCAATGTTTCTGTGATATAACCACTAGTTGTGTACCTTAAAATGATTTTTCCAAAAGTTTCAGACCAAACTATCAAATAGTTGTAGTTCAAATTTGAATTACTTTCGATAAATCAACATAAACTCAATTAACTAGGGAAAATTAGCTATAATTCTAAGAAAAAACTCAAACTTGGGGATCATCCATCATGTGTGCACCACTCTTAGTGAAAAGTAGTTGGGTGGCATTTGGAATCATATTTTATGTACTTACTTCACAAAAAACCTTATTTTTTCCACTTAAAAAATGGAAAATGATATTTATGAAAATATTTTGAAGAATCCCTTTGGCAACGTTGTTTAATATACCAATATGCACCTATGTGTGGAGTATGAGATCTTTATCACAAACTATGTCGTTGAAATGACCATAACTTGGTCATTTGTCTTGAAACTTCTAGATGTAAATACATGATAGACCTTTTTGTGAATACTTTTTTTGCAAATGTTGGCAAAAATCAAGTTTATCATTTTTCATAGCAACTAGTACACATATAAGGAGCCCATGCCAAAGGATTTGATTTGTTGAGGTGTTTATCACTTTATTACATTTTTTCTTAAAAACGATCAAAACGGTCGCTACGACTAAGCATCGGAAGAGGTGATATTTTCTAGAACTATCAATGTTTCTGTGATATAACCACTAGTTGTGTACCTTAAAATGATTTTTCCAAAAGTTTCAGACCAAACTATCAAATAGTTGTAGTTCAAATTTGAATTACTTTCGATAAATCAACATAAACTCAATTAACTAGGGAAAATTAGCTATAATTCAAAGAAAAAACTCAAACTTGGGGATCATCCATCATATGTGCACCACTCTTAGTGAAAAATAGTTGGGTGTCATTTGGAATCATATTTACTGTACTTACTTCACCATTTGGAATCATATTTTAAAAATTGAAAATGATATTAAAAAAAACTAGAAACAAAAAAAAAAGGAAAATGAAAGAATAAACTAGAAACCAAACAATTAAAAAAAGTAAACCAAAGTATATAAAAGAAAATAGAAACAAAAACTAGGAAAAAGAAACCAAAGTATTTAAAAGGAAACAAAAACCTGTAAAAAGAAAAACCAAAAAAAAGGTGTTTAGCCTTGGTTCGTAATACCAACCGAGACTAAAGGTCCCCTGGGCTCGCGCGCAGTTTTTCGCGGCCCAGAGTCGCGGTTGGTGGCTCGAACCGCGACTAAAGACCCTTTAATCCCGGTTCCTGTCACGAACCGCGACTAAAGGCCTGTTTCGCGGCGTTTAGGCAGGTCGCGGCAGAAAAAAAGCACAAGTCCTCCCCCAAATCCCAAATCCACGCACGCGCTCCTCCGGCGAAGCCCTGCTCCGGCCGTTGCTGCCCCGCAACCGCGCCGCTCCGTCCGCCGCTGCGCTCCTCCCCGCCGCCGCGCTGCTCCGTCGTTTGTCGTGCTCCTTGCCGTCTGCCGCTCCGCCGCGCCCCGCTGCTCCCCGCAGAAACCCTGGCTAGGGTTATCCGCCGCTGCGCTGCTCCCCGCCGCGCCGCTCCGTCGTGCTCCCCGACGCCGTCGTCCCGCGTGAGCCCGTGCTACCCGGCCCCAACTCCGTCTCGACTCCGGCCCGTGCTGCCCCACCTTCTCCTCCTCCTCGGTAAGTGTGGCAAATCGTCAAATTCCCCCGTGACACATAGTGTATATGTCTATATATCTTGCTCAGTTTCAGATTAGTTTCAGATTACTGCTTTGATCTGCACTTCTGGTGTCCAGAGGGAGTTCTGCTTTGACCAGCCACTGACCGATCCTCACCGTTAGCTTGAATAATTGCAAGTCTTAAATACAATTTGGTTGCATATATTGTGGAGTGCAAAGTTGAATAATTTGGATGCTCTGATTTTATTTTATGAGAAACTACATCATATGATTTAGTAGTGCGATCTGTTCTGTACTCATATGTTTTCCTTGTCTTAATTTTGAAAAGAAAAACAGTGATAAAGGGAGTTGTTTGCTGAAATAATAAATCCTTACTTGTTTCTTGTCAGTGATGGTGTAGCTTCAAGTTGTGAAGTGTAGTGCATGTAGTCTGTTTAGTGCAACATTTGCTATATTAGTAATGCTAGTCACATTAGTGTGGACTGGGTCAATCAATTGATAAACACTGCTGCCTTGTGTAAAAAATTTAGTTTTCACATTTGCCGCCTTACTGAATTCTTCTACTCCTACTACTGTAGTGCTAGTCACACACATGGATTAGTATTTTTTTGTTGCACTACATAAGTATTGCTAAATAGTTTGAGTGTGCATATGATAGTAGTAAGTACTTCTGTTGTAGTAAGCTTTATTTACTTTATCTCAACAATAGTTCGAGTGTGCATAATAGTAGAAGCATAAAGTTTATCTCAACAATAGTTCGAGTGTGCATATTTTACTTGCTAAAACATAAAGTATGTGTTTTTTCACCTTCTACTGTTATTGTTGCATTGCTGCAGTAGTACGTAAAATACGTACTTTATGTTTTTAAGGGGAGGGTGTTACTTAATCCTTTGTGTTTTATTTATGAGAGTTACACTTTGGGTGCAAGTTTTAGTGAGATCCAATACAGGTGGTAAGTTATGGGTAACAGGTACATTGTAATTTATAGAATATTTTAAACAATCATTCAACCCAATATTCATATTCTTGTAATTTATAGGATTGCATACTTGTATCTTTTTTAGAATAAATCTAAACTTGATTGCAAATTTTATTGATTGCAGGTACATTTGAGCTATGGAGCACTTGCGAGACGAGCAGATAGAAGAAGCACAATTTCAACGAGACGAAGAGATGGAAGACCAAATGGAACAACTTATTTTTAATGATGCCCGAGCTGGAGGAGATGTAGATGATTATGATTTCGAACAATTTTTGAACGACTTTGGAATCGAGTCACAAGACTTTGATGTGGTGATAACAAACTCCGGCGGAGAGGTGTATATGTGTTTATAATAAATATGGCGATATGTTGTTGTTAACTACATGCATTAATTGATTTGTGTTGTATTTATTAACGACTCATTTTTCTTTTAGCCATCCGGATCAAGCAAATCTGCGAAAAAATAGCCACCAGGTGCTCCTCGAGGCAAGGCAAAAAGAATGACGAGCGAGGATCCAAAGTTACCGATTGAGGAAATTGCTGATTCCGGCGAACCGCTCGAACCAAAACAGAACCGCAGCAAATTTATAAGTCAAGCTGGAGTTATTGTTAGGGACATGATCCCAATCAGCATACGCGAATGGAATAAGCCGGCGGTCGCAAATGTGGACGACCCATGTTATGTCCACCAAGTTCTTAAGGATTTGGTCTATAACACGCTGTTGTCACATTTCACCCTCCCGCCAGATCTCTCTAAAGTGAAGAAGGACAACCTCAAGAAGTGGACTCTTATTAAGATGGCGGAACAATTCAGGAACTGGACGAAAAAGTTATGGAATCAATATGTAGAAACAAAAGAAGTGCCAGATTTCAGTGGAGCACAAGGGAAGAAGTTAGAATCTGAATGGGCGGCGTTTAAGGCGTATAGGGAATCACCTATGGCTGTGGCCCGATCGACGATAAATAAATTGAATGCTCGGCTGAAGGAACACCACCATACATTGGGGACATGTGGCTACAAGAGCGTCATTCCTAAGTGGTTAGCCTATGAAGAAAAACTGCTTCAATCAGGGGTCCGTCCAAAGACACTTGACTGGCCCGAGAGGTCGAAATTCTGGTTGTTCGCGCATGGGGCAATGTTGGACCCTAAAACCGGAGAGATTGTTGAAAGGGGAAAATGGAAGGTTCTCGTTAATCGTATAAAAAAGAAGCTTGAAGAAGTAATTAATGATGTTCGCAATGGTGTGTTCAAACCCGATAGAGAGGATGACGAGCTGACACGGGCACTGGGGAATCCTGATTATGTTGGACGAGCTCGAGGCTTTCCTGGTGGTGCTACGTTTAAGACTGCGTGGCCGGAATCCGCTCACACTTATAGAAGCCGTAGCAGAGGTAAGAAGAAGGAGGCCGACCGGATATTACAATTGGAACGTGAAATGAAGGAGCAACGGGCGGAAATAAAAGCATTGAAGGAGCAAAGAACGGAACCTCAGGAGCGGCACCAATTAGACCATGAAGCACATGCCGCCCCATCTCAGCGTAGAAGCAGCGTTGGTTCCACGCGTCAGGTCGACGTTGGTGCCTACCCAGTGGATGACATCACAGAGCCTACAGGTTGTGAGCTACATATAGCAATGAGAAACATAACTTTGAAGGTGGCGGTGGGGCAAGCTTTAGTAATTCAACCTGGAGAACTCTACCATTGTGGTCAAATTCCAGATGGCTACGCTCGTGTCGGGGTGGACGAAATTATGCCGGGATTTGAATCCTTGGAACTTGAGTTACCTGGAGGTGACGAGGAGAAAACGTTGGCAGACGTCAAGCATGCCTTCGCCCTATGGCCCAAGAAATACATCGTCCTTTCAGAACAAGCAAAGTCCACTCCTCGTTATAGGAGTCCAGCTCACCAGCCAAGTCCACTCTTCCTCGAGAGGGATCAAAGACGGAGTCCATCTCCACCCCATCAGCAAAGCCCACACCTCCCCGATAGGGACCCCAGCCCGAGTCCATCTCCAGCTCAACAGCAAAGCCAACCGCCCCCCGAGAGGGTTCCTAGCGCGAGGCCATCGCAGTCTGTGCCAATCCGCCAGAATGTTAAGTCGCTCTCGAGTAGGCGCCAGTCTGGTTCTCCTGTTAGGAAGAAACCTAGAAAGCAGAAAACACCGCCGCCTACTCCAAAGTTACCTTGGGAGAGAACCGTCGAGGAAAACGATATCGCATGCAAAGAACATACGGATGCCTGGCTTGCTGGCGTGAAACAGAAAGCGTTAGCGAAACAATTGCCTCCTGCAAAATTTACTGCCGGAATTCCTCAGGAAAAAATTGACCGTTGCATCGATGCCCTATACAACCCCCCACCATCGCTGCCAACAGACTATGATCGCAACATTGATAAGTCATATGACGAAGAGATGGATGATCGATCAAAAAAAGGGAAACAAGTTGCCCAACTCGGAGAACAAGACGCACAGTCGGCCCCCCCGCTCAAGGTGCTTGATGACAGAGTTCTCAAAAACATCAATGTGCGGGAGCTGGTATATTCGGGAGATGATATCCCCTTCGCGGATGTTATTCGTACTTATGTTCACGGGGAGAATTTTGTTGACGGCGACTTACCCACAAGAATGCGTCTATTTTAAGCCTGGTACAAGGATACCGTAAAGGAGACGAATAAAGTCGATCTCATGATGGCAGTTAAGGAAGAGCATTATTTCCAAGAATACTCTGTTGTCCTTTACTTCGCCGAAATGTTTCAGTTATACAATCTCCAGTCCCTCGACAAAGGCATCATGAGTTCCTATTGTCTGTAAGTCATCTATTCCTGTAATTTAATATTTTAATTAGCTCTACTCGTTCATTGTCTGTGATAATCCTCTCTATAATATTTTGTGTGCTTTATTACGCAGAATGAAGATGCTCGAATGCAAGAAGAAGAAAATCAACCATATTGGGTTCATTGACCCCTCTATAATGCATGAAGATAACATAATTGATCCAATACTTAACAAGGATACACCGGGGAATTTGCTAATGTTTTTCAAGCGACAAGCTTACAAAAAATATATATTATGGCCTTACAACTTCAAGTGAGTGTTACTGCTTATTACACATTCTATTTTTCTCACCCGATATTAAGTTTAATTGATTAGTTATGCATGACTATTTATAAACGTGCGCATCTACCACTACATTCTTATCGTTATTGACTTGCGGAAAGGAAAAATTGTTGTCCTTGACTCGTTAAGAAGATGCCCTAAACAATACAAGACCTGTTTTGATTTGGTTGCAAGGTACTTTCTTTTCTTATCGCCTCTTTCGTTCATTTCCTAATATCAAGGAATTTATGACTCATTCATTCATTTTCTTGTCATGCAGCGTTTGGAAAATGTTCCTCGCGGAACATCCGAACAGTGGATGGCCAGAGAAACTGCGCTGGCGTACTAACGATGTAAGTAGTACTATAACTAGGCCCATGCACCATTATCATACTTTATTATTATTTGATTAAATTTTATTCTTCTATAGACTTGTCTTAAACAGCCAACCGGGACTGATCTATGTGGATTCTTCATTTGCGAGTACATGCACACTGTGGTCAACGAGAGTTTGAAGAGCAAAAGAAGTATCGAAGTACGTAAAGCTCTAGTCACAACATTATTTTTGTATCATCAATCGTGATGAGTTTTATTCATTTCATATCTCATGTATTCATTGTGATATCATTTTTTTACAGTTGGCAAGAAAGCGCAACGAGTTACCAATAAAGACCCGCTTCAAGGCAATTGCAGAGGAGTTGACGGGATTTTACCTCACCGATGTCATACCGGAGACCGGAGAGTACCACTATTTTGACTAGTGCGGACATGTAATATATAGTGATCTCCATGTAACAAAATATTTCTAAGTCTCTGGAACCGGGAAACGTGATATTCATGTACCACGCGTACTTAAATGTGTATGTGTTATCAACACATGATCTTCATGTAATTGTATATATGCATGATGCAACTTCATCTAGGTTCGTATAATAATTTATACGTGTTTTTCGCCCATCGAAGCTGTAGCATCCGAAACCACTACCCCCGACGCATCGACATGGTACCATCCGAAACCCCCTACCATCACACATCGACTATAGTATCGACGTGGTACCATCCGAAACCCCCTACCGTCACGCATCGACGTGGTACCATCCGAAACCCCTACCCAGAAAACCGGTAGAAATAAAAAAAAGTAAACCCTGAAATGAAAAAAAGCAAAACCCTGAAATGTAAAAAAAATAAAAAACCCTAGTCCCGGTTCGTGTTAAACCGAGACCAAAGGGTCAGGGGGCTCTAGTCCACCGCGACTAGAGCCTGTCTAGAACCGGGACTAGTGCCCCTTTTTCCACTAGTGTTGAGAGGCAATTCCACAAGTTAGTGAAAATGAAACTTTTTTTTGCCTGCATAAATGCTGTTTGGTCCTTAATTACCTCAGGTCGTATGTACCCAACATAGCAAGGCGCAGCTCCTCTCGATAAAAGTCCTCATCAAAACCATGAAGCAGCCACGGTTCCTGAAATCAATGGCTTTAAGAGCCAAATAATGCAACGAACCATGGAACGGCTTGTGTAGAGGACACTCACGATTGTCTTCTCTGTGTTGTAGAAATAAGGGTTCCAGCCAATGCTCATGACCATCTTATATATGTCTCGTGTTGGAAGGCAAGCCCAGCCAAAGTATACACCTGATGTATGCTCTGACAGTATGTCTGAAAAGTTTTCTGTTAGAATTTGGTCCCATGAGTGGGAAGCCCAATTAGCAATTTCTGAAATCTCAAAACCCATGAAAAAATGACAGCACACATGAGAGTGAAGTGGGAGCTAAAGTTTAGTCCCATATTGCTAGTTTAAGAGGAGTGGCACCACCTTATATAGTGGAGTGGAGTGCTACTTGGTAAGCTTGTGAGAACATGAGGCTCTCTCACGCGCTCCTCCTCCGCCGCTCGCACGCACGCACGCACCGCCCGTCGCGACGCGACGCGGGAATCTCGCCGAGCCGAGCTTTATTTTTGCAGTCTGGAAAAAACGGTTTGGACGGACGCGTCACAAATAGTCGGTTCGGGTCGTTAGGGTTTTCCCTAGACGTGCTATATAAAGTCGGGCACTGCATGCGCTGCAAACACTAGGTTTTGCCACCTCGTGCCTTGCGCCGCCACCGTAGTCTACTCCATCCCGAGCGCCGGCGTGCACCGACGAACGGGACAGCAGGTCTCCGGAATCCTCGTCCTTGTGATCCTGTACGGGAGAGGGCGAATAAGGTTTTTGGGAAGCGCTCCGCGTGACTGCTCTGAACCTCTTCATCACGGCTCGCCTTCCTGGACGTGTACGCTCGCCGGACTCGCGGGCTGCTCGTCAACAACGTCGCCATCGCCTTCAGGAAGCTGCTGCCGTCGCTGCTGCTGCTGCAACAACTACGATGACTACTACGACTACTTCATTTACAGTTGTTCGGTACGTTCATCACGTGCCGATGTGCCGATTTAGTATGTCTGTGTATGTAGACGTTTTGCTGTTGTTCATGTTAATTAATACATCTAGTATTTGCGAGATTAACATGCTAGTAGCTGCTGTTATAATGTTAAATATACTGGAATTAATCATGAAAATTGTGCTAAATAATCCAACATTTTCTGCAGGTAATTGGCTACAAGACAGACAAATAAAAAAATTATCAGTGATCAGGAAGAAAAAATGAGTATACTACTATTAAGGAAACCAAATATGTGAACTAGTAGAGTATATATATTTTAATTCCAACAGGATGTATTTCATCCAAGATGGGATGAATTGGCCAGTCTTACAGTGGTCTCTTTTTTACTACGTGAAACTGGTTTTCCTATAACATTTCTACAGATCTTATCTACTAATTAGGTTGCATAGTTAACTTGGTTTATTAAGTACATTCAGAAACACAGTATCATGAAAATAAAGGATATAAACCAGAAATCAGCGTGGCCCAGCATGAAACGATTGTGCATCTTACAGTGTCAGCCAGACTTAGAGATGTGTTGGTTTGTCTACTAGCAGCTTTCCTAGTAACTCAAAACACCGAACTGGTATTCAGAAGTAGGACAGCTAGAACGAATAGCACAAATGAACAAAGTAAGGTCCATCGACGAACAACACAAATAACATAATACCATGACAAATCAAATTATAGAAGTGATATATAGCACGTGAAGTCACGTTGTACTCTTCAGAGGCTTTAAAACATATGCTAGTGAAATTTATCTTCATTTGCATGTTCCACCATACCTGTTGGTATTCCTAGTACCTTATAACCACAGCCAAATCCTTTGATCACAGACTCAATTCCTGGCTCCGCCACTGATCACAGGTCCACCAATAAACCATGGCTCTATTGGTAAGGTACCTTCAATCCCTGCACAATTTTTTTAAAAACAGATTCATTGAGTATGTCCATAATGTTGAGAATGATAGACATATATTCCCAAGAATTAGAACATACAATCATTAAATGGTGGCAAACCCCACTTTTCAGGCCTCAAGTCAAGGAGGGAGTTGATAATCTCATCAGCCGAAGTGAATTCATCGGTCTTTTTGGGTACCGAAGGTACAGCTATGACATGCATTCCTGCAGCTTTACCAGCAGAAACACCTGGCCTGGCACAATCATTAATTGAAAATATTGAAGGTCCTATGGTTGGTAACATAATAACATTGCAGCCTAAACTATAAATTTTGAAACCAGTAATGTGAGTGATACAGGTGGTGGATGTAAACCCAGTATATCTATAGAACAAAGTATATGGAACAGCAATGCATCTGCATCATTAAAAATTGTGTGTGTTGTGGACAATTGCATAGTTTTAAATACGGACAATGTTCTCTTCTTATAATATAGCAAGAAATATATTTCTTGATTTTCACATAAGCTCTCTGATACGGGCATCACACCTTCATCACTATCAAATGGTAACTGAAACTATGTTTTCCTTTACACGCAGCCACACATGTAGCTTTGAGAAATGAAAACCAAACTTCCATGCCCATCCAGGCATTTCAAAACATGAACCTCTGTACCATCAGAACTATTCAACCAAATAATGTCTATAATGCAGATGATGACATAATGTAAATAGGTAAACTTTCCATGCACACAAAATTAACATAAATACAAAGTTAACCAAGGCTAAACTTACAATGAATCCTCAATAACTAGGCAATTTTAAGGATCAGCGTTCATTCTTTTTGCAGCTTCCAAAAATCTTGAATATCACCACTGGAGCAGAAGAGGAGCAACTAAATGAGATCAATATTAAAAATCTATAGGGTATCAGCAATGAAAACATTATACAACACATTGTCTAACATATCTGGGGATGGCTTTCCTTTCTCTACTTCATCTGCACCCACAATTGCAGAGAAATACTCTTTCCATCCTATACAACATAAGAGTGAATTACTAAGAAGAACATGAAACAGGGGAAACCAGAAAAGGGTACCTTTGTGGCAGGAAATTTTGGAATCAATGTTTGATCTTGAAGAGTTGGAAGCTACAGCAGTCGGCACCTTGTTACTCTTCAAATGTTTTATTAACCGATTAGCTCCTGGAAGAGCTTTTATGTTGCCCCATATGTGATACGATTTTTTTAATATGCTACTCATATATCTTAAGGAATACAATCGCAATTGAAACATGTATTGGAGTTCTTTTCAGGACAATTTCCGCATTACAGCATGAGAAAATTTTACTAGGTCTGTCATCATGCCCAATACCAATGACAACCTTACCATAAGTTATTGCAAGAAAATCAGCATAAAGGACTTTACACATGCTTCTATAACCATTAGAATGAGTAAATTTCTATTTAGTTTCCATTGAAGTACTTTCTGAACTATACCCAGAGTTCACTTTGCTGTTTAAATTGAATCAGGGAGTTTTCATAGCTATCAGCAGATTTTCGACATAGATAAGGAGCTTAAGGTAAGAACTAATGAAAACCAATCTGCAACTCATTTGCAGAATTCTTTCTATGGTGATTTGCCAAGTTCAATTCACAATTTGAAAGCATAGTAGACATAAATAGTGAAATTTCTTCCTTGCACTATAACCGCATAATGGTAATACCAGATGCTTGCTTGTGGAGGAGCCTGCAAGTAGCATAACTGGCGCATGTACTAATAAAACAGAGAGATACATTGAAGTCAATGTATATAAAGATCATATTATTACTGTTTCAAGCATGCAGATGTTACTGCATAACATGTGCATCCGCAGATGCAAACACAAGAACATAGGCACACCTCAGCAAGGCATAATTTAATATTTCTAGTGGTAGCATTTGAGAGAAATTTTCAACAAGCAGGTTACCAAGGGTATTCACTAAGTCCAAAGAAAATGCAGGGAGAAAGTAGAATGGCACAAATTAAACTGAACTAACCGATCTACTTTATCAACGAAATGGCCAAAGGGCCAAAATTTGAATATATGTCCCCACTGAATTAGCATGGTAATATGCTCGTGCGTGTGCATTGAATCGGGTATTCGTTTAGAACCGAGCACATAACCGAACATTCGGTGCACCGAAATCCTCGGTTAGCACTATTTTAAATGACCGATCGGTCATCGTTTTCTGGAAACCGAAATTACTAATTAACCCGAAAATAGACCGAATGCCAAGCCCAGTTATACCCTAGCACGAAGCCACAAAGGCACTTTTCTGTCCACACCCCACATCATTGCTCTTTCACGATAGGACTCGTTCCCCTCTTCGGTGCGCTCGGAGCAGCCAACCTCAGAGCCCCGTGGCAGGGCGGCGGTCGGCTGACATCGCCGGCGATAGAACATCCTCTCTTGCCCTGGTAGTCCTCCTCTCCTGTTTCATGCTTGCCACGGTTTGAAATCCCAATTTCCGCTAAGTTATAGTTCTGGTACTAGCTAGTTCCAGGCTCTGATGTGTGGGTGATCTCGCCTATCGGGCGTAGCCTGCGCTTTCGACCGGCAACTGTAACGAGGCGCCTTCTATTTGAATCCATGTTCTGTGTTCCCCTGTGCTGTGCTCACCGACTGTTTGATGAATTGTGCTAGTGGTGCTGCATGCCTGCTACCGCCGGCCTCATCATATGCACACGAACTATTTGATAAGTGGTGTTATATGGCTGCGTCATGTGTGTACTACATTCACTATGCACGCTATATGTTCAATGAAATGCTCATCCGGCCAGGCTGCGTTGCAGTATTGTGTTGTACTGTAACTATGATTCTTTGAACCTAATGTATTTCTTTAAGGCTTGGTTTGGATGTCAAAATTGGAGCGTGGAATTCGGAATTGGAAATCAGTCAGGCCCAATTCTCCCTTTTGGATGGTCAAGGAATTCACGTCCAGAAATCAGCCTAAATTGCATGAGGTATTCCGCACAACAGCATGGCCCCTATCCAAATTCCGAGCGCTAGGCCTCCGAATTTTGTGGAATTGCCCAGGGGTACCCTTGGGCAGTTTGACCTTTCCCGTACCCAAAGGAAACATAGAGGGAACGAGCTCGACGCGAGTAAGGTTGGGGCGGCGGCGGAGGAACTCCACGCCGGTAGTGAAGGTGAGTCCTCCGGCCCTCCTACTCTCTGTCCCCTTTATCTCCGGCTTGGGCAGATGTGACGCCCCCATCCATAGCTCGTTTATATGAGTGTCGTGCTTCAACACATCCGAAGCGGGAAGCTCCGGGATTGGACACCGCCGTGGAAGCGGTTTACGCGCACGCCACCCACACCATGCCGGCCATGCTGGACTGCACCAAGGAGCTCGAATGGATGAGCACTGCACGCCGCCCTCAGCCCACCTCGTAGCTGTGTAGCCTGGCTGGTGCTGCACGTGGGGAAGACTAGAGAAAGGGAGCCGGGCTGGGATGGGGAAGACGAAGGAATAGGGGATGGTGCTGAGACGGGAGAATATTTTTGCAATTCAATTCCGCGGCCATCCAAACAGAACTTAGGATTTGACGCTCTCTTTATATTCAACTAGCAATACATGTACATCCAAACAAAAAATCTGGAATTGTAGCCTATTTCAAATTCTTGGTTGATTTGGTATTGCAGTCCAATTCAATTCCGCTGGGCTCAATATAGACATCCAAACAGACTATAAACAAACTTAGCGGTAAAATCATCATCAACTGGAAGTAGGTTACCAGATTCAACCTCATATACTCATCTAACACCAGAGCTAAACTAAGTTGTGTACAATTGTAAATAGTGGTTTATACCATCAGACGCTTGGGGCAAGAAATGGTTTTATCTATAATTTCCAGTTCAAGGTTTAAAAGCGTAGGGTAGGACATGTTCATGTTTTGTACTTTAGTTATATATGTAATTGTTGTTTTTAGATTAGAAATCAATTTTTAAAAGCATTGCTGGATTCACTTTAAGCATTAATGTGGTGTGTGCCTGAATTGTTTGGCTATATGTCAGGTCGGTCTTCCCCAATTATAATTTGACTTTTGCTACATTGAGATCTTCCGATCTTGTAAATGGCTTCACTGAAGCCCATTACTAGGCTCAATATTCACGTCATTCTTGATCTGGATGGTACACTCTTAAATACAGGTGACTGTGAGTTGCAAAGTTCTCCTTACTCAGAGTTGATCTTGCCAAGTTAATCTCTGAAATCCCATCTTTGCTACCTTGTTTGTACCATTTGGCAGATTGCGTCGTAAGCCAAGTGCTGAAACCATTTCTTGTGAAAAATGGGGAAAAAGTGGGATAGTAAGAAAGCTCACAAATTTGTTGGAAAGACACCTTCTGAAGCTGCAGCTGTTGTTTTAGAAGATTATGGACTCCCTTACTCCACCGAAGAGTTCCTCTCTATGATTACTCCAATGTTCAGCGAGCAGTTATGTCACTGGAGCCTCTTTGTAGTTCTATATATTTTGCAAAATGCATATTACCATGCTAATTCAGTGGGGACATATATTTAAATTTTGGCCCTTTGGCCATTTCGTAAAGTAGATCGGTTAGTTCAGTTTAATTTGTGCCATTCTACTTTCTCCCTGCATTTTCTTTGGAATTAGTGAATACCCTTGGTAACCTGCTTTTTGAAAATTTCTCTCAAATGCTGCCACTAGAAATATTAAATCATGCCTTGCTGAGGTGTGCCTATGTTCTTGTGTTTGCATCTGCGTATGCACATGTTATACAGTAACATCTGCATGCTTGACTGTACTTGTACTGAATAATTCGTGGAAACAATAATAATATGATATTTATATAGGTTGACTTCAATGTATCCCTCTGTTTTATTAGTACATGCACCAGTTATGCTACTTGCAGGCTCCTCCACAAGCAAGCATCTGGTATTACCATTATGTGGTTACAGTGCAAGGAAGAAATTTCACTATTTATGTCTACTATGCTTTCAAATTGTGCATTGAACTTGGCAAATCACCGTAGAAAGAACTTGCCCGGCTAGCCCTTTTTAGATTCCCAAAATTCCAAAAGGAAAAAAAGTTATTTTAAAATGATTGTTTTACTCAGCAAAATAAAAAAAATAAAAAAATTCTGTGGCGCATGGGGCAAGGATGCGCCACAGAATTGTTGGGTGGGAAAAAAATTCGAACCGGAACAGCCAACTCCCCCTTATCCTCTCCCCTTCTCACCTTTATCCTCTCATTTCCTTCTCCTTTCCTCCACTTCTCTTCTCCCCTTCTCCTCTCCACTCATCCACTTCCCTTCTCCTCCACTCCCCTTCTCCTCCACTCCACCAACTCCAGCGAAGAGAGACGACTTCGACCTCCTACTCCGGCGACCACCTCTGGCGAGACTTCGACGCAACCTCCTCCTCCAGCGACCACCTCCTCCTTTTCCGGTGACCTCCTCCTTCGGCGACCTCCTCCTTCTCCGGCGACCTCCTCCTCCTCCGGCGACCACCTCCTACTCCGGCGACCACCTCCTCCTCGTCCTCCGGTGACCTCCTACGGAAAGCTCCTCCTCCTCCTCCTCCTCCTCCTCCACCCACCTCCGGCGATTCCCTGCTACACCAACTTACAACGACCTCCTCCGACCACGGTATTCGACGAAATTCCGGCGAAAAATGGGCGGCGCCAGATCCAGATTAGGATCTGGCCGCCATTTTTTTAATTCAATTAAAAATTAGTGGCGCACCTAAGTAAGGTGCGCCATAGATATGTTTCTGTGGAACATGGATGTGGGGTGCGCCACAAAAATATTTTTGTGGCGCACCGGGCGGGTCCGACATAGAAATATATTTTTGTGACGAGATAACTGTGGCACACCAACCATGGCAAATTGATGCGCCACAGAAAGGATTTTTGGTGCGCCACATAAAGGCTTTTTTCCACTAGTGCTATGCACTTTGTAATAAAGCTATACTTAGCTATTTTTGGATCTCGTTGTAGTAATTTGATACTTATGCAATGATATTTTATATTTTGTACTGTGGTGCTGGCAGTGATCCAGGGACTAGCACTTAACACAAGTGTTACATCTTTAATAAGAGATGGGGCGCTACAAAATGGTATCAGAGCAAAGTGTTGCCTGTAGGTTCGAGCCCTTAGGATTGGTTAAGCCCCTTTTTGATCATAATATTACCATCTTTGAAGTATGTTGGATCCTAGCGGCATAGTGAGATGAAGCGGCCCAGAGACTAACCTTACATGTCCGCGTACATGAGACATGTTCCACAATTATAAGTGGTTGGTCGGGTGTCTGTCTCTCTCATTATAGTGAATATCCAATTTATAAAGAGTTGATAATAGTGTTGATCACCCTGTAGAATCAGCGTTCAAAAAAGCGGTAGAAAGCGCTCGTTTAAACGCATAAGCAAGCGCAGCGGACACATTACACGGTGAGCGAGATTAAGCGGCCCGCTTAGGTGCTAAGCGTACGCGAATGCACGCTGAAGCGGAGAAAATCGAGGAAATCGGCGGCTGCGCGCTATTGTTACCCGACCAAAATCTGGACATAGGCGACTCCAGGCGGTGGAGATGGGCTAATTCCGGCCGGGCGAGTCGAATCTAGACGAGGGCGGTGCGATTCCAGATGACGGCACGATTCCTAGCCTCGGCGGCGCGATTCCAGCCGACGGGGGCGCGAGATCCACTCCTGTAGAGCGAACGAATGGACAGAGCGAAAGGACGCAAGATCGAGCGAGGCAAGCAGCACATGATTCAGGAGTATGGAGAACTGGAGATCGGAGAACTGGATTCAGGGCAGCGCGGCTTGGGAGGAAGTGGACTGGTGGATCGTGGGCTCGTGGCTAGTGGGGAAGTGGTGGTTGACTGGTTGGTGTGGGCGTGTGGCTTTGGAGGAGTTAGGGTTATTTTAGGCCAATGACAGGTGGGGTTGCATGTGGGGCCGGGAATATAGGGTTATTTTATGGGAAATGATAGGTTCCTCCGGGGGAACCTGCGCTCCCGTCCTCCCCCTCGCGCGCCGTCTGATCGGGCTTCATCGTGCGGCCCGCAACGCTTTTAAACCCGTGACCGCATCCTCGTCCTCGTCCCACACCGTGTTGCGAGCGCCTCACCTGATCCCCTTCCCCCGCTCCCAAGCGGCCTGCTGCTCTCCTCGCCGGCCGCCACCCCTCCCGGCCTCCCAACCTCCTGCGTCGGCGCCCCTCCTCCTCGCTCTCCCGCACCGGCCGTTGCATCTCCCCGACCTCCCGTGCTGGTCGTCGCTCGTCTCGCGCCGCACGATTCCACCTCGCCATGGTCGAGGCCTCAAGGTCGGAGGATGGCGGCGCTGTCGAAGGAGGTTGGAGGTGCTACCGAAGCATGTCGGTGTTGCCATGTCGGTTGCGATGCAACCATGGTGGCACGACGGTGCTTGCGTGCTGCCAACACACGGGAGCAATGTTACCATGGCGGCTCTGAGTTGCTACAAAGCACCGCCACCGTCGAATTTTTTTATTACTACGATGTTGCAATATAGCAATTTTTTTTGCTATTATTGATATGTGGTTTTGCTAAAATAGATAAATAATTTTGCTTCCATGGTGTTGCTGCGATGCTGAGGTCTCATTGAACTAGCAAAACAGATTATTTCGAATGAAATGTTTTGCTACTTAGAAGCATTTTTGTGCCCAAACTTTTGCTTCAATAGAAAAAAATTGCTACATCATCACAATTTTCCCACTGAAGAATGCTTCAATAGAAAAAATTGCACAAATCTTGCTACGTGTGTAGTGCCCATGCTTATGAAAGCAATGGCACATATGAATAATGCAAAGACTTGGATCACATAAGTCTCACATTCTCCAATAAGATGTAATATCACAGTACAATGTCATAATTTATTACATAACGAGACAAATGATCCAAAAACAAATATCCTTACAACTTAGCATAGCGGAAATGCTAGCTGAATAAATAGTTCACACTTTATTTCAGAGTTCAAACACAATACTAAAGGTAGCATGGAGCTACATCTTCTCCATGAAGCCACTGGCAAATCATGTTGGTTGTAGCTCGAAGACGACCCCCTTACTCCTCATTCGGACATTCTGCAAGGTTTAGTTGCAGCCCAGCTATAAAGGGTCAGCACAATTGAATTGTGGTGGCAAGTGACTTTAACTCCTAATGTTCTATTATACTATAACTATATGCTTATTTTGGCTGGTGGAGCTCAAGGCTATTGCGCAAAGCAAATTTTCTCCTACTTTTGATAAACAATTTTCTTAAATCAATATCTTCCCCTTCAGAGACAAATCTCAAGACAAGTCCATGTCTCCTACCCATGTTCACCCAACAAGGTTTTATTAAGAAATTTGAGATGAGGAGATTTTCAGAACACAGCCTTGTGTAGTTACTCAAATTGTCCGTTGCCGGGGATACGGCTAAGATCTTAGGTTTTAACTCTCGAGAGGGTGTGCACTTTCACCATTAGACTCAATCAACCCAAAATATCCTCTACACTCCTTTAGTGAGAAGGAAAAAGAGAAGATCAAGACGAGACTTTTCAGAAGTTGCTTTCCCATGATCATACTAAGAGATTACCACCGTCCTATCAACTCTACCACCATCAATCTCTTGACCCAGGTCCACATCAACTTACTCCATCAAGACAGAGCCCATATTGACCAATGGTTGCACGATAAGCAACTAGACTCAGTGTAAACTTAAATCTCATAGCCCTGGGTGGCCTACCACAAGTGAGCAACTCAGGTTAACACCGCATATCATGGCCCCAAGTAAGTGGAAACTATCTTGGGCGAAGACAACCATGAAACTTGGTCCTGAGAAGCCACTCAACTTGAAACCTCCTCGATCGACCCAATCCACCCAGGCGTTAAATTAATTTAGTGGAAATTTTCATTTATCACATCAACCATAAAACAATCATTTTTGCAGCAGGTACTTCCACTAAATTATAATAGGGGTCTAATCTGGAATTTCTAAGGGGAAACCTAAAAGGTTTGCATAGCATACTACAATCTCCCAAAAACCTATCATGCATACTACTTTTGCAAATACTGCTTAAAAACACTAGATATGCAATAGAATAAAATAGTAGGTGTTTTATGAAGTCACTTGCCTTGGCAGTAGGGGGGACAGGCACAACAAGAATAACAATCACACGCAGGTCCTTCCTCTCCTTCACAATCTAGCACAAGCAATACATACAAATAAATATCCACACAATATCTCACAACACAAAATAAAAGATGTATGTATGCATGATATGCCATGTGTAAAATTAGACACACTTATCAATAATTTATATTCTCTGTTATTAAATGCATGAGATGCAAATTCTAGGAATTTCTCATTTCACTTAATAATTTAATAATTGAAAACAATATAGTAAAACTTAGATTATACCATTACAACTTTTATTGTTCTAGAAATTTTTTCAAATAAGTCACATATTAATATTCCTGGGCAGAGGTTGATAACATAAACCTAAAACAATTGAGTTTATTTGTAAATCATTTTTATTATTTAAGTTATGGATTTAATAGCCGAATTACTCCTCGGATGATCTTATGAATTATTATTTATCAAAAGCAAAAACAAATGATGTAGAATTAAACTACTCTAGAAGGGCTATCCGTGGATATAAAATTCATTGAATTTGGACTTACATAACATAAGTTATGAATTTTCTAAGTTTTGCATATTTTCTGTTTTATTTATAAAATTCCTGCGAAAAAGAAAATAAGAGGGGCTACGTGGCGCGATCCTATTGGACGAAAACGGTTCACGCGGATCGTGGACGAGAGCCGTCCGATTTAAATGAGATCGGACACACGGGATCGTTTTGATCTAGATCCGTTGGATCTAGATCCAACGGCGTGGGACGCCCGGCCGGCGGCGCCCGCGGCGGCGGCGCGTCGGCCTCGACGTTTCCCGCATGAAAACACAGCCCCGGGACGAACGGGTCTTACCCAAATGACGCGGAGGAGGAGGCGAGGTCGATGGCGCGGCGGCGGCGTCGAAACTCTTCTCCTTTCCTCGACGGAGATGGTGGCCGGCGGCGGAGCACTTCGGTCGCGGTCGATTTCGGCGTTCGGCTGCGCAATAGAACAAGCGAGGGGCTCAACGGTGGCGCAAGAGGATGGGGAAGCGAGGGGGAGACTCGGTGGCGCTCGAGGAGCTCGGTGCTTACCGCACTCGTGCAAAAGTCCGGCGGCAATGGCGGCGACGGCGAGCTTGATTCCGAGCAGCCCGACGGCGGAGAGGTAGGGTTTGGGGGGGGGGGGGGGGTTCGGAGGCGGCCTCGAGGGGTATAAATAGGAGGGGGCAGGGGCGCTAGACGTGGCAGGAAACGGCCGGAAACGGCTCGGACTCGGTCTCCATCTCCGGCGTGATCTCCGGACGGAGGTGGAAGACGGCTGACAGGTGGGGCCCACCTGTCAGCGAGAGGGGAGCGACGCACGCGCTGGAGCGGGCCGATGGGCTGTTATCGATCGCGCGCGCGGTGGATAGCGTCTGGGCCGGCCCGGAAACAATTTTTTTTTAAATTAAATAAAAACTGTTTTTCAAATCTGTTTTACTAAATGATTTTTAAACCTATTCAAAACATTTCAGAAAAAATCATAAAAATATATTTTGGAAAGGTTATTTAAATTAGCAATTTTTAATAATAAACTTACCCATTATATAATTTGGAAAAATTATATTTATTAAGTAAGTTTAAATAAACACTTAATGGGATTAAACATTATTTAAACTCATAATTGAATTTTTATTTAGTATTTATGTGATTAAAAGTTAAGCCTATATGATGAATGATGTATGAATGCAAAGTTTTAAATTTTAGCAAAATTGGGATGTTACAAACCTAACCCCCTTAAGATGAATCTCGTCCTCGAGATTCGGTTTGGCCTTCAAAAAGATGTGGGTGTTCTTCCCGAAGATCATCCTCCCGTTCCCAAGTTACTTCTTCTTCGGTATGGTGGTTCCACTGGACCTTACAAAATTTGATAGTCTTGGTTCGTGTGATCCTTTCTGCCATCTCCAAGATTTTGATTGGCTTCTCTTCATACGTCAGGTCACTTTCCAACTGAACTTCTTCTAATGGCACTGTATCCCGTAGTGGGGTTTTTGTCATCTCTGGGTGACACTTCTTCAATTGGCTCACGTGGAAGACATTGTGAACTGCTGACAGAACATCCGGCAATTCTAGCTCATATGCTACTTCTCCTTTGCGGGAAAGAATCTTAAAGGGGCCGATGAATCGAGGTGCAAGTTTACCCTTGATCCCGAACCTCTTCACACCACACATTGGTGACACTCTTAAATAAGTCCTGTCACCTATCTCATATGTGATTTCTCTCCTTTTGGAATCTGCAT
This sequence comes from Poa annua, assembly GCA_026929855.1. Lineage (NCBI taxonomy): Eukaryota > Viridiplantae > Streptophyta > Magnoliopsida > Poales > Poaceae > Poa > Poa annua. The sequence goes on from CM049431.1 coordinate 15,587,471, forward strand.
AGCTTTTTTGTCTGGACTGCGCGATCTTCAGTCTGTCCTTGATTATTCGAACCTTCTCTTCAGCTTCCTGGATTATATCAGGTCCAAATAAACTTCGCTCTCCCACACCGCTCCAAAGTAGTGGTGTGGTGCATTTCCTACCATAAAGTGCCTCAAACGGCGACATCTCTATGCTTGCTTGGTAGCTGTTGTTATAGGAAAATTCTGTGTACGGAAAATTATCATCCCAACTAGACGTGTAGTCCAAGGCACATGCCCTCAACATATCTTCTAGAATTTGGTTTACTCTGTCCGTCTGTCCATCCGTTTGGGGATGAAATGCTGTACTGAACTCTAATCTCGTACCCAACGATTCATGTAGTTGTTTCCAGAAATGCGAGGTAAACTGGGTACCTCTGTCAGACACAATCCTCTGAGGAATACCATGCAAGCATACTATTCTCCTCATGTAAATCTCTGCCAACTTAGCACTTGAGTAGGTAGTCTTTACTGGCACAAAATGGGCCACCTTTGTCAAACGATCCACTATTACCCAGATCGAATCATATCCCGATCTGGTACGCGGTAACCCAGTAATGAAATCCATACCTATATGTTCCCATTTCCAATCCGGTATAGGTAAAGGTTGCAACAATCCTGTTGGCTTCTGATGTTCCGCCTTTACTCTACTACATACATCACACTTAGCTATATATTCCGCGATGTCTCTCTTCAGGTTATTCCACCAAAATCTTTCCTTTACATCCATGTACATCTTGGTGTTTCCCGGGTGTATGAAATAAGGCGAGTTATGTGCTTATTGCAGAATCAATTTTCTAAGATCCTCATCTTGCGGCACGCAGATGCGTTTCTCAAACCACAAGGTGCCTTGTTCATCCTTCCGAAAACCCTTGGCTTTCCCTTTGCTCAGGTTGACCTTGATTTCATCCATTACTCTGTCTCCCTTCTGGCCTTCCTGAATCTTATCCATCAAAAAAGGTTGTACGTCCAGTGTTGCGAGGAATCCTTCGGGTACTACCTCTAATCTGAGGTCCTTAAATGCTCTACTTAAATCCTCGGGCAATTCTCCCGCTGTCAGTCCATTTACATGGACCTTACGGCTCAAAGCGTCTGCCACCACATTAGCTTTTCCTGGGTGATATTGCAAACTCATATCATAGTCCTTAATAAGTTCCAGCCATCTTCTTTGCCTCATATTCAATTCCTTCTGGGTGAAAATATATTTCAGGCTCTTGTGATCTGTGAATACTTCACAACGCTTTCCCAATAGATAGGGTCTCCACGTCTTTAGAGCATGCACTACTGATGCTAACTCCAGATCGTGGGTGGGATAGTTGACCTCATGTTTCTTAAGCTGTCTAGAAGCATATGAAACCACTTTCCCTTCTTGCATTAGGACACTTCCTAGTCCATGGTGCGAGGCATCACAATAAACTTGGAATTCCTTCTCTATATCTGGCAAACATAAAACAGGTGCTGACACCAGCCGTTTCTTTAGTTCCTGGAAACTTATTTCACATTCTTCAGTCCACTTGAATTTGACTTCCTTCTTCAGTAGTGAAGTCAATGGTTTGGCAAGTTTGGAGAAGTTCTCAATAAATCTTCTATAATAACCTGCCAGTCCAAGGAAACTACGGATGTCCGCCACATTCTTGGGTACTTCCCATTTTGTCACAGCTGACACCTTTTCTGGGTCTACTGCTATTCCATTTTTCGACACAACGTGTCCTAGAAAACCAACTTCTTCTAGCCAGAATTCACACTTGCTAAATTTGGCATACAGCTTATGTTCTCTAAGTCTCTGTAATATCATGTGTACTTGTTCTTCATGTTCCTCCTGACTTTTGGAGTAAATCAGGATGTCATCAATGAACACCACAACAAACTTATCCAGAAAGTCCATAAACACTTTGTTCATCATGTTCATGAAGTATGCCGGTGCATTGGTTAAACCAAACGGCATTACGGTGTACTCATATAATCCATATCTGGTAGTGAAGGCAGTTTTTGGTATATCTAGTTCTCTTACTTTCATTTGAAAGTATCCTGATCGCAAATCGATCTTAGAGAATACCGAAGCACCCTCTAGCTGGTCGAAAAGCTCATTAATTTTCGGTAGCGGTACTTGTTCTTGATCGTCACCTCGTTGATTGCTCGATAATCCGTGACTAGCCTTTGAGTACTATCCTTTTTCTCTACAAACAGAATGGGTGCTCCCCAAGGTGATGAACTTGGGCGGATGAATCCTTTCTGCAGTTGCTCCTCTAACTGCTTCTTGAGTTCTTTCAATTCAGCTACGGCCATTGGATATGGTCTCTTGGCTATGGGTCCCGTTCCGGGAACCAAATCTATAAGAAATTCAACATCCCTATCGGGTGGCATTCACGGTAGTTCTTCGGGGAAAACATCAGGGTAATTTCTTACCACACGAACGTCTCCCAGGCTAACCCCCTTAAGAGAATTTAGCTTAACTTTCTTAAATTCAAATTTGGATTTGTATCTGATCTTCTTCTTCTCGGGAGTTGTGAGTGTAATGGATCTATTCGCACAATCCAATACTCCTTCAAACTTGGCCAACCAATCCATACCGAGTATAACATCCAGACCATGGGTCTCTAATATTATAAGGTTTACCGAAAAGGAGTGTTTACCAATTTCTAAACTCAAGTTTTGACAATCGGTTTGTGCGAGCATTTCCCCCCCTGGGGAACTCACCTTAACCGGATTTAGCAGGCTTGTAGTAGTCAGTTTGTTTTCATTAACAAATGCTCTTGAGATGAATGAGTGGGATGCTCCAGCATCGAACAAGACTAATGCTGGAAAGGTATGTAGTAGGAACGTACCAATCACTGCATCTGGTTCATTCTGCACTTCTTCCACATCAAGATGATTCACCTGTGTCTTCTGGAAAGTATTAGGCTTTGATGCTTCCGGCGCCTTCTTCTTCTTTGGACAGTCTGTTGAGTAATGTCCCTTGTTCCCACACTTGTAGCAAGTCACTTGACTAATATCTCGTTTAGGTTCATTGTTGTGGCGGCGTTGCTCTTTTCCACTATTGTTCCCATTGAACGGGTGGTTGTGTCCACTACCACCCTGTACATTTCCTCTGTATCCGGGATTTCCTACTTTATGGATATGACTATTATGATTGTGGCCACTTCCACTCTTGTGACTGTGGTGACTCCCACTGTTCTCTGGAACGTATGGTTTCTTCTGCATCAGATTAGTGTTGCACTTATTGGCGCTGAACTTCCTTTTCCTATTCTCCTCCTTCTTCATGTTGCTGTCCAGGGTAATGGCCTGATCAAGAAGATCCTGATAATTGGGAGCATAGGCCACAGACAATGGTATTTTCAGCTCACCATTGAGTCCATTCAGAAACTTATACTTCCTCTTTGCATCGGTGTCTACATCCTCTGGGGCATAGCGTGAGAGGGAATTGAAGTTCTCCATGTACTCCCTCAGAGCACGATTTCCCTGTATCAGGGTACGGAACTCATCCCTTTTCAGATTCATGATCCCAGTTGAGATGTGAGCATTACTGAAACCTTCTTTAAAGATTTCCCAGGTAAGTCCTTCAAGTGGGTGAGTGATCTGATATGTTTCCCACCACTGTGCCGCTGGCCCCTCCCGTAGATGGGAAGTGAACCTTATTTTCTCCAATTCCGTACACTCGCAAGTAACTAGATCCTTGTTCACAGAGCGTAGCCAATCATCGGCTATGATTGGTTCAGTAGCTGTGGAGAATTTGTTAGGTCTGAGCCTTAAGAACCTAGCAAGGCGGTCAACTTGGGGTGGGGGTGGTGGTGGCGGCGGTGGTGGGGGTGGTGGATTGTTTTGGTTTGCCATGAACTGAGCCATCATTGTCATCTACTGTGTCTGGGCTGCCATCATTTGTTGCATCATTTCGTTGGCATTGTTGTTGTCAGGATCACGACGTGGAGGCATCTGTATGGTGTGAGCATAGGTAAGTAGAGATAGAAAGAGACTACAAGGGAAATTCTACCCATGCATATCAACACACTTCACAGAAACATATCAAACAACAAACAAATAGACACACCCGAAGTATTTTATAAATTCGATATTTTAGAGACTTGAATACCAAGCTAGGACATGGTTTTCAAGGTACTGCCTCACCACAAATTGGTGGGTCAATACAACGTTGATGAGATAAGGAGAAATACTCGTAAGGTAAGGATAACTGGTGGTCTTTCTAATCAAATTTTGAAACTCCTTATGTATTGGCGGGTGTTCCCGCACTTGCGCTTCTTGACACCTGTGGCTTCCTTGGGAGTGTCCTCATCGGGATAGGTTATCACTAGGGGCTCTGGGACGTCAGGGGGGTGATTCTTCTCTGCCTGAAGTTCCATTTGGCTTAGTTGTTCACACAAATGAGCACACTGAGCCTGCAATGCCAAAATGTGGGCATCCTTCTGCGCAATCCTATCATCTTGCAGGTAAATCTTGTTTTCCAGCTCCTTGTTCTCCTTCGTTAGCAGCTGAACTTCTACACGAAGAATATCCTTCTCTTCTTCTAAGCTTTCCTTAACGTGACGGTGGACGCGCCTTAAATCTGCCCTGTAGAAGATCTCTTGTCCCAGAAGTATATCCAAGTTATGGCAATGAGCTCCAAGGTCTCCATGATGCTTCTCGTTCATACCCCTAACTGAGGGTTGAATGGGTTGTCCAATGCTATCCCTCCTGGCAAAGTGTCAAAAGATGGAGTTGGGCTTGATCTCGTCATAGAACTGCTCAATGATGCGAGACAAGGTCTCCAGCATCGCCATCTCCACTCCATTCTTCCAGTTGGGGTATCTAGATCGGAAACGGATCAGCTGCGATCCAGGAGGATCAAGACGAGGGAGAACTTCTGACTCGATCTTCCAGCGTCCTTCAGGGTAATCTTCTGACATAATTTCCTTGCCACTGAAGACTGGCGGCGTCAACCTCAGGGTTTTGGAAATACTGAGGAGCTGGTCACTGAAGTAGTACTAGTCTCCTTTCTGCGAGGATAACTCTCGAGTGAAGTTCTTCATCTACAAGAATTTTGAAGGGATAAGAAATAAGGAGATGAAACAAAATAAGAATGTAGAAGGTAAGGAGCATATTATAAGAAAAGAAGTCTGGTATTTCGAATTTTATTAATTATAAATATTTATTTTAGGGTTTGTATCCAATCCTAGGGGTTTCGAGCCTACAGGCAACATTCGTGCTCTGATACCATCTGTAGTGCCCATGCTTACGAAAGCAATGGCACATATGAATAATGCAAAGACTTGGATCACATAAGTCTCACATTCTCCAATAAGATGTAATATCGCAGTACAATGTCATAATTTATTACATAACGAGACAAATGATCCAAAAACAAATATCCTTACAACTTAGCAGAGCGGAAATGCTAGCTGAATAAATAGTTCACACTTTATTTCAGAGTTCAAACGCAATACTAAAGGTAGCATGGAGCTACATCTTCTCCATGAAGCCACTGGCAAATCATGTTGGTTGTAGCTCGAAGACGACCCCCTTACTCCTCATTCGGACATTCTGCAAGGTTTAGTTGCAGCCCAGCTATAAAGGGTCAGCACAATTGAATTGTGGTGGCAAGTGACTTTAACTCCTAATATTCTATTATACTATAACTATATGCTTATTTTGGCTGGTGGAGCTCAAGGCTATTGCGCAAAGCAAATTTTCTCCTACTTTTGATAAACAATTTTCTTAAATCAATATCTTCTCCTTCAGAGACAAATCTCGAGACAAGTCCATGTCTCCTACCCATGTTCACCCAACAAGGTTTTATTAAGAAATTTGAGATGAGGAGATTTTCAGAACACAGCCTTGTGTAGTTACTCAAATTGTCCGTTGCCGGGGACACGGCTAAGATCTTAGGTTTTAACTCTCGAGAGGGTGTGCACTTTCACCATTAGACTCAATCAACCCAAACTATCCTCTACACTCCTTTAGTGAGAAGGAAAAGGAGAAGATCAAGACGAGACTTTTCAGAAGTTGCTTTCCCATGATCATACTAAGAGATTACCACCGTCCTATCAACTCTACCACCATCAATCTCTTGACCCAGGTCCACATCAACTTGCTCCATCAAGACAGAGCCCATATTGACCAATGGTTGCACGATAAGCAACTAGACTCAGTGTAAACTTAAATCTCATAGCCCTGGGTGGCCTACCACAAGTGAGCAACTCAGGTTAACACCTCATATCATGGCCCCAAGTAAGTGGAAACTATCTTGGGCGAAGACAACCATGAAACTTGGCCCTGAGAAGCCACTCAACTTGAAACCTCCTCGATCGACCCAATCCACCCAGGCGTTAAATTAATTTAGTGGAAATTTTCATTTATCACATCAACCATAAAACAATCATTTTTGCAGCAGGTACTTCCACTAAATTATAATAGGGGTCTAATCTGGAATTTCTAAGGGGAAACCTAAAAGGTTTGCATAGCATACTATAATCTCCCAAAAACCTATCATGCATACTACTTTTGCAAATACTGCTTAAAAACACTAGATATGCAATATAATAAAATAGTAGGTGTTTTATGAAGTCACTTGCCTTGGCAGCAGGGGGGACAGGCACAAAAAGAATAACAATCACACGCAGGTCCTTCCTCTCCTTCACAATCTAGCACAAGCAATACATACAAATAAATATCCACACAATATCTCACAACACAAAATAAAAGATGTATGTATGCATGATATGCCATGTGTAAAATTAGACACACTTATCAATAATTTATATTCTCTGTTATTAAATGCATGAGATGCAGATTCTACGAATTTCTCATTTCACTTAATAATTTAATAATTGAAAACAATATAGTAAAACTTAGATTATACCATTACAACTTTTATTGTTCTAGAATTTTTTTCAAATAAGTCACATAAAAAAATTCCTGGGCAGAGGTTGATAACATAAACCTAAAACAATTGAGTTTATTTGTAAATCATTTTTATTATTTAAGTTATGGATATAATAGCCGAATTACTCCTCGGATGATCTTATGAATTATTATTTATCAAAAGCAAAAACAAATGATGTAGAATTAAACTACTCTAGCAGGGCAATCTGTGGATATAAAATTCATTGAATTTGGACTTACAGAACATAAGTTATGAATTTTCTAAGTTTTGCATATTTTCTGTTTTATTTATAAAATTCCTGCGAAAAAGAAAATAAGAGGGGCTACGTGGCGCGATCCTATTGGACGAAAACGGTTCACGCGGATCGTGGACGAGAGCCGTCCGATTTAAATGAGATCGGACGCACGGGGTCGTTTTGATCTAGATCTAGATCCAACGGCGTGGGACGCCCGGCCGAACCGAGCGGCGCGCAGGTCGCCGGAAGGCTCGCCGGCGGCGGCGCCCGCGGCGCCGGCGCATCGGCCTTGACGTTTCCCGCATGAAAACACAGCCCCAGGACGAACAGGTCTTACCAAAATGACGCGGAGGAGGAGGCGAGGTCGATGGCGCGGCGGCGGCGTCGAAACTCTTCTCCTTTCCTCGTCGGAGATGGTGGCCGGCGGCGGAGCACTTCGGTCGCGGTCGATTTCGGCGTTCCGCTGCGCAATAGAACAAGCGAGGGGCTCAACGGTGGCGCAAGAGGATGGGGAAGCGAGGGGGAGACTCGATGGCGCTCGAGGAGCTCGGTGCTTACCGCACTCGTGCAAAAGTCCGGCGGCAATGGCGGCGACGGCGAGCTCGATTCCGAGCAGCCCGGCGGCGGAGAGGTAGTGTTTTGGGGGGGGGGGGGGGTTTCGGAGGCGGCCTCGAGGGGTATAAATAGGAGGGGGCAGGGGCGCTAGACGCGGCGGGAAACGGCCGGAAACGGCTCGGACTCGGTCTCCATCTCCGGCGTGATCTCCGGACGGCGGTGGAAGACGGCTGACAGGTGGGGCCCACCTATCAGCGAGAGGGGAGCGACGCGCGCGCTGGAGCGGTCCGATGGGCTGTTATCGATAGCGCGCGCGGTGGATAGCGTCTCGGCCGGCCCGGAAACAATTTTTTTTTTAAAATTAAATAAAAACTGTTTTTCAAATCTGTTATACTAAATGATTTTTAAACCTATTCAAAATATTTCAATAAAATTCATAAAAATATATTTTGGAAAGGTTATTTAAATTAGCAATTTTTAATAATAAACTTACCCATTATATAATTTGGAAAAATTATATTTATTAAGTAAGTTTAAATAAACACTTAATGGGATTAAACATTATTTAAACTCATAATTGAATTTTTATTTAGTATTTATGTGATTAAAAGTTAAGCCTATATGATGAATGATGTATGAATGCAAATTTTTAAATTTTAGCAAAATTGGGATGTTACAACGTGCTCCAAAGATAATATTGCTACAACAACACATTTTTTTCCACATGAGATGCTACAATATCACAAATTTTTGCTAAGTGAGATGTTACAATATCAAAATGAAATTGCTATTAAACTTTTTCTCCGTAGAAATATTTGCTACAATAGCAAAAAATTGCTATAAGAAGAAAATGCTACAATATTTTCTTCCTACAAACAAACTTTTGTTTTTCTCCATTTAAGAATTTTGCTATGAGTAGCACAATTTTTTTTTGCTTAAATAGTATAAATTTTTTATTTCGATCAAACCGTTTTGCTGCGTCGGAAGCAAAAGCTGGATCTGGTACTTGATTTTTGGTGGAAAATAATGTTTTGTTTCAATAGTAATTTTTTTTATTTCGGGCGAACCGTTTTGCTCCATCGGAAGCAAAAGCGGGATCTGGTATGTGATTTTTGACGGAAAATATTTTTTTGCTTCAATAGTAATTTTTTTTTTATTTTCGGGCGAACCGTTTTGCTGCATTAGAAACAAAAGCGGGATGGGATTTGGTGGGAAAGGGAGGGGCACTTGTCAACACGGGGAGGGGGAGGATTTTCGCCCCCGGATCCCCCGGGGGACGCTCAGCAGTGCCCTTATTTTATTTTACTGATAAATGGAGCAGTACTCTCTTTTCTCATCTATTTTTTCGTACGGATTTGTACAAAACGCTTAAGCGGCGCTTAAGCTCGCTTAAGATGTAGTTCCTCTAATTGGAGCCTAATCGCTCGCTTACCGCTTACCACTTTTTCGAACCTTGGTCATGATGTAAATAAGTACTTAGAGAAAATAAGGGTTCTATTCTACACAACGTTCAAAAAAGCGGTAGAAAACGCTCGCTTAAACGCATAAGCGAGCGCAGCGAACACATAACGCTCAACATTAGCCTGAGCGGCCCATTACGCGGTGAGTGAGAATAAGCGGCCCGCATAGGTGCTAAGCGTGCGCGAATGCGAGCTGAAGCGGAGCAAAGCGAGGAAATTGGCGGCTGCGCGCTGTTGTTACCTGAGCAAAATCTGGACATAGGCGACTCCAGGCGGTGGAGATGGGCTAATTCCGGTCGGGCGAGTCGAATCTGGACGAGGGCGGCGCGATTCCAGACGACGGCATGGTTCCTGGCCTCGTCGGCGCGATTCCAGGCGACGGGGGCGCGAGATCCACTCCTGCCGAGCGAACGAATGGACAGAGGGAAAGGACGCAAGATCGAGCGAGGCAAGCAGCACATGATTCAGGAGTATGGAGAACTGGAGATTGGAGAACTGGATTCAGGGCAGCGCGGCTTGGGAGGAAGTGGACTGGTGGATCGTGGGCTCGTGGCTAGTGGGGAAGTGGTGGTTGACTGGTTGGTGTGGGCGTGTGGCTTTGGAGGAGTTAGGGTTATTTTAGGCCAATGACAGGTGGGGTTGCATGTGGGGCTGGGAATATAGGGTTATTTTATGGGAAATGATAGGGTTGCTCCGGAAGATCTTGCGCTCCCGTCCTACCCCTCGCGCGCCGTCCGATCGGGCTTCATCGTGCGGCCCGTAGCGCTTTTAAACCCATGACCGCATCCTCGTCCTCGTCCCACACCGTGTCGCGAGCGCCTCACCTGATCTCCTTCCTCCGCTCCCAAGCCGCCTGCTGCTCTCCTCGCCGGCTGTAATGCCCCAGTCCATAAATTATACAATGATGCTATGTGTCGGTGGTCATGCTACATAATTGAAGGTTACCGGGGTTACCACTCCCAGGCAGAGTAAACATCGGCAGGCGTGCTCGGCATGGATCATCGGCAACACAACCCTTCGATCATGCCATATCCAAAGCATAGCCCTCAAGTATAATAAAGAGACTAAGACACCGGAACACCTGGCATATGACAGACCCTACGACTCAAGATAATATAGTTCAACTCGTAGTAGAGAAAGATAGCAAATATTACAATCCAAGGTCACAGACCCATCAGTACATCAAGCGGAAGCAAATTAAGTTGTTCTAAACAACAAGATCCAAATATGGCCTAAGAGGCCTACAGATAAACAATCCCGTGCCAGCTGGTTCCTAGTTGCCCCAGGCTGCCACCCGGGAACCCCAGACTACTCGTCGATGTCAACATAGAACCCACCTTCGGGGTAGGTAAAGTCCTCCTCTGAAACAAAAATAAACAAGGGTGAGTTCGACGAACTCAACAAGATTTTGAGCTATTTGCTCTATGATTGGCTCTCAAGGTTTTATAGCTGTTTTGCGTAAAGCTGATTTTATTCTTAAAAGATGACTCCAAGGCATCGACTATCAGAATATTTTCGAAGAGGGGTAAGAAGTAACTCTTTTCTTTTTATTCACTTACTCAGCCTCTTCCACCACTGTACCTGTTCTTCAAAGGCACCTCCCCGAATCACCCTCGAGGAAGTCAACCTTACAATCGTGAGTGGTACCTTTAGTACCCAGTTTTTAATCATTCCGTTAAAGTTATTCTATGATCCCTGAATTCGTCACCAAGTCGTCCTTAACCGTGGACACGGCTTTTCGAAAAGATTTATCCCTGCAGGGGGTGTACAATGTGAAAGTCGCCAGGTTCCCGAGGGACCTCCCAGCTCCTTATCCATGCGTACCGTCCGGCCCATTGCCTGTACAACTAGCTCTCTTCCGGGGAAAGCCGGCTGGGTGGGAGCGGCTACGACCTTTACCTCGCTTTGGACTAACCCAGGATCATCAGTGACTGGGGGACAAGTTCAGTGCCTCCAACACCCTGCCCCGCGGCCACTCATTTTCCTACCACCATAATCCTCATCTCAGTCTTGGCCACCATCTCAACACACGCGCAAATGGAAAGCCAAACTAGAGGACCCTCGGCTAGTCCGACACAAGTTAGTCGGTCGATGAGGTTCCATATACCCACGCATGGTAGCACGCTCAACTTGGCTCGAAGGCGAGAACTCGCACCGAGGCGGCGAGAACGAGACAACCCACCACATACCATGTGGCCTCTCATCCCCACCTTTTAGCATTTTATTAATTATTACCACAATTCTCCACCATCCTCCGCGGAAATTCCACATCGGATCCCAACACGAATATCCATCGGACCACTAAGCAGTTAACTAAGCATGGCTAAGCAACAACCTAGCAAAGTAATTAATTCAGGCCATCAACACAATCCTATGGATAATAGGAGGGGAAACTGGTAGTGGCTTCGGTAACTGAATGCAAATATAGGATACTCTAATCCAATCAAATTGACATTTGGAACCGCATGCAATATTATAGTGGAGAAAATAATTTGCGGAAAATAGGATAAGATATGCAAGAGGGTGGGGATCACGCTTGCCTTGCTCAACAGGCGGGTAATACTGATCGTCGGGGTAATGTGGCGAGACCCCGGTTCCTTGATCTATCGATGTTTAAAAACACCGGAAAGAACACAATCAATACAAGCAATTCTTATGCAATGCGCAAACACATGATGGTATGACATTTTAATGCACTGAATTATTATAAACACCTATATGACATTTAAATGGGATGCTAAGAATAATTATTCAACGATATAGGAAATATATTTTCCTATTTGTTTTTATGTTCCCCTACACTTTTAATTTAGGTAACATGCTTGAAATTATTCTGAATGTGTAGAACCAGTGCTTATAATCATTTTTACTTAGAGGGTACAATTCTAGCAAGTTGAGGAATTTATTATGAAGTTAAACTACACCTTTTTATTTCTACCCCTTTCTTCATTTTAGCAAAACAGAAAATTACAGTAGCAGTAATGGAAGTGTGAATCAGTCCATTAGATAGCATTTATTTTTCTGAGCATTTTGGTATATTATTTGCTAAATTTGGATAAGTATTTTGAAAGTTATGAATTTTTGAAGTTTGAATCATTTTCTGTCTTTTTATTAATTCGCAGAAAAATCGTTCGGGCGTTTTTCACCGAACGCGAGGCTAGCCCGAGCCACTGACGCGCGGGCCAGGGGCCAGGGTGGCGCTGACGCGGCGCTGACGCGGCGCGGGGCTGGCTCCGGGTCACTGACGCGTGGGCCCAGGCGGCAGCGCACGCCGGAGCGCACGGCCGCGGTGGTCGCCGGCGGTGAGGGGCACGGCTACGGCGCTCTACGGTGCCAGGGACCTCGCGTCGGGGCGCGTTCGACGCGCACTCGAACGGGGAACGAAACGTGGGCAGCGCCGCTCATTAAAGGTCGCCGGAGCGCGGTGCGCAGCGACGGCGAGCGGCGGCCGGCGGCGAGCTACAACTACCGGGCGTTCTAGGGGGAGAGGGGACGAGCGGGAGGGTCCATTAGGACCGCGAGCTCACCCTCGATGCGTGCGGCTGCTCGGAGTGGATGGAGGAGGGCTGAGGCGGAGGAGAACTTGCTCGAGGCGCGGCGGCCGGAGTCGGGGAAGAAGAGGACGGCGGCGTCGATCCCGAGCTCCCCGGCACGATTCCTGCAGCGGAGAGGGAGAAGGCGAGGCGGCGGTGCTCGTGGTGGTGCTGGATGGTCTCGGGGCGTACCCAAACGCTGGCGATGCGACGGCGAGCTACTCCTAGGGTTCGGCCATGGCTGGGGAAAAACAGAGGAAAGATCAGGGGGGGGGGGAGGGAGCAGAGCACGGCTCGTGGTGGTCTTATCCTCTCCAGGGCAGCAGAGGAGGAGGGGGGTCCGGGCGCGGCGCAGCGCAGCTCGACACCGCGACGGGGTTCGACGGGGACGGCGCGCTCGGTCGCTACAGGGAAGAAGACGCAGTTTTTGCAGAAAACCCCCTGGGCAACTTTCCTCTTTCCTCACAGACAGGTCCTTTTCTATTTCTTTTTAAAACCAGTGCACTGTTTTGATTTAATTGGGGCAGTTAAACACTTTATAAAAATCTGAGAAAAATCAGGGAGCTTCCCCATACCATGTAGAGGCACCACAAAAATTGGCTCCTCAAAATAAAATGTTTTGGTGCACTTTTGTTCATCGGTGTTAAAAAGGGCATTTTGTTGATATTTCCATAAGTTGCCACTTTAATGATTTGGAGACAATGCAAATATAATATTTTGAACTCTTGGAACTTCCTTGACAAATATGCCATATTCAAATTAGTTTGTTCTTAGCAAGTGCAAATATCTCATGTTGAACTCTTGTAACTTCCTTGACAAATATGCAAGATTAAAGTGGGGGGAGTGGTAATGTTCTTAAAAGTAGCAAAATGATATGGATGCCATGATGCAATTACACAAAAGTGGAAAAATTACAGAGGTTTTTAGGTTTTTAAACCTTGGGCTGTTACAAATCTACCCCCCTTACAGGAATCTCGTCCCGAGATTCTAAAGTTGCGGAAGAAAGTCGGGATACTCCTCACGAAGACTAGACTCTCTTTCCCAGGTAGCTTCTTCTTCGGAATGGTGAGACCACTGAACTTTGAAGAACTTGGTAGTCTTATTCTGAGTCTTCCTTTCTGCTTCATCTAGGATACGTATGGGATGCTCGCGATAGGTGAGATCTGCCTGGATATCCAGCTCCTCATGACTGACTCCACGGATAGGATCCTTGAAGCAACGGCGGAGTTGGGATACATGGAACACATCATGCACATTCGGGAAGTTGGTTGGGAGTTCTAGCTGGTAGGATAGATCTCCTCGTTTGGCTAGAATGGTGAAAGGGCCAACATAACGAGGGGCCAATTTTCCCTTGATTCCAAAGCGACGAACTCCACGAAGAGGAGAGACGCGTAGATAGGCCTTGTCACCAATCTCATAATGGACCTCCTGATGGTGCTTATCATAGTAGCTCTTCTGCCTAGACTGGGCAATCTTCAGATTCTCTCGTATGATTTTCACCTTCTCCTCAGTTTCATTGATCACATCTGGACCCAAGAGTTGCCTCTCTCCGGTCTCGGACCAATTTAGCGGAGTTCGGCATTTTCTTCCATACAGAACCTCGAATGGGGCCATACCCAGACTCGCTTGATAGCTATTGTTGTAGGAGAACTCAGCGAAGGGAAGGTATTTTTCCCACCCCTTTCCGAAAGAGATTACACAAGCTCGAAGCATGTCCTCTAGAACTTGGTTCACCCTTTCGGTCTGTCCATCAGTTTGGGGATGGAAAGTTGTGCTGAAGTTGAGGCGGGTTCCCATGGCTTGTTGGAAACTCGTCCAGAATTTCGAGGTAAACAAGCTGCCACGATCAGAGATTATCCTCTTGGGAACACCGTGAAGTACGATGATCCGGGAAGCATACAGGTCAGCCAGCTAAGCAGCTGTGATGTCGACTCGCACTGGGAGGAAGTGAGCCACTTTGGTTAGTCGATCGATGATTACCCAGATAGCATCGTTGCCCTTGGGAGACTTCGGCAGACCCGTAATAAAGTCCATACCAATCTCGTCCCATTTCCATTCTGGGATCGCAATAGGGCGAAGAGTGCCAGCAGGCCTTTGATGTTCAGCCTTTACAAGACGACAGGTGTCGCATTCAGCAACATACTTGGCGATTTCTCTTTTCATCCGAGTCCACCAGAATAGTTGTCGGAGGTCTTGGTACATTTTGGTACTACCGGGATGAATAGAGAGAGGGGAATCATGCGCTTCTTTGAGGATCAACTCCTTCAGATTCTGCTCCTTTGGCACCACCAGACGGTCACCAAAGTACACGATTCCCGCTTCATTCTCCGAGAAGCATTTTGCCTTTCCACTATCAATGTTCTTCTTGATATTAAGAATGCCAGTATCTAGTTTCTGCGCCTCCTTTATCTGGTCTACCAGAGTAGATCTGATTTCCAGATTTGCGAGGTAGCCAGAAGGAACAATTTCCAAGTTCAAACGGGCGAACTCTTCATGGAGAGCAGGTTGAGCCTTCTCAACCATTGCTATAAGCTTTTCGACTTAGCGCGTCAGCCACGACGTTCGCCTTGCCGGGTTGGTAATTCAGACTCACATCATAGTCTTTAATTAACTCCAACCAACGTCTTTGCCTGAGATTTAGATCCGGCTGAGTGAAAAGGTACTTCAGACTCTTGTGATCTGAGTAAATCTCGCAACGGTTACCAAACAGGTATGGTCTCCATTGCTTCAGAGCATAAACCACTACGGCAAGCTCCAAATCATGAGTTGGGTAGTTTTGCTCATGAGGCTTCAATTGGCGAGAGGCATATGCCACTGCATGGCCATCTTGCATTAACACACAGCCGAAGCCTAGCAGAGAGGCGTCACAGAAGACCACGAAATCCTTGCTGGCCTCTGACAGGGCAAGCACAGGAGCAGAGGTGAGTTTGGCCTTCAGGGTTTTGAAGCTCTCTTCAGCTTGGTCCGTCCATACGAACCTTGTATCCTTCTTGAGAAGGTTGGTCAGAGGCTTGGCTATTTTGGAGAACCCTTCGATGAATCGGCGGTAGTAACCTGCCAATCCCAGGAAGCTTCGGATGTCCTTGACAAACATGGGAGTTACCCAATCCATAATAGTTTGAACCTTGTCGGGAACGACAGCCACTCCACTTGAGGAAATCACATGGCCGAGGAAGACGAGATTTTCCAACCAAAACTCACACTTGGAGAACTTGGCATAGAGGCGGTGTTCTCGAAGGCGTGTCAGGATCAAACGAAGATGTTCGGCATGCCCTTCATCGGTTTTGGAGTAGACGAGAATGTCATCGATGTAAATGACAACGAACTTGTCGAGATAATCCATGAAGACGGAGTTCATGAGCCTCATGAACGTTGCCGGAGCATTGGTGAGACCAAAGGACATAACGGTATACTCATATGAGCCATAGCGAGTAACAAATGCCGTCTTTGGAATATCCTGCTCTCTGATCTTGATCTGATGGTACCCTGATCTCAGGTCCATCTTGGAAAATACCGTTGCTCCAGCTAGTTGATCCAATAGATCATTGATGCGAGGAATAGGGTACTTGTTTTTGATTGTCACCGCATTTAACGGCCTGTAGTCAGAGACTAGACGAGGCACAGTAGAATCCCTCTTCTTGACGAAGAGTACGGGACAACCCCAAGGTGAACTGCTAGGCCGAATGAACTCTTTCGCTAACAGTTCATCAATTTGCTCCTTTAACAGCGCCAGCTCCTCCACCGGAATCCGGTAGGGCTTCTTGGCAACCGGCGCGGTACCGGGAAGCAACTCTATGACGAACTCCACACTTCGATCAGGTGGCATGCCAGGCAGTTCCTCCGGGAACACATCCGGGAAGTCACACACAACGTGGACGTCTTGGATTTCCGGAGGGGATAAGCCTTCCATAAAGCAAAGGAGAAGCTCAGGTGAGTGGGGCATGGATGGAGATGGAGGTCTGGACTGTGCAGACCAATACTCCACAATTTCGCCGGAGGATGTGGTCACGGTGATGGTTCTGGCAGCACAGTCGAGGTTAGCCTTGTATTTCCCTAGCCAGTTCATGCCCAGTATGGCATTAAAGCCGGTTGAATTGAAGGCTATCAGCGGAAACGGGAAGGGGAATGAGCCTATATTAATTGAAACTTCAGGGGTCACCCTTTTGGTTTGCCAACGAGTACCAGGACTGGTGACATATAATGGTGCTTCCAACTCTTCAAACGGTATATTGTTTCGTTGTGCAAATGCTACCGAAATGAATGAATGTGATGCTCCAGAATCAAACAGTACTGTAGCTAGAGCTTTAGCAATTCGAAGCGTACCCATGAGAACACTGGGGTCGTCCTCCACGTCTTCAACAGTGACGTGGTTCAGGCGACCACGACTAGCCGTACCCGTCTTGGCTACGGGCGTGGCAGGAGCTGGTGGTGGCGCCTTCCTAGGGCATTCTCTGGAGTAGTGGCCGGGCTGGCCACAGCTGTAGCACGTGCTTGTCGGTGGTGCAGGGAGTTGAGGACGATAACCACTTCCGCCCGGGCCCATTTTTGGAGTAGGAGGGCGCGGCGGAGGTGGCCTGTACTCCGAGGTCCTTGGCACAAACGGAGGACGGGGCACAGAGCTATAGGGAACGAAGACCCTACGCTTCTTGCCGTCAGCAGCCGAGGAGCTCTGATGATCCCCCTGAAGTGGCCTCTTAGTGGCCTCTAGTTCCTTCCTTCCCTGTTCCAGGGTGAGAGCCTGGTTGTACAGTTCCTGGTAGCTCGGGAACTTGAAGGGCAGCAACTCGTAACGAAGCCTTGGGTTGAGCCCCTTGCGGAACAACTCCTGCTTGTCCGCATCATTGGTCACATCCCGAGGGGCGTAACGGGAGAGACGGCTGAACTCATGACCATAGACTGGAACATCCATTCGTCCCTGATGCAAGTCCAGGAACTCCCTCCTCTTCAAGTCCATGAGGGGCTTGGGAATGTAGGCCGCGCGGAAGGCAGTGCGAAACTCCTCCCAGGTGAAAACATGCCCAGCAGCGAACATCGCCTGGTGGCTTTCCCACCACGCGCCCGCTGCACCCGCCAACAGGTAAGTGGCGAAGTTGGCTTGTTCCACAGCTGGAACATGAAGGGCAGCGAACTTGCGCTCCAGTGCACGCAGCCAGTCGTCTGCGTCCAAGGGCTCCTTAGCATCAGAGAAGGACGGTGGCTGGGACCGCAGGAACTCAGTGAGAGTATGACAATCGTTATTCCTCCGGTTCCCTTGGTGCACCAACTGCTCGAGGAGTCGGTCGCTGCGCACACGGCCCTCCTCCATAAGCAGGAGGACCTCCGCCATGGTGGGAGGTGGCCGTAAATCTTCGCCGCGGCGACGGCCCGTCATTCTGGATATTGACAAGGACACAGTTAGAATCCCATCGGGTCATCCTTGTACACAAAAATAGGGACAGCAAAACTGGTAGTAGCAACAGATAGAACAACATGCACATCACTAGACGCACGCATAGATGGAACTGAGTTCACAAATATTGGTTCTAGTACAAGCCACAGTTTGCTGAAAGAGAGGTACAAGCCTCATACATATTACACTGGATGGGTACTAGGAAGATAACAGTGACGAGTCTATTACATAACGAGCTCTACTGCTCCAGGCTCCAGAGATACAAACAAAGGAGTATTTGGCACAACTCGCAGGAAGGCACAATTACTCGAGCATCTCCTGGTAGCACACATGGCTAGTAGTACGCCATGACATCCTCATCAAGTGGCGCCGGGGGAGTGTGGAAGCGGCGCGCACTGGCAGGCTGGTTGCCATACGGCGACTCGAGTGCAGTAAGCCTCGGGTCTCGGTGAGGACCGGTAGGCGGGGTTACGCCACCAACTCCCGGACTGCAAACGTCGGTAGGAAACTGCTCCAACGGGGGTGGGCGAAGTAGTGTGAGAGGAAGCGTCCCATCCATGACATACGGGCGCACACTCATCAGAGTATGACGGTGACTAGCGCGCGCCGAAACAGCGTAGAGGTACCACTGCCGGGCTCGACGGTCCAACGCTCGGACTAGCTCAATCAGTGCCCGGTGCCTGCTGTCCGACTCCATCTCGCCGCTGCTGTACACAGCTCGGTAAACACCCGACGTGCTGTCGTCGGCAGCTGGGAAGTGGCACAAATCCGACGCCAGGTTAGCGAGGTACGGACAGTAGCTGCGGTAAATAGAGAGGCCGTTATACGCGGCCTCCTGAACCGCCTGCTCCACGGTCATACCCATGCCTCCAGCTACGTTCTCAACGCGACCCTCGTCGTTGAGCACGCGCACCTTACAGAAGAACTGCGCCTGGCTGTACGGTGCATATTCCTCATACACTGTGTACTCCGGGTACCACCTACAACCCTGGCTGGCCAAAGCTGCGGCAAACAAGGCGGGGAACCCTCGAACACCCTCACATCGAGTGAGGCGAACAACCAAGCCCGAACCAGTCGTCTGTATCAAAAATAATTCAAATGTCAGGTCCGGAGACTCTAGAGTCAGGAATGAAAGTAGAACTCGGGTAGAGACTAGGAACAACAAGGAAAATGATCCTGAAAGCAAACAGAGGGACGGGAGCCCCAAAAGCTGGTCGCCCCACGCCCTGAAACCCAGAGTGAGTAAGTGTATGACACGTCATGCGCGGCGGAAGCGACACGTGATAAGGCACAAAACAAATAGAGGTAAGATTGCTCCGAGAGTAGAGGGTAACCAGATAAGGAGTAAAAAGAATCCTAAGATGGTTTTCACAACTCATTTTTAGGTTAAAAATATTTTTACCAGCACTAGACTCAACGTCGACCAGTAGTAAGGGTTTCCTACAGGCGGTACTGCTCTGATACCAAGTTGTAATGCCCCAGTCCATAAATTATACAATGATGCTATGTGTCGGTGGTCATGCTACATAATCGAAGGTTACTGGGGTTACCACTCCCAGGCCGAGTAAACATCGGCAGGCGTGCTCGGCATGGATCATCGGCAACACAACCCTTCGATCATGCCATATCCAAAGCATAGCCCTCAGGTATAATAAAGAGACTAAGACACCGGAACCTGGCACATGACAAACCCTACGACTCAAGATAATATAGTTCAACTCTTAGTAGAGAAAGATAGCAAATATTACAATCCAAGGTCACAGACCCATCAGTACATCAAGCGGAAGCAAATTAAGTTGTTCTAAACAACAAAATCCAAATATGGCCTAAGAGGCCTACAGATAAACAATCCCGTGCCAGCTGGTTCCTAGTTGCCCCAGGCTGCCACCCGGGAACCCCAGACTACTCGTCGATGTCAACATAGAACCCACCTTCGGGGTAGGTAAAGTCCTCCTCTGAAACAAAAATAAACAAGGGTGAGTTCGACGAACTCAACAAGATTTTGAGCTATTTGATCTATGATTGGCTCTCAAGGTTTTATAGCTGTTTTGCGTAAAGCTGATTTTATTCTTAAAAGATGACTCCAAGGCATCGACTATCAGAATATTTTCGAAGAGGGGTAAGAAGTAACTCTTTTCTTTTTATTCACTTACTCATCCTCTTCCACCACTGTACCTGTTCTTCAAAGGCACCTCCCCGAATCACCCTCGAGGAAGTCAACCTTACAATCGTGAGTGGTACCTTTAGTACCCAGTTTTTAATCATTTCGTTAAAGTTATTCTATGATCTCTGAATTCGTCACCAAGTCGTCCTTAACCGTGGACACGGCTTTTCGAGAAGATTTATCCCTGCAGGTGTACAATGTGAAAGTCGCCAGGTTCCCGAAGGACCTCCCAGCTCCTTATCCATGCGTACCGTCCGGCCCATTGCCTGTACAACTAGCTCTCTTCCGGGGAAAGCCGGCTGGGTGGGAGCGGCTACAACCTTTACCTCGCTTTGGACTAACCCAGGATCATCAGTGACTGGGGGACAAGTTCAGTGCCTCCAACACCCTGCCCCGCGGCCACTCATTTTCCTACCACCATAATCCTCATCTCAGTCTTGGCCACCATCTCAACACACGCGCAAATGGAAAGCCAAACTAGAGGACCCTCGGCTAGTCCGACACAAGTTAGTCGGTCGATGAGGTTCCATATACCCACGCATGGTAGCACGCTCAACTTGGCTCGAAGGCGAGAACTCACACCGAGGCGGCGAGAACGAGACAACCCACCACATACCATGTGGCCTCTCATCCCCACCTTTTAGCATTTTATTAATTATTACCACAATTCTCCACCATCCTCCGCGGAAATTCCACATCGGATCCCAACACGAATATCCATCGGACCACTAAGCAGTTAACTAAGCATGGCTAAGCAACAACCTGGCAAAGTAATTAATTCAGGCCATCAACACAATCCTATGGATAATAGGAGGGGAAACTGGTAGTGGCTTCGGTAACTGAATGCAAATATAGGATACTCTAATCCAATCATATTGACATTTGGAACCGCATGCAATATTATAGTGGAGAAAATAATTTGCGGAAAATAGGATAAGATATGCAAGAGGGTGGGGATCACGCTTGCCTTGCTCAACAGGCGGGTAATACTGATCGTCGGGGTAATGTGGCGAGACCCCGGTTCCTTGATCTATCGATGTTTAAAAACACCGGAAAGAACACAATCAATACAAGCAATTCTTATGCAATGCGCAAACACATGATGGTATGACATTTTAATGCACTGAATTATTATAACAACTATATGACATTTAAATGGGATGCTAAGAATAATTATTCAACGATATAGGAAATATATTTTCCTATTTGTTTTTATGTTCCCCTACACTTTTAATTTAGGTAACATGCTTGAAATTATTCTGAATGTGTAGAACCAGTGCTTATAATCATTTTTACTTAGAGGGTACAATTCTAGCAAGTTGAGGAATTTATTATGAAGTTAAACTACACCTTTTTATTTCTACCCCTTTCTTCATTTTAGCAAAACAGAAAATTACAGTAGCAGTAATGGAAGTGTGAATCAGTCCATTAGATAGCATTTATTTTTCTGAGCATTTTGGTATATTATTTGCTAAATTTGGATAAGTATTTTGAAAGTTATGAATTTTTGAAGTTTGAATCATTTTCTGTCTTTTTATTAATTCGCAGAAAAATCGTTCGGGCGTTTTTCACCGAACGCGAGGCTAGCCCGAGCCACTGACACGCGGGCCAGGGGCCAGGGTGGCGCTGACGCGGCACGGGGCTGGCTCCGGGTCACTGACGCGTGGGCCCAGGCGGCAGCGCACGCCGGAGCGCACGGCCGCGGTGGTCGCCGGCGGTGAGGGGCACGGCTACGGCGCTCTACGGTGCCAGGGACCTCGCGGTGGGGCGCGTTCGACGCGCACTCGAACGGGGAACGAAACATGGGCGGCGCCGCTCATTAAAGGTCGCCGGAGCGCGGTGCGCAGCGACGGCGAGCGGCGGCCGGCGGCGAGCTACAACTACCGGGCGTTCTAGGGGGAGAGGGGACGAGCGGGAGGGTCCATTAGGACCGCGAGCTCACCCTCGATGCGTGCGGCTGCTCGGAGCGGACGGAGGGGGGCTGAGGCGGAGGAGAACTTGCTCGAGGCGCGGCGGCCGGAGTCGGGGAAGAAGAGGACGGCGGCGTCGATCCCGAGCTCCCCGGCACGATTCCTGCAGCGGAGAGGGAGAAGGCGAGGCGGCGGTGCTCGTGGTGGTGCTGGATGGTCTCGGGGCGTACCCAAACGCCGGCGATGCGACGGCGAGCTACTCCTAGGGTTCGGCCATGGCTGGGGAAACACAGAGGAAAGATCGGGGGGGGGGGGGGGGGGGAGGGAGCAGAGCACGGCTCGTGGTGGTCTTATCCTCTCCAGGGCAGCAGAGGAGGAGGGGGGTCCGGGCGCGGCGCAGCGCAGCTCGACACCGCGACGGGGTTCGACGGGGACGGCGCGCTCGGTCGCTACAGGGAAGAAGACGCAGTTTTTGCAGAAAACCCCCTGGGCAACTTTCCTCTTTCCTCACAGACAGGTCCTTTTCTATTTCTTTTTAAAACCAGTGCACTGTTTTGATTTAATTGGGGCAGTTAAACACTTTATAAAAATCTGAGAAAAATCAGGGAGCTTCCCCATACCATGTAGAGGCACCACAAAAATTGGCTCCTCAAAATAAAATGTTTTGGTGCACTTTTGTTCATCGGTGTTAAAAAGGGCATTTTGTTGATATTTCCATAAGTTGCCACTTTAATGATTTGGAGACAATGCAAATATAATATTTTGAACTCTTGGAACTTCCTTGACAAATATGCCATATTCAAATTAGTTTGTTCTTAGCAGGTGCAAATATCTCATGTTGAACTCTTGTAACTTCCTTGACAAATATGCAAGATTAAAGTGGGGGGAGTGGTAATGTTCTTAAAAGTAGCAAAATGATATGGATGCCATGATGCAATTACACAAAAGTGGAAAAATTACAGAGGTTTTTAGGTTTTTAAACCTTGGGCTGTTACAAATCTACCCCCCTTACAGGAATCTCGTCCCGAGATTCTAAAGTTGCGGAAGAAAGTCGGGATACTCCTCACGAAGACTAGACTCTCTTTCCCAGGTAGCTTCTTCTTCGGAATGGTGAGACCACTGAACTTTGAAGAACTTGGTAGTCTTATTCTGAGTCTTCCTTTCTGCTTCATCTAGGATACGTATGGGATGCTCGCGATAGGTGAGATCCGCCTGGATATCCAGCTCCTCATGACTGACTCCACGGATAGGATCCTTGAAGCAACGGCGGAGTTGGGATACATGGAACACATCATGCACATTCGGGAAGTTGGTTGGGAGTTCTAGCTGGTAGGATAGATCTCCTCGTTTGGCTAGAATGGTGAAAGGGCCAACATAACGAGGGGCCAATTTTCCCTTGATTCCAAAGCGACGAACTCCACGAAGAGGAGAGACGCGTAGATAGGCCTTGTCACCAATCTCATAATGGACCTCCTGATGGTGCTTATCATAGTAGCTCTTCTGCCTAGACTGGGCAATCTTCAGATTCTCTCGTATGATTTTCACCTTCTCCTCAGTTTCATTGATCACATCTGGACCCAAGAGTTGCCTCTCTCCGGTCTCGGACCAATTTAGCGGAGTTCGGCATTTTCTTCCATACAGAACCTCGAATGGGGCCATACCCAGACTCGCTTGATAGCTATTGTTGTAGGAGAACTCAGCGAAGGGAAGGTATTTTTCCCACCCCTTTCCGAAAGAGATTACACAAGCTCGAAGCATGTCCTCTAGAACTTGGTTCACCCTTTCGGTCTGTCCATCAGTTTGGGGATGGAAAGCTGTGCTGAAGTTGAGGCGGGTTCCCATGGCTTGTTGGAAACTCGTCCAGAATTTCGAGGTAAACAAGCTGCCACGATCAGAGATTATCCTCTTGGGAACACCGTGAATTACGATGATCCGGGAAGCATACAGGTCAGCCAGCTTAGCAGTTGTGATGTCGACTCGCACTGGGAGGAAGTGAGCCACTTTGGTTAGTCGATCGATGATTACCCAGATAGCATCGTTGCCCTTGGGAGACTTCGGCAGACCCGTAATAAAGTCCATACCAATCTCGTCCCATTTCCATTCTGGGATCGGAATAGGGCGAAGAGTGCCAGCAGGCCTTTGATGTTCAGCCTTTACAAGACGACAGGTGTCGCATTCAGCAACATACTTGGCGATTTCTCTTTTCATCCGAGTCCACCAGAATAGTTGTCGGAGGTCTTGGTACATTTTGGTACTACCGGGATGAATAGAGAGAGGGGAATCATGCGCTTCTTTGAGGATCAACTCCTTCAGATTCTGCTCCTTTGGCACCACCAGACGGTCACCAAAGTACACGATTCCCGCTTCATTCTCCGAGAAGCATTTTGCCTTTCCACTAGCAATGTTCTTCTTGATATTAAGAATGCCAGTATCTAGTTTCTGCGCCTCCTTTATCTGGTCTACCAGAGTAGATCTGATTTCCAGATTTGCGAGGTAGCCAGAAGGAACAATTTCCAAGTTCAAACGGGCGAACTCTTCATGGAGAGCAGGTTGAGCCTTCTCAACCATCAGGTTGTTGCTATAAGCTTTTCGACTTAGCGCGTCAGCCACGACGTTCGCCTTGCCGGGTTGGTAATTCAGACTCACATCATAGTCTTTAATTAACTCCAACCAACGTCTTTGCCTGAGATTTAGATCCGGCTGAGTGAAAAGGTACTTCAGACTCTTGTGATCTGAGTAAATCTCGCAACGGTTACCAAACAGGTATGGTCTCCATTGCTTCAGAGCATAAACCACTGCGGCAAGCTCCAAATCATGAGTTGGGTAGTTTTGCTCATGAGGCTTCAATTGGCGAGAGGCATATGCCACTGCATGGCCATCTTGCATTAACACACAGCCCAAGCCTAGCAGAGAGGCGTCACAGAAGACCACGAAATCCTTGCTGGCCTCTGGCAGGGCAAGCACAGGAGCAGAGGTGAGTTTGGCCTTCAGGGTTTTGAAGCTCTCTTCAGCTTGGTCCGTCCATACGAACCTTGTATCCTTCTTGAGAAGGTTGGTCAGAGGCTTGGCTATTTTGGAGAACCCTTCGATGAATCGGCGGTAGTAACCTGCCAATCCCAGGAAGCTTCGGATGTCCTTGACAGACATGGGAGTTACCCAATCCATAATAGTTTGAACCTTGTCGGGAACGACAGCCACTCCACTTGAGGAAATCACATGGCCGAGGAAGACGAGATTGTCCAACCAAAACTCACACTTGGAGAACTTGGCATAGAGGCGGTGTTCTCGAAGGCGTGTCAGGATCAAACGAAGATGTTTGGCATGCTCTTCATCGGTTTTGGAGTAGACGAGAATGTCATCGATGTAAATGACAACGAACTTGTCGAGATAATCCATGAAGACGGAGTTCATGAGCCTCATGAACGTTGCCGGAGCATTGGTGAGACCAAAGGACATAACGGTATACTCATATGAGCCATAGCGAGTAACAAATGCCGTCTTTGGAATATCCTGCTCTCTGATCTTGATCTGATGGTACCCTGATCTCAGGTCCATCTTGGAAAATACCGTTGCTCCAGCTAGTTGATCCAATAGATCATTGATGCGAGGAATAGGGTACTTGTTTTTGATTGTCACCGCATTTAACGGCCTGTAGTCAGAGACTAGACGAGGCACAGTAGAATCCCTCTTCTTGACGAAGAGTACGGGACAACCCCAAGGTGAACTGCTAGGCCGAATGAACTCTTTCGCTAACAGTTCATCAATTTGCTCCTTTAACAGCGCCAGCTCCTCCACCGGCATCCGGTAGGGCTTCTTGGCAACCGGCGCGGTACCGGGAAGCAACTCTATGACGAACTCCACACTTCGATCAGGTGGCATGCCAGGCAGTTCCTCCGGGAACACATCCGGGAAGTCACACACAACGTGGATGTCTTGGATTTCCGGAGGGGATAAGCCTTCCATAAGGCAAAGGAGAAGCTCAGGTGAGTGGGGCATGGATGGAGATGGAGGTCTGGACTGTGCAGACCAATACTCCACAATTTCGCCGGAGGATGTGGTCACGGTGATGGTTCTGGCAGCACAGTCGAGGTTAGCCTTGTATTTCCCTAGCCAATTCATGCCCAGTATGGCATCAAAGCCGGTTGAATTGAAGGCTATCAGCGGAAACGGGAAGGGGAATGAGCCTATATTAATTGAAACTTCGGGGGTCACCCTTTTGGTTTGCCAACGAGTACCAGGACTGGTGACATATAACGGTGCTTCCAACTCTTCAAACGGTATATTGTTTCGTTGTGCAAATGCTACCGAAATGAATGAATGTGATGCTCCAGAATCAAACAGTACTGTAGCTAGAGCTTTAGCAATTCGAAGCGTACCCATGAGAACACTGGGGTCGTCCTCCACGTCTTCAACAGTGACGTGGTTCAGGCGACCACGACTAGCCGTACCCGTCTTGGCTACGGGCGTGGCAGGAGCTGGTGGTGGCGCCTTCCTAGGGCATTCTCTGGAGTAGTGGCCGGGCTGGCCACAGCTGTAGCACGTGCTTGTCGGTGGTGCAGGGAGTTGAGGACGATAACCACTTCCGCCCGGGCCCATTTTTGGAGTAGGAGGGCGCGGCGGAGGTGGCCTGTACTCCGAGGTCCTTGGCACAAACGGAGGACGGGGCACGGAGCTATAGGGAACGAAGACCCTACGCTTCTTGCCGTCAGCAGCCGAGGAGCTCTGATGATCCCCCTGAAGTGGCCTCTTAGTGGCCTCTAGTTCCTTCCTTCCCTGTTCCAGGGTGAGAGCCTGGTTGTACAGTTCCTGGTAGCTCGGGAACTTGAAGGGCAGCAACTCGTAACGAAGCCTTGGGTTGAGCCCCTTGCGGAACAACTCCTGCTTGTCCGCATCATTGGTCACATCCCGAGGGGCGTAACGGGAGAGACGGCTGAACTCATGACCATAGACTGGAACATCCATTCGTCCCTGATGCAAGTCCAGGAACTCCCTCCTCTTCAAGTCCATGAGGGGCTTGGGAATGTAGGCCGCGCGGAAGGCAGTGCGAAACTCCTCCCAGGTGAAAACATGCCCAGCAGCGAACATCGCCTGGTGGCTTTCCCACCACGCGCCCGCTGCACCCGCCAACAGGTAAGTGGCGAAGTTGGCTTGTTCCACAGCTGGAACATGAAGGGCAGCGAACTTGCGCTCCAGTGCACGCAGCCAGTCGTCTGCGTCCAAGGGCTCCTTAGCATCGGAGAAGGACGGTGGCTGGGACCGCAGGAACTCAGTGAGAGTATGACTATCGTTATTCCTCCGGTTCCCTTGGTGCACCAACTGCTCGAGGAGTCGGTCGCTGCGCACACGGCCCTCCTCCATAAGCAGGAGGACCTCCGCCATGGTGAGAGGTGGCGGTAAATCTTCGCCGCGGCGACGGCCCGTCATTCTGGATATTGACAAGGACACAGTTAGAATCCCATCGGGTCATCCTTGTACACAAAAATAGGGACAGCAAAACTGGTAGTAGCAACAGATAGAACAACATGCACATCACTAGACGCACGCATAGATGGAACTGAGTTCACAAATATTGGTTCTAGTACAAGCCACAGTTTGCTGAAAGAGAGGTACAAGCCTCATACATATTACACTGGATGGGTACTAGGAAGATAACAGTGACGAGTCTATTACATAACGAGCTCTACTACTCCAGGCTCCAGAGATACAAACAAAGGAGTATTTGGCACAACTCGCAGGAAGGCACAATTACTCGAGCATCTCCTGGTAGCACACATGGCTAGTAGTACGCCATGACATCCTCATCAAGTGGCGCCGGGGGAGTGTGGAAGCGGCGCGCACTGGCAGGCTGGTTGCCATACGGCGACTCGAGTGCAGTAAGCCTCGGGTCTCGGTGAGGACCGGTAGGCGGGGTTACGCCACCAACTCCCGGACTGCAAACGTCGGTAGGCAACTGCTCCAACGGGGGTGGGCGAAGTAGTGTGAGAGGAAGCGTCCCATCCATGACATACGGGCGCACACTCATCAGAGTATGACGGTGACTAGCGCGCGCCGAAACAGCGTAGAGGTACCACTGCCGGGCTCGACGGTCCAACGCTCGGACTAGCTCAATCAGTGCCCGGTGCCTGCTGTCCGACTCCATCTCGCCGCTGCTGTACACAGCTCGGTAAACACCCGACGTGCTGTCGTCGGCAGCTGGGAAGTGGCACAAATCCGACGCCAGGTTAGCGAGGTACGGACAGTAGCTGCGGTAAATAGAGAGGCCGTTATACGCGGCCTCCTGAACCGCCTGCTCCACGGTCATACCCACGCCTCCAGCTACGTTCTCAACGCGACCCTCGTCGTTGAGCACGCGCACCTTACAGAAGAACTGCGCCTGGCTGTACGGTGCATATTCCTCATACACCGTGTACTCCGGGTACCACCTACAACCCTGGCTGGCCAAAGCTGCGGCAAACAAGGCGGGGAACCCTCGAACACCCTCACATCAAGTGAGGCGAACAACCAAGCCCGAACCAGTCGTCTGTATCAAAAATAATTCAAATGTCAGGTCCGGAGACTCTAGAGTCAGGAATGAAAGTAGAACTCGGGTAGAGACTAGGAACAGCAAGGAAAATGATCCTGAAAGCAAACAGAGGGACGGGAGCCCCAAAAGCTGGTCGCCCCACGCCCTGAAACCCAGAGTGAGTAAGTGTATGACACGTCATGCGCGGCGGAAGCGACACGTGATAAGGCACAAAACAAATAGAGGTAAGATTGCTCCGAGAGTAGAGGGTAACCAGATAAGGAGTAAAAAGAATCCTAAGATGGTTTTCACAACTCATTTTTAGGTTAAAAATATTTTTACCAGCACTAGACTCAACGTCGACCAGTAGTAAGGGTTTCCTACAGGCGGTACTGCTCTGATACCAAGTTGTAATGCCCCAGTCCATAAATTATACAATGATGCTATGTGTCGGTGGTCATGCTACATAATCGAAGGTTACTGGGGTTACCACTCCCAGGCCGAGTAAACATCGGCAGGCGTGCTCGGCATGGATCATCGGCAACACAACCCTTCGATCATGCCATATCCAAAGCATAGCCCTCAGGTATAATAAAGAGACTAAGACACCGGAACACCTGGCACATGACAGACCCTACGACTCAAGATAATATAGTTCAACTCTTAGTAGAGAAAGATAGCAAATATTACAATCCAAGGTCACAGACCCATCAGTACATCAAGCAGAAGCAAATTAAGTTGTTCTAAACAACAAGATCCAAATATGGCCTAAGAGGCCTACAGATAAACAATCCCGTGCCAGCTGGTTCCTAGTTGCCCCAGGTTGCCACCCGGGAACCCCAGACTACTCGTCGATGTCAACATAGAACCCACCTTCGGGGTAGGTAAAGTCCTCTTCTGAAACAAAAATAAACAAGGGTGAGTTCGACGAACTCAACAAGATTTTGAGCTATTTGATCTATGATTGGCTCTCAAGGTTTTATAGCTGTTTTGCGTAAAGCTGATTTTATTCTTAAAAGATGACTCCAAGGCATCGACTATCAGAATATTTTCGAAGAGGGGTAAGAAGTAACTCTTTTCTTTTTATTCACTTACTCATCCTCTTCCACCACTGTACCTGTTCTTCAAAGGCACCTCCCCGAATCACCCTCGAGGAAGTCAACCTTACAATCGTGAGTGGTACCTTTAGTACCCAGTTTTTAATCATTCCGTTAAAGTTATTCTATGATCCCTGAATTCGTCACCAAGTCGTCCTTAACCGTGGACACGGCTTTTCGAGAAGATTTATCCCTGCAGGGGGTGTACAATGTGAAAGTCGCCAGGTTCCCGAGGGACCTCCCAGCTCCTTATCCATGCGTACCGTCCAGCCCATTGCCTGTACAACTAGCTCTCTTCCGGGGAAAGCCGGCTGGGTGGGAGCGGCTACGACCTTTACCTCGCTTTGGACTAACCCAGGATCATCAGTGACTGGGGGACAAGTTCAGTGCCTCCAACACCCTGCCCCGCGGCCACTCATTTTCCTACCACCATAATCCTCATCTCAGTCTTGGCCACCATCTCAACACACGCGCAAATGGAAAGCCAAACTAGAGGACCCTCGGCTAGTCCGACACAAGTTAGTCGGTCGATGAGGTTCCATATACCCACGCATGGTAGCACGCTCAACTTGGCTCGAAGGCGAGAACTCGCACCGAGGCGGCGAGAACGAGACAACCCACCACATACCATGTGGCCTCTCATCCCCACCTTTTAGCATTTTATTAATTATTACCACAATTCTCCACCATCCTCCGCGGAAATTCCACATCGGATCCCAACACGAATATCCATCGGACCACTAAGTAGTTAACTAAGCATGGCTAAGCAACAACCTAGCAAAGTAATTAATTCAGGCCATCAACACAATCCTATGGATAATAGGAGGGGAAACTGGTAGTGGCTTCGGTAACTGAATGCAAATATAGGATACTCTAATCCAATCAAATTGACATTTGGAACCGCATGCAATATTATAGTGGAGAAAATAATTTGCGGAAAATAGGATAAGATATGCAAGAGGGTGGGGATCACGCTTGCCTTGCTCAACAGGCGGGTAATACTGATCGTCGGGGTAATGTGGCGAGACCCCGGTTCCTTGATCTATCGATGTTTAAAAACACCGGAAAGAACACAATCAATACAAGCAATTCTTATGCAATGCACAAACACATGATGGTATGACATTTTAATGCACTGAATTATTATAACAACTATATGACATTTAAATGGGATGCTAAGAATAATTATTCAACGATATAGGAAATATATTTTCCTATTTGTTTTTATGTTCCCCTACACTTTTAATTTAGGTAACATGCTTGAAATTATTCTGAATGTGTAGAACCAGTGCTTATAATCATCTTTACTTAGAGGGTACAATTCTAGCAAGTTGAGGAATTTATTATGAAGTTAAACTACACCTTTTTATTTCTACCCCTTTCTTCATTTTAGCAAAACAGAAAATTACAGTAGCAGGAATGGAAGTGTGAATCAGTCCATTAGATAGCATTTATTTTTCTGAGCATTTTGGTATATTATTTGCTAAATTTGGATAAGTATTTTGAAAGTTATGAATTTTTGAAGTTTGAATCATTTTCTGTCTTTTTATTAATTCGCAGAAAAATCGTTCGGGCGTTTTTCACCGAACGCGAGGCTAGCCCGAGCCACTGACGCGCGGGCCAGGGGCCAGGGTGGCGCTGACGCGGCGCTGAAGCGGCGCGGGGCTGGCTCCGGGTCACTGACGCGTGGGCCCAGGCGGCAGCGCACGCCGGAGGGCACGGCCGCGGTGGTCGCCGTCGGCGAGGGGCACAGCTACGGCGCTCTACGGTGCCAGGGACCTCGCGGTGGGGCGCGTTCGACGCGCACTCGAACGGGGAACGAAACGCGGGCGGCGCCGCTCATTAAAGGTCGCCGGAGCGCGGTGCGCAGCGACGGCGAGCGGCGGCCGGCGGCGAGCTACAACTACCGGGCGTTCTAGGGGGAGAGGGGACGAGCGGGAGGGTCCATTAGGACCGCGAGCTCACCCTCGATGCGTGCGGCTGCTCGGAGCGGACGGAGGAGGGCTGAGGCGGAGGAGAACTTGCTCGAGGCGCGGCGGCCGGAGTCGGGGAAGAAGAGGACAGCGGCGTCCATCCCGAGCTCCCCGACACGATTCCTGCAGCGGAGAGGGAGAAGGCGAGGCGGCGGTGCTCGTGGTGGTGCTGGATGGTCTCGGGGCGTACCCAAACGCCGGCGATGCGACGGCGAGCTACTCCTAGGGTTCGGCCATGGCTGGGGAAAAACAGAGGAAAGATCGGGGGGGAGGGAGCAGAGCACGGCTCGTGGTGGTCTTATCCTCTCCAGGGCAGCAGAGGAGGAGGGGGGTCCGGGCGCGGCGCAGCGCAGCTCGACACCGCGACGGGGTTCGACGGGGACGGCGCGCTCGGTCGCTACAGGGAAGAAGACGCAGTTTTTGCAGAAAACCCCCTGGGCAACTTTCCTCTTTCCTCACAGACATGTCCTTTTCTATTTCTTTTTAAAACCAGTGCACTGTTTTGATTTAATTGGGGCAGTTAAACACTTTATAAAAATCTGAGAAAAATCAGGGAGCTTCCCCATACCATGTAGAGGCACTACAAAAATTGGCTTCTCAAAATAAAATGTTTTGGTGCACTTTTGTTCATCGGTGTTAAAAAGGGCATTTTGTTGATATTTCCATAAGTTGCCACTTTAATGATTTGGAGACAATGCAAATATAATATTTGGAACTCTTGGAACTTCCTTGACAAATATGCCATATTCAAATTAGTTTGTTCTTAGCAAGTGCAAATATCTCATGTTGAACTCTTGTAACTTCCTTGACAAATATGCAAGATTAAAGTGGGGGGAGTGGTAATGTTCTTAAAAGTAGCAAAATGATATGGATGCCATGATGCAATTACACAAAAGTGGAAAAATTACAGAGGTTTTTAGGTTTTTAAACCTTGGGCTGTTACACCGGCCGCCACCCCTCCCGGCCTCCCCAACCTCACGCGTCGGCGCCCCTCCTCCTCGCTCTCCTGTACCGTCCGCTGCATCGCCCTGACCTCCCGTGCCGGCCGTCGCTCGTCTCGCGCCGCACGATTCCACCTCGCCATGGTCGAGGCCTCAAGGTCCTTTCCGCCATGGCGGGGCCCCGGGGCTCCTCCTCCGTCTCATCACCGCCAACGACCGCGCCCTGCCTCCCGTGCCCCGCCGTCTCCACGCGCGCCTTCTACGAGGTCTGCCGCGCCGTCGTCGACCGCCTTGTCGCCTTGCTCGACCTCGCTGCGCCCGACCGCATCTCCCACGCGTCCCCGGCTTCTGTGCTCTCCCTCCCCAATTTCTGTGGCACGCTCGGCTACACGCGCTTCGGAGCCGCCGCCGTCACCGTGCAGGCGCTCGTTGACGCTGAGGGCCGCTTCCTCGAGTGCTCTCCAACTTCCCCACAGCGAGCTCATCGATGGCTCCATGTCGTGCTACTTCCGAAGGAGAGTGTATAGCGGTTGTTTTTGAAGATCCATGGCGCTGCTCTCATCGGACGACGCCAGTGCTGCGGGGGGGGGGGGGGGGGGGGTGCGATGTTGCTCCCATGGAAGTGCAGCGTTGCTCCCGTCGGAGGACGGACGTGCTGTCGAAGGTCTACGGCGCTGTTCTCATCGGATGGCGCCAGTGCTGCGGAAGGGGGGCGATGTTGCTCCCATAGAAGTACGATGTTGCTCCCGTCGGAGGATGGTGCCACTGTCAAAGGAGGTTGGAGGTGCTACCGAAGCATGTCGGTGTTGCCCTGTAGGTTGCGATGCTACCATGGTGCTGCTAACACACGGGAGCAATGCTACCATGGCGGCTCTGAGTTGCTACAAAGCACCACCACCGTCGAATTTTTGTATTACTACGATGTTGCAATATAGCAAAAAAAATTGCTATTATTGATATGTGGTTTTGCTAAAATCGATAAATAATTTTGCTTCCATGGTGTTGCTGCGATGTTGAGGTCTCATTGAACTAGCAAAATAGATTATTACGAATGAAATTTTTTGCTACTTAGAAACATTTTTGTGCCCAAACTTTTGCTTCAATAGAAAAAAATTGCTACAACAGGACAATTTTCCCACTGAAGAATGCTTCAATAGAAAAAATTGCACAAATCTTGCTACGTGCTCCAAAGATAATATTGCTACAACAACACATTTTTTTCCACATGAGATGCTACAATATCACAAATTTTTGCTACGTGAGATGTTACAATATCAAAATGGAATTGCTATTAAACTTTTTCTCCGTAGAACTATTTGCTACAATAGCAAAAAAATTGCTATAACAAGAAAATGCTATAATATTTTCTTGTTACAAACAAACTTTAGTTTTTCTCCATTTAAGAATTTTGCTATGAGTAACACAAACTTTTTTTTTGCTTCAATAGTATGAATTTTTTATTTCGATCAAACCGTTTTGCTGCGTCGCAAGGTACGTGATTTTTGGTGGAAAATAATGTTTTGTTTCAATAGTAATTTTTTTTATTTCGGGCGAACCATTTTGCTCCATCGGAAGCAAAAGCGGGATCTGGTATGTGATTTTTGACGGAACATATTTTTTTGCTTCAACAGTACAATTTTTTTATTTTCGGTCGAACCGTTTTGCTGCATTAGAAACAAAAGCGGGATCTAGTGGGATTTGGTGGGAAAGGGAGGGTGCACGTGTCAGCATGGGGAGGGGGAGGATTTTCGCCCCTGTAGCGTACCTGCACTTTAAATAAGGCAGATACCTGTGTATAGTGCAAGTCCCTGGATCAATTCATTTGCACACACAGTTTACGATGTAATATCACAACAAATCGTCAATTTTATTACATCGATGATCCAGTATTACAAAATGTTTGATACAAGTTACATAGCCTAAAGCTAGCATTGAAAAAGTACACAGCGGAAATACAATAGCAGTGAGTCTCTATCACTTTCATGCTGCCACAGGCGAAAACATGTTGGTTGTAGACTCGAAACCTATCAACGAAACCTCACTCGTCATTTGAACAATCTGCAATAAGAAAAATATTGCAACAACGTGGGTCAGATTCCATTAAAATGGAGTCTCGCAAGTGACACTGTGGTGGACTCTTAATGGAATAACTCTAAAGCCTATATTCATATTTGGCTGGTGGAGTTCAAGGCTAATTTGCATAAAGCCAATTTTTCCTATCCTTTTGGAAAACACTTTCTTCAAATCAAGACAAGTATGGCATGAAAACCATATATCTCATCTTCCCTTGTTCACCCATCAAGATTTATTTCTGAAGTTGGAATGGTGGAATCCTCCGTTGACGTCCGTGATCAGCTGCTCAAATTGTCCGTACCAGGGACACGGCTAAGTTCTTAGTTTTACACTCTGCAGAGGTTGTGCACTTTCACCTTTAGACTCAATTTGTCCGAGAAATCCTATACACGCGGAGTGTATTAAGGAAAGGAGAGAATTGAGACAAGAACTTTCAGAAGAAGAATGCAACCATACTAGCAAGACCCGTTCCACCTATCATCCCCCTACATCTGCTTGTCAAGCTGACAGGTTGCACCCTCACAACTTAATTATTCTAGACAGAGCCCATTGTCAAAAGGCTGCACGGGAAGCAATCGTCACTCGGAGTTCTTCAGATTCCTTTGTTCCCTGGGTGGCCATCCACAAGTGCACTCTCAGGTTGACAACCCCCATGCTCATGGCCCCAAGTATAGTAGAAACTACCTTAGGCAAAGACAACCACAAGCACAATCCTGAGTAGTCACTCAACATAAACCATTCAACCAATCCACCCAGGTGTTTGATTAACTTAGTGGATGTGTACTCCCAGGTTGACAACCACCATGCTCAGGGCCCTAAGTAGAATAGAAATTCATCATAGGCGACGACAACCATGAGCACAACCCTGAGTAGCCACTTAATAATTTGTAAAACTTTTCATCAATTGCATAGCATCAATATTTCTGCTAAGTATGATATAGGAACCTAGACACATGAGTAAGGGAATTCTACACAGGTTTAGCATATCAATACTATCCTACACATGCATATAAAAATACACTAAGTAATGCATAGAAAATACTAGGAAGTTTATGAGGTGTGCCACTTGCCTTTGAATGTTGTCGTTGTTCACAACTCTTTTCAACGATACTCGGGACTCTCCGTTCAATCTAACAGTATAGACAAACAACAATACAACAATCAACAGCAAGCACAACTCCACAATACACACAAAACACATACTAGATGAATAAATAAGTTTTATAAAACTTTCTAAGGAAATATGTTTATGCATGATGTGCAAAATATTCCTAAGGGCTAGAAATGCTTTTTCATGCCATGAAAATCTTTTAAGTTAATGCAAGGCAAATAGGTTGGTCCAAAAGGACTAAGGGCTAAGGTCATAAGTTGAATAAAATATTTTGTTTTATATCATCCTGAATAAGCACTCTAATGGCTTAGTCTTGATGTGCAAAATACTTAGAGGAAATTACTAGCTCTATTCTTCGAGGTGATCAACAATTATTATCAACTCTTTGTAAATTGGATATTCACTAAAGTGAGAGAGACAGACACCCGGCCAGCCACTTAAATTGTGGAACAGGTCTCATGTACGTGGACATGTAAGGTTTGTTTCCAGGCCGCTTCATCTCATTATGCCGCTAGGATCCAACAACTTCAAGATGATAACATCATGATCAAAAATTGTTTAAGTCAAATGTGAAAGACAAGATTAGAAAGGAGGGGAAAAGATAGGAAGAGAGATGTAGTTTTCCTCAAGGCTTCATCTCCAGACTTGGTGGTTCTTGTATCCTCGAGGCTGGTCTTGGATTTACTTAGTCATCACGAAGTCTAACAGAAGAAGG
Source organism: Poa annua (assembly GCA_026929855.1). Lineage (NCBI taxonomy): Eukaryota > Viridiplantae > Streptophyta > Magnoliopsida > Poales > Poaceae > Poa > Poa annua. Next base: position 15,624,021 of record CM049431.1, read on the forward strand.
AGGGAGAAAGAAGAAAGAGGGAGAAAGACTTAGAAAATATTTCTGGTTGGTCTTCATGAACTTCTTCTTGATCTTTCTTCTAAGTGCTCCCACTCCTTGGAGATTCTTCTGGAGTCTCGTTTGGCTAAGTCCTTCATTGGTCTTCCAGATCCATGTTAAAAATTACTAAGTGTCTAAGTGTAGCACTTCACAAAAAAATGCTAAGTTTGAAAATAAACCTAACTTAGGGAAAATGGGGAGGAGTTTTCCTTATGGGAAAATATAACTACAAAATGAATATGCTATGCATGACATGCAATTTTAAATCATAATTCTATTTTTTGTGATATTTATAAAGTATGCATAAATTTATAATTGCAATTTAATTAGTTTATAATTTTTGGAAAGTATAATAAAAGGAATAATTATCAGACTAAAGTTTTCTATGATTTATATTTCTATAACAAATTTTATAAATAGTGTTAATAGACAGGGGTATTTTAATTAAATTTATAGCAATTTACTTTAATCAAAATAATATTTTTATTAATAGTTATGTTGAAAATAGTCAACCTATTTAAATTAATTATATATAACTATGAATTCATTCAAAAATTACTCAAAAATATTTTATAGCAGTGGCATCAATTTACAAATACTCTAAAGTTTCTAAAACGATTTTATTTGTAATTTTTGGATTTATAGATTTAAAGTTATGACAAAAATACTCACATTCACCATTTGAAATTTGAATATTTTAAACTAAATCAAATTTGAAATCTAACAGATCTAAAATATTCTACATGTCGAGGGCTTTCCAAAAATATAAAATTTGTCAAATTTGGAGTTATGGTTAAAAAGTTATAGATGTTTTAATTACAGGGACTATTCTGCAAAACTTCCAATTAAATTTAAAATAGAAAAAGAATTACAAGCTGGCGCTGACGCGGATGCTGACGAGGCACGACGTGGCGCTGACATGGCTGCCACGCGGGCGCTGACTGGATTAAGTCAACAGATCTGGGCCGTCAGATCTGGATCTGGCGGTCCAGATCTGTCCTTACCGGTTCGTTAAATAAGATCTAATCGTGCCCGTTGAAAATAGATCGGACAGCTCAGATGGAAAGCTTCATACCTCGCCGGCGAAGGTCACCGGAGATGGAGAGGAAGATGGCGCCGGCGCTCGGGCTTGGACGCTCTGGTCGCCACGGGGTCTTCCCCGACTCGAGGAGGCTACCACGAGGTGCAGCGAGACGAGGCGGAGGCGATGGGCGTCGTGTCGACGTCTAATTCTTCCCGGAATGGCACGGAGGCGTGCCCGGAGTGGCGGTGGCGGCGGAGACTTTTCCGTTGACGTCGACTCAGTGCTTTTCAGTGACAACAAAATGAAACAGGAAGTCAGCGCGATGCGCATGGCCAAAGGAAGGAGAAGGAGAGGGATAAGAGGGTCCGGGGAGGTCTCACCGTGACAGAAACGAGAGGAACGTGACGGCGGAGTAGAGGAACTCCGGCGAGCTCGTGTGGCGGCCTGGCGGCGCAATAGGCTAGGGTTTGAGAGGGGAAACGCGGAGGAGGGGCAGGGGGTTTAAATAGCAACGACCGAGCGTTAAATCCGTGCCTTAATCGTGCGGATTTGGAGAAGGAAACTCCGGTGGTCTCGGGCGCGATTTGGGGCAAAGGTTGAAGACGGGCTGACGTCAGCATGACGTCAGCAATTTTTCTTTTTCTATTTTTCTGATTTTTCTTTTAATTCATAACTTTTGATTTATTTGTCCAAATGAGGTCAAACAAATTTCTAAAAATTTGTAAAATTATTATCTTTCTGTTAAACCAATTGTGGGAGTGTTTTGAACACTTTTCAAAGATAATAATTTCGAAATATTGATTTATTGTAAAATTGACACTTTATGTTTAATTTAAAACTAGGGTTTAATTAATTTTTATTTTGGCTTAATAAATTATATGAAATTACCATATTAAATTATGTTTGGATTTAAGTTATTTAAACTTGTTTTGCTGAAATCATTCTTCTTTATTTTGGCATGATATTAAAGAACAAAATATGACTAATTTGAAGGAAATGGGAGATATAATGAATTCCATTTTTAATTCTAAATGTTTTGTACACCATTATGTTTTATATTATGCTTAATCATTTAAAAAAAACTTCATATCAACTTTGGAAAGCATTTTAGATTTAATTCATTTCATCATATAGAATATATTAATCATTTCATGCTTTGAAAATAAATGAAATTCATTTAAGCAAATGAAATGCTTATTTGGCTAAGTGGTTGGAATAAATTTCTTATAAGTAAACTATTTACTTAAAATAAAATGGATTGTAGTTTGTAAAATATTTGTCAATTTACATTTTCAGGTTTTTGAAAAACAGTGGATAATAACATGTTTAAACTGTGACATTTGAAATATTAAACTCTTTCAATAAGTTTGGAGTCTTTTATAGTTGGTTTCCTTATGCATTTAATATTTTATTTTAAAAAAAGAAAAGTTTTAAATTTTAGTGATTTTTGAACATTATAAAATGTTGGGATGTTACAGACTACCACCCTTAAAAGGAATCTCGTCCCCGAGATTCGGAGAAGCTAAAACGAAAAGCAAATGCTTGAATGATTCTGATAACTCGAGAGGTTTTGAGAAATGTACTTTCTGACATGGAAACTTGAAAACTTGTTGGGGATGAAAGAAAGATAGACTTGGGATCTCTGGGTTTAAGCGACTAGGTTTAAATTATCTAGGTGGCTACCACCCTTAAAAGAAAATTTTGTGGTCGGTCTAGAACTTTGTTTAATCCCTTTTATTTCTCCGTTGTAGAGCGTACAAGTATTCGAAATACAATGACAGGTGGTAGCTACGAGAAGTTTGAGCACTCGCGTTTTCCACTCGCTCCTTGAAGAGATTTAATCCTCTTCCACTCAGGGCAGCCACTGGCATAGTGTCCCTTATCCTTGCACCTATAGCATGTTAAGTGACTAAGATCCTTCTTGGATTCACTCTTTTGTCTTTGTTCCTCCAGGATCTTCATGAGAGACTGTTGCATTCCTTCCTTGGCTTGCTGGTTAGCTTGTTGCACCAAGGGATAATATGGGCATTGGATTGGAACATGGGTCGTTCCTTCACACAGGAAGCAAATAATCCTTTTGGAGCGGCGTCCATTACTTGGACGTCTGATGTGACCATGGGGCCACTCATCAGAGCAATCTTCGGACGTATGTCCTATCTCTCCACAAGTTTTGCATGACTTTAGTTTGGTCATAGGGTCCTCTTCAACATCCCTATGATTTTGATCAATCTTAGGCGAGTGGTCATCGATCACCTTCTGACTCGGGTCCCTTAACAGTATTCGCGTAGTGGGGTAAAATTTATTGTTGTTGATATTGAAGTGAGACATCTGCTGGTTTTTTTTAGAGAATAAATGAGTTAATTTATATGTACTATGGAGAATTCAATAATTTTAGAACAAGGCAACCAATTCCTAACAAATCTATCAACGTGATTAAAACACATGCAAACACATAAATTTCACACTTATTTTGAGAACTCGAACTAATCATTCATCGAACGAAAACACATCAATGTCATGGAATTACAAAAACGATAGTACTGCCATACCACAATTTGATAGGTCAATACATCAAATCGATACGATAAGCTAAATGAGATAAATGGTGGTCCCTATAATGTGGTTTGTGTTGCTACACTTATTCCTCCTAAATCTTACGCTTGCGTTTTATTACGTGGTTATTTGCCACAGGCGTGACTTCTCCCTCAGTTGACTCTTCAAACAGCACCTCTTCGGGGTCTTCTTCCTCCGGTCCTTCCTCCTTCGTAGCTGCAGGTACAGTCACATCTCCAGTGCCCTGGTCACCTCCTTCTTCAGCTACTGGCGGTGGTGGAGGTGGAATGAGTTGCGCCTCAAGCATGGCAATATGCTCATCCTTGCCAAGGTTCTGCAAATGTAGGTCATGGATGAGTTCCTCCAAATGACCAACAAGATTTTCAGAAGTCTGGAGTTCTTGGGTTTTTGCGTGTATGACGGCTTGTGCATGATCCGCGACGTCATAAGCCTGTTGAACCTTCCTGGTCAGACAGTTGATGAGAAAATCCAAGTCTTCAAACATCTTGTTAACGATGGGCAGGTCCAGGCGATTTCCCGTGTGATCCATCGAGAGACCATGTGCATCCCTCTTCCCAAAGGCACGGAAGGGTGATCCTGGTGCTAGCTTGTTGCGATACTTGTAACACAAACGAGCCATTAAGTCCACCATAGCTATGTTCACTCCCTCAATCCACTCTGGGTAGTAGGTGGCATAGTCCACGGGCTCGAAGTCTGGCATCGTGGGATCCGGGGTCATGATGGTGCGGATTTCCCAACGTGTCACACTGGGTATGTCGGTCTCCTCTTTCCTTCCTCGGAAATAGGGCGGTGGTAGCTTCAATTGACTTGTCAACCTGGACAACTGCCTCCTAAAGATGAATCCTGACAAAACTCCGGCATACGCGGTCTCAGTGTACTATCCCATCTAAAATTTTGAACAGGTAAGAGTATTAGAATTTAAAAAGAAAGGTAAAGATGCAAGACAAGATAATTAATGTAAAACAATATTAAAGGAAATTTCAAAATTTACTCATGTTTTGGAAACCTAGTTTATTTAACTATTTGACCTTTGGGGTCTCCGTCCAATCCTAGGGGTTTCGAACCTACAGGCAACACAGTGATCTGATACCATCTGTAGCGTACCTGCACTTTAAATAAGGCAGATACCTGTGTATATTGCAAGTCCCTGGATCAATTCATTTGCACACACAGTTTACGATGTAATATCACAACAAAGCGTCAATTTTATTACATCGATGATCCAGTATTACAAAATATTTGATACAAGTTGCATAGCCTAAAGCTAGCATTGAAAAAGTACACAGCGGAAATACAATAGCAGTGAGTCTCTATCACTTTCATGCTGCCACAGGCGAAACAATGTTGGTTGTAGACTCAAAACCTATCAACGAAACCTCACTCGTCATCTGAACAATCTGCAATAAGAAAAATATTGCAACAACGTGGGTCAGATTCCATTAAAATGGAGTCTGGCAAGTGACACTATGGTGGACTCTTAATGGAATAACTCTAAAGCCTATATGCATATTTGGCTGGTGGAGTTCAAGGCTAATTTGCATAAAGCCAATTTTTCCTATCCTTTTGGAAAACACTTTCTTCAAATCAAGACAAATATGGCATGAAAACCATATATCTCATCTTCCCTTGTTCACCCATCAAGTTTTATTTCTGAAGTTGGAATGGTGGAATCCTCCGTTGACGTCCGTGATCAGCTGCTCAAATTGTCCGTACCAGGGACACGGCTAAGTACTTAGTTTTACACTCTGCAGAGGTTGTGCACTTTCACCTTTAGACTCAATTTGTCCGAGAAATCCTATACACGTGGAGTGTATTAAGGAAAGGAGAGAATTGAGACAAGAACTTTCAGAAGAAGAATGCAACCATACTAGCAAGACCCGTTCCACCTATCATCCCCCTACATCTGCTTGTGAAGCTGACAGGTTGCACCCTCACAACTTAATTATTCTAGACAGAGCCCATTGTCAAAAGGCTGCACGGGAAGCAATCGTCACTCGGAGTTCTTCAGATTCCTTTGTTCCCTGGGTGGCCATCCACAAGTGCACTCTCAGGTTGACAACCCCCATGCTCATGGCCCCAAGTATAGTAGAAACTACCTTAGGCAAAGACAACCATAAGCACAATCCTGAGTTGTCACTCAACATAAACCATTCAACCAATCCACCCAGGTGTTTGATTAACTTAGTGGATGTGTACTCCCAGGTTGACAACCACCATGCTCAGGGCCCTAAGTAGAATAGAAACTCCTTCTAGGCGACGACAACCATGAGCACAGCCCTGAGTAGCCACTTAATAATTTGTAAAACTTTTCATCAATTGCATAGCATCAATATTTCTGCTAAGTATGATATAGGAACCTAGACACAGGAGTAAGGGAATTCTACACAGGTTTAGCATATCAATACTATCCTACACATGCATATAAAAATACACTAAGTAATGCATAGAAAATACTAGGAAGTTTATGAGGTGTGCCACTTGCCTTTGAATGTTGTCGTTGTTCACAACTCTTTTCAACGATACTCGGGACTCTCCGTTCAATCTAACAGTATAGACAAACAACAATACAACAATCAACAGCAAGCACAACTCCACAATACACACAAAACACATACTAGATGAATAAATAAGTTTTATAAAACTTTCTAAGGAAATATGTTTATGCATGATGTGCAAAATATTCCTAAGGGCTAGAAATGCTTTTTCATGCCATGAAAATCTTTTAAGTTAATGCAAGGCAAATAGGTTGGTCCAAAAGGACTAAGGGCTAAGGTCATAAGTTGAATAAAATATTTTGTTTTATATCATCCTGAATAAGCACTCTAATGGCTTAGTCTTGATGTGCAAAATACTTAGAGGAAATTACTAGCTCTATTCTTCGAGGTGATCAACAATTATTATCAACTCTTTGTAAATTGGATATTCACTAAAGTGAGAGAGACAGACACCCGGCCAGGCACTTAAATTGTGGAACAGGTCTCATGTACGTGGACATGTAAGGTTTGTTTCCAGGCCGCTTCATCCCACTATGCCGCTAGGATCCATCAAGATGATAACATCATGATCAAAAATTGTTTAAGTCAAATGTGAAAGACAAGATTAGAAAGGAGGGGAAAAGATAGGAAGAGAGATGTAGTTGTCCTCCAGGCTTCATCTCCAGACTTGGTGGTTCTTGTATCCTCGAGGCTGGTCTTGGATTTACTTAGTCATCACGAAGTCTAACAGAAGAAGGAGGGAGAAAGAAGAAAGAGGGAGAAAGACTTAGAAAATATTTCTGGTTGGTCTTCATGAACTTCTTCTTGATCTTTCTTCTAAGTGCTCCCACTCCTTGGAGATTCTTCTGGAATCTCGTTTGGCTAAGTCCTTCATTCGTCTTCCAGATCCATGTTAAAAATTACTAAGTGTCTAAGTGTAGCACTTCACAAAAAAATGCTAAGTTTGAAAATAAACCTAACTTAGGGAAAATGGGGAGGAGTTTTCCTTATGGGAAAATATAACTACAAAATAAATATGCTATGCATGACATGCAATTTTAAATCATAATTCTAATTTTTGTGATATTTATAAAGTATGCATAAATTTATAATTGCAATTTAATTAGTTTATAATTTTTGGAAAGTATAATAAAAGGAATAATTATCAGATTAAAGTTTTCTATTATTAATATTTCTATAACAAATTTTATAAATAGTTTTAATAGACAGGGGTATTTTAATTAAATTTATAGCAATTTACTTTAATCAAAATAATATTTTTATTAATAGTTATGTTGAAAATAGTCAAACTATTTAAATTAATTATATATAACTATGAATTCATTCAAAACTTACTCAAAAATATTTTATAGCAGTGGCATCAATTTACAAATACTCTAAAGTTTCTAAAACGATTTTATTTGTAATTTTTGGATTTATAGATTTAAAGTTATGACAAAAATACTCACATTCACCATTTGAAATTTGAATATTTTAAACTAAATCAAATTTGAAATCTAACAGATCTAAAATATTCTACATGTCGAGGGCTTTCCAAAAATATAAATTTGTCAAATTTGGAGTTATGGTTAAAAAGTTATAGATGTTTTAATTACAGGGACTATTCTGCAAAACTTCCAATTAAATTTAAAATAGAAAAAGAATTACACGCTGGCGCTGACGCGGATGTTGACGAGGCACGACGTGGCGCTGACGTGGCTGCCACGCGGGCGCTGACTGGATTAAGTCAACAGATCTGGGCCGTCAGATCTGGATCTGGCGGTCCAGATCTGTCCGTACCGGTTCGTTAAATAAGATCAAATCGCGCCCGTTGAAAATAGATCGGACGGCTCAGATGGAAAGCTTCATACCTCGCCGGCGAAGGTCACCGGAGATGGAGAGGAAGATGGCGCCGGCGCTCGGGCTTGGACGCTCTGGTCGCCACGGGGTCTTCCCCGACTCGAGGAGGCTACCACGAGGTGCAGCGAGACGAGGCGGAGGCGATGGGCGTCGTGTCGACGTCTAATTCTTCCCGGAATGGCACGGAGGCGTGCCCGGAGTGGCGGTGGCGGCGGAGACTTTTCCGTTGACGTCGACTCCATGCTTTTCAGTGACAACAAAATGAAACAGGAAGTCAGCGCGATGCGCATGGCCAAAGGAAGGAGAAGGAGAGGGATAAGAGGGTCCGGGGAGGTCTCACCGTGACAGAAACGAGAGGAACGTGACGGCGGAGTAGAGGAACTCCGGCGAGCTCGTGTGGCGGCCTGGCGGCGCAATAGGCTAGGGTTTGAGAGGGGAAACGCGGAGGAGGGGCAGGGGGTTTAAATAGCAACGACCGAGCGTTAAATCCGTGCCTTAATCGTGCGTATTTGGAGAAGGAAACTCCGGTGGTCTCGGGCGCGATTTGGGGCAAAGGTTGAAGACGGGCTGACGTCAGCAATTTTTCTTTTTCTGTTTTTCTGATTTTTCTTTTAATTCATAACTTTTGATTTATTTGTCCAAATGAGGTCAAACAAATTTCTAAAAATTTGTAAAATTATTATCTTTCTGTTAAACCAATTGTGGGAGTGTTTTGAACACTTTTCAAAGATAATAATTTCGAAATATTGATTTAATGTAAAATTGACACTTTATGTTTAATTTAAAACTAGGGTTTAATTAATTTTTATTTTGGCTAAATAAATTATATGAAATACCCATATTCAATTATGTTTGGATTTAAGTTATTTAAACTTGTTTTGCTGAAATCATTCTTCTTTATTTTGGCATGATATTAAAGAACAAAATATGACTAATTTGAAGGAAATGGGAGATATAATGAATTCCATTTTTAATTCTAAATGTTTTGTACACCATTATGTTTTATATTATGCTTAATCATTTTAAAAAAAAAACTTCATATCAACTTTGGAAAGCATTTTAGATTTAATTCATTTCATCATATAGAATATATTAATCATTTCATGCTTTGAAAATAAATGAAATTCATTTAAGCAAATGAAATGCTTATTTGGCTAAGTGGTTGGAATCAGTTTCTTATAAGTAAACTATTTACTTAAAATAAAATAGATTGTAGTTTGTAAAATATTTGTCAATTTACATTTTAAGGTTTTTGAAATACAGTGGATAATAACATGTTTAAACTGTGACATTTGAAATATTAAACTCTTTCAATAAGTTTGGAGTCTTTTATAGTTGGTTTCCTTATGCATTTAATATTTTATTTTAAAAAAAGAAAAGTTTTAAATTTTAGTGATTTTTGAACATTATAAAATGTTGGGATGTTACACCCCCGGATCCCCCGGGGGACACTCAGCAGTGCCCTTATTTTATTTTACTGATAAATAGAGCAGTACTTTATTTTCTCATCTATTTTTTCAGTCCGTACGGATTTGTACAAAACGCTTAAGCTGTAGTTCCTCTAATTGGAGCCTAATCGCTCGCTTACCGTTTACCGCTTTTTTGAACCTTGGTCATGATGTAAATAAGTAGTTAGAGAAAATAAGGGTTCTATTCTAGATCAACACTATTATCAACTCTTTGTAAATTGGATATTCACTATAATAAGAGAGACAGACTTCAGGCCGATTCATCTCACTATGCCGCTAGGATCCAACATACTTCAAAGATGGTAATATTATGATCAAAAAGGGGCTTAACCAATCCTAAGGGCTCGAACGTACAGGCAACACTTTGCTCTGATACAATTTTGTAGCGCCCCATCTTTTATTAAAGATGGAACACCTGTGTTAAGTGCTAGTCCCACAATACAAAATATAAAGTATCATTGCATAAGTATCAAATTACTATAACGAGATCCAAAAATAGCTAAGTATAGCTTTATTACAAAGTGCATAGCACTAGTGGAAAAAGGTCTTTCTGTGGCGCACCAAAAAGCCTTTCTGTGGTGCATCAATTGGGCATGGTCGGTGCGCCATAGTTATCTCGCCACAAAAATATATTTCTATGGCGCACCCGCCCGGTGCGCCACAAAAATATTTCTCTGGCGCACCCCACATCCATGCGCCACATAAAACATATATGTGGCGCACCCTTACTTAGGTGCGCCACTAATTTTTTTTTTTGAATTTTAAAAAAAAATGGCGGCCAGATCCAAATCTGGATCTGGCGCCGCCCGTTTTTCGCCGGAACTTCGTCGAATCCCGTGGTCGGAGAAGGAGGTCGTCGTAAGTTGGTGAAGCAGAGCTTTCCGTAGGAGGTCACCGGAGGACGAGGAGGAGGTGGTTGCCGGAGTAGGAGGAGGTCGCCGGAGGAGGAGGTGGTCGCCGGAGGAGGAGGAGGTCGCCGAAGGAGGATGTCACCGGAGAAGGAGGAGGAGGTGGTCGCCGGAGGAGCAGGAGGAGGAGGTCGCCGGAGGAGGAGGTTGCCGTCGAAGTCTCGCCGGAGGTGGTCGCCGGAGTAGGAGGTCGAAGTCGTCTCTCTTCGCTGGAGTTGGTGGAGTGGAGAAGGGAAGTGGAGGAGTGGAGAGGAGAAGGGGAGAAGAGAAGTGGAGGAAAGGAGAAAGAAATGAGAGGATAAAGGTGAGAAGGGGAGAGAATAAGGGGGAGTTGGCTGCTCCGGTTCGAATTTTTTTCCCGCCGAACTATTCTGTGGCGCATCCTTGCCCCATGCGCCACAGATTTTTTTTTTGATTTTGCTGAGAAAAACAATCATTTTAAAATAACTTTTTTTCTTTTTGGAATTTGGGGAATCTAAAAAGGGCTAACCGGGCAAGTTCTTTCTACGGTGATTTGCCAAGTTCAATGCACAATTTGAAAGCATAGTAGACATAAATAGTGAAATTTCTTCCTTGCACTATAACCGCATAATGGTAATACCAGATGCTTGCTTGTGGAGGAGCCTACAAGTAGCATAACTGGCGCATGTACTGGTCTAGTAAGAACATAGGCACACCTCAGCAAGGCATGATTTTATATTTCTAGTGGCAGCATTTGAGAGAAATTTTCAAAAAGCAGGTTACTAAGGGTATTCACTAATTCCAAAGAAAATATAGGGAGAAAGTAGAATGGCACACATTAAACTGAACTAACCGATCTACTTTATCAACGAAATGGCCAAAGGGCCAAAATTTGAATATATGTCCCCACTGAATTAGCATGGTAATATGCATTTTGCAAAATATATAGAACAACAAAGAGGCTCTAGTGACATAACTGCTCGCTGAACATTGGAGTAATCATAGAGAGGAACTCTTCGGTGGAGTAAGGGAGTCCATAATCTTCTAAAACAACTGCTGCAGCTTTAGAAGGTGTCTTTCCAACAAATATGTGAGCTTTCTTGCTATCCCACTTTTTCCCATTTTTCACAAGAAATGGTTTCACAACTTGGCTTACAACACAATCTGCCAAATGGTACAAACAAGGTAGCAAAGATGGGATTTCAGAGATTAACTTGGCAGGATCATCTCTGAGTACAGGAGAACTTTGCAACTCACATTCACCTGTATTTAAGAGTGTACCATCCAGATCAAGAATGACGTGAGAAATGAGCCTAGTAATGGTCTTCGGTGAAGCCATTTCCAAGATCGGAAGATCTCAATGTTGCAAAAGTCAAATTATAATTGGGGAAGACTGACCTGACATATAGCCAAACAATTCAGGAACACCACATTAATTCTTAAAGTGAATCCAGCAATGATTTTGAAAATGGATTTCTAATCTAAAAACAACAATTACATATATAACTAAAGTACAAAACATGAACAGGTCCTACCCTACGCTTTTAAACCTTGAACTGGAAATTATAGATAAAATCATTTCTTGCCCCAAGCGTCTGATAGTATAGACCACTATTTACAATTGTACACAACTTAGTTTAGCTCTGGTGTTAGATGAGTATATGAGGTTGAATCTGGTAACCTACTCCCAATTCATGATGATTTTACCGCTAAGTGTGTTTATAGTCTGTTTGGATGTCTATATTGAGCCCTGCGGAATTGAATTGGACTGCAATATAAAATCAACCAAGAATTTGAAATAGGCTACAATTCCAGATTTTTTCTTTGGATGTACATGTATTGCTAGTTGAATCTGAAGAGAGCGTCAAATTCAAAGTTCTGTTTGGATGGCCGCGAAATTGAATTGCAAAAATATTCTCCCGTCTCAGCACCATCCCCTATTTCTTCATCTTCCCCATCCCAGCCCGGCTCCCTTTCTCTAGTTTTCCCCACGTGCAACACCAGCCAGGCTACGCAGCTACGAGGAGGGCTGAGGGCGGCGTGCAGTGGTCATCCATTCGAGCTCCTTGGTGCAGTCCAACATGGCCGGCAGGGTGAGGGTGGCGTGGGCTTGAACCGCTTTCGCGGCGGTGTCCAATCCCGGAGCTTCCCGCTTCGGCTGTGTTGAAGCACGACACTCATATCGACGAGCTATGGATGGGGGCGACGCATCTGCCCAAGCCGGAGATAAAGGGGACATAGAGTAGGAGGGCCGGAGGACTCACCTTCACTACCGGCGTGGAGTTCCTCCGCCACCGCCCCAACCTTACTCGCGTCGAGCTCGTTCCCTCTCTGTTTCCTTTGGGTACAGGAAAGGTCAAACTTCCCGAGGGTACCCCTGGGCAATTCCACTAAATTCTGAGGCCTAGTGCTCAGAATTTGGATAGGGGCCATGCTCTTGTGCGGAATACCTCATGGAATTTAGGCTGATTTTTGGACGTGAATTTCGTGACCATCCAAACGGGAGAATTGGGCCTGACTGATTTCCAATTCCGAATTCCACGCTCCAATTTCGACATCCAAACCAAGCCTTAAGGAAATACAGTAGGTTCAAAGAATCATAGTTACTCCCTTCGTTCCAAATTAATTGTCTCATATTCAATACAACTTGTACTAAATCCGAGTCAATTAATTTAGAACGGTGGGAGTACAACACAATAATGCAAGGCAGCCTGACCGGATGAGCATTTCATTGAACAGATAGCGTGCATAGTGAATGTAGTACACACATGACGCAGCCATATAACACCACTTATCAAATAGTTCGTGTGCATATGATGAGGCCGGCGGTAGCAGGCATGCAGCACCACTAGCACAATTCATCAAACATTCGGTGAGCACAGCACAGGGGAACACAGAACAGGGATTCAAACAGGAGGCGCCTCGTTACAGTTGCCGATCAAAAGTGCAGGCTACGCCCGATAGGCGAGATCACCCACACATCAGAGCCTGGAACTAGCTAGTACCAAAACTATAACTTAGCGTAAATTGGGATTTAAAACCAAGGCAAGCATTAAACAGGAGAGGAGCACTACCAGGGCAAGAGAGGATGTTTTTTTGCCGGCGCTGTCAGCCGACCGCCGCCCTCCCGCGGGGCTCTATGGTTGGCTGCTCCGAGCGCACCGAAGAGGGGAACGAGTCGTATCGTGAAAGAGCAATGATGTGGGGTGTGGACGGAAAAGTGCCTTCGTGGCTTCGTGCTAGGGTATAACTGGGCTCGGCATTCGGTATATTTTCGGGTTAATTAGTAATTTTGGTTTCTAGAAAACGATGATCGATCGGTCATTTAAAATAGTGCTAACCGAGGATTTCGGTGCACCGAATGTTCGGTTATGTGCTCGGTTCTAAACGAATACCCGATTCAATGCACACGCACCAGCTTCTCAGAAAAATACCAATATGATTTGAATGGGAATATGGGAATGGGAGAGATCAGAGATGCAGGGATGCAACTGTAGGAGTAGATCGAAAAGCAGGTTCAACTAGTCAGACTCTGCTCACAAAGAAGGGATCTGGTTGGCCACGACGGTGTTGCGTTGGTCGCCAGGATACAGTTGAAGAACGACATCCTTAAGTTATAAAAGTAAACTTGTTAAAATAGAATACATAAGGTAAGAAGTACTAGTGATGATGTAAATAAGTACTTAGAGAAAATAAGGGTTCTATTCTACAAGGTGATCAACACTATTATAAACTCTTTGTAAATTGGATATTCACTATAGGGAGAGAGACGGACACCCGGCCAGCCACTTATAGTTGTGGAACAGGTCTCATGTACGCGGATATGTAAGGTTATTCTCCGGGCCGCTTCATCTCACTATGCCGCTAGGATCCAACATACTTCAAAGATGGTAATATTATGATCAAAAAGGGGCTTAACCAATCCTAAGGGCTCGAACCTACAGGCAACACTTTGCTCTGATACCATTTTATAGTGCCCCATCTTTTATTAATGATGGAACACCTGTGTTAAGTGCTAGTCCCTGGATCACTGCCAGCACCACAGTACAAAATATAATGTATCATTGCATAAGTATCAAATTTCTACAACGAGATCCAAAAATAGCTAAGTATAGCTTTATTACAAAGTGCGTAGCACTAGTGGAAAAAGGCCTTTCTGTGGCACACCAAAAAGACTTTCTGTGGCGCACCAATTGGGCATGGTCGGTGCGCCACAGTTATGTCGCCACAAAAATATATTTCTGTGGCGCACCTGCCCGGTGCGTCACACAAATATTTTTGTGGCGCACCCCACATCCATGCGCCACAGAAACATATCCCCTTACTTAGGTGCGCCACTAATTTTTTTTTGAATTTTTTAAAAAATGGCGGCCAGATCCAAATCTGGATCTGGCGCCGCCCGTTTTTCGCCGGAATTTCGTCGAATCCCGTGGTCGGAGGAGGAGGTCGGCATAAGTTGGTGTAGCAGGGGGTCGCCGGAGGTGGGTGGACGAGGAGGTGGAGGAGCTTTCCGTAGGAGGTCACTAGAGGACGAGGAGGAGGAGGTCGTCGGAGAAGGAGGAGGTCGCCGGAGAAGGAGGAGGTCACCGGAGAAGGAGGAGGAGGTGGTCGCCGGAGGAGGAGGAGGAGATCGCCGGAGGAGGAGGTTGCCATCGAAGTCTCGCCGGAGGTGGTCGCCGGAGTAGGAGGTCGAAGTCGTCTCTCTTCGCTGGAGTTGGTGGAGTGGAGGAGAAGGGGAGTGGAGGAGAAGGGAAGTGGAGGAGTGGAGAGGAGAAGGGGAGAAAAGAAGTGGAGGAAAGGAGAAGGAAATGAGAGGATAAAGGTGAGAAGGGGAGAGGATAAGGGGGAGTTGGCTGCTCCGGTTCGAATTATTTTCCCGCCCAACAATTATGTGCGCATCCTTGACCCATGCGCCACAGAATTGTTTTCTTTCTTTTTTTTTGATTTTGCTGAGAAAAACAATCATTTTAAAATACATTTTTTTCGTTTTTGGAATTTGGGGAATCTAAAAAGGGCTAACCGGGCAATCCCGGGTGTGTGCAATTTTCATTTTTTGTCTAATTTTGTTTAAGGTATTAAACGCATTTTTTCGACGTCGTATGCAAAAGTTATGGACTTTTCAACTTTCTTTACAGTGATTTTGCATAAAAGGTAAAAACTCATATTTCAAATATGCTACACGAAGTATACACTAATATCTAACCATATTTCAAAGGATGGAATTTTTTGAATATTTTTTAATTTTCATCTTTTTGCCGCAAGTTTGAAAAGGCGATCCACGGGGGCGGGGGGGGGGGGGGGGGGGGGGGGGTTGGGATCTTTGTGTAGACTTTCTGATGCGCCATTCTGTGGCCCATGGGACCCCATGCGCCACAAAAAGTGCATACATTTTGTGGCGCACCCAACCTAAAGCGCCACAGAATGTCCAATTTCTATGGCGCACCCAGCTGATGCGCCACAGAACGTCGACTTTCTATGGCGCACCCAGCTGATGCGCCACAGGTTGTCGACTTTCTGTGGCGCACCCGAGCCCATGCGCCACAAGAAGTCATATTTTTGTGGCGCACCCGAAACCATGCGCCACAGAAATATAACTTTTTGTGGCGCATGCAAAAGGATGCGCCACAAAAAAGGCTTTTCTGTGGCGCATGCAATTTGGTGCGCCACAAAAAGGCCTCCACCTATAAGCCTTTTTCTACTAGTGTAGCCATTAAGGCTAGCTAGAATGTTCATAGTTCACAACAAAAGCAAATAGCAATGAGCCTCATCTTCAAGCATGTGCCACAGGCAGACATGTTGGGTGTAGACTCGAGTCCAAACTTATTCTTCATCTGAAGTACCTGCACATTTGAATATGTAGCCCCCGTAGGAGGTCAATACCATGAAGTATTGGCAAGTGACTATGGTGGATAATAAACGATAAGTCTAATTCTATATGCATATTTGGCTTGGTGGAGTTGTATGCTACTTTTGCAGAAAGCAAGTTTTTCTCCTATCTTTTGTAAAACACTTTTGTTTTTCAAATACTTGGCACCAAGGGATGAAACCCAAGTGCACCAACAATTCTTTTCTTAGTCAAATTTTACTTCATGAAAATGGTATTGAGATTCTTCCGTCCATCCTTGTCCAACTGCTCGAAGTAGTCCATCACCGGGGACACGGCTAAGTACTCTGATTGTCGACTCTGCAGAGGTTGTGCACTTTCACCTTTAGACTCAATTAACCCAAACATCCTATACACGTGGAGTGCATTAAGGAAAGGAGAGAATTGAGACAAGAACTTTCAGAAGAAGAATTCAACCATACTAGCAAGACCCGTTCCATCTACCAACTCTACATCTGCTTGTCAAGCTGACAGGTTGAACTCTCACAACTTAATTGTTCTAGACAGAGCCCATTGTCAAAAGGATGCAGGAGAAGCAACTAAACTTGGAGGGACTTAGTAATCTCTTTGTTCCTGGGTGGCCGTCCACAAGTGCACTTTTGGGTGACAACCACCATTCTCATGGCCCTAAGTAGAATAGAAATTCATCCTATGCGACGACAACCACAAGCATAGTCCCAAATAGCCACTCAACATAAACCATACCAACCAATCCACCCAGGTGTGTATTTTAAGTTTAACACTTAGAAATATTTCCATAACATGGCAAGTAAAAAAATTTATAGCATTGTTAAGCATCTAATAAAACTTTTTAATTGGTTGCATGGTAAAGGATAGCTACACACTACTAGGAATTTTGCAAAGCATATAGCTAACTTAGCATAATAAAATAATACAAAATTTTCGTATCATGCATACTACTCAAAATATTCTACTAATGCATATAGGAAAATATTGGGTAGTTCATGAATATCACTTGTCTTGGTAACAGGAGGAGCAAGCACAACAAGAATAACAATCACAAGCAAGTCCTTCCTCCTCTTCACAATCTAGCACAAGCAATACATAAAATAAATAAATAAATAAATACACACACAATACAACACTTAAAACACCAAAACATAAACATGTATGCATGCATGCTATGATATGAGTTTAACTAGACACACTTTTTAACATTTTATACTTTCTGTTATTAAATGCATGAAATGCAATTTCCAGAAATTTCTTATTTTAATTATTAAGTAAATATTGGAAAACAATATAGTAAAATAGAGTCCTACAACTACAACTTTCATTGTTTTATGAAAAGTTTTCAAATAAAACACATGTTGATCTTTCTGGACAGAGGACAATAATACAAATCTTAAACAATTAAATTTAGTAGAAAAGCATTTTTATTATTTAAGTTATGAATTTAAATAGCCGAAATACTATTCTGATAATTACACGAATTAAAGTTATCTAAAAGGAAAACAAATGATGCAGAAATAAACAACACTAGCAGGGCTATTCGTGTATATAAAATGTATAAATTTGGACTTACAGATCAAAAGATATGAATTTTCCAAGTTTTACATATTTTTCTGTTTTTATTTATTAAATTCAACCGAATTAGGAAAAGGAAGAGCTACGTGGCACGATCTGATTCGTCGATACCGTTTCGACGCGGATCGGCACCGAGGCCGTCCGATCTAACTAACAATGAACGCGCCAGATGGATTCGATCTAGATCCGTTGGATCTAGATCCAACGGTCCAAATACAGAGGCCAAGAGCGGGCGGCGCAGTCGTCAGAAAAACTCCCGACCGCGGCGGAGCCACGGCCGCATCGCTTGCACACGGGTTCTCGGATCCTACGGGACGAACAGATCTTACCGCGGCGTAGAGGACGTCGAGGCGGGGTCGGTGGCGAAGCGCTGGTCTTCGGGGCTCCTCCTCCTCTCTTCTATTCGTCGCCGAAGATGGAGACGGCGGCAGAGTCCTTTCGTTGCGGACGGAGGCGTTGTTTGGCTGCGCTAAGAGGCAAAGTTTGATGTCACGAACATGCGTAAGGATATAGGGAGGAGAACTAAATTATCGGGCGGGCTTGGAGAGCACGGAGATCACCGGGGGCGGCGTTTCTTACCGACGGCAATGGCGGCGGCGGAACTCGAAACCCGAGCGGCCTAGAGTCGTAGGAGTTAGTGTTTTGGGGCACGGAGAGTGGCGGCGGGGTGGAGGCTTATATGGGGGTGGCAGGGGGAGCAAACCGTGCGCGATTCGCGCTCGGATTTCTTGGCGGACACAGATCAGATCGTGCGCGATCTTCGGTTGGAGGTGGAAGAACCTGACAGGTGGGCCCCACCTATCAGCGAGAGGGAGAGAGAAAAGAGGGCTGCGGGCTGGTTTGCTGGGCTGATGGGCCGAGACAGTCCGCACGGTAAATAATATTGGGCCGGCTCGTTTTCTCCTTTTCCTATTTTCTTTTATCAAATTAATTTATGTTTTCAAAACTGATTTCTGAAATGATTTTTAAACTTATTCAAAACATTTCAGAAAAATTCATAGAAATATGTTTTGGAAAGCTTATTAAAATTAGAACTTTTTTAAGTATCTCGATAAATAAATAACCAATTAAATAAGGAATGTTATAAGGAGTTCAATTTCACCTCTTTTATGGAATACAAAATTATTCAAACTAATAAATAACTTTAATTTTTTTTTGTGATGCAATGTCTATATGATGAATGATGCATGAATGCAAGGTTTTAAATTTTTGAGAAATTTGGGATGTTACAAAGGGGTACCCGTTTGATATAACCTTGTCAGGGGGTGACCCCGTCGTCCACAAGTGGCGGTGGCGCCATGCGCGGTGTTGGTTCCTTCGGGTGCGCACCTGCTGGCGCGGGCGGCGCGAGTGGTGCGAGTGTCCGTCATGTCGTGGAAGCGGCTCGTGAAGGAGATATGCCCTAGAGGCAATTAATAAAGTGTATTCTTTATCATATCTCGTTTGTTCATAATAGGTTTTTGTGTCATGCTAGAACCGTATTAATCGGAAACATTAACGCGGTGTGATACGTAAACAACCAGGTCCCTAGTAGACTCTACTAAGACTAGTTTTGTTGCGCGATTGATGATCGAGGTTTCCCGGTGATGGGGCATTGCGCCGGTCGGCAATGGGAGTCATATCGTGAGGGAATGATGTGATGGACATAACCAGATTTGGAGAACGTAGTCGTTACGCGTTTGACCGTGAGATCAACTCTTATTGTTATTCCTGGAAGATACTTTGATCGCACCAAACGTCGTATCTTATATAGTATGAAAATAACGGTGATACTTTTGGGTATCGGAAAGAAGTAGTTGAGACGAGGGGTCAAGAGCGGGATTTGCCAGTCCGCATAGCAGGATAGATACTCTCGGGCCCACTCGGTGAGATCATGTCTAATGAGCTTGCAAGCATGTGACTAGGTCACGGAGACATGAGATCATGAACGAGTAGAAGATAGCGTCGTCGGTAACGAGGTCGAGATTAGGTATGGAGATATCTATGGAACGACGCTCGGACATGCTAAGTATCGCTATGGCAAAAGGTTTAAGACTTTGCGTTTAGGTTTGATAGATGAAAGTCATTCGTTATATCACAGGGATTAATTCGTGGGGTCCAGGCCTACGAGTTAGTCGTTGATCATAGAGGAGTCTTGGTCATACCTGTTATTATATCGAACCGCTAGGGTAACACACTTAAGGGGTTTCGACAAGACAACCGGAAAGGAAAGAGATCACCGGGAGCGTCCGGGAGAGGTCCGATGGAGAACGGGCAGCGACGAAAGAGTTTTCGGAGCTAGGAAAAATTATATATATTATGTTTGATATTAATTAGTGTAATTAATATGCAAATATGATTTTATATATTTATTTTCGAATTTATTTAGGCTGATTTCCCTAAATGGGCCTTCTGGTCGAAAGAAGGCCCAAGAGGGGGGGAATCCCCTTGGGGATTCGGTGGGGGCCAAGAGGGGCCGACCCAAGTGGGCCAAGGGGCCCACTAGGGGGCCGGCGCACCATCCCTAGCCGCACCAGGCATGTGGGGGGTTAGTCCCACATTGCCTGGTTAGCTAGTTGGCTCCCCCCTGGGAGCCTATATAAGAAGGGGCACCCCTGGCCTTTTAATTCACCAATTAATTCCCAATTTCTCTCTCGATCTCGTGGTTCCCTTGTCGGAGCCGCGCCAAGCTGAGGAGGGGATATCTTCCACCATAGCCCGCTGCCGCGCTGCTGGTGTTCCGGTCCAAGTCTTCCGCTGCTCGTCCTGGACTGGGGCTTCGGAGGCCGTCGTCTCCACCGTATGTGTGTGACGCCCTGCGAGGTGCTGCGCTAGCGGTACTCGGAGGTTTGCTTCCTCTACACGACCTTGAGGTCGGCTTCGTCGGTCTTCATCGACAACGTTTGTGCGGGAACGTAATCCCCGCTTTCGGTCTACAAGGGTACGTATTCCGATCTCCGTTCGTACTACTATATCTGCATAGAATAGATCTTGACATGCTTTTAGGATATCGTTGGTAGGAAATTATTTGTTTTCTGCACACGATCCCCTTCAGTGGTATCAGAGCCGATCTATCGTAGGTATAGCTGTGCGCTGTTAGAACCCGTGTTCTGCACGGGGGCACCGTTCCTGTTATTTGCTACCCTCTAGCGTGCACTTGTGTATTCCAGCGGCATTGAGTTGATGAAGCGGCCAGGACCGACTTTACGCGTACGCTTACGCGAGACTGGTTCCACTACTGACATACGGCTTGTACCGTATATGTGGCTGGCGGGTGTCAGTTTCTCTCTCTTTAGTTGATCTTCCCATTTTCAATGGAGGGTCCGAAATGGATGCTTAAATATGCAATTATTGGATCGTTGTTGTGGTCATAAGGTTCGTAGGTATGAAGCGGTTCTATTTATGAAAGCCCCAAGCCACGTAAAATATGCAAAAGATAAAGTAGAAGCGTCTAACTTTATTTTGCAGGGGCTATGTGATATGGTCAAGGTAGGTTATTAAATTGTTTATAAACTACGGGCGCCGAGAAGACCATGGCGCAATGGACTATATCACATTGCATTACATTTGATGTTTTGTGTGCATCTTATATTGTGTGATTGTGTGTATAGTATACATTAGTTACACGGCGGTAGCTATATAAGATGATCCCTTCAAAATACCACTAGTGTTCTCCCTCCAACGCGCACCACCAAGAAAGTTCTACGTTATGAGGCAGGCCGTGATTATCGGGTGTCAGACATCTCGTCGTTCTCATACAGTGGGTGTAAGCCATGTTGCACAAGCGTCAGCGTGGAGGTCTTTGGTGGCGAGCCTAGCATATTCATAAATATGGCCTCGAAACAGGAAGACCGAAAGGTCGAGCACGAGTCACAAAATTGGTGTGGCGGACGTTTTTGTCTACTCTTGAAGTTGTGCCGCCGGCTCTGACAATGAGGGGTGGTGCAATGGATGGGGGTCGTGTAATCTCTTGAACGATCAGGAGGGATGTTCGTTTGAGTGGGAGTTATGTTAGTTATTTTCTAAAATACTATAACTCAAAATTATTATGAACAAAGTCTTATGTTGTTGCAAATTCCATTGTAGATGTCTCACCCCTCCTTTAACCTAAACCTGTTCATTGAGAAAGAGAAGCTTAAGACCAATTGGTCAAACTTCGTGTCCTGGTTCCGCGATCTGAAGTCCATCCTTGAAACCCACAAGGTGGCCTACATCCTTGATGCCCCCTTAGGTGATCTTCCAAACACCGCCCCGGAAATCGAAAGGATTGTCCATGAGGTAAAGGCGGAGATTTCTTCTTATGTCCAGAGTGGCATGCTCTTTGCCATGGAGGCTGACCTGCAAAACCGTTTCATGAACAAGGGTGCTTATGATATAATCACTGAACTCATGACTGTTTTTGCACGACAAGTCAAGGCTGAGAGGTACGAGGCATCTGTGCTTTTCTTCTCAGCCCAGATGGAAGAGCACGGCAATATTAGTGAGCACTTGGCCAAGTTGTTTGTCTGCGCTCGACTTCTGAGTGATCTGGGAAGTGTGATCCCAGAGGAGGTGGTTATTGATAGGGCGCTGATTTCTCTGCCCCCTAGCTATAAGAACGCCATCGTGGACTACGGCATGAAAGGGACGTCAAAACCCCTGTCGGAAATCCTGAAGATGCTCGAAGTGGCCGAATTAGAAATCAAGCTGAAGAAGATGGTGGTGACCATCGGATCACCTGAGCGCAACTGCCCCAAGTACCTGGAGGATAGGAAGTCTGGCAAGACGGTCGACAAAGAGCAAGGTATATTTGATATACATGTTATAGATGTGTACCTTACATCCGCCCGGAGCAACACGTGGGTATTTGATACTGGTTCTGTTGCTCATATATGTAACTCTCAGGAGGAGTTACGGAAAAGACGGCGGCTGGCGAAGGATGAGGTGACGATGCGCGTCGGCAACGGATCGAGAGTCGACGTGGTGGCTGTCGGCACGCTCCCTCTGCATCTACCATCGGGATTAGTTTTGGTTTTAAATAAGTGTTATTTTGTGCCATCCTTGAGTGTAAACATTATAAGTGGGTCTTGCCTGTTACAAGACGGTTATTCATTTAAATCAGTGTCAAGCAATTGTGCTATTTATATGAATGATATCTTTTATGTTGATGCTCCCGAGAATAACGGTTTATTCTTGTTGAATCTCGATCGTAGTACTCACATCCATAACATAGAATCCAAACAGATTAATTGTAGTGACGATACCGCCATGTATTTGTGGCATTGCCGTCTTGGTCATATTGGTGTAAAGCGCATGAAGCAACTCCACTCCGATGGACTTTTGGACTCGTTGGATTTCGGATCCCTCGATACATGCGAACCATGCCTTATGGGCAAAATGACCAAGACACCGTTCAAAGGTTTCGTTGAACGGGCGTCGGATTTGTTGGGGATCATACATACATATGTGTGTGGACCGATGAGCGTTTCGACACGCAATGGTTATCGTTACTTCGTCACCTTCACTGATGACTTGAGTAGATACGGTTATATCTATTTGATGAAACACAAGTATGAAACGTTTGAAAAGTTCAAAGAATTCCAAAGTGAAGTTGAGAATGTAACATCCCAACATTTTATAATGTTCAAAAATCACTAAAATTTAAAACTTTTCTTTTTATTAAAATACAATATTAAATGTATGAGAAAACCAACTATGAAAGACTTCAAACATGAGTTAATATTTCAAATGTCACAGTTTAAACATTTTATTATCCACTGTATTTCAAAAACCTTAAAATATAATTTGATAAATGTTTTACAAACTACAATTCATTTTATTTTAAATAAATTAGTTTCTTTATAAATATTTGAATTGAACCACTTAGCCAAATAATCATTCCAATAATCATTCCATCTGCTTAAATGAATTTCATCTATTTCTTCATAACATGAAATGATTAATAGATTCTAAATAAAATAAAATTAAAATAAAGGTCTTGTCCCAAGTTGTTATGAAGTTTCAAATGCATAAAATAAAATGTTGCACAAATTATCTTCAATTAAAAAGGGATACATTATCTTTTCCATTTTCATATAGTTGTGTTATATCATTAATAAGTATACCAAAGCCAAAGAGGAATTTATAAATTGAAAATGAGTTTAAATAACTTAAATCCAAACAATTGAAATGTGGGTATTTTTACAAATTTATTTTAGCCAAAGGAAAATTTAAATGAGCTAGAAATTCAAATTTGACTTTAAGTGTCAAAATTTGTAATTAAGCAATACTTCAAAATACTAATTTTCAAAAATATTCAAAACATACCCACAACTGGTTTAACAGCAAGATATTATTTTTACAAATTTTTAGAAATTAATTTGACATCATTTGGACATTTAAATCAAAAGATATGAATTAAAGAAATACAATCAGAAAAAGAAAAACTTGCTGACGTCATGCTGACGTCAGCCCATCTTCAACCTCCGGCCGAGAAATCCGCATCCGATCTCGATCCCAAATCCGAGCGATTCGTGCGGGATTCGTTACCATGGATGAGCCCATATAAAACCCCACGATCTCCTCTGCCATTTGCCCCAAACCCTAGCCCCAAGGACGCCGCCAGGCCGCCGTACGAGCTCGCCGGAGTTCGTCTCCTCCGCCGCCGTTTTCCCTCCTTTCCCGGCGAGGTAGACCATCCCCGAGCCCGAGGCTCCCTCCAACTGATTTGCTGTGTCCGTGCGCACCATCTCATGCTCTGGAGCTCTCTTTCCGCAGCCAAACGAAGTGGGGCACGTACTGCCGAGGACGCCGGAGTAAGCAGTGCGTCCGCCCGCGACTCCGCGCCTCTACGCGACGCCATCGAGGCCTCCACCCCGTCCATCCTCTTCGCCGTGTCCTCCCACGCCTCGCCGTCATTTCTCTGGAGTTAGGTGACCACGGGAGCGAGAAAACCATCCACGCCGGAGCCGCGCCGCCGTCGTCCTCTTCTCCGGCGAGATTGCGCCGCCACCTCCTGGAAACCCACGGTGAGCCTTTGGATCTATTTTTAACGGCTTAGATTAGATCGTTGCGGACGAAGCGGTACGCTCCGATCTGGACCGTCAGATCCAGATCTGACGGCCCAGATCAGATGACTTAACCACGTCAGAGCCTACGTGGCATGCCCCGTCAGCGCACAGTCAGCGCTGACGTGTATAATCAATTTCGTAATTAAATTTAATCGGCAGTTTTGCAGAAACACCCCTGTCACTTAGATCTCTCACAACTTTTCAACCACAACTCCAAATTTAATAATTTTTATATATTGGGAAAGCTCTCAACATGTAGAATAATTTGGATCTGACAAAATTCAAATTTTACTTAGTATAAAATATTCAAATTTCAAATGGTGAATTTGAGTATATTTGTAATAACTTTAAATCTATAAATCCAAAAAATTGCAAATAAATATGTTTTAGAAACTTTAGAATATGTGTAAATTAATGGCACTGCTATTAAATATTTTTGAGTAATTTTTGAATGATTTCATAGTTGTGTGTTTAATTTGAATAGTTTGACTAATTTTGAAATAACTTTTAATGAAACATTATTTTGGATTAAATCCAATTGCAATAGATTTAATTAAATGCTCTCTGTCTATTAACATTAATTATAAAATTTTGTTATAAAAATTTAGTCATAGGAAACTTTAATCTTATAATTATTCCTTTTAGTATATTTTCCAAAATTAAAAATTAATTAAATTGCATTTATAAATTCATGCATATTTATACATAAAACACAAAAGTTATTTTTATGTTTCTTGTGATTTAAGATTTCATTTCATTCATAGCATATTTTATATTGTAGATATAATTCTCAAAGTAAACCCCTCTTCAATAGTTTACTCTAAGTTATGATTATTTTCAAACTTAGTATTTTGTGAAAAGTGCTATGCACTAGACACTTAGTAGTTTTCAAGATGGAGCTAGAAGACCATTGAAGGACTTAGCCAAAAACAAGACTTCAGAAGTATCTTCAAGGAGGAAACACTTAGAAGAAAATCAAGAAGAAGTTCATGAAGGACTTAGAAGAAAACAGACTCTGGAAGCATCCCCAAGATGTCAAGCACTTAGAAGAAAAGTGAGAAGAAGTTCAAGAAGGCCAACCCCTTTTCTATTCTCTAAGTCTTTCTCTCTGTCTTTCCTTCTCCCCTGAGATTTCATGAATACTAAGTAAAACCAAGACCAGCCTCGAGGATACAAGAACCATCAAGTCTGAAGATTCATCAAGACTACCAAGAACTCAATCAAGACCCCATCCAGAAGAAAGTTACAAGTCTGGAGATGAAGCCTGGAGGACAACTACATCTTTCTTTCTATCTTTTCCCTCTTTCCTAATCTTGTCTTTTAGACTTAAACAAATTTTGATCATGATGTTATCATCTTGAAGTTGTTGGATCCTAGCAGCATAGTGGGATGAAGCGGCCTGGAAACAAACCTTACATGTCCACGTACATGAGACCTGTTCCACTATTTAAGTGGCTGGCCGGGTGTCTGTCTGTCTCACTATAGTGAATGTCCAACTTACAAAGAGTTGATAATAATTGTGATCATCTTGAACAAAGGACTTAGTATTTTTCTCTAAGTATTTTGCACATCATGGCTAAGCCATTAGAGTGCTTGTTTCAAGGAGATATAAAACAAAGTATGTATATCCAACTTAAGACTTTAGTCCTTAGTCCTTTTTTGACCAACACATTTGCCTTACATTAACTTAAAAGATTTTCCATGGCATGAACAAGCATTTCTAGCCTTAGGAATATTTTGCACATCATGCATAAACATATTTTCCTTAGAAAGTTTTATAAAACTTATTTATTCATCTAGTATGTGTTTGTATGCATGGTGAGTTTGGCTTGCTGTTGATTGTTGTATTGTTGTTTGCTTATATTGTTTAGATTAAACGGAGAGCAAACGTTCGTTGTTGAAAAGAGTTTGTGAACAACGACAACATTCAAAGGCAAGTGGCACACCTCATAAACTTCCTATTTTTATGCATTACTTAGTGTATTTTTAAATGCATGTGTTGCTATGCTAAACCTGTGTAGAATCCCTTATGCCTGTGTCTAGGTACCTATGCAATACTTAGTAGAATTATTGATGCTATGCAAATGTTGTTTTGTGAAAATCTAAATTCTACTAAGTTAAGAATGAAACACCTGGGTGGTAATTGGTCGGATGGTTTATGTTGAGTGGCTACTCGGTCCATTTCTATGGTTCCTAAAGAGTATGTACACTTGAGAACGGCCACCCAGGAACAGAGGAATCTGAAGGAACTCCAAGCGACGATTGCTTCCAGTGCAGCCATTGCCATATGGGCTCTGGCTTGATCAATTATGTTGCGTGGACTCTCTCCGGCTTGACAAGCAGATGTAGGGGGATGTTAGGTGGAACGGGTCAAGCCAGTATGGGGAGGGAAAATGCTTCTGAAAGATCTCGTCTCATTCTCTCCTTTCCTTATCACAAATGGTGTGTAAAGGATACCTTGGGTTGAATGGGTACAATGGTGAAAGTGCACAACCTCTGCAGAGTGTAAAACTAAGTACTTAGCCGTGTCCCCGGTTACGGACAATTTTGAGCAGCTGATCAAGGACGTCAACGGAGGATTCCACCATTCCAACTTCAAAAATATAAACTTGATGGGTGAACAAGGGTAGAATGAGACAGTGGATTTCATGCCACGGATGTCTCGAATAGAAGAAAAGTGTTTTCAAAAGAGTAGGAAAAATTGGCTTTACGCAAATTAGCCTTGAGCTCCACCAGCCAAATATTCATATAGGCTTTAGAGTTATTCCATAAGTGTCCACCATAGTGTCACTTGCCAGACTCCATTTTTAATGGAATCTGACCCACGTTGTTGCAATATTTTTTTATTGCAGATTGATCAAATGACGAGTGAGGTTTCGTTAAAGGTTTCGAGTCTACAACCAACATGTTTTCGCCTGTGGCAGCATGAAAGTTATAGAGACTCACTGCTATTGTATTTCCGCTGTGTACTTTTTCAATGCTAGCTTTATGCTATGCAACTTGTATCAAATACTTTGTAATTCTGGATCATCGATGTAATAAAATTGACGCTTTGTTGTGATATTTCATCGTAAACTGTGTGTGCAAACGAATCGATCCAGGGATTTGCACTATACACAGGTATCTGCCTTATTTTAAGTGCAGGTACGCTACAGAGAATCAGCTTAATAGGAAAACCAAGCACCTCCGATCCGATCGCGGTGGAGAGTACTTGAGTTTTGAGTTTGGCACACATCTGAAGAGTTGTGGCATAGTATCCCAACTTACGCCAACCGGAACACCGCAGCGTAACGGCGTGTCCGAGCGACATAATCGTACTCTACTGGATAGTGTTCGATCTATGATGTCTCTTACCGATTTGCCAGTGTCCTTCTGGGGTTATGCGTTAGAAACAGCCACATTCATTTTAAATAGGGCTCCGTCCAAATCCGTTGAAACGACACCGTATGAATTATGGTATGGCCAAAAGCCTAAGTTATCGTTTCTGAAGGTTTGGGGTTGTGAGGCGTACGTTAAGAAACTACAGCCCGACAAACTCGAACCGAAGTCGGAGAAAGTCGTCTTTGTAGGATATCCGCGGGAAACCGTAGGGTACACCTTCTACAACCAAGCTGAGGGCAAAACTTTTGTCACGAAGACCGGTACCTTTCTAGAGAAGGAGTTTCTCGCGAAAGGAGTAAGTGGGAGGAAGGTAGACCTCGATGAAATCGTTGATCCTGAACTCGAGATTCCGAGTAGCGCAACGGAAGCAATTCCGGAAACGTCCTCCATGGAAGGAGTGGGAGAAACTGTCGAGGAAGGTGTTCTACCTCGTAGGTCTGGTAGATCTCGGATCGCGCCAGAATGGTATGGCAACATGGTTTGCACCGTCATGTTAGTTGAACAAGACGAACCTACGAACTACAAGGAGGCAATGGCGAGTCTAGAATCCGAGAAATGGCTTGAAGCCATGAAATCCGAAATACGATCCATGTATGATAACAAAGTGTGGACTTTGATGGATATTCCTGAAGGGCGCAAGGCCGTCGAGAATAAATGGATCTTTAAGAAGAAGACCGATGCTGATGGTAATGTGACCGTCTATAAAGCTCGGCTTGTCGCAAAGGGTTTCCGACAAGTTCATGGAATTGACTACGATGAAACTTTTTCACCGGTAGCGATGCTTAAGTCTATTCGGATTTTGTGAGCAGTAGCTGCCTATTATGATTATGAAATCTGGCAGATGGATGTCAAACGGCCTTCCTAAATGGAAACATTGAGGTAGAGTTGTACATGGTACAGCCGGAAGGTTTTGTCGATCCAGGAAATGCTAACAAGGTGTGCAAGCTTCAGCGATCCATCTATGGATTGAAGCAGGCATCTCGGAGCTGGAATCTTCGCTTTGATGAGGTAATCAAAGGTTTTGGATTTATCCAAAATGTGGAAGAGACCTGCATTTACAAGAAAATGAGTGGGAGCTCGGTTGTGTTCTTAGCACTGTATGTTGACGACATATTGCTGATTGGGAATGATGTGGAACTTCTGAATAGCGTGAAGGAGTATTTAAACAGTAAATTTTCCATGAAGGACTAAGGAGAAGCTGCGTATGTTTTAGGCATAAAAATCTATCGTGATAGATCAAGGCGCCTATTAGCACTGAGTCAGAGTACTTATCTTGATAAAATACTGAAGCGTTTCGGTATGGAGAAGGCAAAGAAGGGTTCTCTGCCGGTTATCAAGAATAAGATATTGCGGAAGGCACAGTGTCTGGTGACGGAACTGGGTAAGGCCGATATGGCCAAGCATCCTTATGCTTCAGCCATAGGATCGATCATGTATGCAATGTTGAGTACTAAACCGGATGTGGCATTAGCTCTAAGTTTGACAAGCCGGTTCCAGAGTAATCCTGGAATGCCGCATTGGATAGCTGTTAAGAGCATTCTTAAGTATCTCAATAAGACAAAGGAAATGTTCCTTGTGTATGGTGGCTGCGATGAAGAACTTGGCGTAACGGGTTACGTAGATGCAAGTTTCTGCTCAGACCCCGATGACTCTAAGTCACAGACAGGTTACGTGTTCAAGGTGAATGGAGGCGCCGTGTGCTGGAGAAGTGGGAAGCAACCCATAGTCGCACAATCTACAATGGAGTCGGAGTATATCGCTGCTTGGGAAGCCGCGAATGAAGCTGTGTGGCTGAGGAAGTTCGTCATCGAACTTGGAGTGTTCCCGAGCGTGCAAGACCCCGTGATCCTCTTCTGCGACAATACGGGTGCCATTGCAAACGCCAAGGAGCCAAGGTCTCACTCAACCGCCAAACACATTCTCCGACGCTTCCATGTAATACGTCAGTACGTACAAGGAGGCGATGTGAAGATTTGCAAAGTGCATACGGATCTGAATGTGGCAGATCCACATACGAAGCCTCTCCCGCTTGATAAGCATGAAAAGCACCAGTTAGCTATGGGTGTTAAGCTTTTACCAAGTTGTAATCTAGATTAATTTGTACTCTAGTGCAAGTGGGAGACTGAAGGAGATATGCCCTAGAGGCAATTAATAAAGTGTATTCTTTATCATATCTCGTTTGTTCATAATAGCTTTTTGTGTCATGCTAGAACCGTATTAATCGGAAACATTAATGCGGGTGTGATACGTAAACAACCAGGTCCCTAGTAGCCTCTACTAAGACTAGTTTCGTTGCGCGATTGATGATCGAGGTTTCCCGGTCATGGGGCATGGCGCCGATCGGCAATGGGAGTCATATCGTTAGAGAATGATGTGATGGACATACCCAGATTTGGAGAACGTAGTCGTTACGCCTTTGACCGTGAGATCAACTCTTATTGTTATTCCTGGAAGATACTTTGATCGCACCAAACGTCGTATCTTACATAGTATGACAATAACGGTGATACTTTTGGGTATCGGAAAGGAGTAGTTGAGACGAGGGGTCAAGAGCGGGATTTGCCAGTCCGCATAGCAGGATAGATACTCTCGGGCCCACTCGGTGAGATCATGTCTAATGAGCTTGCAAGCATGTGACTAGGTCACGGAGACATGAGATCATGAACGAGTAGAAGATAGCGTCGTCGGTAACGAGGTCGGGATTAGGTATGGAGATATCTATGGAACGACGCTCGGACATGCTAAGTATCGCTATGGCAAAAGGTTTAAGACTTTGCGTTCAGGTTTGATAGATGAAAGTCATTCGTTATATCACAGGGATTAATTCATGGGGTCCAGGCCTACGAGTTAGTCGTTGATCATAGAGGAGTCTTGGTCATACCTGTAATTATATCGAACCGCTAGGGTAACACACTTAAGGGGTTTCGACAATACAACCGGAAAGGAAAGAGATCACCGGGAGCGTCCCGGGAGAGGTCCGATGGAGATCGGGCAGCGACGAAAGAGTTTTCGGAGCTAGGAAAAATTATATATATTATGTTTGATATTAATTAGTGTAATTAATATGCAAATATGATTTTATATATTTATTTTCGAATTTATTTAGGCTGATTTCCCTAAATGGGCCTTCTGGTCGAAAGAAGGCCCAAGAGGGGGGAATCCCCTTGGGGATTCGGTGGGGGCCAAGAGGGGCCGACCCAAGTGGGCCAAGGGGCCCACTAGGGGGGCGGCGCACCCTCCCTAGCCGCACCAGGCATGTGGGGGTTAGTCCCACATTGCCTGGTTAGCTAGTTGGCTCCCCCCTGGGAGCCTATATAAGAAGGGGCACCCCTGGCCTTTTAATTCACCAATTAATTCCTAATTTCTCTCTCGATCTCGTGGTTCCCTTGTCGGAGCCGCGCCGAGCTGAGGAGGGGATCTCTTCCACCATAGCCCGCTGCCGCGCTGCTGGTGTTCCGGTCCAAGTCTTCCGCTGCTCGTCCTGGACTGGGGCTTCGGAGGCCGTCGTCTCCATCGTACGTGTGTGACGCCCTGCGAGGTGCTGCGCTAGCGGTACTCGGAGGTCTGCTTCCTCTACACGACCTTGAGGTCGGCTTCGTCGGTCTTCATCGACAACGTTTGTGCGGGAACGTAATCCCCGCTTTCGGTCTACAAGGGTACATATTGCGATCTCCTTTCGTACTACTATATCTGCATAGAATAGATCTTGGCATGCTTTTAGGATATCGTTGGTAGGAAATTTTTTGTTTTCTGCACACGATCCCCTTCAGCTCGAATGTCGTTGACGCGCCTCAATCCACTACCTGGCGCACCAAATGTCAGAGAGTGACTCCCACGGAACAGGGATAGTCACACCCTGAAGAGTAGTTCGAAGGGGGATTGAACACAGAGGTCAGACAACCCTCAAAAGGCTCGACGACGGTGCTCTCCGAGCTTGGAGAGGGACAGCACGACAGAGACGGAACGCCAGCCCGTACCCAGGTTCACGACCCTCGGAAGGAGGTAACAGCGCTACTCCTGCTTTTCTTTATTGCACTGCGAAGGTTACAGTGCAACGAGCTTGCCAAGGGCTCTCTTGAGGCAGTTTTGTGCGTGAAGAGGGAAGCTATGGTCTTCTTCCTCCTCGAGCAGTTGGCTATCCTACACGATTGGCTAGGGTTCCAAGGGTTCAAAATGCGATCCTTTACTACGTTGGTGCTCCTGCTCCTTTTATAGGCGCCCCGGGCCTCATCCTTGCACTTTATGCAGCGGATGGGTTCCCACATGGCAGTGGCACGAAGGAATGGAGTTCACCACCACAGAATTGTCCATGGACACGGTCCATCCGTGCTAAGTTAGCAGCGGTGGCCGACAAATTACAGTTCCGCGCAGAACGGCCAGCAGGCGTTGTGGGGGTCGTGGCGGAGCCCACGATGACGATCTTCTTGGAGTGTTGTTCCGTCCAGCCGCTTTATCACTAAAGAGGAAAGTTCTTGCTATCCAGACGCGGGCAGCGCAGCTTTGTTGACTCCTTTATCACTAGAATGGCAACTGCGACACTCGCGTCACTCTACGGCTGCTGCAGAGGCCATGTGCACCCTGCAGCGGTTGCTTGGCCGCGAAGTGTCTCCACAGGGCCGCGGTGGCCTGTGGAGAGATTCCTGTTGACTTCTCTCCAGGCGAGTAGAGCCTTGGGGAGTCTCTTGAAGCGCAGGTTCCTCTTCAGGCCCTCGCTTCCCCTTCAGTCCCTCAAGAGGAGTTGCCTCTCGAGGGTCTCTCCAAGCGGTTGCTTGGTCCTTAGTCGTTTCGTCGAATCTGTCGCGTGCGATGCATGTGGAGAGTTGGCTCTGCACACCCTGGTCCTCACTGGGCCGGCATTTTCAAACGTGGTAATAGTAAAAACTTTAACAATATTTGCCTCTTTCTCTAGTTCTCTCTCTCTCTTTCCCATCTAGCACGTAACTGAGCCATCATCCTAACATTTTCATCAATTTGAACTTGGATGGCATTAGCAGTGGCCAAGGGATTATCATCTATATTTTCAGGTTTAGTTGCCATTTTATTAATTAAAGAAGATTGTGATGCAGACATAGAGGAAATACAAGCTTCAACATTAGTCATTTTCCTTTGGAGACCCGAAATCTCCCTATTTAAATTTTCCATTTGATGACTAATGTTTCTCAACATATTAGATTGTTCTTCCATTGTTTTAGTGAACAATTTATTTTGCTCATATTGGTTTTGCATAAAAACTTTAGTAGCTTTTTCAATTTCTAGAATCCTTTCCTCACTAGGCATTTTAACATAAGAACTATCATAAGAATTACCCTTATTAGGAGGATAGGGCTTATAGTTGTTATTAGCATAGTTGTTCCTATAGGCATTGTTGTTGAAATTGCAACTTTTAATAAAGTTTACATCAACATGCTCTTCTTGTGCAACTAAAGAAGCTAAGGGAACATTATTGGGATCAACATGGGATTACCACTAGCAAGCATAGACATAATAATATCAATCTTTTCACTCAAAGAGGAGGTTTCTTCAACAGAATTTAACTTCTTACCTTGAGGTGTCCTCTCCGTATGCCATTCAGAATAATTCACCATCATATCATCCAAGAGTTTTGTTGCATCCCCCAAAGTAATGTACATAAAGGTACCTCCAGCAGCTGAATCCAATAAGTTTCTTGAAGAAAAATTTAGTCCTGCATAAAAGGTTTGGATGATCATCCAAGCAGTCAGTACATGGGTTGGGCAATTCTTTATCAAAGATTTAATTCTTTCCCAAGCTTGAGCAACATGTTCGTTATCTAGTTGTTTAAAATTAACGATGCTACTTCTTAGAGAAATAATCTGAGCATGGGTATAGTATTTTCCTATAAAAGCATCTTAGCATTTTATCCAAGAATCAATACTATTCCTAGGCAATGAAAGTAACCATTCCTTAGCTGTTCCTCTCAAGGAGAAAGGAAATAATTTCAGTTTTATGATATCACCATCTATGTCTTTATATTTTTGCATTTCACATAATTCAACAAAGTTATTTAGATGGGTAGCAGCATCATCAGAACTAACACCAGTGAATTGCTCTCTTATAATAAGGTTCAATAAAGCAGGTTTAATTTCAAAGAACTCAGCTTTAGATGTAGGTGGAGCAATATGTGTGCATATAAAATCATTATTGTTGGTGCTTGTAAAGTCACACAACTTAGTATTTTCAGCATAACTCATTTTAGCAAATTAATTAACAAACCGAAATAACAATTGTCGGGGGGCTGCCCCCCGGGTAGGGACAGATCCCGGAATAATTCAGTAAGGTGCCAACAGTACTTGACCTTTGGCGAGAGCAAGGGACACCTCCGGGTGTGCTGAAAGGGCAACTTGACCCTTGAGCACTGGTAGAGTGCAAAGTGCCTCCTGGCAGGCGCAAGGGTCAACTCTAGCAGCTATAAATAGACACCTCCGGCCTTCACAATGGCAGCACAAGCATCAGCGGGTGGTTCCTCTAAGAACTAGCTTCTCGAAGATGTCTTTGCTGATAGGCTGAGACATCTTCGGGAGGCTAGGCCTAGAGATACTCATCCCGAGACGAACTCGGGCGCCTCCGGAAAGGATCTCAGATCTCGGGCTCCGAGGAGACTCCCGGAAGGAGGTGTACTCGGTTTTACCGGATAGATGGTCCGGGTAAGTGCTAACCGGAGTGTATGTCTCGGTCTTGATATTATGTAGGAGAGGCTCACAGTGGCAAGCGAGGAGGTAGCCGGCATGAGGGATCCCGGTAGGCCGTCAACGGTCTATAGCAGGCTTTCCCGTCTGTTGCGGGGGGAAGTACCATTCCGCCTGACACGGAAGCATGGTCACCTCCCGCCTGACACGGAAGCATGGTCACCTCCCGCCTGACACGGGAGCGCGTCAGCCGGTACGACCGCGGTACGACAAGACCTGACATGCCTAGCCCGGCAATCTGGAAAAGGCTATCCGGGATGGGCCAAGACATGTCTTGTCTCTGGCAGGGGGACAATGATGGTTCAGGACGGCGCCTGCTGTCCTTATCGAGATGATGACGCAGGGGCTATGCCGGATAGCGCGGCGACTAGCTCGCACTAGCCGGTGACGACATGCCGGTTAGGCCTGTCCGGTGGGGCCAAGCCAATTTAGGGTTTCCGGCCCTCCTGGCCGGAACTCTATAAAAGGCGCCATAACTGCTTCTGTGAAAAAGAGACCAACTTGGGAGCCAAAGCTATAGTCACATTTACTCCTAGAGCATTTACTTCTTCACACCTTGAGTTCATCTAGTTCTTGGTACTCCTCCCTTTGAGAGATCTAGCAGCAAGTTGTAACTCTAGTACCACAGTTATATAGAGAGGAAGGGCAGGAGTAGGGGTGTTACCTCCTCACGAGGGCCCTGAACCTGGGTATATTGTGTGTGTGTTGTGTGCCTTCGTGCATTTGTTCGTGTTTGTTAGATCTTCCCCCTTGCACTTTGATCTTGTTTCTCGTTCTTGGGAGATCTCGGTTATACCGGGATCCTCCTCGCGTGGGCTATTCAGCTCGCTATCCCTCCCCGGATCCACCAACGTCCATCGGCCCCACACATTAGCCATCCTATGGCATCTGCCGTGACACCACCACGACAGTTGGCGCCCACCATGGGGCCCACATAGGCGTTGGCTGGTGTACACATCCGGACGGGCTCCCCCATTCATTTCAACGTTCAGGTTCTCTCTGGCCTGGTCATAAGGCTAGGGGAGATGGACTTCGTCTACAACAACGCAGGATGCTTCCGGAATAGACCCTTTCTGGTGAACGGATGCCTCATTGACTTTGGTGGTTTCACCACCTACGTCGCCACCGAAGTTATCTGTAGCTACCCGGACGTGGTCCTGGAAGCTGAGGACCCTCCCATGCTCTGTGCTGCTCGGAGTCTACGTGCCGGTCGCCCCCCAAGTTCCGTCGCGGTGATGATGGTCGGGGCAACCGAGGAGGAGTACCAGGACGCTGACGGCGATACCGGGAGCGGCCACATCCGTTTGGCCAAACCTCCTCAGGAAAGGGGTGCGGCCCGGGATGGCGATCCACAACCGTCCCAGCCACGACGTCGCCCGGATCCCCTCTCGGGTCTAGTGGCCAAATCGGCTGTACCTGTAGCCGCTGAAGCGGATACCCTGACCACCTCGGCTGAGTTGGAGGAGCAGCGGAGGTTGCTACTCGCCGAAGCACAGGAGATCGCCGAGATCCGACGCGAACTCAATGCCAGTCTCCGGGAGTACAATGCAGCTCACGGATTCCTTAAGATCGACTCCCGGGACAAGCGCATCGCGGAGCTGCGCAAGAAGGGAAGAATGGTGAACGACGAGCTGGCAGGTGGAGCCACCACCAGTCAGACGGGAAGTCGAATCTCAGCGGGGAAGCCGGTGTACAGCTCACCGGCGAAGACTCTCAGGGCTGCCGAGGCCGCCATGACAGAGTTGGTAGGGTTATCCGGTAAGGCCCTACGCAAGCAGCAGGAGCGAGTAAACGAGTTGGTAATCGAGGCCAATCGTCAGAATCAGGCATTCAAGAAGAAGAACCCCGGGGTAGGATCCCAAGTGCACTCAGCTAGACACAATAGCCAGAAATCGGACGGGGAGGCCTCCTCCCCACATCCGAGCAAAAGCAAGAGCAAAAGCAAGAGCCGGAGACGGAGTCGAGGTTTCGGGAAGAACAAGCAGCTACAGACCTATGATCCGGCCTTCGCCGGTATCCAGCAAGCTGTGCAGCGTAACTCGGGGCAGGCGGGAAGTACCCGTGAGGACGGAAACCGGCGTGTAGGAAACAATAACCCGGTCGGCCGTGGTAATCCACCCCAGAATCCCCCTCATGTTCAGGGAAACCCACAAAGGGAGATCGCCTCTGTTCCACAGCAGGCTGTAATCCCGGCGCAGGACAGGCTAAACGATGGCAACTCAAGACTGCAGCAGCTCGGATATCAGCCTGACGAGAACCCTTTGGGATCTCGTATAGGGACCAGACAGCTGAATCCGGCAGATGCCAGATTCCGGCTCGACCGGATTCATCAATCCGAGCTGGTGGAAGAGCAAGGGCCTCCGGGACCTGCCTGCTTTGGACCTCGGATCATGCGGGAACCACCTGTTAGGAATTTTCAGCTCAACAGGGGTGCCAAGACCTATGACGGCAGCAAGAAGCCGGAGGACTGACTAACCGACTATGTAACTGCAGTAAGCATAGCCGGTGGAAACAGACGATGGGCGGTACGTTACGTACCACAGATGTTGGAAGGACCAGCCCGAATCTGGTTGAACAACCTGAGAACTGGCAGCATAGACTGCTGGTTAGATTTTGAGGAGGCGTTCATCAGCAACTTCACCAGCACGTACAAAAGGCCAAACAGGCCTCAGCAGCTCGCCATATGTAGGCAAAGGAGTAACGAGACTGACCGGGAGTATCTTACCCGGTGGAGCAATATTCGCAATTCTTGCGAAGGGGTGGTAGAGGCGCAGTCAATCTCCTGGTTTGCACAAGGATGCCGGCATGGCTCAATGCTGTG
Organism: Poa annua; assembly: GCA_026929855.1. Classification (NCBI taxonomy): domain Eukaryota; kingdom Viridiplantae; phylum Streptophyta; class Magnoliopsida; order Poales; family Poaceae; genus Poa; species Poa annua. The sequence continues at coordinate 15,661,696 of CM049431.1, forward strand.
GAAGAAGTTGCAGAGAAAGATGCCAACAACCTTGGCAGAAACCATGCGCATCGCCGATACCTACACGCTTGGAGATCCCATGCAACCCCTAGTGGATGTCGGTGACTCCAGCAGGAGGAATGCGGGACCTCAGCGTTCGGGACCGAGCAGGAGCCATGATCGCCAAGATTTTGGCCAGAAAAGGAATCACCCCGAGTACCACCATGCCGCACAGCACGTCGCAGCGGTGACCCGGGAGCCAGAGGATGCCGGCAACAGCCAGCGACAAAAGACGAATGGCCCGACTTGGGGTCAGAGTCAGGAGGTGCAAAAGACCTGGGTGGAACAAAAGAAGCCCCTGACATATGAGGAGATGCTGAACAAGCCATGCTGCTACCATACTCTGGAGGCCAACAAGCCAGCAAACCACTATACTCGGCAATGCAGTTGGTACCAACACACATTGCAGGAAGGCAGCTCGGGAGCTGTTCGACCGAGTGCTCCGGCATCTCGGCCCAACATTCCGAGACCCCCTCCTCCGATGTCGGGGGCCAATGCTATACGAATCAACCCACCTCCGCGAGGACCCCCGCCTCGGCCAGTGAATATGGTGCACACCCGGAATGACAACGGTGCAGGCCCCAGTAACCAAGCCGGACAGCAGCAGGGCAACTACCGGGAGGCACATAAAAGTTATGTGGTTTTCGTAACCGAACCCACTGACCGGAGAAGTGTGCGACAGCGTGCCCTGGAGGTGAATGTCGTGATCCCAGCAGCGCCCAAGTTCTTGCACTGGTCCGAGATGGAGATCACATGGAACCGGAAGGATCACCCAAGGGTTATGCCCAAGCCGGGAGCGTATGCCTTGGTGGTGGACCCAACCTTTGTCGGACCCAGCCTCAATGTCCGCTTCAGCCGGGTTCTGATCGACAATGGCAGTGCCATTAACATCATGTACAAGGACACGATGCTGAAGCTGGGGGTGTCCATGAACACCTTGCTGCCTACCGAGACAACCTTTCACGGCATTGTGCCTGGAGTCTCTTGCTCACCCATGGGAAAAATCTAGGTTGAGGTGCTATTCGGAACTCGGGAGAACTGCCGAACCGAGAGCTTGGAGTTCGAGGTCGTGGACCTCGAAAGCCCATATCACGCACTAATCGGCAGGCCAGCTCTGGCCAAGGTCATGATCTCAACTCACATGGGCTACCTGAAGATGAAGATGCCGGGACCTAACGGCGTGATCACCATCTCGGGAGACCACAAGCGCTCCATGGAGTGTGCCTCGGCGGGGTCATGCTTAGCTGAATCCCTGGTGATCGCAGAAGAGAAGAAGAGGATCCAGCAGGTGGTGGCAATGGCCAAGACCTCCCAACTCGGAATGCCCGGGATGATGAACCCGGAGCAGGGTGCATCATTTCAGCCCCCCAAAGAGACCAAGAAGGTGGGTGTGGACCCCAGCAACCCGGAGCGCCAAGTTATCATTGGCAGCAACCTGGACAGCAAATAGGAAGGCGAGCTCGTCGACTTCCTCCGTGAGAATCGGGATGCTTTTGCATGGTCGAGTGACGATCTTCAAGGTGTCCCGAGGGAGTTGGCTGAGCACTCTCTATTTGTTAGACCGGATGCGAAGCCGGTGAAGCAACCAACTACGCGCCTCTCGGATGAAAGAAGAGCTGCCGTCATGGAGCATCTGGCTATACTGCTGGCGGCTGGATTCATAATGGAGGTGCTGCACCCAGATTGGATATCGAATCCGGTCTTGGTAGAGAAGAAGAAGGATGATCCCCTCCTGCTTAAGGTGTGGCGCATGTGCATCGACTTCACCAACCTCAATAAGGCATGCCCGAAGGACCCCTTTCCACTGCCCCGGATAGATCAAGTGATAGATTCCACTGCCGGGAGTGAGCTTTTGACGTTTTGAGATGCATATTCGGGTTTTCACCAGATACCTTTAAATCCGGATGATCAATTGAAAACTGCTTTTATTACCCCTTATGGGGCTTATTGCTATCGTGTCATGACTTTCGGTTTGAGGAATGCTGGTGCTACATACCAGAGGTGTATGCAGAAATGTTTGCATGACCAAATAGGCCGGAATGCCGAGGTCTATGTCGATGACATAGTCATAAAAACAAAAGAAAAAGCCTCACTAATAGATGATCTGAGGGAAACATTCAAAAACTTAAGAAGGTTCCGGATGAAATTGAACCCGGATAAATGCACATTTGGTGTTCCGGCGGGGAAGTTACTCGGTTTCCTCATCTCAAGCCGGGGAATCGAGGTCAACCCGGGTAAAATTCGTGCTATCGAGAGCATGAAATTGCCCGTGCGTCTCAAGGATGTGCAGAAATTCACTGGGTGTCTTGCATCCCTGAGTCGGTTTGTCAGTCGACTTGGGGAGAAGGTGTTGCCCTTGTACCAATTGATGAAGAAAAGCAAAACATTTGTTTGGACCCCGCAGGCTGACGCGGCGTTCAACGATTTGAAGAGGATGCTCTCAACAGCACATGTGTTGGGATCACCGTTACCCAAGGAACCGATGCTGCTATACATCGCTGCAACCAACTGGGTAGTCAGTGTGGCAATGGTGGTAGAAAGGGAAGAAGGGGGCAAGCTGATACAAAGGCCGGTGTATTACCTCAGTGAGGTGATCTCGGAATCTAAACAGAACTACCCACACTACCAGAAAATGGTGTATGGGGTGTACATGGCAGTAACCAAACTCAAGCACTACTTTCAGGAACACCCGATCACAGTGGTGTGTGAGACTCCTCTGGCCGAGATCATCGGTTGCAAGGACGCTAGCGGCCGGGTAGCCAAATGGGCCATCCAGTTGTCTCCATATGCTCCGGCATATGAGAGACGAGATGCCATCAAGTCGCAGGCGCTGCCGGACTTTTTGGTAGACTGGGCCGAGATGAACCTCCGATGCCGGATTACAATTTCTGGAGGATGCATTTTGATGGCTCAAAGGTTAAGATCGGATTGGGGGCCGGAGTAGTACTCACTTCCCCGAAACAAGATATACTGAAGTATGTGCTGCAAATCCATTTTCGGGCATCCAACAATGTCGCGGAATATGAGGCCTTGGCTCATGGACTGAACGTCGCCAAGGAGATCGGCATCCGCCGGATAGAGTGTTTCGGTGACTCCGACCTCGTAGTGCAACAGGTGTCGGGGAATTGGGATGCCCTCGATGCAAACATGGCCTTATACAGGTTTCATGTGCAGAAAATATCCGGATTTTTCGAAGAATGCGAGTTCAAGCATATACCCAGAGGAGAAAACGAGGCAGCGGATGTCTTGTCCAAGCTAGGATCGTCTCGGGATGCCATCCCACCCGGGATAGCTCTGGAGCATTTGAGGAAGCCATCTATTCAACCCTCACCCGAGTCGGATTCTATCTTCATCCCCAAGGAGCCTGGTGCAGATGCAGTACCCATGGAAGTAGATGTCGGGAGCAACACATCGAACCCGGGGACTACATCAAAGTGCTCAGAGAGGCAAAGAAAGATGATGATGGAGGTGATGTCGGCAGAGCCAATGGACATAGACGCTCCCGTGTTCCCGGTTCGACCTGTCCCGGAATGGGCACAGCCCATCATGGCTTACGTCTTGGAAGGAACTCTACCAGAGAATGAAGTGGAAGCCCGGCAGATAATGTGAAGGTCAAAAGCATACACCGTCATCAATCAAGAGTTATACAAGAGGAGTGTCACTGAGGTACTCCAGAGGTGTGTAGAACCGGCAGAAGGACAAGAGATGCTACTGGAAATACATCAGGGGGAATGTGGACATCATGCATCATCCCGGGCCCTGGTGACGAAAGTGTTCCGGCATGGGTTCTACTGGCCCACTGCATTACAGCAAGCAGAAGACATTGTCCGGAAGTGTGGAGGATGCCAGAGGTTTGCTCACCGGATACACATGCCGACGTCAGCACTGAAGACAATCCCTATCACTTGGCCATTCGCAGTTTGGTGTTTGGATATGGTCGGTCAGTTCAAGCCGGCAAGAGGCAATATGACACACATACTGGTTATGGTGGACAAGTTCACCAAGTGGATAGAGGTCAAGCCAATCCGGAAGTGTGATGGACACACCGCTGTGCAATTCCTGAAAGACATCATCTTGAGATACGGGTACCCGCACTCCATTATCACGGACAATGGCACCAATTTCGCTGTGGGGGAATTCGCTCGATTTTGTGCTGAAAAGGGAATCCGGCTGGATGTAGCATCAGTTGCACACCCGGAAGCAAACGGGCAAGTCGAAAGAGCAAATGCTTTAGTCTTAGCCGGCATCAAAGCTCGCTTGATAGAGCCACTGTTGAGAACTCCGGGATGCTGGATAGAGGAGTTACCGGCGGTTTTGTGGGGTCTTCGGACTACACCGAACAGATCTACCGGATACACGCAATTTTTCATGGTATAGGGTGCCGAGGCAGTACTCCCGACCGACATACAATATGATGCCCCGAGAGTGACAATGTTCACCGAGACCGAGGCAAAGGAGGCCCGAGAACATGATGTTGATTTACTCGAAGAGGCAAGGGAATTGGCACTGTCCCGATCTGCAATTTATCAACAAAACCTCCGTCGCTATCATAGCCGGAAAGTGCACCCGAGGGTGTTCCGAGAAGGGGATCTTGTGCTGAGGCTCATCCAACGCACGGCCGGAATGCATAAATTGTCACCTCCATGGGAGGGACCTTTTGTGATAAGCAGGGCATTGCACAATGACTCTTATTACCTTGTAGATGCACAGGAGGCTAGGAAAGGTGTAATGGACAAATCCGGTGAGGAAACCAAGCGTCCATGGAATGTAGCTCTACTTCGACCCTTTTACACATAAAGGACTCAGTGTATGATGTATTTTAGTTTTCAGTATTAATGGAAGTAAGGCACCCCGGGAGGAACCCGGGGACTGCCTAGTTCTGTGCCCATTTTACTTTTGTTTTGTCAAGTTCATTTATTGTTTTATACCGACATCTCGGGAAGGAACCCGGGGACTGCCGGGTAGCTATCTTTTATATTATTTGTATGCCGGAAAGTTCCGAGTTCGATTCTCAAAGTCAAAGTAATGTATGTCATGTGAAATCATCTTGTGACTCGACTGACGCACGCCGAAATGGTAGTCAAGAGCAAAGAGAATCAAATGTGGGGAACACGAAAATGGTCTCGGGGACTCGGAGCAGGAACTGGTCCGGCATACCTATTTTTTACTAACTCAGATATTTTTTATGTCGGGAATTCGGTTAGCCGGAACTCAGATTGTTTTAAGTAATGTATGCCGTATGTGGAGTTTTGTGACTCGACTGTCGAACGCCGAAATGGTAGACAAGAGCAGAAATTACCTAAGTACGGTAAACATGAAAAGCAACTCGGGGACTCATAACAGAATAAATTGACATAAGTTATTCGGATAGATAATTCAGTACGAAGCGAAAATATTAAATAGTGTATGTTACATCTTGCACCCGGCATCCCGGGGATTTAACGAGTCTACTCTTGAGTATTGCTAAGTAATAGGAGAAGTCGGCTTCTCGGCGGAGACATCAGCAGAAGGAGCGACCTCGGGAGCAACATCAGCAGGAGCAGCGGTCCCGGTGGCATCAGCAGGAGCGGCAGTCCCGGTGGCAGAAGCGGGAGCAGCGGTCTCGGGAGAACAGCAGGAGCAGCTTCGGCTTCAGTTCCGGCAGCGGTACTCGGGACGTCGGGGCGAACCTTGGTCTGGAAGGCCTCGGGTCTCGGCGAAGTCGCAGCATCCCGGGGAACCACGGTCTCGGGCGCAGCACCGGAGGCAGCGTCATCTTCTTCCGGGGTCTCGTCATCCGCGTCGCCGGTCGCGCAGGTTTCTTCGTCATCCTCATAGTCTGATTCGGAATCAGAAGGAACGACGCTGGCGGTGAAGGCGCGGATGCTGTACCACGAGGCGATGCGATGCGCCACCTCTTGTCGGCGCTGGACCTTTGCCGGATCGCTGCACCACGGCGAAATCGTCTGCAGGCGCTGGATCGCCTCCAGATCAAGACCTTCGTACCAGCTAAGTACTTGGGTCAAGACCTGGTCGGCACCAGCACGCGCACCGGAGCGCTTCCAAGCGTGGATGCGCCTCCCAGCACACCGGAGTGCGCTCGCGAGTTCGGCAACCGAAAGCGTCGCGCGGATACCCGACCACAGTGCGCCGTGGACGTGGATCGCAGCGCTGAGCAGCTCCGTCCCGATAGACCGAAGAGGCACTATCCGGGCCTTCAGGGCGGTGAGGTGATCCTCGATGTCCCAGGCATCCGAGACAGGGCCCTTCCCGGCACGCTTCTCTCGGGCGGCAGCAACAGCAAGGGCGGCAGCCTCGCGGGAGTGCTCGAATTCCCCTTTAAAAAGAAGGGCTGTCAAGCGGCTAGGTCATAAGAAAAGCAACAACAAAGAAAGAAAGCAACGAGAGAAGGGGGATGTCGGTCCACTTACTGTTAAGATCCCGGTTCAGTACAGTGAGCTCGGAGAGCCAAGTATCGGACCGTGACCGGAGGAGAGCCAGCCCGGTCTCGGCAAGATGCGCGCGCTCCTCGCATTGGTCCAAGGTTTCCTTTTGTTTCTTCGTCGCCTCGATGAAGCGCGTCTTCATCTCGGTCGCAGCAGCCTTGACTTTTTCGAGCTCGCTGTTGAGTCGCGCGATCTCGGCTTGCGCGGTGGCAAGTGCGGCCTTCTGGTCTACCGAAACCTTGCGCGCGGCATCTCGCTCCTCCCGGAGGCGCTCCTCGCACTTCTTGGACTGACCAAGGTCAGCAAGAACTCGGTTGAAGATGCTGCAGCGTTTCTTGCTGCATTCCTGAAATCAAGACAAAGGAGTTAGTCTGGGAAAAGATGTAAGGAAATCAGGAGAGTCCGAGATCTGTAGCATATAAAAAGCTACCCGGTTGGGAGGATCTCGGGGACTCGGTCTCCGAGTCCTGAAATTTTCTCTAAGATTGGAGCCTAGTGATCTGCTATTCGGTGGAATCTAGAGCACTAAGCACCAATCTCGGGGACTAGTGATGATGGAGCAAATTTTGAAACAAGCTACCCGGTTGGGAGGATCTCGGGGACTCGGTCTCCGAGTCCTGAAATTTTCTCAAAGATTGGAGCTTAGTGATCTGCAATTCGGTGGAATCTAGAGCACTAAGCACCAATCTCGGGGACTAGTGGTGATGGAGCAAATTTTGAAACAAGCTACCCGGTTGGGAGGATCTCGGGGACTCGGTCTCCGAGTCCTGAAATTTTCTCTAAGATTGGAGCCTAGTGATCTACTATTCGGTGGAATCTAGAGCCCTAAGCACCAATCTCGGGGACTAGTGGTGGTGGAAGGAACAAATATTTTTTGATGAAAGAAAGAGAACAAGCTTACCTCGGTCACCCGAGTAACGTCCAGCGCGGCCACCTGGAGAGCGTGCAGAGCTTGAGCGTTGCGGCTTGGGCCTGCAGCATGCAAGTCTCCCGCGGTCTCGGAGGCGTCGGCGGCAATCCAGGCCTGGTTGTATTCATCAACAACGTGTATGCCGGAGCCGCCGGGCGCGCGGGTAGCGACAGCGTCCCGGGATCCTGAAGGCACAAAGGAGCTGACGGTCGCTCGTAACATCCGCAAGGCGGCAGTAGGGATCTCGGCGGGAGGCGGTGGTAACGATGAAAACGTACCCGTGCGCAGCACCAAGTCTTGGGCCGAGGATGTCGGGGCAGCTGCAGGCTTGGCAGAAGTTGTTTTCTGCCCAGCAACCTTGGGGCGCGACTTCGCGACAGGTTGATCAGCTGGCCGGGAGGAGGCTGCGGGCCGTTTCTCCGAGGCAATCTTGTCCGAGGCTTTCCAGGAGGGACCGCTTGGCACGGACTGCCGGGGAGGGCTCAAAATCTCCGCCTCAAGCCCGGGCACCCGGCGCGGACTTTCCGGAAGAAGAATGTCTCCCGAGGTGGTCGTGGCCTGCACCAGGGTCTCGTCGATCACCGGGCGAGCATCCGGAGTCACAACGGTAGCCGGTGCGGCACCGGAGGCAGCAGGCTCGCTTCCTCGAGTAGAAGGGCGAGGAGGAGAAGGGGAAGCCCGAGCCGGGCTGGGAGTCCGAGTTCCGGGAGGAGGAGGAATAGCAGGTGACGGGAGGTCGAGTGCGTCCCTGAAAGAAAATATCTCAGTAATAATTTGTGGAGAAGGCAAAATCATGTGGCATAATGCAAGGAGAATGTACCCGGAATCCACAGTGGGAGGGCCCCTCTGCCGGCGTCGAGGAGGCTTCTCGGCCGTTTGTTTATTCGGCTTGCTCCTCTTGGGGGGGTTGCCGGAGTTATCGGCAGCCTCGGTGTCGGAAGCCGCGCGCTTCCGGCTCTCGGCGCGTTTGGTCCCGACCGTCGGCTTCGGAACCACTGCTGAGGCCCAGTTGAGAGGGAGAGCGTCAATCACATCGAGAATTTGGCAGCCAATCTCATCCTCATCATCCGAAGAAATGGAAACTGCCTCTGAGGTTGAAGGGTTACCCGGGGCAGCAGCTTTGACTAGAGGAATGGCGAGATGGTCCTCGCCGTCGGGGTCCTTTCTCGGCATCTTAGCCGGCACCGGGATGTTCGGCACAAAATTCCCGTTTGCGTGGACTGCGTCCTCCTCGGCTTGCCGCTCGAATAACTGCGCAAACAAATCACCACATGATATCCATGTCGGTTTCCAGCAGAACGCGGGTGCGAATGCAATTGTACGAAAGACAGACAGGAGCACCTGTTTTAATGGTTTTTTTCCGGGATCCCCCAATGACACCCCAAACATACTCATCCGACATCTTCGTCCGAGCAATAGCTCGGACACGTCGGACGACCGCGGGACGGTCCAGAGGGAAAATACTGGTCCTGGTGGGGTCATAGCTCCCATCCATATGGTACATCCTGTGCACTCGGGTTTGCAGAGGGCAGACGCGGCGGATAATGAAGCAGCGCAAGAGATCGTCGCCGGTCATCTTGTTGGTCAGCGCCGCGAGGACGTCGTGCATGCACTTGACATCTTCGGTGTCGGGGAACCGTTTCCAGAGATTGAACTTGCGGGGAGGACCAATGACGAACTCCGGCAAATTTATGAAATCCGGATTCGAGGATTCCGGACCATCTCCCGAGTTCTCCTGGTTCTTCACATAGAAGAAGCTGCGCTGCCACTTCCGGCAGGATTCTAGTCCTTTGACTATAGGGAATCCAGAGTCAGCACGAGGGATGATGGTGGCCGCTCCGCAATCGACCAAGTCTTTTACTTTCTGATCCGGGTTGGGGATGACTTGGCGACGAAGGATGAAATACCTGGCCCAAAGATCAAGGAAGGGCCACACGCCGAGATATGCTTCCGCATAGGTGGTGAAGACCGAAAGCATCATAATGGCGTTAGCTGGGAGGTGATGCGGTTGGAGGCTGTAGGTGTCGAGGAAGTCGCGGAAGAAGGGACTAGCCGGAAGCCCAAACCCACGCTCGAAATGCGTAAGGAATACAACGTATTCCCCGGGTTGGGGTTCCGGCTGAACCTCGTCTTCCGGAAGACGGCTCTCAACTTCTGGCGGAATCCGGTGAGTCCGGTACAGCCAGTCCAGGTCCCATTGTTTGGTCTCGGATCCATCCCAGCACCCCCGGATACTTTCTTCACCCATGTCGGAGAAGTCCGCAGATGTATCCGGGCTATTCTGCAGGCGCAGCGGCGGTTAGTCGGAATTAGTCTACCGGGAGCTAAGATGCCGGATCGCAAACTTCTAAACACAACCGGGTTCCTGGCGAATGAGATCTACCGTGTGCTAGAAAATCAAAACAAAAAGGAGGAAAATAGGTTCGGGCTAAACTCAAACGACGCAAAATGCGAGCAAAAGGCATAAGTCCTACAACGAATAGCATCACCGCCGTGCACCCCGTGCGCGCCGCTCGAGTCGCGCTCACCGGTGGCGGCTCAACCGCGTGTGTGTTAGGGCACGACCGAAGGCGAGATAACATCCTACTGGAGGAGATCATCGGGGCGGAGAGAGCAACTCACCGGAGAAGAGGAGGTCGGTGACGTGCGAGAGGAACGACGTCGTTCGGGCTCCGGCGAACGGCGAGGGCGGCGGCGTTCGGGCGACGAACACAGCAGCGGCGATGCGCTCGAGACGACGGTGGAGGAGAAGCGAAGGAGAGGAAGAAGAAGGGGAGACCGTTCCGGTCCCCTATTTATGGGGGGATTCCGGAGCGGTTTCCAGTTTTCCCGCCCACGATCTCCACGATCGTGGGTGGGATCTAGTTTGTGCAGCACGGCACGTGGCGCTAGCCGGAGCGCCCGAACCGGCCACACCGAGGGCCACACGGCCCCAACGGTTGGGCTCCGGATCGGCTGCGGCTCCCGGCGCGGGAACCCAAGCGACGACGTGCTCGGGCAGAAGCACTCGAGTGCGTTTCTGGCCAGACGGGACGTCGGGTGGGGCCCAGCTCGAGATCTCGAGTTCGATACGGAGCCAACGGTCAAGTTTCACTGAGACTGCGTTATCCGGTTGCAGGCTTCGCCTCCCGGTTAAAACAGTCTCGGTAAGAAGGTCTCGGGAGAAATCAATCTCGGCAAGAAAACGGAGGATGGTGTCATGTGTTCTCGGAAGATAGTTGTTATTTAAAGTTGATCCCGCACATCATCCGAGGTCGTTGTGCAGCACCAGCTTCAGGGACTAGTGTCGGGGGGCTGCCCCCCGGGTAGGGACAGATCCCGGAATAATTCAGTAAGGTGCCAACAGTACTTGACCTTTGGCGAGAGAAAGGGACACCTCCGGGTGTGCTGAAAGGGCAACTTGACCCTTGAGCACTGGTAGAGTGCAAAGTGCATCCTGGCAGGCGCAAGGGTCAGCTCTAGCAGCTATAAATAGACACCCCCGGCCTTCACAATGGCAGCAAAAGCATCAGCGGGTGGTTCCTCTAAGAACTAGCTTCTCGAAGATGTCTTTGCTGATAGGCTGAGACATCTTCAGGAGGCTAGGCCTAGAGATACTCATCCCGAGACGAACTCGGGCGCCTCCGGAAAGGATCTCAGATCTCGGGCTCCGAGGAGACTCCCGGAAGGAGGTGTACTCGGTTTTACCGGATAGATGGTCTGGGTAAGTGCTAACCGGAGTGTATGTCTCGGTCTTGATCTTATGTAGGAGAGGCTCACAGTGGCAAGCGAGGAGGTAACCGACATGAGGGATCCCGGTAGGCCGTCAACGGTCTATAGCAGGCTTTCCCGTCTGTTGCGGGGGGAAGTACCATTCCGCCTGACACGGAAGCATGGTCACCTCCCGCATGACACGGAAGCATGGTCACCTCCCGCCTGACACGGGAGCGCGTCAGCCGGTACGACCGCGGTACGACAAGACCTGACATGCCTAGCCCGGCAATCCGGAAAAGGCTATCCGGGATGGGCCAAGACATGTCTTGTCTCTGGCAGGGGGACAATGATGGTTCGGGACGGCGCCTGCTGTCCTTATCGAGATGATGACGCAGGGGCTATGCCGGATAGCGCGGCGACTAGCTCGCACTAGCCGGTGACGTCATGCCGGTTAGGCCTGTCCGGTGGGGCCAAGCCGATTTAGGGTTTCCGGCCCTCCTGGCCGGAACTCTATAAAAGGCGCCATAACTGCTTCTGTGAAAAAGAGACCAACTTGGGAGCCAAAGCTATAGTCACATTTACTCCTAGAGCATTTACTTCTTCACACCTTTAGTTCATCTAGTTCTTGGTACTCCTCCCTTTGAGAGATCTAGCAGCAAGTTGTAACTCTAGTACCACAGTTATATAGAGAGGAAGGGCAGGAGTAGGGGTGTTACCTCCTCACGAGGGCCCTGAACCTGGGTATATTGTGTGTGTGTTGTGTGCCTTCGTGCATTTGTTCGTGTTTGTTAGATCTTCCCCCTTGCACTTTGATCTTGTTTCTCGTTCTTGGGAGATCTCGGTTATACCGGGATCCTCCTCACGTGGGCTATTCAGCTCGCTATCCCTCCTCGGATCCACCAACGTCCATCGGCCCCACACATTAGCCATCCTATGGCATCTGCCGTGACACCACCACGACAACAATATTAAAGAAATAATTCTTAAACTGAAATAAACTAAAGCAACAAAACTGAAAATAAATTACAAAACCGAAATATAAAAAGTAATGCAAGTAACTAATTTTTTTGTATTCTTGATATTAAGCAAACAAGACAGTAATAAAAGTAAACTAAGAAAGACAATAACAAAATAAAAAGATTGGAAGTGGGAAAACTCCCCTCGCTGTGGAATGCTTATCTCCTCGGCAACGGCGTCAGAAAAAAGCTTGATGCACACGGTGGGTGTGTTATTGGGAGACCCCAATAGGAAGGTGTGAAGTAGTGCAGCAGCAAATTTCACTCAGTATGAAACCAAGGTTATCGAACCAGTAGGAGATGAAGATTCCTCCGAGGTATCAACGGCTCCAAGAAAAAGCTTCCTGGTGGTTCACGTGGAGCCTGCACACAAACATACAAGATACTTTGCCCCAACTTAACAGTGAGGTTGTCAATCTTACCGGCTTGCCGTATCAAAGGATTAAACGTATGTGCGGAAGAAAGATGTTTGTCTGTAAAAAGTAACAGGTTTGTAGTTCACTAGTGGTGTCTCTTCATAAATAATAATAACATTCATTCATACGTGGTAAACAAATTACAGCTAGCAATTGATATAATAATGATGAGCAAACCAATGCATATACTAACGTTATGATGTCTAGTGTGAGATTCATTCGTACATTACAACAATATACATAGACCGTTCCAACCGCATCTATGACTAATAATCTACCTGACGGTTAGCGTCCGCACCCCTTTCAGTATTAAGTTGCATGTAACAGATTATCGCCTTAAGCACTGTGTGTAAAGTAAGTAAGTAAGTAAGTAAGTAACATCATCCTTAGACAAAGTACTACTGTTTTATCCCTAGTAGCAAGTGTACATCTACAACCTTAGAGCTTTCTGTCACTGCCCCAGATTAAATAGAGACAAGAACCTACTATCGAGCATAAATACCCCCTCTTGGAGTTATAAGCATCTACTTGGCTAAAGCACACACGAGTAATGGAGAGCATGCAAGATCATTAAATAGCACACACATGATATATTATGAAGCAATAACTTTAGTACTCAATATTCATCGGATCCCAGCAAACACAACATGGAGAATTACATAACGATGATCTTGATCATGATAGGCAGCTCACAAGATCTAAACATGATAGCACAAGAGGAGAAGACAACCATCTAGCTACTACTATGGACCTGTAGTCCAAGGGTAGACTACTCAAGCATTAGTCCGGAGGCGGTCATGGCGACGTAGAGGCCTCCGGGGACGATTCCCCTCCCGGAAGGGTGCCGGGGAGCAGTTCTGATCTCTCCCGAATTGGTGTTGACGACGGCGATGGCTCGGGAACCGTGGAGGAAATATTGAACACCGGACGATTTTTAGGTTTTGGGTGGTACTTATAGGCGAAAGGGCGAGGTCGGTGGAGGCCTGAGGCCGCGTCACCACGTGCTCGCGCGGGCCTAGGTCTAGCCGCGCCAGCACCTGGTGAGGGCGCCTCGGTGCCCCACTTCGTCACGTCTTCGGTCTTCTGGAACCTTCATTTTCCAAAAATAATTCCAGGATGTTTCTTTTCGAATTCCGAGAATCTTTCCTTAAGTACTTTTCTGAAGCCAAAAACAGCAGAAAACAGGGAACTGGCACTTTGGCATCTTGTTAATAGGTTAGTCCCACAAAATGTATAAAACTATAAAAAATGCATATAAAACATGTAATAAGATGGTATATAGCATGGAACATAGGAAATTATAGATACGTTGGAGACGTATTAGGCCTCTCAACACGACTCATTCCTTCACTATAGCAAGTCCAAGTGCCACCCATATGAGTTGTTACCGGCGTCAGGAGTCCGGCCGATACCTCAATTGCGGACTCATTAGTTTGCGACTACGCCGCCATGCGGCTTAAACCATAGTAGGAACTGTCCGCTTTGCGTCGTACCGCCCCTGTATGACCCCACCATATCACATAACCTCTCATCAACATCATGCACATGCATATGAGCAAATGGAAAATCCGAAATAGTTGCGGCACATGGACAAGCTGAAGATCTATTCAAATTCGAGGGGGGCTCCATAGGGCCACCCACAAGTGTTTCATGCGCTCGAACTCGAATTCGAGGACAAAATCTCAGTTCCTAGGTCGATACTTAGCAGAACAAAGCACCTCGCAAGGCCAAAAGATCTAGCATGATCATGAGAATGATGCATGGCATGGCAAGATGCAATACGAGATGCACTTAATCAAAATTAAGCGGAACCGGGATTCCGACAATTAATATTTAGGTTCAAGTTATTTATCTAGCCATCAATGTGAAATGTTTATTAACATGGCAAGACATGGCAAAGATGATCTAGTCAAATTAAATGGAATAGGGCATTACTTATAATAATTACCCCACATATTTCATATTTAATTATTTAGGTGCAACTAATAAAGTACACTAAGCAATTAAAATAAAAAATGAAACATGGCATAAGGATGAAATATTAATGTTCATTGCATTTTTCTGATAAATAAACCTATAAAGATTATTTAATTTGGAGTTATTACTAAAACAAGTCTAGGGTTATTTCTTTAAAGTGCAAGGACTTGTTCATGATGGAAAACGTGTCGGTGGGGGCTTAATCGCGAAAACAGGGAGCACAGGGGGCTTGTGCAAACATACCAGCGCAGATCTCTTCTGGCCTTCTGTCACCGCGGAGGGATCTAGCCCGTGAGGCTGACTGTGCGTGGGTGTGTCGCCACGGTCACTGACCGGTGGGGACACGATGTCAGTGGGAGAGAAAAAGGGTGTTTTTATGAAGAGGATAGTAGGCAGAAAACCAAAAAATTCCTAGCAACGATATCTTTAAACTAGCCAAGATCTATACTATGCAGATATAGAAGTACAACGGAGATCGGAATACATACCGTTGAAGACCGAAAGCGGGGATTACGTTCCCGCACGAACGTTGACGATGAAGACCGACGAAGCCGACCTCAAGGTCGTGTAGTCGAAGTAGACCTCCCAGCACCGCTAGCGCAGTACCTCGCAGGGCATTACACATGTACGGTGGAGATGACGACCTCCGAAGCTCCAGTCCAGGACGAGCAGCGGAAGACTTGGACCGGAACACCAGCAGCGCGACATCGGGCTATGGTGGAGAGACCTCCTCTCTTCTCGGTGCAACTCCAACAAAGGGAATCACAAAATCGAGAGAGAAAGGATAAATTAATTGGTGAATTAGAAGGCCAGGTGTGCACCTATATATAAAGGCTCCCGGGGGGCAACCTTGCCAGCTAGGTAATGTGGGACAATTCCCACATCCCTGGTGCGGCTATGGCTGGTGCGCCGTTCCTGGTGGGCCCCATTTGGCCCACCTAGACCGGCCAAGCCTCCCCCACTGAATTCCCTTGGGGATTTTCCCCCCATGGGCCTTCTTTCAACCAGAAGGTCCATTTAGGAAAATCAGTCTAAATAAATGTGAAAATAAATATATAAAATCATATTTAAACATTAATTACACTAATTAATATCAAACATACTATATATAATTTATTCTAGCTACGAAAACTATTTTGTCGCTGCCCGATCTCCATCGGACCATTCCCGGGACGTTCCCGGGGATCTCTTTCCTTTCCGGTTGTGCTGCCGAAACCCCTTAGGTGTGTTACCCTAGCGGTTTGATATAATAACAGACATGCTCGAGACCCCTCTCCGCTCAATGATTAACTCGTAGGCCCGGACCCCATGAATTAACCCATGTGATATAACGAATGACTCTCATCTATCAAACCTGAACATTAAGTCTTAAACCTTTTTCCATAGCGATACTTAGCGTGTCCAAGCATCGTTCATAGATATCTCCATACCTAGATGACCTCGTTACCGACAAAACTATCTTCAACTCGTCTATGATTTCATGTCTCCGTGACCTAGTCACATGCTTGCAAGCTCATTAGACATAATCTCACCGAGTGGGCCCTAGAGTATCTATCCTGCTATGCGGACTGGAAAATCCCGATCTTGACCCCTCATATCAACTACCCCCTTCCGATATCGAAGAGTATCACTGTTATTGTCATACTATATAAGATAGGACGTTTGGTGCGACCAAAGTATCTTCCAGGAATAACAATAAGAGTTGATCTCACGGTCGAAGGCGTAATGACTACGTCCTACAAATATGGGTAAGTCCATCACATTGTTTTACCAACGACATGACTTCATTGCCAACTGGCGCCATGCCCCATGATCGGGAAATCTCGATCATCAATCGCACAATGAACTAGTCTTAGTATAGGCTATTAGGGACATGGTTGTTTATGTATCACACGTGTATTAATGTTTCCGCTTAATACAGTTATAGCATGACATAAAACGTATTATGAACAAACGAGATTTGATAAAGAAATCCACTTAATTAATTGCCTCTAGGGCATATCTCCTTCAGTCTCCCACTTGCACTAGAGTATAACTTAATCTAGATTACAACTTGGTAAAAGCTTAACACCCATAGCTTCTTGGTGTTTTCATGCTTGTGAAGCGGAAGAGGCTTCGTCAGGGGATCTGCCACATTCAGGTATGTATGTACTTTGCAAATCTTCACATCGCCTCCTTGTACGTACTATCGTATCACATGGAAGCATCAGAGAATGTGTTTGGCGGTGGAGTGAGACCTTGGCTCCTTCGCGTTAGCAATAGCACCCATATTGTCGTAGAAGAGGATCACGGGATCTTGCGCGCTTGGGAACACTCCAAGTTAAATGATGAACTTTCTCAGCCACACAACTTCATTCGCGGCTTCGCAAGAAGCAATGTACTCTGACTCCATTGTAGATTGCGCGACGATGGGTTGCTTCTCACTTCTCCAGCACACGGCGCCTCCATTCACCTTGAACACATAACCTGTATGTGACTTAGAGTCATCGGGGTCTGAGAAGAAACTTGCATCAACGTAACCTGTTACGCCAAGTTCTTCATCACAACCACCATAGACAAGGAACGTTTCGTTTGTCTTCTTGAGATACTTTAGAATACTCTTAACAGCAATCCAATGTTCCATTCCTGGATTACTCTGGAAACGGCTCGTCAAACTTAGAGCCAATGCTACATCAGGTCGAGTACTCAACATTGCATACATAATTGATCCTATGGCTGAAGCATAAGGATGTTTAGTCAGTTTAACAGGCAGAGAACCCTTCTTTGTCATCTCCATACCAAAATGCTTCATTATCTTATCAAGATAAGTACTTTGACTCAACGCTAATAGACGTCTTGATCTATCACGATAGATTTTAATGCCTAAGACATATGCAGCTTCTCCTAAGTCCTTCATGGAAAATTTAATGTTTAAATATTTCTTCACGCTATTCAGAAGTTCCACATCATTCCCAAAATCAGCGTTCGGGATCGAGCAGGAGCCATGATCGCCAGGATTTCGGTCAAAAGAGGAATCAGCCCGAGTTCCACTATGCCTCGCAGCATGTCGCAGCGGTCGGCCGAGATCAGGGAGTGCCGGGAATAATCAGCGGCAGAAGGTGACTGGCCCGGCTTGGGTTCAGAGCCAAGAAGTACAGAAGACCTGGGTGGACCAGAAGAAGCCCCTGACGTATGAAGAAATGCTGAACAACCCATGCTGCTACCATACGTTAGAATCCAACAAGCCCGCAAATCACTCTACCCGGCAATGCAGCTGGTACCAGCGCACGTTGCAGGAAGGCAGCGCGGGAGCCACTCGGCTGAATGACCCGGCATCACGACCCAACATTCCGAGGCCTCCTCCACCACTATCCGGTGCCAATGCAGTACGGGTTAATTAACCCAACCAGGGACCCCCTCCCAGACCAGTGAACATGGTGCATTCAAGGAATGACAATGGTGCTGGTCCGAGTAACCAATCCGGACACCAACAGGGAAACTACCGGGAGGCACATCAGAGCTATGTGGTCTTCGTGACCGAGCCTACTGACCGGAAGAGTGTACGACATCGCGCTCTGGAGGTGAATGTTGTGATCCCGGCGGTGCCCAAGTTCCTGCACTGGTCCGAGATGGAAATCACCTAGAGCAGGAAGGATCATCCCCGGGTTATGCCCAAGCCTGGTGGCTATGCTTTGGTGGTAGATCCGACCTTTGTCGGACCAAGCCTGAACGTCTTTTTCAGCCGGGTTCTAATTGACAATGGCAGTGCCATTAACATTATGTACAAGGATACCATGCTGAAGCTGGGGGTGTCCATGAACACGCTGCTCCCCACCGAGACCACTTTCCACGGCATTGTGCCCGGAGTCTCCTGCTCCCCTATGGGCAAGATTTGGGTTGAGGTGATGTTTGGAACCCGGGAAAACTGCCGGACTAAGAGCTTGGAATTCGAGGTCGTGGATCTCGAAAGTCCCTACCATGCGCTCATTGGTAGGCCCGCATTGGCCAAGTTCATGATCTCCACTCACATGGGGTACTTGAAGATGAAGATGTCGGGTCCAAATGGGGTGATCACCATCGCTGGAAACCACAAGCGCTCCATGGACTGCGCATCGGCCGGTTCGAACTTAGCCGAGTCCCTGGTCATAGCTGAGAAGAAGAAGAGAATTCAGCAGGTGGTTGCACTGGCCAAGACGTCGCAACTCGGCATGCCCGGGATGGTGAACCCGGAGCAGAACGCCTCGTTCCAAGCGCCAAAGGAGACCAAGAAGGTGGGAGTTGACCCTAACCACCCAGACCGCCAGGTGATCATTGGTAGCAACTTGGACAACAAATAGGAAGGCGAGCTCGTCGATTTCCTCCGTGAGAATCGGGTTGCCTTTGCGTGGTCGAGTGACGATCTGCAAGGCGTTCCGAGGGAGTTGGCTGAGCACTCGCTGTTTGTGAGACCGTATGCGAAGCCGGTGAAGCAACCGACTAGGCGCCTCTCAGATGAGAGAAGAGCTGCCATCATGGAGCATCTCGCAGTACTTCTGGCTGCCGGTTTCGTGATGGAGGTGCTGCACCCGGATTGGATATCGAGTCCGGTCCTGGTTGAGAAGAACAAAGATGATCCCCTCCTGCTGAAGGTGTGGCGCATGTGCATCGACTTCACCAACCTCAACAAAGCATGCCCGAAAGATCCTTTTCCACTCCCCCGGATAGATCAAGTGACCGATTCCACTGCCGGGAGTGAGCTTTTGACTTTTTTAGATGCTTATTCTGGTTTCCACCATATACCCTTGAATCCGGATGATCAATTGAAAACTGCCTTTATTACCCCGTATGGGGCTTATTGCTATCGTTTCATGACTTTTGGTTTGAGAAATGCTGGTGCTACATACCAGAGATGCATGCAAAAATGTTTACATGACCAGATAGACCGGAATGCCGAAGTCTATGTCGATGACATAGACATAAAAATAAAGGAAAAGTCCTCTCTGATCAATGATCCGAGGGAGACATTTAAAAATTTAAGGAGATTCCGGATGAGGTTGAATCCGGACAAATGTACGTTCGGTGT
The DNA here is from genome assembly GCA_026929855.1 of Poa annua. Lineage (NCBI taxonomy): Eukaryota > Viridiplantae > Streptophyta > Magnoliopsida > Poales > Poaceae > Poa > Poa annua. Next base: position 15,681,213 of record CM049431.1, read on the forward strand.
TCCGGCATGCAAGCTACTCGGTTTTCTCATATCAAGCCGGGGGATTGAGGTCAACCCGGGTAAAATTCGTGCAATCGAGAGCATGAAGTTACCAACACGTCTCAAAGATGTGCAGAAATTCACAGGTTGTCTGGCATCCCTAAGTCGATTGTTGAGCCGACTAGGGGAAAAGTCCTTGCCCTTATATTAGTTGATGAAGAAGCGCAAAACATTTGTATGGACCCCGCAGGCTGATGCGGCGTTCGATGATTTGAAGAAGATGCTCTCAACTGCACCGGTGTTGGCGTCCCCATTGCCAAAGGAGCCGATGTTGCTCTACATCGCTGCCACTAACCGGGTAGTGAGTGTATCCATTGTCGTGGAAAGGGAAGAAGGGGATAAGCTGATACAAAGACCGGTGTACTATCTGAGTGAGGTGATCTCGACATCCAAACAGAACTATCCGCACTATCAGAAGATGGCATATGGGGTGTGAAGGGGATCGTGTGCAGAAAACAAAAAATTTCCTAGCAACGATATCCATAAACTAGCCAAGATCTACACTATGCAGATATAGAAGTACGGCGGAGATCGGAATACATACCCTCGTAGACCGAATAGCGGGGATTACGCTCCCGCACAAGCGTTGACGACGAAGACGACGTAGCCGACCTCTAGGTCGCGGAGAACTCGGCGCGACGAAGACGACGAAGATGACCCCGAGGTCGGGTGGAGGAAGTAGGCCTCCGAGTACCGCTAGCGCAGCACCTCGCAGGGCGTCACACACATACGGTGGAGACGACGGCCTCCGAAGCTCCAGTCTAGGACGAGCAGCGGAAGACTTGCACCGGAACACCAGCAGCGCAGCAGCGGGCTATGGTGGAAGAGATCCCCCTCCTCTACTCGGCGCGGCTCCGACAAGGGAACCACGAGATCGAGAGAGAAATTAGGAATTAATTGGTGAATTAAAAGGCCAGGGGTGCCCCTTCTTATGTAGGCTCCCAAGGGGAGCCAACCTTGCCAGCCAGGCAATGTGGGACTATCCCCCATTGCCTGGTGCGGCCACATATGGTGCGCCGGCCCCTGGTGGGCCCCTTTTGGCTCACCTGGGTCGGCCCCATGGCTCCCACCGAATTCCCCTAGGGAATTTTCCCCCTCTTGGGCCTTCTTTTGACCAGAAGGCCCATTTAGGGAAATCAGCCTAAATAAATTCGAAAATAAATATATAAATCATATTTGCATATTAATTACACTAATTAATATCAAAAATAATATATATAATTTTTCCTAGCTCCGAAAACTCTTTCGACGCTGCCCAATCTCCATCGGACCCCTCCCGGGACATTCCCGGTGATCTCTTTCCTTTCCGGTTGTCTTGTCGAAACCCCTTAAGTGTATTACCCTAGCGGTTCGATATAATAACAGGTACAATCAACACTCCTCTATGATCGACGACTAAATCGTAGGCCTAGACCCCATGAATTAATCCCTGTGATATAACAAATGACTTTCATCTCTCAAACTTGGACGTCTAGTCTTAAACCCTTTGTCATGGCGATACTTAGCGTGTCCGAGCATCATTCTCAGATATCTCCATACCTAGCATGATCTCGTTACCGACATCGCTATCTTCTACTCGTCTATGATATTATGTCAGCTGGTGACCTAGTCACATGTTTGCAAACTCATTTGACATAATCTCACCGAGTGGCCCCTAGAGTAACTATCCGGCTATGCGGACTGACAAATCCCGTTGTTGACCCCTCGTCTCAACTACCCCCTTCCGATACCCAAAAGTATCACCGTTATTGTCACACTATATAAGATATGACGTTTGGTGCGATCAAAGTATCTTCCAGGGATAACAATAAGAGTTGATCTCACGGTCTTAATGCGTAACGATGACTATGTCCTATAAATACTGGGTATGTCCATCACATCGTTACACCTAACGATATGACTTCCATTGCCGACCGGCGCCATGCCCTATGATCGGAAAACCTCGATCATCAATCGCGCAACGAAACTAGTCTTAGTAGAGGCTACTAGGACCTGGTTGTTTATCTACCACACATGTATTAATGTTTTCGCTTAATACAATTATAGCATGGTATAAAACATATAATGAACGATTTGAAATATTGCCAATAAACTACATTTATTAAGTGCCTCTAGGGCATATTCCCTTCAGTCTCCCACTTGCACTAGAGTAACACTTAATCTAGTTTACAACTTGGTAAAAGCTCAACACCCATAGCATCTTGGTGCCTGCTCGCCTCGTGGATGAGGAATACAGTCAATAGATCTCACACATTGAGACATATATGTGATTTGCAACACTTCTATGTCATCTAGTTTGACATCATCCCGTATCTTACGATGACGGTGAAATATATCCCAGTGGATGGAGTGAGACTCGAGCATTCGCGTAGCATGCGCCTTAAAAGTCTAAGAGATCTATTAAGGGGACCACCTACGCTCGGAAAACTGCTCAGTCCAATCACACTTGCTACTTCCGAAGTCGCGATATATTTTCTATACCTATGTAGATTATGCGACAGTGCATTCATATGCGACTTCGCAAACTAACCATGTCTATTTTCAAAATAAAGGACATCTCCTATATGAGATTTCTAGTCGTATGGGTCAGTGTCATAACTTGCATCATCGTAACCGCTTTACGGCAAGTTGCCATTCCACTCTTACCCGTTACTAGAAAACCTATCTTCAGTTCTCATAGACACTGAAGAATAAACTTAACGTTTGTTCATTGATCCACACAAGGATCACTCTAGAACCTGTTCTTCAACCAAGAACTCGGGTCACACCAAGTCAAGCTTTCAGCCTGGTAGACTCTATGTGTGATACATAGAGAATGTCGAACATCATTTTCTATCACTGAAAAATCCAAGATAAACTTAATATTTTACCTAGTCATACAAGTAAGAACCTCTTTCTTCACTTGTCCTATTCTGAAACACTTCAGAATCTTGACTTAGTAAATATTCCGACCTTACGTTGTTAAGCCCCTTCGGATCTATAAAATTATAAATCGGATGCCTAATACTCCTAACTTCATTTCATAGAAAATTTAATCACTTAAATAATCCTTTACACTCTACTAGAGGATCTGTGTCATTCAATATGTCGCTACATACAGAATCACAAATGACACCTAGCTCCCACTCAAATATGCCTTCCGCATATAAGATCAAGGAAAGCTACTTAGCTCCCACTCAAATATGCCTTCCGCATATAAGATCAAGGAAAGCTACTTTGCTCCCACTCACTTCTTTGCAAATGTAGGTTTCTTCAACTATTTTGGACAACTCCAAAATCCTTTGATCACATTATCAAAGTGAAGATTCCAGCTCCGATATGCTTGCTTCAGCCCATGAATGGACCATCGAAGTTTGCATACATGTTTAGCATCCTCAGGATCACCAACTCTTTTTTAATGACACTATTAAGAAACATGGTTTCCTTATCCTTCTATCAATTTCTCATTCGAAATTATAGTGATTGCTAAACGACCCAGAATAGATTTAGGCTTCGCCACTTGAGACAAACTCTCATGTGGTCTGTCGGAACTGTTTCACGACAAATCGAATCTGCTCAATGTCTACTCTCTCATAAAATTCCATATACTATTAACATCCTAGATGCCATCAAGAAGATCTCCCAAGTCAATATCTGGTAATCGTATATGGATTTTATTTCGGATCACAAATGACTCATAGCCATTTCTCGGACTTAGGTCCACCATCTCTTCTTCGTAGTTCGTAGGTCTATCATATTCCATTAATATGACCTTCATAACAAGATTGTCGTAACACACAGTGTGGAAACAACCTTGTATGCCTACGCTCTTAGTATGAGCTCAGAACATCATGATCTTGAATCATCAGCTTTTTCAAGCTGTGGAGCCTGACACCAAAAACACTTTCGGTTGCGCCACTATGATGTCTGGAGAAGAAGTTCACCAACTTCGTCTTGCTCTACTTTCTTTGTCACTTATACCCTCGGACAAGAAACTATTTCTTTCGCAAGGTATATCCCGGCAATGATTTTGCCTATGTCGTGAGACATGTACCCAACTAACTCTTTAGGTAGGGTATACTACAAAGATTAATCCATTTTAGGTTCGATTACATCGAAACACTAAATTGCTGAAACGACAATCCAGGCTCAAAAGCCATGCCATCACTCGTATGGTATTGTCTCCATGGATTCAAATGGTTTCCCTATTTGCTAACGTGAGTGTTTACGTTTCTACCATATTACTCTAATGATCACAATAATTTGCTAAGAGATTTATTTACCACACACTATCCGATAGGGTGTAATTACGACGTCCTAACACACCATGACACTATGGTATTCCATGCGACGTAATTTGTGGAACTCTTCTCACAAGTCTTCCAATGATGTGCCAACATTATAACTCAAATCTTCATTCCTCGATATGCATCGCGGGAATTTGATTTTCTTGTTAAGTTTATTTCCTACTTCATTCTGAACTTATTTGATTGAATCAAAGTTTCCAGACCAACATTCCCCGAGTGGATATCCATATATCTACTCAAATGTTCATGAAGTCTATGAAATAAAGACTTCCACTATACGTAAAAGTACTTCATTGATTCACATACACCGAAATGCATGATTCTCAACAAGCTATACTCAAAACGTTCAGTGAAGTTCACGAAATAAAGGTCTCCACTACCCGTCAATTACTTCACTGAACCACATACATCTCTATGTATGACTATCAATAAGTTATATGCCCGCTTTCCGAAAACGGTGTCACAGTTATTTTGCAAGTGTCAAAAGATCAAATCTTAGGACTTGTAGGTCCATCCGGTATGGAGCTAATGCATTGACTATAACATTGACATGACTAAACGGTAGTGCCACACATATGTGGTGTCTTTATTAAGTTTGTATCCTTTGGCATTAATATTATGAATGTGGGAGCTTCTACCATCTAAATTCAAATCAACATATGATCATTACTTCATAAATATAGGACACCAATTTGTCACTATCATGTATGAACAAATGTCTCGCTAGAGGAGACACACTTGTAACGATCATAATAACAGGCGATCATAAAGAATTTATTCAAATGGTAGATATACAGGGAGAGTGTCTATGGCCATCACATCAACTTGATTGCCATTATCAACACGCAATGTCGCCTCATCCTTTCAAGCTACTCAAGCAGTAAACCTGGTTTTTCACAAAACATGACTAGTTCAAAACTTAGTCACTACTGCGAGTACTTGCTTAGCTAAAACATTCATAACATGTATATCATATATACACCATCATCATTGATGACTTCCGGCGATCTGTTTCATTTTCTTGATACTTCCACCGTAATCAAGAACCATGAAGGTGAACGATTCCCCTTGCATGACATAGTCTATGACAGAGGATTTGCACTTGGCAACGATGTCTGTCATCCAGTGATTGAGCTGAGCGAGGCGTCTCAATGTTCATTAAGCATGAACATATGTCATTAAGTATGACCGCCACGTGCTCCCTCAATGTGTGTATTCTCTTCCATCTTGGTTGAGAAGACAATCAGTCAACATACTGATAAACTCTTTCAACCCAACGTTTGGGGTACCCCGAGTTTAGCGACCATATCATATGTTCGCGATCTAAAAAACTCGTACCCACCGTTGGTTCTCTATGGCAGAGATCATAGCATGCACTGGACTATGATGATATCATCCGCACAAAATCTGATAATCCAAATTATTTTTTGTTAGCGGAATCTCCGGGTTTATCTCCTAGCGGGTGTTGTAACACAAAGAGCTAATGGTTTAAACAAGGAGTATCCTCAAGCTAAAGCATAAAACTATGAAGTTTGGACCCAACCTTTTAAGTTTCTCAATCGCAGGAATGCGCCTAATTTGAAAAGATGCTATCACAATGGTTAATATCTACAAAGGTTTGCAAAACAGACTCTGTTCATTATATTCTGAGTTCTAGTATTTTAGAAAATAACTATCCGAACTCCCACTCAAACGAACATCCCTCCTGGTCGTTTAAGCGATTACACGACCCCTCGTCTATTGCACCACCCCTCATCATCAGAGCCGGCGGCACAACTTCAAGAGTAGACAAAAGTCCGCCACACCAATTTTGTGACTCGTGCTCGACCTTTCGGTCTCCCTGTTCCGAGGCCATATTTCTGAATATGCTAGGCTCGCCACCAAAAACCTCCACGCTGACGCTTGTGCAACATGGCTTACACCCACTGTATGCGAACGACGAGATGTCTGACACCCGATCATCACGGCCTGCCTCATAACGTAGAACTTTCTTGGTGGTGCGCGTTGGAGGGAGAACACTAGTGGTATTTTGAAGGGATCATCTTATATAGCTACGGCCGTGTAACTAATATATACTATATATATATACAATCACACAATATAAGATGCACACAAAACATCAAATGTAATGCAATGTGATATAGTCCATTGCGCCATGGTCTTCTTGGCGCCCACAGTTTATAAACAATTTAATAAACCTACCTTGACCCTATCACATAGCCCCTGCAAAATAAAGTTAGACGCTTCTACTTTATCTTTTGCATATTTTACGTGGCTCGGGGCTTTCGTAAATAGAACCGCTTCATACCTACGAACCTTATGACCACAACAACGATCCAATAATTGCATGTTTAAGCATCCCTTTCGGGCCCTCCATTGAAAATGCAAAGCCAACTAAAGAGAGAGAAACAGGCACCCGCCAGCCACAGATACTGTATAAGCCGTATGTCAGTAGTGGAACCAGTGTCGCGTAAGCGTACGCGTAAAGTCGGTCCGGGCCGCTTCATCAACTCGATGCCGCTGGAATCACAAGTGCACGCTAGTGGGTAGCAAATAACAGGAACGGTGCCCCCGTGCAGAACACGGGTTCTAACAGCGTACAACTATATCTACGATAGATCGGCTCTGATACCACTGAAAGGGATCGTGTGCAGAAAACAAAAAAATTCCTAGCAACGATATCCTTAAACTAGCCAAGATCTACACTATGCAGATATAGAAGTACGACGGAGATCGGAATACATACCCTCGTAGACCGAATAGCGGGGATTACGCTCCCGCACAAGCGTTGACGACAAAGACGACGTAGCCGACCTCTAGGTCGCGGAGAACTCGGCGCGACGAAGACGACGAAGATGACCCCGAGATCGGGTGGAGGAAGTAGGCCTCCGAGTACCGCAAGCGCAGCACCTCGCAGGGCGTCACACACATACGGTGGAGACGACGGCCTCCGAAGCTCCAGTCCAGGACGAGCAGTGGAAGACTTGGACCGGAACACCAGCAGCGCGGCAGCGGGCTATGGTGGAAGAGATCCCCCTCCTCTACTCGGCGCGGCTCCGACAAGGGAACCACGAGATCAAGAGAGAAATTGGGAATTAATTGGTGAATTAAAAGCCATGGGTGCCCCTTCTTATATAGGCTCCCAGGGGGAGCCAACCTTGCCAGCCAGGAATTGTGGGACTATCCCCCATTGCCTGGTGCGGCCACACATGGTGCGTCGGCCCCTGGTGGGCCCCTTTTGGCCCACCTGGGTCGGCCCCATGGCTCCCACCGAATTCCCCTAGGGAATTTTCCCCCTCTTGGGCCTTCTTTTGACCAGAAGGCCTATTTAGGGAAATCAGACTAAATAAATACGAAAATAAATATATAAAATCATATTTGCATATTAATTACACTAATTAATATCAAACATAATATATATAATTTTTCCTAGCTCCGAAAACTCTTTCGGCGCTGCCCGATCTCCATCGGACCCCTCCCGGTGTTGGGGATATATCAACTAGGGGTATCTCCAACATGGATCAATCCGGCTAGTCCACGGTGGCCCAAGGGTGGTAAGGCTGAAGCCTGCCGGGCGGCCCAGATAGCTGACGTACAAGGAAGTAGGCGGACGGTCCAAGAAGGCGTAATACCGAAGCCCATCAAGCCACCGAGCCCAAGACGGAAGGCGGCGTCTAAGCCGGCTATGTCTAGGACTCTGATTACTTACCGGACAAGTAATTGCCTTGTATCCTGGGGTCTGGCCGCCTATATAAGCCGGCCACCAGGAAGCCTTTAGGGCACGCTTCAATACGCATCATACACATTGTAACCTGTTCACGGCTATTGCCTCATAGTGAATTATAGCAGCACGTAGGATCTCGCCACCGCTGCGGGATCCGAAGCTGGGTAAACTCGCCGTGTTGAATCCCGTCCTCGACGACACCAACCTTCTTCCCCACAATCCATACGTAGGCTAGAGGACCCCCGTCTCCTATCAATTATGCCGATACCACGACAGTTGGCGCCCACCGTGGGGCATAAGGTTCCTGGCGTCACGTTCCAGGCGGGAACACTTGGCGGCGTGGGCAAGCAGATCGCCGTCGGTCGCGTCACAAGGTATGGCGGCCACAGCTACGTCAACTCGGATGAGTCCTGGCTCCCGGCGGACGACTACCTTACCGGATGCGCAATCGTACCAATCGGAGGGATTGACGTCTTCATCAGGTATACGCCAGAGGCGTACGGCCTACCGCGTTTCTACAACCCCACTCACCAACCCTTCGACCAAGCAGTCGACCGACAAGATGGATCTGAATCCGCCTTCTCCCAGGAGTTGGCCGAATCTGATTTCCACTTCGTCGGAGTTGTCGGACTGGGATCAGACTCCCAGCCGGAAAACAACGATCCTGAGTCAATCCTCCCTGCTCTCCAGGAGGATGCGATGTCAGATGCCGGGTCCAGATCTACCGTTCAAGTCAACGTAGACTCTGACTCTGATGATGATGCTAGTCTCTTCGAAGAGAAGATCAAAACCCGCTTTTTCAATGGTAATCCGACTCCTTCAGAGGGCACATCGGATACTGACATGCCTGACAAGCTGGCTATGATGGTTGTCGTCGGTCACGAGACAACCCCAGTTGCTTCGGAAATGCAAAACAAGCCGGTGGAAGATGCCGGCGACACTACTGCCGGTCAACTCATTGAAAGTTCCGACAAGGTGCGTGCGAAGAAGAAAACTGGCCTCGAGAAAGGCGGCAGCAGCAAACCCACGGATTTGCTCTCCGTCATCAAAGAAGTAGACGAGATCGTGAATACTCCGGTGAATAAAGACACCCCACTCGACGAAGTGGAAGAGCTTAGGATTAACATGCTTAAGCACTCTGAGTTCCTGCGAAAAAGATAGGAGCACGTTGAGAGCCTTGCGAACAAGATCGAGAAAGAACAGGAGAAGATGTCGGCCAAAACTAGCCGGCAACTCTTTGAGGAAAAAAGGTCATCAAAAAACCGCCGTGGCAAGGAGCCGCCAACACGCGCAACGACAGCGGCTCAAGATCTCGGGTTCGACTGGCGTACGACACCACAGCGCGTGGACAGAAGGGGAGATATTGTTTTCTGCACCCCTGTCCTCAACGCGGCTGCCGCGCTAGATACCCTGGACGACAAAACTTACACGGCGGAGGAAAAGCTGGCCATGCAAGACACTTCGTGAGCAAGGCCCTAGAACAACAAGCTCGCGCTGATTCCTACGGCCACATGGCGAATGCTCGCGGGGGAGACCTAGAGTCTAAGTCAGGAAAGTGCAAAGCTGCACCTGGCGACGACCCCGAAGGCCCGTCTGGCTCCAGTAGCCATGGCGACAAAAGGAAGGCAACGCCACCTCCAAAGAAGACGCCACCGCCAAAACCAAGGCGGGACAAGAATTCAAGGACAGGAAGCAGGGGAGACCTGCCACCTCCAGCCCAGCCAAGACGCGACAATGGCGGTAGCCGGAACAATAGAATGCCGCCTAGGAAAGATGCCGGTAACGACCCTCCCAGGAGAGGTCGAAGTCGGTCTCCGCAGCATAGCACCGGCAGCAAGAGGAAAGAGGAGGCAGAATGGCCCAGGCGCAGCATAAGCCGGGCAGTGCAGGACGAGCCAGACGCAAACATAGGCGCACGGCAGCTCGATCCAAAAGACGCACGACACCGCCTACAAGACATAGCAAGAGGAAAGGAGCCGTTATATTCTGGACCAAAGTGCTTCGGCGACGCCATCCGCAGAGAGCCGTTCCCTAAGGACATGACATCAGTGTCAAAATATTGTTCTAGGTACAACGGCCTCGTTAAGCCGGATTCATGGCTAGCCGACTATGCCATGGCCATAGAAATTGCCGGCGGGAGCAGCTATATTGCCGTCCGTTACCTACCTCTCATGTTGGAAGGCACGGCAAGGGCTTGGATCGACAACCTTCCTGAAAAGTATATCCACAGCTGGTACGACATGGAAAAGGTTTTCTCCCAGCACTTCCAAGGAACATACAAGCGCCCAAACACCTACACGGATTTGCAACGCTGTATCCAAAAGCCGGACGAAACCATGACAGACTTTGTCAGCCGTTGGATATCCGAAAAAGCCAACTGTCATGGTGTTTCGGACGCACAGGCTATCCTCGCCTTCTACACGGGCCTGCAGAAGAAGTCCTTGCTCCGTCATCGGCTCGTCCGCGAGCAAATCACGGACCTTGGCAAGATGCTCAACCTAGCCGCCCAATATGCGGCGGCGGATGACGACGCCCGGGACGATGATCCAGACGTCAACATCATGCCAAAACGGAACAACAAGCGCAAGCAGGCGGCGGATGACAAAGCCGGACCTTCCAACGAAGTAGCTGTCGCATTACAAGGGAATGCCGGCAAAAAGAAGTGGAAGAATAATAAAGATAATCGCGACGCCGGCTCAGGGCCTAAGGCGGCGCGAATCATTTTTATGAGCAGGCAAAACTTTTGTCGTGCCCTATCCACGCCTCACTCGGCAAGGTCAACCATATGCTTGGCGAATGTCGTTTCATGGACGACTTCAAAAAGGACCCCACAGTCGGCTGGAAGTCAAAGAAGTCAAAGAAGAACGACAAGAAAGACAACAAGGAGGATGAGGATGACGACGACATGTCTGTCTCAAGCGAGGATGACGCGACCGCCAAGAATAAGAAGCCATATCCGAAGGTCAAAGAATCTCTTGTATGCTTTGTCGGCACGCCTTCGGCTAAGGCGGATAAGGCGGAAATGTGCGAACTCAACGCGACAATGCCGGACGTCCCTCAGTATTTGAACTGGTCGGAAGCAACGATCACTTGGGACCGGTCCGACCACCCTGATCACGTTCCTCACCCAGGCAAGTACGCCCTCATCGTCGATCCCATTGTCGACAACTTCAGACTCACAAAGGTACTCATGGATGGCGGCAGTAGCCTCAACATCCTGTACTACGACACGCTAAGCCGCATGAACCTGTCAGAGGATCGGCTGGACCACAGCAACCTCACTTTTCACGGCATAGTGCCCGGCAGGCAAGCAAAGTCAATGGGGAGCATTAGGCTGAAGGTAACTTTCGGACCAAAAGAGAACTACCGCTCAGAGTTCCTCCGGTTCGAAGTTGTCCCCTTCAAAAGCGCCTATCATGCAATCTTCGGACGACCGGCTTTCGCCAAATTTATGACAAGGCCGTGCTACATATACAGCAAGCTTAAAATGCCGGGGGAAAACGAAACCATCACGATTTCCGGCAACTTTAAGAAAGCCAAGGAGTGTGAACGTGGTATGGCTGCCTTCGCAGAAGCCGTCATCCACAAGGAAGAACTCGCACTACTTGGGGCGGATTCAGACAACTCCATGCCCAAGCCAAAGATTGATGTCAAGAAGACCTTTGAAGCTTCAGAAGACACCAAAAAGGCGGACCTCATCCCAGGCGACAAGTCTAAGCAAGTCGTCATCGGCTCCAACCTTGACAGCAAATAGGAAGGCGCGCTCGTCGAGTTCCTCTGTGAGAATCGTGACATCTTTGCATGGTCGCCTTCCGACATGCCTGGTGTACCGAGGGAACTTGCCGAGCACTCACTCTACGTCGTAAAAGGATCCAAGCCGGTGAAACAAGCAACAAGACGCTTTGGAGATGAGAGACGCAAGGCTATAGGAAAGGAGATAAATAGGCTGAAGGCCGCCAATTTCATAAAAGAAGTTGTGCACACCGATTGGGTGGCAAATCCTATACTTGTTCCAAAAAAGAATAAAGAGCTGAGGATGTGTATTGACTATACCGGTGTTACCAAGTGCTGCCCAAAGGATCCCTTTGCGCTGCCTAGAATTGACCAAGTCGTAGACTCCACAGCAGGCTCTGAGATGCTTTGTTTTTTGGACGCCTACTCAGGATACCATCAAATCAAGATGAGAGAGTCGGATCAGCTGAAAACATCTTTCACCACTCCATACGAGACTTTCTGCTACATCACAATGCCTTTTGGCGTGAAGAATGCAGGGGCAACATACCAGCGCTGTATGCAGAATTGCCTGCACGAACAGATCGACCGCAATGTTCACGTCTACGTAGACGACACCACGGTGATGTCAAAAAAGAAGGCAGATCTCCTAGAGGATTTGGAAGAAACTTTTCAGAATCTCCGGAGGTACCAGATGAAACTCAATCCCGCCAAGTGTGTTTTCGGCGTTCCAGCCGACAAACTGCTCGGGTTTATCATCTCAGAACGAGGGATCGAGGTTAATCCGGAGAAGATCAAGGCCATCCAAAACATATCCAGACCTACTTGTCTGAAGGACGTGCAACGTCTAGCCGGATCGGCAGCAGCCGTCAGTCGTTTCATAAGCCGCCTAGGGGAAAAGGCAATGCCTCTCTACCGGCTATTGAAGAAATCCGACAACTTTGAGTGGACAGCAGAGGCAGACGCAGCCTTACAACAACTTAAGGAGGCCCTCATATCCGCTCCGATATTGGCAGCACCTCGATCACAGGATCCAATGCTGCTATACATCGCGGCAACAGGAGCTGTTGTCAGCGTTATCTTGGTTGTGGAAAGAAAGGAGAACGAAGCCGCGACGTATGAGCAACGACCGGTCTACTTCATCAGTGAAGTATTATCCGCCTCCAAGCAGAGTTATCCGCATTACCAAAAGCTGGCTTATGGTGTATTCTTCGCCGCCAGAAAGCTTAGGCATTATTTGCAGGAGCACACAGTGACAGTAGTCAGCAAGGCACCGTTGGGAGACATAATCAACAATGCAGAGGCAACAGGTCGAGTTGACAAATGGGGCATCGAACTTGCCACCTTTGATATAGTCTATAAGACACGGACCGCCATTAAGTCTCAAGCGCTTGCAGATTTTGTCGCCGACTGGACAGAAGCCATGGAGGAAACGACACTCCCCGAATCAGAATATTGGATCATGCACTTTGACGGATCAAAGATGCTCAAAGGCTCGGGGGCTGGAGTCGTTCTATGCACGCCTAAAGGTGACAAGCTTAGCTACGTGTTTCAAATCCACTTCACAGCAACCAACAACGTTGCCAAGTACGAAGCTTTGCTTCATCGGTTACACGTGGGAAACGACCTCGGCGTCAAAAGAATCATCTGTTATGGCGATTCAGATTTGGTCGCGCAGCAAGTAAGCGGAACATGGGATGCGAAAAGCGCAACAATGGCGGCATACAGAGCCACAGTTGACGAATTTGCAAAAAACTTCGCGGGCTACGAAGTCCGGCATGTTCCAAGAGCTGAGAACAAGGCGGCAGACACACTTGCCAGACTAGGGTCAGAACGCAAAAAGGTACCAAAAGATATTTTCCTGGAACATTTGCACAAGCCATCCATTAAAGGCGCCGATTTGATGGACCCTGATGGAAGAACCGGTAGAAGCGTTAAGTCTCGCTGTCTACTCGATACAGCCGGATTGGACTGCCCCATATCTCGATTTTCTAATCGACAGCAAGTTGCCGGAGGACGATGAGGTGCTAAAAAGGCAGATCATAAGGCGAGCCAAGGCATTCACGATAATAAAAGGCGAGCTATACAAGCTAAGCACGTGCGGCATCTATCGGCGGTGCATACAGCCAGAAGAAGGCCGGGAAATTCTGAAAGACATACATATTGGTACCTGCGGGCATCATGCTTCCGCCAGGTCCATTGTATCCAAAGCTTTCCGCCAAGGTTTCTACTGGCTTACCACCAAAGAAGACGCCGAGAACATCGTAAAAACATGCAAAGGCTGCCAGTTGTACGCTCGTCAACCTCACTTACCGGCACAAGAACTAAGGACAATTCCAATCACCTGGCCGTTCGCGGTCTTGGGCTTAGACATGGTGGGTCCCTTCAAGAAGGCGCGCGGTGGGTATACACACCTATTGGTCGCTGTCGACAAGTTCACCAAATGGGTCGAGGCTAAGCCGATCAGCAAACTTGACGCACGAACATCCACCAATTTCCTCTGGGGAATTATCTCTCGGTTTGGAGTTCCACACAGCATTATCACTGATAATGGCAGCAACCTATCTCAAGGCGACATAGAAGAATACTGCAGTGATCTGGGTATCCGGCTTGATTTGGCATCCGTGTCACACCCTCAATCCAATGGACAAGTAGAGCGTACAAACGGCCTAGTCTTATAAGGACTTAAGCCTCGTCTCGAAGCTCCATTACACAGGGCAGCCGGCGCTTGGGCAGATGAGTTACAGTCGGTACTATGGAGTTTGCGCACAACGCCAAACAGGTCTACCGGCTACACTCCTTTCTTCTTAGTATATGGCGCTGAGGCGGTGCTACCTACCGACATGAAATACGATTCCCCAAGGGTTCAAGCCTACATCGAGCAAGACGTAGAAGGTGCAAGACAGGATAGCCTAGACCTGCTAGACGAAGAAAGAGACGTCGCTCTACATCGCTCCGCCTTGTACCAGCAACAACTTCGCCGCAATCATAGCCGGAGAGTGCGAAAGCGAAGCTTCAGAACAGGTGACCTGGTTCTCCGCCTAATTCAAGACAGAAAAGGCTTGCACAAGTTATCCCCGCCATGGGAAGGACCGTTTATAGTCACAAAGGCGCTGCTCAATGGTTCCTACTACCTGGCCGACATCCGCGATGAAGAAGAAAAGAAGAGGCGCAAGAAGGCGGCAGGAAAAAGGGGAACCAAGCGCAAAAGAGGCATTGACGATCCGTTCGAACAAACAAGACGGCCTTGGAATATTGAGCAGCTACAGCCTTTCTACACTTAGCAATTTATAATTGTAATAAGTTATATATTATTATGAAATAAAAGTCTATGGTTCCTCATCTGTGTTGAGAAGCATGCCATCTTTTATCTTTTCTTGCAATCATATTTCCCCTATGTATCTAAGTTACCTATTTTTCTAGCTCCGTGCAAAGGTTCGAACTGGTAGATACTTGCAGCTTTCGAGCCAACCTAAAGCAAAAATAAACTTTTTGCGCCGCCTAATTCCTTTACCTCTAATTACTTATGTGTGGTTCGCCTAGTAGTATGTCTTTGGCACCAACATGTTGGGTTTGGTCTCTGATCCTAAACGCATGGCCTAGCCCTGGTTGTTTCAGCTAAAGTTACCGACTGAGGTTCGTCAACATACAAAAAGTCAAACATATAAGTGAGGGTAAAATTAAGGCGGGCCATATAAATAAGGCAAAATAAAAACTTGTCAGCTAGTTTCTCGCCTAGCAGAGCAGCAACAAAAGTATATACAAATATTACAAGTTAAAGTTGCATTGTTTTAGGGGCTGGAAAAAGTATAGGCAAGGAAACTACGGCTCGGGGGAGCGTCTACATCAGGCTTGGGGGCTGACAACTTCAGCCCCAGAACTGTCACTCCCCTCTGCCTCGGCCGTGCCAGCAGCTCCAGCTTCCCCTGCGGCAGGCACAGGATGGCGCAGGTAGAAGATCGAAGTATCCACCATGTCAGCAACACGCGTGGCGTAGCCAGCAACGCTGTCCAGAACAGCGGCCGGCTCGACCTCGCTGCCGTCTTCATATGTAGACGGCACGCCTTCGGTGACGGCTTCTATCTCCGCCTCGGGGTAGTGCGCCATGAATAGTCCAAGCGCAGTCTTGGCACCACCCCGCGTCGCCGACTTCAACGAGCTCTTGTGCAGCTTGGTAGCCTGCTCCAACATATTGGGCACGTCGCTGAATTCGGTAGGTTCCTGGCTGCCAGAGGAGATGAAGAACTTTGCGGCAAACCGCTTGGACGCTGCCAAAGTCTCGGTGATCAGCTCGCATAGACGCGCAGGGCGATCCAGGCGGGGGCTGACAACCTTGTCGTCGCCCAAACAGGCGGGAACTGTATAAAAAATGAAACCATCAGTTTGGGTCAGGCTAAGCAAAATGGCAAAATCAAAGTAAGGAGTGAGAAATTACCAAGGGCCGAGTTATGGAAAGCGGACAACTCAACCATATGAGCCGCCAACGCATCCTCAGCAATTTGGGCGTGAGAAGTCTGCTTGGAGATTTCCTCGGCAGCCGTCTTCTCTGCCTCAGCCAACTTCTTGCGCAGGCTTTCCCGCTCACCAGTGAGCCGGCTAGATTCCTGCGCAAATTTCAGCTGCTGGGCCTCCATCTCCTTCTGGTGATCCTCCTTCATCGCCAAGTTGGCGGCTGCCAAATCGGAAGCTTCATTCATAAGAGCTTGCATATTAGTGGACGCCTTCAGTATATCCTGGGCATGGTCTAGCAGTTCTACAAATATGGATTCGCTAACTAAATGATTGACGGCAACATAAGTTGAAAAGATAGCTGAAGGCAAAAAAGATCAACTCTACCTTCATCTTTTTTGCGGGCTGCCTCCAACTCGGCAATCCGCAGGTCCTTGGCCTCGCAATCCTTCTTCAGGTCGCGGCACCGCTGGTTTATCTCGAATCGGGAGGAGACAAGCTCAACGTTGGCGGACACGAGGCCCTGCAGGAAAAAGCAAAGGCATAAAACATATTGTCGAATAACCACTAAGCCGGCAGCCAAATTTTTTGGACCTGCCATCTAAGTGCTCGGGGGAAAGGC
Organism: Poa annua; assembly: GCA_026929855.1. Taxonomy (NCBI): domain Eukaryota; kingdom Viridiplantae; phylum Streptophyta; class Magnoliopsida; order Poales; family Poaceae; genus Poa; species Poa annua. The sequence continues at coordinate 15,698,065 of CM049431.1, forward strand.
TATGTATATGCCGGAGTTATAAAAACTTACAGACAGGTCGCCCTCCAAATCGGCGAAGGCCTGGGAGGTGAAGTTGGCAAAAGACAAGGCTGATTCCTTGGCCTTCTTGAAGGTGGACCAAGGGTCCCTAACTTTGCCGCCTCCTGCAGTCGGGGCTGCCCTCTGGGACCCGCCGGCAGCCGCCTCCAGCAACTCCTCCTTGGCAGCGCGCGATTGAGCGGCTTCATCGGCCGTAGCCTCAGCCAAAAGGAGGGGAGTCTTGGGTGCGCGGTCAGCGGAGGAGGTCCTTGGCGGCGCGTCAGAAGCCGGAGTCGGGGGCTGGCGACGAGCGCCGCCCATAAAGTTGCCGGCCCGGGGCTGGGGAGTTGGCGGCATGGTAGCAGGCGAGCTGCCTTGAGGCCGCGTACCCTTGGAAAGGAGCCTGGTCGGCAACCGGGAAGTTGCGACCCTTTCCCTGTCAATAAACAGCAAGCACAGTCAGTTGGGTGCCAGTATTAAAGAAGCTCGTCGACTATTAAAGGCAGAATTGAGTACCTTCGGGGGATCTTAATCCCCGCGTTCTCGTCAAGGTTGACGAGAACCGGCTCGGTAGCCGTTGCGATCCGTTTCTTCCTCTCGGCGATCGTCGTAGAGGAAGCGGCGCCGGATGCCTTGCGCTTCTTGGTCTTCCCGGCTTCCGACTCGTAGAAGCCGGGAACCGGGTCATCCTCCCCCAAGTCGGAGATCTGAGAAAGAAGACAAGTATTAATGGAACTCAAGTTAGCCGGCGAAGCTGTCAAAAAGGGGCAAGAAGCAAGATGTCTACCTCGATGGGAGGGTTGTCGTGGGTGTGCATGGGCACGCCCTCCACCGCCTTCACCAACCCCGCCTTGACGCGGCTGCGGAGCCGTAACGCCAGGTCGGCAACCGGCAACCTCTCTTCGCTTACGCGGAGAGAGGCCGTGGCAGTAGGCGAATACTGACACATTTTGTGCGGGCTGTACCGCAGGGGGAGAATCTGCCGGCCGAGCCAGCAGATGACGGTGTCCACCCCGTCCAGCAGAGGGGGATCCATCGTCCGGGTGAGGAATTCAATCCGCCTTTGGAAAAGGCGGAGTTTGTAGCACCCCCAAGAGCCAAGCTAGACAAATCCGAGACCTCAATCTGAGATAAGCCTAACAAGGATCTCGGAAGCCAACAGTTGAAAATCGGTAGCACAACAGAGACCCTACAACACAAGAAACAATATATTAAGCTCTTAACAGAGCGAAGAAGCAAATATCACGAAAATATGGTCACTGACCTGTCAAACACCAATACAACGGAAGGCAAAATTATGCTATTAGACATAGCAAAACTAGCAAAAGGCCTAAGAGGCCAAAGCATAACGGCGACGTCCCAGTCCAGAGATTCCAGGCTGCCGTCTGGGAACCCCAACCTACTCGTCGATGTCGATGTCCAGAAAACACACCTGTCCAAATAATTGCGCAAGGCTGAGTACAGGAGGTACTCAACAAGACTTATTTAACCTGCTACATATCTGCTCGTTCAGAGAGTATTCATGAATGTCCTTTGCATAAAGCCAGTTTTGTTATCAAATCGAGGGAGAAGAGAATCTCGCATCAGTAGGCTTTTAGAATGGGGTAAGGGAGTAACACTAGCTTCATCCATATCTTCAGTCTCCACCAGATCACCATGAGTTTTACCACCCACCAGAATCACCCCATCGCTCAACCCGAGGAAGCGATCCTCCCTTAGTTGGCAAGTTTTATAATTAGATTCTTGTTATCTATGATCATCAGACATAAGGTACCAAGTCGTCCATAACCGTGGACACGGCTTTCCGAAAAGATTTACCCTGCAGGGGGTGTAACTACCCGCACACGCCAACCAGCCGATGCGCCAGCTATTAGCACTCTTCCGGGGAGTGCCGGCAGGAGGGTTGGCCACGACCTTTCCCAAGCTTCGCCTATGTCCATGAGCCACAGCAGTAGATCTGACCACGCGCAGCGGTCTCTAGTGCGGTTTGCCAAGTCCAAGATCTGTGACCGCAGCCCACTTGAACCTGGCCCTAAATCTCTTCAACCCATTTTACCGCACACGCAAATGGAACACTCGAACTAGTGGCTTCACGTAGTAGGCTGGGCAAGTTGGAGTCGAGGGGGAAATGAATACCCTGTGTGGATGCACGACAAATCTTGGTTCCGAACCCAGGAACTCAGTTCCTAAGATCGACAAGAATGAGACAACCCACCACAATCCCATTGTGGCCTCTCATCCAAGTCTTTTAGCATATTCAACACATCTTCGATCATTCCACGTCTTTCTTCACAGCTCTGATTCATCAACCGGATGGAACAGAGGGAAGATCTAGGCAGGGCTAAGCATAGCAGACTCTCGCGATGCAACACTTAAGACAATCTAACCCTCAACTCAAAACCACATTTGAATCGCATGCATAATACCAGAATCAAACACTTTGAAATCTTATATGTGCAGATAAGAGGTTATGCTTGCCTTGCTCTTCGATAACAAGATATAACACTTTTGGGAATCTTCGGCTTCACTTGATCGAGATAACCAGAAATAACTCTTCATAGATTCCTGCTTGAGTAGGTCGTCGATGATCCATCAAGCCTTCGGTGTTGTCGAACTCCACTTCGGATTCGCATTCTACCGCGGAAAGCGAAACACCGGAAAAGAAACGGAAAACAACATTCAACCATGGCGTAGATGCAATGCGCACAATGCATGACATGACAACTTAAAGTATTTAAATGTAAATCCTACACATGGAAGATCATTTTAAATGGAGTTGGAATGCCCGAGAGGTGCCATTCGACAAATTCCATATTTAAAAGAAAGGGTGTAATTTGCTCCTCTATTATAAACATGGTTCAAAGTTGTTTAAATATGCATGATTTGGACATAATTAAATAGATCTTATTTTTCTGCAGATTTTGATATAAAAATCATATTTTTCTGATTTAAAATGAATTACTTATGAATTTCCAAAGATTAAACAGATTTAAATTAATTTAAAATATTTATGAAATTAAATAACTTTTCTAAATATTTCTAAATTTAAGAAATCATTTCTGGAAAACATTAAAATTCTGACAGGGGACCCCACATGTCATAATTAAATAATTACAGAAAAGAATTAAAAAAAAATTAATTATTTTTCAGAAAAAGGAAAAGGAGGCGCTGACGTCTGCTGACGTCAGCAATGGAGGAATCCTCCTGTCGATCACCAATCCTTCGATCGAGACCGAGAGGAAGCAAGCAAGCGGGCGCGGCTACGCGCGTTGGGCGCGCAAGGACGCGGGCGACCGAGGGGTGGCGGCGCCGCTGACAAATGGTCGCCGGAGCAGCTCCGGTGAGGTGCCCGCGCGGCGGCCGGAGATGGAGAACGGCGGCCCGAGCAACCCGAGGGAGAGGGAGAAGAGAGAGAGGTCCACGAGGACCGCAAGCTCACCAGGAGCGCGATGGATAGGTCGAGGAGGCGAGGGGAGGTTGGAGGCGGCCGGAATCATCCGCGGAGGCCGGCGGCCGGACTTGGAGGAGACGGCCCGATTCCATCGATTGCTTGCTCTCCCGCACGCGAGGCTCATCGAGGAGGAAGAGGAGAGGATAGAGAAGCTCCAGAGAACCTCACCGGAGCTCGGGGTGGCCGGAAACGGCGGCAATCGCCCGAATTCGCCGGAGGCACGAGGCTAGGGTTTCGGCCAGAAGGGGGAAGAATTGGAGAAGAACGGAAGAGGAGAAGAAGAACTGGGCTTCTCCGTCGGCGGAGGAGGTACTTGTAGGGGTCTCGACGTCGGCGGCGGGGATCTTGGCGCAAGGGAGGGCGGCGGACGGCCTCGCGCGTGACAGCGCTGAGCTCGGGGAGAGAAGGTTGAAGACGACTGCGGTTTTTCTGAAAACCCCCTGAACTTTTGAAGAACCACAAAACCTTTGAAAATAGGCCCCTGCCTTGGAAATTAATTCTTTTGAGGGTCTTTCTGCAAACAGAAAATTTATACAAAAATACCAGGAGACTCAGAATTTCACAAGGAAGCCATTGGCAACTTTGGATTTTGAAAATTTTGAAATTCTTTTAACACATTTAAAATAACAAGTGGTTTAGCCACTTAAGTGTTTTCTGTTTTAATTTTTAAACTCAAATGTTGTGCACATTTTAATTAGATGCAAATGATGCTCATGATGCACAAACAAATCTAAATTATCGATTAGCAAAATTTGGGGACGTTATAGAGTTCCTCCGTCAACTTGGGCACCGCCTCATCCCAGCATGGCTTGGGCATAGGCGGCGCGTTGACAAATTCCGGGACGCCAAATTGACGGCCCGGAGCTGCCATATCTTGGCAGTAGAAGAATGTGGAGGTCCAGCCCTTGACGGATTCAAGGTATGGTAACTTTGGATACCATTGGCGGCCCCGGCGGCAGTTAAAAGTGACACTGCCGCAGGTTGCCAACCCGCCGTCCGGCACGGTCTGACGCCGACAACGAAAACAGTATCTGAAGAACTCTAAGCTAGGCCTAATACCTAGGTAGGCCTCGAACAGAGCTGTGAAGCCGGCTAAGACTAGAATGCTATTGGGCGCTATGTTGTGGGGCTGGAGTCCATAATGATCTAGCACCTCGCTAAAGAAGGCGGAAGGCGGAAGCGCCATTCCCCTAACTAGGTGGGAGGTGAGGATTACCCGTTCCCCGGCTTTCGGAGCCGGGATGACGTCTCCCAAGGCGGGTCTCCACCGGCAATCCTCCCGAGTTGGGAGGTAGCCAACGGCCTCCAGGTCTTGGAGGGTCGCCTCGTCGACAATGGAGGGAAGCCAGTAGCGTGACCCGAGGTCCGCCGCTTCCTCTTCCTCGTCGGCCGGAGCGCCTCTCGCCGCCGTCGCCGCGGGCCAAGGGTGGGGGAGCCGAGGAGACCGCCGCCGGCGTGCGCGTGGCGGGAGTTGAGAAGTGACGGCGGCGGCATTGCTCGTCGCCACCGTCGCATGACGCGACGCCGCGCCGCCCATCGCCGCCGCGGACGAGGTGTCGGATGTAGGACCGCCGGACGCCGCGGAGGGGATGTTTTGACCGGTGGACATCGCCGTGGGCGGAGGTCACCGGAGGAGGACACTCGCCGGAGTTTCCTCGGAGAGAGGGTGCGGGAGAGCGGGAGAGCAAAAGGTCGAGGAGTGCAAGAGCTGGGGTACCGAAGTGAACCGCTCGGCTCCCTATTTATAGAGCCGAGCGTAGTTTCCTGTGCAACGATGTTTTTAGTCGGACACATGTCCAACATCCACTGCAGCGCATGATCGCACGATCTCCACATCTCCCCGTTTCCCGCGGTTTTGTGATCATGGCGGGATTTTCGCTAAGGCCAGTTTCAAACTGTCGTGAGCCGCCTAGCGATATCCGTCAATAAATATTCCCGGCGAACTATCGGTTAGCCGTCTTTTCCCATGTTGGATAAAGGCGGCCGTGTGCCAACTTCAAGACACACTTGCCCCCTTTTTTTGATTTTCAGAATGGTTCAAGTCCTGCAGCCGCCAACATTGGCAGATGGAGTATCAAGAGGAAGCCGGCGCCTGGAGAACTTCAACCTTTCTGGGGGCTAATGTTGGGGATATATCAACTAGGGGTATCTCCAACATGGATCAATCCGGCTAGTCCAGGGTGGCCCAAGGGTGGTAAGGCTGAAGCCTGCCGGGCGGCCCAGATAGCTGACGTACAAGGAAGTAGGCGGACGGTCCAAGAAGGCGTAAGGCCGAAGCCCATCAAGCCACCGAGCCCAAGACGGAAGGCGGCGTCTAAGCCAGCTAGGTCTAGGACTCTGATTACTTGCTGGACAAGTACTTGCCTTGTATCCTGGGGTCTGGCTGCCTATATAAGCCGGCCACCAGGAAGCCTTTAGGGCACGCTTCATTACGCATCATACACATTGTAACCTGTTCACGGCTATTGCCTCATAGTGAATTATAGCAGCACGTAGGATCTCGCCACCGCTGCGGGATCCGAAGCTGGGTAAACTCGCCGTGTTCAATCCCGTCCTCGACGACACCAACCTTCTTCCCCATAATCCATACGTAGGCTAGAGGACCCCCGTCTCCTATCAATTATGCCGATACCACGACACCCGGGACATTCCCGGTGATCTCTTTCATTTCCGGTTGTCTTGTCGAAACCCCTTAAGTGTGTTACCCTAGCGGTTCGATATAATAACAGGTACAATCAAGACTCCTCTATGATCGACGACTGACTCGTAGGCCTGGACCCCATGAATTAATCCCTGTGATATAACGAATGACTTTCATCTATCAAACATGGACGTCTAGTCTTAAACCCTTTTTCATGGCGATACTTAGCGTGTCCGAGCATCATTCTCAGATATCTCCATACCTAGCATGATCTCGTTATCGACATCGCTATCTTCTACTCGTCTATGATATTATGTCCGCTGGTGACCTAATCACATGTTTGCAAACTCATTTGACATAATCTCACCGAGTGGGCCCTAGAGTATCTATCCGGCTATGCGGACTGACAAATCCCGCTGTTGACCCCTCGTCTCAACTACCCCCTTCCGAAACCCAAAAGTATCACCGTTATTGTCACACTATATAAGATATGACGTTTGGTGCGATCAATGTATCTTCCAGGGATAACAATAAGAGTTGATCTCACGGTCTTAAGGCGTAATGACTATGTCATATAAATATTGGGTATGTCCATCACATCGTTACACCTAACGATATGACTTTCATTGCCGAACGGCGCCATGCCCTATGATCAGAAAACCTCGATCATCAATCGCGCAACGAAACTAGTCTTAGTAGAGGCTACTAGGGACCTGGTTGTTTATCTACCACACCTGTATTAATGTTTTCTCTTAATACAGTTATAGCATGGTATAAAACATATAATGAACGATTTGGGATATTGCCAATAAACTACGTTTATTAAGTGCCTCTGGGGCATATTCCCTTCAGGGTGTACTTGGCGGTCACCAAGCTCAAGCACTATTTCCAAGAGCACCCGATCACGGTGGTATGCGAGGCTCCCTTAGCCGAGATCATCGGCTGTAAGGATGCAAGCGGCCGAGTTGCCAAAAGGGCCATCCAGTTATCTCCGTACGCTCCGGCATACGAGAGACGTGACGCCATTAAGTCGCAGGCGCTGCCGGACTTCTTGGTGGACTGGGCCGAAATGCAATATGAACCTCCAATTCCCGACTACAATTTCTGGAGGATGCATTTCGATGGTTCCAAGGCCAAGATCGGATTGGGTGTCGGAGTAGTTCTCACATCACCGAAGCAAAATGTGCTGAAGTATGTACTGCAAATTCATTTCCGGGCATCTAATAATGTAGCCGAGTACGAGGCTCTGGTTCATGGACTGAATGTTGCCAAGGAAATTGGTATCCGCCGGATAGAGTGCTTCGGTGATTCCGACCTCGTGGTACAGCAAGTGTCGGGGAACTGGGATGCAATTGACGCCAACATGGCCTTATATCGGTTCCATGTGCAGAAAATATCCAGATTTTTTGAAGGATGCGAGTTCAAGCACATACCAAGAAGTGAAAATTAAGCAGCAGATGTGTTGTCCAAGCTGGGATCGTCCCGGGATACCATTCCACTCGGCATCGCTCTTGAGCATCTGAGGAAGCCATCTATCCAACCATCACCCGAGTCAGAATCTATCTTTATCCCCAAGGAACCTGGTTCGGAAGTCGTGCCTATGGAGGTGGAAGTCGGGAGTACTGCATTGAACTCGGTGACTGCGCCACAGAGCTCGGGGATAGCCAACAGCATATCTGTGGAAGTGATGTCGGCTGAACCAATGGACATAGACATTTCGGTGTTCCCGGTACGACCTGTTCCGGGATGGGCACAACCCATCATGGCATACATATCGGATGGCACCCTCCCAGAGAATGAGGTGGAAGCCCGGCAGATACTGCGAAGATCCAAGGCATACACCATCATCAATCAAGAACTGTACAAAAGAAGTGTCACCGAGGTGCTCCAGAGATGTGTGGAGCCCGAAGAGGGCCAAGAAATACTGTTGGAGATACATCAGGGAGAATGTGGGCACCATGCCTCATCTCGGGCGTTGGTGGCAAAAGTGTTCCGGCATTGGTTCTATTGGCTCACAGCTTTACAGCAAGCAGAGGACATTGTCCGAAAGTGTGGAGGGTGTCAGAGGTTTGCCCACAGAATACATATGCCGGCATCAGCACTCAAAACCATCCCTATCACTTGGCCATTTGTTGTATGGTGCTTGGACATGGTGGGACAATTCAAACTGGCAAGAGGCAATATGACACGCATGCTGGTGATGGTGGACAAGTTTACCAAATGGATAGAGGTCAAACCAATCCGGAAGTGTGACGGGCACACATCGGTCCAATTCTTGAAGGACATCATCCTGAGATACGGATACCCGCACATCATCATCCCAGATAATGGTACCAATTTTGTTGTGGGGGAATTCGCTCGGTTTTGTGCGGAGAAAAGAATCCGGCTGGATGTGGCATCAGTAGCCCACCCGGAAGCAAACGGGCAAGTCGAGCGAGCAAATGCCTTGGTGTTAGCCGGCATCAAAGCCCGCCTGATCGAGCCACTATTGAGAACTCCGGGATGCTAGATAGAGGAGATACCGGCAGTGTTGTGGGGTCTCCGGACCACACCGAATATATCTACCGGGTATACGCCGTTCTTCATGGTGTATGGTGTCGAGGCGGTGCTCCCAACTGACATACAGTATGTTGCACCAAGGGTGACAATGTTCACCGAGACCGAGGCAAAGGAAGCCCGGGAAGATGATGTTGAATTGCTCGAGGAGGCAAGGGAATTGGCATTGTCTCGGTCTGCAATTTATCAGCAAAACCTCCGTCGCTATCATAGCCGGAAGGTGCATCCCAGAGTATTCCAGGAAGGGGATCGCGTGCTAAGGCTCATCCAGCGCACAGCCAGGATGCATAAACTTTCACATCCGTGGGAGGGCCCTTTTGTTGTGAGCAGGGCATTGTACAACGACTCTTATTACCTTGTAGATGCACAGGAAGCTAGAAAAGGGGTTATGGACAAAGCTGGTGAGGAAACCAAGCGGCCATGGAATGTAGCCCTACTTCGTCCCTTTTACACTTAAAGGGCGCAATGTATGTATCCCGGTTCTTTGTCAATGAAATTTTGGCACTCCGAGATGTTACTCGGGGACTGCCTGGCCAAAGCGTATTGTTTATCATAACTTGCATGTCGGTATTCTCGGGGGGAACCCGGGGACTGCCCTATTTTGTTTTACTTTAATTTCACTATTTATCTATTTTGTGCATGTCGGTATCCTCGGGAGGAACCTGGGGACTGCCCTATTTTGTTTTACTTTAATTTCGCTATTTATCTATTTTGTGCATGTCGGCAACCCAGGGAGGAACTCGGGGACTGCCTTGTACTTGTTTTCGTTTGGTATATGCCGGAAGTATTTTGAACTCGGTTCCAAAGTTAAGTAGTGTATGTCATGTGAAATAATCTTGTGACTCGACTGACGAACGCCGAAATGGTAGTCAAGAGCAAAGAACATCAAGTGTGAGAAACACGAAAACAAACTCGGGGACTCGGAATAGGAATTCCTCCGGCATATACTTAGTTTCTAGCCTGGTCTTTGTGTTATGTTTCTTATGTCGGAAATTTGGCAACTAGAACTCGGAATTTCATAAGTAATGTATACCGTAACCGGAATTTTGTGACTCGACTGTCGAACACCGAAATGGTAGACAAGAGAAGAAATTGCTTAACTACGGTAAGCATGGAATTGAACTCGGGGACTCGTGGCAGAATAAACCGACATAATTTCTTCTACGTTAAAGCAAAAGTTGGCAGGAATAGGGTACGAATTAAAAGTATATTACAGCTGCACCCGGCATCCCGGGGATATAACGTTTCCTCAACTAAGTGTTTTCAGATAAAACATCTTAAGTCAAAGCGAAGATGATCAAGGAGCAGTAGGAGAAGCCGGCTCCTCGGATTGATCGGCGGCAGGAGGAACGATGACGGTCTCGTCAGCACTGGCGGTGGTGTTTGGAGCGACCACATTCATCTCGGCTTGAGGGATCTCGGGTGGCGAAGGAGCAGCGACATCCTGGGAAGCCAGGGTCTCGGTGACTTCGGCCGTCTCGGCGTCTTCGGCCTCCGGTATATCGGCATCCACCTCATCGGTATCCCCCGTCTCGCCGTCATCTTCATAGTCTGACTCGGAGTCAGATACAATGAGGCTCGTGATGAAGGGGCCGGGGTCTGCCCAGCCGGCGAGGCGGTGAGCAGTCTCTTGGTGTAGCCGGATCTTGGCCGGGTCGGTGTACCACTCCGAGACGACGCGCAAGCTCTTGATCACTTCAAGATCGAGCCCCTCGTACCATATCAGCACATGTTTCAGTGCTTGGTCAGCACCAGCGCGGGCACCGGAACGCTTCCAGACATGAAGCCGTTACCGGCATCCTAGAGCGCAGTGGCCAGTTCAGTGACCGAGAGGTTCCCAGTTACGCCAGGCCACAGGGCACCATGCGCGTGAAATGCCGCGCTAAGGAGCTCGGTACCGATCGACCGGAGCGGCACTATCCGGGCCTTCAGGGCGATGAGGTCGTCGTCGATGTCCCAGGAATTCGAGATAGGACCCTTCCCGGCCCTCTTCTCCCAGGCAGCAGCGGTCGCAAGGGTAGCAGCTTCTCAGGAGTGCTCAAAGTGTCCTTTAGAAAGAAGAACTGTCGCACGGACAAGCCATGAGGCGATATCGACAAAAGAGAAAGACAAAAGAAAAAGAACTCGATGCACTTACTGTTCATATCCCGATTTAGACCGGTGAGCTCGGCAAGCCAGCCATCCTGCTTCGACCGGAGAAGGGCCAACTCGGTCTCCGCGAGGTGCGCGCGCGCCTCAGATTGATCCAGAGTCTCCTTCTGCTTCTTGGTAGCACCCAAGAAACGCGTCATCAAGTCCGCAGCAGTGGACTTGGCCTTCTCCAGCTCGGCATTCAGCCGCGTGATCTCGGATTGGGCATCAGATAAGGCAGATTTTTTATCCACTGAGATCTTTCGCGCGCCGTCCCGCTCCTCCCGAAGTCGCTCCTCCGACCTCTTGGACTGACCGAAGTCAGCAAGAAGCCGGTGGAAAATGCTGCTGCGTTTTTTGCTGCATTCCTATATCAATATTTACCCGATATCAGTCTCAGAGACTAACGGACCAGGAGATAACAAGACAATTATTCAAGATCCACAGTTATGAACCAACTCGGTAGAGAGGATCTCGGGGGCTGGAAATTGAAACTTACTTCTCAGATTAGAGCCTAGTGATCTGCTACTCGGTGGAGTCTAGAGCACTAAGCACTAATCTCGGGGACTAATGGTGATGGAAGAGAGAAAACTTACATCAACGACCCGGGTAACATCTGTCAGCCCAGTGGGAACTGGGGTATCAAGAGCCCATTCCCCCCAGGCCTCGCTCGCGGGCCAGACGGACGAAACGACTAAGGACTAGGCGTCACCGCCTGACAGGACCCTCGAGAGGCGATCCCCTCGAGGGCCTGAAGAGGGAGCGAGGGCCTCAAGGGACCCCTCGCCTCAGGGGATCCTCCCCGTCAAGGAACCAACCCGCCTGAGGGAAGTCTTGCAGGAATCTCCCCTCAGGCCTGGAGGGAAACGTCGTCGCCAAGGAATCCCGACAGAGCGCACGTGACCTCTGTTGCGCCCGTACAGAGGCGGTCACACCCCCGTCGTTGTCCCTGGCGATAAAGCGGTCAACAAAGCTGCGCCGCATGCTGGACAGCTGTGAGGACCTTCTACTCTGACGATAAAGCAGGTGGACGGCGCAACCCTCCAACGGAGATCGTAATCGTGGGATCCACCTCAAAGATTGCCCGCTCTACGGGCGGTACAAGCGCGGTCGGCCGCCTGTCGGCCACGGCGCCACCTTTATCAACAATGGACCGAGTCCATGGACGAATGGAGCACGGTGGACTCGTGCTCCGCCCCGCCACTGGCAAGTGGGAGCCACCTTGAAGGCCAAGCCGAAGAAGAAGGCCCGAGGCGCCTATAAAAGGGGGAAGACCCCCATCGTAGCAAGGGTCGGCTCTTTGCGTGCAAAACTCCCTTGTAAACCCTAGCAGCTCTGGTTAGGTTAGCCTCTGGCTGGAGGAGGAAGAAGATCATCGCTTCCCTCCCCAGGAAAGAACTGCCTCAAGGGGGCTTCCGGCAAGCTCAATTGTACTGTAACCTCCCACATATAATACAGACAGGCAGGAGTAGCGGTCTTACCTCCTCACGAGGGCCGTGGACCTGGGTAAAGGACGGTGTTTTCCCTTGGTCGGGTGTGCGTCTTCTTCGGGTCCGGCGAGCAACATCGCGTAGCCACTTGAGGGTTTAGACCTCCGCGTTCAATCCCCTTTCGAACTCCACTTCAGGAAGTGACTACCCCCTATTCCCGGGAGTCATAACCCGACATTTGGCGCGCCAGGTAGGGGATTGAGGCGCATCAACAACCTTCGAGTTCGTCTCCGCGCCATGGTGAACACGCGCGCCACCCGCACCGCTCGAGTCAGCCGACGTGCACCCGCGGGAACACGCGCGCCCCCAGGCGCCGCAACCACCCGCGCAAGGCGGGGCCGACCCCGCCAAGAGGAGCATGTCCCTTCTGGCCCTCACATGGAGGCGCCGTAGCACGACGCTGAGCACCAGGAGGACGCGCAGTCGTCGCACCCGACGCAGCCCCCGAGCGGCTCGGGCCCGGGGAGGACAGACCCTGCGCCCCACACCGCGCTGCTCATGGCGCAGGAGCTGCTCCGCTACCAGCCCACCGCTGAGGCTCACGAGCAGTGGCTCCAACGCCTCAACCACCTCTTCGGCATCACCATGATGCGCCCCGCTCCGCCGCAGTCCAACGCTCACCCCTCTCTTGTGGGCACGGTCGCAACAAATGCGCCCCCGCAACCTTCGGGGCCTGCGCCGGCCGCGGCACAGAGGACAGCTTCGCACGCGACCTCGCCGCGCGATTGCATGATCGTGCAGCGCACCGCGCCCGACGCCCGTGTGGGGATGGAGCTCCAGCGAGACCGTCAGAACAGGCTCGTGGAGGAGCTCGGCCAGGCGGGACAGCAGAACCGCGGCGCGCTTCAGCACGGGGTCGCTACGTACACCTCGGGCTGCATGGCGTTCACTCGCTCCCTGCGCCGCGTGGTCTGCCCGCAGAAGTTTAGGCCGGCTCTTCACAAAGGCTACGACGGCTCCAGCAACCCCGTCGAGTTCATGCAGCTCTACACCACCTCCATCCAAGCTGTGGGGGGAGACGACAAGGTCATGGCCAACTGGTTCTCCCACGCGCTACGCGACTCTGCGCTGTCGTGGCTCCTGAACCTCCCGGAGGACTCTGTGAACTCCTGGGAAGAGCTCTGCAAGCAGTTCGTCTCCAACTTCAAGGGGACGTACGAGCGCGCCCTCACCCACAACGATCTGCGCGCTGTGGTGCAGAGGAAGAACGAAACGCTCCGCAAATACATCCAGCGCTTCAGCCAAGTGCGCAACAAGATTCCGAACATCCCCGACACTCAAGTTATCGCCGCCTTCCGTGACGGCGTCACCAACAGCAGGATGCTTGAGAAACTGGGCATCCACGACAAGCTCACCTCTGTGGTCAAGCTGTTCGACATGGCGGACAAGTGCGCCAAGGCTGAAGAGGGACTCCTCTTCGTGAAAATGTCCTCGAGAAGGGACGATCACGCTGAGGGGTCCAAGAGCCAGAAGAAGAAGGAGGAGCCCAAGCGCAAGGCCACCGCAGTTCTCGCGGCAGAGCCGGACACAAAAGGCACCCGCAGGACTCCCCCGAGGCTGGAGAAAGAAAAGATGATCACCGCCCATTCTGCATCTACCACAACAGGCGCGGCCACTCTACGGAATCCTGCTACGACCTTAAAAGGTTGAGAAAGGAGCGCGAGCAAGCAGAAGACAGCGGCTGCCGCGGTCGAGGCCGTGGCTACCGCGGAGGCGGGCGCAAGGGCGGCTACCAGAAACCATATGGAAATCGAGCCAACGCCGCAGAAAAGAACGGCAACCTCCCTGACAAGGAGGATGGCGGCTACCAAGCCCCGAGGGGCGCCTTCGCCTGCATCCTAGGGGGGGCGCAGGCGCCAAAGTCAAACAACCAGTTCAAGCAGTTCGCCCGCGAGCTCAACGCCGCCCTCCCAAGCACGGAAAACTCCAGGCCCCTCAAGTGGTCGCAGTACACCATCGCCTTCGACGCTCAGGACCACCCCAAGTCCACCAAGACTGTTGGAACCCTCCCGCTGGTCTGCACCCCCACCATCGACAATGTGGCTGTCTCCAAGACGCTCATCGACGGCGGAGCAGGCCTGAACGTTATCTCCATAGATACGTTCGAAGCGCTTCAAGTGCCCTACGAGAGGCTTATGCCCTCGAGGCCCTTCACTGGGGTCACCAGCGGCTCAATCGAGCCTCTAGGCCAGGTCAGGCTTGCCGTCACCTTCGGGAGCGAGGAAAATTACCGCACCCAGCACATCGACTTCGATGTTGCGCACATCGGCCTGCCGTACAACGCCATCCTCGGCTACCCGCGCTCGCGAAGTTCATGGCCGTCACGCATCATGCGTACAACATGGTCAAGATCCCCGGCAGCGCCGGCACGATCACCATACGTGGGCATGTCCTGGACGCTACGCGTGATGTGGAGACGGCCTACAAGACCGCCGCCATGGCCTTCCCCGCATACGAGGACCAAGAGCCTCTCGAGAGGACCAAGAAGAAGAAGCAATTGTTCTCCCAGGAGGCAGCTGCTACAAACAAGATCTCTCTGAGCTCAGGAAGCTCGGGGGCTGAAGGCTCGGGGGCTAGCGTCACCATTGGCGCCGCGCTGCCGCCCAAATAGGAAAGCGTGCTCGTCGCCTTCCTCCAGGCAAACTCTGACATGTTCGCATGGACACTGTCAGATATGTCTGGTGTACCGAGGGAGGTGATCGAGCACCACTTGGCCGTGTGCCCAAACGCGTGCCCCGTCAAGCAAAAAGCAAGAAAACAAGCCCCCGAGAAGCAAGCATTCATCGTCAAGGAGGTCGAGAAGCTCAAAGCGGCAAAAGTCGTCCGCGAAGTCGCGCACCCCACTTGGCTCTCCAACGGCGTGGTAGTATCAAAACCCGCCGGCGGAGGCCGCCTCTGCATCGACTACACCGACGTAAACAAGGCCTGCCCCAAGGACCCTTACCCCATGCCCAGAATTGACCATATCGTGGACTCCACGGCAGGCTGCGACCTCCTATGTTTCCTCGATGCCTTCTCTGGTTATCATCAGATTAAGATGGCTAAATAAGACGAGCAGAAGACGGCTTTCCTCACCCCATGCGGTGTGTATTGCTACGTCTGCATGCCCTTCGGCCTAAAAAATGCCGGAGCCACTTTCCCGAGGTTAATGAGGATAGCCCTTGGCGGGCAAATGGGGCGAAACACGGAAGCGTATGTCGATGACATCGTCGTGAAATCACGAGAAGGAAATACTCTGCTCGGAGACCTGGAAGAAACCTTCGCCAGCCTGCGCAAGGTGAACATCAAGCTCAACCCCGCCAAGTGCGTCTTTGGAGTACCTTCGGGCAAATTGCTGGGCTTCCTCGTGTCTCATCGGGGCATAGAGGCGAACCCAGACAAAATCAAGGCCATTGAAGGCATGCAACCTCCACGCAGGCTCAAGGACATGCAACGCCTGGCGGACTGCATGGCCTGCTTGGGTCGATTCTTCTCCAAGTTCGGCGAAAGAGCCCTGCCATTTTTCAAGATCATGAAAAGGACGGGCACCTTCAAGTGGACCCCTGAAGCTGAAAAAGCATTTGAGGGCTTGAAGAAGTACTTGGCCAGCCCACCTGTAATGGTCGCCCCAAGGCCTGGCGAGCACCTAAAGCTGTACTTGTCAGCTACCCAACAAACAACCAGTGCTGTTGTAACAGCCCAAGGTTTAAAACCTAAAAACCTCTATAATTTTTCCACTTTTGTGTAATTGCATCATGGCATTCATATCAACTTGCTACTATTATGTCAATTGCATCCAAACATTTTGAGTATGGCATATTTGTCAAGGAAGTTCCAAGAGTTCAACATGAGATAATTGCACTTGCTAAGAACAAACTATTTTGAATAATGGCATATTTGTCAAGGAAGTTCCAAGAGTTCCAAATATCATATTTGCATTGTCTCCAAATCATTAAAGTGGCAACTTATGGAAATATCAACAAAATGCCCTTTTTAACACCTATGAACAAAAGTGCGCCAAAACATTTTATTTTGAGGAGCCAATTTTTGTGGTGCCTCTACATGGTATGGGGAGGCTCCCTGAATTTTTTCAAATTTTTATAAAATGTTTAACTGGCTCAATTAAATCAAAACAGTGCACTGGTTTTAAAAGAAAGGAAAAAGGACCTGTTTGTGAGGAGTAATAAATCGGGCAGGGGGCTTTCTGCAAAAACTTCATCTTCTTCGGTGTAGCGACCGAGCGCGTCGTCCCCGTCGCACCCCGTCGCCGTGTCGACCTCCAGTGCACCGCGCCCGGACCCCCCTCTCCTCCTCTGCTGCCGCGAGTGGATAAGAACGCCACGGCCGCTGCTCTGCTCTCTCTCCCCCGATCTTCTCTCCCCTGTTTTCCCTCACGAGCCCGAACCCTAGCCATGGATGCCGAGCTCGCCGCCGGCGATTGAGTGCACCCCGCGACCAGCCAGGACCCCCACGAGCTCCGCCGCAGCTCCAGCTTCCTCCACGCCGAAGGAACCGTGCCGGGGAACGCGAAATCGACCGCGCCGTCCGCTTCTTCCCCGACTCCGGCCGCCGTGCCTCGAGCAAGCTCGCCGCTGTCCTCGACCTCCTCCCTCCCCTCCGAGCAGCCGCACGCGTCGAGGGTGAGATTGCGGTCCTAACGGACATCCCCGCTCGTCTCCTCTCCCCCTAGAACGCGTAGACGCCGTAGCTCGCCGCCGGCCGCCACTCGCCGTTGCTGCGCACCGCGCTCCGGCGACCTGTAGGTAGCGGCACCGCCCGTGTTTTGCTCCCCGTGCGCGCGCGCGTCGAACGCGCCCCACCGCGAGACCCCTGGCGCCGTAGAACGCCGAACGCGTGCACCTCGCCGCCGGCGACCACCACGGCCACGCGCGCCGGCGTGCGCTGACAGCCTGGGCCCACGCGCCAGTGGCCCAGCAAACGTCCCGCGCCGCGTCAGCGCCACCTGGCCCCTGGCCCCGCTCGTCAGTGGCTCGGGCTAGCTGCGCGCGCGGTGAAAAACGTCCAGCTAATTTCCTGCGATTTAATAAAAAGACAGAAATTGGCTAAAACTTCAAAAATTCATAACTTTCAAAATACTTATCCAAATTTAGCAAATAATATACCAAAATGCTCAGAAAAATAAAGGCTATCTAATAGAATGGTTTGCACTTCCATTACTGATACTTTATTTTTCTGTTTTGCTAAAATGAAGAAAGGGGTAGAAATAAAAAGGTGTAGTTTAAATTCATAATAAATTCCTCAAATTGCTAGAATTGTACCCTCTAAGTAAAAATGCTAATAAGCACTGGTTCTACCCATTCAAAATAATTTCAAGCATGTTACCTAAATTAAAATTGTAGGGGAACATGAAAACAAATAGGAGAATATAATTCCTATATCGTGAATCATTATTCCTAGCATCTCATTTAAATGTCATATAATTGTTATAATAATTCAGTGCATTAAAATGTCATACCATCATGTGTTTGCGCATTGCATATGAATTGCTGGTATTGATTGTGTTCTTTCCGGTGTTTTTAAACATCGATAGATCAAGGAACCGGGGTCTCGCCACATTACCCCGACGATCAGTATTACCCGCCTGTTGAGCAAGGCAAGCGTGATCCCCACCCTCTTGCATATCTTATCCTATTTTCCGCAAATTATTTTCTCCACTATAATATTGCATGCGGTTCCAAATGTCAATTTTGTTGGATTAGAGTATCCTATAGTTGCATTAAGTTCCCGATGCCATTACCTGTTTCCCTCCTATTATCCATAGGTTTGTATTGATAGCCTGAAATAATGCACTATGCTATGTTGTTGCTTAGCCATGCTTAGTTAACTGCTTAGTGGTCTGATGGATATTCATGTTGGGATCAGATGTGGAAATTCCGCGGATGATGGTGGAGAAATGGTGGTAATATTTAATAAAATGCTAAAAGGTGGGGATGAGAGGCCACATGGTATGTGGTGGGTTGTCTCGTTCTCGCCGCCTCAGTGCGAGTTCTCGCCTTCGAGCCAAGTTGAGCGTGCTACCATGCGTGGGCATATGGAACCTCATCGACCGACTAACTTGTGTCGGACTAGCCGGGGGTCCTCTAGTTTGGCTTTCCATTTGCGCGTGTGTTGAGATGGTGGCCAAGACTGAGATGAGGATGATGGTGGTAGGAAAATGAGTGGCCGCGGGCAGGGTGTTGGAGGCACTGAACTTGTCCTACGGTCACTGATGATCCTAGGTTAGTCCAAAGCGAGGTAAAGGTCGTAGCCGCTCCCACCCAGCCGGCTTTCCCCGGAAGAGAGCTAGTTGTACAGGCAATGGGCCGGACGGTACGCATGGATAAGGAGCTGGGAGGTCCCTCGGGAACCTGGCGCCTTTCACATTGTACACCCCCTGCAGGGATAAATCTTTTCGAAAAGCCGTGTCCACGGTTAAGGACGACTTGGTGACGAATTCAGGGATCATAGAATAACTTTAACGGAATGACTAAAAACTGGGTACTAAAGGTACCACTCACGATTGTAAGGTTGACTTCCTCGAGGGTGAGTCGGGGAGGTGCCTTGGTGGAACAGGTACAGTGGTGGATGATGAGAAAGTGAATCAAAAGAGAAAGAGTTACTTCTTACCCCTCTTCGAAAATATTCTGATAGTCGATGCCTTGGAGTCAAATTTTATGAACAAAATCAGCTTTACGCAAAACAGCCATGAAACCTTGAGAGCCAATCATGGAGCAATAATAGCTCAAAATCTTGTCGAGTTCGTCGAACTCACCCTTGTTTATTTTTGTTTCAGAGGAGGACTTTACCTACCCCGAAGGTGGGTTCTATATTGACATCGACGAGTAGTCTGGGGTTCCCGGGTGGCAGCCTGGGGCAACTAGGAACCAGCTGGCACGGGACTGTTTATCTGTAGGCCTCTTAGGCCATATTTGGATCTTGTTGTTTAGAACAACTTAATTTGCTTCCGCTTGATGTAATGATGGGTCTGTGACCTCTGATTGTAATATTTGCTATCTTTCTCTACTAAGAGTTGAACTCTATTATCTTGAGTCGTGGGGTCTGTCATGTGCCAGGTGTTCCGGTGTCTTAGTCTCTTTATTATACTTTGAGGGCTATGCTTTGGATATGGCATGATCGAAGGGTTGTGTTGCCGATGATCCATGCCGAGCACGCCTGCCGATGTTTACTCGGCCTGGGAGTGGTAACCCCAGTAACCTTCGATTATGTAGCATGACCACCGACACATATCATCACTGTATAATTTATGGATTGGGGCATTACAGCTGTCCTTGTGGTGGAAAGAGAGGAGCCTATACTTCACAAGAAGAGTGCAACCACCCCAAAGAAAAAGCCTCCTGATAAAGAGCTCGAAGAAGGGGCGGGCATGACAAGGCCCACGCCTGGCCCAAAGCCTCGAGAGGAGACCGTCCCGAGTCAACTGCTGCAAGAGGTTCATGCCGAAGGGACCGAGGAGCCTCAAAAGGCTAACACACTTGACGCCCAGGAGGAATGCTACGAGGCCAAGTTCCTTGAGGCCACGTCCCTCGAGGCCAAGTCCCTTGAGGCCAAGTCCCTCGAAGCCAAGTCCCTTGAGGCCAAGTCCCTTGAGGCCAAGCCCCTCGAGGCCAATATCCTCGAGGCCCAGGACTGACCCCTCGAAGCCAACCCCGTCGAGGGCCAAGCTGGGCCACCTCAGGCGAAAGACGCCAAGGAAACAGGAACTACCCTCGTCGAGCATCCAGTTTACTTCGTCAGCACAGTACTGCGTGATGCTCGCGAGCGGTACCCGATGCAGCAGAAGCTTCTCCTCGCACTCCTCATCGCCTCAAGAAAGCTGCGACACTACTTCCAGGGGAACCCCATCACGCTGGTAACCTCTTTCCCCCTGGAGCAAATTCTGCGCAACCCAAATGCAACAGATCGTGTCGCAGGATGGAACATCGAGCTAAAGCCATTCAATTTACGCTTCGATACCACAAGGGTAATCAAAGGAAGAGCACTGGCAGTCTTCGTCGCCGAATGTACTGATCCAACCCCTGAAGAGCCCTGGGAAGAAGAGCACGAGTCCTCTGGAGCAGCAATGCCCAGTTACTGGACCATGAAGTTCGATGGAGCTTTCGCTTGTCGACACGGTGGGGCAGGTGTAGTCCTGACCTCACCAAAATGCGACAAGTTGTATTATGCAGTCCAGCTGTGCTTCGGAATCGACAAGATATCCAACAACATCGCCGAGTATGAAGGGTTGCTTGCTGGCCTACGCGCCGCAATCGCCCTGGGCGTCAAGCATATACTCATAAAGGGCGACTCCCAGCTGCTCGTCAACTTATCCAACAAAAGCTACAAGGCAAAGGATGACCACATGGCCGCATACCTTGAAGAGGTCCGTAGGCTGGAGAAGAACTTCAGGGGAATGGAGCTCATGCTCATCCCAAGAAAAGAGAACCAAGAGGCTGATGACATCGCCAAGCGCGCATCAAAGAGGCAAGCCCAGCTGCCAGGTGTCTTTGAAGAAAGGCTCGTCAAGGCATCCATAAAGCAGCCCCACGAGGCCCTGCCCGCAAGCACAGACGAAGCGCTCCCGCCTCCACCTACAAGCGGAGCCCTAGGCTGCGGGCCCCCAACAGGGGAGCGTCTGTTGCTCACAGCGGTGCACCAAGAGGCAGGATGGATCGACGAAATCAAAGACTACCTCCACAAAGGGATCCTTCTCAAGGAGGATGTTGAAGCAGAGCGAATTGCCCGCCAAGCAAAATCGTACCAAATCCTCGAAGGAAATCTCTACCGCAAGCGCCCAAAGGGCATCGCGCTCAAGTGCGTCCCTCCTGAAGAAGGAAAACTACTGATTAAGGACATCCACAGTGGGGAATGCGGCCACCATTCGTGCGTCCGCACCCTCGCAGGAAAAGTCTTCAGGAGAGGCATCTACTGGCCTCAAGCGCTTTAAGATGCAACGGACATCATTCAAGCTTGTGAAGCCTGCCAATTCCACGCCAAGCAAATCCACCAACCGGCGCTGGGCCTACAAACCATTCCGCTTTCGTGGCCGTTTGCGGTCTGGGGACTGGACATCCTGGGACATTTCCCAACGGCGCAAGGTGGATATCGCTACCTCTTCGTGGCCATCGACAAGTTCACAAAATGGCCTGAAGTGGAGGCGACGCGTACAGTCACAGCAGGCACGGCGGTGAAATTCATCAGAGGCCTGGTCTGCCGCTTCGGAGTGCCTAACCGCATCATCATCGACAATGGCTCGCAATTCACAAGCGGCATCTTCAGAGCCTACTGCCAGAAAATGGGCATCAAGCTCTGCTTCGACTCAGTCGCCTATCCGCAAAGCAACGAACAGGCTGAGCGCGCGAACGCAGAGGTCCTCAAAGGCTTGAAGACTAGGACCTTCGATGTCCTCAAGGGCCACGGCAAGGGCTGGATCAATGAGCTACCCTCGGTGCTCTGGTCCATCCGTACCAAGCCAGCCAAGCCCACCGCGGAAACGTCGTTCGCACTCGTCTATGGAGCCAAAGCAGTCCTCCCCGCAGAGATAAAGCATGGATCCCCACGGGTCCTGGCCTTTAATGAGGACCAGCAAGAGGACCTCCACAACGACGACCTGCTGCTCCTTGAAGGGCTAAGAGGCCGCGCCGCTCTACGGGCGGCCAAGTACCAGCATTCCCTGAGGCGCTACCACAGCCGCAATGTGCGCTCGCGCACCCTGGAGGCAGGTGATCTCGTCCTCAGATGAATCCTCTCCAGGGAAGGCCTCCACAAGCTATCCCCGATGTGGGAAGGTCCCTATAAGGTCACCCACATCGCCAGGCCTGGCGCGGCTCGCCTCGAGACGGAAGACGGCGTCCCCGTCAAGAATCCATGGAACATCATGCATCTACGCAAGTTCTACCCGTGATCGTCATCACGTCAGGGCATTTAGCGAAAGAGGCAGCCCACGGCTCAACCTCCAAGCACCTTTTTGTCCCTCAAGGTTAAAATCTCAAGTCTTAAACCTCGCAAAACTTTGTATCCGCTAGGAACAAGTAAAATAAAAGAGTGATTATTGTCACGCCCGTGATCATTGTCACATCAAGACGTCAAGCGGACGAGGCAGCCTACGGCTCAACCTCTAAGCATTTTTCGTCTCTAGAGGTTAAAATGCCGAAAGGCTTAAACCTCCAAAAATATAGCTTTGTCTCCGAAAGGAACAAATGCCAAAGTGGTCATTGCCACACCCGTGATCATTGTCACGTCGAGAAAACAAAGCGGAAGAGGCAGCTTACGGCTCAACCTCCAAGCAATGTCGACTCTAGAGGTTAAAATGCCAAAAGGCTTAAACCTAAAACAAATGATTTGTCTCCTAAGGGAACAAACGCAACCGTGGTCATTGCCACGCACGTGATCATTGTCACGTCGAGACTCCTAGCGGACGAGGTAGCTTACGGCTCAACCTCCAAGCATTCTTGTCTCCGGAGATTAAAACGCCAACGGCTTAAACCTCCAAAGCCCCAAAGGCTTCACTCGAGGGAAAAACCCTCCGAGCTCTCAATTAAAACGAGCCACCTCAGGCCATTGAGAGTCTCAGCCACCACCAGGTGGTCCCCATGCCTCGACATGGTCAGAGCATTAACTTGGCAACCCCAAGCATAATGACTCAATCTCGTTCCTAAGTGAACTTAGCGCTTCGGTGCCGCTTAAAAAAACGTTTTTGGGGGGTTTTTATTTACGCATTACTATTGTTGAAGTGTGCGCTTATATCTCTCCACATGCGTACCTTGCGAGCGGGGGTTGAGTACGGTGCCAGTGCATCAAATGACACACCAGCAGCACTGCAAAATCCAAGAGTCCGAGCTCTGGCTAGAGGGCAATTCCCCCGCAAACAAGCCATCTCTACAGAGGACCTTGGTACTTACTCTCCTCGCAAGGAACGCCTGAGTGGACCTATAAGCGCGCACGATCCCTCGATCCGTGTTCCAGCGTTTGGGTTCGCCCCTCTAATACCTGCAGGAGAAAATTCCCCCACGAGCCCAAAGGGGCATCCGTGAGCTACCCCTCAAGTGGGCAACCTCGCCAGGCGAAGAGCCTCTCCAGGAGCGACCCCTCAAGTGGGCAACCTCGCCAGCAAAAATGCCTCCCCAGGAGCAACCCCTCAAGCGGGTAACCTCGCCAGGCAAGATGCCTCCCCAGGAGCAACCCCTCAAGCGGGCAACCTCGCCAGGCAAAAAACCTCCACAGAGTGAAAACCTCGAGAAGCTAAGTCTCGCACCCACGCTTTAAGAGCGTTATTCTTTCCCTATCGCGCGCTTCTGCCCCTCGAGCGACTTCGCTTTCCCTTATGCTTCATGGACTACTCGCACGTCTAAGGGGGGCACTTGCGCATCACGACTCAAGGCTCTTACCTCTCCTAGGCCTAAACTCCCCCCCCCCCCCGGCCTTGCGGAGTCTTTGCTCCCGCGGACCGTGGTGGCGGAGTCATGGTACGAAGGGATCGGACCTAATGACGCAGAGAACAAATAGACATGAAGATGAGTCCAAAGAGACCTCAAGAGGGGCAGACGGGCTCGAATTTAAACAGCAATTAAAGTATATTACAAGCCAAAAAGTCTTAAGATGTCTAAAAGCACACAACTGGTGCAGATGCAAACGCTCGCAAGCGCAATAGAGGATGGTTCAATGAGAAGCAGCACCGTCTTGGACCTCTTCCGCGGCGACCTCGTCAGCCTCGGCAAAGCAGGCCTCCTCCTCGCTGTCCTCCGGCGCAGCCTCCGCGCGCCTGAAGCGGTTGCAGAAGGCGTCCTTCACCTCGTGGAGGGAGCTTGAGACCCGATGTGCGTTTTCGCCCTGGGCGGCTTCGGTCACAGAACCCAGGTCGAAGCCTGGCGTGAGAAGCTTGAGGTTGGTGAAGATGCGGTCCACCACCACCCCCAAGAGTTGTCGACTCTCATCCTCGATCATCTCCCGAAGCTCCGCGACGGGACCCTCGAGCGCTAGGAAGATCTGTTCGAAGTAGACCAAGTACATGGCAACGTCGCCGCGGCCCCGGACGTCGGTGTGCGGCGCATCGGCTCCCAGCTGCGAAGCCAGCTCGTTGCCACGAGCGACCAGCGCCTCGAACATGCGCTCGCGCTGCTTCGTGAGTGCTCGAGCCGCGTTGGCGGAGTCCGAAGCCTCCGCCGCCCGCTGCATCGCCGGGGCCACTTGCTCCTCCACATCCTTGGCTAGGAAGTTGAGGTTGTGGACGGCCTCGGTGCGAGCCTCCTCCGCTCGGCGACACCCATCCTTGGCGCGAGTGAGGCGGGCCTCCAGCTTGGAGTTGGCCTTCTCAAGCTCGGCGATCTTCCAAGCGTCCGTGGCATGCTTGGCCTTGAAGCGGTCCTCTTGCGCCTGGGCCATATCGCGATACTTCTGAGAAGTGGACTTGCAGAACTGCTTCTCGCGCTCCGCGAGGGCGTCCTCCGCCTCCTTTTTCTTCTCGGTGAAGCGCCGCTCGAAGCGCTCGTAGGCCACTTTCTGGGCAGCGACGTTGTCCTCGTACTTCTGAGTCGCCTGGGCCAACTCGTTTTCTCGCTCCTCGAGGGCCTCGCGCTGAGCAGCCAGGTCCTCCTCCGCCTGGAGGCGCTGCTCCTCGCGCTGCTGCAGCCCCTTCTCCTTGAGGACCAGCTGCTGCTCGCGCTCGGGAAAGGCCTGGCGGTCCTTCTCCAGAGCGGCCGATGCGACCTGGTGGGTGGAGAGCAGCTGGGTCTCCAGCTGGCCCAGCTCGCGGCGCTTCTGCGCCAACGAGCCCTCCATCGCCTCGCGCTCCGCCCTGACCTCGCGCAGGAGCTTCGCCGCAGCGTCGCGTTCCGCCTGGAGGGGGTGAAGCAGCTCCACAGCGTCGCGGGTGTCCGCCTCGCGGGTCACCTTGGCGAAACTGATGGCCTCCTCGCGGGCGGCCTGCAGCGAGAAGTCTTCCAGCCGGTGCGCCTCGACCGCCTCGTGGAAGGACGCCCACGAGTTCGCCAGCTCCTTCTGTCGCTGAGCGAGCCATATGTCCAAGCCCTCCAGGGACTCCCTCACGAGGCTAAAGGCAGCCTCGCGACGCCCCGCGCTACAGTCCCAGCCACGGAGCACCAGGTCTTGGCTCGCAGAAGTGCCGGCCTCAGCGTCGAGTCCCGCAGGTCCGACCTCGGGAAGGACAGGGGGGCTGGCTTGAGCCCCGCCGGAGCTCATGTCCGCGCCCCCTTCAGGCCCGGCAGCCGTGAGGTGCTCCTCGCCTCTAGCCTGGCGCGGAGAAGAGGAGGAACCATCCCCGGCAGACGCGCCCGCTCCCGCCGGCGCCTCGAAGGCCTCCATCACGGGCTGCGCAGAGGCGTTGGGCACAGACGACGCAGCAGGCACACCCGAAGGAGTCGACACGCGCGGCGGCGTCGGCTCGCGTGGCGGAGTGGCCTCGCGCGGAGGCGTGGCCGCACGTGGCGGAGTGACCTCGCGCGGAGGCGTAGCCGCGCGAGGCGGAGTGGCTGCACGAGGTGGCGCAGAAGTCCTCGCCTCCGAGCCCTCCACCAAGGGAGACTCGCGCGGTGATGCAGGAGCGTCTGGGCCTACAGCGCTCTCCTTCTCAGGTGGACCATCCGCCCCCGCGAGGGGCGCCGTCGTTTCTACTTGAGGGGCCTCCTCAAGGGGGACCGTTGGGGCCGCCCCCTCAGGCCTCGCGGCCCCGTCAGTCACGGCCCCTGCCGTGGCGGTCTTCACCTCGGACGCCTTGCAGAGCCGGCGGCACTTGGCAAGCAGGTCCGCTGTCAAGAGCGCAAGGAAAAACTTCAGCAAAAGATGAGGTGGAATTAGAAACCAAAAGGGCAAATGACCCTACGACGTGTAAACTCACCTTGGAGGGGGAGCGCCGGCGTCGACCCACACAAGGCCTGACGAGCGCCATGAGGGGAAGGGCTTGGCAGCAGGCCTCGCGGGGGGCGCCTCCGCTTTCCTATTGGAAGGGACGTCAGAGGGCCTCGCCCCTGGGTGGTCCACGGCGGCCTTGGTGTGAAGCCCGCACCTCCTCGGAGAGCCCTCCGCGTCTGAGGCCTCCCCTTCCTCAGCTTCCTCCTCCTCGGGGCGCGAGGGCGCCACCACGAAGGCATCTTCGTCGCCTGACGAGACATCGCGAATCTCATCAGCAAGGGGCCCAGCCCTAGAAGAGGAGACCTCCCCAGCTGTGGCTTCCTCCTCGCCCAGGCCAGCTCCGGAAGCCGAGGGAGAATCGGCCCCCTCCGCTCCCCGCGGGGCCGGCAGCGGCACGTCAGAGTCCGCCGGGCCTGTCGGGGAGAACGAGGGCATCCCCTCCAGGCGGGCCATGCGCTCCGTCAGGTTGTACTGATGAAGGGGCCGGAGCGCCGCGCGGACCTCATCCGCAGGGAGCACGGAGGGGTTGACGAAGAGCGCGGAGAGAATGTTGTCGACGACGTCCTTGTCGTTGTCATCGACGTGGAGCCGCATCTTGTCGTTCGGCCCCGAGTACATCCACATGGGGACCGAGTGAGCTTGGAGGGGCGCGATGCGGCGGGTCACAAAGTCCGCCACGACCATCTGCCCTGTGAGGCCCTCCTCGCGAAGGAAACTCAGGTGCCCCATTAGGCTCGCGTTCTTGGCGCCGTCGAAGATAGCCTTGCCCCAGTGGGAGTTCTTCACCGGAGGCTCGTCGGGGACCTCGAGGAAGGCGCAGGGACGCTCCACCCCGACGAAGAACCACTTCTGGCGGAAGTCGTCTACCTTCTTCGTCACGGACGTGATGGCCTTGCCCTCGCTCCAAGACATGGGGATGTAGACACCCCCCATGCCGTCGACGATGCGGAACGAGACACACCCGGAGCGCTCGTTCTTCGCCGTGTTCCGGAGCGCGTAGAAGCACCGGAACAACCCCACCGTGGGCTTCAGGCCCAGGTACGCCTCGCAGAGGTAGGCGAAGACGGCGAGGATGAGGACGGAGTTGGGATGCAGGTGCAGCAGCTGCACCTGGTAGAACGCCAGCACCGCCTCCAGGAACGGAGAGAAGGGCGGCACCAGTCCTGCAGCCAGGCAGTGCTGGAAGACCGGGAAAATCCCCGCGGGCGCTTCCCGTGCGCCGCGGGCTTCAGGGCGGTGGCGCCGTGCTCGTTCGTCCGATCCGCCACCAGGTATCGTACTTTGGAGAGCGCCCTCTCGTTGACGCGAACGCCGAGCAGCGCCCCGCCCATCACAGTCTCCGCGGCCTCCGCCTGGGAGGAGGACCCCGCGGCGGCCTTGCCTTTGCTCTTGAGAGGACTCATGGTCTCGGGTGCGGAGGCGGAAGGAGTCGGAGAACAGGAACTCGCGGGAAAGCGCGGAGGCGGAGAGCTCTGTGGAGCGTAATTTTCTGCGAGGAGTTGGAAACGGTAACGGCTCCCTACCGCGGCGCTCAGGCTTTATGTCCTCTCCGAGAGCAGTTACCGGGACGTGGTGGGACCCCCCATGACTCACGCCCCAGATCGTGCAAAGCCGTTAGTCGTTCAAGTGCCGCGTGGCTCGGGCCGGCTAGGCACTAAGGGCCCACGACGCTTCGCCTAAGCCCATGGGCTCAGTCGTGCCCATCATGGGCCCGGGGGCTACTATCGGCCAAGTGCGAACTGGGGTATCAAGAGCCCATTCCCCCCAGGTGTCGCTCGCGGGCCAGACGGACGAAACGACTAAAGACTAGGCGTCACCGCCTGACAGGACCCTCGAGAGGCGATCCCCTCGAGGGCCTGAAGAGGGAGCGAGGGCCTCAAGGGACCCCTCGCCTCAGGGGATCCTCCCCGTCAAGGAACCAACCCGCCTGAGGGAAGTCTGGCAGGAATCTCCCCTCAGGCCTGGAGGGAAACGTCGTCGCCAAGGAATCCCGACAGAGCGCACGTGACCTCTGCCTCGCCCGTACAGAGGCGCTCACACCCCCGTCGATGTCCCTGGCGATAAAGCGGTCAACAAACCTGCGCCGCCTGCTGGACAGCTGTGAGGACCTGCTACTCTGACGATAAAGCAGGTGGACGGCGCAACCCTCCAACGGAGATCGTCATCGTGGGCTCCACCTCAGAGACTGCCCGCTCTGCGGGCGGTACAAGCGCGGTCGGCCGCCTGTCGGCCACGGCGCCACCTTTATCAACAATGGACCGAGTCCATGGACGAATGGAGCACGGTGGACTCGTGCTCCGCCCCGCCACTGGCAAGTGGGAGCCACCTTGAAGGCCAAGCCGAAGAAGAAGGCCCGATGCGCCTATAAAAGGGGGAAGACCCCCATCGTAGCAAGGGTCGGCTCTTTGCGTGCAAAACTCCCTTGTAAACCCTAGCAGCTCTGGTTAGGTTAGCTTCTGGCTGGAGGAGGAAGAAGATCATCGCTTCCCTCCCCAGGCAAGAACTGCCTCAAGGGGGCTTCCGGCAAGCTCAATTGTACTGTAACCTCCCACATATAATACAGACATGCAGGAGTAGCGGTCTTACCTCCTCACGAGGGCCGTGAACCTGGGTAAAGGACGGTGTTTTCCCTTGGTCGGGTGTGCGTCTTCTTCGGGTCCGGCGAGCAACGTCGCGGAGCCACTTGAGGGTTTAGACCTCCGCGTTCAATCCCCTTTCGAACTACACTTCAGGAAGTGACTACCCCCGATTCCCGGGAGTCATAACCCGACAACATCCAGAACGGCCACCTGGAGGGCGTGCAAGGCTTGCCCGCTGCGGCTAGGGCCAGCAGCGTGCAAGTCTTCCACGACCTCGGACGCGTCGGCAGCAATCCAGGCCTGGTTATAGTCTTCAACCGCGCATAAGCCGGTTACGGTGGACGCACTCGCCGCGGCGACCTCCTGAGATCCTGAGGACACAAAGGTGCTTACGGACGCTCGCATGGCCTGGAAAGCGGCTGTGGGGATCTCGACAGGAGGTGGTGGTAGCCCGGAATGCTTATCCGGAGCAGAGGAACCTTTGTTCAGAACCAAGTCCTGAGAGGAAGACTTGGGAGGAGCGTTGGGTTTGGCGATGACGCTCTTCTAACCCGATCCCTGGTTGCGCTGTTTCCCGGGTTGGAGATCCGCTTGCCGCGCAGGCTGAGTGCTGGACTGCCTCGGCGGTGGAGTCTTCCGGGTACCCACCCGGGCAGGGGCTCGGGGTACAACCTGATAAGGAGGGCTTGGTACATCCGCTTCGAGGGGCAGAGACGATACTGGGCGAGGTGTGTCCAGAAGGACAGTATCTTTGGCGCCCGAGGTCGCCCCAGCCGGGGTCTCGGTCACCACTTGGTGCTCACCCGGAGTCCTCGTGTCGGTGGCAGCACGGGTTGTAGGGACCTCGGTCGGGGCAGGACCGGAATCAGGTTGACCGGCATCCTGTGCTCCGCGCCGAGGTGGAGAAGGAGCAGCCTGGGATGGACTGGGAGACCTGGATCCCGGAGGACGGGAACCGGCAGACGGCGGTACGTTGAGAGCCGCTCTGCAATAAAAAGGCATGTCAGAAAGGACCTCGGGAGAAACCGAGATAGAACCACTCGAGGGAGAATGTCATTCCCGGAGGACACGGTGGGAGGACCTCTCCTCCGCCGGGAAGGCTTATCGCCCGGCTGCTTGGTGATCCGGGTCTTCTTGGTGGGTGCGCCCGAGCCACCGGCATGTGCGGTATAGGACCCCGCGCGCTTCGTGCCAGCTGTAGGTCCCGGAACCACTGGCAGGGCGTATTGGAGAGGATGGGCATCAATTACATCGAGTATTTGGCAATCATCGTCATCATCTTCATCAGATTCGATGGAGATAGCCTCTAGAGCTGAAGTCTTACCCGGAGCGGCAGCACGAGCTAGGGGAATCGAGAGGTGATCCTCGCCATCAGGATCCTCTTCCGGCATCTTTCGGGCACCGGGAGGTTGGGAGCAAACTCGTTATCTTGGTGCATCATATTTTGTTCGATTTGTCGCTCGAACAACTGCAAAAAAGGAGGGAGGTCAACAAGAAATAAAGGTTGTAAATTATGGTAGCCGGTATAGAAAAGATGTCGGTGACATCCGGGTTGCACACCTCCTCCAACGGTTTCCTCCGAGTGGCCGAAGGCAGTCCCCATGACCAATTCTCCGACATCTTTGTCCGGGCAATAGCTCGTACACGGCGGTAAACCGCAGCTTTATCTAGAGGGAAAAAACTGGTGCGAGTCGGGTCATACAGACCATACAT
Organism: Poa annua; assembly: GCA_026929855.1. Taxonomy (NCBI): domain Eukaryota; kingdom Viridiplantae; phylum Streptophyta; class Magnoliopsida; order Poales; family Poaceae; genus Poa; species Poa annua. Next base: position 15,728,485 of record CM049431.1, read on the forward strand.
AAAGCAGATCTTGTGTACCCGGGTTTGAAGAGGACAAACCCGGCGAGCTATGAAGGTCCGAAGGAGATCATCCCCCGTCATCTCCTCCGTGAGGACGGTCAGGACATCGTGCATCCTTTCGACCTCCTCGGAGTCCGACATCTGGCTCCAGAGCTCAAAGTCGCGAGGAGGGCCCATGACGAACTCGGGCAGGTTAATGAAATACGGAGCGGAGGAACTCGGAGAGTCTCCCGAGACCACCCGGTTGCGCACGTAGAAGAAACTACGCTGCCACTTCCGGCAAGACTCCAGCCCTTGAATCTTGGGGATCCGGAGTCGGGGCGGGGGATAATGGTATCAGCCCCGCAGTCGACCAAGTCCTTCACTTTTTGGTCGGGGTTGGGGATGACTTTTCGGCGGAGAAGAAAGTACTTGCTTCACAGGTCCATGAAGGGCCAAACGCCGAGATACCCCTCCCCGTACGAAGCGAAGCAGGATAGGGTCATGATGGCATTGGCGGGGAGGTGATGTGGTTGGAGATCGTAAGTGTCCAGGAACTCGCGGAAGAATGGGCTAGTCGGAGGCCCAAACCCGTGCTCGAAGTGCTTGAGGAATACTACCCGCTCGCCGGGTTGGGGCTCCGGCTCAACTTCGCCGGTCGGAAGTCGGCTTTCCACTTGAGGTGGAATCCGGTGGGTTCGATATAGCCAATCGAGATCCCCCTGGTGGGTCTCAGATCCGTCCCAGCATCCTCTGACACTTTCGTCACCCATCTCGGACGGTCCGGAGGACATATCCGAGCTAGTCTACAGGCGCAAGGTCCGGTTAGTCGGGTTAGCATGTCGGTAATGGGAGAACCCGGTTAAAAACTATCCCCGTGGACCGACATCCTAACGAATAGATCTACCGTGGCAAAACAATTGGAAGATAATCAAAGAAAAAATCGTGGTGCAAAGTTATGCTAGAGGCTCCGAACACAGGCAGGAATGTTGCGAGCATGGGCAGCGCGGAAAGAATCGTCTTCAATATGCGGCTACCACGAATCATTCCTAGTGCCTACAAACAAGGATCTACCGGGAGAAAGCTAGGCATCTCACGGATGATCACAAAGAGCTTCCGATGAACAAGAACTACCATCGTCGGGATTCGGTCGATCGGAAGAGATTAAAAGACTTACCGAAGGAGAAGAAGGTGCCGCAGCACGGGAATGGCGTAGCCCAATGACGGAGAGCTCCGGCGACGGGCTGCGGCGGCGATACTCGGGCTACGGGCGCGACGGCGGCGGAGTGCTCGGGACGGTTGCGGGGAAAACGGAAGATCGGGGAAGAAAGGGGATGACTTCTCCGCTCCCCTATTTATGGGGAGCTCCGGAGCGGTTTCCGAGTTTCCCGCCCACGATCTCCCAAATCGTGGGTGGGATCTGCGTGTGCCGAACGACACATGGCGTCCCGCAGAGCATTCCTCCCGGCCACACCGGAGGCCACACGAACCCAATGGTTGGGCTTCGGATCGAGTGCGGATCCCGGCTCGCGAACCCGAGCGGCATCGCACTAAGTCAAGAAGCACTTGAGTGTTTATCTATTGTGACAAGACCCCGGGTGGGACCCCCTAACAGAGGAACTTTGTCCGGGTGTAACGAGGTACGAGTCGTCATGTCGAGATCCGGGTGGGAATCTGGAAATGCTAAGTCTCACCCCCCGGATAGGTCTTCCTGGCTAGAGGGATCCCGGAGGTGGAATGTCGATGTAAAGACATCCCGGTCTCAAGGGCGAGAGCTATTTTTGGCTTCTTAATTGATTTCCTTCTTCAAGCTGATCCCGCACATCGTCTTAAGTTGCTGCACAGCACCAGCTTCGGGGACTAGTGTCGGGGGGCTGCCCCCCAGGTAGGGCAGATCCCGGTACAGATTGGCAGTTCGGCAACGGGAATGGGCCTTTGGGGACGAGCAAGAGCTGTCCCGTGGTGCGCCGAAGGGGTAACTTGGCCTTTCGAGAATGGTTGGGCCCAAAGTGTCCCTTGGAGAGCGCAAGGGTCATCTCTGGAAGCTATAAATAGGCCCCTGGACCTTCTGAGCAGCATAAGCACCAGCGGGTGGTTCCTCTAAGAACTAGCTTCTCGAAGATGTCTTTGGTAACAACCTAAGACATCTTCGAGAGGCTAGGCCTAGAGACACTCATCCTGAATTGTAATCCGGAGCAGGGGTGGAACTCGGGCTCAACCGGGAGGGCTCTTGGGCTTCTCGGTATGTCGGAGTCCCCCGGAGAGATCCCGGGGAGAGGAGAACCTGGAGGATCCGGATGAGCTTCCCGGGTAGATACTAACCGGCTTACCTATCTCGGTCCTAGCAAATTATCTTTGGTGTGCAGGAAGGACATGACGAACTGAATAAGGAGGAGACCGACATGGGGGCATGTCGGTCGGAAGTCAGAGGTCTGGTGCAGGCTTTCCGCCTGTCACGGGGGGAAGTCCCATTTCCCCTGACACGGAAGCATGCTCACCTCCCGTCTGGCACGGGAGCGTGTCAGCCGGTACGATGGCGCTACGACAAGATCGGACATGCCTAGCCCGGCAATCCGGAAAAGGCTACCAGGCATGGGCGAAGACATGTCTTGTCTCTGACAGAGGGACAATGATGGTCCAGGACGGCGCCTGCAGTCCTTGCCGGAATGATGACGGCAGGGCTATACCGGATAGCATGGCGGCTAGGTCGCACTAGCCGGTGTCGACATAACCGGTAGCCCTGTCCAGTGGGACCGTGCCGGATTAGGGTTTCCGGCCCTCCCGGCCGGAACTCTATAAAAGGCGCTATAACTCCTTCGGTGGGGGAGAGACCAACTTGAGGGCCAAAACTATAGTCTCATTTACTCCTTGTGCATTTACTCCCTCCCCTTCTCTAGTTCATCTTGTTCTTCACTAAAAGCGCTCGAGGAGCATGTTGTAGATCTTGTGCCACACTTATATTGAGAGGAAAGGCAGGAGTAGAGGTGTTACCTCCTCACGAGGGCCCCGAACCTGGGTACATCGTGTGTGTGGCTTCGCCTTCGTGCATTTGTTTGTGTTTGTTAGATCTTGTAGTGTGTTCTCCGGTGATCTTGTTCATTCCGGCACCGCCTACCGTGTGAGCTCTTCAGCTCACTAGCCCTCCCCGGATCCACCAGGGTCCATCGTCCCCACACATTAGCCATCCTATGGCATCTGCCGTGACACCACCACGACAGCTAACAAAATCCGAATAGACTTTAGCATTGCTAGCGGTGAAAAAGTTTCATCGTAGTCAATCCCGGCCTTGCGCCCTTCGGGAATCTCCATCAAAGTCCATACTTTGTTATCATACATGGATCCTATTTCGGATTTCATGGCTTCTAGCCATTTCTCGGACTCTAGACTCGCCATAGCCTCCTTGTAGTTCGTAGGTTCGCCTGGTTCAATTAACATGACGGTGCAAACTAGGTTGCCATAGCATTCTGGTGCGATACGAGATTTACCAGACCTACGAGGTAGAATACTTTCCTCGACAGTTTCTCCCACTCCATCTGTGGAGGACGTTTACGGAACAGCTTTTGTTGCGTCACTCGGAATTTCGAGTTCAGGATCAACGATCTCGTCGAGGTCTACCTTCCTCCCACTTACTCCTTTTGCGAGAAACTCCTTCTCAAGAAAGGTACCGGTCTTCGTGACAAACGTTTTGCCCTCAGCTTGGTTGTAGAAGGTGTATCCTACGGTTTCCCGTGGATATCCTACAAAGATGACTTTCTCCGATTTCGGTTCGAGTTTGTCAGGCTGTAGTTTCTTAACATACGCCTCACAACCCCAGACCTTCGGAAACGATAACTTAGGCTTCTTGCCATACCATAACTCATACGGTGTCGTTTCTACGGATTTGGACGGAGCCCTATTTAAAATGAATGTGGATGTTTCTAACGCATAACCCCAGAAGGATACGGGAAAATCGGTAAGAGACATCATAGACCGGACGCTATCTAGTACGATTATGTCGCTCGGACACGTCGTTACGTTGCGGTGTTCCAGCAGGCGTAAGCTGCGGCACGATGCCACAGGACTTCAGATGTGTGCCAAACTCAAAACTCAAATACTCGCCACCACGATCGGAGCGGAGGTGCTTGATTTTCTTGTTATGCTGATTTTCAACTTCACTTTGAAATTCTTTGAACTTTTCAAATGTTTCTGACTTGTGTTTCATCAAATAGATATAACCGTATCTACTCAAGTCATCGGTGAAGATGACAAAGTAACGATAACCATTGCGTGTCGACACACTCATTAGTCCACACACATCTGTATGTATGACTCCCAACAAGGCCGACGCCCGTTCACTGAAACCTTTGAAAGGTGTGTTGGTCATTTTGCCCATGAGGCATGGTTCGCACGTATCGAGGGATCCAAAATCAAACGAGTCCAAAAGTCCATCGGCATGGAGTTTCTTCATGCGCTTTACACCAATATGACGGAGACGGCAATGCCACATATACATGGCGGTATCATCACTACACTTAATCCTTTTGGCAGCTATGTTATGGATGTGAGTACTACCATCGAGATTCAACAAGAATAAACCATTACTCTCGGGAGCATCAACATAAAAGATATCATTCAACGAAATAGCACAACCACTTGATACCGAATTGAATGAATATCCGTCTTGCAACAAGCAAGAACCACTGATAATGTTTACACTCAAGGACGGTACCAAATAACACTTATTTAAAACCAAAACTAATACCGAGTGTTGATGTAGAGGGAGTGTGCCAACAGCCACCACGTCAACTCTTGATCCGTTGCCGACGCGCATCGTCACCTCGTCCTTAGCCAGGCGCCTCTTATTCTGCAACTCCTCCTGAGAGTTACAAATATGAACAACAGAACCAGTATCAAATACCCAAGTGTTGCTACGGGCGGATGTAAGGTACACATCTATAACATGTATATCGAATATACCTGTCTCTTTGGCGACTATTTTGCCAGCTTTCTTGTCCTCCAGGTACTTGGGGCAGTTACGCTCAGGTGATCTGATGGTCACCACCAACTTCTCCATCTTGATTTCTAATTCGGCCACTTCGAGCATCTTCAGAATTTCCGACAGGGGTTTTGACGTCCCTTTCATGCTGTAATCCACGATGGCGTTCTTATAGCTAGGGGGCAGAGATATCAGCACCCTATCAATAACCAGCTCTTCTGGGATCACATTTTCCAGATCACTCAGGAGCTGAACGAAACCAAATATTTTGGCTAAGTGCTCACTTATATTGTCGTGCTCTTCCATCTGGGCTGAGAAGAAAATCTTGGTAGCTTCAAACATCTCAGCCATTACTTGTCGTGCAAAAACAACCATGAGTTCAGTGATTATCTCATAAGCACTCTTGTTCTCGAAATGGTTTTGCAGGTCAACCTCCATGGCAAAGAGCATGCCACTCTGGACATAAGAAGAAATCTCCGCATTAACCTCATGCACAATCCTATCAGTTTCTGAGGCGGTGTTTGGTAGATCACCTAAGAGGGCTTAAAGGATGTAAACCACCTTGTGGGTTTCAAGAAGGGACTTCATATCGCGGAACCAGGACATGAAGTTAGACCCCTTGGTCTTAAGCTTTTCTTTCTCAAGGAACAGACCTAGGTTAAACAAGGGGCGAGACATCTACAATGGAATTTGCAACAACATAAGACTTTGTTCATAAAAATTTGAGTTACAATATTTTAGAAAATAACTACCAGAACTCCCACTCAAACGAACATCTCTCCTGGTCGTTTTAGCGATTACACGACCCCCATCCATTGCGCAACCCCTCATCGTCAGAGCCGGCAACACAAATTCAAGGGTGGACAACGAATTGTCGATCACAACAACTATGTGACTCATGCTCGACCTTTCGGCCTCCATGTTTCGAGGCCATATCTGCATATGCTAGGCTTGCCACAATAACCTTCAACGAACACGCGTGCAACATGGCTTACACCCACTGTATGCGAACAATGAAATGTCTGACACCCGATCATTAAGGCCTGCCTCATAACGTAGAACTTTCTTGGTGGTGCACGTCGAAGGAAGAACACTAGTGGTATTTTTGAAGGGATCATCTTATATAACTACCGCCGTGTAACTAATATATACTAATATATATTCACACAATATAAGATGCACTCAAAACATCAAATGTAATGCGATGTGATATAGTCCATTGTGCCATGGTCTTCTTGGCGCCCATAGTTCATAAACAATTTAATAAACCTACCTTGACCATATCACATTGCCCCTGCAAAATAAAGTTAGACCCTTTCTACTTTATCTTTTGCATATTTTACGTGGTTGGGGCTTTAGTAAAAAGAACCGCTTCTTACCTACGTACTTATGACCACAACAACGATCCAATAATTGCATGTTTAAGCATCCCTTTCGGGCCCTCCGTTGAAAGCCAACTAAGGAGAGAGAGAGACAGACACCCGCCAGCCACAGATACGGTACAAGTCGTATGTCAGTAGTGGAACCAGTCTCGTGTAAGCATACGCGTAAAGTCAGTCTGGGCCGCTTTATCAACTCGAGGTCGCTGGAATCACAAGTGCACGCTATAGGGTAGCAAATAACAAGAACGGTGCCCCCGTGAAGAATCACGGGTTCTAACAGCGTACAGCTATATCTACGATAGATCGGCTATGATACCACTGAAGGGGATCGTAGGCAGAAAACAAAAAAATTCCTAGCAACGGTATCCTTAAACTAGCCAAGATCTATACTATGCAGATATAGAAGTACAACGGAGATCGGAATACATACCCTTGTAGACCAAAAGCGGAGATTATGTTCCCACACAAACGTTGACGATGAAGACCGACGAAGCCGACCTCAAGGTCGTGTAGTGGAAGTAGACCTCCCAGCACTGTTAGCGCGGCACCTCGCAGGGCGTTACACACGTACGGTGGAGACGACGACCTCCGAAGCTCCAGTCCAGGACGAGCTGCGGAAGACTTGGACCGGAACACCAGCAGCGCGGCAGCGGGCTATAGTGGAGAGACCTCCTCTCTTCTCGGCGCAACTCCGACAAAGGGAATCACAAAATCGAGAGAGAAAGAAGAAATTAATTGGTGAATTAAAAGGAGAGGGGTGCACCTCTATATAAAGGCTCCCGGGGGGAGCCAACCTTGCCAGTCAGGCAATGTGGGACAATTCCCACATGCCTGGTTCGGCTATGGCTGGTGCGTCGGCCTTGGTGGGCCCCATTTTGCCCACCTAGGCAGGCCAAGCCTCCCCCACCGAATTCCCTTGTGGATTTTCCCCCCATGGGTCTTCTTTCAACCAGAAGGGCCATTTAGGAAAATCAGCCTAAATAAATTCGAAATAAATATATAAAATCAGATCTAAACATTAATTACACTAATTAATATCAAACATATTATATATAATTTATTCTAGCTCCGAAAACTATTTCGTCGTTGCCCGATCTCCATTGGACCATTCCCGGGACGTTCCCGGGGATCTCTTTCCTTTCCGGTTGTCTTGTCGAAACCCCTTAAGTGTGTTACCCTAGCGGTTCAATATAATAACAGACATGATCGAGACCCCTCTCCGATCAATGATTAACTCGTAGGCCTGGACCCCATGAATTAACCCATGTGATATAACGAATGACTCTCATCTATCAAACCTGAACGTTAAGTCTTAACCTTTTTCCATAGCGATACTTAGCGTGTCCGAGCATCGTTCATAGATATCTCCATACCTAGCTGACCTCGTTACCGACAACACTATCTTCTACTCGTCTATGATTTCATGTCTACGTGACCTGGTCACATGCTTGCAAGCTCATTGGAAATAATCTGACCGAGTGGGCCCTAGAGTATCTATCCTGCTATGCGGACTAGCAAATCCCGCTCTTGACCCTCGTCTCAACTACTCCCTTCCGATACCCAAAAGTATCACCGTTATTGTCATACTATATAAGATACGACGTTTGGTACGATCAAAGTATCTTCCAGGAATAACAATAAGAGTTGATCTCACGGTCAAAGACGTAATGAAGTTAGACCCCTTGGTCTTAAGCTTTTCTTTCTCAAGGAACAGACCTAGGTTAAACAAGGGGCGAGACATCTACAATGGAATTTGCAACAACATAAGACTTTGTTCATAAAAATTTGAGTTACAATATTTTAGAAAATAACTACCAGAACTCCCACTCAAACGAACATCTCTCCTGGTCATTTTAGCGATTACACGACCCCCATCCATTGCGCAACCCCTCATCGTCAGAGCCGGCAACACAAATTCAAGGGTGGACAACGAATTGTCGATCACAACAACTATGTGACTCATGCTCGACCTTTCGGCCTCCATGTTTCGAGGCCATATCTGCATATGCTAGGCTTGCCACAATAACCTTCAACGAACACGCGTGCAACATGGCTTACACCCACTGTATGCGAACAATGAAATGTCTGACACCCGATCATTAAGGCCTGCCTCATAACGTAGAACTTTCTTGGTGGTGCACGTCGAAGGAAGAACACTAGTGGTATTTTTGAAGGGATCATCTTATATAACTACCGCCGTGTAACTAATATATACTAATATATATTCACAAAATATAAGATGCACTCAAAACATCAAATGTAATGCGATGTGATATAGTCCATTGCGCCATGGTCTTCTTGGCGCCCATAGTTCATAAACAATTTAATAAACCTACCTTAACCATATCACATTGCCCCTGCAAAATAAAGTTAGACCCTTTCTACTTTATCTTTTGCATATTTTACGTGGTTGGGGCTTTAGTAAAAAGAACCGCTTCTTACCTACGTACTTATGACCACAACAACGATCCAATAATTGCATGTTTAAGCATCCCTTTCGGGCCCTCCGTTGAAAGCCAACTAAGGAGAGAGAGAGACAGACACCCGCCAGCCACAGATACGGTACAAGTCGTATGTCAGTAGTGGAACCAGTCTCGTGTAAGCATACGCGTAAAGTCAGTCCGGGCCGCTTCATCAACTCGAGGTCGTTGGAATCACAAGTGCACGCTATAGGGTAGCAAATAACAGGAACGGTGCCCCCTTGAAGAATCACGGGTTCTAACAGCGTACAGCTATATCTACGATAGATCGGCTCTGATACCACTGAAGGGGATCGTAGGCAGAAAACAAAAAAAATCCTAGCAACGGTATCCTTAAACTAGCCAAGATCTATACTATGCAGATATAGAAGTACAACGGAGATCGGAATACATACCCTTGTAGACCGAAAGCGGAGATTATGTTCCCACACGAACGTTGACGATGAAGACCGACGAAGCCGACCTCAAGGTCGTGTAGTGGAAGTAGACCTCCCAGCACCGTTAGCGCGGCACCTCGCAGGGCGTTACACACGTACGGTGGAGACGACGACCTCCGAAGCTCCAGTCCAGGACGAGCTGCGGAAGACTTGGACCGGAACACCAGCAGCGCTGCAGCGGGCTATGGTGGAGAGACCTCCTCTCTTCTCGGCGCAACTCCGACAAAGGGAATCACGAAATCGAGAGAGAAAGAAGAAATTAATTGGTGAATTAAAAGGAGAGGGGTGCACCTCTATATAAAGGCTCCCGGGGGGAGCCAACCTTGTCAGTCAGGCAATGTGGGAAAATTCCCACATGCCTGGTGCGGCTATGGCTGGTGCGCCGGCCTTGGTGGGCCCCATTTTGCCCACCTAGGCCGGCCAAGCCTCCCCCACCGAATTCCCTTGTGGATTTTCCCCCCATGGGTCTTCTTTCAACCAGAAGGGCCATTTAGGAAAATCAGCCTAAATAAATTCGAAATAAATATATAAAATCAGATCTAAACATTAATTACACTAATTAATATCAAACATATTATATATAATTTATTCTAGCTCCGAAAACTATTTCGTCGCTGCCCGATCTCCATTGGACCATTCCCGGGACGTTCCCGGGGATCTCTTTCCTTTCCGGTTCTCTTGTCGAAACCCCTTAAGTGTGTAACCCTAGCGGTTCAATATAATAACAGACATGATCGAGACCCCTCTCCGATCAATGATTAACTCGTAGGCCTGGACCCCATGAATTAACCCATGGGATATAACGAATGACTCTCATCTATCAAACCTGAACGTTAAGTCTTAACCTTTTTCCATAGCGATACTTAGCGTGTCCGAGCATCGTTCATAGATATCTCCATACCTAGCTGACCTCGTTACCGACAACACTATCTTCTACTCGTCTATGACCCCGTTCACCCGAGACCTGGTCTACCTATAAAGGCCAGGAGGGTTGCTCGTCCAAGGGACACGCTGATAGCCGCCACCATAAACCCTAGCGAGATCGCAATATCGCCATTGTAATCGCTACTCGTCATCAATACCAGACAAGCAGGAAGTAGGGTGTTATCCTCCGGTAGCATGAACCTGGGTAAACTCCCCGCTTGTCAGCCGTCGTGATCACCACGCTTCTCTCTCTCCCCCTCAATCAACCCGGGGTGGACAACCCAGGGATTTGTCGAGTTACACCCTCGTCAACGGTGGATCAAAACACGGCGACGACCATACCTGGGCGGCGCTGCGGGCGGGCGTGCACGTCCGTGCGTGCGGGGTGTGTGTGTGTGTGCGGCACAAGAGTTCAAGGGGCGAAGCACAGGGCCAAAAGGTTGGAGCTTGGAGCTTCTCGCTACGGCGTTCGTGGCGGCCGGAAGTGGAGCAGACACGTACATGATGAAATCTGCAGGGGGAGAGGGGGGGTCGGGAGAGGAGCTCACTTATCAGGTGCTGGAGAAGCCGGTCGAGCTCGAAGAGGACCGAAGGCGGCGAATTTCGGCGATGATGAGCTCCGGCCGATGAGGAAGAAGATCATGGCGGCGGCGTCCTTGGCGTTCCCGGCTCGATTCATTCGGGGACGACGACGCGGATGTCGAGGCGCTGCTCCTGGGTGTCTCCCACGGATCTTCAACGGCGGCGTAGCAGAGGTTCGACGGTGAGGTGGCTCCGGTTGTTTCCGGTGGGGAAGAACATGGAGAAAGGAGGAAGAAGAAGAGGGGAAGGTGGCGGCGGCGTGATGGGAGAGGGGAAAGAGGGGCTAGGGTTAGGGTTTGGAGGAGGGGGTCAGGCTTTAAGGTGGGGGAGAGCAGGTGAGGTGTGGGGGGGGGGCATGGGGAAAAAGGTTAAGCTCTCCTTGTGCCTCCTGTACGGAGGAAGGAGAAAGGGGGGGATGGGCTGGGCCAAGAGAAAAGGTGGGCCAAGGAGTTGGGCCGGCCAGGTAAGGGTTTTTTCTTTTCCTCTCTGTTTTTTATTTCTTTTCTTTTTATTCTTTTCTGCTTTGTGTTTTGAAGAAAATAGAAAAAGAAAAGATATAGAAACTTTTGGCAAATATTTATAGTTTCAAAATAGACATATTGATACAATAAAGATTTGAAACATCACATTTTAATTTATTTGAATTGCATTTGAATTGAAAAGTCTAATTTTAATTTGAATGCAACAAATTAAATAAAGAGGTGTCAATGCATGATGACATGATGATGCAAAAGAAAAACAAACAAAATTTAATTGGGGAAAATCCCGGGACGTTACAAACACATTAGTACAATACGACCCAAACCCTCAATCATTATAAAAAGATTGTTAAAAGATTAGTTTAAGTAGGATGTTTTACCCACATAAATTTCTTTAAGCACCATATTTTATTTTGGAATACTTTTGAATTGACACAAAACTGTCACGGAAGCGATATCATTCAGTTTCTGATTGTATACATTTCCATTAACTTATGCCCCCATCTTGGAGCGAGTAACAAACATGTTCATGGGAGTACACAAGCAAGGCAGCAAAAAAACACGAACGACACATATATCCAGTTCATATTCCATCACTTCTAGCTATCATATATCTGAATTTGGCCAATCTATCTTCTGTAACTGTATGCAAAAGGAAACTTACAACTACAGTGAAGCAGCCAGATATAAAAAAATTACCTTAGCATGTAAGTCGTTTATACCTCTAGACTCTAGTAGTTATAAAGTATCTTTTAGGATAGTCCCATTGTCGTTGATACTTCCAAGTCCCGTTGTTGTTGATACTTCCAAAATCTCTACTAAAACAAAAAAGAACTGGGTGTACTGTACCTCCAGTATAAGCTCTAGCTAGCTGCATGAAACAGGGCAAATTATTTCCCACTGGCAAATTAAATGCTGCTAATTCACGGTTCTGGTAGAGAATGTAAACAATTGAAGTGGAAAAAGCTTGGCTGCTGTGGTGCTTGCATTTTGGATGGCGAACCACAGGCACTTGCACCCTTGACTGCAAACAACTTCATGAGAAGAGGAAAAACGCCACGACAAACAAAGCATTCTATGAGAATAAATCAACTCTTAGATAAATTACTCAGCACATCCGACGATGTGTTCACCTTATTTCTCTGTTGGAACCTTCCAATTCCGATGTGGCATGTAATGGAAATAGAAGGCACATAGTTTGCTTACTTGTACAGATAATATTGGTAAGAAAGATAAATTTCATAAGATCACGCACTGGTCAATATTGGTAAGAAATATTGCATGATCCTCTGCATTACAACAACCAAAGTTCTGCCATGTAAAATAAAATTAGTGGTTGATACAGTAACAAATAAGCAAACAACAAAGTAAGATAATGGTGTCTACAAGAATTGCGATATACCACATAAGGGAATCATTGCCTTTGGTGGTCCGTGTTCATAGAAATTTGAGAACCGTGCATCAATATTCGAAGCATATTTTAATTGAATAATTAAAACCAATCAAGTAGAGGAACGCCATGATGCAGGTGAACCATAGCGGTACCAAGTTGCCATGCTAATCTGCACTAATCTAAACATCTGATCGATCTAGTCTGTTGGATGTCGGCTAGTGGACGGATCAGATCCGTCTTGGTCTTTTAATATTAGTGGAGATGAGGTCACTGTGGACACTCCATTTATTCCAAGCCATAGAGATGGATTTCCATGAAGCACGGCCCCAGAGTTCTGCTTTGCATGAATAAACTTGGTGGCGATCGCTCTCGAGCAGTCCCAGTGAATCTTCATAAAAGCTCGGCATTCGGAGTCAATGGCACGAAAAGAATAGGTGATCTCCAGTCTCAAGCGTATCTAGGGAGCACTGAGCACGCGTTGTGCCAGAGGTTTATAGGATTGGATCCCATATGAATGTCACCATACTTCATAAGAAATTAAATATACTAGTAAACATACTCGTACGTTGCAACGGGTCCATACGCTTAACTTAGAACATCACCAATTGACTGCGTTATTTAGCGTATGTCAGCAACCGCTCACGGATTGAGATGTAAAATTTGCACAATATATTCAAGTTTTCGAGTTCAACTTATTCATCAATGCCAAAATAACGACCAAGAACCAATCAAATTGATCGGGATTATATCTCCAGCGATAATAGATAAGCGACTGTCGGGGGGCTGCCCCCGGGTAGGGGCAGATCCCGGAATAACTCAGCAATATGCCAACAGTACTTGACCTTTGACGAGAGAAAGGGACACCCCCTGGTGTGCTGAAGGGGCAGCTTGACCCTTAAGCACCGGAAGAGTCCAAAGTGCCACCTGGCAGGCGCAAGGGTCGGCTCTAACACCTATAAATAGACACCCCGAGCCTTCACAATGGCAGCAAAAGCATCAGCGGATGGTTCCTCTAAGAACTAGCTTCTCGAAGATGTCTTTGCTGGTAGGCTAAGACATCTTCGGGAGGCTAGGCCAAGAGATACGCATCCACGGACGAACTCGGACACCTCCGGAAAGGATCTCGCATCTTAGGCTCCGAGGAGACTCCTGGAGCGAGGTATATTCGGTTTTGCCGGATAGATAATCCGGGTAAGTGCTAACCGGAACGTCTATCTCGGTCTCAATCTTATGCAGGAAAGGCTCACGGGGGCAAGCATGGAGGTAGCCGGCATGAGGGATCCCGGTTGACCGTCAACGGTCTGTAGCAGGCTTTCCCGCCTGATGCGGGGGGAAGTACCTTTCCGTCTGACACGGAAGCATGGTCACCTCCCGCCTGACACGGAAGCATGGTCACCTCCCGCCTGACACGGGAGCGCGTCAGCCGGTACAACAACGGTACGACAAGACACGACGTGCCTAGCCCGGCAATCCGGAAAAGGCTATCCGGGATGGGCAAAGACATGTCATGTCTCTGACAGGGGGACAATGATGATCCAGGACGGCGCCTACTGTCCTTGCCAAGATAATGATGAAGGGGCTACGCCGGATAGCGCGGCGACTAGGTCGCACTAGCCGGTGACGACATGCCGGTTAGGCCTGTCCGGTGGGGCCAAGCCGGTTTAGGGTTACCGGCCCTCCTGGCCGAAACCCTATAAAAGGCACCATAACTGCTTCTGTGAGAAGGGGACCAACTTGGGAGCCAAAGCAGTAGTTGCATTTACTCCTAGAGCTTTTACTTCTTCATACCTTGAGTTCATCTAGTCCTTCGTATTCTTCACTTCGAGAGATCTAAGAGCAAGTTGTAGCCCTTGTACCACAGTTATATAGAGAGGAAAGGCAGGAGTAGGGGTGTTACCTCCTCACGAGGGCCCTGAACCTGGGTATATCGTGTGTGTGTTGTGTGCCTTCGTGCATTTGTTCTTGTTTGTTAGATCTCCCCTATATCGTATTGCTGTTGTTTCTAGTTCTTGGGAGATCTCGGTTGTACCGGGATCCTCCTCGTGTGGGCTATTCAGCTCGCTATCCCTCCCCGGATCCACCAACGTCCATCGGCCCCACACATTAGCCATCCTATGGCATCTGCCGTGACACCACCATGACAGTTGGCGCCCACCGTGGGGCTGACAGAGGCGTTGGCTGGTGTACGCATCCGGACGGGCTCCCCCGTTCACTTCAACATTCGGGTTCTCTCTGGCCTTGTCGTGAGGCTAGGGGAGATGGACTTTGTCAGCGACAATGCAGGGTGCTTCCGGAACAGACCCTTTCCGGTGAACGGATGCCTCATTGACTTTGGTGGTTTTACCACCTATGTCTGTAACATCCCAACATTTTATAATGTTCAAAAATCACAAAAATTTAAAACTTTTGTGGTTGATCTATAAAAGACTTCAAACATATTGAAAGAGTTTAATATTTCAAATATCTTAGTTTAACATTATATTCAAAAGTTGTTTGAAGTTAAACATTTTATTATCCATTGTATATCTATCCATAAATTCTAAAATTAATTAAAATTGGTGTTAGTTGCCAAATGGTTTTCATTCTCTCAACTAAGTTCAAAACATGGTGTTAAAATTTAAATTCTGTAATTTATAACTATAAACTTTATAGATTTTAAATTAATGAATTAGCCAAATAAACATTTCATTTGCTCAAATGAATTTCATCTATTTTCAAAGCATGAAATGATTATATATTCTAAATAAGAATAAAATTAAAACAAAAATCTTTTCCAAAGTGGTTATGAAGTTTTCAAATGAATTATCATAATATAAAATATAATGGTGCACAAATTATTTTCAATTAAAAATGAATACCTTATATTTCACATTTCCTAAACATTATTTATATTTAGTTATTTAATATTATGCCAAATTAAAGATGAATGACTTCAGCAAAATAAGTTTAAATAACTTAAATTCAAACATATTTTGAATATGGGTATTTTACAAATTTTATATAGCCAAAAGAAAATTTATTTAAGATATAATTTCTAATTTGACTTTAAGTGTCAAATTTGTATTTAATCAATATTTCAAAATATTATTTTTCAAAAATATTCAAAACATGCCCACAATTGGTTTAACAGAAAGATAATAATTTTACAAATTTTAAGAAATTTGTTTGACCTCATTTGGACATTTAAATCAAAAGTTATGAATTAAATTGGAGAAATCAGAAAAAGGAAAATTGATGACGTCACTGCTGACATCACTCCATCTTCAACCTCCGTCCGAAAATTTCGCCTCCGATCCCTCCACCGATCCGAGCTCAAATTCGCGGCGTCCTTTGCGGGATTTGATCTCCCTTTCCCCCCCATATAAACCCCAGACCGCGCCGCACTTTTCCCCTCTTTCCCCCTCTCAAAACGCGCCGCCAGGCCGCCACGGTTGCTCGCCGGAGAAGCTCGAGGCCGCCGTCGTCTTTCTTCAATCCCAGCGAGGAGAGCCACTCCCCGAGGCCGAGACCGTGCCCTTCCTCGTTACCTCGCCCGTGCGGACCCTCTGGACGCTTCCCCACCTCTCCTTGGCTTCCTAATCGAGCGGAGCAAGCACTACCCGAAGACACCGAGCTCGCCGGCGTTGGAAACATCTCCGACCACGAGTTCCCGTCGCTTCGGGACAAATCCGAGCTCGTCACCACATCCATCTTCTCCGCCACCTCGCCCCGCTCGTCGCCGTCCCCTTCCCGAGCCGAGGGCGTCGCCGGAGCGACGAATCGGTCCACGCCGCCGCCGTCGTCACCATCTCCGGCGAGGAGCGCGCCGCCACGGTAAGGCCTCAATCCGGAGCCGTCCGATTCAATTTATACGGCTAGGATTAGATTCTATTAACCGAATCGGTACGATCCGATCTGGACCGTCAGATCCAGATCTGACGGCCCAGATCTGTTGACTTAATCCAGTCAGCGCCCGCGTGGCAGCCACGTCAGCGCCACGTCGAGCCTCGTCAGCATCCGCGTCAGCGCCAGCGTGTAATTCCTTTTCTATTTTAAATTTAATTGGAAGTTTTGCAGAATAGTCCTTGTAATTAAAACATCAATAACTTTTTAACCACAACTCCAAATTTAATAATTTTTATATATTTGGAAAGCTCTTGACATGTAGATTATTTTAGATCGGCCAAAATTCAAATTTGACTTAGTATAAAATATTAAAATTTCAAATGGTGAATTTGGGTATATTTGTAATAACTTTAAATCTATAAATCCAAAAATTGGAAATAAAATTGTTTTAGGAACTTTAGAATATTTGTAAATTAATGACACTGCTATAAAATATTTTTGAGTAATTTTTGAATGAATTCATAGTTATATATTTAATTTGAATGGTTTGACTATTTTCAACATAACTATTAATATTAATTTTGATTAAAGTAAATTTCTATAAATTTAATTAAAATACCCCTGTCTATTAACACTATTTATTAAATTATATTATAAAAATTTAATCATAGAAAACTTTAATCTTATAATTATTCCTTTTATTATATTTTCCAAAATTAGAAATTAATTAAATTGCATTTATAAATTCATGCATATTTATAAAGAAATCACAAAAGTAATTTTTATGTTTCTTGTGATTTAAAAATTCATTTCATTCATAGCATATTTTATTCTCATAGGAAAACCCCTCTTCATTAGTTTTCTCTAAGTTAGAAATAATTTCAACTTAGCATTTTTGTGAAGTGCTACACTTAGACACTTAGTAATTTTCAACATGGAGCTGGAAGACCAATGAAGGACTTAGCCAAACAAGACTCCAGAAGAATCTCCAAGGAGTGGAAGCACTTAGAAGAAAGATCAAGAAGAAGTTCATAAAGACCAACCAGAAATATTTTCTAAGTCTTTCTCCCTCTTTCTTCTTTCTCCCTCCTTCTTCTGTTAGACTTCATGATGACTAAGTAAATCCAAGACCAGCCTCGAGGATATAAGAACCACCAAGTCTGAAGATTTATCAAGTCTATCAAAACTTCAATCAAGACATCATCAAGGAGAATATTACAAGTCTGGAGATGAAGCCTGTAGGACAACTACATCTTTCTTTCTATCTTTTCCCTCTTTTCTAATCTTGTCTTTCACATTTGACTTAAACAAATTTTGATCATGATATTATCATCTTGAAGTTGTTGGATCCTAGCGGCATAGTGGGATGAATCGGCCTGGAAACAAACCTTACATGTCCACGTACATGAGACCTGTTCCACAATTTAAGTGGATGGCCAGGTGTCTGTCTCTCTCACTTTAGTGAATATCCAATTTACAAAGAGTTGATAATAATTGTTGATCACCTCGAAGAATAGAGCTAGTATTTCTTCTAAGTATTTTGCACATCAAGACTAAGCCATTAGAGTGCTTATTCAAGATGATATAAAACAAAATATTTTATTCAAGTTATGACCTTAGCCCTTAGTCCTTTTGGACCAACCTATTTGCCTTGCATTAACTGAAAAGATTTTCATGGCATGAAAAAGTATTTCTAGCCCTTAGGAATATTTTTCACATCATGCATAAACATATTTTCCTTAGAAAGTTTTATAAAACTTATTTATTCATCTAGTATGTGTTTGTATGCATTGTGGAGTTGTGCTTGCTGTTGATTGTTGTATTGTTGCTTGTCTATACTGTTAGATTGAACGGAGAGTCCCGAGTATCGTTGAAAAGAGTTGTGAACAACGACCACATTCAAAGGCAAGTGGCACACCTCATAAACTTCCTATTATTTCTATATGCATTACTTAGTGTATTTTTATATGCATGTGTAGGATAGTATTGCTATGCTAAACCTGTGTAGAATTCCTTATTCCTGTGTCTAGGTTCCTATACAATACTTAGTAGAATTATTGATGTTATGCAAATGTTGTTTTGTGAAAATCTAAATTCTACTAAGTTAAGAATGAAACACCTGGGTGGTAAGTGGTTGTATGGTTTATGTTGAGTGGCTACTCAGGTCGATGTCTATGGTTCCTGGAGTATGTACACTTGTGAATGGCCACCCAGGAACAGAGGAATCTGAAGAACTCCGAGTGACGATTGCTTCCAGTGCAGCCATTGCCATATGGGCTCTGGCTTGATCAATTACGTTGCGTGGACTCTCTCCGGCTTGACAAGCAGATGTAGGGGGATGTTAGGTGGAACGGGTCAAGTCAGAGTGGGAGGGAAAATGCTTCTGAAAGATCTCGTCTCATTCTCTCCTTTCCTTATCACAAATGGTGTGTAAAGGATAATTTGGGTTGAATGGGTACAATGGTGAACGTGCACAACCTCTGCAGAGTGTAAAACTAAGTACTTAGCCGTGTCCCCGGTACGGACAATTTGAGCAGCTGATCACGGACGTCAACGGAGGATTACACCATTCCAACTTCAGAAATAAAACTTGATGGGTGAACAAGCGAAGATGAGATTTATGGTTTTCATGCCATACTCGTCTTGATTTCAAGAAAAGTGTTTTCAAAAGAGTAGGAAAAATTGGCTTTATGCAAATTAGCCTTGAACTCCACCAGCCAAATATGCATATAGGCTTTAGAGTTATTCCATTAAGTGTCCACCATAGTGTCACTTGCCAGACTCCATTTTTTATGGAATCTGACCCACGTTGTTGCAATATTTTTCTTATTGCAGATTTGATCAGATGACGAATGAGGTTTCGTTTAAAGGTTTCGAGTCTCCAACCAACATGTTTTCGCATGTGGCAGCATGAAAGTTATAGAGACTCACTGCTATTGTATTTCCGTTGTGTACTTTTTCAATGCTAGCTTTATGCTATGCAACTTGTATCACATATTTTGTAATTCTGGATCATCGATGTAATAAAATTGACGCTTTGTTGTGATATTACATCGTAAACTGTGTGTGCAAATGAATCGATCCAGGGATTTGCACTATACACAGGTATCTGCCTTATTTAAAGAGCAGGTACGCTACAATGTCGCCACCGAAGTTGTCTGTAGCTACCCGGACGTAGTCCTGGAAGCTGAGGATCCTCCCATGCTCTGCGCTACTCGGGGTCTGCGTGTCGGTCGCCCCCCGAGTTCCGTCGCGGTGATGATGGTCGGGGCAACCGAGGAGGAGTACCAAGACGCTGACGGCGATACCGGAAGCGGCCACATCCGCTTGGCCAAACCTCCTCAGGAAAGAGGTGCGGCCCGAGATGACGACCCACAACCATCCCAGCCACGACGTCGCCCAGATCCCCTCTCGGGTCTGGTGGCCAAGTTGGCCGTCCCTGTAACTGTTGAGGCAGACACCCAGGCCACCTCGGCTGATTTGGAGGAGCAGCGGAGGTTGCTACTCGCGGAAGCACAAGAGATCGCCGAGATCCGTCGCGAACTCAATGCCAGTCTCCGGGAGTACAATGCAGCTCACGGATTCCTTAAGATAGACTCCCGGGACAAGCGCATCACGGAGCTGCGCAAGAAAGGAAGAATGGTGAATGATGAGTTGGCAGGAGGAGCCGCAGCCAGTCACACGGGTAGCGTGATCTCGGCGGGCAAACCAGTGTACAGCTCACCGGCGAAAACTCTTAGGGCTGCCGAGGCCGCCATGGCCGAGTTGGTAAGGTTAACCGGTGAGGCTCTACGCAAGCAACAGGAACGGGTGAACGAGCTGGTGGTCGAGGCCAACCGGCAGAACCAGGCCTTCAAGAAGAAGAACCCCGGGGCAGGATCCCAAGTGCACTCGGCTAGACCCAATAGCCAGAGATCGGACGGAGAGGCCTCTTCCCCGCATCCGAGCAGAAGCAAGAGCAAGAGCAAGAGCCGGAGTAGGAGTCGAGGTTCCGGGAAGAACAAGCAGTTGCAGACCTATGATCCGGCCTTTGCCGGATTCCAGCAAGCCGGACAGCGTAACTCGGGGCAGGCGGGAAGTACCCGTGAGGATGGTAACCTGGGTGTAGGAAACAATAACCCGGTCGGTCGTGGTAATCCACCCCGGAACCCTCCTCATGTTCAGGGAAACCCACAAAGGGAGGTCGCCTCTGTTCCACAGCAGGCTGTGATCCCGGCGCAGAACAGGCTCAACGATCGCAACTCGAGACTGCAGCAGCTCGGATATCAGCCCGACGAGAATCCTTTGGGATCTCGGATAGGGACCAGACAGCTGAATCCGGCAGATGCCAGATATCGGCTCGACCGAATTCACCAGTCCGAGCTAGTTGAAGAGCAAGGACCTCCGGGACATGCCTGCTTTGGACCTCGGATCATGCGGGAGCCGCCTGTGCGGAATTTTCAGCTCAACCGGGGTGCTAAGACCTATGACGGCAACAAGAAGCCGGAGGACTGGCTAACCGACTATGTAACTGCAGTAAGCATAGCCGGTGGAAACAGACGATGGGCGGTACGGTACGTACCGCAGATGTTGGAAGGACCCGCCCGAATCTGGTTGAACAACTTGAGAACTGGCAGCATAGACTGCTGGTTAGATTTCGAGGAGGCATTTATCATCAACTTCACTAGCACGTACAAAAGGCCAAACAGGCCTCAATAGCTCGCCATCTGTAGGCAAAGGAGCAACGAGACCGACCGGGAGTACCTTACCCGGTGGAGCAATATTCGCAATTCTTGCGAAGGAGTGGTAGAGGCACAGGCCATCTCCTGGTTTGCACAAGGATGCCGGCATGGCTCAATGCTGTGGCAGAAGTTGCAAAGAGAGATGCCGGCGACCTTGGCAGAGACCATGCGCATCGCCGATACCTATACGCTTGGAGATCCCATGCAACCCCTGGTGGATGTCGGTGACTCCAACAGGAGGAATGCGGGACCTCAGCGTTCGGGATCTGGCAGGAGCCATGATCGCCAGGATTTTGGCTAGAAAAGGAGTCAGCCCGAGTACCACCATGCCGCACAGCACGTCGCAGCCGTAACCCGGGAGCAAGAGGATGCCGGCAACAGTCAGCGTCAAAAGACAAGTGGCCCGGCTTGGGGGCAGAGTCAGGAAGTGCAAAAGACTTGGGTGGAACAAAAGAAGCCCCTGACGTATGAAGAGATGCTGAACAAGCCATGCTGCTACCATACCCTGGAGGCCAACAAGCCAGGAAACCACTCTACTCGGCAATGCAGCTGGTATCAGCGCACATTATAGGAGGGCAGCTCGGGAACTGTTCGGCCGAGTCCTCCGGCATCTCGACCCAACATTCTGAGACCCCCTCCTCCGACATCAGGGGCCAACGCTATCCGGATCAATCCGCCTCCGCAAGGGCCCTCACCTCGGCCAGTGAATATGGTGCACACACGGAACGACAACGGTGCAGGCCCCAGTAACCAAGCCGGACAGCAGCAGGGCAACTACCGGGAGGCACATCAAAGCTATGTGGTCTTCGTGACCGAGCCCACTGACCGGAGGAGTGTGCGGCAGCGTGCCCTGGAGGTGAATGATATGATCCCAGCGGTGCCCAAATTCTTGCATTGGTTCGAGATGGAGATCACATGGAACCGGAAGGATCATCCCAGGGTTATGCCTAAGCCGGGGGCGTATGCCTTGGTGGTAGACCCAACCTTTGTCGGACCTAACCTCAATGTCCGCTTCAGCCGGGTTCTGATCGACAATGGCAGTGCCATTAACATCATGTACAAGGACACGATGCTGAAGCTGGGGGTGTCCATGAACACCTTGTTGCCTACCGAGACGACCTTCCACGGCATTGTGTCCGGAGTCTCTTGCTCACCCATGGGAAAAATCTGGGTTGAAGTGTTGTTCGGAACCCGGGAGAACTGCCGAACCGAGAGCTTGGAGTTCGAGGTCGTAGACCTCGAAAGCCCGTATCACGCACTAATCGGTAGGCCAGCCCTGGCCAAGTTCATGATCTCAAATCACATGGGCTACCTGAAGATGAAGATGCCGGGACCAAACGGCGTAATCACCATCTCGGGAGACCACAAGCGCTCCATGGAGTGTGCCTCGGCGGGGTCATGCTTAGCTGAGTCCCTGGTGATCGCCGAAGAAAAGAAGAGGATCCAGCAGGTGGTGGCAATGGCCAAGACCTCCCAACTCGGAATGCCCGGGATGGTGAACTCGGAGCAGGGTGCATCATTCCAGCCCCCCAAAGAGACCAAGAAGGTGGGTGTGGACCCCAGCAACCCGGAGCGCCAAGTTATCATTGGCAGCAACCTGGACAGCAAATAGGAAGGCGAGTTCGTCGACTTCCTCCGTGAGAATCGGGATGCTTTTGCGTGGTCGAGTGACGATCTGCAAGGTGTCCCGAGGGAGTTGGCTGAGCACTCTCTGTTTGTTAGACCGGATGCGAAGCCGGTGAAGCAACCAACTAGGCGTCTCTCGGATGAAAGAAGAGCTGCCGTCATGGAGCATCTGGCTATACTGCTGGCCGCCGGATTCATAATGGAAGTACTGCACCCGGATTGGATATCAAATCCGGTCCTGGTAGAGAAGAAGAAGGATGATCCCCTCCTGCTTAAGGTGTGGTGCATGTGCATCGACTTCACCAATCTCAACAAAGCATGCCCGAAGGACCCCTTTCCACTGCCCCGGATAGATCAAGTGATAGATTCCACTACCGGGATTGAGCTTTTGACGTTTTTAGATGCATATTCTGGTTTTCACCAGATACATTTGAATCCGGATGATCAATTGAAAACTGTTTTTATTACCCCTTATGGGGCTTATTGCTATCGTGTCATGACTTTCGGTTTGAGAAATGCTGGTGCTACATACCAGAGGTGCATGCAAAAGTGTTTGCACGACCAGATAGGCCGAAATGCCGAAGTCTATGTCGATGACATAGTCATAAAAACAAAAGAAAAAGCCTCACTGATAGATGATCTGAGGGAGACATTTAAGAACTTAAGTAGATTCCGGATGAAATTGAACCCGGATAAGTGCACATTTGGTGTTCCGGCGGGGAAATTACTCGGTTTCCTCATCTCAAGCCGGGGAATCGAGGTCAATCCGGGTAAAATTCGTGCTATCGAGAGCATGAAATTGGCCGTACGTCTCAAAGATGTACAGAAGTTCACTGGTTGTCTTGCATCCCTGAGTCGGTTTGTGAGTCGACTTGGGGAGAAGGCCTTGCCCCTGTACCAATTGATGAAGAAAAGCAAAACATTTGTTTGGACCCCGCAGGCTGACGCGGCGTTCAACGATTTGAAGAGGACGCTCTCAACAGCACCCGTGTTGGCATCCCCATTACCCAAGGAACCTATGCTGCTATATATTGCTGCAACCAACCGAGTAGTCAGTGTGGCAATGGTGGTAGAAAGGGAAGAAGGGGGCAAGCTGATACAGAGGCCGGTGTATTACCTCAGTGAGGTATCTCGGAATCCAAGCAGAACTACCCGCACTACCAAAAAATGGCGTATGGGGTGTACATGGCAGTAACCAAGCTCAAGCACTACTTTCAGGAACACCCGATCACAGTGGTGTGCGAAGCTCCTCTGGCCGAGATCATCGGTTGCAAGGACGCTAGCGGCCGGGTAGCCAAGTGGGCCATCCAGTTGTCTCCATACGCTCCGGCGTATGAGAGACGAGATGCCATCAATTCGCAGGCGCTGCCGGACTTTTTGGTAGACTGGGCCGAGATGCAGTACGAACCTCCAATGCCGGATTACAATTTCTGGAGGATGCATTTCGATGGCTCCAAGGCTAAGATCGGGTTGGGTGCCGGAGTGGTCCTCACTTCACCAAAACAGGATGTGCTGAAGTATGTTCTACAAATCCATTTCCGGGCATCTAACAACGTCGCGGAATATGAGGCCTTGGTTCATGGACTGAATGTCGCCAGAGAGATCGGCATCCGCCGGATAGAGTGTTTCGGTGACTCCGACCTCGTAGTGCAACAGGTGTCGGGGAATTGGGATGCCCTTGATGCAAACATGGCCTTGTACAGATTTCATGTGTAGAAGATATCCGGATTTTTCGAAGGATGCGAGTTCAAGCACATACCCAGAGGAGAAAATGAGGCAGCGGATGTTTTGTCCAAACTAGGGTCATCTCGGGATGCCATCCCATCCGGGATCGCTCTTGAGCATTTGAGGAAGCCATCTATTCAACCTTCACCCGAGTCAGATTCTATCTTCATCCCCAAGGAGCCTGGTTCAGATGTCGTACCCATGGAAGTAGATGTCGGGAGCATCACATCGAACCCGGGGACTGCGTCACAGTGCTCAGAGAGGCAAAGAAAGATGATGATGGAGGTGATGTCGGCAGAGCCAATGGACATAGACGCTCCCGTGTTTCCGGTTCGACCTGTTCCGGGATGGGCACAACCAATTATGGCTTACATCTTGGAAGGAACCCTCCCGGAAAATGAAGTGGAAGCCCGACAAATAATACGAAGGTCAAAAGCATACACCGTCATCAATCAAGAGTTGTACAAGAGGAGTGTCACTGAGGTACTCCAGAGGTGTGTAGAACCGGCAGAAGGACAAGAGATGCTCCTGGAAATACATCAGGGGGAGTGTGGATATCATGCATCATCCAGGGCCCTGGTGGCGAAAGTGTTCCGGCATGGGTTCTACTGGCCCACTGCGCTACAGCAAGCAGAAGACATTGTCCGGAAGTGTGGAGGATGCCAGAGGTTTGCTCACCGGATACATATGCCGGCGTCAGCACTGAAGACAATCCCTATCACTTGGCCATTCGTAGTATGGTGTTTGGATATGGTCGGGCAGTTCAAGCTG
This sequence comes from Poa annua, assembly GCA_026929855.1. Taxonomy (NCBI): domain Eukaryota; kingdom Viridiplantae; phylum Streptophyta; class Magnoliopsida; order Poales; family Poaceae; genus Poa; species Poa annua. The sequence goes on from CM049431.1 coordinate 15,753,784, forward strand.
GCAAGAGGCAATATGACACATATACTGGTTATGGTGGACAAATTCAACAAGTGGATAGAGGTCAAGCCAATCCGGAAGTGTGATGGACACACCGCTGTGCAATTCCTGAAAGACATCATCTTGAGATACGGGTACCCGCACAGCATTATCACTGATAATGGCACCAATTTTGCTGTGGGGGAATTCGCTCGATTTTGTGCTGAGAAGGGAATCCGGCTGGATGTAGCATCAGTTGCACACCCGGAAGCGAACGGGCAAGTCGAAAGAGCAAATGCATTGGTCTTGGCCGGCATCAAAGCTCGTTTGATCGAGCCACTTTTGAGAACTCCAGGATGCTGGATAGAGGAGTTACCGGCGGTTTTATGGGGTCTCCGGACTACACCGAATAGGTCTACCGGGTACACGCCATTCTTCATGGTGTACGGTGCCGAGGCAGTACTCCCGACCGACATACAATATGATTCCCCGAGAGTGACAATGTTCACCGAGACTGAGGCAAAGGAGGCCCGAGAAGATGATGTTGATTTACTCGAAGAGGCAAGGGAATTGGCACTGTCTCGATCTGCAATTTATCAACAAAATCTCCGTCGCTATCATAGCCGGAGAGTGCACACGAGAGTGTTCCGAGAAGGGGATCTTGTGCTGAGGCTCATCCAACGCACGGCCGGAATGCATAAATTGTCACCTCCATGGGAGGGACCTTTTGTGATAAGCAGGGCATTGCACAATGACTCTTATTACCTTGTAGATGCACAGGAGGCTAGGAAAGGTGTAATGGACAAATCCGGTGAGGAAACCAAGCGTCCATGGAATGTAGCTCTACTTCGACCCGTATACACATAAAGGGCTCAGTGTATGATGTATCTCAGTTTTCAGTATTAATGAAAATAAGGCACCCCGGGAGGAACCCGGGGACTGCCTGGTTATGCGCCTATTTTATTTTGTCAAGTTCATATGTTGTTTTATACCGGCATCTCGGGAAGGAACCCGGGGACTGCCGGGTATCTATCTTTTGTATTATTTGTATGCCGGGAAAGTTCCGAGGCCGATTCTCAAAATCAGAGTAATGTATGTCATGTAAAATCATCTTGTGACTCGACTGACGCACGCCGAAATGGTAGTCAAGAGCAAAGAGAGTCAAATGTGGGGAACACGAAAATGGTCTCGGGGACTCGGAGCAGGAACTTATCCGGCATACCTATTTTTGGCTAACCCAGTTATTTTTTATGTCAGGAATTCGGTTAGACAGAACTCGGATTGTCTTAAGTAATGTAGGCCATATATGGAGTTTTGTGACTCGACTGTCGAACGCCAAAATGGTAGACAAGAGCAGAAATTACCTAAGTACGGTAAACATGAAAAGCAACTCGGGGACTCGTGACAGAATAAATCGACATAGCTTGTTCAGATAGATGTCTAAGTACGGAGCATAAATGTTAAAATAGTGTATGTTACATCTTGCACCCGGCATCCCGGGGATTTAACAGTTCTACTCTTAAAAAATTTCTAAGTAGTAGGGGAAGCCGGCTTTGCGGCGGAGACATCAGCAGGAGCAGCAATCTCGGTGGCAGCAGCGGGAGCAGCAGCAGGAGTAGTAGTGGCTTCAGTTCCGGCGGCGGTACTCGGGGCATCGGGGCGCACCTCGGCCTGAGAGGCCTCGGGTGTCGGAGAAGTTGTAGCATCCCGGGGAACCACGGTCTCGATCGCAGCACCAGAGGCAGGGTCGTCTTCTTCCGGGATCTCATCATCCACGTCGCCGGTCGCGCCGGTTTCTTCGTCATCCCCGATCCGGCCACACCGAGGGCCACACGGCCCCAACGGTTGGGCTTCGGATCGGCTGCGGCTCCCGGCGCGCGAACCCAAGCGACGGCGTGCTCGGGCAGAAGCACTCGAGTACGTTACTGATCAGACGGGACGTCGGGTGGGACCCAGCTCGAGGTCTCGAATTCAATACAGAGCCAACGGTCAAGATTCACTGAGACTGCAGTATCCGGTTACAGGCTTCGTCTTCCGGTTGAAACAGTCTCGATAAGAGGATCTCGGGAAAAACCGATCTCGGCATCTAGTCGAAGGATGGTATCATATGTTCTCAAAAGATAGTTGCTATTAAAGCTGATCCCGCACATCATCCAAGGTCGTTGTGCAGCACCAGCTTCGGGGACTAGTGTCGGGGGGCTGCCCCCCGGGTAGGGGCAGATCCCGGAATAACTCAGCAATATGCCAACAGTACTTGACCTTTGACGAGAGCAAGGGACACCCCCTGGTGTGCTGAAGGGGAAGCTTGACCCTTGAGCCCCGGAAGAGTCCAAAGTGCCACCTGGCAGGCGCAAGGGTCGGCTCTAACACCTATAAATAGACACCCCGAGCCTTCACAATGGCAGCAAAAGCATCAGCGGATGGTTCCTCTAAGAACTAGCTTCTCGAAGATGTCTTTGCTGGTAGGCTAAGACATCTTCGGGAGGCTAGGCCTAGAGATACGCATCCACGGACGAACTCGGACACCTCCGGAAAGGATCTCGGATCTTAGGCTCCGAGGAGACTCCCGGAGGGAGGTATATTCGGTTTTGCCGGATAGATAATCCGGGTAAGTGCTAACCGGAACGTCTATCTCGGTCTCGATCTTATGCAGGAAAGGCTCACGGGGGCAAGCATGGAGGTAGCCGGCATGAGGGATCCCGGTTGACCGTCAACAGTCTGTAGCAGGCTTTCCCGCCTGATGCGGGGGGGAGTACCTTTCCGTCTGACACGGAAGCATGGTCACCTCCCGCCTGACACGGAAGCATGGTCACCTCCCGCCTGACACGGGAGCGCGTCAGCCGGTACAACAACGGTACGACAAGACACGACGTGCCTAGCCCGGCAATCCGGAAAAGGCTATCCGGGATGGGCAAAGACATGTCCTGTCTCTGACAGGGGGACAATGATGATCCAGGACAGCGCCTGTTGTCCTTGCCAAGATAATGAAGAAGGGGCTACGCCGGATAGCGCGGCGACTAGGTCGCACTAGCCGGTGACGACATGCCGGTTAGGCCTGTCCGGTGGGGCCAAGCCGGTTTAGGGTTACCGGCCCTCCTGGCCGAAACCCTATAAAAGGCACCATAACTGCTTCTGTGAGAAGGGGACCAACTTGGGAGCCAAAGCAGTAGTTGCATTTACTCCTAGAGCTTTTACTTCTTCAAACCTTGAGTTCATATAGTCCTTCGTGTTCTTCACTTCGAGAGATCTAAGAGCAAGTTGTAGCCCTTGTACCACAGTTATATAGAGAGGAAAGGCAGGAGTAGGGGTGTTACCTCCTCACGAGGGCCCTGAACCTGGGTATATGGTGTGTGTGTTGTGTGCCTTCGTGCATTTGTTCTTGTTTGTTAGATCTCCCCTATATCGTATTGCTGTTGTTTCTAGTTCTTGGGAGATCTCGGTTGTACCGGGATCCTCCTCGTGTGGGCTATTCAGCTCGCTATCCCTCCCCGGATCCACCAACGTCCATCGGCCCCACACATTAGCCATCCTATGGCATCTGCCGTGACACCACCACGACAGCGACCTATGCTTTAGAAGATCTTGCGTCCAACAACACATTTGAGCGGTGACGACATTCGGGGTCGAGACATGGAAAGGTTGGTGTCTCTGCCTCATATACAACACCCACGCACACTCGCCCGACCTAAAAAGACCGAACATTAAAGTTCAAAAGCTTGAAGGATTTACAATGTTTTCTTTTACTTGCAATGCTTTAGAGTATGAATAGTAAGAGTACAATCTCGTGTATGCTTGTGTCCTTTCCCGATAATCTCTTAATGTGAGTGAAGCACTCTTAGAAAATTAATGCATTATGTAAATATAAGGATTGAAGAAAAAATTCAGCCATATGCTTATCCAGTTTGCAGCAATTTGGTTATTAACTGTACCATCTCTCGGAGAGTGCCCTCTTTGCCACTTTTCACCCATTTTTTGAAACAGTATGCATGCCTCTCAATCTCACCATTCCCACTTTCTTTAAACAAAAGTATAAGCAGTATACATCTTTCAAGACCAAAGGAAAATTAATGGATGAAATTCACGTGTGCCACAGTACTGCACAGGCAGTTTGCTCGGGTGCCAAGGTATAAGCTCCTAGCATACATGTGTCCAGATTGTTCGCCATTGCCCCATCCGGCATCTACAACCCAGCTACTGGTATGTGGTATCACATATGTGTGTGTCGGGGATGTAATCCCCGGGACCCCTAAAAAGCATGACATTGGGTATGGAGATTTCTTGGTGGCTACTTGTTTTTATAAGTCTATGGGCGATTCTACGAATCCCCCATAGACTCGGGGACTAGTGTCGGGGATGTACTTCCCCGGTACCTCAAAGTTACGGGATTATGATGCTGATGTTGGTGGTAAAAGAGAGTATAAGGGAATAAAAGATAAAGAGGAAGGCATAGAAATACAACTTGGGCCGAGAACTCCTCAACTCAGTTCCACCGAGTTGGCTTTCTCTCGGTTGGGCCTTAGTTGGGTGAAGTTCCCTCCCCCGGTGCGGACCGAGATGTACTCCAGCGGTGTTCGGACCACGAGGTATTTGTCACGGTCAACTCCTCCTTCGCCACGATCCCCTCGTCCCCGACACTGCAGCACCGCCTGGCCTGAGTTCTGCTCCGCCCGACATCGCCCCAGCCTCCCCGCCTCGGCTGCCTCCAGTATCTCGCGCCCCAACCCGGCAGCCCGGTGCACCCTCCGCTCGGCGTATCTCCGCCCGGCGCGGCCTCGCCATCGACCTCGGACGACCACGCCCGAGACTACTCCGACATCGCCTGCGCCCCCGAGATCAAGCCAGCAACCCCGCGACTCCTCCGACCCCGGACGCCTGCTCCACCTCGCCCCGGATGCGGGTAAGCGTGGCGCCTCGTTCTCAACCCCGACATCATCCTCGACATGGCGGCACTCCCGGCTTCCCCGACATGGCGGCACTCCCGGCTTCCCCGACACGGCGGCACTCCCGACTTCCCCGACTCGGCGTTACTCCCGGCTTCCCCGACACGGCGACACTCCCGGCTTCCCCGACACGGTGACACTCCCGGCTTCCCCGACACGGCAGCACTCCCGGCTTCCCCGACACGGCGACACTCCCGGCTTTCCCGACACGGCGGCACTCCCGGCTTCCCCGACACGGCGGTACTCCCGGCTGCCCCGACTCGGCGGCACTCCCGGCTTCCCCGACATGGTGTCACCCCCGAGTTCCCCGACCGGCACAGATGATTCGGAAGACAGGCGCAAGCAGACAAGAGCAGGACGCAGGCACTGCAACAGTGGCATGATGGGACAAGAGTACAGTGCATGATGCAGTGAACAGTGCGGATGTGACCCCAGTGGTCATGTCGTGAACAGTGTACCGCGCACAGTGTTTCTTGTCTCCTTGTCCCCGGCTTGTCCCCTGGGCTCTCTCTATATAAAGAGCACCAGGGGGATTGGGAGAGAAGGCACGGCACCCCGCAGCCTCATTTCCCCCTTTTCGTTTTCTCACCAAGACCTCTTAGAGGCTAATCTTGCCCAGCTCATGGAGCGTCACTTATAACGTGTCGGTACCAGTAAGAAATATACCACAAATAGGATAGATGTTGCAGTAGGGGTATTATCTCCTCACGAGAGCCCCGAAGCAGGGTAAATCCTCGCGTCCACGTGTCGGTTATGTTTATTTGTGTGTGGTACTTAGCGCGCTATCCCTCCCCGAAATCCTCTAACGTGCATTGACCCCACAAATTAGCCACCCCGTGGCATCTGTGTCATGACGACAGTTGGCGCCCAAGGTGGAGCATACAGTGACGTTTGCTGGGTAAATTTCGGACGGGACCTTCTTCATCGTGAACTACATGCCAAGACCCTTTATTCCAAGTAGATTGCATCTGCATTTCCTTGGGGAAGAAAGTTCCGTCAGTTGACAAGTTGAATCCGGTACCGAAACAAGGATGACATTATTGATCAACGCGGGGACTCGACATCGCCATTGTCCCCGCGCATCCGAGAGGCTCGCCGCCGTGTTCGTCGTTTCCACATCAGCAACGAGCTCGGGGGCTCGGGTGTGACCGAGGCACTTATACGTGCGCCCAGGCCGCATCTGCGCTCGTCGACGCTCGTCGTCGCCAACGCGTGCCTGAGAGCCCTCGCCGTCGTCAGTACCTGATCCCCGGCGCCAGATCGTGGCAGCCGCCCGCGTCTCCATCAGCAACCGCGGCACGCCCCACCACGCTGTAACGCCCTGTTCGCCATCGGCATTCGGTCCGCTCGCCGCGCTTCCCTGAAATCAGGTAGCCGTCCGCCGATTGCGCCCGTCACGCCGGCCGATTTCCTACTTCGCCCGCGCCCCAGCTCCTGAGCCCTTTGACCTCCCGGCCCCGGCTGCGCGCTGCTCGGTACACCCCCGGGGCTGCGCCCGTGTGTCCTCGTCGCCTGCAGCTAGCCGCACCCCTGCGCGCACAGCTCTGATTCCTCGTCGCCCGATCCCCGCGCGAGCCGCGCCTCCGTCCGCGCCCAGCCGTGCCGCCCGCTGCGCCCTGCCTGCCCGCTGGCTGCGCCCCGGCTCTCGGCCCGTCGGGACCGGTTGCCCAGCCCGCGGCTGCGTCTAGCCCCGGCTCGCCACCTGCCGGATCGCTGCCCGGAGGTTGGTCGCTGCAGGAAGAAGAAAAAGCCGAGCGCTCGGGTAAGCAAGAAAAGAAAAAAAGAGAGGAAAAGACCATCCAGCCGGATGGAGAGAGAAAAAAGAAAAAAGGATAAAGAAAAGATGCTGCTGTTAGATGCACCCGAGCGATGCATGTCGGCAGTTCAGCACAGATCGTGGGCAGGCCGGTGTGCAGGTCAACTGAGTTATCCATGTCGGTAATCCGGCATTTCAAGCAGGCCGAGGTCTAGAGTTGGGAGGCAGGAATGGTGAACCTGTGGATGGGGTTTTGGTCGGCTACGCATCTCCATGTCCGCTGCAGCGTCGACATCACGAACGCTACAACCACATACATCCGCGGGAGTACTTACCGTGTATTTTGTGTTGGAGCAAAAATCCATAACCCGGGACTGCCCTTTAATATTGTCTGTTCCCCGGAAATAAGATGTCTTGACTCGGGAACTACCGTAATTATCCTTTTTTCTCCTAAGTTGTAGAGTAACTCGGAAATTGTTTTATCTGTATGCATGTGGTTTATGTCCGTTTGCTTTGAGTTATCTGTATCCGGTACTTCGAGTTGAAACTCGGGGACTGCTCTGTTTATATGTGTATCTTATGTTTATTTTTCCCCAGAGCAAGATGTTTTGACCCGGGGACTGGCTTACCGGTCAGTTGTGTCTTGCATGCTTAGTCGGTAGAGTAACTCGGATTAAATTTATTTATTTGCATGCTATATCTCGGTTCCGGCTATGTCATTTGTGTGCCGGCACCCCGAAACTGGACTCGGGGAATGCCGTATTTATTTATCCGCTTGGTTATCCGTATAGTCGGTATGCCGAATAAACTTATAACCGTGTTTCAAAGTTAAAAGTAATGTATGATATCGGATATAACCTCGTGACTCGACTGACGAACGTCTAAATGGTAGTCAAGAGCAGAGATTTTTGAGTATAGTGAACACGAAAAGAAACTCGGGGACTCGGTCTAAAAAATAATTTGGCATACGTTGTCTGTGTGTTTTCCCCGGGGAGAAATGTCTTGACCCGGGGACTTAGTTAACCGAGTTTTTATTCCTATGCCTAACTCGGCAGATAGTCGCATTAAATTCATTTTGACATGTTAATTTGAAGTAACGCTCCCGTTAAATATTTATTATACATGCCTATCTAGACTAACATTAAAGGGGATGTCGGTTTTACCGAGAGGATATTCATGTCAAAGATCTTGGTTATGTGTAACGCCCCGGGATTTATCCCCTTTTAATTTGGTGTGTTTTTCTTTTTGTATCAACATGGCATCGCACTACATCTCACTAATTTAATTTGTTGCATTTAAATTAAAATTTTCACGATTAAATTCAAATGCATTTCAAATTAATTAAAAATGTGTTATTTTCAAATCTTTTAAAAATGTAAAAAAAAAGTTTATTAAATTATCTATTCAAAACTAAAAATATTTTGAATAGTTTTCATATTTAAATTCCCTGTGTATTTTGTTTTAAAAATATATAACAGCAAAGTTTAAAAGGGAGAAAAATAAAAGCCCAATCCCATCTAACCCCAAACCCTAGGTTTTGTCCCCTGAAAACTTTTCGCACCCCCTGGAATTTTTGCAGCCGCCCCCCTCCACTTCTCCTTTTTTCCCTTTTCAATTTTCCCCCCTTCTTCTCTTTTCTTTTCTTTTCTTTTTCTTTTCCTTCTCTTCTCCTTCCTCCTCCCGCACCAACCGCCCGCATCCAGCCCGAGCGAGCGCACCAAGCTCTCTGCAGCGCGCCAGCCTCCCGAGCTCCCCGCCGGCCGCTGCGCCCCGACCTCCCCCTGCCCCGAGCCGCGCCGGCCGCCGCGCCTTCGCCGCCGCCGCGCGCGCTCTCCATCCCGTGCTCCCAGAGCTCCTCCCGAGCCGCATAGCGCTCACTGGCCCGCCGCCGCCTCCGGCCGCCGGCCGCGCGCCGCCTCCGCGCCCCCGCACCTCTCCTCCTCCCGAGCCGGCCAGCTCCCGCCTCCGGCCGCAGCGCCTCGCGCCGCCGCGCCCCAGCCAGCGCTAGCACGCCGCCAACGCCGCCTCCTCCGCGCCGCCGCAGCCACCACGCCCGCAGCCGCCCGCTCCCCGTCGCGCACCTCCGCCCCGCGCCGCCCCGTGCCCCGTACGCCCGCTGTCACCCGACGCCCCGCATCCCCGTGCGCTCGCCGCCGCCGTGCGTTCCGCCCCGTGCGCCTCCACTCGCTCACCTCCACCCGACGCCCCGCGTCCCCGTGCGCTCGCCGCCGCCGTGTGTTTCCTCGCGCCGCGTCGCCGTCCCCGCTGCTTCTTCCGGTGTTGTGCACGTCATCTCCGTCCGGTGTCCCCCCGCGTCCGCCGCGCGCCAGGTGTTTGACAAAATGTCCGCAAGAACTTCGTCGCCACTTTTGTCTGAGTTGTCCACCCTTCGTGGTGTTGCTACGTGCGAGTGCTCCTTTCGGTGCCGCGTTGCCGCGACTGCCCATGTTCGTGTTTCGGCGCCCGCCCGTGCGCGCTTTCTTTCCGGTATCCGATTGCCGTGCTCCTACGTGCCCCTACTTCCCGCCCACTTCCACGACACCGACAAACGACGATGCCCTGGTTCCGCGACGGCTTCTTCCCCGACGTCGACTACTTCCTCTATGGGCCAAAGACGTCGGTTCCGAACCCTAGTTCGCTCGATCCGACGTACGAACCCAAACCCTAACCCTACCTACTTTATAAAATGTCATCTATCTTGTTCATATCGCATCATAATTACATGTGTTGCATCTCTTGGATTTGCGGGTGTAGCAAATCACCTAATTAATAAATATGGAATGTGAGGGGCAAATCAATATATGTATTGCCCGATTCCATTTAAATTGACTAGATCATCCATGCCATGTCTTGACTTGTTAACCAACATTTAATATTGTTGAGTAGATAAATAACTGGAACATAAATATAAATGGTCGGAATCCCGGTTCCGCTTAATTTGGATTAAGTGCATCTCGCAATGCATCTTGCCATGTCATGCATCATTCTCCCATGATCATGCTGGATCTTTTACCGTAGTTGTAAAATGCATCTTTTACGCTTTCCAGTGTTTGTTGCTTCTTCATGGATAAGACGTTGAGATGTGTGAGCAACGACAAGATCTGCTTCCATGCGGGATTCCAGGCAAGCAAACTTTGTTTGTTTATCTATACAAATTCTTTCATTCCTGTCGTTGATCTCTGCTACCCTAGTATTCGATTCTTATCGCGATCCCATCACATGTTTATCCTGCAGCCCATACAGCTTTATCCCCACAACCTAATACATGTTGAATGTTTATCTGTTTGCCTTGCGAGTCGTAGCGCATGCTTAGAGTTGTTTGTGTGAGTCGTCTGTATGTCCTATTTATTTCATCTGCTTAGCATGTTAGGTTATTCTACCTTAATAAAATGTTGTCTTATATTGGGGTATTATAATTAAAAAGATAAGGCACCGGCGGAAGGCCTTGCGAGGTGCTTTGTTGTAACATCCTAGGATTTTTCAAATTCTGAAAAATCAGAAAAATTAAAAACTTTTTTGAAAACTATTTGTATGTCGATTTGAAAACAAAATTCATGCATGCATTCATCATTTTCTTGCATTATTTATATTTGAAATTACAATGGTTGAAATATTATTTCCACTTGAAAACCTATTTGAGAAAATATTAAAAATAAAATAACGATTATGCTATTTATCTTGTTTTACTTTAATATTTTGATTGTAATTATTAGAAATAATTATTTTCATATGTTCACAATTGTGGTACCAAATTTTATTTATCCATAAATAAATTAACTAAATTTCTATTTCCAAATTTGACAAAAGTGTCAAATTTGCATTAAATAAAATATTCAAAATTAATATTTTTAAAAAGTGATCAAAACATGTCCATAAATATTTTAAAATAAAGATATGATTTTTACAAAAAATAGAAATTAATTTCACTTAATTCGTTGTTCTAAAACAAAAGTTATGAAAGAATGAAGGGAAAAAAAGAAAGAAAAAAAAACGAATCTGGCTAGCCGACCGGCCCACGAACTAACCGAACCGAGCTAATCGTATCCAACTCAAACCCTGAAATTCGTTTTTCCAATCACGTTTCATTCAAACACGTATATCTCAAGAAATATAACTCCAAATCCGGATCCGCTTGATCCTACGCGTTCACAACTCCGAGCCCTATCTATTCCATCATCCCTCCGCCTATATAAACCCTTGTAGCCGCCGGCATCTCTTTTATTCTTTTCGTTCCACCGAAACCCTAATCAACAAAATAGTATTTCGTTCGTTCGACGAACAAAACCATCTCCGCGACGGGGCCTTAATCATTGTTATAGATCTCGTCGATACCTTTCCATCCCAATAAGTCTCAACTCTTTTCATCAAGCGTGGAGGAAGAATTTCGAATCATCATCCATCAGATCTGAAGTCGTATTTCTCAGATCTCCTCGCGCTCATTGCGTCAAATCGAAATTCCTTCGGTGAAAAGGTAGATCTACTCTATATCTACAACTTTCCTGTTGAAAACTTTTTATTTTAACGTACGTAAATTTCTGTATAATATAGATCGTGTTTGATGTTGTTCGAGTAACCAAACCATCTTAAAAGTTTGGGACGAGAATACGAAAGTTGTTCCCCTGATCAAGACCTTTCTTTTGCCCCAAGACTCACCTCTTTTGGTTCAGCGAGCTGAGAGATATTCGCGTTTGAAGTTTCGGATCAGACAGGTATTTTGCGATTTGTGACCAATCTATTCATGCACTTATGTTATAATTCTGATAATTAGAAAGAGCACGTAATTCTCTACAACTTTTGTTAAGAGTGTTTTTCCATCCGAGCAACTTTATTTTTGGTCAAATTCGTAGTCAAATCCCATTCAGCCTGCCACGTCAGCAAGTCAATTTCTACGTCAGCAGTCAAAGTCAACAGTCAACCGAAGACCGGCAGTTTTGCATAAAAATCCTAAATTTTAAATCTATCGCTACTTTTTATTGGTTTGGTCAAATTTTACAAATAAAATATTTTTGGAAAGCTTATGACACGTAGAAACTTTTGGCATCATTACTTTTATGTTTTGTCAAAATTAAAATTTGCTGAAATTCAAAAGTGGCATTAATGGTAAATTGAACATAACTTCAAATTTTAAATTTAAAACTTGTCAAACTCTTTTGCTATAAATTTGAATGTCTAAGTATTGGCAGTAGTATTTTTCTACTAATTTTTGTAGAATAATTTTCTATGATTTTATAATTTATATTGATTAAATACTTTTAAGTGTTGTTTTAATGATTAAAATTGATTTAAAATTTATTAAAATTTATTTTCATCATCTATTCTAATTATAAAGTACTTAGTCATATTATAACCACTTTGGTATTAAAATGTACTTAGAAATATTTTGCCTCTTTAAACAAAATAAATTCTTTGTTAGAAAATATTGATAAATATTTTTCGACAACACTCTTCCTTAGAAAAATTTCAACATCTTAAAGATGCTAAATCTTTTCCTTAGAAAATTTTAGCATCTAGAAAACTTAGTTGTTTTATTTTGTTAAGTGTTGTCCTTAGAAATAAATTGCATTGCATGCATGACATATCTATTGTATAGTTATACTCCTTATAGGAAAACTCCTTCCTTATTTTCCCTAAGTTAGGATTATTTTCAACCTAGTGTTTTGGTAAAGTGCTATGCACTTAGACACTTAGGATTTCCAAGATGGAGCTAGAAGGCCATTGAAGGACTTAGCCTAAACAAGACTTCAGAAGTATCTCCAAGGAGTGGAAGCACTTAGAAGAAAGATCAAGAAGAAGTTCATGAAGACCAACCAGAAATATTTTCTAAGTCTTTCTCCCTCTTTCTTCTTTCTCCCTCCTTCTTCTGTTAGACTTCATGATGACTAAGTAAATCCAAGACCAGCCTCGAGGATACAAGAACCACCAAGTCTAAAGATTTATCAAGTCTATCAAAACTTCAATCACGACATCATCAAGGAGAATATTACAAGTCTGGACATGAAGCCTGGAGGACAACTACATCTTTCTTCTATCTTTTCCCTCTTTCCTAATCTTGTCTTTCACATTTGACTTAAACAATTTTGATCATGATATTATCATCTTGAAGTTGTTGGATCCTAGCGGCATAGTGAGATGAAGCGGCCTGGAAACAAACCTTACATGTCCACGTACATGAGACATGTTCCACAATTTAAGTGGCTGGCCGGGTGTCTGCCTCTCTCACTTTAGTGAATATCCAATTTACAAAGAGTTGATAATAATTGTTGATCACCTCGAAGAATAGAGCTAGTATTTTCTCTAAGTATTTTGCACATCAAGACTAAGCCATTAGAGTGCTTATTCAAGATGATATAAAACAAAATATTTTATTCAACTTATGACCTTAGCCCTTAGTCCTTTTGGACCAACCTAATTGCCTTGCATAAACTTAAAAGATTTCCATGGCATGAAAAAGCATTTCTAGCCTTAGGAATATTTTGCACATCATGCATAAACATATTTTACTTAGAAAGTTTTATAAAACTTATTTATTCATCTAGTATGTGTTTGTATGCATTGTGGAGTTGTGCTTGCTGTTGATTGTTGTATTGTTGCTTGTCTATACTGTTAGATTGAACGGAGAGTCACGAGTATCGTTGAAAAGAGTTGTGAACAACGACAACATTCAAAGGCAAGTGGCACACCTCATAAACTTCCTATTATTTCTATATGCATTACTTAGTGTATTTTTATATGCATGTGTAGGATAGTATTGCTATGCTAAACCTGTGTAGAATACCTTATTCCCGTGTCTAGGTTCCTATGCAATACTTAGTAGAATTATTGATGCTATGCAAATGTTGTTTTGTGAAAATCTAAATTCTACTAAGTTAAGAATGAAACACCTGGGTGGTAAGTGGTTGCATGGTTTATGTTGAGTGGCTACTCAGGTCCATGTCTATGGTTCCTGGAGTATGTACACTTGTGAATGGTCACCCAGGAACAGAGGAATCTGAAGAACTCCGAGTGACGATTGCTTCCAGTGCAGCCATTGCCATATGGGCTCTGGCTTGATCAATTACGTTGCGTGGACTCTCTCCGGCTTGACAAGCAGATGTAGGGGGATGTTAGGTGGAACGGGTCAAGCCAGAGTGGGAGGGAAAATGCTTCTGAAAGATCTCGTCTCATTCTCTCCTTTCCTTATCACAAATGGTGTGTAAAGGATAATCTGGGTCGAATGGGTACAATGGTGAACGTGCACAACCTCTACAGAGTGTAAAACTAAGTACTTAGCCGTGTCCCCGGTACGGACAATTTGAGCAGCTGATCACGGACGTCAACGGAGGATTCCATCATTCCAACTTCAGAAATAAAACTTGATGGGTGAACAAGGGAAGATGAGATTTATGGTTTTCATGCCATACTTGTCTTGATTTCAAGAAAAGTGTTTTCAAAAGAGTAGGAAAAATTGGCTTTATGCAAATTAGCCTTGAACTCCACCAGCCAAATATGCATATAGGCTTTAGAGTTATTCCATTAAGTGTCCACCATAGTGTCACTTGCCAGACTCCATTTTTAATGGAATCTGACCCACGTTGTTGCAATATTTTTCTTATTGCAGATTTGATCAGATGACGAGTGAGGTTTCGTTTAAAGGTTTCGAGTCTACAACCAACATGTTTTCGCCTGTGGCAGCATGAAAGTTATAGAGACTCACTGCTATTGTATTTCCGCTGTGTACTTTTTCAATGCTAGCTTTACGCTATGCAACTTGTATCAAATATTTTGTAACTCTGGATCATCGATGTAATATAATTGATGCTTTGTTGTGATATTACATCGTAAACTGTGTGTGCAAATGAATCGATCCAGGGATTTGCACTATACACAGGTATCTGCCTTATTTAAAGTGCAGGTACGATACATTTGTTCTGCTAAGTGTTGACCTAGGAACTCAGTTCTTGTCCTCGGATCCAATTTTGAGCGCACTAACCGCTTGTGGGAGGCCCTATGGAGCCCCCCGCGGCTTCGATCTAATCCGCTTCTTATCCAGGGCGCCGCAAGTAGTTCGGGCTTTCCATTTGATGCATGCATATGGTTACCTAACGATCTCATGATGATGGAGTAGTCGATTCTCATATAGGGTGGCACGTTCTTAGAGTGCTATGAAGGTCGATCCCGCGGGCACTGGACCTGATTAGCCGTGCACACAATCATGCGGTTCCCTGGATGGGTTGTAGAGAAGAGATTTGCCGTGTTGAGATGCCCTACCTTTTGGCTTTGCTTTTGGGGTTGATCGAACGAGTACGGGTCCAGTAGTGCACCCCTGCAGGGTATAATCTTATCGATGAGCCGTGTCCACGGTTATGGACGACTTGGTGATGATGCTGGCTAACAATATCATAGACAACTTACACCTAATCATTGTTAATTAACCTGACTAGTAATATAGAATTACTTTCACGATAACTGGTAACTAAAATTTGTTCACTGTGTGAGTTTCCCGAATTGCTTCCTCATACTTGGTTGAGGGGGTTAATCCGAGAATGGGTTATGTTTGGTGTTAGTTGTAGATGTTTATCTTATGCACTCTCTTATCCCTCTCTGATTAGACGGAAGTTGTAGCGTGTCTCTTTACGTTGCTAGTGCTGCTGCCGCTAAGTCCACCTCCCCTATATATTGGGAGATGGGGTAGAAAGTAGGCAAGTCGGTTTTGCTTGCCAGGGAGTGCCCTGACCCTCTTTTGGGATGTGCTTTATGTGCAGTCAACAGGTTTGAAGTCCGACGACGTTAGCTTGGGAATCCCTCTGGCTTGGCTGGGCAGGGATATGGCGCCATTGCTTATCTTCAGGACTCTTAGTCCAATTTACATCTTATCCGTAGTCGGATACTATTTTTGCTTCCGCTGTCATTTGAATCTTTGTATTGTAACTTTTGTATCTTGACTCGTCCGAGTCGTTGTTGTATTATATCTTTGTTGTATTTGTGGATGTATCGGAACTGTTGTAATGCTATCACAATTCCACCCACATAATGCGCATGTTTCGACGTGCACATTATGTCTGGTGGGCGACCTAAAATCGTTATTATGCGGATTTCGGCAGGAGCGCTTAAATCTACATAGTACCGATTTTCGGGCGTCACATTATGTCGGTCATTATGTTGGTTGTCTCGGATCCATCTTATATTTATTATTTTCTCAAGATATACTGTATATGGTCATTGGTATCGGCTTGCCGAGTTGCGATGGCATATCATATCGAATTGTACTCACGTCGGATAATCGTTGATGTCGGCTTGCCGAGTTCTAAATGGCATATCTCATCTTGGTTATTACTTATGTCGGTTCACCCATATATCGCGACATCATGCAATATCTCCAGATCGCCGTTTATGTCGGTTCGCCAACATATCACGGCATCATGCAATATCTATAGATCGCCGTTTATGTCGGTTCGCCATTATACCACGGCATCATGCCATATCTCCAGATCCCCGTTTATTTCGGTTCGCCAATGTATCATGGCATCTGGCAATATTTCCAAATCGTCATTTGTTTCAGTTTGTCAAAGTTCGCCAAAGGCAAAACCTGAGATACTGAAACATGTGTAAGTGCCCAGAGTGGCCGAGATATCGAGACATCTGTGATACGCCCAGAGTGGCCGAGATACCGAAACATGTGTGATATGCCTAGAGTGGCCGAAATACCGAGACACCCGAGATACACGTATGTCAAATCAACAAAGGTTAGAGGCGTCTGTGTCGGTATATGCCAGAGTGGCTAAAAGCCGGCACATGAGACTCAGTGTCGGTATACGCCCAGAGTGGCCTAAGGCCGGCACATGAGGCGTCTGTGTCGGTATACGCCCAGAGTGGATAAACACCGGCATGTGTTATATGTTTATGTCAAGCCGGCAGTGGCTGAAGACATCTATGTCGGTAAAACGCCCATAGTGACTAAGAAACCGGCATATGATTGTATTTTTACAGGTACACGGTGGAGTATGTAAAGACGGTGATGTTGTGGTTTTTTCTAAGTCTGCGCGCGACTCTACGAGTCCCCCGCAGACTCGGGGACTAGTGTCGTGGATGTAATCCCCGGGACCCCTAAAAAGCATGACATTGGGTATGGAGATTTCTTGGTGGCTACTTGTTTTTATAAGTCTATGGGCGATTCTACGAATCCTCCATAGATTCGGGTGAACGGGAATCCGGCACCTAGAGGGGGGGTGAATAGGTGCTATTACAAATTTTAGGTCTTTTCAAATTTAGGCTCAACACAAAGGTAAATTCTCTAGATATGCAACTATGGTGAATTTACCTAAATGACAAACGAAGTAATAACAAGATAAATAAGCTAACAAGACAAGCAAGTAAGGGAGTAATGATAAGGGGAACCGAGTGAAGCACACGGAGACGAAGATGTAATCCTGAGTTCCACCCAAGGGTGTGCGTCTCGTTTGGAGAGGTGTGCGCTACCACAACAGGTTAGCCGCAACGCCACAAAGGCTCACCTTCTTCTCCGATGAACTCAGCCACAAAGGTTGCGAGTTCACCTTCCACTATTGATCCCCTTTTAGCGCGGAGATCAAATCCCTTACAAACGCTTGAGGCACGCACCCACAGCTTAATTGGGGGCTCTCAAGATGTCCACAACAGGTCAAGGACCACAAAAGGTCAAGGCAACACCAAGATTACAATAATGGTGAACTAGGTTTTCCCACCGGAAACCCTAGCCACGAAATCCCCAAGTGAATGGGGAGGAAATGCAAATCCCTTCGGTGAAGATGTAGATCCGGGCCTTCTCCTCCAATCCTCCAAAGATCAACGAATTTGGGTGGAGGGATTGGGAGATCTTGATGATTTGAACTTTCAAGAATAGTAGGAGAGAGAAAATCTGAGAGCTATCTGTTCTTGAGTGAGTGAGGGGGTATTTATACCCACTCCCAAAATCTGGCCGTTGGCTGTCTCGATGACCCGGAAATTCCGGTATAAGTGACACCCGGAAATTCCGAGCCACTCGGAATATCCGGTTCTGTGAAATATCTGAGCTGAATTTCCGGTTGAGATCAGAACGTCTTCCTCTTCTTTCCTTAGCCAAATTCTTGAGTGGTTTTCTGGGTGACTCGTAAATTCCAAGCTGATGAAATTTCCGAGTTGATTTCCGGTTGAAGTCAGAACCACTTTCTCTTCTTTCCTTAGCCAAATTTGGAGTGGTTTTCTGGGTGACTCGGAAATTCCGAGCTGAAGAAATTTCCGAGTTGATTTTCCGGTTGAAGTCAGAACCACTTTCTCTTCTTTCCTTAGCCAAATTTCTGATAGAAATAGGAGACCCGGAATTTCCGATCCTGGAAATTTCCGGTTCCAATATTCTGGTTCTGGGAAGAAATCCAGAAACTCTTTTTCTCTACATTTTGGCTTTGGAGTATGTGATATGCAACTCACACAAACTGAAATACTTAGCAATAGGATTAGTACATCATTGGTATTGTTAACTAACACTAGGGATTAAGAAATGTTCTTTCAATCTCCCCCTTTTTGGTGTTAGATGACAATACCAAGATTTGTAATGAAACGAAATGCAATATCATGTTTTTAACAGAAAATAGCTCCCCCTAAACAAGTGCATGTATTAAACACAAGATGACAAAGGATAGGAGCAATTTTATAATAACAAACACAAGATATCACAAAGGAGTAAGGAGACAAAATGTAAGGTTATGGTAGCATGTGAGACTAGATAGAGTTTCATACCTTGTGTATATAGGATATGAAGAGAATACCAACACAATAAATTTGAAGTCTCAACCATAGGATAATGATAGCATAACATTGTCTCAATACACATAAATAAAAAAAGAGTTTAACAAACGGCCACAAAATAAGATAAATGGACACAAGCGCAAATAAATGGTAAACGCATATGCTTGTGCCTGAACCCCTGCAAATCCCCGAAGTCCTACTAGAGCAACTTCTCCCCCTTTGGCATCTAAACGCCAAAAAGGAAGAGGAGCGATGCTACGTCTCGTGAAGGTCTTCAGTCCGAGGGAGTCTCCTCATCATCTGCATCCTCATCACCATCATCATCATCTGCCTCCTCCTCATCATCATCATAAGCATGTACAGTGGTGTACGAGCTGCCGCCAAGGTCATGATCAATCTGTGTCCAAGGAGCCAAAGAATCCTGGTTCCACTGAGCAAAGGTCAGGGGATCAGAGAGATCTGTAGGAGCAGGAGAGCTAGACACATGATGAAGAATCAAGTCTTGATTGTAGGCAAGCTGACGATGATCCTTATAGGCGGTGTATTGCTCCTTGCGGATGTCCACATTCATGCACAGGATGTTGCGTTGGAACCAATTCAGCTTCTTCACCTTCGCATGAGTGGCCGAGACATAAGTAGGAGCAGCAGCCCTCCTAGCATCACACATAAACGATCCACCCTTAGCTGAGCTAGAAGAAGGCACGGGAGGAGGCTTGACCACTGTCTTCTTCTCATATAGTTTCTTGAAGTCATGCGCCTCCAACTCATCATCACTGAAGGTATGGTCAGGAAACTTGAACCTGATGAAATTCATGATGTAAGGAGCATAGGGGATAGTGACCTTGGTGGTCATGGCTTCATACATCTCATTGTGGATGTAATCCATAACATCCACACTCTAGTATTCATCACAGTCAGGGTTCTCCACAATGTGGTTGGCATGAAGGAGCAAGTTGCACAGAGGGGTCACCACATTGTCATTGTTGCCACCACTGCAATGTTCTCACGGAGGATGCGCACAAGGACATCATAAAGAGGAAGCAAATCTCGAGCATTGCCGGGTATGCCTCCCTCACCATATAAGTGCACGGTATGCTTCTTGTTGAGATTGAAAGGGTGGTGCATGCGATAGCCTTGAGCGTTGTCACCATCAAACTTGTAGCCCAAAACCTTGGCAAACTCCTCAAAGTTGGACTCACAGAAAGAGTCACCAGTCACCCACTTAATTGTCTTCTTTGAGTCACCCTTCATCACAAGAGTGGCAAAGAACTGCATCACGAGCTGAGAGTTATAAGGACCACGAGTGAGCACAAGCCTCTCCAAGCCCATAGTCTTGACAATATGTATAGCTTCAACAAAAGAGACTTTCTGCTGCAGAGCTGCAAGGTTAAACGGATGCATAGGCCGAATGGGCTTCGACAGAGGGTAGTAGAGGTCCTTGAGTATGAACTCTTGCTCTTGACACCAAAAGATGCGATCATCCAGAGTGTTGTCCCTTGGCCTAAGGTACCAATCCCCTTGTCGGAGCTGAGAGTAGTCAACAGAGTTCATCTTTGCATAGTTCTGACATTGAGGAACAGGAGCATTCTTCCTTTTCTTGTATGGTGGCCTGCTAGCAAGTGCTTTCTTCTTCTTTGGAACAGCTGGGTTGCTTGAGGAGGCAGGACCCTTACCCTTGTCGACAGGGGTCTTGTGAACAGGTGCCCTTGAGGTGTTCCTTGTTGCCCCTGCGAAGGACGGACTCCCACTAGAACCTGTGAATTTGAGCATAGTGGGTAGCACAAGGTAAGTACACACAAGTCAGGAGAGGATACACACATTAGGTAGGCATTTGATGAATCATATGTAGTTAAACATGAGTTAATCTTAAAACTGTAGGGTTCAGCTCGGAAATTCCGATTCATACTTAACCGGAAATTCCAAAGGACCGGAAATTCCGATTCAGATTGACTCGGAAATTCCGACCTGAACAGAAACAGTGCATATCTGAGATTGACTCGGTCTAAAACTAGATCGATCCAACACAATGCAAAACTAATGTATGTAGATGGCAGGGAATGAAGCTAGGAACAATATCTACCAAGCAATTTTAAAACAAATAACTCCACATCAAGATCCTAGTGCAAGCACTTAGGGAAAAATAAAAGTGAAGTTACCCTTGTCCATTGAGGCCATTGCTTGGAGGAGTGAGTTCCCGGGGCGGAGGAGGAGCAGATCCGGCCGAGAAAGAGGTTCCCCGGCGGTCGGAATGCTCCGGAGAGATCTTGGAGCAGCAGGGGCGGCGGTTGGAGGAGAGAGAGGTCGGGGTGGAAGAAGGGCACGAAAGAGCCCTTCACCCCGAGCATGCCCTTATATTTTGTAGACAAACCGCCCGATCGGAATTTCCGGGTGTAACTTACACCGGAAATTCCGAGTCGTCGGATATTCCGATTCACACATGAACCGGATATTCCGACCTACTGAACTAAATTCCCAATTTTCAAATGGATGACTTGTGTGCAATAGAGAGAAATGTTTTCAGGGGGAAGTAGGCTTGGGATAGATTTCCAAGTTGTCATTGGTACACCATACTCAACTCACAACTACCAAAACGAAACATAAAGCGCCAAGTTGAGTAGGTTTCCCACATGCATGAACAGGAGGGCAAAAAGCAACAATAAGCTCCAAATAAAACCAACTCTTCAAAGAGAAGAGGTCGGTGGCCGAGGCCACCATGTAGGAGTGTATGGCATGTCACCGCGAAGATGTATCTTGGGTACATAAGCAATACTCGTCGTTTTAGCTCAGTCATAAGAATGAATATAGAGATAAAAAAACACTTGTTATCGGCATAATGGGAGGAGGGATGGTCCAATGTATTAGGACCGCACTCCCCCTATTTCCATGCCTACATCTAAACAAGATAAGATGCAATTACGTCCTAGGTGAGTGTGCAAGCGATCAAGCTAAGGACCTCGAATCAATGATATTGAGCTCATTCCTCAAAAAGCAAAACCTTCCTTCCTCAAGGGGCTTCGTGAAGATATCCGCCAATTGATCCCTTGTGCCCACATATGAGAAGTCAATGTCTCCTCAGGCCACATGATCTCTTATGAAATGATGGCGGATCTCAATATGCTTGGTTCTTGAATGTTGCACCGGGTTGTAAGCAATCTTGATGGCACTTTCATTGTCACATAGAAGAGGCACTTTGTCGCAATCGACTCCGTACTCCTTTAAAGTTTGCCTCATCCATAGCAACTGAGTGCAACAACTTGCGGCAGCAACATACTCGGCTTCGGCGGTGGAGAGAGATATACAATTTTGCTTCTTAGAAGACAAACTTACCAAGGACCTCCCAATAAATTGACAAGCGCCGGAGGTTGACTTCCTATCATCTTGATATCCCGCCCAATCGGAATCCGTGTACTCACATAACGAGAAATGTGCATCCTTGGGGTACCACAATCCAAAGGTTGGGGTATAAGCCAAATATCTAAAGATCCTCTTGACCGCCATATCATGGCTTTCTTTAGTAGCCGCCTGATATCTTGCACACACTCCTACGGCTAGCACTGTCGGGGATGTACCTCCCCGGTACCCTGAAGGTATGGGGTTATTGTGCTAATGTTGCAGGAACTGAGGAATTTAAATAGGAAAAGGGTGAGAGGAGGCTCTGGGGTTGTTGGTACAAAAATACCCATGTCGGATTCCGGGAGAAGACTGCTATCCAGCATACCCATGTCGGATTCCGGGAGAAGACTGCTATCCGGCATACCCATGTCGGATTCCGGGAGAAGACTTCTATCCGGCATTCCCATGTCGGATTCCGGGAGAAGACTGCTATCCGGCATACCCATGTCGGATTCCGGGAGAAGACTGCTATCCGGCATACCCATGTCGGATTCCGGGAGAAGACTGCTATCTGGCATACCCATGTCGGATTCCGGGAGAAGACTGCTATCCGGCATACCCATGTCGGATTCCGGGAGAAGACTGCTATCTGGCATACCCATGTCGGATTCCGGGAGAAGACTGCTATCCGGCATAGCCATGTCGGATTCCGGGAGAAGACTGCTATCTGGCATACCCATGTCGGATTCCGGGAGAAGACTGCTATCCGGCATACCCATGTCGGATTCCGGGAGAAGACTGCTATCCGGCATACCCATGTCGGATTCCGGGAGAAGACTGCTATCCGGCATACCCATGTCGGATTCCGGGAGAAGACTGCTATCCGGCATACCCATGTCGGATTCCGGGAGAAGACTGCTATCCGGCATACCCATGTCGGGTTGAGCATAGAAGATATCAAGCCAAACACTACAGGACAAAGCCAAGGACAAGACATGTCACGGTCATGATACAGTGCATGGGCAGCCGCTGCTACAGTGGCGCGGATGGGACAATAGTACACTGCGCGTGACACAGTGAACAGTCCCGACAAGACCCCTGTAGTCATCTCAGCTACAGTGCGCAGTGAACAGTGTTTCCTGTCCCCTTGTCTCCGGCTTGTCCCCTAGGCTCTCCTATATAAAGGGCACCAGGGGGAGAGGGAGGAGGAGACCACCACCCCACCACTTCATTTCCCCCCTTCTTATTTGCTCTCAAGACCTCATGGAGGCAACTGTAGCAGCTCATGGAGCGTGTTGTAGCCCAGATAGTAAGAGAGGAAATATACCGAGTAGGCTAGATGCTGCAGTAGGGGTTTTATCTCCTCACGGTAGCCCCGAAGCAGGGTAAATCCTTGTGTCCCTATGTCGGTTGTGTTTACTTGCGCGCGAGTTCATCGCGCAATCCCTCCCCGAGATCCCCTAGCGTCCATCGGCCCCACAAATTAGCCTACCCGTAGGCATCTGTCTGTTCGCCACGACGACAGTTGGCGCCCACCGTGGGGCCTAGTGGCGCTTGCGGGAAGAATTTCGGACGGGATCCTACGTCCCAAAATCCGGGATCCTACATCCCAAAATCCGGGATCCTACATCCCAAATCCGGGATCCCTACGCTGCGGGCAGTGGTCACTGACATCCTGCGCCGCAGGTAGCGGTCGCCGGTATCCCAAATCCGGGATCCCTACGCTACGGGCAGTGGTCACTGACATCCTGCGCCGCGGGTAGCGGTCACCGGTATCCCAAATCCGGGATCCCTACGCTGCGGGCAGTGGTCATTGACATCCTGCGCCGCGGGTAGCGTTCGCCGGTATCCCGAAATCCGGGATCCCAAATCCGGGATCCCTACGCTGCGGGCAGTGGTCATTGACATCCTGCGCCGCGGGTAGCGGTCGCCGGCATCCCAAAATCCGGGATCCTAAATCCGGGATCCCTACGCTGCGGGCAGTGGTCGCTGACATCCTGCGCCGCGGGTAGCGGTCGCCGGCATCCCAAATCCGGGATCCTAAATCCGGGATCCCTACGCTGCGGGCAGTGGTCGCTGACATCCTGCGCCGCGGGTAGCGGTCGCCGGCATCCCAAATCCGGGATCCTAAATCCGGGATCCCTACGCTGCGGGCAGTGGTCACTGACATCCTGCGCCGCGGGTAGCGGTCGCCGGTATCCCAAATCCGGGATCCTAAATCCGGGATCCCTACGCTGCGGGCAGTGGTCACTGACATCCTGCGCCGCGGGTAGCGGTCGCCGGTATCCCAAATCCGGGATCCTAAATCCGGGATCCCTACGCTGCGGGCAGTGGTCACTGACATTCTGCGCCGCGGGTAGCGGTCGCCGGTATCCCAAATCCGGGATCCTAAATCCGGGATCCCTACGCTGCGGGCAGTGGTCGCCGACATCCTGCGCCGCGGGTAGCGGTCACCGGCATCCCAAAATCCGGGATCCTAAATCCGGAATCCCTACGCTGCGAGCAGTGGTCACTGACATCCTGCGCCGCGGGTAGCGGACACCGGCATCCCAAAATCCGGGATCCTAAATCCGGGATCCCTACGCCGCGGGCAGTGGTCACTGACATCCTGCGCCGCGGGTAGCGGTCACCGGCGTCCCAAAATCCGGGATCCTAAATCCAGGATCCCTGTGCTGCGGGCAGTGGTCATTGACGTCCCTGCGCTGCGGGTTGAGGTTGCTGACATCCCTGCGCGGCGGGTTGAGTTCGCCGACATCTCTGCGCCGCGGGTTGAGGTCGCCGACGTCCCTGCACTGCGGGTAGAGGTCGCCGACATCCCTGCGCTGCGGGTAGAGCTCTCCGACATCCCTGCACCGCGGGTGGAGGTCATCGACGTCCCCGTATCGCGGAAACCGGTCATCGACATCCCAAACCAGCATCCCTGCATCACAGGCACCAGCCGCCGGAGTCTACCCCGACACTCATCATCAATGGACCCCTGGCAGTTGCACACCAGTTACCCGGGTTATGTCGCCTCCGACATCCCCAACCGCTCCTGTGCTCCGTGAGTATCGTCATCTGTACCTTAAATTTACGTTATCTTAAATTTGTTCGGGAACTTCCCATGCATGATTAGTTTAATTGTTTACCCGGGAACGAGATATCGTAACCCGGGGACTGCCCTGTTTCACCTGTTTGTCATCTATCTGTTTTTTCCCCGGGAGCAAGATGTCTTGACCCGGGGACTGGCTTATTGATTAGTTCTACCTTGCATGCTTAGTTGGTGGAGTAGCGCGGTTTATATTTATTTATATGCTTGGCGTATCTTGGTTCCTGTTGTGTAGTTTGTGAGCCGGCATCCCGAAACTGGACTCGGGGACTGCCGTACTCCTTTGTCTTCCTGTTGTATCTGAAAATTTACCCGGGGACTCGGTGAAACCGATATCCCCATGCCTGCCTCGCCGGTTAGTTGTACTCTTATGTCTCGCGTTAAATTCTCTTGGGCGTGTCGTTTAAAGTTTTCACTTCCGTCAAATATTTGTTATACATACCTGTCTGCGCTAACATTAAAAGGGGATGTTGGTTTTACCGAGATGGTACCCATGTTGGATAATCGCCTTACCGAGAGGATATTCATGTCAAAAATTCTGGGGATGTCGGTCATTATATTGATTGTCTTGGATCCGTCTTATGGTTGGTTATTTTCTCAAGATACATTGCATATGATCTGTGGTATCAGTTGGCCCACGTATCGCGGTATCATGCACAATTTCCAGATCGCCGTTTATTTCGGTTCACCAACATATCGTGGCATCATACCATATCTCCAGATCCCCGTTTATTTCGGTTCGCCAATGTATCATGGCATCGGGCGATATTTTCAGATCATTATTTATTTCAGTATATCAAAAGTTCGCCAAAGGCAACACCTGAGATACCGAAACACTTGTGATGCGCCCGGAGTGGCCAAGATACCAAAATATGTGTGATATGCCCAGAGGGGCCGACATACCGACATACCGAGATACCTGTGTGACATTGTGTGCGTAGGCGTCTGTGTCGGTATACGCCCAGAGTGGCTAAACGCCGGCACATGAGACTCTGTGTCGGTATACGCCTAGAGTGGCTAAACGCCGGCACATGAGGCGTCCGTGTCGGTATACGCCCAGAGTGGCTAAACGCCGGCATGTGTTGTGTGTTTGTGTCAGACCGGTGGTGGCCGAACACATCTATGTTGGTAAAACGCCCAGAGTGGCTAAGGAACCGGCATATGATTGTATTTTTTGCAGGTACTCGGTGGAGCAAGTGAGAACGGTGACGTTGGATTTTTTCTGAGTCTGCGCGCGACTCTGCGAGTCCCCCGCAGCCTCGGGGACTAGTGTCGGAGATGTGATTTTTAACAAGACTTTCGGTATGGAAAATTCCTAGAACTATTTGATTTTTAAGTTGATGCGCGATTCTGTGAATCCCCCATAAACTCGGGGACTAGTGTCGGGGATGTACCTCCCCGGTACCCTGAAGGTATGGGGTTATTGTGCTAATGTTGCAGGAACTGAGGAATTTAAATAGGAAAAGGGTGAGAGGAGGCTCTGGGGTTGTTGGTACAAAAATACCCATGTCGGATTCCGGGAGAAGACTGCTATCCAGCATACCCATGTCGGATTCCGGGAGAAGACTGCTATCCGGCATACCCATGTCGGATTCCGGGAGAAGACTTCTATCCGGCATTCCCATGTCGGATTCCGGGAGAAGACTGCTATCCGGCATACCCATGTCGGATTCCGGGAGAAGACTGCTATCCGGCATACCCATGTCGGATTCCGGGAGAAGACTGCTATCTGGCATACCCATGTCGGATTCCGGGAGAATACTGCTATCCGGCATACCCATGTCGGATTCCGGGAGAAGACTGCTATCTGGCATACCCATGTCGGATTCCGGGAGAAGACTGCTATCCGGCATAGCCATGTCGAATTCCGGGAGAAGACTGCTATCTGGCATACCCATGTCGGATTCCGGGAGAAGACTGCTATCCGGCATACCCATGTCGGATTCCGGGAGAAGACTGCTATCCGGCATACCCATGTCGGATTCCGGGAGAAGACTGCTATCCGGCATACCCATGTCGGGTTGAGCATAGAAGATATCAAGCCAAACACTACAGGACAAAGCCAAGGACAAGACATGTCACGGTCATGATACAGTGCATGGGCAGCCGCTGCTACAGTGGCGCGGATGGGACAATAGTACACTGCGCGTGACACAGTGAACAGTCCCGACAAGACCCCTGTAGTCATCTCAGCTACAGTGCGCAGTGAACAGTGTTTCCTGTCCCCTTGTCTCCGGCTTGTCCCCTGGGCTCTCCTATATAAAGGGCACCAGGGGGAGAGGGAGGAGGAGACCACCACCCCACCACTTCATTTCCCCCCTTCTTATTTGCTCTCAAGACCTCATGGAGGCAACTGTAGCAGCTCATGGAGCGTGTTGTAGCCCAGATAGTAAGAGAGGAAATATACCGAGTAGGCTAGATGCTGCAGTAGGGGTTTTATCTCCTCACGAGAGCCCCGAAGCAGGGTAAATCCTTGTGTCCCTATGTTGGTTGTGTTTACTTGCGCGCGAGTTCATCGCGCAATCCCTCCCCGAGATCCCCTAGCGTCCATCGGCCCCACAAATTAGCCTACCCGTAGGCATCTGTCTGTTCGCCACGACGATAAGCACTATATCCGGTCTAGATGCACAAAGGTAAAGAAGAGATCCATTCATGGAGCGTTATACCTTTTGATCCACATCCTTACACTTGGGGTTGAGCTCAAGGTGACATTTGGTTTGCATTGGGGTAGAGGCACCCTTGAGCTCAAGCAACCCATACTTCTTGAGCATGTCTTGAATGTACTTCGCTTGGTTGATGAACGTTCCTTCCTTCAATTGTTTGATCTCAAATCCGAGGAAGAACTTCATCTCACCCATCATAGACATCTCAAACCTGTCAGTCATAAGCTTAGAGAATTCTTCGTTAAATGCTTTGTTAGTAGATCCAAATATAATGTCATCCACATATAATTGACAAATGAAAATCTCTCCATTAACTTTCTTAGTGAAAAGTGTGGGGTCGATTTACCCAACTTGGAATGCACGGTCTACAAGTAGTTCTCTAAGGTGCTCGTACCACGCTCGTGGGGCTTGTTTAAGGCCATAGAGTGCCTTATCTAGCTTGTAGACATGGTTCGGATACTTGAGGTCTTCAAACCCCGGTGGTTGCTTAACATAAACAAGTTCATTTAGTGGACCATTTAGAAAAGCGGATTTAACATCCATTTGTTGCAACTTAAAGTTATGATGAGAGGCATAGGCAAGAAGAATACGAATAGACTCAAGTTGAGCCACGGGCGCGTAGGTTTCTCCAAAGTCAATGCCTTCAATTTGGGAGTAACCTTGAGCCACCAATCTTGCCTTGTTCCTCACCACCATGCCATGTTCATCTTGCTTGTTCTTGAAAATCCACTTGGTGCCGATAACATTGCGGCATTCTTTGGGTCTTTACACCAACTTCCACACCTTGTTGCGCTCGAAGTTGTTGAGCTCTTCATGCATAGCATCAAGACAATCCTTATCTTCAAAAGGTTCAAAGACCTTCTTGGGTTCCACCATGGAGATGTGAGCTTGATGTTCACTAAAGCTTGCAAGTTGTCTTCGGGTAGAGATCTTGCTTTTCACATCACCAAGCACCTTGTCAAGAGATAGAGCCCTTAATTCTTGTGAGGTGCCAACCCTATTCAAGCGGCGGATCTCGATGTTCCTCCGAGTTGTGGGAGGGATCGCTTGATCATCTTGATCATTCATGTCTCCGCCTTGACTGATTTGATGGCCTTGATCAACCATTGGAGTGACGTCCAGAGGTGGGGGAGAGGGTTGATCTTGATCTTGCTGCGAGCTGCCACCGGGAATGTCAGCAGGACCGGATATTCCGGGTTCAGTATGGACCGGAAATTCCGAGTCACCGGAATTTCCGACTCCAGTTTGATCCGGATATTCCGGCCCTCCGGAAATTCCAGGAGCAGCTGGAGGATCTTGTGCTTCTTCTTGGCTGGGCGTGTTGAGCTTGGTGTTGTTGTTGGGTGTTTCTTGTGTTGGAGTGTCCACCATTTGAAAAGAGTTTGGTCCTTGTTGTGCCTCCTCATAGTAGACTTCAGCGGGGCGGTGGACTCCCAACCCCATTCTTCGGATAGCATCTTGAGGTTGATCATCACCTACAACGGAAATACCACTTTGCTCCACAAGGGAGCCGTCATTCTCCTCGAACACCACACTACAAGTTTCTATGATAATGCGAGAGGCCTTATCATAGACTCTATAAGTATGGGATTCGGACCCGTAGCCCACAAATGTCCCTTCAAGAGACTTAGATTCAAACTTGCCCAAACGAACACCTTTGATGAGATAGAAACACTTACAACCAAAAACTCTGAAGTAAGAGATATTGGGCTTGTTCCCGGTAAGCACTTCATAAGGGGTCTTCATGAGTCATTTGCGAAAGAATAGCCGGTTGGATGAATGGCAAGCGGTGTTGACGGCTTCGGCCCAAAAGTTGTGAGGGGACTTGAACTCGGCCATCATCGACCTTGCCATCTCAATAAGAGTGCGATTCTTCCTTTCGGCTACACCATTTTGTTGGGGAGTATAAGCAGCGGAATATTGATGACGAATCCCTTCTTCACTAAGGAACTCGTTCAAGGTGTAGTTCTTCAACTCGGAACCATTGTCACTTCTTATCACCAATATTGGGACATTGCTCCGCATGAGGATAACCATCTCCTTTTCGAAGACAACGGTATAACCCAAACAAGTTAAAGAATGGACGGAGATCAAGTTGAAACCTAGGGACTCGACAAGCAAAACATTCACAAGTGTGATGTCCGGTGCCACTACCACCTTGCCGAGCCCTATTACCTTAGACTTTGAATTGTCACCATATGTAACGGTCATTTGATCATCATTGGGCTTCAACTCCGTTACAATTTCCTTGCTTCCGGTCATATGACTAGTGCACCCACTATCAATTATCCATTTTGATCCTCCGGAAGCAAGGCCCTACACACAATCAATTCTTTGGTTTAGGTACCCATTTTGTAATGGGTGCCTTTTGGTTGGTTAGCAACAAGGGTCTTTGGGACCCAAATAGCATATTCAATGTAACCAATCAAAGGACCAATGTATCTAGCATAGACATCCCCATAATAATCAACATATAAAGCATAATTGGGGTTAGATATGCCCGCAAAGTCATCACGAGTGGGAGTGCCCCTTGTGGCATTTCCACTTGCTATATCATCTTTCTTGGCTTGTGCGGGCTTGGTCTTCTTCTTGATCATCTTCTTCTTCTCCTTAGCAACATAGCCTAGACCTTCCTTACCCTTGTGGGACACTCGCTCATGAAGAGGAGTAGTGAGTGTCCCCTTGCCTTTATCAAGGGAGGTCTTGGGCTCGGTTGCTATGGAGGGAACAAACAAGACCCTAGCTTTATCCTTGACAACATTTGCATTAGTATTCAAAGGAGTAGAAGTACTAGGTTTCTCAAGAATAGATATCCAAATTTGGAGTTGATCACGAGACTTGAGGAGACGTTCGTGATCACTTGTCAATACCTTGTGAGTATTTTCAAGTGACTCGAAGTCTTCGCAAAGTCTAGCATGAGCAACTACAAGCTCGGACTTTTCATTTTGCACAATTTTACATTTAGCAAAGTAAAGATCATGATCCTTAGTGATCTTAGCAAGTTGCTCCTTGAGGAGAGCATGAGCTTCTTGTTCATCTTCGAGAGAGGATTGGAGGGACACCTTAGTGTGTGCATCCTCTCTCTCAATCTCACCTTTTATTCAAGCTCATCCTCAAGCTCACCTATACGACTCATAATTGAGCCAAAGTGTTTCTTTCCTTCTCCTTGCAAGTTAGTCATGAATTTATCAAAAGCAATAATTTCTTCCTTGACTTCTAGGCTCATACCATCATCAATTTCATGGGATATGGAGGTGGGGGATAATTTTACCTCGGATGTCTTTGCCATAAGACATCTTGCATTCTTGATGATGGGTCTCTCGTTTGGTGAGGAGAAGAGTGACGGAGGTGTGGAAGAAATGGCTAGTGCGGCCACTTGCGTTGGAGTATCCTCCTTGTCACTATCTTCATCATCGGTAGGATATTGCTCTTTAGTTATCAAGACAATCTTTTGGTTCTTCTTAAAGTAGGGATTCTTCATGGGCATGGGCCCCTTGCCCTTCGTCTTGGCCACGAGCCTCCCACCATGATCCTCTCTTCTTTCCCATGGGCAATCTGCAACAAAGTGGCATTTGTCATCACAATTATAGCAAAGCCTCACCTTGTTGCTTGGATTTCCTCCATTGGGGGGAAATTTCTTGTCAATCCTCGCTTTGGCCCTTCCGGGGTTCTTCCAAAACGTTCTTGCCGCAAGACCCATGTGTTGAATAAGAGTACTTGAGAGAGTCTCACTAGATAGCTCGACTTGATCATCATACTCCTCTTCATCCTCTTCTTCAACGGTGGCCTTCAAGGCAATTGAGACATGCTTGTGCATCCCTATGGCTCTAGCTCTTGCATCTTGTGAAATCTTGGAGGCCACCTTGTATGTGGTCATCTCTTGCATGACTTCATTGGATGTCATCTTCGCGAAGTCATGTCTCCCTTGGAGTGTCTTCAAATCCGTTTCCTCAAAGGGCAAGAGAGCGGTCACGAACTTCCTCTTGATCCAAGCGTCATCAATGTAGACCGCCCCGAGGTTCTTGAAGGTGTTAGCAACCAACACCAACCTCCGGTACATGTCCTCGTGACTTTCTCCATCCAACTTGTAGAACCCTTCCACCTCATTGCATAAAGCATCATATCGGTTATTCTTCATGCTCTCATTCCCGACGAAGATGTCGGAAAGAGCATTCCAAACTTCTTTGGCGGTGGAGAATTGTTGAATGAGCGGCATGTCCTTCTCTCCAACGGCCATTTGGAGTTGATGAAGAGCGGTGGCGTTGAGTTGGCTATCAACCACCTCTCTTCTTGTCAAGTTGGTTGGATCATGGGGCTTGAATCCTTCTTCAATGATGCGCCATAACTCAATGGAGGCACTACATAGATGAGACTTCATTAGAAATTGCCATTGAGAGAAATGAGTACGTTTGAGCTTAGGAGGATCACTTCTAAAGTTTACATGAGGGTGAGGGATAGGAGGGTTAGGAGAGTAATTATGGTTGACATTATGAAATTCCTCTCCTTTGGGGGTGTTAGAGGAGCTAGGTGATTCATCTTTTTCCGCCTTCCCGAGGGAAACACTTGGAGGAACATCTTTGGACCCATCCGAAGATGACTCCTTAGAGTTCTCACCATGCTCCTTAGGAGGAGGAGAGGGAGAAGTAGCCTCGGGCTCCTTAGACTTCAAGAGTGCCATGAGCATCTCATTCATCTTGAGGAGTTGGGCCTCCAAGGACGATCTCATATCTATAAGATCGGCCATGGTTGCCCCTTTGGCTAACGCCTCCTTCTCCGCCTCTAATTTCTCACGGGCGGCCCTCTCGGCATCGGATTCCGTCATCATTGCACTTAGGCGGTTAAGCCCTTAAAAGTGAACTTGGCTCTGATACCAATTGAACGGGAATCCGGCACCTAGAGGGGGGGGTGAATAGGTGCTATTACAAATTTTATGTCTTTTTAAATTTAGGCTCAACACAAAGATAAATTCTCAGATATGCAACTATGGTGAATTTACCTAAATGACAACCGAAGCAATAACAAGATAAATAAGCTAACAAGACAAGCAAGTAAGGGAGTAATGATAAGGGGAACCGAGTGAAGCACGCGGAGACGAAGATGTAATCCCGAGTTCCACCCAAGGGTGTACGTCTCGTTTGGAGAGGTGTGCGCTACCACAACAGGTTAGCCGCAACGCCACAAAGGCTCACCTTCTTCTCCGATGAACTCAACCACAAAGGTTGCGAGTTCACCTTCCACTATTGATCCCCTTTTAGGGCGGAGATCGAATCCCTTACAAACACTTGAGGCACGCACCCACAACTTAATTGGGGGCTCTCAAGATGACCACAACAGGTCAAGGACCACAAAAGGTCAAGGCAACACCAAGATTACAACGATGGTGAACTAGGTTTTCCCACCGGAAACCCTAGCCACGAAATCCCCAAGTGAATGGGGAGGAAATGCAAATCCCTTCGGTGAAGATGTAGATCCGGGTCTTCTCCTCCAATCCTCCAAAGATCAATGAATTTGGGTGGAGGGATTGGGAGATCTTGATGATTTGAGCTTTCAAGAATAGTAGGAGAGAGAAAATCTGAGAGCTAGCTGTTCTTGAGTGAGTGAGGGGGTATTTATACCCCCTCCCAAAATCTGGCCGTTGGCTGTCACGATGACCCGGAAATTCCGGTATAAGTGACACTCGGAAATTCCGAGCCACTCGGAATATCCGGTTCTGTGAAATATCCGAGCTGAATTTCCGGTTGAGATCAGAACGTCTTCCTCTTCTTTCCTTAGCCAAATTTTGGAGTGGTTTTCTGGGTGACTCGGAAATTCCGAGCTGATGAAACTTCCGAGTTGATTTTCCGGTTGAAGTCAGAACCACTTTCTCTTCTTTTCTTAGCCAAATCTGGAGTGGTTTTCTGGGTGACTCGGAAATTCCAAGCTGATGAAATTTCCGAGTTGATTTTCCGGTTGAAGTCAGAACCACTTTCTCTTCTTTCCTTAGCCAAATTTCTGGTAGAAATAGGAGACCCGGAATTTCCGATCCTGGAAATTTCCAGTTCCAATATTCCGGTTCTGGGAAGAAATCCAGAAACTTTTTTTCTCTATATTTTGGCTTTGGAGTATGTGATATGCAACTCACACAAACTAAAATACTTAGCAATAGGATTAGTACATCATTGGTATTGTTAACTAACACTCAAAACACTAGGGATTAAGAAATGTTCTTTCATCGGGGACTAGTGTCGGGGATGTACTTCCCCGGTACCTCAAAGTTACGGGATTATGATGCTGATGTTGGAGGTAAAAGAGAGTATAAGTGAATAAAACATAAAGAGGAAGGCATAGAAATACAACTTGGGCCGAGAACTCCTCAACTCGGTTCCACCGAGTTGGCTTTCTCTCGGTTGGGCCTTAGTTGGGTCAAGTTCCCTCCCCCGGTGCGGACCGAGATGTACTCCAGCGGTGTTCGGACCACGAGGTATTTGTCACGGTCAACTCCTCCTTCGTCACGATCCCCTCGTCCCCGACACTGCAGCACCGCCTGGCCTGAGTTCTGCTCCGCCCGACATCGCCCCAGCCTCCCCGCCTCGGCTGCCTCTGGTATCTCGCGCCCCAACCTGGCAGCCCGGTGCACCCTCCGCTCGGCGTATCTCCGCCCGGCGCGGCCTCGCCATCGACCTCGGATGACCACGCCCGAGACTACTCCGACATCGCCTGCGCCCCCGAGATCAAGCCAGCAACCCCGCGACTCCTCCGACCCCGGACGCCTGCTCCACCTCGCCCCGGATGCGGGTAAGCGTGGCGCCTCGTCCTCAACCCCGGCATCATCCTCGACATGGCGGCACTCCCGGCTTCCCCGACATGGCGGCACTCTCGACTTCCCCGACTCGGCGTTACTCCCGGCTTCCCCGACACGGCGACACTCCCGGCTTCCCCGACACGGCGACACTCTCGGCTTCCCCGCACGGCGGCAGTCCCGGCTTCCCCGACACGGTGACACTCCCGGCTTCCCCGACACGGCGGCACTCCCGGCTTCCCCGACTCGGCGTCACTCCCGGCTTCCCCGACATGGCGGCACTCCCAGCTTCCTCGACATGGCGTCACCCCCGAGTTCCTCGACCGGCACAGATGATTCGGAAGACAGGCGCAAGCAGACAAGAGCAGGACGCAGGCATCACGGGTTAGACCTGACCGTGGCATGGGCAACCACTGCAACAGTGGCATGATGGGACAAGAGTACAGTGCATGATGCAGTAAACAGTACGGATGTGACCCCAGTAGTCATGTCGTGAACAGTGTGCCGCGCATATTGTTTCTTGTCTCCTTGTCTCCGGATTGTCCCCTGGGCTCTCTCTATATAAAGAGCACCAGGGGGAGAGGGAGAGAAGGCACGGCACCCCGCAGCCTCATTTCCCCATTTTCGTTTGCTCACCAAGACCTCTTAGAGGCAAATCTTGCCCAGCTCATGGAGCGTCTCTTATATCGTGCCGGTAACAGTGAGAAATATACCACAAATAGGATAAATGCTGCAGTAGGGGTAGTATCTCCTCACGAGAGACCCGAAGCTGGGTAAATCCTCGCGTCCCCGTGTCGGTTATGTTTATTTGTGTGTGCTACTTAGCGCGCTATCCCTCCCTGAAATCCTCTAGCGTCCATTGGCCCCACAAATTAGCCATCCCGCTAATCTGTATGTTCATCATGATGACAGTTAGCGTCCACCGTGGGACATACAGTGGTGTTTGTTGGGTAAATTTCGGACGGGACCTTCTTCATCAACGCGGGAACTCGACATCGCCATCGTCCCGCGCATCCTAGAGGCTCGCCGCCGTGTTCGTCGTTTCGACATCAGCAACGAGCTCGGGGGCTCAGGTGTGACCGAGGCACTTATACGCAGGGGCGGCGCCACCAGGGGGGCGAGTCTGGGCGACCGCCCCCCCACCGATTCGTGTGTTTTTTACACTACAGGTACGTTAAAAAAAACTTACCTCTTCAATCGCTCCCAGACGCGTAGCGACGACCAGACGCTCATCTCCCCTGCCCTGCATCTCGCCGCCGTGCTGTTGTGCTGCCCGCATCTCGCCGCCGCGCCGCCCGCCGCCCGCCGCCCGTCGCCGCTCGCCGCCGCCCGCAGCCCGTCGCCGCCTGCCGCCGGCCGCTCGCCGCCGCCCGCAACCGTCTCCCCCACCGGTTAGTTCACCTCTGCCTCTCCCCTGCCTCCAACTCCAACTCCAATCTCTGACTCCGAGGCTCCTCCAATAAATTGTCCCCTGATTCATGGCCAATGCGAGGTAGGTTTCGTCCGACGATGGACGGAGTGGAGAAGTCTGACTCTGATTCGGAGATCTGGGGAGTTGTGGATTTTGTGTTGGAGCAGGAAGAGCTGGAGGCTGCAACGCTTGTGTCTGCCTCGTCTCTGCATGCCTTGATCCAAGAGACTCGTTTAGCAACTTTGATCATGAGAAGCTAATTGAACTTGCCAATATTTACTCCGTGGATTTCTCTTCATATGACTGCTATGTCTTGGTTGACCAACTCAACATATATATTGATATGATGAAGAGTAGTCCCGATTTCTTATCATGTGATACTCTGGGTGATCTTTCTCTCAAGTTGGTTCAAACTAGACAACATTTGATCTTTCCGTTGGTCTACCGGCTGATTACACTTGCTTTGACATTGCCGGTTGCAACGGCATCAGTTGAGAGGTTTTTCTCTTCCATGAAGATTGTAAAGACAGATCTTCGAAGCAAGATTGGTGATGATTGGTTCCGTGACTTGATGATTTGCTATTCTGAGAAAGAAATATTTCAAAAAATTGATGACAAGGAGATCATGCTACGTTTTCATGACTTAGGGAATCGTCGAGGTCATCTACCTCGGAAGTTCCATCTTGCTAGCACAACTACAACAACTTAATGGTATGACACTATCTTGTTAGTTGTACTTGATGAGTTATGCAAATTGAATATCTTTAAACCTTTTTCTGTTGAATACACTTTCTTTTGCCTAAATTTTGTGAGTTTTAGGCTTCTAGTTATTTACATTGTTCCTTCATACAATTAGGGATTACATGTGTTGTCAAAAAAAATCGCCGGTGGCACAGATTTTATTGTTCGCCCCCCAATCTCAATTCCTGCCTCTCCGCCACTGCTTATACGTGCGCCCAGGCCGCATCTGCGCTCGTCGACGCTCGTCGTCGCCAGCGCGTGCCTGAGAGCCCTCGCCGTCGTCAGCACCTGATCCCGGCGCCAGATCGTGGCAGCCGCCCACGTCTCCATCAGCAACCGTGGCACGCCCCACCACGCTGTAACGCCCAGTTCGCCATCGGCATTCGGTCCGCTCGCCGCGCTTCCACAAAACCAGGTCGCCGTCCGCCGATTGCGCCCGTCACGCCCGCCGATTTCCTACTTCGCCCGCGCCCCAGCTCCTGAGCCCTTTGACCTCCCGGCCCCGGCTGCGCGCTGCTCGGTACACCCCCGGGGCTACGCCCGTGTGTCCTCGTCGCCTGCAGCTAGCCACACCCCTGCGCGCCCAGCTCTGATTCCTCGTCGCCCGATTCCCGCGCAAGCCGCGCCTCCGTCCGCGCCCAGCCGTGCCGCCCGCTGCGCCCTGCCTGCCCGCTGGCTGCGCCCCGGCTCTCCGCCCGTCGGGACCGGTCGCCCAGCCCGCGGCTGCGTCTAGCCCCGGCTCGCCACCTGCCGGATCGCTGCCCGGAGGTTGGTCGCTGCGGGAAGAAGAAAAAGCCGAGCGCTCGGGTAAGCAAGAAAAGAAAAAAAAGAGAGGAAAAGACCGTCCAGCCGGATGGAGAGAGAAAAAAGAAAAAAGGATAAAGAAAAGATGCTGCTGTTAGATGCACCCGAGCGATGCATGTCGGCAGTTCAGCAGAGATCGTGGGCAGGCCGGTGTGCAGGTCAACTGATTTATCTATGTCGGTAATCCGACATTTCAAGCAGGCCGAGGTCTAGAGTTGGGAGGCAGGAATGGTGGCCCTGTGGATGTGGTTTTGGTCGGCTACGCATCTCCATGTCGGCTGCAGCGTCGACATCGCGAACGCTACAACCACATACATCCGCGTCGAGACTGTAATTTGAGTAATGGAGGGTAGTCGGCTAATTGGAGAGAGCGACGGGTGCAATCTCCTGGCTCCGACTCGTCCGACCTGCATGCTGCAGGCAGAGGTCATGGCTGGAGTCTTGCCCGACCTGAATATAGGGGCCATGGCGGCCGTCTCGGCCGGCCTGTAGATATGGGACATGTCGACCTCGTGTAACTAGTATCCTGCTCCAGGCCAGTCGCCGGTCCAAGACCGCAGGCACCTGCCGGCGGAAGCTGAGGCATGTGCCGAGAGCCCGGGGCTGCATGCCCTGGTTGCCGCGCGGGGCGGTCCTTCACGCTCCCGCGGCACTTCATCTGCGGTCTGACAGTCTCACCTTCAGACCCTCCATTCTCACCGATGTCCCCTACCTCCTGAGCTCTTCCATCCCTCTGTGTGGTGCCCTTATCCCCTGCTATCGAGCTCGACCCCAAGTCCCCAACTCTCCCTCCTCCCGCAGGCGCTCCATAGCGAGCAGTGGTCGGCTTCGGCTCAACACCTCGTCGGGGAGCACGTGCAGGAGAAAAAACACGAGCTAGGTAGGCATGGAGGTCGGGCGGACGAGATCTCCAGGGCGAGCCGAGCACGCCATGGATTCCCTGTCGAACGCGAGCGGTCACGGCCGTCGGGCTGTGCGAAGGACGGATGAAAAGAAACGAAACGGTTTTATTTTTAGGAACGAAACAGACGTACGGACACCTCAATCCGTATTATATAGTAGAGATAGAGATTAAACTAAATCTTTTTCTCTTGGTAAGAATCCTTTGTTTATTCTATGATGGAATCAAACAAACTTGAGCACATACAAAAAATTGTAGAATTGGAATGAGTATTTTTCATATGTTGTTGGAATACTGCAGACCAAAGAGGCCATGCGGCTTAAAGTTCTTAGTTTTGGATCAACGAGGGTGATAAGTGAGACTTATGAATGGGCCTCTGCACCGATTGATGAAGTGAGATAAGAACTTGGATATTTTTATTCGAAATATTTAACCTGACAAGTTAATTTTGAGACATCGTGCGTTTTTCCATGTTTTGTTCCAAGCTGCTGACTGTTGCTCTATAAAACAAGTACACTATGAAGTTACAACCTGTGAAATATGGTAAACTTTACAAACTAAACTGAGAAGGTACCATCGTCACAGTTCTCTCTCGAATCAGGCTTTCGCCCCGCTTTATAAATAAAGCCACACATTTTGAGACCGCTGCTGGGCCAGACAGCACAACGCCCAAGAGACAACACACACCACACAAGCTGGGGCAACAGCAAACACCACAAGCCCAAAACAAAAGAAATGGAAACATAGGCAAGAAGACTAAACTAAGGTCACCCGTAACTGTTGCGCCCTCCGGAGAATTACCGCCACGCTCCTAACACCGGATCGTTGAGTGCCAAGCAGCACCTTCAAGAAGGAAAGCAATCGCTGCTGCCCGAACCATTGCTGGTCCTAGGGTTTCCCCTGGCACACCGAGTATAGTGGATGGAGGGTAGCCACGACGCCCTTCAAGAAGGAATGATGCCACCGAGGGTGGCACCGCGCCGGTGTCAGACAAGCTGAAAAGGATTTCTCCCGAAACCATAACCACCACTCGAGCGATACCTTGTGTAGGAGCCCCGCAAAGCCGAAGCCTTGTCAACCCAGACTCGCCGCCCACCAGCTTGCGCCACTACAGTCACGAAGTCACCGTCGTCGTCTCCTCGAAGCGACTACCACGAGGTCTACAAAATGGAGGAGGAGAAGCTCGACTCAGAGGCAGCGGCACCACGGTTGCGCGGGAGGGAACTGCCTCCACCGCCAAGACGGTAGTTGACCGGACGCAACTGCAGCCCCACCGGTCCCAATTAGATCCAGCTACCTGCCAGTTCCAACCGGGTCCAGCAAAGCCCGCAGTCGCGCTGCAACCAGGGCTACCGTCGTCGCTGCTGCACCCCATCCCGAGCTCTACCAACTCGATTTGTAGAACAGGTCATCCGAGAGCTGTTCAGGCCGCCACAACCCAGATGGGCCCAAACGGGCCCAGATCTGGGCTGAGGCCGACCATCGCAGCCCTGTAGAGAACCCACCGTCCCATGACGATGTGCACCTCACACACCACGGGCACGCCGTCGCTCGCCACCACCCGGCCGGAGCCAGACCGCCGCCACCCTGTACGCACCGCCGCCGGAGGGAGGAGCCCCGCCTCCTCCAAGCCCGACGCGGGGGAAGACACGCCGCCGCCGCCAGCGCCGACCGGGCCGCGCCCGGTGGGCACTGCCGACGGCGGCGACCTTGAGCCGCGAAAGAAGTTGTCGCCGAGCGAGAAGGGGCTGAGGCCGCGGCCGGCCGCCACGGGGGCGGCGCGGCCACGCGAGGGAGGAGGGGTGAGGGAGGAGGGAGAGGCGGCCGCTGGCCGGCGGCGGCGGCGGCTGGCTGGGGTTAGGTCGCGGGAGCGCTAGGGTTAGGTCCGGAGGCACACCTTTTGGCCTCATCGTCACAGTTCTCGCAGTATAAATTGGGAAGGTCCGGGTTTTTGTGCAGTTGACAATACAACGCTGCTGGGCGTTAATCAGCAATAGCGTAGACAAAGTTCATAAAAGGATAGGAGCATGTGCGGCAGCCTCTCTCTTAAGCATCGGGGCACTTGAGCTCTTGCTCTGCCTCGTTCCCATTAGCA
The DNA here is from genome assembly GCA_026929855.1 of Poa annua. NCBI lineage: Eukaryota > Viridiplantae > Streptophyta > Magnoliopsida > Poales > Poaceae > Poa > Poa annua. Next base: position 15,794,009 of record CM049431.1, read on the forward strand.
ACGGTGCCCTGCTGCGAAGGGTTTCTTAGATATGGCGAGTCTTTGTACTTGCCATATTCCGGTAAATGTAGGGCTTTCTCCGCTATTCTCCCATCCTCGTGAATCCTCTCTATCAAGCTCTCAAGTGAAGGAAAGTTGGCCTGAGCATTTGAGAGGCAATGCCACAAGTTAGTGAAAATGAAACTTATTTTTGCCTGCATAAAGGCTGTTTGGTCCTTAATTACCTCAGGTCGTATGTACCCAACAATAGCAAGGCGCAGCTCCTCTCCATAAAAGTCCTCATCAAAACCATGAAGCAGCCACGGTTCCTGAAATCAATGGCTTTAAGAGCCAAATAATGCAACTAACCATGGAACGGCTTGTGTAGAGGACACTCACGATTGTCTTCTCTGTGTTGTCGAAATAAGGGTTCCAGCCAATGCTCATGACCATCTTATATATGCCTCGTGTTGGAAGGCAAGCCCAGCCAAAGTATACACCTGATGTATGCTCTGACAGTATGTCTGAAAAGTTTTCTGCAGGTAAGTTGGCTACAAGACAGACAAATAAAAAAATTATCAGTGATCAGGAAGAAAAATTGAGTATACTACTATTAAGGAAACCAAATATGTGAACTAGTAGAGTATATATATATTAATTCCAACAGGATGTATTTCATCCAAGATGGGATGAATTGGACAGTCTTACAGTGGTCTCTTTTTTACTACGTGAAACTGGTTTTCCTATAACATTTCTACAGATCTTATCTACTAATTAGGCATAGTTAACTTGGTTTATTAAGTACATTCAGAAACACAGTATCATGAAAATAAAGGATATAAACCAGAAATCAGCATGGCCCAGCATGAAACGATTGTGTATCTTACAGTGTCAGCTAGACTTAGAGATGTGTTGGTTTGTCTAGCAGCTTTCCTAGTAACTCAAAACACAGAACTGGTATTCAGAAGTAGGACAGCTAGAACTAATAGCACAAATGAACAAAGTAAGGTCCATCGATGAACAACACAAATAACATAATACCATGACAAATCAAATTATAGAAGTGATAGAACGTGAAGTCACGTTATACTCTTCAGAGGCTTTAAAACATGCTAGTGAAATTTATCTTCATTTGCATGTTCCACCATACCTGTTGGTATTCCTAGTACCTTAGAACCACGGCCAAATCCTTGGATCACAGGTCCGCCAATAAACCATGGCTCTATTGGTAAGGTACCTTCAATCCCTGCACAATTTTTTAAAAACAGATTTATTGAGTATGTCCATAATGTTGAGAATGATAGACATATATTCCCAAGAATTAGAACATACAATCATTAAAGGGTGGCAAACCCCACTTTTCAGGCCTCAAGTCAAGGAGGGAGTTGATAATCTCATCAGCCGAAGTGAATTCATCGGTCTTTTTGGGTACCGAAGGTACAGCTATGACATGCATTCCTGCAGCTTTACCAGCAGAAACACCTGGCCTGGCACAATCATTAATTGACAATATTGAAGGTCATATGGTTGATAACATAATAACATTGCAGCCTAAACTACAAATTTCGAAACCAGTAATGTGAGTGCAGATCAGAAAACAATACAATTATACAGGTGGTGGATGTAAACCCAGTATATCTATAGAACAAAGTATATGGAATAGCAATGCATCTGCATCATTCAAAATTGTGTGTGTTGTGGACAATTGCATTGTTTTAAATACGGACAATGTTCTCTTCTTATAATATAGCAAGAAATATATTTCTTGATTTTCACATAAGCTCTCTGATGCGGGCATCACACCTTCATCACTATCAAATGGTTACTCAAACTATGTTTTCCTTCATCACTATCAAATGGTTACTGAAACTATGTTTTCCTTTACACGCAGCCACACATGTAGCTTTGAGAAATGAAAACCGAACTTCCATGCCCATCCAGGCATTTCAAAACATGAACCTCTGTTCCATTAGAACTATTCAACTAAATAATGTCTATAATGCAGATGATGACATAATGTAAATAGGTAAACTTTCCATGCACACAAAATTAACATAAATACAAAATTAACCAAGGCTAAACTTACAAGGAATCCTCAATAACTAGGCAATTTGAAGGATCAGCGTTCATTCTTTTTGCAGCTTCCAAAAATCTTGAATATCACCACAGGAGCAGAAGAGGAGCAACTAAATGAGATCAATATTACAAATCTATAGGGTATCAGCAATGAAAACATTATACAGCACATTGTCTTACATATCTGGGGATGGCTTTCCTTTCTCTACTTCATCTGCACCCACAATTGCAGAGAAATACTCTTTCCATCCTATACAACATAAGAGTGAATTACTAAGAAGAACATGAAACAGGGGAAACCGGAAAAGGGTACCTTTGTGGCAGGAAATTTTGGAATCAATGTTTGATCTTGAAGAGTTGGAAGCTACAGCAGTTGGCACCTTGTTACTCTTCAAATGTTTTATTAACCGATTAGCTCCTGGAAGCGCTTTTATGTTGCCCCATCTGTGATACGAATTTTTTAATATGCTACCCATATATCTTAAGGAATACAATCGCAAGTGAAACATGTACTGGAGTTCTTTTCAGGACAATTTGCGCATTACAGCATGAGAAAATTTGCTACGTCTGTCATCATGCCCAATACCAATGACAACCTTACCATAAGTTATTGCAAGAAAATCAGCATGAAGGACTTTACACATGCTTCCATAACCATTAGAATGAGTAAATTTCTATTTAGTTTCCATTGAAGTACTTTCTGAACTATACCCAGAGTTCACTTTGCTGTTTAAATTGAATCAGGGAGTTTTCATAGCTACCAGCAGATTTTCGACATAGATAAGGAGCTTAAGGTAAGAACTAATGAATATCAATCTGCAACTCATTTGCAGAATTCTTTCTACGGTGATTTGCCAAGTTCAATGCACAATTTGAAAGCATAGTAGACATAAATAGTGAAATTTCTTCCTTGCACTGTAACCGCATAATGGTAATACCAGATGCTTGCTTGTGGAGGAGCCTGCAAGTAGCATAACTTGCACATGTACTAATAAAACAGAGAGATACATTGAAGTCAACCTATATACAGATCATATTATTACTGTTTCCACGAATTATTCAGTACAAGTACAGTCAAGCATGCAGATGTTACTGCATAACATGTGCATACGCAGATGCAAACACAAGAACATAGGCACACCTCAGCAAGGCATGATTTAATATTCTAGTGGCAGCATTTAAGAGAAATTTTCAAAAAGCAGGTTACCAAGGGTATTCACTAATTCCAAAGAAAATGCAGGGAGAAAGTAGAATGGCACACATTAAACTGAACTAACCGATCTTTATCAACGAAATGGCCAAAGGGCCAAAATTTGAATATATGTCCCCACTGAATTAGCATGGTAATATGCATTTTGCAAAATATATAGAACTACAAAGAGGCTCCAGTGACATAACTGCTCGCTGAACATTGGAGTAATCATAGAGAGGAACTCTTCGGTGGAGTAAGGGAGTCCATAATCTTCTAAAACAACTGCTGCAGCTTCAGAAGGTGTCTTTCCAACAAATTTGTGAGCTTTCTTACTATCCCACTTTTTCCCATTTTTCACAAGAAATGGTTTCAGCACTTGGCTTACGATGCAATCTGCAAAATGGTACAAACAAGGTAGGAAAGATGGGATTTCAGAGATTAACATGGGAAGATCAACTCTGAGTACAGGAGAACTTTGCAACTCACAGTCACCTGTATTTAAGAGTGTACCATCTAGAACAAGAATGACGTGAGAAATGAGCCTAGTAATGGGCTTCGGTGCAGCCATTTCCAAGATCAGAAGATCTCAATGTAGCAAAAGTCAAATTATAATTGGGGAAGACCGACCTGACATATAGCCAAACAATTCAGGCACACACCACATTAATGCTTAAAGTGAATCCAACAATGCTTTTGAAAATGGATTTCTAATCTAAAAACAACAATTACATATATAACTAAAATACAAAACATGAACAGGTCCTACCATACGCTTTTAAACCTTGAACTGGAAATTATAGATAAAACCATTTCTTGCCCCAAGCGTCTGATGGTATAGACCACTATTTGCAATTGTACACAACTTAGTTTAGCTCTGGGGTTAGATGAGTATATGAGGTTGAATCTGGTAACCTACTCCTAATTGATGATGATTTTACCTCTAAGCGTGTTTAAGGAAATACAGTAGGTTCAAAGAATCATAGTTACAACACAATAATGCAACGCAGACTGGCCGGATGAGCATTTCATTGAACAGATAGCGTGCATAGCGAATGTAGTACACGCAGCCGTATAACACCACTTATCAAATAGTTCGTGTGCATATGATGAGGGCCGGCGGTAGCAGGCATGCAGCACCACTAGCACAATTCATCAAACAGTCGGTCAGCACAGCACAGAGGAGCACAGAACAGGGAGTCAAACAGGAGGCGCCTCGTTGCAGTTGCCGGTCGAAAGCGCAGGCTACGCCCGATAGGCGAGATCACCCACACATCAGAGCCTGGAACTAGCTAGTACCAAAACTAGAACTAAGCGGAAATTGGGATTTAAAACAGAGGCAAGCATGAAACACGAGAGGAGGAGTACCAGGGCAAGAGAGGATGTTCTGTCGCCGGCGCTGTCCGCCGACCGCCGCCCTGCCACGGGGCTCTGTGGTTGGCTGCTTTGAGCGCACCGAAGAGGGGAACGAGTCCTATCGTGAAAGAACAATGATGCGGGGTGTGGACGGAAAAGGAAACAATAGCCAAAATACCACCAGTGAAAACCAAACTTGCCAAAATAACACTAGTGAAAACCAACTTGCCAAAATAACACTCACTTCAGTTTTTATGGCCAGAATACCACTAGTGACTAACTGAGACTAACACCATCTAACATAGACGTATAAGCCCTTACCTCTTCATCACACTTGACAACATTTCAGCAAACACACTGACAACATTTCAGCAACAAATCGACAGCATTTCAGCACAACTAGACAATATTTTAGCAGCACGAGTAGACAATATTTCAGCACAATTGGGCAACATTTCAGCAGCATTTTGACTTCTTTGAAGATCTATCCTACATGCGATTCAAAGCACTATACTTTTCAAGCTTTGTACAAATCAATGAGTTGATAGATAAGTAAGGATTAGAGGCTAATGTCAACTGAGGAAAATTAGCAACAAAAGTAAGTTTAAAGCACTGAGCACTCACGGTCTAAACTCCCAAAATCAGGAAGGATATTGCACGCTTGCACCGCTACTTCAGCGAGGTATACAGCCCCGCCGGGAGCCTGCTACAGGATCTGTCGCTACGTGCCTCTGATGTGGGGGAATTAGTGCAGCTGGGCAGGCCAGCGGTCGCCGGCGAGCGAGAGACCCCAGCTTGCCCCCCTCCTGCGACGACCCGGGGAGAGCGTCCGGCTAGCAGGGGTAAAACCAGGGGCGGAGGCGGCCCAGTACAGGACCACCGACGACGGGCGGCAGAGGAGGAAGACGGCGGCCTGTCGAGCCGCGGCCAGTCGAGTGCAGGGCGGTGGAGAGCGGCGGACGGAGGCGCACGGCTGATGTGGATTCAGAGGGAAGGGAGAGCAACGGGGAGGCGCCGGCGTGGGAGTCGGGGCGGCGCCATGCTTTCGTACGGGAGGACCGGGAGTGGTTCGGTGTGGTGTGTGTGATAGGGATAAGGTAATGAGGGTAATTTTGGAATAACAAAAAAACTGACATGGATTTAACAGATTGACTCACGGTGCCCCTTTACAATGAACGGCAGTGGTATTTTGGCTAGAAAAACCAAGGAAAAAAATGGTGTGCTATCAAAAATAGCGTGGCCCTTCTCTAAAAGCTATACAAGTTATAGCGTGCTATAGCGAATCTACGTTCAAAATAGCATGGTGAACAAAAGAGATATATCTCAAATAATAAAAAATTCAGCACTAAATATTTGTCAATAAGCAATACATACATAACCACTTAACCAGAAACAAATGTCACGTTTAAATCCATGGCATAAACATATACATGAGACATAAATCCATGAAGAGATTAACAAACTCTAAAAGAAAAATTGTTTAGATTCACATGCATCAACTTCATATTCAATAGAAAAATCACCAGATTGCATCCAATCAGGATAGGATATGAAACTTCCATTATGATCAGTATGTTGAGCAAGTAGTACTAGTTTGATCTGATAGGAGCTAGGTTTGTGTACGCGCGTCTCAGCAGCTGGCCGTGAAGCTGGCAGAGGATGTGCTTCCGCTGCCGCATGCGTCGTTCATGTGTGAATAACAGAACGAAAAGGAACTTATTGGTTTAGATTAGATCGACGTGGTGGAGTCTTTGTTTAGTGCGTGTTGGGTTTTGTTTTAGGTTTTACCGTACTCACGTTATTTCCCATATATTTTTAGCGTTCTATAGCCTAACACGATTTGGCGCGATTTGGCGTGTTAAAAACGTCATTAGCTTCGTAGCGTCATTTTTTGGCTAAATATAGCGTGGCCTCTCCAAAATAAGCTATAACATGCTATTTAGTGCGAAATAGCGCACTATTTTTTTCGTTGAGAGAAACTGAGCAAACTGGTTTTCACTAGTGATATTTTGGCAAGTTTTGTTTTCACTAGTGGTATTTTTTCCATTGTCTCACGGAAAAGTGCCTTCGTGGCTTCGTGCTAGGTTTCAACTGGGCAGGGCATTCGGTCTATTTTGTCATTTAAAATAGTGCTAACCGAGGATTTTGGTGCATCGACTATTCGGCTCTATGCTCGGTTCTAACCGAATACCCGATTCAATGCACACGCACCAGCTTCGGTGGATCAGCTAAAGAGATTCAGAAAAATATCAATATAATTAGAATGGGAATTGGAATGGGTGAGATCAGAGACGTAGGGATGCAACTGTAGGAGTAGATCGAAAAGCAGGTTCAACTAGTCAGACTCTGCTCACAAAAAAGGGATCTGGTTGGCCATGATGCGCTGGTCGGCAGGATCAAGTTGGAGCTGTGGTGAGAGTCCAACAAACCTCGTGGGGTAGAGACTTTTCCTCCTCCTCGCTGCTTTGAGAGTTGACGAGGTTATACCCCTTCATGTGTGTACCTGGTGCATTTAATGACTAAATCGTAATTGTCGATAAGCTGAAGAAGACGAACAAGCAAAGGCTAAGTCAAAAACTCTTTTACCATAGATAGCAGTAGTACTTTCCATATATGTAGTCCTAGTTGGTTACTACTCGAGACCTGTACCACTATATAAAGGATAGGAGGGTGGCCGATCAAGGACACGCCAATCAGAATCACCAAACCCTAGTAAGATCAACATCTTGATGAACCCTTGTACTCGAAGTAAGGGTGTTACCTCACTCGAGGGCCCCAAACCTGGGTAAAATCCCGCTTGTCAGCCGACGAATCTACCAACACTACGCGTTCTCTACCTCATAACTCTTACCTGAAGGGAATATGACCTAGAGCCACTTAATAAACATAGTTTATTGGTTATATTCCAACTGTTCATTATATGTTTTATACCATGCTATAACTGTATTAAGCGGAAACATTAATACAGGTGTGTTAGATAAACAACCAAGTCCCTAGTAGGCTCTACTAAGACTAGTTTCGTTGCGCGATTGATGATCGAGGTTTTCCGATCGTAGGGCATGGCGTCGGTCGGCAATGGAATTCATGTCGTTGGTTGAACGATGTGATGGACATACCCATATTTATAGGACGTGGTCATTACGCCTTAAGACTGTGAGATCAACTCTTATTGTTTGATCTGTATCGCAGTAATTTGATTTTCTTGTTAAATTTATTTCCTACTTCATTCTGAACTTGTTTGATCGAACCAAAATTTCCATACTAACATTTTCTGAGTGGATATCCATATATCTACTCGGAATATTCATGAAGTTTATGAAATAAAGACTTCCACTACACGCTAAAGTACTTCATTGATTCACATGCACGATTCTCAACAAGTTATACTCAAAACGTTCAGTGAAGTTCACAAAATAAAGGTCTCCACTATCCATCAATTACTTTATTGATCCACATACATCTATATGCATGACTATCAATAAGTTATATGCCCGTTTTCCAAAAACAGTGTCTTAGTATTTTGAAAGTGTCAAAAGATCAAATCTAAGTACTTGTAGATCCATCCGTTATGGAACTAATTCATTGACTATAACATTGACATGAATTAAACGGTAGTGCCACACATATGTGGTGTCTTTATTAAGTTTATATTGTTTGGCATTAATGTTATGAATTTGGGAGCTTCTACCATCTAAATTAAATCGGCATATGATCATTACTTCATAAATATAGGACAACGAATTTGTCACTAACATATATGAACAATTGTCTCGCTAGAGGAGACACACTTATAACGATCATACTAACAGGCGATCATAAAAGAATTTATTCAAATAGTAGATCTAGAGGGAGAGTGTCCATGGCCATGACAACAATTTGTCTGTCATTATCAACACACAATGTCACCTCATCTTTCCAAGCTACTCAAGTATTAAATCTGGTTTTCATAAAACATAACTAGTATCAAAACTTAGTCACTACTGCGAGTACTTGCTTAGGTAAAACATTCAGAACATGTATATCACATATACACCATCACCATTGATGACTTCCCGACGATCTGTTTCATCTTCTTGATACTTCCAACGTAGTTAAGAACCCTGAGGTGAACGATTCCCCTTGCATGACATAGTCTATGACAAAGCGTTTGCACCTGGCAACGTCGTTTGTCATCCAGTGATCGAGCTGAGCGAGGCATCTCGATGTTCATCAAGTATGACCATATGTCATCAAGTATGACAAATGTCATCAAGTATGCCTAGTGTCATCAAGTATGACTGTCACGTACTCCTTCAATGTGTGTATTCTCTTCCATCTTGGTTGAGAAGAAGAACAGTCAACGTACTGATAATCTTCATCAACCCAACTTTAGGGGGTATCCCGAGTTTAGCGATCATCTCATATGTTCGCGATCTAAAAACTCGTACCCACCTTTAGTTCTCTATCGCAGAGATCATAGCATACACTGGACTATGATGATATCATCCGCACAAAAACTTGATAATCCAAATTATCCATTTGTTAGCGGAATCTCCGGGTTTATCTCCTAGCGGGTATTTTATCACAAAGAGCTAACGGTTCAAACAAGGAGTATCCTCAAGCTAAAGTATAAAACTATGAAGTTTGAACCCAACCTTTTAAGTTTCTCAATCGTAGGATTGCACATAATTTTAAAGAAGCTATCGCAATGGTCAATATCTATAAAGGTTTTGCAAAACTGACTTTGTTCATTATATTTTGAGTTCCAGTATTTTAGAAAATAACTATCAGAACTCCCACTCAAAAGAACATCCCTCCTGGTTGTTTCAGCAATTACACGACCTCCATCCATTGCGCAACCCCTCATCGTCAGAGCCAACAACACAACTTTAAGAGTGGACAACGAATTGTCGATCACAACAACTCTGTGACTCATGCTCGACCTTTCGGCCTCCGCGTTCCGAGGCCATATCTGCATATGCTAGACTCGCCACAATAACCTTCAACGAACGCGCGTGCAACATGGCTTACACCCACTGTATGCGAACGACGATATGTTTGACACCCGATCGTCACGGCCTGTCTCATAACGTAGAACTTTCTTGGTGGTGCACGTCGAAGGAAGAACACTAGTGGTATTTTGAAGGGATCATCTTATATTTCTGCCGCCGTGTAACTAATATATTCTAATATATAATCACACAATATAAGATGCACACAATAACATCAAATGTAATGCGACATGATATGGTCCATGTGCCATGGTCTTCTTGGCGCCCAAAGTTCATAAACAATTTAATAAACCTACCTTGACCATATCACATTGCCCCTGCAAAATAAAGTTAGACGCTTCTACTTTATCTTTTGCAAATTTTACGTGGCTTGGGTCTGTCGTAAAAAGAACCGCTTTTTACCTACGAACTTATGACCACAACAACGATCCAATAATTGCATGTTTAGGCATCCCTTTCGGGTCCTCCATTGAAAATGCAAAGCCAACTACAGAGAGAGAAACAGACACCCGCCAGCCATGATACGGTACCAACCGTATGTCAGTAGTGGAACCAGTCTCGCGTAAGCGTACGCGTAAAGTCGGTCCGGGCCGCTTCATCAACTCGATGCCGCTGGAATCACAAGTGCACGCTAGAGGGTAGCAAATAACAGGAACGGTACCCCCGTGCAGAACATGGGTTCTAACAGCGTACAACTATATCTACGATAGGTCGGCTCTGATACCACTGAAGGGGATCGCAGGCAGAAAACAAAAAATTTCCTATCGGCAATATCCTTAAACTAGGCAAGATTTATACTATGCAGATATAGAAGTACGTCGGAGATCGGAATACATACCCTCATAGACCGAATAGCGGGGATTACGCTCCCGCACAAGAATTGACGACGAAGACGACGTAGCCGACCTCTAGGTCGCGAAGAACTCGGCGCGACGAAGACGACGAAGATGACCTCGAGGTCGGGTGGAGGAAGCCAACCTCCAGCACCACTAGCGTGGCACCTCACAGGGCGTCACACACATACGGTGGAGACGACGGTCTCCGAAGTTCCAGTCCAGGACGAGCAGCGGAAGACTTGGACCGGAACACCAGCAACGCGACGGCGGGATATGGTGGAGAGATCCCCTCATACTCCTCGGCGTAAATCCGACAAAGGGAATCACGAAATCGAGGAGAAATAAGAGAATTAATTGATTAATTAAAAGGCCAGGGGTGCCCCTTCTTATATAGCCTCTCTGGGGGAGCCAACTCGCCAGCCTGGCAATGTGGGACTATCCCCACATGCCTGGTGCGGCTCAAGAGGGTGCGCCGGCCCTAGGTGGGCCACCCACCTAGGCCGGCCAAGCCTCCCCCACCAAATTCCCTTGGGGGTTCCCCCCCCCCATGGGCCTTCTTTCCACCAGAAGGCCCGTTTAGGAAATCAGCCTAAATAAATTTGAGAATAAATATAGAAAATCAAATTTAAACATTAATTACACTAATTAATATCAAACATATTATATATAATTTATTCTAGCTCCGAAAACTATTTCGTCGCTGGCTAATCTCCATCGGACCATTCCCGGGACGTTCCCAGTGATCTCTTTCCTTTCCGGTTGTCTTGTCGAAACCCCTTAAGTGTGTTACCCTAGCGGTTCGATATAATAACAGGCATGATCGGGACTCATCTCCGATCAATGACTAACTCGTAGGTCTGGACCCCATGAATTAATCCCTGTGATATAACGAACGACTTTCATCTATCAAACCTGGACGTCGAGTCTTAAACTTTTTGCCATATCGATACTTAGCGTGTCCGAGCATCGTTCTTAGATATCTCCGTATCTAGCTGACCTCGTTACCGACATCGCTATCTTCAACTCGTCTATGTTATTATGTCAGCTGGTGACCTAGTCACATGTTTGCAAACTCATTTGACATAATCTCACCGAGTGGGCCCTAGAGTATCTATCCGGCTATACGGACTGACAAATCCTGCTATTGACCCCTCATCTCAACTACCCCCTTCCGATACCCAAAAGTATCACCTATCATTGTCACACTATATAAGATATGACGTTTGGTGCGATCAAAGTATCTTCCAGGGGTGTCATTTGTGATTTTGTATGTAACGACATATTGAATGACACATATCCTCTAGTAGAATGTAAAGGATTATTTAAGTGATTAAATTTTCTATGAATGAAGTTAGGAGTATTAGGCATCCAATCTATAATTGTAAAGATCGTAAGGGGTTTAATAACATTAGGTCGGAATATTTCCTAAGTTAAGATTCTGAAGTGTTTCAGAATAGAACAAGCGAAGAAGATTGTTCTTACTTGTATGACTAGGTAAAATATTAAGTTTATCTTGGCATTTTTAGTGATAGAAGATGATGTTCGACATTCTCTATGTATCAGACATAGATTCTATCAGACCGAAAGCTCGACTTGGTGTGACCCTAGTTCTTGGTTGAAGAAGGGGTTCTAGAGTGATCCTTGTGTGGATCAATGAACAAACATTAAGTATAGTATTCAGTGTCTGTGAGAACTGAAGATATGTTTTCTAGTAAAGGGTAAGAGTGGAAAGACAACTTGCCGTAAAATGGTTACGATGATGCAAGTTGTGACACTAACCCGTACGACTAGAAATCTCATATAGGAGATGTCCTTTGTTTTGAAGAAAGACATGGTTAGTTTGCGAAGTCGCATATGAATGCATTGTCGCATAATCTACCTAGGTATATAAATATATGGCAACTTCATAATTAGCATGTGTAATTGGACTGTCTGACTCCATCCACTAGAATAGATTTCACCGTCCTCGTAAGATACGGGATGATGTCAAACCAGGTGACATAGTAGTGTTACAAAGCACATATAGGTCTCAATATGTGAGATCTATTGACTGTATTCCTCTTCCACAAGACGAGCAGGCACCAAGATGCTATGGGTGTTGAGCTTTTACCAAGTTGTAAACTAGATTAAGTCTTACTCTACTGCAAGTGGGAGACTGAAGGGAATATGCACTAGATGCACTTAATAAACATAGTTTCTTGGTTCTATTCCAACTGTTCATTATATGTTTTATACCATGCTATAACTATATGAAGGAGATATGCCCTAGAGGCAATTAATAAAGTGTATTCTTTATCATATCTCGTTTGTTCATAATAAGTTTTTGTGTCATGCTAGAACCGTATTAAGCGGAAACATTAATACGGGTGTGATACGTAAACAACCAGGTCCCTAGTAGCCTCTACTAAGACTAGTTTCGTTGCGCGATTGATGATCGAGGTTTCCCGGTCATGGGGCATGGCGCCGGTCGGCAATGGGAGTCATATCGTTGGAGAACGATGTGATGGACATACCCAGATTTGGAGAACGTAGTCATTACGCCTTTGACCGTGAGATCAACTCTTATTGTTATTCCTGAAAGATGCTTTGATCGCACCAAACGTCGTATCTTATATAGTATGACAATAACGGTGATACTTTTGGGTATCGGAAAGGAGTAGTTGAGACGAGGGGTCAAGAGCGGGATTTGCCAGTCCGCATAGCAGGATAGATACTCTCGGGCCCACTCGGTGAGATCATGTCTAATGAGCTTGCAAGCATGTGACTAGGTCACGGAGACATGAGATCATGAACGAGTAGAAGGTAGCGTCGTCGGTAATGAGGTCGGGATTAGGTATGGAGATATCTATGGAACGACGCTCGGACATGCTAAGTATCGCTATGGCAAAAGGTTTAAGATTTTGCGTTCAGGTTTGATAGATGAAAGTCATTCGTTATATCACAGGGATTAATTCATGGGGTCCAGGCCTACGAGTTAGTCGTTGATCATAGAGGAGTCTTGGTCATACCTGTTATTATATCGAACCGCTAGGGTAACACACTTAAGGGGTTTCGACAAGACAACCGGAAAGGAAAGAGATCACCGGGAGCGTCCCGGGAGGGGTCCGATGGAGATCGGGCAGCGCCGAAAGAGTTTTCGGAGCTAGGAAAAATTATATATATTATGTTTGATATTAATTAGTGTAATTAATATGCAAATATGATTTTATATATTTATTTTCGAATTTATTTAGGCTGATTTCCCTAAATGGGCCTTCTGGTCGAAAGAAGGCCCAAGAGGGGGAAAAATCCCTAGGGGATTCGGTGGGAGCCATGGTGGCCGGCCTGGATGGGCCAAGAGGCCCACCAGGGGGGCGGCGCACCTGGCCTAGCCGCACCAGGCATGTGGGGATAGTCCCACATTGCCTAGCTGGCAAGGTTGGCTCCCCCTGGGAGCCTATATAAGAAGGGGCACCCCTGGCCTTTTAATTCACCAATTAATTCCCGATTTCTCTCTCGATCTCGTGGTTCCCAAGTAAGAGCCGCGCCGAGCTGAGGAGGGGGATCTCTTCCACCATATCCCGCTGCCGTGCTGCTGGTGTTCCGGTCAAAGTCTTCCGCTGCTCGTTCTGGACTGGAGCTTCGGAGGCCGTCGTCTCCACCGTACGTGTGTGACGCCCTTCGAGGTGATGCGCTAGCGGTACTCGGAGGTCTGCTTCCTCTACACGACCTTGAGGTTGGCTTCGTCGGTCTTCATCGACAACGTTTGTGCGGGAACGTAATCCCCGCTTTCGGTGTACAAGGGTACGTATTCCGATCTCCGTTCGTACTACTATATCTGCATAGAATAGATCTTGGCATGCTTTTAGGATATCGTTGGTAGGAAATTTTTTGTTTTCTGCACACGATCCCCTTCAGTGGTATCAGAGCCGATCTATCGTAGATATAGATGTACGCTGTTAGAACCCGTGCTCTGCACGGGGGGCACCGTTCCTGTTATTTGCTACCCTCTAGCGTGCACTTGTGTATTCCAACGGCATTGAGTTGATGAAGCGGCCCGGACCGACTTTACGCGTACGCTTACGCGAGACTGGTTCCACTACTGACATACGGCTTGTACCGTATATGTGGCTGGCGGGTGTCAGTTTCTCTCTCTTTAGTTGGTCTTCGCATTTTCAATGGAGGGCCCGAAAGGGATGCTTAAACATGCAATTATTGGATCGTTGTTGTGGTCATAAGGTTCGTAGGTATGAAGCGGTTCTATTTACGAAAGCCCCAAGCCAAGTAAAATATGCAAAAGATAAAGTAGAAGCGTCTAACTTTATTTTGCAGGGGCTATGTGATATGGTCAAGGTAGGTTTATTAAATTGTTTATAAACTGCGGGCGCCAAGAAGACCATGGCGCAATGGACTATATCACATTGCGTTACATTTGATGTTTTGTGTGCATCTTATATTGTGTGATTGTGTGTATAGTATACATTAGTTACACGGCGGTAGCTATATAAGATGATCCCTTCAAAATACCACTAGTGTTCTCCCTCCAACGCGCTCCACCAAGAAAGTTCTACGTTATGAGGCAGGCCGTGATGATCGGGTGTCAGACATCTCGTCGTTCGCATATAGTGGGTGTAAGCCATGTTGCACAAGCGTCAGCGTGGAGGTCTTTGGTGACGAGTCTAGCATATTCAGAAATATGGCCTCGGAACAGGAAGACCGAAAGGTCGAGCACGAGTCACAAAATTGGTGTGGCGGACGATTTTGTCTACTCTTGAAGTTGTGCCGCCGGCTCTGATGATGAGGGGTGGTGCAATGGATGGGGGTCGTGTAATCGCTTGAACGACCAGGAGGGATGTTCGTTTGAGTGGGAGTTATGTTAGTTATTTTCTAAAATACTATAACTCAAAATTATTATGAACAAAGTCTTATGTTGTTGCAAATTCCATTGTAGATGTCTCACCCCTCCTTTAACCTAAACTTGTTCATTGAGAAAGAAAAGCTTAAGACCGATGGGTCTAACTTCGTGTCATGGTTCCGCGATCTGAAGTCCATCCTTGAAACCCACAAGGTGGCCTACATCCTTGATGCCCCCTTAGGTGATCTCCCAAACACTGCCCCGGAAATCGAAATGATTGTCCATGGGGTGAAGGCGGAGATTTCTTCTTCTGTCAAGAGTGGCATGCTCTTTGCCATGGAGGCTGACCTGCAAAACCGCTTCATGAACAAGGGTGCTTATAATATAATCACTGAACTCATGGCTGTTTTTGCACGACAAGTCAAGGCTGAGAGGTACGAGGCATCTGTGCTTTTCTTCTCAGCCCAGATGGAAGAGCACGGCAATATTAGTGAGCAATTGGCCAAGTTGTTTGGTTGCGCTCGACTTCTGAGTGATCTGGGAAGTGTGATCCCAGAGGAGGTGGTTATTGATAGGGCGCTGATTTCACTGCCCCCTAGCTATAAGAACGCCATAGTGGATTACGGCATGAAAGGGACGTCAAAACCCGTGTCGGAAATCCTGAAGATGCTCGAAGTGGCCGAATTAGAAATCAAGCTGAAGAAGATGGTGGTGACCATCGGATCACCTGAGCGCAACTGCCCCAAGTACCTGGAGGATAGGAAGTCTGGCAAGACGGTCGACAAAGAGCAAGATATATTTGATATACATGTTATAGATGTGTACCTTACATCCGCCCGGAGCAACACGTGGGTATTTGATACTGGTTCTGTTGCTCATATATGTAACTCTCAGGAGGAGTTACAGAATAGACGGCGGCTGGCGAAGGATGAAGTGACGATGCGCGTCGGCAACGGATCGAGAGTCGACGTGGTGGCTGTCGGCACGCTCCCTCTGCATCTACCATCGGGATTAGTTTTGGTTTAAAATAAGTGTTATTTTGTGCTATCCTTGAGTGTAAACATTATAAGTGGGTCTTGCCTGTTACAAGACGGTTATTCATTTAAATCAGTGTCAAGCAATTGTGCTATTTATATGAATGATATCTTTTATGTTGATGCTCCCGAGAATAACGGTTTATTCTTGTTGAATCTCGATCGTAGTACTCACATCCATAACATAGAAGCCAAACGGATTAAGTGTAGTGACGATACCGCCATGTATTTGTGGCATTGCCGTCTTGGTCATATTGGTGTAAAGCGCATGAAGCAACTCCACTCCGATGGACTTTTGGACTCGTTGGATTTCGGATCCCTCGATACATGCGAACCATGCCTTATGGGCAAAATGACCAAGACACCGTTCAAAGGTTTCGTTGAACGGGCGTCGGATTTGTTGGGGATCATACATACAGATGTGTGTGGACCGATGAGCGTTTCGACACGCAATGGTTATCGTTACTTCGTCACCTTCACTGATGACTTGAGTAGATACGGTTATATCTATTTGATGAAACACAAGTCTGAAACGTTTGAAAAGTTCAAAGAATTCCAAAGTGAAGTTGAGAATCATCTTAATAGGAAAATCGAGCACCTCCGATCCGATCACGGTGGAGAATACTTGAGTTTTGAGTTTGGCACACATCTGAAGAGTTGTGGCATAGTACCCCAACTTACGCCAGCCGGAACGCCGCAGCGTAACGGCGTGTCCGAGCGACGTAATCGTACTCTACTGGATAGTGTTCGATCTATGATGTCTCTTACCGATCTGCTAGTGTCCTTCTGGGGTTATGCGTTAGAAACAGCCGCATTCATTTTAAATAGGGCTCCGTCCAAGTCCGTTGAAACGACGCCGTATGAATTATGGTATGGCCAAAAGCCTAAGTTATCGTTTCTGAAGGTTTGGGTTGTGAGGCGTACGTTAAGAAACTACAGCCCGACAAACTCGAACTGAAGTCGGAGAAAGTCGTCTTTGTAGGATATCCGCGGGAAACCGTTGGGTACACCTTCTACAACCAAGCTGAGGGCAAAACTTTTGTCGCGAAGACCGGTACCTTTCTAGAGAAGGAGTTTCTCGCGAAAGGAGTAAGTGGGAGGAAGGTAGACCTCGATGAAATCTTTGATCCTGAACTCGAGATTCCGAGTGGCGCAACGGAAGCAATTCCGGAAACGTCCTCCGTGGAAGGAGTGGGAGAAACTGTCGAGGAAGGTGTTCTACCTCGTAGGTCTGGTAGATCTCGGATCGCACCAGAATGGTATGGCAACATGGTTTGCACCGTCATGTTAGTCGAACAAGATGAACCTACGAACTACAAGGAGGCGATGGCGAGTCTAGAGTCCGAGAAATGCCTTGAAGCCATGAAATCCGAAATAGGATCCATGTATGATAACAAAGTGTGGACTTTGATGGATATTCCCGAAGGGCGCAAGGCCGTCGAGAATAAATGGATCTTTAATAAGAAGACTGATGCTGATGGTAATGTGACCGTCTATAAAGCTCGGCTTGTCGCAAAGGGTTTCCGACAAGTTCATGGAATTGACTACGATAAAACTTTTTCACCGGTAGCGATGCTGAACGGGAATCCGGCACCTAGAGGGGGGGGGGTGAATAGGTGCTATTACAAATTTTAGGTCTTTTCAAATTTAGGCTCAACACAAAGGTAAATTCTCTAGATATGCAACTACGGTGAATTTACCTAAATGATAATCTAAGCAATAACAAGATAAGCAAGTAAGGGAGCAAAGGTAAAGGGAATCAAGTGAAGCACGCGGAGACGAAGATGTAATCCCGAGTTCCACCCAAGGGTGTACGTCTCGTTTGGAGAGGTGTGCGCTACCATAACAGGTTAGCCGCAACGCCACAAAGGCTCACCTTCTTCTCCGATGAACTCAACCACAAAGGTTTCGAGTCCACCTTCCACTATTGATCCCCTTTTCGGGCGGAGATTGAATCCCTTACAAACGCTTGAGGCACACACCCACAACTGAATTGGGGGCTCCCAAGAAGACCACAAAAGGTCAAGGACCACAAAAGGTCAAGGTAACACCAAGAGTACAACAATGGTGAACTAGGTTTTCCCACCGGAAACCCTAGCCACGAAATCCCCAAGTGAATGGGGGAGAAATGCAAATCCCTTCGGTGAGGATGTAGATCCGGGCCTTCTCCTCCAATCCTCCAAATATCAACGAATTTGGGTGGGGGGATTGGGAGATCTTGATGATTTGAGCTTTCAAGAATGGTAGGAGAGAGAAAATCTGAGAGCTAGTTTTTCTTGAGTGAGTGAGGGGGTATTTATACTCCCGCTCAAAATCTGGCCGTTGGCTGTCTTGGGCACCCGGAAATTCCGGTCACCCGGAATATCCGGGTCTGTGAAAATATCCGAGCTGAATTTCCAGTCGAGATCAGAACCAATTCTGAACTTGACTTAGCCGATTTTCTGAGGTTGACTCGGAATATCCGAGTCCTTGAAATTTCCGAGCTGAATTTCCGATTGGAGTCAGTACCACTTCTGAATCTTGACTTAGCCAATTTTTCTGGGGTTGACTCGGAATATCCGGGTTGGAGAACCGGAATATCCGAGTCCTTGAAATTTCCGAGCTGATTTTCCGATTGGAGTCAGTACCACTTCTGAATCTTGACTTAGCCAATTTTCCTGGGGTTGACTCGGAATATCCGGGTTGGGGAACCGGAATATCCGAGTCCTTGAAATTTCCGAGCTGATTTTCCGATTGGAGTCAGTAGTACTTCTGAACTTGACTTAGCCAATTTTCTGGGGTTGACTCGGAATATCCGGGTTGGGGAACCGGAATATCCGAGCCTGGGAAGAATTCCAGAAACTCTTTTTCTCTACAAATTGGCTTTAGGATTTTTGATATGAGTTTCACCCAAACTGAAATACTTAGCAATAGGATTAGTATATCATTGGTATTGTTAACTAACACACAAAACACTAGGGATTAAGAAATGTCCTTTCAATCTCCCCCTTTTTGGTGTTAGATGATAATACCAAGATTTGCATAGAAACAAAAGGCAATATCATGTTTTTTGGCAGAAAATGGCTCCCCCTAAATAAATGCAAGTAGGCAACACAAAATAACAAAGGATAGGAGCAATTTTATAACAACAACCACAAGATATCACAAAGGAGAAACGAGACAAAATGTAAGATTATGGTAGCAATTGAGATTAGATAGATTTTCATACCTTTTATATATAGAATATGAAGAGAATACCAACACAATCAATTCGAAGTCTCAACCATAAGATAATGATAGCATCAAACCATTGTCTCAATACAAAGATATCACAAATGAAATAAAGAGAGTTTCACAAGTAACTTAAAACACGATAAATGGACACAAGCGCAAATAAATGATAAACGCATAAGCTTGTGCCCGACCCTTGCAAATCCCCGAAGAAGTCCTAGTAGAGCAACTTCTCCCCCTTTGGCATCGAAACGCCAAAAAGGAAGAAGAGCGATGCTACGTCCCCATGGAAGTCTTCAGTCCGAGGGGTCCTCCTCATCATCATCATCACCAGCATCCTCATCATCATCATCCTCTTCATACTCCTCAGACTCGGCCTCCTCATCATCATCTTCCACCTCATCATCATAGTCATAGCCAGTGGTGTACGAGCTGCCGCCAAGGTCCTGGTCAATCAGTGTCCACGGAGCCAAGGAACCCTGGTTCCACTGAGCAAAGGTCAGGGGCTCAGACAGAGCAGCAGGAGCAGGAGAGCCAGAAGCATGGTGAAGGATCAAGTCTTGCTTGTAATCCAGCTGACGGCGATCCTTGTAGGCATTGTATTGCTCTTTGCGGATGTCCACATTCATGCAAAGGATGTTGCGCTGGAACCAGTTCAGCTTCTTGACGTGCGCATGGGTGGTAGGAACATGAGTAGAGGTAGAAGCAGCCCTCCTAGCATCACCCATGAAAGATCCACCTGTAGCTGATGTAGTAGAAGGCCTAGGAGGGGGCTTGACCACAGTCTTCTTCACATAAAGCTTCTTGAAGTCATGTGGCACCAAATCACTGCTGCTGAAGTTGTAGTCAGGGAACTTAAACTGGAGGAGCTTCATTATGTAAGGAGCATAAGGAATAGAGACCCTGGTGGTCATAGCTTCATACATCTCATTGTAGATGTAGTCCATCACATCTACTCTCCAGTCAGTATCAGAACCCGAGTCCTCCACAATGCGGTTGGCGTGAAGGAGCAGGTTGCAGAGAGGGGTAACCACGTTGTCGTTGTTGCCACCACTCGGTGCAATGTTCTCACGCAGGATGCGCACAAGAACATCATACAATGGAAGCAAGTCACGAGAGAATCCAGGGGTGGCTCCCACACCATATAAGTGAGTTGTCTCCTTCTTGTTGAGCTTGTAGGGGGTGTGCATGCGAGTGCCTTGGGGATTGTCACCATCAAACCTGTAGCCCACTACCTTGGCAAACTCCTCGAAGTTGGACTCACAGTATGATTCCCCAGTCATCCACTTCATGGTCTTCTTCGAGTCACCCTTGATCACTAGGGTGGCGAAGAACTGCATTACAAGCTGCGCGTTGTAGGCACAACGGATGAGCGCCAACCTCTCCAAACCCATGGTCTTGACAATGTGGATGGCCTCAGCAAATGCGGTTTTCTTCTGCAGAGATGCAAAGTCAAACGGGTGCATGGGTCGAATGGTCTTCGACAGTGAGAGATAGAGATCCACGAATATGTGCTCTTGCGCTTGGCACCAAAAGCTGCGATCAGCGAGAGAGTTGTCTCTTGCGCTGAGGTACCAGTCCCCCTGCCTCAGCTGAGAGTAATCCACAGAATGCATCTTGGAGTAGTTCTGACGTTGGGGACTAGGGACATTCTTTCTCTTCTTGGATGAGGGCTTGCTGGCAACAGCTTTCTTCTTCCTCTGAGTTGCAGGGCCCTTTCCCTTGTTGACTGGTTGCTTGTGGACAGGTGCTCTACCTGTGTTCCTTGATCCCCCTGCGGACGGACTTCCACCTGAACCTGTGAATTTGAGCATAGAGGGTAGCATAAGGTAAGTGCACACAAGTCAGGAGATAATACACACATTAGATAGGCATTCGATGAATCATATGTAGTTAAACATGAGTTAATCTTAAAACTGCAGTGTTTGACTCGGAAATTCCGGTTCAGACATGACCGGAAATTCCGAGTCAATCTGAACCGGATATTCCGAGTCAGACAGAAACTGCAGATCTGAGATTGACTCGGTCTAAAACTAGATCGATCCAACATAATGCAAAACTAATGTATGTAGAAGGCAGGGAAAAGTCCTAGGAACAATCTCTACCAAGCAACATTGAAACAAATAACTCCACATCAAGATCCAAGTGCAAGCACATAAGGAAGAAGAAAAGTGAAGTTACCCTCATCCATTGAGGCCATTGCTTGGAGGAGTGAGTTCCCGGGGCGGAGGAGGAGCAGATCCGTCCGAGAAAGAGGTTCCCCGGCGGTCGGAGTGCTCCGGAGGGACCTTGGAGCAGTAGGGGCGGCGGCTGGAGGAGAGGGAGGTCGGGGGTGGAAGAAGGGCACTAATGAGCCCTTCACCCGAGCCTGCCCTTATATTTCTGGACAAACCGCCAGACCGGATATTCCGGGTGTGACTTACACCGGATATTCCAAGTCACCGGATATTCCGGTTCAAAATGAACCGGATATTCCGACCTGCTGAACCAAAATCCCAGTTTTCAAAAGGATGACTTGTGTGCAATAGAGAGAAATGTTTTCAGGGGAAAGTAGGCTTGGGATAGATTTCCAAACTGATATTGGTACACCATACTCAACTCACAACAACCAAATCGAACCAAAAGAGCCAAGTTGAGTAGGTTTCCCACATGCATGAAAAGGAGGGCAAATAGCAACAATAAGCTCCAAATAAAATCAACTCTTCAAGGAGAGGAGGTCGGTGGCCGAGGCCACCATGTAGGAGTGTATGGCATGTTACCGCGAAGATGTATCTTGGGTACATAACCAATACTCGTCGTTTTAGCTCATTAGTCAAAAGAATGAATATAGAGATAAAAGAACACTTGCTATCGGCATAATGGGGGGAGGGATGGTCCAATGTATTAGGACCGCACTCCCCCTATTTCCATGCCGACATCTAAACTAGATAAGATGCAATTACGCCCTAGGTGAGTGTGCAAGCGATCAAGCTAAGGACCTCGAATCAATGATATTAAGCTCATTCCTCAAAAAGCAAAACCTTCCTTCCTCAAGGGGCTTCGTGAAGATATCCGCCAATTGATCCCTTGTGCCCACATATGATAAGTCAATGTCTCCACGGGCCACATGATCTCTTATGAAATGATGGCGGATCTCAATATGCTTGGTTCTTGAATGTTGCACCGGGTTGTAGGCAATCTTGATGGCACTTTCGTTGTCACATAAAAGAGACACTTTGTCGCAATCGACTCCGTACTCCTTTAAAGTTTGCCTCATCCATAGCAACTGAGTGCAACAACTTGCGGCGGCAACATACTCGGCTTCGGCGGTGGAGAGAGATATGCAATTTTGCTTCTTAGAAGACCAACTCACCGAGGACCTCCCAATAAATTGACAAGCACCGGAGGTTGACTTCCTATCATCATGATCTCCCGCCCAATCGGAATCCGTGAACCCACATAATGAGAAATTTGCATCCTTGGGATACCACAATCCATAAGTTGGGGTATAAGCCAAATATCTAAAGATTCTCTTGACCGCCACATCATGGCTTTCTTTAGGAGCCGCTTGATATCTTGCACATACTCCTACGGCTAGCACTATATCCGGTCTAGATGCACAAAGGTAGAGGAGAGATCCAATCATGGAGCGGTATAACTTTTGATCCACATCCTTACCCTTCGGGTTGAGCTCAAGGTGGCATTTGGTTTGCATTGGAGTAGAGGCACCCTTGAGATCAAGCAACTCGTACTTCTTGAGCATGTCTTGAATGTACTTTGCTTGGTTGATGAACGTTCCTTCCCTCAATTGTTTGATCTCAAATCCGAGGAAGAACTTCATCTCACCCATCATAGACATCTCAAACCTGTCAGTCATAAGCTTAGAGAATTCTTCGTTAAATGCTTTGTTAGTCGATCCAGATATAATGTCATCCACATATAATTGACAAATGAAAAGCTCCCCATTAACTTTCTTAGTGAAAAGTGTGGGTCGATTTCCCCAACTTGGAATCCACGGTCTACAAGTAGTTCTCTAAGGTGCTCGTACCACGCTCGTGGGGCTTGTTTAAGGCCATAGAGTGCCTTATCCAACTTGTAGACATGGTTCGGATACTTGAGGTCCTCGAACCCCGGTGGTTGCTTAACATAAACAAGTTCATTTAGTGGACCATTTAGAAAAGCGGATTTAACATCCATTTGTTGCAACTTAAAGTTATGGTGAGAGGCATAGGCAAGAAGAATACGGATTGACTCAAGTCGAGCCACGGGCGCGTAGGTTTCTCCAAAGTCAATGCCTTCAATTTGAGAGTAACCTTGAGCCACCAATCTTGCCTTGTTCCTCACCACCATGCCATGTTCATCTTGCTTGTTCTTGAATATCCACTTGGTGCCGATAACATTGCGGCAATCTTTGGGTCTTTCCACCAACTTCCACACTTTGTTGCGCTCGAAGTTGTTGAGCTCTTCATGCATAGCATCAAGCCAATCTTTATCTTCAAGAGCTTCAAAGACCTTCTTGGGTTCCACCATGGAGATGTGAGCTTGTTGTTCACTGAAGCTTGCGAGTTGTCTTCGGGTAGAGACCTTGCTTCTCACATCACCAAGCACCTTGTCAAGAGATAGAGCTCTTAATTCTTGTGAGGTGCCAACCCTATTCAAGCGGCGGATCTCGATTTCCCTTCGAGTGGTGGGAGGAATCGCTTGATCATCTTGATCATTCATGTCTCCGCCTTGACTGATTTGATGGCCTTGATCAACCATTGGAGTGGTGTCCATTGGTGAGGGAGAGGGTTGATCTTGGCCTTGCGAACTGCCACCGGGAATGTCAGCAGGACCGGATATTCCGGGTTCAGGGACCGGAAATTCCGAACCACCGGAATTTCCGAGTCCAGCTTGAACCGGATTTTCCGGTCCTCCGGAAATTCCAGGAGCAGCTGTTGAATCTTGTTCTTCTTCTTGGCTAGGTGCATTGGGCACGGTGTTGTTGATGGGTGTTTCTTGTGTTGGGGTGGTCACCACTTGTGAAGAACTTGGTCCTTGTTGATCCACCTCATAATAGAGTTCAACGGGGCCGTGGACTCCCAACCCCATTCTTCGGATAGCATCTTGAGGTTCATCATCACCTACACCGGAAACACCACTTTGCTCCACGAGGGAGCCGTCATTCTCCTCGAATACCACACTACAAGTTTCTATGATTATGCGCGAGGCCTTATCATAGACTCTATAAGTGTGGGATTCGGATCCGTAGCCCACAAATGTCCCTTCAAGAGACTTAGAATCAAACTTGCCCAAACGAACACCTTTGATGAGATAAAAATACTTACAACCAAATACTCGGAAGTAGGAGATATTGGGCTTGTTCCCGGTAAGCCCTTCATAAGGTGTCTTCATGAGTCCTTTGCGAAAGAAGAGCCGGTTGGATGAATGGCAAGCGGTGTTGACGGCTTCGGCCCAAAAGTTGTGAGGGGACTTGAACTCTGCCATCATCGACCTTGCCATCTCAATAAGTGTGCGGTTCTTCCTTTCGGCTACCATTTTGTTGGGGAGTATAAGCAGCGGAATATTGATGACGAATCCCTTCTTCACTAAGGAACTCGTTTAAGGTGTAGTTCTTGAACTCGGACCCATTGTCACTTCGTATCACCAAGATAGGAACATTGTGTTGACGTTGAGCTTCATTGGAGAAGTCGATGATAGTTTGTTGAGTCTCCATCTTCGTCTTGAGGAAGAAAACCCATGTGTATCTTGAATAGTCATCAACAATCACCAAGCAATATTTCTTGCCACCAAGACTAGCTTCCGGAATGGGACCAAAGAGGTCAACATGGAGAAGCTCCAAAACCATCTTTGACGAAATGATGGTCTTGCTTGGATGGTAGATGTCAAGCATTTTTCCTTCAACACACGCCCTACACATTCGATCCTTCGAGAAAGAAACATGGTCTTTTAGTCCTAGGATATGGCCACCCTTGTTAAGACTTTGCAAAGTCCTCATGTTGACATGGGCTAGTCGGCGATGTCATAGCCAACCCAAGTCCGCCTTTGCGAATAGGCACATTGTATGGGAAGTGGTGACTCCGGAGAAGTCAACCACATAGAGCCCATTCTCAATGTACCCAACGAAAGACACATTGAGAGACTTGCTCCGCAAGAGAATGACCATTTCCTTTTCGAAGACAACGGTATAACCCAAACAAGTTAAGGAATGGACGGAGATCAAGTTGAAACCTAGGGACTCGACAAGCAAGACATTCACAAGTGTGATGTCCGGTGCCACTACCACCTTGCCGAGCCCTATTACCTTAGACTTAGAATTATCACCATATGTAACGGTCATTTGATCATCATTGGGCTTCAACTCCGTTACAATATCCTTGCTTCCGGTCATATGACTAGTGCACCCACTATCAATTATCCATTTCGATCCTCCGGAAGCAAGGCCCTACACAAAATCAATTCTTGGGTTTAGGTACCCATTTTGCAATGGGTGCCTTTTGGTTAGCAACAAGGGTCTTTGGTACCCAAATAGCATATTCAATGTAACCATCAAAAGGACCAATGTATCTAGCATAGACATCCCCATAATAATCAACATATAAAGCATAGTTGGGGTTAGATATGCCCGCAAAGTCATTACGAGTGGGAGTGCCCCTTGTGGCATTTCCACTCGCAATGTCAACCTTCTTGGCTTGTGCGGACTTGGTCTTCTTCTTGATCTCCTTCTTCTCCTTAGCAACATAGCCTAGACCTTCCTTACCCTTGTGGGGCACTCGCTCATGAAGAGGAGTAGTGAGTGTCCCCTTACCTTTATCAAGAGAGGTCTTGGGCTTGGTTGCCATAGAAGGAACAAACACAACCATAGCAATACCCTTCACAACATTTGCATTAGCATTCAAAGGAGTAGAGGTGCTAGGTTTCTCAAGAGTAGATATCTGAGATTGGAGTTGATCACGAGACTTGAGAAGACGTTCGTGATCACTTGTCAACACCTTGTGAGCATTGTCAAGTGACTCGAAGTCTTCGCAAAGTCTAGCATGAGCAACTACAAGCTCGGACTTTTCATTTTGCACAATTTTACATTTAGCAAAGTAGAGATCACGATCCTTAGTGATCTTAGCAAGTTGCTCCTTGAGGAGAGCATGAGCTTCTTGTTCATCTTCGAGAGAGGATTGTAGAGACACCTTAGCGTGTGCATCCTCTCTCTCACTCTCACCTTTTAGTTCAAGCTCATCCTCAAGCTCACCTATACGACTCATGATTGAGCCAAGTGTTTCTTTCCATCTCCTTGCAAGTTAGTCATGAATTTATCAAAAGCAATGATTTCTTCTTTGACTTCTAAGCTCATAGCATCATCAGTGTCATGTGATATGGAGTTGGGGGATAATTGTACCTCGGATGTCTTTGCCATAAGACATCTTGCATTCTTGACGATGGGGCTCTCGTTTGGTGAGGAGAAGAGTGATGGAGGTGTGGAAGAAATGGCTAGTGCGGCCACTTGCGTTGGAGTATCCTCCTTGTCACTATCTTCATCATCGGTGGGATATTGCTCTTGAGTCACCAAGAAAATCTTTTGGTTCTTCTTGAAGAAAGGCTTCTTCATGGGCATGGTCCCCTTGCCCTTTGTCTTGGCCACGAGCCTCCCACCATGATCCTCTCTTCTCTCCCATGGGCAATCGGCAACAAAGTGGCTCTTGTCATCGCAGTTATAGCAAAGCCTCACTTTGTTGAATGGCTTTCCTCCGTTGGGGGGAAACTTCTTGTCAATCCTTGCTTTGGCCCTTCCGGGGTTCTTCCAAAAGGTTCTTGCCGCAAGACCCATGTGTTGAGTGATAGTGCTTGAGAGAGCTTCACTAGATAGCTCGACTTGATCATCACACTCCTCTTCATCCTCTTCTTCAACGGTGGCCTTCAAAGCAATTGAGGCATGCTTGTGCATCCCTATGGCTCTAGCTCTTGCATCTTGTGCAATCTTGGAGGCCACCTTGTATGCGGTCATATCTTGCATAACTTCATTGGATGTCATCTTTGCAAAGTCATGTCTCCCTTGGAGTGTCTTCAAATCCGTTTTCTAAAAGGGCAAGAGAGCGGTCACAAACTTCCTATTGATCCAAGCATCATTAATGTACTCCGCCCCGAGGTTCTTGAAGGAGTTGGCAACCAACACCAACCTCCGGTACATGTCCTCGTGGCTTTCTCCATCCAACTTGTAGAACCCTTCCACCTCATTGCATAAGGCAGCATACCGGTTCTTCTTCATGCTCTCATTCCCAACGAAGATGTCGGAAAGAGCATTCCAAACTTCCTTGGCGGTGGAGAATTGTTGAATGAGCGCCATGTCCTTCTCTCCAACGACCATTTGGAGTTGATGAAGAGCGGTGGCGTTGAGTTGGCTATCAACCACCTCTCTTCTTGTCAAGTTGGTTGGATCATGGGGCTTGTATCCTTCTTCAATGATGCGCCAAAGCTCAATGGAGGCACTACATAGATGAGACTTCATTAGAAATACCCATTGAGATAAATGAGTAGGTTTAAGCTTAGGAGGATCACTTCTAAAGTTTACATGAGGGTGAGGGATAGGAGGGTTAGGAGAGTAATTATGGTTGACATTATAAAATTCCTCTCCTTTGGGGGTGTTAGAGGAGCTAGGTGGTTCATCCTTTTCCGCCATCCCGGGAACACTTGAGGTAACATCTTTGGACCCATCCGAAGATGACTCCTTAGAGTTCCCCGCATGTTCCTTAGGAGGAGGATAGGGAGAAGTAGCCTCGGGCTCCTTAGACTTCAAGAGTGCCATGAGCATCTCATTCATCTTGAGGAGTTGGGCCTCCAAGGACGATCTCATATCAATAAGATCGGCCATGGTTGCCCCTTTGGCTAACGCCTCCTTCTCCGCCTCTAATTTTTCACGGGCGGCCCTCTCGGCATCGGATTCCGTCATCGTTGCACTTAGGCGGTTAAGCCCTTAAAAGTGAACAAGGCTCTGATACCAATTGAACGGCAATCCGGCACCTAGAGGGGGGGGGTGAATAGGTGCTATTACAAATTTTAGGTCTTTTCAAATTTAGGCACAACACAAAGGTAAATTCTCTAGATATGCAACTACGGTGAATTTGCCTAAATGATAATCTAAGCAATAAGAAGATAAGCAAGTAAGGGAGCAAAGGTAAAGGGAACCAAGTGAAGCACGCGGAGACGAAGATGTAATCCCGAGTTCCACCCACGGGTGTACGTCTCGTTTGGAGAGGTGTGTGCTACCACAACAGGTTAGCCGCAACGCCACAAAGGCTCACCTTCTTCTCCGATGAACTCAACCACAAAGGTTTCGAGTCCACCTTCCACTATTGATCCCCTTTTAGGGCGGAGATCGAATCCCTTACAAACGCTTGAGGCACACACCCACAACTGAATTGGGGGCTCCCAAGAAGACCACAAAAGGTCAAGGACCACAAAAGGTCAAGGTAACACCAAGAGTACAACAATGGTGAACTAGGTTTTCCCACCGGAAACCCTAGCCACGAAATCCCCAAGTGAATGGGGGAGAAATTCAAATCCCTTCGGTGAGGATGTAGATCCGGGCATTCTCCTCCAATCCTCCAAAGATCAATGAATTTGGGTGGGGGGATTGGAAGATCTTGATGATTTGAGCTTTCAAGAATGGTAGGAGAGAGAAAATCTGAGAGCTAGTTGTTCTTGAGTGAGTGAGGGGGTATTTATACTCCCCCTCAAAATCTGGCCGTTGGCTGTCTTGGGCACCCGGAAATTCCGTTTAAGTAAAACCGGAAATTCCGGTCACCCGGAATATCCGGGTCTTTGAAAATATCCGAGCTGAATTTCCGGTTGAGATCAGAACCAATTCTGAACTTGACTTAGCCGATTTTCTGAGGTTGACTCGGAATATCCGAGTCCTTGAAATTTCCGAGCTGAATTTCCGATTGGAGTCAGTACCACTTCTGAATCTTGACTTAGCCAATTTTTCTGGGGTTGACTCGGAATATCCGGGTTGGAGAACCGGAATATCCGAGTCCTTGAAATTTCCGAGCTGATTTTCCGATTGG
Organism: Poa annua; assembly: GCA_026929855.1. Taxonomy (NCBI): domain Eukaryota; kingdom Viridiplantae; phylum Streptophyta; class Magnoliopsida; order Poales; family Poaceae; genus Poa; species Poa annua. The sequence continues at coordinate 15,823,551 of CM049431.1, forward strand.
AGTCAATACCACTTCTGAATCTTGACTTAGCCAATTTTCCTGGGGTTGACTCGGAATATCCGGGTTGGGGAACCGGAATATCCGAGTCCTTGAAATTTCCGAGCTGATTTTCCGATTGGAGTCAGTAGTACTTCTGAACTTGACTTAGCCAATTTTCTGGGGTTGACTCGGAATATCCGGGTTGGGGAACCGGAATATCCGAGTCTGGGAAGAATTCCAGAAACTCTTTTTCTCTACAAATTGGCTTTAGGATTTTTGATATGAGTTTCACCCAAACTGAAATACTTAGCAATAGGATTAGTATGTCATTGGTATTGTTAACTAACACACAAAACACTAGGGATTAAGAATTCTTTCAGATGCTCAAGTCTATTCAGATTTTGTTAGCAGTAGCTGCCTATTATGATTATGAAATCTGGCAGATGGACGTCAAAACGGCCTTCCTAAATGGAAACATTGAGGAAGAGTTGTACATGGTACAGCCGGAAGGTTTTGTCGATCCAGGAAATGCTAACAAGGTGTGCAAGATTCAGCGATCCATCTATGGATTGAAGCAGGCATCTCAGAGCTGGAATCTTCGCTTTGATGAGGTAATCAAAGGTTTTGGATTTATCCAAAATGTGGAAGAGACCTGTATTTACAAGAAAATGAGTGGGATCTCGGTTGTGTTCTTAGCACTGTATGTTGACGACATATTGCTGATTGGGAATGATGTGGAACTTCTGAATAGCGTGAAGGAATATTTAAACAGTAAATTTTCCATGAAGGACTTAGGAGAAGCTGCGTATGTTTTAGGCATAAAAATCTATCGTGATAGATCAAGGCGCCTATTAGCACTGAGTCAGAGTACTTATCTTGATAAAATACTGAAGCGTTTCGATATGGAGAAGGCAAAGAAGGGTTCCCTGCCGGTTATCAAGAATAAGATATTGCGGAAGGCACAGTGTCCGGTGACGGAACTGGGTAAGGCCGAAATGACCAAACATCCTTATGCTTCAGCCATAGGATCGATCATGTATGCAATGTTGAGTACTAGACCGGATGTGGCATTAGCTCTAAGTTTGACAAGCCGGTTCCAGAGTAATCCTGGAATGCCGCATTGGATAGCTGTTAAGAGCATTCTTAAGTATCTCAATAAGACAAAGGAAATGTTCCTTGTGTATGGTGGCTGCGATGAAGAACTTGGCGTAACGGGTTACGTAGATGCAAGTTTCTGCTCAGACCCCGATAACTGTAAGTCACAGACAGGTTACGTGTTCAAGGTGAATGGAGGCGCCGTGTGCTGGAGAAGTGGGAAGCAACCCATAGTCGCACAATCTACAATGGAGTCGGAGTATATCGCTGCTTGCGAAGCCGCGAATGAAGCTGTGTGGCTGAGGAAGTTCGTCATCGAACTTGGAGTGTTCCCGAGCGTGCAAGACCCCGTGATCCTCTTCCGCGACAATACGGGTGCCATTGCGAACGTCAAGGAGCCAAGGTCTCACTCCACCGCCAAACACATTCTCCGACGCTTCCATGTGATACGTCAGTACGTACAAGGAGGCGATGTAAAGATTTGCAAAGTGCATACGGATCTGAATGTGGCAGATCCGCTGACGAAGCCTCTCCCGCTTGATAAGCATGAAAAGCACCAGTTAGCTATGGGTGTTAAGCTTTTACCAAGTTGTAATCTAGATTAATTTGTACTCTAGTGCAAGTGGGAGACTGAAGTAGATATGCCCTAGAGGCAATTAATAAAGTGTATTCTTTATCATATCTCGTTTGTTCATAATAAGTTTTTGTGTCATGCTAGAACCGTATTAAGCGGAAACATTAATACGGGTGTGATACGTAAACAACCAGGTCCCTAGTAGCCTCTACTAAGACTAGTTTCGTTGCGCGATTGATGATCGAGGTTTCCCGGTCATGGGGCATGGCGCCGGTCGGCAATGGGAGTCATATCGTTGGAGAACGATGTGATGGACATACCCAGATTTGGAGAACGTAGTCATTACGCCTTTGACCGTGAGATCAACTCTTATTGTAATTCCTTGAAGATGCTTTGATCGCACCAAACGTCGTATCTTATATAGTATGACAATAACGGTGATACTTTTGGGTATCGGAAAGGAGTAGTTGAGACGAGGGGTCAAGAGCGGGATTTGCCAGTCCGCATAGCAGGATAGATACTCTCGGGCCCACTCGGTGAGATCATGTCTAATGAGCTTGCAAGCATGTGACTAGGTCACGGAGACATGAGATCATGAACGAGTAGAAGGTAGCGTCGTCGGTAATGAGGTCGGGATTAGGTATGGAGATATCTATGGAACGACGCTCGGACATGCTAAGTATCGCTATGGCAAAAGGTTTAAGACTTCGCGTTCAGGTTTGATAAATGAAAGTCATTCGTTATATCACAGGGATTAATTCATGGGGTCCAGGCCTACGAGTTAGTCGTTGATCATAGAGGAGTCTTGGTCATACCTGTTATTATATCGAACCGCTAGGGTAACACACTTAAGGGGTTTCGACAAGACAACCGGAAAGGAAAGAGATCACCGGGAGCGTCCCGGGAGGGGTCCGATGGAGATCGGGCAGCGCCGAAAGAGTTTTCGGGGCTAGGAAAAATTATATATATTATGTTTGATATTAATTAGTGTAATTAATATGCAAATATGATTTTATATATTTATTTTCAAATTTATTTAGGCTGATTTCCCTAAATGGGCCTTCTTGTCGAAAGAAGGCCCAAGAGGGGGAAAATCCCCTAGGGGATTCGGTGGGAGCCATGGTGGCCGGCCTGGATGGGCCAAGGGGCCCACCAGGGGGCCGGCGCACCAGGCATGTGGGGATAGTCCCACATTGCCTGGCTGGCAAGGTTGGCTCCCTCTGGGAGCCTATATAAGAAGGGGCACCCCTGGCCTTTTAATTCACCAATTAATTCCCGATTTCTCTCTCGATCTCGTGGTTCCCAAGTCGGAGCCGCGCCGAGCTGAGGACGGGGATCTCTTCCACCATAGCCCACTGCCGCGCTGCTGGTGTTCCGGTCCAAGTCTTCCGCTGCTCGTCCTAGAATGGAGCTTCGGAGTCCGTCGTCTCCACCGTACGTATGTGACGCCCTGCGAGGTGCTGCGCTAGCGGTACTCGGAGGTCTGCTTCCTCTACACGACCTTAAGGTTGGCTTCGTCGGTCTTCATCGACAACGTTTGTGCGGGAACGTAATCCCCGCTTTCGGTCTACAAGGGTACGTATTCCGATCTCCGTTCGTACTACTATATCTGCATAGAATAGATCTTGGCATGCTTTTAGGATATCGTTGGTAGGAATTTTTTTGTTTTCTGCACACGATCCCCTTCACTATATTAAGCGGAAACATTAATACAAGTGTGGTAGATAAATAACCAGGTTCCTAGTAGACTCTACTAAGACTAGTTTCGTTGCGCGATTGATGATCGAGGTTTTCCGATCATAGGGCATGGCGTCGGTCGGAAATGGAAGTCATGTCGTTGGTTGAACGGTGTGATGGACATACTCATATTTATAGGACGTAGTCATTACGCCTTAAGACCGTGAGATCAACTCTTATTGTTTTCCCTGGAAGATACTTTGATCGCACCAAACGTCATATCTTATATAGTGTGACAATGATAGGTGATACTTTTGGGTATCGGAAGTGGGTAGTTGAGACGAGGGGTCAATAGCGGGATTCGTCAGTCCGTATAGCCGGATAGATACTCTAGGGCCCACTCGGTGAGATTATGTCAAATGAGTTTGCAAACATGTGACTAGGTCACCACCTGACATAATATCATAGAAGAGTTGAAGATAGCGATGTCGGTAACAAGGTCAGCTAGATAAGATATCTAAGAACGATGCTCGGACACGCTAAGTATCAATATGGCAAAAGGTTTAAGACTCGACGTCCAGGTTTGATAGATGAAAGTCATTCATTATATCATAGGGACTAATTCATGGGGTCCAGACCTACGAGTTAGTTATTGATCCGAGAGGAGTCTCGATCATGCCTGTTATTATATCGAACCGCTAGGGTAACACACTTACGGGGTTTCGACATGACAACTGGAAAGGAAAGAGATCACCGGGAACGTCCCGGGAATGGTCCGATGGAGATCGGGCAGCGCCGAAATAGTTTTCGGAGCTATAATAAATTATATATAATATGTTTGATATCAATTAGCGTAATTAATGTTTAAATATGATTTATATATTTATTTTCGAATTTTTAAAGGCAGATTTCCCTAAATGGGCCTTCTAGTGGAAAGAAGGGCCATGAGGGGGGGAAGCTTCCCCCCAAGGGAGGAGGGCCGGTTCGGCCGGCCTAGGTGGGCCACAAGGGGCCCAACTAGGGCCGGCGGACCTTGCAAGGGTCGTGTCTGGTGTGGGATAGTCCAACACCGCCCGACTGGCAAGCTTGGCAGCCTCCTTGCCCCTATATAAGAAGGGGCACCCCTGGACTTTTAATTCACCAATTCAATTCTCGATTTCTCCTCGATTTCGTGATTCCCTTTGTCGGAGTTGTGCCGAGGAGGATGAGAGAGTTCTCTAGACCATAGCCCGTTGCCACGCTGCTTGTGGTCCGGTCCAAGTCTTCCGCTGCTCGTCCTGGACTGGAGCTTCAGACGCCGTCGTCTCCACCGTATGTGTGTAACACCCTACGAGGTGCTACGCAAGCGGTACTCGGAGGCCTACTTCCTCCACCCGACCTCGAGGTCATCTTCGTCGTCTTCGTCGCGCCGAGTTCTTCGCGACCTAAAGGTCGGCTACGTCGTCTTCGTCATCAACGCTAGTGCAGGAGTGTAATCCCCGCTATTCGGTCTACGAGGGTATGTATTCCGATCTCCGTTGCACTTCTATATCTGCGTAGTATAGATCTTGACTAGTTTAAGGATATCGTTGCTAGGAATTTTTTTGTTTTCTGCCTACGATCCCCTTCAGCTAATATACTAGGCAATAATATTAGACATGGTATACTTCATCTACTGTTAAATTTTCTTCACCCAACATTCCTTCTCTTGTTACAACAGTTTAAGCTCAACATTATTAACACAAAGTAAGAATGCAAGTGCTCAGTTGAGATTTCAGAAACTAATGCCTCAAAGTATCCATATTTTTAATAACTTCCGTCTGGGATTTGCAATACACAATATACAGGTAGGTCAATTTTCCAGGTAGTAGCCCAAAACGCGAGACCTCTCCTAGGATCGAAACCCTAGCCCCCCGCGCCGCCGCCACGGGCGACCGGGGGCCGCCCCTGCGCCGCCACCTCCCTCCCTCCCTCTACTCCTCCTACTCCTCGCCGCCGCCGGGGGGTGCCGCCGGGCAAAGCCCAGGCAGCGTCAGCGGCGCGGAAGGCAGCGACTCGGTGGGGGCGCGGCTCTGGGCGTGGGGGGCTACGACGTGGCGGCGAGCTTGTGCTGGCGGCGGCGTGGAGGCTACGTGGACCTGCACGCAAGGGCAAGGGTGGCGCTTCACGGCAGCATCCGAGCTCGGGCGGCGCTTGGTGCCTTCGGTCGGTGTGGTGGAGCTGCTCCCCGTGAGCGGAATGGCAGCGCGGTGGTCCTGCCGGGGATGGAGGCGACGATGGTGGAGCAGGCTTTGGGTGGCGGCGGCGTGCTCAGATCTGGGCCAGGCGGGCCTAGATCTGGGCTGCACTCTGGTGGACCCTTGGTCTTATCGGGCTGCGTGGAGGAAGGCTCGTAGGCAGCGTGGAGGTGCCACTGCTGCCTGTAGGCCGACCTCTACTGCCATGTCGCCCTTGTAGTTTGTGGGTCGTGGCCAGGCTTGCCGTGCTGCCCTCGCCGTTCGCGGGTAGTGGTCGGGTTTGTGGAGTGGTGGTGGTGGATGGTGCGTGGCTGCGGCTGAGACCGTGACCCTCCGGGCGTCCTCCCTCCTCAGCCTCCGCTTCGGTCCGAGTTGGCGAGCTTCATCCTGGTGGTTGGTGTGAGGCTAGGGTTGGGACCGCGACCCTTCGGGCGTCCTCCCCCCAGCCTTTACATCGGTCTGTGACCGGCGGCATGCTCACAGCGGCGAGAGGTGGTGGCGTGGTGGAAGCTCTGCGGCTGCAGCGGCCTGCGGGCTATAGCATGGTGGCGAGATCTGTACGGGCCAGGTGGGCCCGGAATGTTCCAGCTACCGTGTCCGGTCGTAAATCCGCCGAAAGGCGGTGAAGGGAGGCCCCTCCAGTGGGCGACTGCGCTAGGTTTACCTCTCCGACCCGTCGATCCTGCAGTGGGTTTGTCCTCGTGTCATAGGATGGAGTGCGCGGATGCCGGGGCGGCGGCTCTAGGTGGCGGGTCACATGGGTGGCTCTCCGGCGAGCACCATGGTGACGGTGGTGGACGCATCGTTTGGTTGTATGGGCAACAAGCGGTGCAGCGGCGGGTGGCTCAAGCGCGTTTCTGCCTGGATCTGGAATGGGTTCCTTTTCGCTTGCGCTCTAAAGATATGTTTTCTAGTAAAGGGTAAGAGTGGAAAGACAACTTGCCGTAAAACGGTTACGATGATGCAAGTTGTGACACTGACCCGTACGACTAGAAATCTCATACAGCAGATGTCCTTTGTTTTGAAAAAAGACATGGTTAGCTTGCGAAGTCGCATATGAATGCACTGTTGGATAATCTACGTAGGTATAGAAATAAATGGCAACTTCAGAAGTAGAAAGTGTGATTGGACTGAGCAGTTTTCCGAGCGTATGTGCCCCCTTAATAGATCTCTTTGACTTTTAAGGCCCATGCTACGCGAATGTTCGAGTCTCACTCCATCCACTAGGATATATATTTCACCGTCATCGTAAGATATGGGATGATGTCAAACTAGGTGACATAGAAGTGTTGTAAAGCACATATAGGTCTCAACGTGTGAGATCTATTGACTGTATTCCTCTTCCACGAGACGAGCAGGCACCAAGATGCTGTGGGTGTGAGCTTTTACCAAGTTGTAAACTAGATTAAGTGTTACTCTAGTGCAAGTGGGAGACTGAAGGGAATATGCCCTAGAGGCACTTAATAAAGATAGTTTATTGGTTATATTCCAGTTGTTCATTATATGTTTTATACCATGCTATAACTGTATTAAGCGGAAACATTAATACAAGTGTGGTAAAATAAACAACCAGGTCCCTAGTACGCTCTACTAAGACTAGTTTCGTTGGGCGATTGATGATCGAGGTTTTCCGATCATAGGGCATGGCGCCGGTCGGCAATGGAAGTCATAGGTCGTTGGTTGAACGATGTGATGGACATACCCATTATTTATAGGACATAGTCATTACGCCTTAACACCGTGAGATCAACTCTTATTGTTATCCCTGGAAGATACTTTGATTAAATCAAACGTCATATCTTATAAAGTGTGACAATGATAGGTGATACTTTTGGGTATCGGAAAGGGGTAGTTGAGACGAGGGGTCAACAGCGGGATTTGTCAGTCCGTATAGCCGGATAGAAACTCTAGGGCCCACTCGGTGAGATTATGTCAAATGAGTTTGCAAACATGTCACTAGGTCACCCGCTGACATAATATCATAGACGAGTAGAAGATAGCGATGTGGGTAACGAGATCATGCTAGGTATGGAGATATCTGAGAATGATACTCGGACACACTAAGTATCGTTATGACAAAAGGATTAAGACTAGACGTCCAGGTTTGATAGATGAAAGTCATTCGCTATATCACAAGGATTAATTCATGGGGTCCAGGCCTACGAGTTAGTCATTGATCGGAGAGGATTCTCGATCATGTATGTTATTATATCGAACCGCTAGGGTAACACACTTAAGGGGTTTTCGACAAGACAACCAGAAAGGAAAGAGATCACCGGGAACGTCCCGGGAATGGTCCGATGGAGATCGGGTAGCGACGAAATAATTTTTGGAGCTAGAATAAATTTTATATAATATGTTTGATATTAATTAGTCTAATTAATGTTCAAATATGATTTTATATATTTATTTTCAAATTTTTAAAGGCAGATAAGCTTCCCCCCAAGGGAGGAGGGCTGGTTCGGCCGGCCTAAGTGGGCCACAAGGGGCCCACCTAGGGCCGGCACACCTTGCAAGGGTCGTGGCTGGTGTGGGATAGTTCCACACCGCCCGTTTGGTAAGGTTGGAAGCCTCCTTGCCCCTATATAAGAAGGGGCACCCCTGGCCTTTTAATTCACCAATTAAATTCTCGATTTCTGCTCGATTTCGTGATTCCCTTTGTCGGAGTTGCGCTGAGGAGGATGAGAGAGTTCTCTCCACCATATCCCGCTGTCGCGCTGCTGGTGTTCCGGTCCAAGTCTTCTGCTGCTCGTCCTGGACTGGAGCTTCGGAGGCCGTCGTCTCCACCGTATGTGTGTAACGCCCTGCAAGGTGCTGCACTAGCGGTACTCGGAGGCCTACTTCCTCCACCCGACCTCGAGGTCATCTTCGTCGTCTTCGTCGCGCCGAGTTCTTCGTGACCTAGAGGTCGGCTACGTCGTCTTCCTCGTCAACGCTTGTGAGGGAGCGTAATTCCCGCTATTCGGTCTATGAGGGTATGTATTCCGATCTCCGCCGTACTTCTATATCTGCATAGTATAGAAGTTGGCTAGTTTAAGTTTATCGTTGCTAGGAATTTTTTGTTTTCTGCCTATGATCCCCTTCAGTGGTATCAGAGCCGGTCTATCGTAGATATAGTTGTACGCTGTTAGAACATGTGTTCTACACGGGGGCACCGTTCCTGCTATTTGCTACCCTCTAGCGTGCACTTGTGATTCCGGCAGTATTGAGTTGATGAAGCATCCCGGACCGACTTTACGCGTACGCTTACGCGAGACTGGTTCCACTACTGACATACGGCTTGTACCGTATCTGTGGCTGGCGGGTGTCTCTCTCTCTTTAGCTGGCTTTGCATTTTCAATGGAGGGCCCCAAAGGGATGCTTAAACATGCAATTTTGGGATCGTTGTTGTGGTCACAGGTTCGTAGGTATGAAGCGGTTCTATTTATGACAGCTCCAAGCCACGTAAAATATGCAAAAGATAAAGTAGAAGCGTCTAATTTTATTTTGCAGGGGCAACGTGATATGGTCAAGTTAGGTTTATTAAATTGTTTATGAACTGCGGGCGCCAAGAAGACCATGGCGCATGGACCATATCACGTCGCATTACATTTGATGTTTTGAGTGCATCTTATATTGTGTGATTATATATATATTAGTATATATTAGTTACGTGGCGGTAGTTATATATAAGATGATCCCTTCAAAATACCACTAGTGTTCTTCCTCCAACGAGCACCACCAAGAAAGTTCTACGTTATGAGGCAAGCGTGATGATCGGGTGTCAGACATATCATCGTTCGCATACAGTGGGTGTAAGCATGTTACAGAAGCGTTACGTGGAGTTTATAGTGGCGAGCCTAGCATATGCAGATACGGCCTCGGAACACGAAGGCCGAAAGGTCGAGCATGAGTCACTGAGTTGTTGTGATTGACAATTGTCTACCCTTGAAGTTGTGTTGCCGGCTCTGACGATGAGGGGTTGTGCAATGGATGGGGGTCGTGTAATCGCTTGAACGACCAGGAGTGATGTTCTTTTGAGTGGGAGTTCTAATAGTTATTTTCTAAAATACTAGAACTCAAAATATTATGAATAAAGTTTGTTTTGCAAAATCTTTGTAGATATTAACCAATATGATAGCATCTCTTAAAATTAGGCGCAGTCCTGCGATTGAGAAACTTAAAAGGTTGGGTCCAAACTTCATAGTTCTATACTTTAGCTTGAGGATACTCCTTGTTTAAACCGTTAGCTCTTTGTAGTACAATACCCGCTAGGAGATAAACCCGGAGATTCCGCTAACAAAAGATAATTTGGATTATCAGGTTTTGTGCGGATGATATCATCATAGTCCAGTGTATGCTACGATCTCTGCCATAGAGAACCAACGGTGGGTACGAGTTATTAGATCGCAAACATATGAGATGGTCGCTAAACTCAGGGTACCCCTAAAGTTGGGTTGATGAAGTTTATCAGTTTGTTGACTGATTGTCTTCTCAACCAAGATGGAAGACAATACACACATTGAAGGAGCACGTGGCAGTCATACTTGATGACATATGGTCATACTTGATGAACATTAAGATGTCTCGCTCAGCTCGATCACTAGATGACAGACGACGTTGCCAGGTGCAAATGCTTTGTCATAGACTATGTCATGCAAAGAGGAATCGTTCACCTTCATGGTTCTTGATTACTTGGAAGTATCAAGAAGATAAAACAGATCGTCGGGAAGTCATCAATGATGATGGTGTATATATGATATACATGTTATGAATGTTTTACCTAAGCAAGTACCCGCAGTAGTGACTAAGTTTTTGACACTAGTCATGTTTTATGAAAACCAGGTTTAGTGCTTGAGTAGCTTGAAAGGATGAGGCGACATTGCGTGTTGGTAATGGCAGACAAATTGTTGTGATGGCCATAGACACTCTCCTTCTAGATCTACCATTTGAATAAATTCTTTATGATCGCCTGTTAGTATGATCGTTATAAGTGTGTCTCCTCTAGCGAGACAATTTTTCATATATATTAGTGACAAATTTGTTGTCCTATATTTATGTAGTAATGATCATATGTCGATTTGAATTTTGATGGTAGAAGCTCCCACATTCATAATATTAATGCCAAAAGGATACAAACTTAATAAAGACACCACATATGTGTGGCACTACCGTTTAATTCATGTCAATGTTATAGTTAATGAATTAGCTCCATACCGGATGGATCTACAAGTCCTTAGATTTGATCTTTTGACACTTGCAAAATAACTAAGACACCGTTTTCGGAAAACGGACATATAACTTATTGATAGTCATGCATATAGATGTATCTGGTTCAATGAAGTAATTGACGGGTAGTGGAGACCTTTCTTTCATGAACTTCACTGAACGTTTTGAGTATAGCTTGTTGAGAATCGTGCATATGGGTGTATATGAATCAATGAAGTACTTTAACGTGTAGTGGAAGTCTTTATTTCATAGACTTCATGAATATTCCGAGTAGATATATGGATATCCACTCAGGAAATGTTAGTCTGGAATTTTGATTCGATCAAACAAGTTCAAAATGAAGTAGGAAATAAATTTAACAAGAAAATCAAATTCCTGTGATACAGATCGAGGAAATAAAGATTTGAGTTATAATGTTGGCACATCATTGGAAGACTTGTGAGAAGAGTTCCACAAATTACGTCGCATGGAACACCATAGCGTTATGGTATGTTAGGACGTCGTAATCACACCCTATCGGATAGTGCATAGTAAATAAATCTCTTACCGAATTATTGTGATCGTTAGAGTTATATGGTAGAAACGTATCACGTTAGATAATAGGGAAACCATTTGAATCCATGGAGACAATACCATATAAGTGATGGCATGGCTTTTAGCCTAGATTGTCGTTTCAACAATTTAGTGTTTCGATGTGATCAAACCTAAAATGGATTAATCTTTGTAGTGTACCGTACCTAAAGAGTTAGTTGGTTACATGTCTCACGACATAGGCAAAATCGTTGCCGGGTTATACCTTGCGAAAGAAATAGTTTCTTGTTCAAGGGTATAAGTGAGAAAGAAAGTAGAGCAAGCCAAAGTTGATGAACTTTCTCTCCAGACATCAGATTGGCGCAACCGAAAGTGTTTTCGGTGTCATGCTCCACAACTTGAAGAAAGCTGATGATACAAGATCATGATGATCTGAGCTCATACTAAGAACGTAGCCGTACGAGGTTGTGTTCCACACTATGTGTTGCGACAATCTTGTTATGAAGGTCATGTTAATGGAATATGACAGACCTACGAACTACGAAGAAAAGATGGTAGACCTAAGTCCGAGAAATGGCTATGAGTCATTTATGATCCGAAATAAAATCCATGTACGATTACCAGGTTATGAATTGGGAGATCTTCTTGATGGCATCTAGGATATTAACATAATATGGAATTTTATGAGAGAGTAGACACTGATAAGGCTCGATTTGTCGTGAAACGGTTCCGACAGATTCAAAAGTTGACCACAACGAGATTTGTCTCAAGTGGTGAAGACTAAATCTATTCTGGGTCGTTTAGCAATTACTATAATTTCGAATGAGAAATTTATATGGATAAGAAAACCATGTTTCTTAATAGTGTCATTACGAAAGAGTTGTAATCAGTACAATAATGGTTTGGTGATCCTGAGGATGCTAAACATGTATGCAAAGTTCAGATGTCCATTCATGGGATGAAGCAAGCATATCGGAGCTGGAATCTTCACTTTGATAATGTGATCAAAGGATTTTGGAGTTGTCCAAAATAGTTGAAGAAACTTGCATTTGCAAAGAAGTGAGTGGAGCAAAGTAGGTTTTCTTGATCTTATATGCGGAAGGCATATTTGAGTGGGAGCTAAGTAGTTTTCCTTGATCTTATATGCGAAAGGCATATTTGAGTGGGAGCTAGATGTCATTCGTAATTTTGTATGTAACGACATATTGAATGACATAAATCCTCTAGAAGAGTGTAAAGGATTATTTAAGTGATCAAATTTTCTATGAAATGAAGTTAGGAGTATTAGGCATCCGATTTATAGTTGTATAGATCGTCAGGGGCTTAATAACATTAGGTAGGAATATTTCCTAACTTAAGATTCTGAAGTGTTTCAGAATAGAACAAGCAAAGAAGATTTTTTTGCTTGTATTAGTAGGTAAAATATTAAGATTATCTTGGTATTTTCAGTGATAGAAAATGATGTTCGACATTCTGTATGTATCATACATAGATTCTATCAGACTGAAAGCTCGACTTGGTGTGACCCGAGTTCTTGGTTGAAGAACAAGTTCTAGAGTGATCCTTGTGTGGATCAATGAACAAACATTAAGTATATTTTTCAGTGTCTATGAGAACTGAAGATATGTTTTCTAGTAAAGGGTAAGAGTGGAAAGACAACTTGCCGTAAAACGGTTACGATGATGCAAGTTGTGACACTGACCCGTACGACTAGAAATCTCATATAGCAGATGCCCTTTGTTTTGAAGAAATACATGGTTAGCTTGCGAAGTTGCATATGAATGCACTGTTGGATAATCTACGTAGGTATAGAAATAAATGGCAACTTCAGAAGTAGAATGGACTGAGCAGTTTTCCGAGCGTATGTGTTCCCTTAATATATCTCTTAGACTTTTAAGGCCCATGCTACGCGAATGTTCGAGTCTCACTCCATCCACTAGGATATATATTTCACCGTCATCGTAAGATATGGGATGATGTCAAACTAGGTGACATAGAAGTGTTGCAAAGCACATATAGGTCTCAACGTGTGAGATCTATTGACTGTATTCCTCTTCCACGAGACGAGCAGGCACCAAGATGTTGTGGGTGTGAGCTTTTACCAAGTTGTAAACTAGATTAAGTGTTACTCTAGTGCAAGTGGGAGACTGAAGGGAATATGCCCTAGAGGCACTTAATAAAGAGAGTTTATTGGTTATATTCCAGTTGTTCATTATATGTTTTATACCATGCTATAACTGTATTAAGCGGAAACATTAATACAAGTGTGGTAAAATAAACAACCAGGTCCCTAGTAGGCTCTAATAAGACTAGTTTCGTTGGGCGATTGATGATCGAGGTTTTCCGATCATAGGGCATGGCGCCGGTCGGCAATGGAAGTCATGTCGTTGGTTGAACGATGTGATGGACATACCCATTATTTATAGGACATAGTCATTACGCCTTAACACCGTGAGATCAACTCTTATTGTTATCCCTGGAAGATACTTTGATTGCACCAAACGTCATATCTTATAAAGTGTGACAATGATAGGTGATACTTTTGGGTATCCGAAAGGGGTAGTTGAGACGAGGGGTCAACAGCGGGATTTGTCAGTCCGTATAGCCGGATAGATACTCTAGGGCCCACTCGGTGAGATTATGTCAAATGAGTTTGCAAACATGTGACTAGGTCACCGGCTGACATAATATCATAGACGAGTAGAAGATAGCGATGTCGGTAACGAGATCATGCTAGGTATGGAGATATCTGAGAATGATACTCGGACACGCTAAGTATCGCTATGACAAAAGGTTTAAGACTAGACGTCCAGGTTTAATAGATGAACGTCATTCGCTATATCACAGGGATTAATTCATGGGGTCCAGGCCTACAAGTTAGTCATTGATCGGAGAGGAGTCTCGATCATGTCTGTTATTATATCGAACCGCTAGGGTAACACACTTAAGGGGTTTTCGACAAGACAACCGAAAAGGAAAGAGATCACCGGGAACGTCCCGGGAATGGTACGATGGAGATCGGGAAGCGACAAAATAGTTTTCAGAGCTAGAATAAATCATATATAATATGTTTGATATTAATTAGTGTAATTAATGTTTAAAATGATTTTATATATTTATTTTCGAATTTTTAAAGACAAATTTCCCTAAATGGGCCTTCTAGTGGAAAGAAGGCCCATGAGGGGGGGGAAGCTTCCCCCCAAGGGACGAGGGCCGGTTCGGCCGGCCTAGGTGGGCCACAAGGGACCCACCTAGGGCCGGCACACCTTGCAAGGGTCGTGTCTGGTGTGGGATAGTCCCACATCGCCCGACTGGCAAGCTTGGCAGCCTCCTTGCCCCTATATAAGAAGGGGCACCCCTGGCCTTTTAATTCACCAATTAAATTCTCGATTTCTCCTCGATTTTGTGATTCCCTTTGTCGGAGTTGTGCCGAGGAGGATGAGAGAGTTCTCTCGACCATAGCCCGTTGCCACACTGCTTGTGTTCCGGTCCAAGTCTTCCGCTGCTCGTCCTGGACTGGAGCTTCGGAGGCCGTCGTCTCCACCGTATGTGTGTAACACCCTGCGAGGTGCTACGCTAGCGGTACTCGGAGGCCTACTTCCTCCACCCGACCTCGAGGTCATCTTCGTCGTGTTCGTCGCGCCGAGTTCTTCGCGACCTAGAGGTCGGCTACGTCGTCTTCGTCATCAACGCTAGTGCAGGAGTGTAATCCCCGCTATTCGGTCTACGAGGGTATGTATTCCGATCTCCGTCGTACTTCTATATCTGCGTAGTATAGATCTTGACTAGTTTAAGAATATCGTTGCTAGGAATTTTTTTGTTTTCTGCCTACGATCCCCTTCAGCTAATATACTAGGCAATAATATTAGACATGGTATACTTCATCTATTGTTAAATTTTCTTCACCCAACATTCCTTTTCTTGATACAACAGTTTAAGCTCAACATTATTAACACAGGGTAAGAATGCAAGTGCTCAGTTCAGATTTCAGAAACTACTGCCTCAAAGTATCCATATTTTTAATAACTTCCGTCTGAGATTTGCAATACACAATAAACAGGTAGGTCAATTTTCCAGGTAGTAGCCCAAAACGCGAGACCTCTCCCAGGACCGAAACCCTATCCCCCCCCCCCCCCCCGCGTCGCCGCCACGGGCGACCGGGGGCCGCACCTGCGCCGCCACCTCCCTCCCTCCCTCCCTCTACTCCTCCTCCTCCTCGCCGCCGCCGAGGGGTGCCACCGGGCAAAGCCCAGGCAGCGTCAGCGGCGCGGAAGGCAGCGGCTCGGTGGGGGCGCGGCTCTAGGCGGGGGGGTGGGGGGCTACGACGTGGCGGCGAGCTTGTGCTGGCGGCGGCGTGGAGGCTACGTGGACCTGCGCGCAAGGGCAAGGGCGGCACTTCACAACAGCATCCAAGCTCGGGCGGCGCTTGGTGCCTTCGGTCGGTGTGGTGGAGCTGCTCCCGGTGAGCGGAATGGCAGCGTGGTGGTCCTGCCGGGGATGGAGGCGACGACGGTGGAGCAGACTTTGGGTGGCGGCGGCGGGCTCAGATCTGGGCCAGGCGGGCCTAGATCTGGGCTGCACTCTGGTGGACCCTTGGTCTTACCGGGCTGCGTGGAGGAAGGCTCGTAGGCAGCGTGGAGGTGCCACAGCTGCCTGTAGGCCGACCTCTACTGCCATGTCGCCCTTGTCGTTCGTGGGTCGTGGTCAGGCTTGCCGTGCTGCCCTCGCCGTTCGCGGGTAGTGGTCGGGTTTGTGGAGTGGTGGTGGTGGATGGTGCGTGGCTGTGGCTGGGACCGTGACCCTCCGGGCGTCCTCCCTCCTCAGCCTCCGCTTCGGTCCGAGTTGGCGAGCTTCATCCTGGCGGTTGGTGTAAGGCTAGGGCTGGGACCGCGACCCTTCGGACGTCCTCCCCCCCAGCCTCTACATCGGTCCGTGACCGGCGGCATGCTCACAGCGGTGAGAGGTGGTGGCGTGGTGAAAGCTCTGCGGCTGCAGCGGCCTGCGGGCTATAGCATGGTGGCGAGATCTGTACGGGCCAGGTGGGCCCGCAATGTTCCAGCTACCGTGTCCGGTCGGAAATCCGCCGAAAGGCGGTGAAGGGAGGCCCCTCCAGTGGGCGACTGCGCGCTAGGTTTACCTCTTCGACACGTCGATCCTGCAGTGGGTTTGTCCTCGTGTCATAGGATGGAGTGCGCGGATGCCGGGGCGGCGGCTCTGGGTGGCGGGTCACATGGGTGGCTCTCCGGCGAGCACCATGGTGACGGTGGTGGCTGCATCGTTTGGTTGTATGGGCAACAAGCGGTGCAGCGGCGGGTGGCTCAAGCACGTTTCTGCCTAGATCTGGAATGGATTCCTTTTCGCTTGCGCTCTACGACCCTGTTCATGCCACGGGGGAGGAACGAGCGAAAGCTTCTGACGGCGGCGACGCCTGCGGGTGAAAACCCAAGTCGTTTGGACTCGGCGGTGGCGACGCTTTGCGCCGTTACCCTCTTAGGGGCATTGTCGTGGAGCTCAGGAGAGTTAGGGCGTAGCGTGGAGCTGGTGTGCTTGTCCGGCTACATAGTCGTGGTTCGCTATGCCTTTTGTAGCTCGGTTCTCTTAGGATCTTCTTTGTAAGAGGGATACCTCACTACTTTGTATCATTCGGTCGGTTTGTGGCGTTGTGCTGTCTAACCCAGCAGCGGTCTCAAACGGTTTGGCTTTATTTATAATGCGGGGTGAAAGCCTGATTCGTGGATACACAATATACAATGAAGGGAAACTTAGAAGCACAAAATCATTACCAGATGTCACATTGAGTCATAAGCTTCTACTTTTTTTTGAAATTTAAACCATATGAGTCATAAGCTTCTACTTGCTTTCACCATCAACTGTAGAGGCCAAGACAGAGGTGTTTTAACGCTTCAGCGTTGCCTGGATTTTTTTTTTTGATACGACGTTGCCTGGATTATTGAGAACATACGTTTCGGTCTTTCCGGTGCTTTGACAGGTCAGATTCAGTTGGTTTCCAAGCTGTGAGGACTGCAGTCCTAAGCTTAGTATTAGTAAACTTCCCGTGGGGCTGTAAAACTAAAACCAAGCTTACAGATTGAAGTAAAGGTTCCAAAATGTAGCAAAATAAAACGAAAAGCATGTCAGATATTTGTTACACACAGAAGAAAAGAACTAGTCCATTCAACAGTAAAATAACGATAAAACAAAATCATGTGTAGAAAGGAGAGCAATGGAACTGCAATCCCCTATTCTCCTGATGGATCGATTGTTGAAACCCAACCGAGTCAACCGTTTGACTGTAATAGTATGACATCGGCTCATAGCAGCATGCACTGGATAAACGCTCTAATGGTTTGGATAAACGCACTAGAAAAAAATTAAATTTATGTTGGTTGAGTGAAAACCAAAAAACAACAAAATAAATTTATTTAGGTTGAGTGAAAAACAAAAAACAACAAAAATTGGTGTAAATTTTCTAATTTGAACTCACAACCTCAACCTCAAGAACAAGTAGCACACCAACAAACCATCATGGTAGAGCCCAATAGGTGTGATATATACATATATGGGCGGGTTTTGTTCTGTTTAGGCTGTTACCCCATGAGAAAAAAAGAGCACGACGCCCTGGCTAAAGGTGTCGTGGTTGAAGGCACGACGCCCTGGCCCGGGGCGCCATGCTATTAAGCTGGGTTCCGCCTCCTTTGACGTACAACGGTCAACGGCGCCTTGGATCGGGGCGTTGTTCAGATGTGCATAACGCTTCGGGTGCGGACGCCGTGTAAAAGGGTTAGATTCACATTTTTTTAAAATTTTGGTCCATTTTGTGAAATGAATTTAAAAAAGGGTCAAATTTATCTACTCTGAAGGATTCATGGCGTACAGCGCAACAAAACACGCTGAAACCTATGCACAAGGGACTCACTTATGCAACGCTACTGATCCTCACGTGGATTCGTAAGGAATGATGTTCAACGCTGAACCCCATCCATCAACAATTTGGTTGCCAAGATCAACCATAATGTGGTCCCATTGGAAGCAAGGAAAATGTATAGATAATGGATTAGAAAATCCAAGGTTCAAAAGCATTGTGCATGCTTTGAAATTATGAAGCTTGGCTTTTATTTTGCCAAGCAAAAACTTCATAGCAATTTTCGAAATGAAAAACTTATGTGTACGAATTCATACAATTCTTGTTTGACGGGAAGCAACACATAAGGCATGATAGGCCAGTTTTAGTGGAAAAAAATGCTAACAACTTACTCCTTTACATATTTGATCCAATATGATAAATGCAAACTTTACAACGCGTCATGAAAATTACTTGTTGGATCATGATGTGAGGGCATCATTGTTAGACATAATGGTCCCTGGTCTAATGTGGTACTATTATGAATTTACGCAATAAAAAAGTGTGTGCATCACTCTGATGAAGGGGTCGAGGTCTTGTTCTCCATTTCGAAAGAAAAGAAAAAAATCATGATTTACGTGATTCATGTGCAACATTATCAGTATAGAAAAATATCCCGTCAAGATTTCACAATCACCTAGCTCATTGTCTGATTTGTGGATGTTAAACTTGATGCATTTTTTTAATATCCGACTCCTTATTTAGAAGACATGTTTTTATATTTCAAGAGATGTGTTTGCACATGTAACAGTTTCAATTAGAACCAAACATGACTGCTATTACACTCGTTTTTTTTAAAATTGCTATTACACTCGTTTAATTCCATCGACAAATTAAAGAATCGACGACGACAAGCACCTCCACATAGATAGACAGGTGCGTGCTGGCTCCCGTAAACGGTACAGTATAACAGTACAGTAAAACACCACATAGAGTACACAACGTATAGCATCTTCACTGAGCTGGGATTGGATTTTTATTGGTGGCTCCCGGTCCCTCTGCTGCAAAACTGGCGTGCCACGTTCACCTGTAGGTGCGGTAGACCGGGGTGTACATGCAGCTCTCGGCGTACTTGACCAGATCGTCCGGCCGCGGCAGCCTGCTCGCAAGGCCGAGATCGTAGGCCTTGGCGGCCACCTTGGCGGCGATGTTGGCCGAGATCTTGCGGATGTTGGTGAAGGGCGGGAAGATGAGGCCCTTGTCGAAGTTCTCCTGGCTCACCTGCTCCGCCAGCGCCTCAGCTGCACAAACCAGTTATCATCGTCAGTCAGCATCCGCCGGCGCCGCCGCCATCGGCATCTAATCAAACCACGACGCAGGAGCGAGATGGAGGAGTTACTTACAGGCGGCGAGGAGCATGTCGTCGTGGACGCGGATGGCGCCGGAGATGACGACGCCGAGGCCGAACCCGGGGAACACGTAGGCGTTGTTGGACTGCCCGGGCACGTACGTCTTACCCTCGTACTCCACGGGGTCGAAGGGGCTCCCACTCGCGAACACCGCGGTGCCCTTGGTCCAGGTGTAGGCTTCTTCGGCAGTGCATTCCGAGTGCGACGTCGGGTTCGACAGCGAGAAGATGACAGGTTTCTGCATTTTGTTTTTCAAATTATCGTTCAGAATTTCATCAAGAAAAGCAAGAGAAAACCACAACCATGAATGACAGACTTGTGGCCAAAGTGCAAGTATGTACCTCGTTGAAGGAGGCCATGGCTTCGACCACTTCCTGGGTGAAGGTCTTCCCGACGCCAGAGGTTCCAATCAGCACGGTTGGCTTGATGGACTGGACGGCCTCGAGCAGGGTCGTCAGGGGTTCATGCTCATGAGCGAATGGCTTCTTGAAGTGCTGGAGAGACTCTTTTCTCGACTCTACAAGCAGTCCCTGCAGAACATGACACAATACACTACGTGTCAGAGAAAATCCTTTGCTGATAGCAATGTTTGATCTTGCTGCGATTCCTGATATCATCGTCAACAAACCTTAGAGTCCACCAGCCAGATCTTCTTGCGGCAGTCGTCAAGCGGGAGATCCGTCTGTAAGTAAAAACAACCGATCGATAAGGTCTTGGCACGATCAACATCGATGGTACTACAATACACGATGGAATGATCCATAAGTAAGGGGGGCATATGGCTGTTGCATTACGTGTTTTGACATCTCAAGAGCAATGAGTTCTGCAATGCCAGTGCCAGCCTCTCCAGCACCAAGGAAGAGGTAGGTCTGATCTGCAAGACCTCCACCGATCACCTTCAGCGCCGCCAAGAGGCCTGCGAGGACTACTGATGCTGTGCCCTGCAATTCCACCATTTCTGTTCAGTAACCATCGAGATAACGACAGTGATAACCAAACGTTACACCTGACCTTGCAGTGACTTAAAAGGAACAATATGAGCATCAAGTACCTGGATATCGTCATTGAAGACGAGATGGCTCTTGCTGTACTTTGCGAGCAAGTCGAAAGCATTGTGGTTGGCGAAGTCCTCGAACTGGACAAGGACTTTCTCGCCGTAGTTTTGCTTGACAGCAGTCATGAACTCTTGAAGAAGCTCATGGTATTCCTGGCAACCATGAAACAAACAAAAAGTTTAGCATCCATATAAGTTGTTCAAGAGAGCCTGACATTTGACCAGCTGCAGAGTTGGGCTAACTAGCAGTACCTCGCCAGTAGCACGCCGTTGCTTGAGTCCGATGTAGTACTCGTCATCGAGCAATGTCTGGTTGTTCGTGCCGACATCAATCGTAATCGGCAGGCACTGAAGCACGATAATACAAAAGGTCAGTCGGCAAAACAAATCTCGCGGGTCTTAATCATTTCATTCTTTCAGATGAGGATAAGACATAAAAAACATTCAGATCGACACTTACAGCTGATGGACGGACTCCTCCGAGGGCGGTGTACAGGGACAGTTTGCCAACCGGAATTCCCATTCCCTGCACATAATCATTCAGAACATACATGAGCACTGCACTAGAAGCATCTCATTTCAAGTAAGCAAAGCAGAAAAATCAAGCCTGCGGAATGCGTTGATCATCTCCCATACCTGACAGCCCAGATCTCCGAGCCCCAGAATGCGCTCGCCGTCAGTGACGACGATGACCTGGATGCTCCTCTCAGGCCAGTTCTTGAGCACCTCAAGGACCTTACCCCTGAAAACACAAAATGTCAGTCCTGAACATACAGTACATTTCTTGTTAGAAACGCAAGGTAGCAGAGAGGAGGAATTGGAACACGGTGACGCACTTGTCCTTGAGGCTGATGTAGAGTCCCTGCGGGCGACGGTAGATGCTTCCGTACTTCTGGCATGCCTCGCCGACGACGGGCGTGTAGACGACGGGGAGGAGCTCCTCGACGTTGTCGATGAGGAGCTTGTAGAAGAGCCTCTCGTTCCTCTCCTGTAGGTCCATCATGGCGATGTACCGCTGCAGGGGCACGGTGTACTGGCGGAGGTTGTGCATGATCTTCTTCTCCTGGTGCTCCTGCGAGAACATCGCCGGAGGGAGCAGGCCCCGGAGGTAGTGCGCGTCGCGCTCCGCCTCAGAGAAGGCCAGCCCCTTGTTGTGCCGGGGGTCCCTCAGAAGTGAGTGTCCGCTGTTGCACACAGGGAAAAAAGATGTTGGTATAGAACACCAAATGCAGAAAACTCTGCTCTATACCAAATACAGAAAACTCTGTTCCGTGACTTTCTTCAGAACAAAACGCATGTTAAACTGGCAATCAACCGATTTTCTCATCACTTGACGATTGACTGTTCGTGATCTACATCAGTTCAAGGCTTAATGCTTATGTTTCGTGCAAAGAATTTTTTTTGATGTAATAAGCGAGAGGAAAATCTTCTGCCCCGCCCATTTCAGTATGCACAACGAGTATGACGTTAACGAACAGAGCAAATTAAACGAGATTTTTCAACGCAGTGGTAAAAGCGCACCACTAACGGACGGAGGCTTATATATAGAAAGAAAAGTAAACTTTATACTAGTAACGTGCTAAAACAGGCGCACTAACAATGCTACCGAATACAGCCTAGGTGATGAGACGAGAATCCAAAGCGCATGATCTCCCAATATGAATATGGATCACGGAAAGGCGAACAGAGCTCCTCCAACAATTCACCACACAATTAGTTTGGTACCGAGCTTTGGCATGGGGGGAGATTTACGTTACTTTGACCGCAAGATACAAGCAGGAAACGAAGGAGTAGCTAAGCTAGCGCTCTGTGGTTTTTGCAGCATATTACCGTACCTTGCTACGGAGAATGCCCATGGCGTGATGAGCTGCTCCTCGGTGGCCCTGTCCTCGCCGTAGACGTCCCCAACGCCGCCGCCCGGCATCTCTCTTCGCTCAAACTGACTCACGAACGACGGAAGGGAGGGAGAAGAAGGATGCGTAACGCTGGGATTGATTTGGGTTATTTCCTTCCTTTTCAATCTCCTGGGTGGCGTGCGATGACAGGAGGGAGAAGGCAGAGCTCCTCCATTTATAGAGGCGACCCCGATTGCCGTGGCTGGCCCACCCGGCAGAGAGGGCAGGGAACGTCGTGTGAAAGGGAGGAAAGGTCGGGGATGGTGACTGGCGAGAGAGAGGAGGCTTCCTTCTTCCTTGCTAATCCTATTCCTGGCTTAGTTCGTTCCCATGACAATTGTTTACTCTTGATTGATTTTTTAACTGAATGACAAGTACCTCCTCTGTTAGTACTGTAGTAGTATAGAAATTATTAAAGAAACTTTCTTTCGAAAAGAGAAGATGAAAGCGAACGTGGGCTGCGGATTGGAGAAGGTGGTCTTCACGGGGCAGTGGGGCACTCACCGTCACCGGGAATAGTACTTCCGGTCATCGTTTTCGTGGATGGGTTTTGTTTTATGCACACGCGCCCCACGCCCGCGGCTCCGGCGTCCTTTTCCGGCTGCGACGGACGGACAGCGACGCCGTGGAGAAGTGCTCGGCGCCGACGAGGAAGCGCAGAGGAGTGGTGGTGCACGGCCAACCGGCGGTCACGAGCATACGTTCAGTTGCGTGCAAATACTCCATGGATCGAGTTGGACGGAAGGACGGCGACATTCGAGCATGCTGCATGCGCCGGTCGTGGCCGTGCATGTGTGGAGGCGTCGAGCACGCATGGACAGACAACGTGAGGCAACTGCGCTCGGTTCTGAACGCATGATTTGAAAATTTTAGATCTCGCATGAAACATTCTGTAAAGGCGTCTGCTGTATGAACAAAGTAAAATAATCATAGATTATTAATCTATGCAATGCAAGGCAGGCAGCGCAACAATGCGCACGTTCGGTTTGCAGTTAGCAGCCCCGTCGCTGCTTCGTGGATGGCCAGCATAAAAAAGGGCCGGTTGCCGCTGCTCATTGTAGCTGACGCAACGCATGACACATTCATCCCATCCACTTAAAAGGTCAACGATCTTCCCCACCAGCCGTTGTGAAAATATAAAAGCGCGTGGTCATGAACAGAGTCAGTTCAGGCTCTTTCAACGCCCATGGTCAACCCTGTAGCAGGACGGTTTCTCGCCTCCAATTTGACAAAAGGAACGGATTTACACGTGACTTCACGATACTGTCCCGAGTTCTTGCGTATGTACTTGTAGAAAACTCTGTCGAGATGCTACTTCTAGTCCGGCAAAAATTTCTGAGAACCGGAGGACGGCGTTTTCTGGAAAGCAGAGAAGCTCTGAAGAGAAAGGAGGCAAAATCCGGAAGATGGAATGAGAAAAGGTGTGCAGTTTCCAGGGCCGGTCCGGGACCCGGGGCGAAACTAAAATTTGGGCCCCTAGGTCATCTGAAATGCGATGCGATGTTGTCTACGGGCGGTAGAGCAGAAAATGTGGGATTCTTTTTGACCTTGAAGGTTGGCATCGCCGCTTGACCAGATGTCAGACGATTGCTCTAATTTACACGGTCGGACCGTTGCAAGAAACACTAGACATGTCTACTTAGGGCGTCTCCAATGTGGAGTTAGGGCGTCTCCAATGTGGAGTTAAGCCTTGGTCTTAAGGGGAAAAAATAGCCTAAGGCCCGGTCTTATACATAGCACGAATCGGTCATAAGCAAAAGATACCTAAGGTCGACCTCACCGGTGTGACCCGGTCATAGCAAATAGAAAATAGTTTCTTCTCTCGCCTCTCTCCTGGTTGTGCGATTTGGGCGAAAGCGGTTGCCCTACACTGTCTTCGCGAAAGCGTCGCTGTCTCCACCAAGGTTTGCGCCGCAGCTCACGTCGATGAGTGCCCCGGTCGTCGGGGCGCAGCGGCCTACGGGGCGGACAGCGGCCACGCGGAGGTCGAGCCGTCAAGGTGTAAGGAGGTGTGGCCGGGGCAAGTTGAGGCCGGCGCGGGCCGCACCGAGGCGAGGTGGGGGATGGCTGCTTGAGCCCCGACGGGGATGAGGGCGGCGGCGCAGACCGAAGGGAAGGAGCTTGCTGCTGCTGGAGGCGAGCGTGTGTTGCTGCTGGATGGCGAGCACTAGCGCGTGCTGATGCTGGATGGCGAGCACCAGAGCGTGCTGCGGTGTTGCTTCCAATTTTCTCTATGCCCAGCCACTTTGATTTGAGCTCAGCGGCTGCGTGCTGGAGGAGAGGAATTGTAGGAAAGAAGAAGAGGAATAGAGCGTCCTGGATAGAGCTCGAGCGGTTGGTAAAAAAGAAAGAAAAAGCAGGTAAGTGGGCTCCACCTTAAGATCCATCCAGGATTTAAGCATTGTGAGAGTTTGAGGAGGTCGTAACATTAAGGGTGGACCCCAGCTTATGGATGCACTAAGAAATAAGCATTGGAGACGCCCTTATGTTCACATGCCCTGGAGACCAAAGCTCTTAGTAGAGGTGTTATCTTTGTTAGGCATTTTTTGTCCATATAAGGGTCTAAGCATTGCGGACGCTCTTAGTATAATTAAATAAACACATGTGTTAGCTAGTTAAACAGAGGCTAAACGAGAGAAATGAGACAGGGGCCACGGACGCACGAAAAATTACTGTGATAGAGCTGTATTACATTATTTTGAACTTACCCTAAATTTGTGAAGTTATCCTCTCTACGATTCTATCTGTTTTTCATCATGTTTTCTCTTTTTTTTCCGCAGCATCATAACTGCGCAAATTAGCAATCCAAATAAAGGCATAAGCCGTCTATAGTAGATAATTTGAGAAGATCAAAATTAATCAATCATTATATACCTTCTGATCCTTTGGACTGGTCGGATGGACCTGCCAACGGGGCAGCATCTCTGGCGATCGGAAGACGGAACCGAATCACCGAATCAGGCAATTAGCTACCTTGGCCCTTGGGCACCGCCATGGACGAGAGGAAACTGGAGCGGCGGCGATGTGGTTTTCCATCGGAAGAATATAAGCAAATCATGCGAACAGGCCTATATGGAATGTTTTTTTCGAGGGTAGGGCCTTTTTTTTTAGAACCTGGGTAGGGCCTATATGGAAATGGAATACATACGTGTGGTGCTCCTCTTCCTGGGCTGGGTCTCTGATGGAAACAAAAGGGCCCAATCAGGCTGTATGGATTTGTTTTTTTACGCGGATCTGAAACTTGATCGACTAGCGATTGGTATTTTATTTTTTCTTGCGTGCCATATACAGTATAATACATAGACCTGGGAGGGCCCCCAAAATTTCTGGACCCGGGGCGGCCGCCCCTCTCGCCCCCCGCCAGGACCGGTCCTGGGAGTTTCGGGTCGCCGCCTGACCGAACGACCGCGCGGTAGCTCCACCAAACACTGGCTGCTGGCTTTGCGAAGATGCTGACCATTTTGCTACCAGCGATTCGGCCGCCACCAACCCCATGTTCTATCTGATGAAGATGAACGATTGTCTCTCCACTTACCCGATCACCTGACACGGGAGGAACAAGGTCCGACGTCGGTGGCGGCCACAACTGCGTATGCGGCCTGCTGCGACCACCGAGGATTGTAGAGATTGAACCGAAGTTTTGGGTCTTTTTTTTGTAGAGAGAGATAGAGTTGTTTTGGGTCCTTGTCCCAGCTAAAACCTGTCCGAGATGAGCCTACGAAAAGGACAGCTCAAAGCGTATAAAAGAACAGATTTCTAGAACATGTTGACCAATTTTTTGAACCTACTGGTGGAATTAGTAGTTACACTGAAATATAACTTGTAGACAGCGGAGCGAGAGTAAAATGCCATTGGCGGAGAATATCAGGTCATATTGTCTACGTTGTTTTCTCACTAAACTTGAAAACGCTTGAATTTTTACTCACAGAGACGTAAACTAGGATAGTTGCAGGTTCGAACAACATCGTCTTCCACTTGACATTGCACTTACCTCCAAAGACCGACAAGGCACCCGCCACATGAAGGCTCACACCGACTTCTAAATGATTTGGAGGGTTCGAGGGGAAACAATCAAAATGGATGTTGACCCACCGTCGTGATGTGGTATGTCGCTTGAGGAGTGGATACATATATGATCCAAGTAATCGACATGCCATTGTGAGGTGCTTGTCGGACCTACTGGACATTTTTTGCAACCATTTTGTCTCCAAGGAATTGGAAGTCAACAGGACAAAGAAAATTAACCGAAAGAGGCAGCCTCAAGTACAATAGAAGGAATCTTGCTATGAAGGTAGGGAATCAGACGAGCAACATGTCAATGTCGAACAACATAAATTTTAGGGAAGTTTATGGCGAGACCTATGAATTTGCCAAAACAACTAAAGATGGAGGTGAGGATGTCAACATCCCCTTCATACGCTTGATAAAAACAACAACAATAACAGTGTAGATCGACGGAAGAAGGTGAAACCAGTAGTTATGGAGACACGCCTCAACAGAATCAAATCGGTAACGGGTTGCGAAGATACTGAAGTCCAGGGGCGGCGCCACCAGGGGGGCGAGGTGGGGCGGCCGCCCCCCCTCCGCTCCGGTAGTTTTTTTACCTGTACATATGCCCCCGCTCCGCAATAGCAACTCAGAGGACAAGGAACGACGACCCGACGGCCATGGCGGAACGATGGGAAAAAGAAGGAAGAAGAAGGTCAGATAAACGAAGCGTTATGGGCCGTGGTGTGGGGTTGTGGGCCAAGAGCAGAGTATTGGAGATGGTGCGGCAGTTACCTAGGATTAAGTTCCTAAAAAACAAATAAACAGTGGCGGTTTATTTAGGCTGAAGCGCTGAGCTGACTAGTTGAGCTAGGTGCAGTTTTTTCTTCTAAAACCAGGTGAGCTGACTACCAAAACAATCCATTTTCTAGTAAGTTCCAACTCAATGCAGATTCCGGTAAATTCTAATCTTAAAGCTTGAAGTAGCAAATCAATGATACTAATTTCACCCTACCTCAAAATGTTGCCGTCCTCCGTCACTACCGCACGCGAGGAAAACAGGCGAGAACTCCAGGACTGGGCTGACGGAGGTCGAGGAAGACGGCTCATGGCTGGGGACAGCGCGGAGACGGCGAGGCGCACATGGTGAACGGCACTGGAGTACCACCGCGGAACAGATCAAAGATTCGTTTTCCTTTCCTTTTCTGGAAACGTTACCAATCACACGTATATGTGGGGGGTTATTTGCAAAACTATGGTTAACTTCCTAATGGGATTCCACGTTTGATCTCTGCTATAGGTTGTCGATCTGACGGCCTGCGATGGAAGTTTGCACGTTTGCACTGAACTGGCGTTTTCACCGGATACTTCGCCTATGTTTGAACCTTTTTTGTGATAAATACACTTGCTTTTGTCTAAATTTGGTTAGTTTTAATATTTTGAGATTTCGACTTATTTATATTGTTCTTTCATACAATTGGGGATTACATGTGTTTTAAAAAAAAATCGCCGGTGGCACAACTTTTAATGTTCGCCCCCCCTCGTCTAAATTCCTGGCTCCGCCACTGCTGAAGTCTATAGGGGGTTGATAGCAATGTCCAGAAGTAGGGGAAAGTGGGTCCCCCTGTCAAAGGCCACATCCACAAATGACGAGTGTGCTCCCTAGGAACTCCACTTAACGAAATCCTTAAAGATGACGATGAGAAGTGACGGTGTTCAAGTCCACCGTTGATGACCACTCTTTGTTCTAAGGAAGGTTCAATGGGTGTTTAAGGAATTAGCCTCAGAACTCGTCTTGCTTCCGGCCATTTCCTTTTAAGAAAATCTATATATTGTCTCAGCGCGTGGAGGAACTCTTGGTTCATTATGTGGCCACAGAATTAGTAAAGACAACGTGGTGACATAGTTCTCCCTGTGTGTCCTCTTCCTGACATGAGTCATTGGTGATGTTGTGTCCTCAACTACGGCAGTGGAAGCTGGAATTCGGACATCCAACAAATGGATTAGATATTTTGGGAGTTGCATAAGGGCGATTGTAAGAATTGGAAGATGGGAGAGGGAATTCTGTTTAAAAAAAAGGATCACACCATCTATACGCTCTTTTTGTTGAATCCACACATTTACCGAGAAAATTGTATAATAGACAATATACATAGACCTTATTAGCAAGTTTAGTGACCAAGATAGCATTTTCTAATATGAAACCTGAGTGCATATTACTCGTTATAATAAAGACATGTGATGCAGGTTCAACCAAACTATTCAGCATAAATAAAGTATCATTGCAGCAAACCATAAAAAAATGCTAAAAAGAGGCATTAAAAAAACCATGTGTACCACGTAAACAATAAGCAAAGAATATTTCTTTTAATCAAAGAAGTGCTACGACTAAACAAAGGCAAGTGCGGTAGGGAGAAATAGACTATTCAACATTCAGAATCATTGGAACAAACCAGTATAAAAATATGTCAAAAAATGCATAAAAACATGCGTGTTACAACGTATGTTAAACTCCTTTGTGACATCATAAAATCTCCAATTTACTTACCGCCGACCGTCAACACCAGAATCATCCGGGCTGAGCGCGCTTGCCCCTTGCGGCACGTCGTCTTCCTCCTGCTTGGCAGCGCTGTCAAGTCCCATTTTCGAGTTCAGTTAGGTGGAAACAATGGCGGAGATGGAGCTCCTGAGGACGTGAGAAGGAATCGAGAGATTCAGGAAGAGAAGCTGTGCGAATGGAACAATGGAGAGGGCTCTGCGCTAAGTACCACCCGAGGACGAAGGACGATTGGTTCCGCGATCGGTTTCTCCGTAATAATTTGATGCGCGCCTGTTCCTTTCGCCTTCGCATTGTTGCTTGGCAGGTGGAGTACGTGGTTCTTAGTAATGCTCGGATTAATTGGCGGATACAGGTGATCAATGCACACTTAACCTGCCGGGACCAAAGATGGTTATACCAGCAATTCAGAATTTGAATCGATTGCTGACTGAACATGAGCCGCACGAAGATTGATCCCACGAGACGAGAGGGCGTGTACACGTTGCCCTGACGACTTACTCTGGAATTTTTCGTCGACACTGGTTGCCGTGGTTACGGCGGCCATTTACACCTTGGCTTTAATTTGGTCGATGGATCGACCGCTTCAACATGAGGACGACGGCCAACGTTTTCCCAACCAAGCATTGTTGCTTTTTTCTAAAGGATCACCAATATTATTGTTACGCTCTGTATTAGTTACTAGATGATGCCCCGCGCGTTGCTGCGGGAAAGTATACAATAAATTTCACGAAGCACTAACGAAAAACTTGCTTGTTTCAAATAGAATAATCTTAAAATATACCAGCACAAAGAAGATGGTGGTATAAATAAGTGTGAGCGAATCATTTATATAAATCTGGTTTATTATCACTTCAGTAATCTTGTTTAAATATAAGCCCAACTTAGTCTCTCCGGTAATACCTCAGTCATAGCAAAACTATACTGTGGAGGGTAACTTTGCTCGTCCATGCATGTATCAACTTGCACACATAAGTCAGATACTATAGATATTGAAACGGTGGCAGAACAAAGTTCTATCTTGGCACGAGTGGTAGAAGAACTTGAATTTTCTGCAAAGTTGGTCCACCTTCGGTCAGTTGCACTGCAAGGAAAAAAGTATAAATAAAACTCGTTTAATTATGCAAAGTTTACTCAAAGAGCAAGTGAATGGATAATGCTTAACCTGGCATACTCTAAGTATCTACAACATTGCAAAACTTAAGTCAGACAAAATAAACAGTGTGTCTACCATTACATATGTTTTCTTATTGCAAGAATTAAGATAAAAAGATGAATGTGTTAGGCTCAGAATTCTATACTTGGATCCGAAAAGACCAAACCTTACTGATCCTAGCATCCTAGTCAGGAAAGCACATGACCATGCGTCCATGCCAAATAACCATAAATGTTAGTTCCATGTGACAGTAATTGGTTTTGTTAGTCAAACTAACTTATCCTAGATCTGAAAGGAGCAATCATAAAGGCATATCTGCTTGAAGACATTTCTGCAAACCAAGTAACCGAACTGTTGGTTCCATCTCTGCAATACACATGTCTTCGAGAAATGGTGAATGCATATGTATTCAAAAGGCATATCTGCTTGAAGACATTTCAAGTCACCCGCAAGAACACAAAACAACATCGATCACGGAATGATCTTCAATATAAAAAAGACGCCACACTATTCCCATGGTTAATGTTAATCGAGAACAAAATTTATTTCGAACCTGGTCATTATTTTCAGAGGACAATAAGACGACACACATAATGAAGCAAAAACGAATGAAAGGAAAAAGATTTGGTACCTTGCTGAAGTGAACGGACAGAGAGGTACCTGAGTGCAGAAACATCCGGTAAACAGATCGCTATAGCATAAGCGCATAGGAATTAACCTAACATGAAAAAATGGAGACACCAAGTCGTCGTGCTAATTAGTAATTTAGTGTTCCACCTCATAAAACTATCCTATATGTTGAAAGCAGTGAAGCCGATATCTGCCGTAGAACTATATCACTACAGGTAAATAGAGCTAACTTGGAGTTTAAGCTGAAATTTATTTACGGCAGGCAACAACTGATAAAGTAGCTCTCAAAATTGAGACCTGATAGAAAAATACTAGGAACACTATCATTTTTCTTTCCCTGTAACTGCACTTCTGAAATTGAAAGATGGAAGGAGTTCCCAGAGTTTAAAGATGAAAGAAAAATACTGGGAACACTTTCATTTTTCTTTCCCTGTAACTGCACTTCTGAAATTGAAAGCTGGAAGGAGTTCCCAGAGTTTAAAGATGAAAGAAAAAGAAGATACCAATAGATGACATGAAGGTCTGGATTGATAGTACAGTAATAATAGATAGGAGGCAAAAGGTATTGTAGAACATACCGAGAAAAGATGTATTCTTATATTTTGGTCTGGTGTTGTTGATCACTTGAGAAACATTCAGAAGAACTGCCTGATAAATAAAATTGATGTAATCTGAAGGCAACAAATTAATTTCAGGGTGTATTTGAGGGGAACAAACATATGCGAACAATAAAGTAAGAAAGTAGAAGATGCATGTACTGATGTATCTTGCGTACCAATGTAAGCTGCATGCGCAGTGTGGTCTGATCCTTGCTTGAGCGACCAGCAGATGGAATACAGTCGGAATTGAATAAATCCATTCGAGTATTGAGGCAACAAACATAATCCAATGAAATCCAACCAATTCGGAGTAGGCAAACCGTCGAGCAGGTGTGGAGCGAGCATGAACCTAACAGATTTAAAAAAACAGATGCAAAAAGATGAGTAAGGGAGTGAAAAAAGAGGGAAGGAGAATCTGGCGAGCAGACAACTGCGCTGGGAAGACATTGAAAAGACTGAGGTTTTTAAAGACGGAGGCGGTGACTGATGAACTGAGCGGAGTCGTTTCTCGTGAATTAACAGGGTAATCATGGCCGGCAAATGATGGGTAGTTTCTTGAGAAATTCATGGTCAGAAGGGGAAAGGGCGCAGCGGGCAGCAAGCAATCCTCTGTCGCGGCGACTGCGGAGATGGACACTACATAGGTTTTCTATCGGGGCAGCATGATGTGAGGGTTAGGTGATTGCTATTTAGATTGGCCTGCCCCCAGTCCAAGTAGGAAAGTCCAGAAGAAACAAAGCATGCAGAATCCAGTAACGCGAGGCAGCAACGAAAAGGCAAGGCGAGGCAGCGACGAACGACGGCAACGCGAGCCAGTGGAATAAAAAGCGACGTGGAAGCACACAATGGCTGGAAAATCACCTAGTGGGTCATTGCTATTTAGATATAGAAGATTCTAATCCTTAGAGCATCCACATCGCTAACACGTTTATCTTTTTTCAGACGCCAACAGAGATAAAATAAAGACCATCCAGTTCAAAAACAAAGTGGTACTTTCAAAAAAAAAGTGGAAGCGCTAGCCGCTAGCTATGAACAAACTGAGAGCATAATTGACGACACTTTTTTTATTAGTATCATTTTTTTTAGAACAACAGAGAAACAACTGAAGATTCGCAGAGCCTGCATACGTTGCCCATTTGGCCCAGCTGCGCGCCGTAGAAATCGCTCGCGCTCCGTTTAGCAGAAAACAACTTCGCCAAAGCCTAAGGTAATATAAATGGGCTTTATTTTTATTTGCCTGATATTGAGCCCATGATGTGATTTGCTCGACCACTATACGTGGGACTGCGAGAGTGACAATTGTTCGAGTGCAAAACTATGAATAGCATTAATTATACCCTTTCAAAAAAATGTATAGCATTAATTATGGCAAAGCTCAAAAATACCGGTTCTCAAATCTTCCCCAAGAAAAATGCCAAATTGAATAAAAAATTGACATATGGATCTGATCCCACTATAGTTGGTCATTTCAATTTCCTCATGTGGCCCTTTGGTATCCTCACACCTCACGCTATAGTATGTAACATATTCGATTGGATCACATTTTAACTCTATCATATCGTTATCATATTTTTTCTTAAATCCGGATATAAACGGTTACAATTTTGCCCGCAGATATATGATCAAGGATTTGGAAAAGAAATAAAGCGGATTCGGGTGGAAATAAAATGAGTCGGATCGGTATGCACATATTTGCATCGTTAACCCACGTAACAAAAAATAATCGCTCAGCAACCTAATAACCTAACAAAGTTAGACTCCATAGTTTGTATAATGATCATGTAAGTGAGTTGTTATTCAAAGGATGAACTCCATGACTCACTAACTGTAAATTGGGTTCTATTAGTTTAGACATTTCAGTAGAAAACAAATTATTTGAATTATCATCGTCTGATAATCCTAATTAATTTTTGAATAATCCATGTTCGGGTGCTATTTTGCGTAGCATATCCTATACTATATCCGGGTGTTCGGTTTTAGAATTTGGTATCCTTATCCTTATTACACAAAGATGAGCAGCAACTTAATCAACCTTGTCGTCAACGATGATGGCGGTGAAGGGCCCAGTGGTACCGACTGGGACAACGGCGATAAGTGGGAGGAAGACAACGCATTCCAATACATCCAAATTATTTTTATATTTAAGTTTTTCTGAATGTCGTTTAACTATGTACAATTTTTTTATTTTTAGAAATTGGTAGCCCAACCTCTCCATCGTAAAGATGCACACACCCTTTTATATTAAAACGAGTATTCAATAATTAGGGTAACTAAAATAACTGATTACAATCATGGATCTGCTAATATGGCTACTATGTACAAATTTCTAAAAATTACAATAAATTAATATGTTTTACCTTTTTTCCAGAAAAATATGTTATTGGGGGTGGCACTGTGAAGAGGCATCACATATGCGGTAACATCCACTGACGCATTCAATAACACTCATCCAACGCTGTTACTGGACCTTATATTAGGGGCGCGAATGGAGATGCTTAGTGGAGGTAGAAAAGGTTGTGGCCTCCTTTTGGTCCGGATACGAGGGACGACGAGCATTTTCCGACATGGAACTCATATACTAACTTAACCATTTGCACTTTGTAGGTGGAAAGGGCGACTGCCACTTGGAAGTTCGAACGTGTGTGCTGGTGCAGAGAGCATTATATCACCTTCTTTTCTCTTGTAGTGGTAAGGAATGAAATGTGGCACGTGGTACATTGTACCACACCCTTGCCTTGACCCTCTTGCTATTGGATACCTTGCAGATTTCTTGGTTGAGAAAAAACCACATATGTACCGGATAGCTGAGATATCCCACCACCGGAAGCATTAGGTGGATTTATAGTCGACCAAAATATACTACTGTACTCCATATATAATTTGACAAGTTCAGTATTTAGAAAGAGTATAGAGAATTTGACAACGTCACTACTTCAGTATTACTTTGTTTCTTGAAATGACTTGGTGTTAGAATCTTACGCTGATAGCTTGATCCTTCCATGGTAAGTGACCAAAAACAGATTCGAACAGAATTTAGTTTTAGTTTTGACTCCACCCGACATTGCTGCAACAATGAGGACGCACAATACCAAGTCACCATGCATGCATCTAAAGAAACTGTAAAACAATTGTGGTGATCTGCATCGGCGTCCTCTCGGTATAATTTCCTTCTTGAACTTGAAAACGCATGCGCTTTTTTTTTCACTTTTGTGCATCCTATCGCTCACTGAAATTCCCTGAGAAAACGTTTTCCTCCCTGAAATGACCGGCACTTGGAATCCAGATGTCTCATACCTTATCGAGTGAAATGCCACTTGCAATATTCTGCAACGTCTACTTTTCCTTATCTTGTCCTCCGAAACGAAAATGCGTTTCTTGCCTAACGAAGCGTGGGTAATTGGTCTAAAATACTCAGCATGCCAATCATAAACTACTAGGGGCATGTCCGCATGCGTTTTTGACTTAATTAAGTGAGTTAAATATACATAAATTCCGTTATGCAGAACTAAAGTTTTTAGATAATTTTATAACGAGAAAAAGGTTTCCAACGTGTGTTACACGGGGTATCCATATAGCTTGTAATCGATGTCGACGTCGTAGAGAGATTGGAAAGTTGCAGGGAAAGATGATGTTGAAATCATTTTGGTGTCACATTTTGGTGCAAGATTGACACGAGAGTTTACGCAAATTCAAACCCAAGCTTTGTGAGGTAAAGACACACTCCTTTGTGTGTATTATCAAATATTTTAACACGTTATCCGGCTTTGCATATATGGACGTAACCAAATGTTCAATATATCATTTAAGGCTCATTTGGTAACACGTCTTGTTCTCCGTAGTCAGAATCCAATTTCCAAAAACATTATGATTTGAAATACCTTTAATTGTTTGGATACAGTAAAATACCAAGTTTTGACACCATGGTATTAAAAGAAACAAAGGATTTCTTTTAAATATTTGAAAAAGCGGCTGGGCCTCTTTTCCCCAAAAACTATGGTTTTTTAAAAAACTATTACCTCTTAACCTAGCGTTTCATGGTTTTTCTAACTATACAGGAGAACTGCACGTGTTATGTTAGGAAGAAGAAAACGAGCAAAACAAGACAGAGAGAGTTTAGAACCAGATATTTCAAAACCAAGCGAAAGAAAAAACATCCACCCAACAAACGACCTCAATAGATTAGTGAAAGGTCATTTCTCTTTCTCAAAAAAAAAAGTCATTTCTCTCCTAATTAGTTCTGTGTATTTGCTAATAACATAAGGGAGAACTTACCTTGTGATGAGGTACTATTGGTACAATTGTTGCCCATAAATTTAATTTTTATTCGACTCCTAGAGAAACTGCACTATCAAGAAGGGTTGCCTATTGGGTTTGGAGAGATCACTTTTCAGCACACAAACACTTTTGCACCCAGATACTTTCTAGATATAATTTGGTGAAGAGGGTTTTCAAGAGATAGTCCTTCTAAATCTTGGGGAGTTGAACTAGATCCACACTTTTATCATAGCGATTTGAGTTTGGATGTCGACCTCGAGGGCATCATATAGTGACTTGTGCCACTGATGTGGAAGCACGAAGGATATTATGGGCTAATTTTTTTTAAATAATACTTTTTTCTTTAGAAATTAGGGAAATATTGCGTAGTTTGAGTAAATTGCAAAAATAACACGGCCTCGGCCAGGTGGTGGCCGACTGGGGCTGGTCGGCCCGGAGGTGGCCGACTGGGCTCGTCGGCCCAGAGCCGGCCGACCAGCGTTGAGAGAGGATCACGGGCGCGGCCGACTGCCTGATCGGCACCGATCGGCCACGGTTCGGCCACGTCGCGGCCGACTGGCCCGTCGGCTACCTCCTGGCCGACGAGGTCCTGTTTAACAACCCGAGCCCTTCTTCTTCCTCCCCACACGGTTTTCTCTTCCTCTCCTCTCTCTCTTTCTCTTGCTCCTCTTCCTCTCCTATCCACGAGCAGCAGAGTACGGGGAGGGCGCGGAGGGTGCGGCCTCGACGGGGAGCGGGCTGGTGAGGTCGCGGAGGGCGCGGAGGCGGGCGAGCGCGGAGGCGGGCGAGCGCGGACGGGAGGGAGCCGTTGAAGGCGGAGGAGGCCGGACACGTCGAGCCCCACGACGGTGCCGCGGACGCCGCAGGTGACGGCCGCCCACGCTTCAAGGGTAAGACTTTTCCATGTATTAGGGTTAGGGTTAGGGTTAGGGTTAGGGTTAGGGTTAGGATTTAGTTTGTATTAGTAGTTTCGGTAGAATTTTAGGTACGATGTGATATTAATATTTGATGCATTA
The DNA here is from genome assembly GCA_026929855.1 of Poa annua. Classification (NCBI taxonomy): domain Eukaryota; kingdom Viridiplantae; phylum Streptophyta; class Magnoliopsida; order Poales; family Poaceae; genus Poa; species Poa annua. Next base: position 15,860,250 of record CM049431.1, read on the forward strand.
TAATATTTTTTAGGTGAGCAATTATGTCGAATGTAGTAAAGTTTGTTTTCTACTACGGTGTCGGTTCAGTAAAGCAAAATGAGTATGGGATGGACCTGAGTGAGTTTGAGCACGTCGAGTTGGATCTGACTGACCCTGATAATTGGTCTGTTAGTCAGTTAAAAGATTGGTTGACACAGTGTTTGGAATTAAATGCAGAAATACACACTGTCGGGGTGCACGCCTTATGGTCAAGGTGAAGGAGATATGCCCTAGAGGCAATTAATAAAGTGTATTCTTTATCATATCTCGTTTGTTCATAATATGTTTTTGTGTCATGCTAGAACCGTATTAAGCGGAAACATTAATGCGGGTGTGATACGCAAACAAACAGGTCCCTAGTAGCCTCTACTAAGACTAGTTTCGTTGCGCGATTGATGATCGAGGTTTCCCGGTCATGGGGCATGGCGCCGGTCGGCAATGAGAATCATATCGCTAGAGAGCAATGTGATGGACATACCCAGATTTGGAGAACATAGTCATTACACCTTTGACCGTGAGATCAACTCTTATCGATATTCCCCGAAGATACTTTGATTGCACCAAACGTCGTATCTTATTTAGTATGACAATAACGGTGATACTTTTGGGTATTGGAAAGGAGTATTGAGACGAGGGGTCAAGAGCGGGATTTGCCAATCCGCATAGCAGGATAGATACTCTCGAGCCCACTCGGTGAGATCATGTCTAATGAGCTTGCAAGCATGTGACTAAGTCACGGAGACATGAGATCATGAACGAGTAGAAGATAGCGTCGTCGGTAACGAGGTCGGGATTAGGTATGGAGATATCTATGGAACGACACTCGGACGTGCTAAGTATCGCTATGGCAAAAGGTCTAAGACTTCACGTTCAGGTTTGATAGATGAAAGTCATTCGTTATATCTCAGGGATGAATTCAGGGGGTCCAGGCCTACGAGTTAGTCGTTGATCATTGAGGAGTCTTGATCATACCTGATATTATATCGAACCGCAAGGGTAACACACTTAAGGGGTTTCGACAAGACAACCGGAAAGGAAGGAGATCACCGGGAGCGTCCCGGGAGAGGTCCGATGGAGATCGGGCAGCGCCGAAAGAGTTTTCGGAGCTAGGAAATATTATATATATTATGTTTGATATTAATTAGTGTTATTAATATGCAAATATGATTTTATATATTTATTTTCAAATTTATTAAGGCAGATTTACCTAAATGGGCCTTCCGGACGAAAGAAGGCCCAAGAGGGGAAAATTTCCTAGGGGAATTCGGTGGGGGCCAGGAGGGCCGGCCTAGGTGGGACACAAGGGGCCCACCAGGGGGCCGGCGCACTCCCTTGGCCGAACCAGGCTGTGGGGGTTAGTCCCACATTGCCTGGCTGACAAGGTTGGCTCCCCTTGGGAGCCTATATAAGAAAGGGCACCCCCAGCCTTTTAATTCACCAATTAATTCCTGATTTCTCTCTCGATCTCGTGGTTCCCAAGTCGGAGCCGCGCCGAGCAAGAGGAGTCGGGGATCTCCTCCACCATAGCCCGCTGCCGCGCTGCTGGTGTTCCGGTCCAAGTCTTCCGCTGCTCGTCCTGGACTGGAGCTTCGGAGGCGTCGTCTCCACCGTACGTGTGCGACTCCCTGCGAGGTGCTGCGCTAGCGGTACTCGGAGGCCTGCTTCCTCTACACGACCTTGAGGTCGGCTTCGTCGGTCTTCATCGACAACGTTTGTGCGGGAACGTAATCCCCGCTTCCGGTCTACAAGGGTATGTATTCCGATCTCCGTTCGTACTACTATATCTGCATAGAATAGATCTTGGCTAGTTTAAGGATATCGTTGCTAGGAAAATTATTGTTTTCTGCACACGATCCCCTTCAGTGGTATCAGAGCCGATCTATCGTAAGATATAGCTATACGCTGTTAGAACCCGTGCTCTGCACGGGGGCACCGTTCCTGTTATTTGCTACCCTCTAGCGTGCACTTGTGTATTCCAGCGGCATTGAGTTGCGGCCCGGACCGACTTTACGCGTACGCTTACGCGAGACTGGTTCCACTACTGACATATGGCTTGTACCGTATCTGTGGCTGGCGGGTGACAGTTTCTCTCTCTTTAGTTGGTCTTCGCATTTTCAATGGAGGTCCCGAAAGGGATGCTTAAACATGCAATTATTGGATCGTTGTTGTGGTCATAAGATTCGTAGGTATGAAGCGGTTCTATTTACGAAAGCCACAAGCCACGTAAAATATGCAAAAGATAAAGTAGAAGCGTCTACTTTATTTTGCAGGGGCTATGTGATATGGTCAAGGTAGGTTTATTAAATTGTTTATAAACTGTGGGCGCCAAGAAGACCATGGCGCGATGGACTATATCACATTGCATTACATTTGATGTTTTGTGTGCATCTTATTTTTGTGTGTGATTGTGTGTTACACGGCGGTAGCTGAATAAGATGATCCCTTCAAAATACCACTAGTGTTCTCCCTCCAACGCGCACCACCAATAAAGTTCTACGTTATGAGGCAGGCCGTGATGATCGGGTGTCAGACATATCTTCGTTCGCATACGGTGGGTGTAAGCCATGTTGCACAAGCGTCAGCGTGGAGGTCTTTGGTGGCGAGCCTAGCATACTCAGAGGTATGGCCTCGGAACAGGAAGACCGAAAGGTCGAGCACGAGTCACAAAATTGGTGTGACGGACGATTTTGTCTACTCTTGAAGTTGTGCCGCCGGCTTTGATGATGAGGGGTGGTGCAATGGATGGGGGTCGTGTAATCGCTTAAACGACCAGGAGGGATGTTCGTTTGAGTGGGAGTTATGTTAGTTATTTTCTAAAATACTATAACTCAAAATTATTATGAACAAAGTCTTATGTTGTTGCAAATTCCATTGTAGATGTCTCGGCCCTCGTTTAACCTAGGTTTGTTCCTTGAGAAAGAAAAGCTTAACACCAATGGGTCAAACTTCATGGCCTGGTTCCGCAACCTGAGGATCCTCCTCACTCCCCATAGGGTGGACTACGTCATTGAGGCCGCCATAGGTGACCCTCCTACAGATGATGCCTCTGAGGATGAGAAGAAGGTCTTCCAGACCCGATCGGAGGATTCTGCCTTTGTCCAGAGTGGCATGCTCTACGCCATGGAAGCCGACCTGCAGAAGCGCTTTGAGAAGATGAGCGCCTTTGAGATCATTTCGGATCTTAAGGCTGTCTTCGCGCCGCAGGCTAAGGCTGAGAGATATGAGGCTTCTGAGCTTTTCTTCTCAGCCAAGATGGAAGAGCATAGCAGTGTGAGCGAGCATGTAGTCAAGATGTCTGGCTACGTTCAACGCCTGAATGCTCTGGAGTGCAAGATTCCCGATGAGCTGGCGATTGACAGGGTGTTGCAATCGTTGCCGCCAAGCTACAAAGGCTTCGTCATGAACTACAACATGCAGGGCATGGCTAAGTCCCTGGGTGAAGTGTTTGTGATGCTCAAGACTGCTGAGGTAGAGATTAAGAAGGAGCACACACTGTTGATGGTCAACAAGACCGTTGATTTCAAGAAGTCTGGTGGCAAGGGAAAGCAGAGCTGGAAGTCCCGGAGGGAGGCAAAGTTGGCTGCCAAGCCCAGGACTAACAGGTCTGGTCCCAGAGCTAGCGTGGAGTGTTTCTACTGGAAGGGGAAGGGTCACTGGAAGCTCAACTGCCCCAAGTATCTGGAGGATAGGAATTCTGGCAAGACGGTCGACAAAGAGAAAGGTATATTTGATATACATGTTATAGATGTGTACCTTACATCCGCCCGGAGCAATACGTGGGTATTTGATACTGGTTCTGTTGCTCATATATGTAACTCTCAGGAGGAGTTACGGAATAAAAGGCGGCTGGCGAAGGATGAGGTGACGATGCGCGTCGGCAACGGATCGAGAGTCGACGTGGTGGCTGTCGGCACGCTCCCTCTGCATCTACCATCGGGATTAGTTTTGGTTTTAAATAAATGTTATTTTGTGCCATCCTTGAGTGTAAACATTATAAGTGGGTCTTGCCTGTTACAAGACGGTTATTCATTTAAATCAGTGTCAAGCAATTGTGCTATTTATATGAATGATATCTTTTATGTTGATGCTCCCGAGAATAACGGTTTATTCTTGTTGAATCTCGATCATAGTACTCACATCCATAACATAGAGGCCAAACGAATTAAGTGTAGTGACGATACCGCCATGTTTTTGTGGCATTGCCGTCTTGGTCATATTGGTATAAAGCGCATAAAGCGACTCCACTCCGATGGACTCTTGGACTCGTTGGATTTCGGATCCCTCGATACATGTGAACCATGCCTCATGGGCAAAATGACCAGGACACCGTTCAAAGGTTTCGTTGAACGGGCGTCGGATTTGTTGGGGATCATACATACAGATGTGTGTGGACAAATGAGCGTTTCGACACGCAATGGTTATCGTTACTTCGTCACCTTCACTGATGACTTGAGTAGATACGGTTATATCTATTTGATGAAACACAAGTCTGAAACGTTTGAAAAGTTCAAAGAATTCCAGAGTGAAGTTGAGAATCAGCTTAATAGGAAAATCAAGCATCTCCGGTCCGATCGCGGTGGAGAGTACTTGAGTTTTGAGTTTGGCACACATCTGAAGAGTTGTGGCATAGTGCCCCAACTTACGCCCGCCGGAACACCACAGCGTAACGGTGTGTCCGAGCGACGTAATCGTACTCTACTGGATAGTGTCCGATCTATGATGTCTCTTACCGATCTGCCAGTATCCTTCTGGGGTTATGCGTTAGAAACAGCCGCATTCATTTTAAATAGGGCTCCGTCCAAGTCCGTTGAAACGACGCCGTATGAATTATGGTATGGCCAAAAGCCTAAGTTATCGTTTCTGAAGGTTTGGGGTTGTGAGGCGAACGTTAAGAAACAACAGCCCGACAAACTCGAACCGAAGTCGGAGAAAGTCGTCTTTGTAGGATATCCGCGGGAAACCGTTGGGTACACCTTCTACAACCAAGCTGAGGGCAAAACTTTTGTCGCAAAGACCGGTGCCTTTCTAGAGAAGGAGTTTCTCGCGAAAGGAGTAAGTGGGAGGAAGGTAGACCTCGATGAAATCATTGATCCTGAACTCGAGATTCCGAGTGGCGCAACGGAAGCAATTCCGGAAACGTCCTCCGTGGAAGGAGTGGGAGAAACTGCCGAGGAAGATGTTCTACCTCGTAGGTCTGGTAGATCTCGGATTCCACCAGAATGGTATGGCAACATGGTTTGCACCGTCATGCTAGTCGAGCAAGACGAACCTACGAACTACAAGGAGGCGATGGAGAGTCTAGAGTCCGAGAAATGGCTTGAAGCCATGAAATCCGAAATAGGATCCATGTATGATAACAAAGTGTGGACTTTGGTGGATATTCCCGAAGGGCGCAAGGCCGTCGAGAATAAGTGGATTTTTAAGAAGAAGACTGATGCTGATGGTAATGTGACCGTCTATAAGGCTCGGCTTGTCGCAAAAGGTTTCCGACAAGTTCATGGAATTGACTACGATGAAACTTTTTCACCGGTAGCGATGCTTAAGTCTATTCGGATTTTGTTAGCGGTAGCTGCCTACTATGATTATGAAATCTGGCAGATGGACGTCAAAACGGCCTTCCTGAATGGAAACATTGAGGAAGAGTTGTACATGGTACAGCCGGAAGGTTTTGTCGATCCAGGAAGTGCTAACAAGGTGTGCAAGCTTCAGCGATCCATCTATGGATTGAAGCAGGCATCTCGGAGCTGGAATCTTCGCTTTGATGAGGTAATCAAAGGTTTTGGATTTATCCAGAATGTGGAAGAGACCTGTATTTACAAGAAAATGAGTGGGAGCTCGGTTGTGTTCTTAGCACTGTATGTTGACGACATATTGCTAATAGGGAATGATGTGGAGCTTCTGAATAGCGTGAAGGAATATTTAAACAGTAAGTTTTCCATGAAGGACTTAGGAGAAGCTGCGTATGTTTTAGGCATAAAAATCTATCGCGATAGATCAAGGCGCCTATTAGCACTAAGTCAGAGTACTTATCTTCATAAAATATTGAAACGTTTTCATATGGAGAAGGCAAAGAAGGGTTCTCTGCCGGTTATCAAGAATAAGATATTGCGTAAGGCGCAGTGTCCGGTAACGGAACTGGGTAAGGCCGAAATGACGAAACATCCTTATGCTTCAGCCATAGGATCGATCATGTATGCAATGTTGAGTACTAGACCGGATGTGGCATTAGCTCTAACTTTGACAAGCCGGTTCCAGAGTAATCCTGGAATGCCGCATTGGGTAGCTGTTAAGAGCATTCTTAAGTATCTCAATAAGACAAAGGAAATGTTCCTTGTGTATGGTGGCTGCGATGAGGAACTTGGCGTAACGGGTTACGTAGATGCAAGTTTCTGCTCAGACCCCGATGACTGTAAATCACAGACAGGTTACGTGTTCAAGGTGAATGGAGGCGCCGTGTGCTGGAGAAGTGGGAAGCAACCCATAGTCGCACAATCTACAATGGAGTCTGACGAGGTTCTAGCTCGGCAAGTCCCAGGGTTGTACACCCCGGGTTGATTGATGGGGAGATAGGAGAGTGCAAGGTGATCACGACGGCTGACAAGCAAGGTTTACCCAGGTTCAGGCTCCCGGAGGATAACACCCTACTCCTGCTTGTCTGGTTATTGATGCGAGTAGCGATTACAATGGCGAGATTGCAATCTTCGCTAGGGTTTGTGGTTCTGAGCGCGCCTTGTCCTCTAGGACGGGCAACCCTCCTGGCTTTATAGGTAGCCAGGTCTCGGGTTGTTGGTACAGATACGGTAGGTTTTAAGCCCTAACCTAGTTGGACTAGGATACGAGATACCCCGAGTGGGCCTTCTGCGGGCCTTTCCATCCTTGGCGCGGCCCAGGTAGCCTCATCGTGGGTCACCCGTAAGGTAGCCCCACGTCAGTAGCCCCCGAGTGCTTGATCGAGTCTCAGAGTCGGACAAAGGACTCCTTCTTCCTGGACGCGCCATTGGATTGCTTGATCTTGAGCCTGAACTCGAATTTCTTCAGTCGAACCAGCCTCTCCCGATGGGAGTAATCATGTGCAGTCGAATTACTTTGACATCTTCTTGTGAAGCTTGCTTCTATTCAGCCTGCTCTGGCTTACTTGTTGGATTGGTTCGGCTGCCTGAGCTTATTGTACAGATCACTCGAAAGGTTTCTTCGGGTGCTCAGATCACTGGCTGATCTTACCTTGTTGATTTCAGCTGTGAAGCTTACCACTCGAATGAATCTATCGAGTTTCTTCGGTTGGTTTCGGAGCCGTTGGCTTGCTGACGTCATTGATGACGATCTTGCTGCACGCCTCTGCGCCCGATGGGACATGACGTGGTGGGCCCCGCTGTCAGAGATGACCACGCCCACAGCTGTCACGTCCCCGAACTGGGCGTGAAATTTGCGCGGCGCGGCGACGACGCCTCGGTTCTCGTGCGTAGTGGAGGAAGTTGGCGGCGACGATTGGCTTCTCCGCGCGACACGTGGACGGCTGTATGGCTTCGCTCGGAGCCTTTGCGCGATGGACGGTTGAGATGCCGGTCCTCGAGGAATAAGTACTGCGCCCTGGCGTTTGGGATGTCATCTTCTCCAATCCATTCTTTCCTTTTCCTCTCCTCTTGCGCTCTGCCATTGCCGCCGCCGTCCCGAGCTCAAAGCAATTTCTCCCCGCACCCTCCGACCTGAGCGATGGGCAAGCCGAAGGGCACTGCTGGCTCATCCGCCGCCGCTGTCGATGACACCGGGTTGATGAAGAAGCCCGAGGGCGACTGGCAGAGGTCGACGACGAAGAAGACTGATGTCGAGCTGCTCCGCGCGCAGGGCCTGCTGCCACCTGCGGGGGAAGTCCAGGTACGAGTCCCTGGCAAAGAAGCGTTTCCCACTCCCCGCGATGGGGAGCGCGTTTGCTTCGCGGACTTCGTTCCGCGTGGCTTCGGGTTCCCCATGCACGATTTTGTGCGCGGGCTCCTGTACGCCTATGGGGTTCAGATCCATGATCTGACCCCCAATGGCGTCCTGAGCATCGTGGGCTTCATCGTGTTGTGCGAGTGCTTCTTGGGAGTCGCACCCCACTGGGGCCTATGGAAGTCGCTCTTCCTCGTTCGCAAGAACGTAGGGAAGAGTGGGCGGACCTTCCCAGTGGGCGGCTTCGGGATCCAGGTGCGCGGTGATACCGCGTACTTCCAAATGAAGAAGTCGGACTCCGTCCAAGGGTGGCGCCGTCGATGGTTCTACGTCCAGTCGAACGACGACGGACTGGACGCCTTCGACGGCAAGCGCGGGTTGCGGAAGACTGGCGCCTGGTCGCACCCACTGTCTGCCGTGGAGAAGGAGGCAGTGCGGCCCCTGCTGACCCTGCTGCAGGAGCTGACCCAGACCCTTGGGCGTGAGGCGGGTGGCGTCTTTCTGATGGCCACCTTCTTCCGCCTTCGGGTGCAGCCACTCCGCGCCCGGCCCTACCCGATGTGGGCCGCCGAGGGCGTTAGCGCCAGGCCGCTGGATGACGAGGAGGTGGAGGCCAACGTCAGGTCCATCACCAACCTTCGAGCCGCGGACGCCTGCAACGTCACGTGCCCCGTTGCTCCTTACGGGGCTGCGAATCCTGTTCCTGAGGTGAGTCTGACCTTGCTCTCTTTTTTCACTTTTTCGACTTGAGTCTACTTTGCATTTTGATTCGACTTGCGTCTACTTTGCTTCAGGGTCGGCATCTGTTCATCAGCTACCCTCCTCTCCCTGAGAACGGGCCCGACGATGAGTCGAAGTTCGTCGAGGAGGAGGACGAGGATGAAGAAATCCCTTCCGCACATTCTCCCCGCGATGAGGTGGAGGAGGAAGACGAAGTGGTAGAACCCGCGAAGAAGAAGCGGAAGCTTCCGAGTCGCGGCGAGTCTGCCACCGCGTCGTCGCCTGCCAGGGGTGTGGATGTTGCCGAGGAGGAGGCCGTGGCGACGTCCCCGGGTGCGCAGTCTTCGGGTGGCTGGGAGGAACCTCTCAACGTTCCTCCAGTCAGCTCTGCAGCGCCACGGTCCTTCGCGCGGATGCCCTCGCCCTCTCTGTCGAGCTTCGACGACGCCAGCTCCCCCAGGTTAGTTTCTTTGCAACATGTCCTTCGAGTAGTACTTTGCAGGTTCGTCCTTGAGTTGTCTTGTATTCTTGATTTTGGTGTAGCCACCGCTCTGACAACGTCGGCTCCCCCCTGCGGGACACGGAGCTTACTTCTGGCCCTTCGACTGGGCTGGAGACGCCTGTGGTGGTGGAGAAGGCGCATGTTGAGGCTGCCGGCCTGGCCTCGACTAGCCGGGCTCCTCCTTCGGCTGCCGAGGACCTTGAGCTCCTGGACCACGTAAGTCTTCTCTTGTTTTTCTTGCATTCCTGATTTCTCATCGGGTGCGCGATCAGCGCTCCCGATGGGAGTAGCCCCCGAAGGTGTGGGTGACTAGCATAGTCGCCCGCAACTTTATTGATATCTTGTTCTTTTTATTTTCAGCCGTATTATCGCCAGCAGCTTGACGCAGCCGTGGCTTATGTTCGCCTGGAGAAGGAGAGGGACCAACTGCGTTCCTCGCTGGACCAGGCTACTGGCCGGGTGGATGAGCTTGAAAAGGCTCTTCGTGAGTCTCAAGAGCGGGAGCTGGCGCGGGTCGCCCAGGAGAAAACTCAAATCGGTCGCCTCCTTTCACTCGCAGCTGTTCTTGGGGGTGAGTATCGGCTTGACGCTTACTTAGTCTTCGTCCCTTTTCTTGTCCTGACATTGAGTTTTGGCGCAGAGACTTGCGGTGGAGCTCCTCCAGAGGACGCGTCGAGCGACACGGTCGACTTGGCGACTGCGGTTGGCTTCTTCGACCGGGTTTGCGCCTATGCCTCGGATGCCCTGAAGAAGTCTTCCACCGCGTTGGAGAAGTCGACCGGGGCCCTGGCTATGGTGCATCAGAGCATTTTTCCGGGCAGCCAGCCGCCAGCGACCGTGGACGCTCTGGCCGCACCGTTTGGGGACGCGACCACCATCGCCGACTTCACGCGGTCGCAGACGGTACGCGGCTCCGAGCTCACCTTCCAGCTCCTTTTAGGCCACCAAGTTCCAGGTGACTTCGAGAAGATCGTCAGCGGTTTTCCTCGCAAACCTGATGGTCGGACCGCGTCGCTGAGTGGCGTGAAGGAGCGCGCCTCGCAGCTGGCTGCGCAGCTTGTGGCACTCTTCGAGAGGGCCCTTGCTAAGGCGACTGAAGCGGCTGCTCGGAAGGGTCGCTCCCGGTCGCAGTCTGCGGCCTTAGAATAGGAATAGTTGTAGGGATGCGGCAGTCGCATCGACCTGTATTTTGGCCTTCATGTTTGTAACGAATATTGCCCTGTCGGGTCTTTTGCTCTTCAGTATTGAATTTGCTGAATTTTCTGTCTTCTGAGTTGAACTGTGTTTGGCAGTCGCCTTTCTGTATTGACTATGCGTATTCCTGACAGAGTGACATGCGCGATGATGCTTCGCCTTCTCCCCTGGCGCGGCCGAGTGGCGCAGCTTCCTCTTCGGGTGCTCGCCGTCGTCGGGCGGCGCCGGCTCCTCCGCGCCGTGCGAATGACCAGCGAGTAATCACCTACTTGAAGAACAAGGTGGTGGAGCTTGAGGCGACCCTGAAGAATACGGAGCGGCTGTTGCAGCGCTCCCAATCGCATCCCACGGCGGAGTTCTCACGTCGTGAAGATTTTTTGCTTGGAGAGATGGACTTGATCAGTCGGCAGCTGCAGGGTATGTATCATGTTGGCGGCTGCCGTCGATGTTGTTTGTCCTTCTCGTTCTGACTTGCAGTTCGTGTGCGCAGATGTTAACCCTGATTGGGAGGCCGAGCGGGCTCACGTTGAAGAGCGAGTCACTCGAGAGGCGTCCGGCGACTCCTATGAGGCTCGCCAGTTCTGGGTGAACAAGTCGAGGGGGCGCGTCCTAGCCACGATGCTTGACCGAACGTGGCGCGCTGCCGCTCTTCTGGAGAGCTGCCGGAAGACACTTTGGCACGTCAACCGCGTGTACTTCCCGCATAATGCGCAGCCGAACGGGTTGCCTGCCTTGCTGGAGAGGTTCCGTGATGGCGAAGGGCTGAAGGAGGTTGTCGACGCTCAGCTGGTGGCTGGTGCAAACGCGGCGCTAGCGTACGTTCGGATGCACCGGCCACATCTTCCGCTTGAACGGGTGCTTGAAGGCCTGCCAGGTGACGACGACTTTGACGAGACCTTGCCGGCTGCGCGCCGGATTATCCGGCAAGTTCAGGACTTGAGCGAGCGGCTTGTAGGTCCTCTCGATGCGCCAAAGGCTGAACCTGCAGTCTAAAGCAGCTGTCGTCTGATGTACAGGGTTAGCTATAGAGGGTAAATTTGCTTGTATAGATACATTGTAGTAGATTTATAGTGCTGTTTCGAGTAATGAGAATTGATATGTTTACCCGAAAGTGAGGGTACCTGACTTGACCTGTGTGGCGCAGCTGCCGAGTGTGCTAAGCAGTGGCCTAGGTTTTTCAAGTGTTACCTGTATGCCGCGGTCTCTGATTTTATCAGGTGGCGACTTAGGATTTGTAGCCTGACCTGTACGGCGCAGCCCCCGAGTAGGTTGGGTGACGGCCTAGTGTTGCAAGTGTTACCTGTTTGGCGCAGCCCCCGAGTGTGTCGGGTGGTGACCTAGGGTTTTGGAACTTGACCTGTGCAGCGCAGCCCCCGAGTAGGTTCGAGTGGCGGCCGAGGATTTTTCTGAATAATTCCTGTCTGGCGCAGTCCCCGAGTAGGTCGAGTGACGGCCTAGGATTACAAGTGTTACCTGTTTGGCGCAGCCCCCGAGTATGTCGGGTGGTGACCTAGGATTTGGAACTTGACCTGTGCAGCGCAGCCCCCGAGTAGGTTCGAGTGGCGGCCGAGGATTTTTCTGAGTCCTGTTTGGCGTAGCCCCCGAGTAAGTCGTGTGGCAGCCTAGGATTGCAAGTGTTACCTGTTTGGCGCAGCCCCCGAGTATGTCGGGTGGTGACCTAGGATTTGGAACTTGACCTGTGCAGCGCAGCCCCCGAGTAGGTTCGAGTGGTGGCCGAGGATTTTTGATTCTGTGCTTGCGTGGCGCAGCCCCCGAGTAAGTTGGGTAGCGGCCTAAGCTTTTATTTCAACCTGTATGGCGCAGCCCCCGAGTGGTTCGGGTGGCGACCTAGGATTTTTGGCATGCTTGTATGGCGCAGCCCCCGAGTGGTTCGGGTAGCGGCCTAAGCTGTTATTTCAACCTGTGTGGCCAGCCCCCGAGTGGATCGAGTGGCTGCCTAGGATTTTTCTGAGCTTCTTGAGTGACGGGAAAGAGGAGACAGATTTTCTTCAAGTCACTTTATTGATTCATGCGAACAGGCCGCCTCATTAAAAACCCTCCAGTCCCCTCGGGTACCCTGGTAAGGAAAAGAGTGCGTCTGAAACCTGCCGCGTTGACTTCCTTGTACAATGCTTGATTTGAACTAGGCGTAGAACCGGCGGAGTTGTGCTACGTTCCACGGGTTGCTGCAGTCTGCTCCTGTCTTCGAGTCCTTTAGGCGATATGCTCCATTGCCTATTGCTTCTGTTATGATGTACGGGCCCTCCCATGGGGAAGCGAGCTTGTGCACCTTCTTTTGCTTGAGTCGGAGAACCAGGTCGCCTGCCACGAACGCTCTTGGTCGCAGCCTCCGAGTATGATAATTACGCAGGTTCTGCTGATACACGGCTGATCGTGCTAGGGCGATGTCGCGTGCTTCGTCCAGGGTGTCTCTGCTGTCTTCGAGTGCTTCCTCTGCTTCTGACTCGTCGTAGGCGACTACTCTTGGTGCGTCAAACTTGATGTCGCAGGGGAGGACCGCCTCTGCGCCGTACACCAAGAATGGCGTGTACTCGGTAGACCTATTCGGCGTTGTTCGCAGACTCCAGAGGACTGATGGCAGTTCTTCCACCCATGCGCCCGCTGCGCGTTTCAGGGGTACGCGCAGTCGCTTCTTGATGCCGTTGCAGACTAAGCCATTGGCCTTCTCTACTTGTCCGTTGGACTGCGGGTGCGAGACAGACGCGTAGTTGAGCTTGATCCCCTGCTCTGAGCAGAAGTCTTTGAATTCCTCGGCTGTGAAGTTCGAGCCGTTGTCGGTGATGATTCCATTAGGTACTCCGAACCTGAAGATGATTGACCTGATGAAGTTGACTGCTGTGGACGCAGTCGAACTTGTGATGGGCACGGCTTCGATCCACTTTGTGAATTTGTCGACTGCGACCAGGAGGTGGGTATGACCTCCAGGTGAGGATTTCTTCAGCGGGCCCACCATGTCCAGGCCCCATTGGGCAAAGGGCCAGGCTAGTGGTATTGTTTTGAGCTCTGATGCTGGGGCGTGCGGCTTATTGGCAAATTCCTGGCACCCTGTGCATTTCTTCACCAGCTCCTCGGCGTCCTGCATGGCTGTGAGCCAATAGAATCCGGCTCGCAGCGCCTTGTCCACCAGCGCCCGGCTGCTGGCGTGATGTCCGCATGTACCCGAGTGAATGTCGAGTAGGATGGCTTGGCCGTCGACTTGATGTATACACCTTTGCAGGATTCCTGATATGCTTCTTTTGTAGAGCTCCCCGTTGATGACGGTGAAACTTTTGGAGCGTCTGACGATGCGCTTTGCTTCGACTGGGTCAGCTGGCAGCTTCCGATGCAGTATGTATGGCAGGTATGGTCCTGTCCATGTGGCTTCGACTAGCATGACTTCCATGGGGACCTTGTCTTGGCTTGGCGGGTTGACATCGCCTTTTGTAGTTGCAGTGCTTGCTGTACCCTGAGTCTTGATGGATCTTTGTGTGATGCACTCGAGGAAAACGCCGGGTGGGACTGGCACCCTGTCCGAGCCCATGTTGGCTAGGGCGTCGGCTTCCTCGTTGCTTTCCCGGCCGATGTGGCGTAGCTCGCAGCCGTCGAAGTTTCCTTCCATCTGATTGTAGAGGTCTCTGTAGGCTATCATGTTGTCAGCGATGGCGTCGCAGGACTTCATGGTTTGCTGCACCACCAAGTAGGAGTCGCCGTAGATCATGAGGTGCGTGGCGCCGCAGTTCTTGGCCATCCGCATGCCGTGGATCAGGGCCTCGTATTCGGCTTCGTTGTTGGACGGCTTCGGGAAGCCCATCTGCAAGACATACTTGAGCTTGTCGCCTTTAGGGGAAATGAGCACGACTCCTGCCCCGGCTGACTTGAATTTCTTGGATCCGTCAAAGTACATTGTCCATGCGTTGGACAAGTCGGGGATGTTCGGTAGCTGGGCTTCAATCCACTCAGTGGTGAACTCTGGGAGGACTTGGGCTTTGATGGACTTCGGGTGAGCATACTTCAGCCCCCATGGTCCTAGCTCGACAACCCACTTGGCGACTCGTCCTGTCGCGCGCTGATTTGTGAGGATGTCTGCTAGTCCGGAGGAGCTTACCACCGTGATCGGGTGCTCGGAGAAGTAGTGGACGACCTTTCTGGAGGTCATGAAGACTCCGTACGCCAGCTTCTGGTAATGCGGGTAATTCTGCTTGGACAAGGTGAGCACCTCGCTAAGGTAGTAGACGGGCCTCTGCACTGGGTGGCTGTGCCCTTCTTCTTCGCGTTCGACTACGAGCACCGTGCTCACCACCCTGTTTGTTGCTGAGACGTACAGGTAGAGCGGCTCGTTTTCCAGTGGTGCCACGAGGACCGGAGAGGTTGTCAGTGTCTTCTTGAGGTGGTCGAACGCGTCTTGCGCCTCTTGCGTCCACTCGAACTTGTCTGACTTTTTCATCAGTTGGTAGAAGGGTAAGGCCTTTTCTCCCAACTTACTAACGAACCGGCTGAGAGCTGCGACTCGGCCGGCTAATCGCTGCACCTCCCTGAGCTTCGTTGGTGCTGGCATTGTGAGTATGTTCTGCACCTTCTCGGGATTTGCTTCGATTCCTCTTGCGGATACAAGGTACCCTAGTAGCTCTCCGGCTGGTACGCCGAACACGCACTTCTCTGGATTGAGTTTGATCTGGTACACGTCCAGTGCGGCGAAGACCTTGCGTAGATCGTCGACTAGGGTATCTTCCTTCCGGGTAGTGACGACGATATCGTCGACGTAGACTTGGACAATCTGCCCGATTAGCCCCTTGAGGCATGCTTGCATTGTCCGCTGGTACGTGGCACCTGCGTTTTTTAACCCGAACGGCATCGTCTGGTAGCAGAAAACGCCGTCGGGTGTGATGAAAGCTGTCTTCTCTTCGTCCTCGACCTTCAGCCTGATCTGCTGGTAACCTGAGTAGGCGTCCAGAAAGGATAGGCGTTCGCAACCTGCAGTCGAGTCGATGATCTGGTCTATCCGCGGGAGCGGGAAGTGGTCTTTGGGGCAACATTTGTTGACTGCGGTGAAGTCCACGCACATGCGTAGTTTCTTCGTCTTCTTTTTCTCAACGAGGACCGGGTTAGCGACCCAGTCTGAGTCTTTGATTTCTCGGATGAATTTGGCGTGCAATAATCTGTCGACTTCCATGGTGATAGCGTCTCGTTTGGGTCCTGAGAAGCGTCGCATGGATTGCTTGACTGGCCTCGCGTCCACGTGGACTTTCAGAGAGTGCTCGGCGAGTTCCCTGGGTATCCCCGGCATGTCAGAAGGTTGCCATGCGAAGATTTTCCAGTTCTCACGTAGGAACTCGACGAGCGCGCTTTCCTACGCGCGTGTCAGGCTTGATGAGACCTTGACTGTCTTTCCGCTGTCAGTCGGGTGGACTTGGTGGGTGGCGGTGTCGTCGCTCGTGTTGAACGCTGCGTCTTTGGCAGGCTTCTTGCGAGCCGGGAAGATGGTCTTGTCGTTGTCGGCTGATATGGCTTTGAACCGCTCTTCGACGCCGAAGGACTCGGAGATCTTGGCAAACTCGCGGTCGCAGCTGTTGGAGAGCCCAAAGTCGCCGCGGACGGTGATCACTCCTTTTGGCCCGGGTAACTTTATCATCAGGTAGGCGTAGTGGGGTACTGCCATGAACCTGGCAAAGCTTGGGCGTCCGAGGATGGCGTGGTATTGTGACTTCCAGTCGACGACCTCAAAGTCTATCGACTCCTTCCTGAAGTGCTCGGGTGTTCCGAGGATGACGTCGAGCGTGATGGTTCCCATGGGTGTGATTGGCTGCCCTGGTACTATGCCGTGGAAGGTGGTCTCCGACTCCGGCAATTTCTCTGTCGATCTGTTCATTCGTCTGAGGGTGTCGGCGAATATGATGTTGATGCCGCTGCCCCCGTCTAGGAACAACTTCTTCAGGCTGTAGTCGCCGATCAAAGCCTCAATCACGAGTGCGGCGTGCCCTGGTCGGACTACCTCCGCTGGGTGATCTGCCCTGGAAAATGTGATTGGTGTCTCCGACCCGCGCAGGTAGTCTGGTACCGCGCGCGGGCTGTTGATGGCTTGAAGTACTTGGCGTGTGATGATTTTCTGCCTCCTGTTCGACGGGGGTCCCTTCTGTATCATGTTCAACTGTTCCCGTGCGGCTGGGTACGCGTCGGCTGCTGCCGGCGGACCTTGTTGCTGCTGCTGCGGCTGGGGGAACGCCCCTGCCGCCTGCAGTTGATTGTTGTTTGCGGGTGCCGCTTGGATGGCTAGCTGTGGTGCCGCCCGTATGGCCTGCACTGGGGCGATTATTTGCTGCATGGCATGGTAGATCTTCCTTGCTTTGCGGCAATCTTTCAACAGGTGGTTTGAACCCCACTTTCCTGTTACCGGGTTGCGGAACGAGTGATGTTTACAGGGTTGCATCAGTTCCTCTGCCGGGGTTAATGGGCGCTTCCACTCGCGCTTCTGGCCTCCATCGCTGTGGTCGATGCTGCTGCTGCCACGGTTGCACTGGCTCGAGCTTGGCTGTCGACTTTGCTCGTGCTGTCTGCTGCCCTCACGCTTGACCTCGCGGGGGGTTTCATAACCCGCCGCTACTAACTCGATTGAGTCGTGCGCGTAACGTGCCTTCCTCTTCTGATGCGACTCGCGCCAGTTGCTTGTTTCGCCTTCCTTTTTGGGAGAAGTTTCACGGACGTAGTCCTCCCCTTCAGCCCATTGGTTGGCTGTCTTCATTAACTCTATTGTGGTCTTCGGCTGGAGCCTACCAAATTCTTCCCGGAGGTCGCGGCGAGCAACGCCATGCATGAAGGCGTCCATCACCCTGTCCTCTGATACGGGTTCCATGGTGTTGCGGAGGAGTGTCCACCTTTGGATGTAAGATCGGAGCGACTCGTCTTTCCCTTGCTTGCAGGCCTGCAACTCGATGTAGGTCGTTGGTCTGGCGAATGTTCCCGAGAAACTTTTGATGAAGTTGTCCTGGAACTCTTCCCACGTCCGAAAGGAATCTTTGGGTTGGCTTGTGAGCCACCCGCGTGCAGAGTCTGTCAGCATGAGCTGGATGTACTGCATTGCTGTGGTTGATGTTCCACCTTGGCAGGTGCAAGCAATAAGGTAGTCCTCGAGCCATAGCTTCGGGTCTTGCTTTACGTCGTACTTTGGTGTGCCGGCCGTTAACTTAAAGCCTTTAGGCATGCGGGTGTCGCGGATGTTGAAGGAGAAACACGCTGCGCCGCACGGCTCGAAGTCGCGATCGGCGTGGTCGTTTGTGTGTGCCGCGCTAGCCGAACGTTCCTTGCGACTGCGGTCCACCGTCTTCTGCGTCAGGACGTCGCGGAGGTCCTTGATTGGCTGTTGTTGCGCCGCCGGGATATCCGACGTCGTTGGTTCGTGAGCTTGATTACCTGGCCCCTTGGCCGCTAGAGCTTCTTCGATTGCCCTTATGGAGGCAATTTGCTGCTTGTGGAGGAGGGAGCGCGTGTCACCCTCCGGTGGCTGCGTGAGCCGAAGGTACGTCTCGACTGCTATTAGGGCAGCGTTAGCCGTTTTTGGGACGGGTATCCCGTTTTCATCTTCGGTGACGAAGGAAGCGTCGAGGTTGCGGGTGAGCCTTGTTCGGTCAGCTTCTCCCATGTGGGGGACGCGGGCTCTGGTTCGCCGTGCTCCCTGAGTCACCTCTGTGGAGGATGTGAAGGAGAGAGCAGCTCGCCTGGCACTCGACGCATCCGCGTCCCTTTTGCGCCTGAGAAGTTCGGCCTTTTCGACGCGAATTCGTTCGCCTTCCTTGCGTAGCAAGTACTGGACCGCCAGGTGATCGTCTCTAGATGCGTTGGGTGGCGGGAACGTGCCCTCGTCCACATGCTTCATTGCTTGGATCGCCATATCGCGCGTGATGACAAGTTTCGTTCTGTCTGGCATGTCCACCTCCAGTGGGTATGCGGGTTCGTCGTCGTCGTCATGCGGCGCTATGCCAGCCATGAAGACCTGCCTGGGGTAGGCATGCATTGGAGAGTCGGTGCTGCCGCTGCTACTTATGTCACCCGCTTCTTGCTCGGGGTCGAAAACTGCTGCAACGTGGCGCGCGGCGCCCCCGCTGTCGCGTCTCTTCGCGATTGTCCATGTGCCCGCACTCGACGGGGAGAGTGCGAGTGGCTTGGGGTAGACCTGGGACTTCCAGGGAGATGAGGGCACGCGTGACGCTGATGTCGGACGCGGGCCCCCGGTCGCACGTGCGCCAATTGACGAGGTTCTAGCTCGGCAAGTCCCAGGGTTGTACACCCCGGGTTGATTGATGGGGAGATAGGAGAGTGCAAGGTGATCACGACGGCTGACAAGCAAGGTTTACCCAGGTTCAGGCTCCCGGAGGATAACACCCTACTCCTGCTTGTCTGGTTATTGATGCGAGTAGCGATTACAATGGCGAGATTGCAATCTTCGCTAGGGTTTGTGGTTCTGAGCGCGCCTTGTCCTCTAGGACGGGCAACCCTCCTGGCTTTATAGGTAGCCAGGTCTCGGGTTGTTGGTACAGATACGGTAGGTTTTAAGCCCTAACCGAGTTGGACTAGGATACGAGATACCCCGAGTGGGCCTTCTGCGGGCCTTTCCATCCTTGGCGCGGCCCAGGTAGCCTCATCGTGGGTCACCCGTAAGGTAGCCCCACGTCAGAGTCGGAGTACATTGCTGCCTGCGAGGCCGCGAATGAAGCTGTGTGGCTGAGGAAGTTCGTCATCGAACTTGGAGTGTTCCCGAGCGTGCAATACCCCGTGGTCCTCTTCTGCGATAATACGGGTGCCATTGCGAACGCCAAGGAGCCAAGGACTCACTCCACCGCCAAACACATTCTCCGACGCTTCCACGTGATACGTCAGTACGTACAAGGAGGCGATGTGAAGATTTGCAAAGTGCATACGGATCTGAATGTGGCAGATCCACTGACGAAGCATCTCCCGCTTGATAAGCATGAACAGCACCAGTTAGCTATGGGTGTTAGGCTTTTACCAAGTTGTAATCTAGATTAAGTTGTACTCTAGTGCAAGTGGGAGACTGAAGGAGATATGCCCTAGAGGCAATTAATAAAGTGTATTCTTTATCATATCTCGTTTGTTCATAATATGTTTTTGTGTCATGCTAGAACCGTATTAAGCGGAAACATTAATGCGGGTGTGATACGCAAACAACCAGGTCCCTAGTAGCCTTTACTAAGACTAGTTTCGTTGCGCGATTGATGATCGAGGTTTCCCGGTCATGGGGCATGGCGCCGGTCGGCAATGAGAGTCATATCGCTAGAGAGCAATGTGATGGACATACCCAGATTTGGAGAACATAGTCATTACACCTTTGACCGTGAGATCAACTCTTATCGATATTCCCCGAAGATACTTTGATTGCACCAAACGTCGTATCTTATTTAGTATGACAATAACGGTGATACTTTTGGGTATTGGAAAGGAGTATTGAGACGAGGGGTCAAGAGCGGGATTTGCCAATCCGCATAGCAGGATAGATACTCTCGGACCCACTCGGTGAGATCATGTCTAATGAGCTTGCAAGCATGTGACTAAGTCACGGAGACATGAGATCATGAACGAGTAGAAGATAGCGTCTTCGGTAACGAGGTCGGGATTAGGTATGGAGATATCTATGGAACGACACTCGGACGTGCTAAGTATCGCTATGGCAAAAGGTCTAAGACTTCGCGTTCAGGTTTGATAGATGAAAGTCATTCGTTATATCTCAGGGATTAATTCAGGGGGTCCAGGGCTACGAGTTAGTCGTTGATCATTGAGGAGTCTTGATCATACCTGATATTATATCGAACCGCTAGGGTAACACACTTAAGGGGTTTCGACAAGACAACCGGAAAGGAAGGAGATCACCGGGAGCGTCCCGGGAGAGGTCCGATGGAGATCGGGCAGCGCCGAAAGAGTTTTCGGAGCTAGGAAATATTATATATATTATGTTTGATATTAATTAGTGTTATTAATATGCAAATATGATTTTATATATTTATTTTCGAATTTATTAAGGCAGATTTCCCTAAATGGGCCTTCCGGACGAAAGAAGGCCCAAGAGGGGAAAATTCCCTAGGGGATCGGTGGGGGCCAGGAGGGCCGGCCTAGGTGGGCCACAAGGGGCCCACCAGGGGGCCGGCGCACTCCCTTGGCCGAACGAGGCTGTGGGGGTTAGTCCCACATTGCCTGGCTGGCAAGGTTGGCTCCCCTTGGGAGCCTATATAAGAAAGGGCACCCCCAGCCTTTTAATTCACCAATTAATTCCTGATTTCTCTCTCGATCTCGTGGTTCCCAAGTCGGAGCCGCGCCGAGCAAGAGGAGTCGAGGATCTCCTCCACCATAGCCCGCTGCCGCGCTGCTGGTGTTCCGGTCCAAGTCTTCCGCTGCTCGTCCTGGACTGGAGCTTCGGAGGCGTCGTCTCCACCGTACGTGTGCGACTCCCTGCGAGGTGATGCGCTAGCGGTACTCGGAGGCCTGCTTCCTCTACACGACCTTGAGGTCGGCTTCGTCGGTCTTCATCGACAACGTTTGTGCGGGAACGTAATCCCCGCTTCCGGTCTACAAGGGTATGTATTCCGATCTCCGTTCGTACTACTATATCTGCATAGAATAGATCTTGGCTAGTTTAAGGATATCGTTGCTAGGAAAATTGTTGTTTTCTGCACACGATCCCCTTCACAAGGTCCAGTAAAAAAATTTGGTACACTCTGAGGCCGATTGATCGGGATTCTCAGTGGGTGAACTGGTTGCAAGGTTGCGAAAACAGGGGAAGCCACCCAGTTGCCTTGTTGCTTCCTGTCATTAAGGAGGTAAATGTCAATCCTCCTGAAGGCGAGGGTGGGCACGATCCAGGGCAGAACAGTGCAGCAACCATGGAAATTGAACATGATGAGAGCCATGGTTACGAAGGAGGCAATACTTATGAATCAGGGCAGAGTAGTATGGCTGGAGGGCATGATGACGGTGAAAATGTGGAGGCAGATGGGGATGAGGAAGATGGCCGAATGCAGGACGAGATGGAAGATGAAGATATTGAGGGTCATTGCGGTGATGGGAGTGATTCTGATTCATCGAATGACACAGAGTACGAGCCGGAGGTGCCTTATCCAGCTTCATGGACTCAGGACTTCTCATCTGGCATGACTCTGGAGGATGGTCATGATTCCTGGCAATATCACCAGAGCAGTATGGCTGTGGGAGCAATTTACGCTGACAAGCAACATCTGCAGGAAGCAATCATACAGTGGGCAATGTCGACATCAAGGGTTTTCAAGACAACTGTGTCGAGTAAGAAATATCTGACCATGGAATGCTCGAGTATAGATTGTCCGGGTAGGGTGCACGCATATGTCCCCAAGTATGATACAAACTGGGTTGTGAGTGACATGGTAATGCATACATGTCGTATTCCCAGCATCTTTCAGGATCACCGTAATCTGTCATCCACGCTTATTGCTCGTTTGTTTTACACGGAGATAGTGGAGAGCAAGGCGATGGAAGTGAAGGCGATAAGGAACAAAGTATTCACAAGATTTAATTTCAACATTTCTTATGGCAAGGCCTGGAGGGCTAAGCAGAGCGCGCTGGAGGCCAGATTTGGGTCATTCTTTGACTCATATGATTCTGTTGTCCGGTTGCTCCGCACGCTTCAGGCGAGGAATCCTGGCACATATGTTGATCTTCAAGACTTCTACATGCCAGAGTTCCCTACAGTTAGGGTGTTGCACCGTTTGTTCTTCTCTTTTGGTGTATGCATCGAAGCCTTCAGCCACTGCCGACCAGTGTTATGTGTCGATGGCACATTTTTGACCGGCAAGTACAAGGGTCAGATATTGACTGCTATTGGCCAAGACAGCAATAACCAACTGTTGCCCCTTGCTTTCGCTTTTGTTGAGAGCGAGAACACGGAAAGTTGGATGTGGTTCTTTAGGCAGTTGAAAAAAGCTGTTGTCAAGGATAAGCAGAATGTTTGCGTTCTACATGACAGACATGCGGGTATACTCAACGCTATAAAGGCATTAACAAACCCTGGAACAGATGAAGAAACACCGTGGGTGGATCTTCAGAGTCGTTGGTGCATGCGCCATCTAGGTGCTAACTTCTTCTCACAGTTCAGAAATAAGAGTCTCATGAATCTGTTCAAAAAACTCTGCAAGCAGAACCAGGAATGGAAGTACAATTTTTCCGTGGCAAGCTTGATGAGTTCACGAACAAACATGTTCGGGAGAGGAAAGCTGCACGTACTGCGGCAGTGGCGTTGCATGTAGCCCAAGTAGCGGCACAAGCAGCTACAGGGCCTGCACCGCAAGAAGAAGAACCGATCGGTCTGTGTGATCTGCCAGGCTTTGACCCACCGGGCACGAGGAGAAAGGGTGGACGGTTGATTAAGAATTTCCAGCAGTGGATTGAGCATGAGCCCGTGGAGAGGTGGTCATTGTTGCACGACTCATACGGAGCCAGGTATGGCGTCATGACTACAAACCTTGTCGAAACATACAACTTTGTCCTTCGAGGGAACAGAGCCTTGCCATTAACTTCCCTTGTGGAGGGAATTTTCCAAGGCATAGTTAATTACTTCAGAGTCAAACGCCAGCAAGCCGAAATGCATATACTTCGCACTCCAAACTCACCCTGGTGTGAAAAGATTACGAAGTACATGGATGCTAAGATGGAGAAGGCACGAACTTTCCAAGTGGTTGCCATCGGAAATCAGGAAAGGAGGTTCGAGGTCCGCTTACCTACCGACAAGTTCGGGTGTGGTAATGTGTTGAGAACGCATGAGGTGAAGATTGGAAATGAAGCATGGCCAACCTGTGAATGCACATGCAACAAACCGAAATTGTTTCACCTTCCATGCTCGCATGTACCTGCTGCTTGTGGGCAGCTTGGTTTGGAAGCAATCTCGTTTGTGTCACCGTACTTCAGTCGTGAAGCTGTCTTGAACACATGGACAGGTGAGATGCAAGGATTCCGAGCCATTGGTAATTTCAACACCGTTGAGCCAGGTGAGAGGAGATACATTCCTGATCCAAGGTTACTTCGTCCGGGTAGAGGTAGACGCCAGTGTAGACGCATACGTAATGATATGGATGAATCGGAAGCTGGAGGACCTACCAGGCAATGTTTTCTATGCAACCAATTTGGCCATAGGGATACGAACTGTCCGGAATTTGGACCTGGTGATGCTACGGTACGTGGAAGAGGCAACCGAGGCCGGAGAGGAAGAGGAAGAAACTAGAGTACCTTTATATTTGTAATAAATGCAGACTACGTATCTGCCTCTATGTACTACTCTGTAATCGTGGAACCATTATGTTTGTATTTGTACTCTGTAATCGTCAAAATTGTAATTTGTTTGGATTTATAGTCATTTAAATTTTGTTATTTGGTCATTCTATTATCATTTTAATCTGTCCTTACAGAGATGGCGGGGATGGCGTTGCTTAACCCGGTGGTGGACAACAAGCATCGTGCTAAGCTAATGCAGGATAATGTTCTCCAACCTCTGATCACTCGTGGTCAGAAGGATAACTGGCAGATACACCCAGCTTGGATCGATCGGTAAGTTTTATTTTTATTTTGCTCATAACATGTACTGGTCAAATAGTTAACAATTTTGTGATACATGCAGTTTGACGTGGGCTGGGCTCCTACCCTTTGCTCGCCTTGTTGAGGCGTCAGATGTGACTGGCCGGCTTGCGATGGACCACTGTTTGCTCACCTGCTTGGTGGACCGATGGAGACCGGAGACGCACACGTTTCACTTTCGCTGGGGCGAGATGGCTCCTACTCTACAGGATGTGTCCTACCTACTGGGCCTTCCTCTAGCTAGTGAGCCCATAGGTCCGTTGCAGGCCCCTGATATGTGGTCCAAGGATATGGCAAACCGATTCCAACATATAAATCCCAACGCACCTGTGTTTCTGCATGAGGATCACGGACCCAAGCTTGATTGGTTGCTTAAGTTCCAGGTTAGTACTACGTCATTGTCTTGTTTCATCCATCACTTCAGCTAACCTTTACCTAACTTGTACAATTATTGTTTTCGTTGCAGATACAGAATTTTGGCACGATCCAGATGTCCGAGGCCCAGATTACTAGGATCCTCGAGGCATACCTTATGTGGCTGCTAGGAAAAGTGATGTTCACGGAGAACCATGTCACCACTATCAGTGCGCGATACATCCCCATCGCATTGGAGATTGCAAGTGTGACACAGCCGTACCACATCACTGTTCGTAGCTGGGGTTCTGCAGTCTTAGCGGCCACGTACCGAGGTATGTGCAACGCGTGCTTTCTTACGGCGACAAAGTCAGCAATTCTTGGATGCCCTATGCTATTGCAGATGTGGTCGTGGGAGAGGTTCCCCATTGGACGACCTGACATTTCGGTTGCCGATCCGTGGCCGCTCGACCATTATTTCGACCCGGAGCACATAGACGACCCTACTTTTGGCACACTTTGGACACATCGCAAGGTATGTTCAATAATAGTTTACTAATTATGCTTGTCAATGAGTATCTTCCTGTTTACTTATACAATTTACGTCTTTGTTTTGCAGAGACGATTCGCTAGAGATCAGGTTCGGAACTGCTTTCCGACATTCAACGAGCAGTTCGACGTTCTCTCCGGGGCTTCAGTTATTTGGGAGCCATACTCGCCTGACGCGGTCGCGTCGAAATTCCCTGGAGGAATTTCTATCATGTGCACGCGAGATGCAGCATACTGGATGACGAAGTCGAAGATTATCTTCGACGTCAGCGTTGAGGAGATGGCCCAGCAGCGTGTTATGAGGCAGTTCGGTCTGCGCCAGATCTCGGTCCCCCCGCCTATTGATGCGCCTCTACCAGACATCGTCCACCGGTACCTCCATTTCTTAACCACACATCTTTGTTTTAACACTTGTCATCCACAATTATGCTAATGTTTCTTGTCTTGCAGATGGAGCAGGAAGGGAACTAACAGGACTGCGACACAATGGTTGCAAAGAGTGCAACCTTACGTGGCCGAGTGGGCTGATGCGCTGACTCGTCTCTGGGTCGAGGCGCAACCCTTCGATCCGGCGGAGTACGACGAGTACCTAGAGTGGTACGTCACTTCCACAAGGGTTTCTCTCGTTCATCACGCCCAACCAGATGTGATGCCGGCCCCTGCTACGTGGGATATGTACCCCAGCCAGTCTATGTTCGGCTCACGGCAACACGCGGTACAAATAATTAACTTATCTACAATCATTTACCCTTATCTATATTATCCTTCATTTCCTAACTGTCTGTACCACTTTCAGGCTGAGTTGACGTGGGATCTCGGGAATGATATAGACCAGTTAGACCGTTCACTTTCGACCGGGCCTTTGCTTACACGCGAACAGCATCGGTCTTGGTTGAAGTCCGCTGCTCAGAGAGTGCGACAGATCTACGAGGCAATCACGTGTGTCCGCTCGTCTGACGTTCTCACACATGCTGCACGACGGCCACCGCATCCGTCCACGCAGCTGCCTCAACGGCGGGCACGGCGTGACGTGCCGCCACCTCCGGAGGCACACCGACAGCACCCACGTCCACGTGTCGCACCACCTCCACCTGACCAGCCAGGAGGTTCGGGCTGGCAGCAGCAGAGTTACCACCAGGGGGGCTACCAGCAGAGCCCCACTGGGGGCTACCAGCAGCGACCCTCTTCGGAGTACCAGCAGAGCCCCACTGGGGGCTACCAGCAGCGACCCTCTTCGGAGTACCAGCAGAGCCCCTTCACCGGCTTCCAGCCTCGTGGACCATACGGTATGTCGATTCGTACTACTACATTATCATGTACTCAAACTATTTACAAAATAACATGTTACATAAAATTTCTCGATTCTAGCACAATTCGACTTCGACTTGGGGCCTACTATCTCCGAGCATTACTCGGGTGCTTCTGGTTGGGAGAGTCAGCCGGACGTGTTTCTCGGTGCGGATGCGGACACCCAGTGGCTCAACATGTACAACACTCCTCCTCCACAACCCACACAGGATACACAGCAGGCAGATGACGGGTCCTTAGTTCCTCCACGAGTCACCCGCCCACCCCATCGGTTTGGATGGAGCACTCCTCAGCCACATCCGCCACGTCGTGGCAGAGGCGATGACTGAGACTCTACTTATGTATCAGAGACCTTATGTTCGCTATTTTCCATGTACCGTCAGACCTATGTATGAGTACTAGACTTATGTATCGTTATGTACTAGACTTATTAGTACGATCTATGTGGCAATATTTGATATGTCCGTAACCGGTAGACATTGATTCGATTAAGATAAGATACAACAAACCTCGATTACATACCGATCACACCACACAACAAACGGAAATGCAGGTACAACTACTAATTAATCGATACTCAAAGAAAGATATAACATAACTCAAATTAAGATTCTACCTATCTCCCATCAATGCAGCCTGCACCATCCGCAGATTTAGCACCCTTGCCCTTTGACGATGATTCAGGCTTCTTACCCGCACCCTTCCTCGATGTTTCTGCCTTCTTCTCCTTGCCCTTACGCACTGCTTCAGCCCGCTTTTCCTTTGACGACGGCATGAAATCGTCGTCATCATCGCTGGAGTATACCCAGAGAAATGAACGACCGTACCTCTCACGTATGTCTTCAGTTCGATGAATCGGCGCATTAGTAACATGCCTATCGAACTTATCCGCAAGCCTCAAGACTTCAGCACGGATTTGTTCTGGGGTCCTATACGGAAACCCATCTCGGCATAGCCTCACCCCTAGCAAAGCGAGATGTCTCTCACTACCAACAATTTCTTCAAGTGGAATTTCCCTACCATCTACCTTCAAATATGTGACCATCTTAGCTAGCTGCTCGGATGCGGCTATATGAAAGCCGGACACACACTTCTCACAAGGTACAATACACACCATGCTGGCGCTCTGTGAGAGTACCCCGCTTAGCCTAGAGTGGTTTTTATAGGACAATGGTGGCGGGAGGAACAGGCGGAAAACGGTGGCGGGAGAAACGGGTGGGAAACGGTGGCGGGAGGAATAGGCGGGAACGGTTGGCGGGAGAAACGGGCGGGAAACGGTGGCGGGAGAAAAAGGCGGGAGAAACGGGCGGGAAACGGTGGCGGGAGAAAAAGGCGGGAACGTATGGCGGGAGAAACGGGCGCTAATCGTGCGCTAAGGAGAAATGGGGGGTTTGCTGCATGCAACGATCGGTTAACCCTGGGCCGACAGGGCTGGTCGGCCACCTCCCAGCCGACCAGGTGTACGCCAGGTTCTGCAGGCGCGCAGATGCGGCCGACCAGACCTGGTCGGCCAGCTCTGGGCCGACCAGCCCCAGTCGGCCTGCTCCGGGCCGACGAGCTCCAGTCGGCCTCCTCCGGGCCGAGGCCGTAATATTTTTGAAATTTGCTGAATCTGCGCAATATTTCTCGAATTTTAAAAAAAAAGTATTATTTAAAAAAAATTAGCGATATTATGGTGTGTCATTAAAGTCTACTCGGAGATCGCTTTGTGACTTTACACTGCTCCAACGGAGCATAGCTTCCTTGTGCACAAGTGAACTTCAGAATAAAAATTTCGGGCCACTGTGTGATTACCTTTTAACCTTTGTTTACTTATTTTTGGTAGCTTAAATTTATCTTGCTAGATTATCTTACAACTAGTTGCATACCTATAGAACTTATATTTGGGTAATTAAAATCTAATTTGTTTTATGAAAAAAAATGTAGTTAGCGACTATCCTATTCCACCTGAATATTTATTTCTTCGGGAATTCTGTCCCAACTTCTGCATCATAACGATAAACTCAACCTCGTATAATCATATTATTGTAAAATTTTATAGTAACAAAGTAGAGTACGAAAAGTTACAGCTCAAGCAACTACCAAAGTGGTGGTGCAATATTTTGGTTTACAAAAATCAAAGCTGTGAACTGGATATTTAGCGTCTAGAGATATAAAGCAATATTTTCTGAAGCGTGAAAATGAGTAAAACTATTTAGGAAATGGAGAAACACACTCTCACGTTACCAAAGGGACCATGCTCTAGGAACCAACAAGCACACATTGTCAATGTTAAGTCATCCATCGAACGGCTGAGAAGGGACTAGCACTGCCGGCACCTACTACTACAAAGACAGTGGGACTTGTCTCTGACCTGGCACCCGGTGATGTAGCCTCCCAAGCCACAGACATCGCCTCTGAACATTAACACGCTGCATTATTGGGTCGACTCTTGAGTCTTGACACTGAAATGACAACGTGCGAACATTATCTCGGCGCTTGACACTGTCGGATGGTGGCACCATGTTTGAGCACAGTCGGATGTACAGTCACCACGGGCCAGGCGCACTCCCGTCGCTTCGCTTCTCGCGTCGTCACTGAGAGTAGAATGTGCTACGCGTGTTGCTTCACTATAGGGTACCAAACTGCTGGGCGTCGTGAATCTATTTCTTTCAACATGACATGGAGAGGCTTGTTGCTATTTTTTTTTAATATTACATATTTTCGTACAAATTTAAAAATAATACATTTTTTGGAAATTTATAAAAAATAATACACCCTCAGTCTGTGAGAGCCTCTTTTGATGGTAGGAATTTCATAATTTTCTACCGGAGGAAGGTCACTACTTTCTCCATTCATCGAAGGATATTTTAAATTTATATCTATCTGCACAATACATACAAAGTTGTGACATCCTATTATGAACGGAGAGAGTACCTAAATTCCTATGGTTAGATTCTTGTAACTCTACTCCACAGGAATTTGAACATCCACCCCGACCTTTCTTTTACTCTCAAGTGCGTAAGATCGAGATGATTACCTGTGATTTTCCTACATTTCATCTAGACCAATATTTCTATAGTTTTTAGACGTTTTACAATCTTTGTTCTAAATTGGTAAAACTACGAGATTTCTATATTTTTCCTATTTATCTGGTTTTCAACCATGCAAATCAAATATGCCCTAAACATGAAACTGTTTTGTCTTTCTTTGAGCATTGACTAGGCTTAAGATAATTTTTGACAAAAGTAAGCTTTATTGTTTTGACAAGGCTACTGAATTTTAAATTCGAAACTGTACACTACTCATTATACTTAGATCTACATTATTTCATATTTGTGTAGTCTTGAATACATGGTATTTTGATTTGAGATTTCACATGCTTATTGTATATATCATTGCCATTCATATTTTCTTATATTTTCTGAAACTTTAAATTTGAGTTCACTTTTTTCTAATAAAGACCTACATGGAGCTCAAGGTCCATTTTGATTTTCCGCATCAG
This sequence comes from Poa annua, assembly GCA_026929855.1. Lineage (NCBI taxonomy): Eukaryota > Viridiplantae > Streptophyta > Magnoliopsida > Poales > Poaceae > Poa > Poa annua. The sequence goes on from CM049431.1 coordinate 15,889,907, forward strand.
TACAACCTTACAATCATCAATTAAATAAAACCAAAAGATCCGAAAATTTAAGCACCCTTGAGCTCAAGGGTGGTTGTATAAAAGCATGGAATCTGGAACCTTGTTCTACACTATGGTCAACAGGGCGGTGGTAGTACCTTGTGCCTTTTAAAAAGGAGCACGACGGGGGATACCCATTATTACTTCCTGCCCTGCAACGAAGATTTGGTCCTGGTCAAGTTTTCATGTTTAGACTTTGTGTAAAAGAGCTGACAAGAACTACGCAGCCGCAGGCAGGAAGGCTGGCCGCTGGCTCTACTGCTACGACTACGTTGTACGCCGGAGAATAAAATCATTACGCGCGAGACTTTCTTTCTGTCCTCGCGTGAGAGAACAGAAGAGAGATATGTTCCCTTCCAAAATATTCTGTCTCTCTGCAAAAAGATACACCAGTACAACTAAATATCCGGAGTATAAATCTTCTCTCCCTGTTAGTCCTTCTCCACTCTGTTGAAAGCAAGTCCGAGTGCAGAGACAAACTAAACGGATTTGTTCCTACAAGTACTGGAGCAAAAGAAACGAGACTAAAAACAATTTGCTAGTTTTCATGTCTCTTGTTGCACGCATGCCATTTCTTTTTCTGTAATTCTACTTTGAAGCGACAATATTTCTGTTTTTGTCAAGGGAGAAAATTTGCTAGTAGCACTCAAAAAGAGCCTTTTGGGTAAAAGAGAACATCTTCCCTAGCACCCCACTATACTTGTAAGTACATGTCTCTGTCCAGCTTTTCTGATTTTTCCCGTTGCAGCCGCAGCCCCGAGCCCCCGACGCAGCCAACACGCACTACTAAATATTTTACGAGATGATTCAGATAGATTCAATATCTCTGATCTGGTTTAGTTTTTATCAAGTGAAGGATATCTTTTCTTTCGATGCGCACTTCCACACGAATTATCACATGTGCCAAATCTTAAAAGGTGCTCCTCTCATCATGTCTTGGTTCGATGTTCTTCTTTGGACGCTCACCAGTCACCAATGTAATCGCTAACACTAGCATTAGCGCACATAGATTCTGCTTCACGTCACGCTGCATCCTCCATCTCAGTTTATTATAGCAATCTGGAGACTTCTAATGTAGTCATGTTCCTACTTTATTAATCCGGTCATGTTTTCTCTAAGGTTAAAGGAGACATTGAGAGCCTATTTGATTAGTAGGATTTAAGAAACACACTGATAAGAATATTGTAGGAATATAATGTCATGACACTCTTAAATTGTTACATGAACAAAAACACACAGCAAGCACTCATCCCTCCAAATTAGATTCTGAATTGGATGCAATTGTCTCTTTCTCATGTGGATGCCCAAACTCAATAGGTAAACATCAAAACAGAGAATTGAAATTGAGTGCTCTTTTTTATTCCAACTACCAATATCTTGCACAACCAAATATAAATTTGGACTTAATAGCTCATTTTAATACACCCACTGATTTGAAAAGGACCTCATTTTAGTTTCAAACATAAAAAAGAACTTAAACTTCGCATTAGCTAAAGATAATAGATAACGCTGAATAGCTTCTAAAAAAATACCTAACTTAAATCATCGAGCTAAATATTTATGCCCAAAATATAGGCCAAATTTTTACAACATAGCCAGCACACATAATAATAATAAGAGAAAATTTCTTATTTGGCCCTCCTTAAAATTTTGTTCCCTATTTGACCCTATAAAATAAGTTTTTCTCAATTTGACAACTTAATTTCATTTTCTTTCTAATATGATCCTCTAGTACATTTTGAGCACTGAAAAGACTATTTTTTCCATGATAAATTGTGTGACTAAAAAAAGAGAATAGGGTATGTAGCATTCACGGTTGTAGTCGTTGTACCGATGTGGCAGCGTACTTGATTTAAAATTGTAAACATATTTAATATGATATGTTAATGAAACAGACTCAATTCTCTCTTTTTAGTCACACAATTTATCAGGGGCATGAGAGTCTTTTGAGTGCTCAAAATGTATGCCAATAACAACAAGAATGTTATTCATTTGATTCAAATGGAGAAGGCAAAGAAGAAGAAAAAATACTCATCTCGTGACGCAACAGAAATGATGTGGCAGAGTGCACGGAGATGGACAACTCATCTTGATGATATCAAGCGAGTCCCAAGAACAGTTAATGCCGCTGACCATCAATTTCCAAGCCTAGGAGACGGCGATTCCTGACACCGTTGTGGAGCATGTCGAGTGCCAAACATATCAAATCGTGCATTCAATCTTACTCTGTTAATACGAATGGATTTTAACCACGAGATTTCCATTTCAAAGCTTCCCACGAGCGCAAGAAATCGAAGAGAGAGAGAGAGATGGGCGCCAGTCAGGGTTGTGCAGGTTTGGCTGGCTGGATTTTTTAACAAATATGACCCCTTGCCCAATTTTATTGTTAAAAGTAACCCCCTCCAAATACTTTTGTCAAAAATGACCCTGGCGGGAAGAGCACGAAGTGACACGTGTCCTCCCGCCATTCCAGATGGAGGGAAGCGTCCTCCCGCCATTCCAAGTGGCGGGAAGTTCTTGGTACGTAGAAGCAGGTTGCGCCACGTCGTGGCGGTCCCACCACCTTCCTCCATTCCAGATGGCGGGATGTGCCACGTGTCGTCTCAGGAGACTTCCCTCCAACCGGAATGGCGGGAAGACACGTGTCGCTTCGTGGTCTTCCCGTCAGGGTCAGTTTTGACAAAAAAATTCGAAGGGGGTTACTTTTGACAATAAAATTGGACACGGGGTCATATTTGTAAAAAAATCGGCTGGCTGGCTTTGCTTGCTGCGCCTCCTCGCCTGCGCGCGTACGTACTTGCAGCAGCGTAGATAGATGCTCTCCCGTTTGTTTTGCCTTTCCCGGGCTCTGTCGCACCCCTGGAATCCCTCCCTGCATTATTCCAACTCTCTGCACTGCACACACCTACACCTCCTTTACTGCGTCTCTAGCTCTAGAGAGAGAAAGAGAAAATGCAGTGCATACTACAAACAAGGGACAGAGCATTTGGAGACGGGGAGAGCGCGCAGCGAAAGGCTGCAAGAATTTTCAAAAGGTGATCTTCCATGGATGCATGTGAAAAATATTAGACTTCTCTGTCCTGCAATGTAGAGCAATGGAGCATCGGGAGAGGAGAGTAATCGAGTACCGACTAGCGAGAGTTCATGAGGAGGGGTGGCCTATAGAGTGGAAAGGGGGCAATTCCGACACATTTGATATTTATTTATTTATTTTATAAAATGAACCTAAATTTAAACCATTTCACGATCTAACAATTTTTCACGGCGCCGACCCTAGGGCGACATTCTCTATTGCACGATGTCCGATAAAAGGGGTCATGTACTCTGTCACGTCAGGCTATCAGGCTAGACGGACCCACATGTCGATAGCACGACGCGCCTTGCCGTGGCGCCATACCTACTAGCACGACGCCAGCCCGGGGTGCCGTGTTTTTTCGAATCTTTTTATTTTTCACTCATGCAACATATGTATTTTTCATGTAAAAGATAAAATTTAAATATATCATATTTTTTGGGTCATAACAACACATGCATTTGCTAAATTACTGAAGTAAGATTACAAAAAAAATTGAAGGTAAAATCTAAAATAAAGAAAAGATCTATATGGATTAATAAAGTACATAAAATTTGCTCTACCATAGTGGTTTCAACATGTTGTGATGTGTTTTCTTTGCTTAGGTCGTGAACTTGAGTCCTCATAGTTTCCGAAGCTGTTTTATTTTTTATTTTTCAGGATTGTTTTTATTTTTTATTTTTTCACCCATGTAGTCATGCAAAAGATAAAATTTAAATATATCTTAAAACACTTACATTTGTTGGTGCATGACACGGGCCCCAGCCGGTGGTGTAGGTAGACGGTTTTCACGCTGCTTTGGGCCACCGAACAACACTTCAACAGGATGAGCATCGCCCTTGCGCAGATGAGTTCTTGGAGAAGGTGGTTGCCGCCGTGTTCGTCCCCGCCTTCATGTTGGACTACGCCAACCCACGCACCCGCACCTTCGCCGAGTTGCCCCTGCTCGACTCGATGGACTCTGTAGCGGACTACAGGCACAACCCAGCGTCGGTGTTCCTCAGACCCGAGTTCCTATGCCGGTAACTGTACCAGCTGAGCCCGAAAGAGGACTACACGTTGTTACAGACCCTGAAGCGGGTGAGCTCCTACTACGTGGCCGACCTTGAGCAATGGTCGTCGCTCAATGCAGGCTGATACAATGCGGTAAGCAAGGTGGACATGGTCGCCAAGTAGCCAAATTGAGTGTACCAAAGGCAGATGATCGCTAACATTCCGGTGGCGGAAGTTAGGGAGATAGAGGACGCCAAGGCGATGCTCTACACGTCGGAAGAGCTAGCCGACCACCTTCCCGACATCACCATCGATCTGCTGAAGTCTAAACCTCCATTGAATCGCTGGACATGGGTCTATCTACGTCATATATATCCAAGTCGACGGAAGTAACATGCATATTTTATCATGTCACGAAAGGTGCAATTTCAGCTTGGTGTAGTAAATTTAGCATGTGCTATTTAGTATTTTTTACAATCGTATTTCAGTAATTTAGCAAATGCATAACGATAAAAAATACGATATATTTAAATTCATATTTTATATGAATAGTTTATATGTTCAATGAGTGAAAAATAAAGAATAAAAAGATAAACAAAAACAGGATGGTGCCTCGGGCCGAGGGCGCCGTGCTATCGACATGCGAGTTTGTCTAGCCTGACGTGGCATAATTCATGACGCCTTTTGTGGGACGTCGTGCAATAGAGCATGTCGTTCTAAGCCGGGCGCCATAAAAAATGGTTATATCGTCAAATGATTCTGATTTAGGTTTATTTTGTAAACTAAATTTTAAAAAGTTTAAATGTGTCGAAATTGGCTGGAAAGTGGGTAGTGGTGGTAGCGTTTTTTTTTGGTTTTGAAATTGGTAGTACTGGTAGGTTTCGTTGTCCATCTCCGCAAACTCTGCCACAACACCCAACAAACCCCTCTTGCTTTTCAATGCTCTTCTCAAACCTTGTCCCTTGTGGCAAGCCTCCCTTGGCCTTTCCCGGTCGCTGCCTGCTTCTCTCTCGGGCGCAGCACCGGTTGTGTTGTGTCCTCTCGCAGCCTTTCCCTCCCCTGTCATCTCACCTATATATGCTCCCCCATATCCTGCGCTTCAGACTACACAGAGACGGAGCTGGCTCTTGTGACCTGTGATCCCGGCTGCTGTGTTATTTGGTTGAGCAGCGAGCGTAGAGAGAGACAGAGAGATGGCTTGGAATGGCTCGAGCGACGAGGAGAGCGGGCTTGAGCTGAGCCTCAGCTTGCCGGGGTACTTCTCCGGAGCACGAGGCCAAGCAGGTGGCGTTTCTATGCTTGATTCTTGTTCGATCTTGCTCCAAAGTTCCATTCTTTGATTAGCTTGTTTGGACTCATTTTTTCTTGGCTGTTTCAGGTTCGAAGGAGGAGAGCAACCGTGCTGCTGGGGCTGGGGCAAATGGTAGAAGTAACGGCTCCAAGACAAGGTTCGTTGAGTGAGATACATCATTTGATTGTTTGGGAAAAATCTTACGTAGTATTGTGGAGATGCCAATGTGTGGAACGAAACAGCCGGTGATCTGCTACAAGATTGCGCTGACTGATTCACTTGCTGCTTGCTTGTCTCTGCATCGTGCAGCAGGCCGCTAGCGGCTCCGGTGGTGGGGTGGCCTCCGGTGCGCTCGTTCCGGCGAAACCTGGCCTCGTCGTCGTCGTCCAAGCCGCGGCCCTCCGTGCCGAACCACGGCGCGGACGGCAAGGCAGATGGCAGCACCTACACGGGCCGGTTCGTGAAGATTAACATGGACGGCGTCCCCATCGGCCGGAAGGTCGACCTCAAGGCGCACGGCAGCTACGACAACCTCTCAGCCGCCGTCGACCACCTCTTCAGGGACCTCCTCGCCGGTACGCTCCATCGCACCATCTGCATACATTCCACTTGAATCATGTAGAGAGGCTGAATTTGCTCTGTCCTCTGTGTGTCCACAGCTCAAAGGGACAAGAGCTCCTGCACGGGCGAGAAGCAGCCGTCCATCACGGGACTGCTGGATGGCAGTGGCGAATACACTCTAGTGTACGAGGACGACGAGGGCGACCAGATGCTTGTTGGGGACGTCCCATGGGAGTGAGTTTTTTTTAATTTTGATAGGAGTTCTTTCTTGATGAAATCATAAAACTTACTCTTTGGTGGCAATTGTTCTTGCAGCATGTTCATCGCCACAGCGAAGAGGCTGCGTGTGCTGCGGAGCTCGGATCTGAACGCGGCCTCGGTGAGTGAAAGTGTGAAACTCAATTTCAATACTGAATTGTGTTCGTCTGTTTTCTCCACATGAAGATGTACGTTGCGGAGCTGATCATTCCTCCATTGTTTTTTGCAGCTACGAGCGGCGGTGAACCGTAAGAGGGGCGCAGCCGAGTGCTAGACCATATCTCCAAATAGTTTCTTTGTTCTGTTTTGCACTCTTGGAGCTAGGTTGTGCTATCCATCTGTATAAAATTTGCAAGATCTCATGGTTATCATCATGTCAAGTAGACCAGACTTCTACTGTTAAGATCATGTATCTAGGTGCAGTGTCGTAACTCGTAAGGTGTTGATTTTTGGAACGGCAGGAATGCCAAGTTTGGCTTTATCGATCTACTATTGTTCTTGCCTGCGACAGGGAATCTTGGTCAGTGCAAGCATTGCTGCTACTCTTCACTGTCCATGTACAGTCCAGCGATGTTGCTTGCTGCACTGGTATTATCTGAAATGCCAGTGCCATAGTTCCTCGTGATGTCTGCACAGTTCGTGGCGTGTTTTGTTTTGTGCCAGCGAGCAACGAGCACCCGAGGATGAACATTATTTCTCAGTTTAAAAATTTAGAATAGGAAAACATAGGGATCTTAATAGGACTAGCAAAAATACCGTGAGTTGCAACGGGCGTTAAAAACTAAAGTACATAATCTTGACCATCATACATTATAACTAGTGTGTAACATCCTAATATTTAGGATCCAGAAATAGAGCGGACATAAGAGTGTGCATTGCATTCATGCATCAGAAAATCCGAAGAATTTTGCGCAATTAATTTTCAAAATACTAAGTGATCAAAGTTTCACTTGAGTTGGTGGAATTGTAGTAGATCATCCACTTTAGCGCTATAAACTTTGAGATGATCTTGAGATACAGATTATTTTGGAGTAGAGATACACGATGAGATATTATACTAAAGAAAATAAAACTGGTTAAACCAAAACATTAATTAGTAGTTAATGATCAACCCATCTAATGTAGCTATCCTCTTAGCATCTATTCTCGTCAATTGTGCTAGACATACTTCTAGTACATGAAATTCATGACAGCCTTGAAGACCAAACTGATTCACCTAAATCTTAACCTAGATCTTCTTTCTTGATCTAGACATCTTATTTTCTTATCTCCCAATTTTCTAGAAGGCATCCACAAGAGAAGATAACCAGAAGGGAGGAAATACAACAAGAAGGCTTATAAGAAGATTCCTTAGATGTGCATAGAAGTGTTATGTCTATTTATCATGCAGAATTGGAAACTCTTATATCAGAATCCATTCTTACTAATATCCCCAGAAAGAGTGTGATATTCAAAGGTTTGTGTTATATAGAAGTAGTGTGAGAACAAGCTTCGAAACCTTGTTAACAAATCATTTCTGTATGCACAATACCATTGAGTGTCATATGCAAATAAATAAAAGATCAAACAATCTAGTACATCAAATTCTTTAGCCACTTGAATATAGGAAGCAATCTCGTGACAAGCTTTATAACCTTGTTAACAAATTCTTCTATATGCATTAGGCCATTTGATGTCACAAATAACCCGACATTCACATCATTCTATTTGTTTATCTAGCCATAAGACCTGACCAAAGGCAGGTTATCTATACCTTGTACTTTCAGATACATCTGATCATGATCTCTCATGATTTAGTTGTCAGGTCTATGGAATCAAACCAATATGGTCATGTCTTAAACTTAAACATGAAAGTGAATCATTCCTATGTGTATACTCCTTATAGGGTATCACAATGAACATTACAATTATCACTTGACAACAACTTGGTGTTGACCAAGGAATTTCAAAGCACAAAATCATAAGAGTGAATAATTATATCTATCCTAACCTTGGAGTAAGCCATCAAACCATAACTTGGTGTGGTATGAAATACTTAAATCACCATACCACCAATTGGTGTACTCCAATATTTCAATATCTTAAAATCCACAATCTAGATCATTTTAGAAGTTGATGGAAGAAAATTAGAAATAAATAAATAAGGCCATAGAAATAATTTCTCATGGTTATAATGCACCATAAACATAATTAAGTAGAAGTCACAAATGCAATAAAAGAAAAATAGTCCAAATTCAACTTATGAGATAAAAGGATCCAAAGTATATAAGATTTTCAACAAATATCAAAGAGACAAAATAAAATAGTTGAAATAAACATATTATTCCAAATACAAACTCTCCAGGACCTCTCTGTAAATTTCTGATTCAAGAAAAGGTCCAAAACCATTCAATAGGGCATGTTTCCAACTGTTCCTGCAATTTGTCTGAAAACCAGGGGGGGTTTCTGCTAAATAGCAATTCCTTTCGTTTTCTTCTCCTTCTGCGGCCAGAAGGACGGTCGAAGCCGTGGCCGTGCCTCCAAGCTTCCGTGCGACCGCGTCTTGCCTCCCTCGCGCGGATAAGGAGGCCGGGAGTTGTCCCCATCCTCGTCACTTCCCCTCACGCCTCTTCCTCTCTCTATTCTTCCTCCAACTCCTAACCCTAGCTTCCATGCGCCGGTGGTTCCCGCTGATTCCAGCCTCGCCGTGCCGTGATGAGTAGCGGCGGAGCTTCACAAGGTCTTGCTATTCTTCCTCTCCCAGCCATGGGTGCATAGGATCACGAGAGGAGGCGAATTTCCAGATCTTCTCCGAGTCCGGCCGCCGGTGTCCGTGGATGAGCTCGTCACCGTCCGAAGCCCTTCTGCTTCTCCGACCACATCTTTGTGCTCGTGGTGAGCTTCTCACTCTCGCGGTACCTTCTGTGCGTCTCAATTCGATCCGGAGGTGTGGGTTCATCGTGGGACGGATTCGGCCACCGCCGAACATCGTCGCCGGCGAGCCAACCAATAGGTCTGGCTCGTCGTGCTCTACAATCTGGCGGTGTCAATTGGCCAAATCGACTACGGATTTGGCGAATTGGTGTTCGGCAGTGGAGGAATTCCATTGCTGACGTCACCATGACGTCAGCCGCCTATTTTTCTTTTTCTGGAAAATTAAATTTGGAATAAATCAGTACATGACAGGTGGTCCCAATTTAATTTAGTAATTCCAGAAACTAAATTAAATTGATTAAACTTTTATAATTCATAACTAATTCATCTTAAATCAGAAAAATCTAATCTTTACATCAAAATGTTCAGAAAAATAAAATCGATAATGTTATATCATTACAATTTGTATTTGAATAAAACTTAAATGGAATAAAATTTATAATACAAATCACTTAATCTTCTAAATATGGAGTTAATTTGAAATGCTATTTTGGAAGCATTTCAAACTTCATTTAAATTGTCTCACATGCATAACTTTTACTTTAGTAATGTGCTTTTATTACAATATGAATTATTTTATTTCAGTAAATCTATTTCAAAATGATATTCTATTTTAAAATAATAATTAATAATAATTATTTTTCCAAATTTTGAAAATGAAGTTATAAACTTATAAAAGTTGTTCTACTACTATTTGGCAACCATTTACACTAAATAATATTTTAAACTACTAAGTTCCATTATGTATAGATATGCATCTACTCCATGTGTTACTTAATTTATGTTTACTTATAATTGGTTAATTAAAATTAAGTGGGAAACAAATTAAAAGTTCATAACACTAGGATGTAACTTGTTGTACTTCAAAAACATAACATTCATTCATATGAAACAATCTAAGTTTAAGATTAGTAAGTGTCTGATTAAAACTAGTATATTGTTCATAATGCAAAGTCTTGGGTAAAACTCACAAAGAAGAATAATGTTATAAGTCTCTATTAACCATGTGTTATGGTATCAACAATGTTAGACATTATTTATGTTCTTCAAAAGTTATTCTTTTTGCCATCATAAAAGATAATACTCCCCTAGCTCTAGATTAATTAAAGTTCATACATGTCTTCCACCAACATAAGACGAACACAACCTAATGCAACCATTGAGTGTTTATATGTGGTTTGACTTTACTCTTATGTTTAATATGATATATGAACATTAACGTTAAACAACTCATCTTGCTTGTGAAGTAAACTTGAAGACAAAATAACTCTAAATGAAAACACCCAACTCAAACAACACACAATCTTCGAGAGTGAGATACGGGGTACTTTGCGATGCATCGCATCCTTGTGCATTAATCATGATGTTTCTTTAAACATTAGTCCTTACCGGATCAATGATGTTGTTTTCAGCCTTCTCGGAGTTTATATTATATCGAAGACCTTGGCTGCATAATCTTGCAGTCAAAAAGGCAAGTTCATCCCTTTTATACATGTCCTATTGAAGTATTTGTTAAGAAACTATTTTCAAAATGTTAGTATTGCATATCACACAAAAAGGGCATAAAACTTATTTTATAATAATATGACTATGGTTACCCACCAGTGAGGTGGTAATCCCATATGGCTGGCAGATGGGACCACGGTAAGAATGTTGTGGTGGAGGTTCCATTTGCACGGGAAATTATCACCTAGGACTTAACAACAAATGTCGCCAATGATTCTTGGGCCGAATATTACGCGCAACCATAAGATATGGAATGGGACGGAGAAGTCAGATGTACCCTTTTCCTCTCGTACACCAACAGATGCATAGTACAAGCCAGACAGTGGTAAATCCACTCATGAGCTTGAGATGGCTCGGACAATAATCTCACCTTCGGGTTGTGGCTTCTAGCATCTATGAAGTTTGGCTTCAGGACTGATTTGGTGCGGTTTCCAAATAGTCAGCAGGCATGAGATGACTGGTTTCCTCTAGCCTGCAACTGAAGTAATGGGGTGTGCGGGGATGGTGGAAAGGCGCAGTGATTGGCTTGGATTACTGACTGGGCCCGACACCAAGGAAGTGTGGACGGGAAAGATTCGCCCAGTTGTGCAACAAGGTCTTGATCTCTTATGGGTAAAGCAGCGCACCTCTGCAGCGCACCTCTGCAGAGTGTATGAATGTGACATGTTACTCCACGTTCCAGGACAGAACGACGAACGCAGCAGGAAAGGAGGCTCCTCAAAGCCCTAGCCCTGTGATTCCTGACGAGCATAGTCTTCAGAATAAAAGCAACCTTTTGAAGAACTGATTTTGAAAACTTGCATTAGCCTACGACAATCCATTGTCTGTGGCTGTGTTTATGCATCAAACTTTCCACCTTATATGTATTGAACTTGCTGGGTAACGCTGTTACTCACCCCTGCCTCTTAAACCCCTTCTTAGACATGAAGAACCACAAGAAGGCAACATTTTAGGCTATGAAGACTCCGAAGGCGGATAAACTCAAGATACCAAAGAAGGCAACTACATCGAGTTGATGCACTTGAAGGAAGACGGAGGAAAAATGAAGGCGTAGTGTAGAAGAGGACAGATTCCTAGTCATAGAACTTATCTCTGTAGGCGTTGCTACAGCGCAACCGCAAGCCTAGCAGTATTAGCAGCAGGGTTAGTATAGGTTAGTTCCTCCGAGATTTTTCATTTGATCTTCTTTTATTAGGGTCTTGCCTCATTGTTTCGAGGAGGTTCTAAAGATCTGTTGTTTTGGATCTTCTGTTTGTAACCTATAGTCATACCTTGGATCTGCGATGTTTCTGTTGTACCACTTTGATGATGTAACACTGGTGGACGGTGATCCATTGGTGCTATGTCAACGACTATAGCATACTACACCATGCAATGGTATGTTGGGTCATCACATAGTGGACTTTGCGCGGCGGTGCCGAGCGGTAAATGATGTTTAAATTGGGTTATTTGAATATTACCGAAACCAAAAGAAGTTTACATCTAATAATTGTTTAGGTCTAGGAAATTATTCAAGTTGGGGCGTTTGTAAATCCAAATTCGGCTTGGAAATAAATTTTAGGTTTCTTGAAATCTACACCGTGTAGAAACTTTCAAATATTCGTGAATTTTTTCGTAGGTAATATTTTTATTGTGGTTATTTTGATATTTTGTGGTTTATATTTGGAAGGAATCGATTTGAATGTTGGCCAAATTTGTAATGTTTTGAAACCTAAAAAATGTTTTGTATTTTTGCCATAAGTAATTAGGTTTCTTTATTGTGAGCATCTTGATATATTTATTTTAATTTTCTGATCGGTAAATTTGAACTCAACAATGGTTTATATTTGAAAGGAATAGGTTTGAAATTTGGCCAAATTTAAAATGTTTTGAAACTATAAAAAAGTTTTGTATTCTGGCCATAAGTAATTAGGTTTCTTTATGTGATTATTTTGATATTTTTTTTGTATTTTTCTGATGGGTAATTCTAAAGTTATTAATAATCCAATTTAAGTCATTTTTAGGGTATTTTTTCCTTTTTTGGGTACATATGAGGCGCTGACAGCGGACCCCACCCTGACGTGTTGCTGACGCCAGCTAGGGCGGAGCGGCCGCGGCGGCGCCAACGACGCCGGCGGCAGTTCCCGGTGGGCTGGGCCGATCTGGGCGGGTCGGGTAGACGCCCGGGACGCGTGCGGTCGCGAGATGCACGGGAGAGGCGGCGCCGCCAGTCGCTGGTCGCCGGAGCGGCGCCGGCGATGCGCGGACGCGGTCGAAGATGCCGACCGCGCCGCGGATGATTCCGGCGTGGAGGCGGCGTCCTGACGGTCTATCTTCAACGATGATGGGGAGGGAACAACGGAGCACCTCCCCGTCACCTTCGATCTGACCGGGGAGGCGGGGACTAGCGGCTCTGGATGGCGGCGGCGGCTCGCAGGCGCGGGAGAGAGAGAAGAGGGAGGGGAAGTGCGGTGGTGATTTTGTAGAAAAGCCCACTGCGTTTTGCCAAATTTCAAACAGGTCCCTCTGCGTGTTATTGTTTGGACTGCGGGGCACGAGTGCGTTCTTTCGGATGCTTTTTGTAAAAGTGTCGCGGTGACCGGCGGGACGGGATGCTACCGGGTGGCGACCGGGACGCGGGTCGCGTTTTGATTGGAAGAAATTCGAGGATGAACAGTTCCCTCCGCTCCGGGGGTGACGCGGTGGTATACTGGCCGTTGATCGCGCAGAATGGACGGCCCATGGAAGTCGGACGACGTGGAAGCTGGAGGGAGCGTGATTCCTGGGGTCTTTTATATATTAGGTATATATATATTTTGACCATCATGTACACTTTTTTTTTGACGTGTCTAAAACTGAGATTATACGAGGAAACAAAAGCAAAATAAGTCCTGAGCCATGCATTCGTGTATAAATTATAGACACGCCAAGTCGTAGTGACCCTTTAGGATAGGCTCTAACTCATAATATCTAGATGATGCTCGCCGTGAATTGTTTGAAGGATAATATATAGCACGCATCTTGAATGAAAAGCTTGGCTAGAAAGTACGCAACGGTCATAGGGCATATACAATGGAGTGACGTTAAACGTTACCACGTAGGATATTTGTCATGTTGTCATTAAATATTAGAGATGACAATAAGAGATAATGAATTATACAACTTATGATTTTATATTCTCTACATGACATGGATCTTCTCTGTCATTATACATGTCTATATGCAACAACGATGGTAATGCAATTTAGATGGTGATTAACAGATTTTATTCACATGATGGTGTGTGTCTCTCTGTGCAACGATGATTAATAGCTAGTACCGGGTATGTGGTGACCTCCGCAGCTGGACGGTGTCACCATGGTCAAGAAGTTGAGACATCATAATAGCCACTAAGCCGACAAAAATCAACTGAGCTTCGATACCCGTGTATCGACCACATAGATAACATTCTAATATCATGTAACTTAAAACTAAGGTGTATGTATAATCCGGTTGCAACGAACGAGCATTTAACTGGTCTATGTAATATGTGTTGTATCTGAAACATCTTTCTAAATACTAAGCTTCTTAGGACATCTTCTACGGGCTGCTCAATTGCCCCGGACAGATCGGATTTGAGCAGGCCCGGACAAAATCAGCTCCCTGTGGGGCTGCTCATTTGCACGAATCTGTCCACGTAGGGTCCTTGTTGCTCAAACCTGGACCAAATTTGGTCCAGGTTTGAGCAGCCGCGGACACGACGCGGACGCCCGCGGACGCGCGCGCGCCCCAGCCTCTTGGCGGTCAAACTGCCCGGCCCCACCGGTCTTATTTAATGTGACCGCCGCCCCCACCGTCCCCCACACTGTTCCTCACCGCCACGCCACCATCGCCACACTGACCTAGCCGCCACAACCGCCACACTGCCCTAGCCGCCATGGGGAAGGGGAGATGGTGGCTCGGCAAGGGCGCCAACGACCACGAGCCTACGTCGTAAACAGCTCCAACTGGGACACTTGGTTCCATGCCGAGCACGACCAGCGGCGGAGGGGGTTCTTCGGGGTGCGGCACGCCCGCGGCCCACCGCAGTACCCGCCGCCCTCCCCACCTCGCGGCGACAACAGGCACGCGCCGCCGCCGCCCCCGGGCGTCAAGATGGAGGAAGACGGTGACGACGCCGCCGCGGAGGAGGAGGAGAGGGCCCTGGGCGAGGCCATCGAGGAGTCCAAGCGGGAGGCGGAAGAAGCCGCCGCGGAGGAGGAGAGGGTCATCGTCGACGCGCTGGCCGCCGTCGCCGCGCACCAGGACATGGAGCGGCAGGAGGCGCGGCAGGCGATGGAGGTGGAGGAGGAGGACCGCGGCGAGGTCCCGGACTGGTTCATGCCACTTGTTGGCATGCGCTGGCAGTGGACCGGGCCAGCGGACGGGCCGCCGCCGCCGGAGCAGCCCCAGACTCCACCGCGCCGTCAGGGGCTGCCCGCGCACCTCGTCCAGGACCCGGACTACGTCATCCTTGAGCAGTCCGGCGTAGAAGTCCGGCCACCGGCCGCCACTGGCTTATCCAGTGGCTATTTTATGTATGATTTTTTTTCTTTTTTAACTGTTAAACAATGGCCACTGTGGCCCCTACGCAATCTAGCCTCGTGTCCGGCCTAAAATGAGCACCCGTCGGGTGCACCTGTTTCGACCCGTGTCCGCGCACTGTCCGGGGCTGCTCAAACGGACAAAACCCGGACCGAATCGGTCCGGATTTGAGCAACCCCGTAGGAGATGTCCTTAGGATTGGTGTGCTCTCCTTCTCTCATATGTCCACATTATGATGGACCCCATTAAACTATATTTATTTATTGTTCACAAATTTAAATACAGTTTGACATAAAATTTATTGGATACATACATATGTTTATACTTATATGCTTATCTTTTTATAAAATAAAAAGGATTCATATTTATAAAAAACAAAATGGCTGTAACAAACGATAAGTAGCTCCATTTCACCTTAAAATTACTCTTTTGTGTAGATTAAAATACAAATAAAATGTTCTAGAGTGTGTACAATACATACACGTAGCTGTATGTTTTATTTCAAAAAATTAAACTTGAACGGTCATTTTGTTATTTTAACAAAGTAGATGCTGTGAGTTCGGAGCTGCTGTATCTGAGAACTCCCTATCTCTTATCTCTGCCGCCAGCGTCCACCATAGTGTTGCACAGACTATGTCACGCGACACCATTTCTCTCCCTCCACCTCCTTTGAACTATATTCTTCCGAAAACAGTAATCCTTACGCAAAGTTTGTCCGTCTCTTTGCACACACCTCTGGTTCCGTCAAGCACCTGTGAGGCTGGGACTACATGGCACCTCCATTCCCGATGCCGCGTCTCAATTCCATTGTTAATTTTCATGCCACCTGCGCTCCTCTCTGGTGGCCACCCAATGTCGGTAAGCTGAAAGACTTCCTACAACACTCACAATAGTTGCACATGATTACCAATGTGGCCTCTCGCGTCGACAACCGTTGTTACAGTTGCTGTTAGTAGCGCTCAACTCGGTGGTGGTGACAGCTGCGGTTGAAACCGTGAACGACAAATCGATGATGACTACATGTGACATGCATGCCTTATTGTTTGATGCCATCTATTACTGATGAAAAGGATGTGGGTATTTATCTGAGATTTTTTAGGGCAAATAAACGTATATCTCACTTTTATTCAGAGAACGAGCCAAATTATATAAGAAAATGCATGTGTTTTATTTTAGATGGTTGAATGCATACACTAAAAAAGGACCTATGTTTGTCTAGACTCAGTTACAATTATTAGAGCGTAGAAAAGTCATGAGCATGAAGGTACACGATTTAACTTTCATGATATTTCATAATTATCAATGTATCATCTAACTAAGTGTTGTGCCGTTTATGTACTTCTCTATGTTTAATTAATTGTGTTGTAAAATAGTGAGTCAGTGGTAATATTTTCTTCTTCATTGGTACTGTTTTTATATATATCTATCATTGTTTGTAGGACCTTGCTATTCAGCAGGCGCCTGCTGTGTGGCACAGCCTCACGCACTAGAGGACAAAATAGAAAAGAAACCAAATATGTCTCACAAAGCACTTGTGCCCTGAATTAGTCGAAAATTCAAAAAGTTTCATAGCCCGGACCGTTTACCCGATTGAGAATCCGTTTTCACCGTTAGCCTAGTCACGGCGAGATCTTTAAAACTAGATCTTATGTCGATATGTTTCGACAACTTTTTTTTTTACCCAGAAGTTATCACCCCCGTAACAAATAAGTTACCTGATCTTGTATACATAAGTTACACACCATATTAGCGATTAGTTTTTGGGTTGAGCTAGAATATTTTTTCTAGTTCTCTTAATCTTTACGAGCTTTAAAGTTATCACATTACTTTGAGATGTTAAATTTATCATGCATGCATAAGTAGTAGGATGGTAATTGTCGATCTTATAGTGAAAAATACACATAAAAAATGTGGACATTGTGTTCGTAACTATTATTTAGTTGACATGATAACTACATCGATTTCGTGGTGGATAACCACATCATGAACAGATTGATAATTAACCCGATTGTGTATGGATAACTACATCAGAACACATGGATAGATAAGTTCATAGGTACCGGGTGATAAATTCATCAGTATTAGGTTGATTTTGCGTATTGAATGATAAGTTCATCAGTACTGGTTTGATAAATATTATCGAAAAAAGTATGATAAGTATTACCAAAATAGTATGGTAACTTATGTGTTACGGACATGGTAACTTTTGGGTAAAAAAAAAGTTCTCAGAATATGTCAACATGAGATCTAGTTTCGAAGATCTCGTCGAGTTACTCACCGGTGAAAACGAATTCTAAATCGGATAAACGGTTTGGTCTATGAAACATTTTAAATTTCCAAATTTTACAAATTAATGTGGGCGCATGTGGTTGTCATGAGCATGCATTTCATGACGCTGGACTGCATAGTTCGC
Organism: Poa annua; assembly: GCA_026929855.1. NCBI lineage: Eukaryota > Viridiplantae > Streptophyta > Magnoliopsida > Poales > Poaceae > Poa > Poa annua. The sequence continues at coordinate 15,907,496 of CM049431.1, forward strand.
TCGCTCACTCGTAATGAGAATCACCAGTGCGTACAGATACGCCCCACAGCAGGCGCCTGCTAGATAGATATTTCGTTGTTTGTATTAGTACAGACACGGTAATGCGCGTCTTTTTCTTCTAGTCTTGTACTATTATGGAACGGAGGGAGTACTTTCATCCGTTTCTTTACTTTCTTAGGACTGATTATAAATTTCTGAAGAAAAAAAATGCAAAAGAGCTGGCGTGCGAGGTTATAGCTAGCGAGCCTGTGCAGTGTGCACCACCACTTCCGGTAGGTGAACCCAGGAAACAACACACGGTCTCATGGCCTGGTCTACATGAGTCGCTGTTTTCGGTAGCCTAAGCACTCAAACGAGGGGACGACCCTGGGCCCGATTGGTTTATCAGGCGGCTTGAGGCCCAAATTGCGCGACAGATAACCCGCCCATTAAGAGCGGTGACCGCTTTGGTAAACAGGCTCGAGCGGGCTGGAATAGAAAAAGGTCGGCCTTCGCGAAGGGAAACTGTCGTTACGACACGTGGCGCAAATTAAGTAAGCGGTCTCACGTATGTCCAGATCCAGATTTAAATCCAGATCTAGATCTAGATCTCAATCTATTATTAGACTTGTACAAAACACAAATTAAGATAGTACAGCAACACAGAACGGGAGGTACATCAACGCAGATCGGCTTGTACAGCAACGCAGACTGGGTTGTACAGCAACACATATCAGTTTTTACGTACAGCAACCCCGACCGGGTTGTACAGCAACACAGACCGCGTTGTACAGTAACGGACACCGCGTTATACAGCAACGTAGACCGGGTTATACAGCAACACAGACCGGGTTGTACAGCAACACATACCGGTTTGTACAGCAACACAGACCGGGGTGTACAGCAATACAGACCGGGTTGTACGTAGAAATACATTCGGGTTGTACAAACAACTACACGTAGCAAGTTGTACGTACAACTACAAAATTCAGTTTGTACGTACGGCTACACTTAGGGTGTACAAAACATACACAATCCAAAGTACAAAAAAAAAGTTTGTCAAAACCTATCAATATGGGATCTAGTTTTGAAGATCTCGACGCGAGGAGTTCAAAAGTGAAAACGGTTCATAAATTGGATAAACGATTCTCAAGATATTTCGTTTTTAAAAAACGAATCTCAAAATAAATGCATATACAAACCTCTGCCCACCACGAGGAGCTGCCACGTGTCACTGCGTGAAGAAAAGATGAGAGTAAAAATGAACGAAATTGCGCCACTTGTCAGCACCGGAGCGCACACGCATGGACCTTTGCGAAGGGAACCTTTTTATAAGATTTCCCGGCTCGAGCCCGCCGAAGAACCCAGACACGCCAGCCCTTTAGCCCTCCCGAGCTGGAGCAGCGGGCGTGAGCTACCACGCCTGGGTGTTTGGGTGGACGGGTGGTACGTATATATCGTGGTGTAAACGGTGGTCAACTAGCGGTATGGTATTATTCAAAACTGTCATCATTATCCGAGTGTTATTAAGGTTTGAGGGCGTCTTAGCCAAAATGTCTGGCCGACGTTGCGCCTGCTCCAAAGGCCCTTCTCAGCTTCTGCCCCATCGATCTCTACACGTACTGAACAATTGAACAAGATGATTCCGTTTGAATAGATCCGTCCAATTCCAAACATATATACGAGCTAAGACTAGTCATAGTGGGGAGTATCATAGAGTGGTATCATGCATATGATACTAGTCTATGTTACTATCTCAATAGTGGGGAGTATCATAGGAATAATATCATATAATCAAGCATTTATTAGGTTATAGACTTATTTTGTCTCGAAATCCGCTATATTACGGTATCTACCTATGATACCACAATCACCTCTCTCGTCATTAAATACTTGCCACATCACTATTTTTATCTATGTGGCACTTATGTTAATACCTATGTTACTCCCACTATGACTAGTCTAAGGTACATTACTGCTATCTATTTTCCAGGTTCTGTCACTTCATGCCCCTGATGAGGTACTCGTCTTGAAAGATTACATGCTTATATCATCGGTCTTTTGTTATTAGTTGATTGTTATCTCCACCTTAGGTGATTAGTTGGTACTGGTTTCGATAATTGCTGAATCTTGTTTATTTAGTACAAACCCCTCTGAATCAATTTGATACAAAGATGGCATCTCCAGTTGTCTCGTCCTAGGGCCTAAAACGTCGTTGGGGCCGCTGCGGGGCCAAACAGCGCTAATATGAAACCTGGGGGGCGCGGTTTCCAGTCGTCACCCAACCCGATTTTATATTTGACGTAAAAGTGGCGATTTCATTAATATTCGGCGCAAACTCGATCGATTATAAAGTATGAAATTAAACTAAAACCATATAATAACTAAAAACTTAAAAGGCGATCTAAACGCCAAGTTGAACAGGTCGAGACTGGCCGCGATCGTCTGGCTGTAGTCGTTGGCGCCGCCATCGTCGTCCGAGTCGTCGTCGCGCTGCTTGCTCGGGCCTACGCCGGTATCGTCGACCCACCGCATGCTCTGTTGCAGGGTGCGCTAGAGCGGCTCGTCCTCCTCCTCACTTTCGGGGTCGAGTATGTAGTACTCGACCGGTTTCGCCACTGGGGGAGGTGGGACGCTGCGGTGACCGGCGGCGTGATGTTCGCGCTCTGCGCTTACGCTCCGCCTCGGCGAGGAGCTGGCGTTGGAGCTCCATCTTCTGCGCCGTGACCTTGCCGAGGATCCATTCCATGGTGAATCCATCCTCTGCCGGCTGGATCGGCCTCCTTCAGGCCAATCCACTCCTCCTCCTGCTCCTCTTCGGCTCGTGCTTGGGCTCGCGCTTCGGCTTGATGGCGCGCTGGAAGAGCGTGGTCGGAGACGTTGCGCATCGCTGGCGCGGCTCGTCGATGCGGAGGGCGCCCCTGCGCATGGGGGCAGGGTGCCCGGAGTTGAGGACCGGAGGGGTGATGTAGTGGGGCGCCGTGCGCGTGCCTGGTGGAGGCGTCGAGCACGCGCCTGAGGACGAGGAGGTCGCCGACGAGGAGCTGCCCATTCGCCTCGGCGTCCACGCCGTATGGCGCGACGGCATCGTCAGCCGGGGCTTGTTGCCGATGGCGATGTTGTCGAGCACCCACTGGAGGGTGCGGTGCTCGCCGGCCCACCACCACTTGCGGCCGAGGCTGTTGCAGCGGCCCTCCACCGGATCGTTGTTGCCGCGGTCGGTGACGTCGTCGTCGTGGCGGCGCTGGAAGTAGGCAGCCCAGAAGGCATCGTTGCCTTCCACCCTCCAGCGCCGTTGCGCGGCCTGATCCTGCGTCAGCCCTTCACGGACCTCGGCGATGGCGTAGTGGAACCGCTCGCCGGCTGTCGGGGATGTAATCCCCAGGACCCCTAAAAGCATGACATTCGGTATGAAGATTTCTTGCACTACTAGAAATCGCCTAATCTCCGACGGTGAATTTTGATAACCGACGGCCCGTCAGATATTAACCTAATAACCGACGGTTTAGTAAATGGCCGAGGATTTAGGTTGTCCTCTCGGCTCTTACCTCACATAACCGACGGTAGTTTTATAAACCCGACGGGAAGAAAGTACCACTCGGGTATCACCATATAATAACCTACGGTTCATGGTAATATCCGACAGTACAATTGTCACCGTCGGATGTACTGTCGGATATTACCATATGTTCAATAACCGAGGACTAACAATATCCAGGGAAGTTTTGAAATGCGCTAACATTTCGATCGGGCACACGCAGTGCGTGTCATTTTGAGCAAAGGTGCGTCATTTGCTTTTCGGTCAAGCGGGAAGGCCTAAACTAATTAGCGCGCCAGACAAAATTATCGCTAAAAGCGTGGTAGAAAAACCGTCAGGCCACCCACAAAGCCACCACCTCCACATCGTGCGGTATCCCATTTCCTCCTAAACCTAAATCTCGTTCTCGCAGCAGCAATCGCCGCCGCCATCTGCCTCCTTCCCAACGAACCCCTCCCCTCCGAGCCGCGGCCGTCCTGGACCAGAAGGAGGAGGGGATATCTGCCGCCGCCATAGGATCGGGGTGGGGCGCTCGGGGAGATGGTCCTCTCCGCGACTCGCTTCCCTGGTCACCACCGCCTTATCTCCCCGGTCCGAGCCCTCCTCTCGGCGGCAAGATCGAGCAGGAGCGTTCGAGCAGGACCAACAGGTAACCTTGAAGGCTCGCCTAATCTCCTCACTCCATCCCTCTTAAATTTGAGTTCTGCTTGCTGCTTCTCTTATTGCTTAGTGCCAATAAGTTGTTTTCTACACATCCTTGCTGTAGACTAGCAGCAATCATGATAGTTATGAAGTAAATTTCTTACGCACATCTCGGATCTGCTATTTATTTAATCTTGTGTTAATTGTAAACCACGTCAGGCTCTGAAGTTGGATCTGCAACAGGTTGAGAAGTTGAGATGCCTCTCTAATCAACATGAACCCGAACCAGTAAGTTATTTATGGGTTCCTATCTTTGAAGCTCTCCAAGTATGATTCTAAATGTTCTGAATAGTGCACCATGATTCTGAATTCTTAGGTTGTTACCTGGATTCATAAGAAAAACTTTATTGAATATACTATGCCTCCGGTGGATATTCTCATGCACTAGGATACAGTTCTGACTGATAGTTCTTTTATTTCAGGTAATAAAATAAAATGATAGCGCTGTTCAATTGTGGATCTCCACTGATTTCAGTTAATTGTTTGAAATTTCCTTTACAAAATACACACCCTATCAGTAATTTCCATGCCTAACATTGTCCCACATTAGTCAATTATCTCCGGTGATTTCTGCTGACTGCATGCCCATGTCAAAAACCTCCTCCACCAATGGTCAGGTACGAACTTGTTGTTCACCACCTATCTCTTCCTCCACTGATCTGATTGTGTTCCTTTGATTCAGACTAGTTATTGACTTTAAGTTCTCCAGAACAAGATCAGTTAGCTGAACCTTTGACCATTATAGTAATGCTCTATTTCCTTGCTAAGGACCTAACTGTCTATGTCACATGTTCCATGCATCTCCATTAATCTTTTTGTCTTCATTGTCTAATGAAATTAGCTTCTATGTCACTGTTCTAATATTTTTTATTTTCGATGTCCAGCAATTGGGCAACTCTTGGAGATGAATATGGTGAGCACAGATGTCTTGTACCTAGCCAGTCGAACAACACAAAACTACTGACAATGCGTAACAATGTTGTAATTGGTGCCTTCCAAGTAGTCCTAGTTGGAGTAACAAAATGAGCTGCTAGACTTCTGAAGTGCCAAGTCTGCTTTTCAATTCATTTTAGGTAAACAACACATGAAGTTTATATGCAGACATACAACATAGCATTAGTTCATGAGTTCCAGTTTGTCTTTTTCCTCAGTTTGAATTAGTTTGTCAAAATCTAAGCCAAGTAGTAGCAATACTGTTATCTGTCTTGATTACAACAATATATTTTGTGTGACTTGTCCTACTTATCTTGCCATCTTGTTTACATTGTTTTCGTTTGTTGTCCCTTATGTTAATGTTTTCATCTTTCTTACAACCAGTTTGGTAATTATTTTTAGGGAATGTCAAGCAATCGTGGACGAAGTTGCAATGATGAGAAGTTGAGAACAGTATCACTGGCTGGTACGAGTGGTGTAGAGTAGAATATACTACAAGCCGCTCAACCAAATGAATTTATCAAGGCGTGTGTTTGATGTTGTAACTGTTGTTGTTTTATTAGAATTAAGGTTTAATGTGATTTATATTCAACTCTTGTTCTGCCTGATACTTTCTGTGATTGTGCTAGAACACATGCAGTTTGGAATAAATCTTGTGATATCGTGATTTGTGCTGTGTGCAACGATTATGAAACGCCAGTATTAAATTAGAAAATATACTGCACCAAACCTGTCGTTCCAGGGGAGCAATAATAACTGACGTGAGACCAAATCCTTGTAGATTGTTTGGCCGTCGACCATTATGAATGCTGACGGGAGAAAACAGCCGTCGGTAAACATATAACCGATGGTATACAGTCAGCCATATGCCGTGCAGAACATAGGAAGGCAGCCATTTCACCAAGTCATAGCTGACCGCTGGCCGTCAGATTTGTACCGTTGGTAAAGACAATAGCTGAGAGTCCCGTCGGCCATTAGAGTAATGGCCGACCGAGCTTCACCGACAGGAGATAGCCGACGGTTCCCCGTCGAATATAGTACTAACCGACGGGAAACTAAATTAACCGATGGGAGTTTAGCCGTCGGCTATATTGGGATATCAAGTAGTGTTGGTGGTTTTGATTTTTAAGTCTATGTGCGATTCTATGAATCCCCCATAGACTCGGGGACTAGTGTCGGGGATGTGATCCCCGGTACCCTAAGATCGTGGAGTCATTGGGATAGTGTCAGCGGTAAGAGGAAAGGTAAATGGACAAAAGATAAAGAAAAGAAGTGAGAGGATGCTTTGGGATTATTGGTACGAAATTAATGTGTCAGTGTTACAGCTACAAGTATGTTTGAATGAGAAAGAGATAAGGAAAAGAGAAGAGAAGGTGGCCTAGGCCGGATGTGACAGAGTATGGGCCGAAACCCTCTATTTGCTGGCCCGAGACAGAAGCGCGATCGGCTGATAGCGAGTACTTGGTCAACCTCGGCATCGTCACTATCTCGCCCACGACCTTAGCCGCATTGTCCTCAACCTCCCAGCACGCCTCGACTTCAGTACCTGCCGGTAGCCTCCGACCACGGCCCCCACCTTGCCCACCCTCCGGCGCGCCGCCGTGCCCGCGCCCTGATACGTCTCCAACGTATACATAATTTCTTATGTTACATGCTATGTTATATCATGTTATTACATGTTTTATATGCATTTTATATAGTTTTATGTATTTTCTGGGATTAACCTATTAACAAGATGCCACAGTGTCACTTCACTGTTTTCTGCTGTTTTTGGTTTCCGGAAAGCTCCTAAGGAAATATCCGCCAAATTGGAAACGAGCCAACCAATATTGATTTTTGAAATATTTGCGACCAGATGAACCGAAGACGAGACGAAGGCGGACCCCGAGGGGCCCACACCGCCTCGTGGCGTGGGCCCCATGCTGGCCGCGCCGGGAGGTGGTGTGGCGTCCTGGGGCGCCCACCGACCTCGGTCTTTTGTCCATATAAGCCCCCTTGACCTAAAAATTCTAGACGGTTAATCACTTTTTCCTCCACGGGTCCCGAGCCGCCGCCGTCACCGACTACTTCAGGAGAGATCAGAACTGCTCCCCGGCCCCTACCGGGAAGGGGAATCGTCCTCGGAGGCTTCTATGTCGCCATGACCGCCTCTGGACTAATGCATGAGTAGTCTACCTTAAACTACGGGTCCATAGAAGTAGCTAGATGGTTGTCTTCTCCTCTTGTGCTATCATGTTTGGATCTTGTGAGCTTCCTATCATGATCAAGATCATCTTTATGTAATTCTCCATGTTGTGTTTGATGGGATCCGATGAATATTGAGTACTAAATTTATTGCTTCATAATATATCATGTGTGTGCTATTTAATGATCTTGCATGCTCTCCGTCACTTGTGTATGCTCTGGCCATGTAGATGCTTGTAACTCCAAGAGGGGGTATTTATGCTCGATAGTAGTTTCATGTCTCTATTTAATCTGTGGCAGTGACATAAAGCTCTAAGGTTGTAGATGTGATGTTGTTACTAGGGATAAAACAGTAGTACTTTGTCTAAGGATGATGTTACTTACTTACTTTATACACAGTGCTTATGGTGATAATCTGTTACATGCAACTTAATACTGAAAGGGGTGGGGACGCTAACCGGAAGGTGGATTATTAGTCATAGATGCGGTTGGAACGGTCTATGTATATTGTTGTAATGCCCGAATGAATCTCACGCTAGACACCATATCATTAGTATATGCATTGGGTTGCTTATCATCATTCTGTCAATTGTCTAACTGTAATTTATCTACCACGCATGGATGAATGTTATTATTTATGGAGAGACACCACTTGTGAACTGTGCACCCTGGTCCTTCTCATTAATCTGATAAAACCACAACTGGAAACCTGTTACTTTCTGCAAACAAACATCTTTTTCCACACATACATTTAATTTTTTGTTACAGTAAGCCGGTGGAATTGACACCCTCCCCGTTAAGTTGGGGCAAAATACTTTGATTGTGTTGTGTGCAGATTCCACGTCTCCGACGCCACACCAAGAATTTTTGGCGTCGTTGACAACTCAAGGGGAACGTTCATCTCCTACTGGTTCGATAACCTTGGTTTCATAACTGAGTTAAATCTTGCTGCTCTGCTACTTCACACCCTCCTCTTAAGGATTCACCAACCACACGCTTAGCGAACATCAAGAATTTCTGGCGCCGTTGCCGGGGAGAGAACATTCTTCACGAGGGGAGTTTTCGCACTTCCAATATTTTTATTTTGTTATTGTCTTGCTTAGTTTATTTTTATTATAGTCTTGTTTGCTTAATATAAAAAATACAAAAAAATTAGTTACTTGCATTACTTTTCTTATTTCGGTTGCTACTTTTATTTTCAGTTTTGTTGCTTTTGTTAATTCGGTTTGTCATTATTTTCCTATTTTTTTTATTTCGGTTTGTTAAATTAAATTGCTAAAATGAGTTCTGCTGAAAACACTAAGTTGTGTGACTTTACAAGCACCAACAATAATGATTTTATATGCACACCTATTGCTCCACCTGCATCTAAAGCTGAGTTCTTTGAAATTAAACCTGCTCTATTGAATCTTGTTATGAGAGAGCAATTCTCTGGTGTTAGTTCTGATGATGCTGCTGCCCATTTAAATAACTTTGTCGAATTATGTGAAATGCAAAAATATAAAGATATGGATGGTGATATTATAAAACTGAAATATTTCCTTTCTCTTTGAGAGGAAGAGCTAAGAAATGGTTGCTTTCACTGCCTAGGAATAGTATTGATTCATGGATTAAATGCAAAGATGCTTTCATTGGAAAATACTATCCTCTTGCTAAGATTATTTCTCTAAGAAGTAGCATCATGAATTTTAAACAACTTGATAATGAACATGTTGCTCAAGATTGGGAAAGAATGAAATCTTTTATAAAGAATTGCCCAGCCCATGGACTGACTGCTTGGATGATCATCCAAACCTTTTACGCAGGACTTAATTTTTCTTCAAGAAACTTATTGGATTCAGCTGCGGGAGGTACCTTTATGTCCATCACTTTGGGGGGTGCAACAAAACTCTTGGATGATATGATGGTTAATTATTCTGAATGGCATACGGAGTACACATCAAGGTAAGAGAGTAAATTATGTTGAAGAAATCTCCTCCTTGAGTGAAAAGATTGATATGATTATGTCTATGCTTGCTAGTGGTAAATCCCATATTGATCCCAATAATGTTATTTTAGCTTCTTTGGTTGCACAAGAAGAGCATGTTGATGTAAACTTTATTAAAAGCAACAATTTTAACAAAAGTGGCTATAGGAACAACTATGGTAAAAACAACTATAAGCCCTATCCTCCTAATAATGGCAACTCTTATGGTAACTTTTATGGTAATTCTTATAACAACAATAGGACTACCACCTATGAACTTAAAACCATGCTAAAAGATTTTATTACTACGCAAACTTTGTTTATTAAAACTGTTGAGGAAAAGGTTGGGAAAATTGATATTCTTGCATCTAAAGTTGATAGTCTTGTCCTTGATGTTGATCTCTTAAAATCTAGAATCATGCCTACTAAAACTAAAGAGAATAATCCCCTTGCTAAATCAATGCCATCCAAGTACATTGATGAAAATGTTAGATTAATGGCTCAATTACGTGCTAGATGGGAAAGAGAGAGCGAGAATTAGATAAAGAGGCCAATATTGTTAAAGTTTTTACTATTACTACCTCTGAAAATAATGGTGTTTCACATGTTAGTAAGCCTCCTACTATCCATGGTAACATAGTTGGTGTTGGAAATGTCTCCTCTACTTCACCCAAAAATTTAAAATTGCCCAAAACTGCTGAAACTAGAGTTGATAAAAGTGCTGATATTTTTAAGAACGTGAGAGAAAGTGGTTCGGTTTGCTTTGAAGATAATAATTTTGATTTTGATAATTGTAATATCTCTGAAGTTATTAATGAAGGAGATATGCCCTAGAGGCAAATAAATAAGTAGTATTTATTGCATTATGTCATAAGTTTGTAATAGGTTTGTGTATTATGCTATAACTGTATTAATCGGAATTATTAATACACGTGTGATACATAGACAACCAGGTCCCTAGCAAGCCTCTTTATGAGCTAGTCCATTGGGCAACAGTTGATCGAGATTCCCGATCAAGGACAATGACGTCAGTTGACAATGGGGTCATCTTGTTAGTAGAATAAGGTGATGGACATACGCAAAGTATTGCAATAAGGTCGTATTACGATGTTTGTCATTTGCAATAGATAAGAGTATGATAGCTTATTCCTTAGACCGTGAGACCGTACTTATTGTTGCTTCGTAGGAGTGCTTTGAGAGCATCAAACGTTGTTTCTTATATAGCATGACAATAAGGGTGTCCATCTTGGGTATTCCGAAAGAGCATCGAGACGTAAGGATCAAGAGCGGGATTTGTTCATTCTTGTAATGGAAAGATACTCTGGGCCCACTCGGTGATATTGCATCTATATAGCTGCGCAGCTTATGACTAGGTCATGGAGATGTAATATCACAGACGAGTTAATAACCTTCGTCGGTAACGAGATACAGCAAAGGCATCGGTGTGTCTATGATCATATCTCGGACAAGGTAGTATCGCAGAGACAAAGGGAATGAATATCATATTTATGGTTCAACGACGATATTCGTGGAATGCATAGGGGTCGTCATATATTTCCAGGTATCCCTGACGATCATTGGTGAGCGGAGTGTCTCGACCATGTCTGGAGTGTTCCCGAACCGTAGCGTAACAAACTTAAGGTCTTAGCGATGCTAGGAGATAGGTTCTGGAATCTTATAGGTTTTTATTGGAGAGAGAGAAATGATCCGGAAAGAGTTCCGGTGGTCCGGAAGGAGTTCCGGGGAGGTATGGAATGGTTCCGGGAATGTCCGAAAGTTGTTCGGGTGGTTCCGAAATAGTTTCGGAGTCATGGGATATTGAATTATATATAAATATATTAATTATGAATTAATGGGATTTTTATATTAATTTAATATTAATTAAATAAAGGAAAAAAGGGGGGGCTCCCACCTAAATGGGCCCTAAGAGGGCCCAAGAGGGGGAAACCGCACCCCACAAGGAAGGGGAAGGCTTGGGCCTTCTAGTCCAACTCGGACTAGGAGTGGGAGGGCCCATGGGGGTTCGGCCGAACCCCCACTCCCCTCTCCTCCTTTAGTCCCACATGGGGGAGCCAAGGGGGTTGGCACACCCCCTTCCCCCTTTATATAGCAAGGCATATTAATTGATTTAATTCATAGGAAAATCCAATTAATTCCCGATTTCTCTCTCGATCTCGTGGTTCCCAAGTCGGAGCCGCGCCGAGTTGAGGAAGGGGGTCTCTCTCCACCTAAGCCATACCGCAGAGCGCCGTTGCTCTGCGGGATTCCAGATAAGATCTACTCCTGTGATTTCAGCTGGATCTGAATGACCGGGAGTTGTCGCTAAGCTCCGTATGTTTGCGAGTGCTCGGAGGCATCTCTTTTGAGGAGCTTGGGCGACGTCGTCTCGCCCCTGCAGCCGCCACGCCTCCCCCCCTCTGCTGCCGGCGCACCAGCCCTGGTGCTGGCGCTCTGCCTTCTTCCGCCCGACGCCCGTCGACGCAGATCATCATCGACACCCCGGCGTCATCGACTCCGACATTGTGGCAAGTTCTCCGCGACTTCGAGGTCGGCTACGTACGACTTCATCTCAACGCTTGTGCGGGAGCGTAATCCCCGCTATCGGTCTACATGGAGGTAATGTAACCCGTTCCGCCACCGTTATCGCATGTACTAGATAGATAGATCCTGGCTAGTTAGGGTTTCGTTCGCTAGAAAAATTATTGTTTTCTGCACCGTAACCCCTTCAGTGGTATCGGAGCCGATCTATGCGTAGTACTGCTGGTACGGTTAGAACTCATGTTGAATGAGGGCGTCTTTCTTATATTTGCTACCCTCTAGCGTGCACTTGCGATGCCTTCGCATTTTGAGTTGATGAAGCGGCCCGGACCGACTTTACGCGTACGCTTACGCGAGACTGGTTCCACTACTGACATACGGCTTGCACCGTATCTGTGGCTGGCGGGTGTCCGTTTCTCTCTCTCTAGTCGGCAAAGCATTTTCAATGGAGGCCCCGAAAGGGATGCTTAAACATGCAATTATACGATCGACGTTGTGGTACAAAGTTCGTAGGTAGGGAAGCGATTCTCTTACGAATAAGCCTATATGCCACGTAAAACTTGCAAAACTAGATAAAGCTAGAGGCGTCTAACTTTGTTTTGCAGAGGCGTTATTTTATGTGACATGGTTACGGTAAGTTTTGATATTACTCGTACTGTCGGAGGCAATGGAGGGCTCTGTAGACTCGGAATCATGCCGGGGCGCCGGGGGGGCCAGGCACATGGCGCCATGAAGGTCCAGGCGCATCGACCATGTCACATCGCACTTCATTGCATCATTATTGTGTGCTGTTGTGTGTGCATCCTATTGATTGCTTATATGCTAGATATACAACAGTAGCATCATAAATAGGATGATACCTAACAAATACCAAAATTGTGTTCTCCCTCGTTGCGCACCACCAAGAAAGTTCTACGTTATGAGGCAGGCCGTGATGATCGGGTGTCACACATCTCGTCGTTCGCGTACAGTGGGTGTAAGCCATGTTGCACGCGCAGGGTCTTCGAGGTTTGACTGGCGAGCCTAGCATACTCAGAGGTATGGCCTCGGAACACGGGAAGATCGAAAGATCGAGCACGAGTCATAGAGTTGTTATGATCGACATTTTATGTCCACCTTTGAAGCTGTGCTGCCGGCCGTGATGATCGGGGGTAGTATGGTGGATGAGGGTCGTGTCATCGCCATTATTATTTTAGGGATAATAATCTTGGTGAGGTGTGTTTTTGATAATGAGATTATAGAACTAAAACTCACCTACATATTATAAACTTAACCTTACCTCTTTTGCGATCACATCTGTAGACTACGCAACTATACTTCGGTTACTTCCTCAAGAGCCCGGATGCTACATTAGAAGCCGACGGGTCCAACTTCATCAGATGGTACAGGGGTTTTATAAACATTATCGAACGCAACAACATTCTATATGTTCTCGATGAACCGTTAGGAAGAGGACCAGAAGATTCTGCAAGTGAGGAGGAGGAAGATGATTTCCGTAGGCGTCGAGACATATTCATTGAAGTGGAGATCACCATGACCGTATGCCTGGCACCCGAGTTGAAAGAGATGTTTCGACGCAAGGAGCCAAGCGTCATGATGGATGCAATAAAGACTCACTTCAGAGATGAATTAAAGCGTGAGCAGTTCAGGTAGCTTAGAATGTTCCAGACCATTCACATGGAGGAGCATACCTGTCTGAAGACACATTTGAAGAGATTGTATGACATCTACTTCCAGCTGACGATGGTCTTCGATTACTGGATGGCAGATTCCTGTGCCATTCGGACTGTCCTGATATCTCTACCTCCTAGCTATGAGAAGCATGTGCGCAAGTACATTTTGAAAGCCGACGATATGAACTTCTACAAGTTCGTACATGAGTTCCAGTCTCTGAAGGTTGATTCCATCGAAGGAGAGATCTTCGATGCTACAGGTATATATTTGATATATGCATACTTATGAATTCGCCCATGGTATATGATGAAATGTTTGATAATTGCTCTGTTTGTGAAACAGGTCCTGATTATCACATATATGCGGCGCGGTTTGATGTGACCTGGCGCTGAAGCTGGTAGTCAAGGAGTTGATGGCCTTTTGGTGTTCACGTCCTCAAGTTATCATAGTTATCATTAATAGTTTTTGATACGATCTTTTGTAATAGTGAGCGAGTGTGTGTGTCTTGATTGTTGCAAGACAAAGTTATTCATGTAATAAGACAAGTTCAATTGTTTTATGTTATGGAACAAGTCAGTTGTTTTATCTTATGAATAAAGTTTCCACATCTCAGTTACATTGATTGTATGATAAGTATTCATAATTGTAGATATGATAAAGTAGCTTGTCCCATGAACAAAGGTTCTACTGCTAGAACAAACACCGTCGAGTTTAGTCATTAAAGCAATGAAAGAAGTAATGGATGTTTTGGTCCATTTAAGTATTTCAAGTGCTGAGTTGATTAAGCCTGAAATCAAGTATTGAAGTTGCAATACTAGCGGAAATTAATTGAGTGTCATTTTTAATGATTAATTAATGGTGTTTATTGCTTGATTCGAATTCTTCCATGACTTTGGCAAATAGGAGTATTTGCCCGATAAATTGTGGAGTCTGAGATTAATTTGATAATAGATCAAATGGGGTTTTTCAGAAGAAAGAGTAGTGAACATTGTATTCACAAAATTCGATCAAAGGACAATATTTTTGAATTATGTTTTCAACACAAGAGACTTGTGGAAATTTGCTTCACAAAATTATAATGTCATATATAGTGATATGTGGGGAATTATAATCATGCTCTATTTTTTTAATAAAGTATGGTCTGTCAGAATCATCTTAGAATCTCCTAATACGTTCGAAACATTATAGTCGATGTCTACTTTAGAAAATAGATATTTTTCTCAACGAGAATTCGTAGGATCGACAATAGTGTCGACATGTATATGATTATGCGATAATTCGGAATATACATGAGTGGTTCTTTGTAGATTGCTCGCATTGGATGAGAGTGTATTCCAAAACCAAATAGAAACAAAGTTCAGTTTGTTGTCTATGTAATTCCGAGAAAAGATGACTTTTTGAATTATGGTTTATGGATTAAAATTAGAAGTTTGGAATAAAGTGTCAGACTTATGTTGGAAGATGTTCCAAAGAGTATATGTCTGCTAATGAAAGTTTAGTGATTAAGAGTGAGGGAGACTAGAAAATTGTTTTCTGCTTGCAATCCTCTTCATAAAGATCATACTATTTTCATAAAAGAAACTTCTAAATAAAGTGCTATTATATTTAATATTGCTGTCAGGTCACAACACTGTATTAAGTATTTCGGATCTTGTTGACAGATCAAGGTGCACTTTATGAATACAAAGAAAGTTGAGAAAGTATCGGAATACGAACAAAGGCTCTTCAGCCTGGAAATCCAAGTTACGTTTAAAAGGATTAAGAGAGTAATTGTTGCTGCAATTCTTATTAGAGGAATAAGATTAGTTAATCGTCATATAAAGTGTTATATGGAAATGTGACTATAAGAAAGACGCGAGAGCATGTCTTGTCAAGAAATGTGTCTTAGACAAGATCAAATTTGTTGACTACATTTATGTAGACATGCTTGAAGTCTGAGGGATTTGTATTAATGTAATACTATGGTTTGTATTAAATTCGAATTGATGATAGATCAATGATTTTGGTTTGACCTAAATGTCGAATTAAGTGGGAGTCGTAGTTAGTTTACTCAGGTGGAATATGTATGGAACATATTTTTGAGTGGGAGCTCAGGAACTCAAATATGTGGATAACACGTTTTTGAGTGGGAGCGTGTGTTGTCAAATATGTGGAGACATAATTTGAGTGGGAGTCGAATTCATTTTGTGTAGTTAACACATTGTGAAACTATACCAATAGAATAGGATGAAGTTGTGAAACTATTTTAAATAGTTAGTCGAGTTGTGTTGGATTATATCTGAGGAGTCAGAATAGAAGCAAAAGGATGGTCCTTTGGAATCCAATTGATCATTAAAAGTAATGATGCATTAAAGTAATGGTTGTATGACATGTGGGTCTATTATGTATATATATTAGACATCATACAGAAACCATATCATCTGCTCGATGAAATATAACCGATGTTCTTGGAATAAGAGCAGTTATGAAAGTAAATTTGGAATTTACTGGAAGTAGATGTGCGTTAGTTAAGGGATTGACATTTGAATGTCAAGTTTTCTACATTGATGTGAAAGTATGTAGATATCGCGAGTTTATAATTGTTACAAGGGGCTCTGCATGACTGAGTGTGTTTTTCAGGGCAGTTATCTGGTTAGTATAATCAGAGTAAGCGCTGGGAAGCAGAAGTCTCACTTAGTTACGGTATTTGCATATATGTTGTTAAACAACATGATGATATCAAACAAGTTGATGCCAGTGAATCGCAAAAGCATGTGCAATCATGGATTGTGCAGTAACACTTTTCCACGAGCAAGCATTATCAAATGATTCTTATTTGATAAGGGATTCTGATAAAAGTAAAATGCAGCTAGTTTATTTGTACTCTAGTGCAAGTGGGAGACTGAAGGGGATATGCCCTAGAGGCAAATAAATAAGTAGTATTTATTGCATTATCTCATAAGTTTGTAATAGGTTTGTGTACTATGCTATAACTGTATTAATCGGAATTATTAATACACGTGTGATACATAGACAACCAGGTCCCTAGCAAGGCTCTATATGAGCTAGTCCATTGGGCAACAGTTGATCGAGATTCCCGATCAAGGACAATGACGTCAGTTGGCAATGGGGTCATCTTGTTAGTAGAATAAGGTGATGGACATACGCAAAGTATTGCAATAAGATCGTATTACGATGTTTGTCATTTGCAATAGATAAGAGTATGATAGCTTATTCCTTACACCGTGAGACCGTACTTATTGTTGCTTCGTAGGAGTGCTTTGAGAGCATCAAACGTTGTGTCTTATATAGCATGACAATAACGGTGTCCATCTTGGGTATTCCGAAAGAGCATCGAGACGTAAGGATCAAGAGCGGGATTTGTTCATTCTTGTAATGGAAAGATACTCTGGGCCCACTCGGTGATATTGCATCTATATAGCTGCGCAGCTTATGACTAGGTCATGGAGATGTAATATCACAGACGAGTTAATAACCTTCGTCGGTAACGAGATACAACAAAGGCATCGGTGTGTCTACGATCATATCTCGGACAAGGTAGTATCGCAGAGACAAAGGGAATGAATATCATATTTATGGTTCAACGACGATATTCGTGGAATGCACAGGGGTCGTCATATATTTCCAGGTATCCCCGACGATCATTGGTGAGGGGAGTGTCTCGACCATGTCTGGAGTGTTCCCGAACCGTAGCGTAACAAACTTAAGGTCTTAGCGACGCTAGGAGATAGGTTCTGGAATTTTATAGGTTTTTATTGGAGAGAGAGAGAAATGATACGGAAAGAGTTCCGGTGGTCCGGAAGGAGTTCCGGGGAGGTATGGAATGGTTCCGGGAATGTCCGAAAGTTGTTCGGGTGGTTCCGAAATAGTTTCGGAGTCATGGGATATTGAATTATATATAAATATATTAATTATGAATTAATGGGATTTTTATATTAATTTAATATTAATTAAATAAAGGAAAAAGGGGGGGCTCCCACCTATATGGGCCCTAAGAGGGCCCAAGAGGGGGAAACCGCACCCCACAAGGAAGGGGAAGGCTTGGGCCTCCTAGTCCAACTCGGACTAGGAGTGGGAGGGCCCATGGGGGTTCGGCCGAACCCCCCCTCCCCTCTCCTCCTTTAGTCCCACATGGGGGAGCCAAGGGGGTTGGCACACCCCCTTCCCCCTTTATATAGCAAGGCATATTAATTGATTTAATTCATAGAAAAATCCAATTAATTCCCGATTTCTCTCTCGATCTCGTGGTTCCCAAGTCGGAGCCGCGCCGAGCTGAGGAAGGGGGTCTCTCTCCACCTAAGCCATACCGCAGAGCGCCGTTGCTCTGCGGGATTCCAGATAAGATCTACTCCTGCGATTTCAGCTGGATTTGAATGACCGGGAGTTGTCGCTAAGCTCCGTATGTTTGCGAGTGCTCGGAGGCATCTCTTTTGAGGAGCTTGGGCGACGTCGTCTCGCCCTCTGCAGCCGCCGCGCCTCCCCCCCTCTGCTGCCGGCGCACCAGCCCTGGTGCTGGCGCTCTGCCTTCTTCCGCCCGACGCCCGTCGACGCAGATCATCATCGACACCCCGGCGTCATCGACTCCGACATCGTGGCAAGTTCTCCGCGACCTCGAGGTCGGCTACGTACGACTTCATCGTCAACGCTTGTGCGGGAGCGTAATCCCCGCTATCGGTCTACATGGAGGTAATGTAACCTGTTCCGCCACCGTTATCGCATGTACTAGATAGATAGATCCTGACTAGTTAGGGTTCCGTTCGCTAGAAAAATTATTGTTTTCTGCACCGTAACCCCTTCAATTAAGTTCTTGCAAAAATTGGCCACAAGTCCTAATGCTAGCTCTCTTAATTTGGCTTTTACTGCTCATATTACAAATGCTCTCATAAAAGTTAGGGAAGATAAATTAAAACTTGAAACTTCTATCCCTAGGAAGTTAGAAGATGGTTGGGAGCCCATCATTAAGATGAAAGTAGATAAATTTTTGTTGCAATGCTTTGTGTGACCTTGGTGCAAGTATTTCTGTTATGCCTAAAAAGCTTTATGATATGTTTGACTTGCCACCATTGGAACATTGTTATTTGAATGTTTTTCTTGTTGATAATGCTTTGAAGAAACCCCTGGGGAGTATCAATGATATCCTTATTATGGTTAATAATAACCTGGTATCCATTGATTTTATTGTCTTGGACATTGAATGCAATCAATATTGTCCAATTGTGTTTGGAAGACCCTTTCTGAGAACTGTGGGTGCAATTATTGATATGAAAGAAGCTACCATAAAGTACCAATTCTCACTCAAGAAAGGTATGCAACACTTCCCTAGAAAAAGAATGAAGCTAACTTTTGATTCTATTGTTCGTTCAAATTATGGTGTTGATGCTTCATCTCTTAAAAATACTTGAGTTTCACTTTGTGCCTACCTCAAAGGCGTTAAATAAAAGCGCTTATGGAGACAACCCACTTTTATTTCTTGTTATTTTAATTTGTTTTGCTTGTGTCAAGAAACGTGCCTACCTCTGTAGCAATTCCTTTGTATCTCATGTTTATTGCAATGTTGTGTAAAGTTAAGACTCTGTTCGAAAGTTGATGTTAAAAATTCAATTCCTGTGCTGAAACAAATTTTAGCTGTACACCGTTAACATTATATAAAATCATTGGAACGTCCGAAAAATCTGATAATTTTTGTGCATAATCTTCAGATGTATACGCAACTTTCATCAGCTTTGAGTTTTCTGATCTGAGCAAGTTAAGTGCCTCGAAAAAATTCGTCTTTACGGACTGTTCTGTTTTTAAAAGATTCGGCTCTTTTACTATTTTGATTGGATCTTTTTATCCTTATAAGCATCAGTGGCTGTAGCTAATGTCCAGTAGCAATGGTAGTAATTTTGTTCCTGCAGAATATCATAATTTTTTGTGCACTAACCCTCTAATTAAGTTACTCTAAGTTTGTTGTGGAGAAAGTTTTCAAGGATCAAGAGAAGAGGATGATACAATGTGATCAAGAGAAGAGGATGATACAATGTGATCAAGAGGATAGTAAAGCCAAAGCTTGGGGATGCCCTGGTGGTTCACCCCAATATAATTCAAGAATACTCAAGCGTCAAAGCTTGGGGATGCCCAAGGCACCCCCCTTCTTCATCGACAAACTATCAGGTCCTTTCTAGTGAAACTATATTTTAATTCTGTCACATCTTATGTGCTTATCTTGAAGCGTCTGTTTTTTTTGTTTTTTTCATTCTCTGAATAAATATGGATCCTAGCATTCCTTTGTTTGGGAGAGAGACACGCTTCACTTTTTTCAATGAATACTCGTATTCTTCACTTATATTCGTTAATTATTCGTATTTTGTTATCGTTTGCTCTCTAGCTCTTGTTTTTCGTGCATCTCTTCTAGAGCTGTTAGCTTTTGTTATATCATACTCTCATATCTCATTGTTTAATTACTTGTAGAGTTTATCTTTTAAATAAGTTGATTGGTGTTTGGTTCAGAACAGAAAATGATAAATGTGGTAGATGGTATAATTAAATGACACATTAATCTTGTAGATCATTAAATTGTGTCACTTGAATCATTGATGTTGTTTTGAGATATTAATTTTCTTAATGGTGAAAATTGTGCCACACTTAAATTTCCAGTTTATTGCATAATGGTATATGACTTCTTTTTGCCTAAGGCAACTGTAATGGCTTTATGTTATGCGCTACGGTCGGGTCCCCAACAGTGAACTTGTTCATTTGCCACAGCACCCCTAGGAGTAATTTTCATTATGCCTTGCATGATCAAATTTTTATTTGGAATTTTTTTACTTGTGAGTTCTAAAACTGCGGTTTTCATGGCACTTCGAGCACCATATTGCTAGCCTCTTCGGTACTTTGCTTTGCCCTTTCTCACATTGAGAGTTGGTGCATTTTTCGCGGGTAAATCCAAAGTCGTGGGAGATCTTCATCTTGTTCTCCTACACATAAGCCAAACATCTGAAGGGGATCGTGTGCAGAAAACAAAAAATTTCCTAGCAACGATATCCTTAAACTAGCCAAGATCTACACTATGAGATATAGTAGTACGACGGAGATCGGAATACATACCCTCGTAGACCGAATAGCGGGGATTACGCTCCCGCACAAGCGTTGACGACGAAGACGACGTAGCCGACCTCTAGGTCGCGGAGAACTTGGCGCGACGAAGATGACCTCAAGGTCGGGTGGAGGAAGTAGGCCTCCGAGTACCGCTAGCACAGCACCTCGCAGGGCGTCACACACATATGGTGGAGACGACGGCCTCCGAAGCTCCAGTCCAGGACGAGCAGCAGATGACTTGGACCGGAACACCAGCAGCACGGCAGCGGGCTATGGTGGAAGAGATCCCCCTACTCTACTCGGCGCGGCTCCGACAAGGGAACCACGAGATCGAGGGAGAAATTGGGAATTAATTGGTGAATTAAAAGGCCAGGGGTGCCCCTTCTTATATAGGCTCCCGGGGGGAGCCAACCTCCCTAGCTAGGCAATGTGGGACTATCCCACAGCCATGGTGCGTCTAGGGATGGTGCGCCGGCCCTAGGTAGGCCCCATTTGGCCCACCTAGGCCGGCCAAGCCTCCCCCACAAAATTCCCTTGAGGGTTTCCCCCCCATGGGCCTTCTTTCGACCAGAAGGCCCATTTATGGAAATCAGCCTAAATAAATGCGAAAATAAATATATAAAATCATATTTGCATATTAATTACACTAGTTAATATCAAATATAATATATATAATTTTTCCTAGCTCCGAAAACTCTTTCGTCGCTGCCAGATCTCCATCGGACCCCTCCCGGGACATTCCCGGTGATCTCTTTTCTTTCCGGTTGTCTAGTCGAAACCCCTTAAGTGTGTTACCCTAGCGGTTCGATATAATAATAGGTATGATCAAGACTCCTCTATGCTCGACGACTAACTCGTAGGCCTGGACCCCATGAATTAATCCCTGTGATATAACGAATGACTTTCATCTATCAAACCTGGACGTCTAGTCTTAAACCCTTTGTCGTGGCGATACTTAGCGTGTCCGAGCATCATTCTCAGATATCTCCATACCTAGCATGATCTCGTTACCGACATCGCTATCTTCTACTCGTCTATGATATTATGTCAGCTGGTGACCTAGTCACATGTTTGCAAACTCATTTGACCTTATCTCACCGAGTGGGCCCTAGAGTATCTAGCCGGCTATGCGGACTGACAAATCCCGCTGTTGACCCCTCGTCTCAACTACCCCCTTCCGATACCCAAAAGTATCACCTATCATTGTCACACTATATAAGATATGACGTTTGGTGCGATCAAAGTATCTTTCAGGGATAACAATAAGAGTTGATCTCACGGTCTTATGGCGTAATGACTATGTCCTACAAATACTGGGTATG
This sequence comes from Poa annua, assembly GCA_026929855.1. Taxonomy (NCBI): domain Eukaryota; kingdom Viridiplantae; phylum Streptophyta; class Magnoliopsida; order Poales; family Poaceae; genus Poa; species Poa annua. Next base: position 15,929,409 of record CM049431.1, read on the forward strand.
TCCATCACATCGTTACACCTAACGATATGACTTCCATTGCCGACCGGCGCCATGCCCTATGATCGGAAAACCTCGATCATCAATCGCGCAACGAAACTAGTCTTAGTAGAGGCTACTAGGGACCTGGTTGTTTATCTACCACACCTGTATTAATGTTTTCGCTTAATACAGTTATAGCATGGTATAAAACATATAATGAACGATTGGGATATTGCCAATAAACTATGTTTATTAAGTGCCTCTAGGGCATATTCCCTTCAGTCTCCCACTTGCACTAGAGTAACACTTAATCTAGTTTACAACCTAGTAAAAGCTCAACACCCATAGCATCTTGGTGCCTGCTCGCCTCGTGGAAGAGGAATACAGTCAATAGAACTCACACATTGAGATCTATATGTGTTTTGCAACACTTCTATGTCACCTAGTTTGACATCAACCCGTATCTTACGATGACGACGAAATATATCCCAGTGGATGGAGTGAGACTCGAGCATTCGCGTGGCATGCGCCTTAAAAGTCTAAGAGATCTATTAGAGCCCTACGTATTTTTTTTTAAAACTGCAAAGCTGGTGGCGAATGCCCGATGGAAACAGGTATCATGAGATTTTTGGATTATTTGATTACAAGTAGTGTTTGTCGGGGACCACCTACGCTCGGAAAACTGCTCAGTCCAATCACACTTGCTACTTCTAAAGTTGCGATATATTTCTATACCTATGTAGATTGTGCGACAGTGCATTCATATGCGACTTCGCAAACTAACCATGTCTATCTTCAAAATAAAGGACATCTCCTATATATGATTTCTAGTCGTATCGGTCAGTGTAATAACTTGCATCATCGTAACCGATTTACTGCAAGTTGCCATTCCACTCTTACCCTTTACTAGAAAACCTATCTTCAGTTCTCATAGACACTGAAGAATAAACTTAACGTTTGTTCATTGATCCACACAAGGATCACTGTAGAACCTGTTCTTCAACCAAGAACTCGGGTCACACCAAGTCGAGATTTCAGCCTGATAGACTCTATGTGTGATACATAGAGAATGTCGAACATCATTTTCTATCACTGAAAAAGCCAAGATTAACTTAATCTTTTACCTAGTCATACAAGTAAGAACCTCTTTCTTCGCTTGTCCTTTTCTGAAACACTTCAGAATCCTGACTTAGGAAATACTCCGACTTAATGTTATTAAGCCCCCTCTGGTCTATACAATTATAAATCGGATGCCTAATACTCCTAACTTCATTTCACAGAAAATTTAATCACTTAAATAATCCTTTACACTCTACTAGAGGATCTGTGTCATTCAATATGTCGTTACATACAGAATCACAAATGACACCTAGCTCCCACTCAAATATGCCTTCCGCATATAAGATCAAGGAAAAGCTACTTAGCTCCCACTCAAATATGCCTTCCGCATATAAGATCAAGGAAAGCTACTTTGCTCCCACTCACTTCTCTGCAAATGTAGGTTTCTTCAACTATTTTGGACAACTCCAAAATCCTTTGATCACATTATCAAAGTGAAGATTCCACCTCCGATATGCTTGCTTCTGCCCATGAATGGACAACCAAAGTTTGCACACATGTTTAGAATCCTCAGGATTACAAACCATTCTTAATTACACTATTAAGAACCATGGTTTTCTCATCCATCTATCAATTTCTCATTCGAAATTATAGTAATTGCTAAAGGACCCAGAATAGATTTAGGCTTCGCCACTTGAGACAAAGTCTCACGTGGTCTGTCGGAACTGTTTCACGACAAATTGAATCTGCTCAATATCTACTCTCTCATAAAACTCCATATACTATCAACATCCTAGATGCCATCAAGAAGATCTCCCAAGTCATTACCTGGTAATCGTATATGGATTTTATTTCGGATCATAAATGACTCATAGCCATTTCTCGGACTTAGGTTCACCATCTCTTCTTTGTAGTTTGTAGGTCTGTCATATTCCATTTATATGACCTTCATAGCAAGATTGTCGTAACACACAGTGTGGAACACAACCTCGTATGCCTATGCTCTTAGTATGAGCTCAGAACATCATGATTTTGAATCATCAGCTTTTTCAAGCTGTGGAGCCTGACACCGAAAACACTTTCGATTGCGCCACTCTGATGTCTGGAGAGGAAGTTCACCAACTTCGTCTCGCTCTACTTTCTTTCTCACTTATACCCTCGGACAAGAAACTATTTCTTTCGCAAGGTATATCCCGGCAAAGATTTTGCCTATGTCGTGAGACATGTACCCAACTAACTATTTAGGTAGGGTATACTACAAAGATTAATCCATTTTAGGTTCGATTACATCGAAACACTAAATTGCTGAAACGACAATCCAGGCTAAAAGCCATGCCATCACTCGTATGGTATTGTCTCCATGGATTCAAATGGTTTCCCTATTTGCTAACGTGAGTGTTTACATTTCTACCATATGACTCTAATGATCACAATAATTCGGTAAGAGATTTACTTACCACACACTATCCGATAGGGTGCAATTACGACGTCCTAACACACCATGACACTATGGTGTTCCATGCGACGTAATTTGTGGAACTCTTCTCACAAGTCTTTCAATGATGTGCCAACATTATAACTCAAATCTTTATTTCCTCGATTTGCATCGCGGGAATTTGATTTTCTTGTTAAGTTTATTTCCTACTTCATTCTGAACTTCGTTTGATCGAATCAAAATTTCAGACTAACATTCCCCGGAGTGGATATCCATATATCTACTCGGAATATTCATGAAGTCTATGAAATAAAGACTTCCATTACACGTTAAAAGTACTTCATTGATTCACATACACCCATATGCACGATTCTCAACAAGCTATACTCAAAACGTTCTGTGAAGTTCACGAAATAAAGGTCTCCACTACCCGTCAATTACTTCATTGAACCACATACATCTCTATGTATGACTATCAATAAATTATATGTCCTCTTTCCAAAAAGGGTGTCACAGTTATTTTGCAAGTGTCAAAAAATCTTAGGACTTGTAGGTCCATCCAGTGTGGAGCTAATGCATATAACATTGACATGACTAAACGGTAGTGCCACACATATGTGGTGTCTTTATTAAGTTTGTATCATTTGGCATTAATATTATGAATGTGGGAGTTTCTACTATCTAAATTCAAATCGGCATATGATCATTACTTCATAAATATAGGACACCAATTTGTCACTATCATGTATGAACAAGTGTCTCGCTAGAGGAGACACACTTGTAACGATCATACTAACAGGCGATCATAAAGAATTTACCCAAATGGTAGATCTAGAGGGAGAGTGTCTATGGCCATCACAACAACTTGATTGCCATTATCAACACGCAATGTCGCCTCATCCTTTCAAGCTACTCAAGCAGTAAACCTGGTTTTCACAAAACATGACTAGTTCAAAACTTAGTCACTACTGCGAGTACTTGCTTAGCTATAACATTCATAAATGTATATCATATATACACCATCATCATTGATGACTTCCGGTGATCTGTTTCATTTTCTTGATACTTCCACCGTAATCAAGAACCATGAAGGTGAACGATTCCCCTAGTATGACATAGTCTATGACAGAGGATTTGCACTTGGCAACGATGTCTATCATCTAGTGATTGAGCTGAGCGAGGCATCTCAATGTTCATTAATCATGAACATATGTCATTAAGTATGACCGCCACGTGCTCCCTCAATGTGTGTATTCTCTTCCATCTTGGTTGAGAAGACAATCAGTCAACGTACTGATAAACTTCATCAACCCAACGTTTGGGGTACCCCGAGTTTAGCGACCATATCATATGTTCACGATCTAAAAACTCGTACCCACCGTTGGTTCTTTATGGCAGAGATCATAGCATACACTGGACTATGATGATATCATCCGCACAAAATCCGATAATCAAAATTATCTTTTGTTAGCGGAATCTCCGGGTTTATCTCCTAGCGGGTATTGTAACACGAAGAGCTAATGATTTAAACAAGGAGTATCCTCAAGCTAAAATATAAAACTATGAAGTTTGGACCCAACCTTTTAAGTTTCTTATTCGCAGGAATGCGCCTAATTTGAAAAGATGCTATCACAATGGTTAATATCTACAAAGGTTTGCAAAACAGACTCTGTTCATTATATTCCGAGTTCTAGTATTTTAGAAAATAACTATTCGAACTCCCACTCAAACAAACATCCCTCCTGGTTGTTTTAAGCGATTACACGACCCCCATCCATTGCACCACCCCTCATCATCAGACCCGGCGGCACAACTTCAAGAGTAGACAAATGTCCGCCACACCAATTTTGTGACTCGTGCTCGACCTTTCGGTCTTCCTGTTCCGAGGCCATATTTCTGAATATGCTAGGCTCGCCACCAAAAAACCTCCACGCTGACGCTTGTGCAACATGGCTTACACCCACCGTATGCGAACGAAGATATGTCTGACACCCGATCATCACGGCCTGCCTCATAACGTAGAACTTTCTTGGTGGTGCGCGTTGGAGGGAGAACACTAGTGGTATTTTGAAGGGATCATCTTATATAGCTACCGCCGTGTAACTAATGTATACTATACACACAATCACACAATATAAGATGCACACAAAACATCAAATGTAATGCAATGTGATATAGTCCATTGCGCCATGGTCTTCTTGGCGCCCGCAGTTTATAAACAATTTAATAAACCTACCTTGACCATATCACATAGCCCCTGCAAAATAAAGTTAGACGCTTCTACTTTATCTTTTGCATATTTTACGTGGCTCGGGGATTTCGTAAATAGAACCGCTTCATACCTACGAACCTTATGACCACAACAACGATCCAATAATTGCATGTTTAAGCATCCCTTTCGGTCCCTCCATTGAAAATGCAAAGCCAACTAAAGAGAGAGAAACAGGCACCCGCCAGCCACAGATACGGTACAAGCCGTATGTCAGTAGTGGAACCAGTCTCGCGTAAGCGTACGCGTAAAGTCAGACCGGGCCGCTTCATCAACTCGATGCCGCTGGAATCACAAGTGCACGATAGAGGGTAGCAAATAACAGGAACGGTGCCCCCGTGCAGAACACGGGTTCTAACAACGTACAGCTATATCTACGATAGATCGGCTCTGATACCACTGAAGGGGATCGTGTGCATAAAACAAAAAATTTCCTAGCAACGATATCATTAAACTAGCCAAGATCTACACTATGAAGATATAGTAGTACGGCGGAGATCGGAATACATACCCTCGCAGACCGAATAGCGGGGATTACGCTCCCGCACAAGCGTTGACGACGAAGACGACGTAGCCGACCTCTAGGTCGCGGAGAACTTGGCGCGACGAAGACGACAAAGATGACCTCAAGGTCGGGTGGAGGAAGTAGGCCTCCGAGTACCGCTAGCGCAGCACCTCGCAGGGCGTCACACACATATGGTGGAGACGACGGCCTCCGAAGCTCCAGTCCAGGACGAGCAGCGGAAGACTTGGACCAAAACACCAGCAGCGCGGCAGCAGGCTATGGTGGAAGAGATCCCCCTACTCTACTCGGCGCGGCTCCGACAAGGGAACCACGAGATCGAGAGAGAAATTGGGAATTAATTGGTGAATTAAAATGCCAGGGGTGCCCCTTCTTATATAGGCTCCCGGGGGGAGCCAACCTCCCGAGCCAGGCAATGTGGGACTATCCCACAGCCATGTTGCGGCTAGGGATGGTGCGCCGGCCCTAGGTGGGCCCCATTTGGCCCACCTAGGCCAGCCAAGCCTCCCCCACAAAATTCCCTTGAGGGTTTTCCCCCCCATGGGCCTTCTTTCGACGAGAAGGCCCATTTAGGGAAATCAGCCTAAATAAATTCGAAAATAAATATATAAAATCATATTTGCATATTAATTACACTAATTAATATCAAACATAATATATATAATTTTTCCTAGCTCTGAAAACTCTTTCGTCGCTGCCCGATCTCCATCGGACCCCTCCCGGGACATTCCCGGTGATCTCTTTTCTTTCCGGTTGTCTTGTCGAAACCCCTTAAGTGTGTTACCCTAGCGGTTCGATATAATAACAGGTATGATCAAGACTCCTCTATGATCGACGACTAACTCGTAGGCCTGGACCCCATGAATTAATCCCTGTGATATAACGAATGACTTTCATCTATCAAACCTGGACGTCTAGTCTTAAACCCTTTGTCATGGCGATACTTCGCGTGTCCGAGCATCATTCTCAGATATCTCCATACCTAGCATGATCTCGTTACCGACATCGCTATCTTCTACTCGTCTATGATATTATGTCAGCTGGTGACCTAGTCACATGTTTGCAAACTCATTTGACATAATCTCACCGAGTGGGCCATAGAGTATCTATCCGGCTATGCGGACTGACAAATCCCGCTGTTGACCCCTCGTCTCAACTACCCCCTTCCGATACCCAAAAGTATCACCTATCATTGTCAAACTATATAAGATATGACGTTTGGTGCGATCAAAGTATCTTTCAGGGATAACAATAAGTGTTAATCTCACGGTCTTAAGGCGTAATGACTATGTCCTACAAATACTGGGTATGTCCATCACATCGTTACACCTAACAATATGACTTCCATTGCCGACCGGCGCCATGCCCTATGATCGGAAAATCTCGATCATCAATCGCGCAACGAAACTAGTCTTAGTAGAGGCTACTAGGGACCTGGTTGTTTATCTACCACACCTGTATTAATGTTTTCGCTTAATACAGTTATAACATGGTATAAAACATATAATGAACGATTGTGATATTGCCAATAAACTATGTTTATTAAGTGCCTCTAGGGCATATTCCCTTCAACATCTTCCTCAAATCAGCCACCATAACTACCTACTACAGCATTTTCATAGTTGTTCCAATATATATTGCCATACAACATCCATCATACATTACATGACTTATTGTCATTCATTACTTATTTATTGCTTTGCGTGTTTCTATAAAGCTAATGTGTGGTTTTACCCATGTTACGCTAGAGCACTGCATAACCTGCTACACTGGCAGAGGCACCGTTGCCATATGTATTCTTATAGCACATTTATAATAGTTACTTGTATCATCAGTATGTTGTTTTATCATCATTACTGTTTTGTCATACATCATGTATCATATTAGGATGCTTACCCCTAAAAGTGAAAAGAGCCATGGAGGCCATCGAAAAGAGAAACAGAAAAAGAAAAAAAAGGGAAAAGAAAGAAATAAAAAAGGGGGCGGCATTACTATTCTTTATCACACACTTGTGCTTATGTTACATCACCATATCATTTATAGTCATCACTTGTGCTCATGTTACAGCACCATATCATGTGTGCTCATATTTAGCACCTTCACTCCATATGAGAGAGTTTTCATGTCTTAGTTGAATAACTATGTGGGGAACTTTACACTATAGAACTTGGCTTGTATATTTCAATGATGAGCCTCCTGAAACGTGCTCTAGGTCTTAGTGAGTAAGCAAGTTGGATGCACCCCCACTAGCCCATTGTGCATCCGTTGTATGGCAATCACTACTCCTTGCATAGCTTCGATTGTATGACTTTCTCTTATCTAATGATCATCTATAGCTTTATGAGCCTTTCTTCCGTTGGCCTTCCAAACCTCCGTTAACATTCTCTTAGCCATAACATCCTGGTGCCAGGAACCAACATTGAACGCTTGCTTGTTTCTTTTGAACAAATAATATATTGATCATCTACGTCCATATTGCTATTACTTGACTTGATCCTTTCATAAAGTTGTCATGTTTGTTGGAAACATTAGATGATTATATTGTTGTGCTTGAAGCATAAATCATCTTTAATATCTACTTTGCACAGTTGATTGCTATCTAGTACTGTATCATTGAAAGATTTGCTTGCTTCACCTACTTGTTTGTTCATTACTCATTTGATATCAATATAAACTACAACCCTTATTCATTTGATTTCAGTTTACATGTCTTACAATTAATTACATGTTCAAGATTGTGTTTAAGCAGGTCACTTCAGAAATTATTCTCCTTTAATTCGTCTTGCCTACTCGAGACGAGTAGAGCTAAGCTTGGGGATGTTGATACATTTCATACGTATCCATAATTTCTTGTGTTCCATACTATGTTATATCATGTTGTTACATGTTTTATATGCATTTCATATAGTTTTATGCATTTCTTGGGACTAACCTATTAACAAGATGCCACGGTGCCAGTTCCCTGTTTTCTGCTGTTTTTGGTTTCAGAAAAACTCTTAAGGAAATATCCGCCAAATTGGAAACGAGCCAACCAGTATTTTTTTTGGAAAATTTGCGACCAGAAGAACCGAAGACGAGACGAAGGCGGACCCCGAGGGGCCCACACCGCCTCGTGGCGCGGGCCCCATGTTGGCCGCGCCGGGAGGTGGTGTGGCGCCCTCGGGCGCCCACCGACCTATGTCTTTCACCCATATAAGCCTCGTGACCTAAAAACACCAGACGGTTAATCAGTTTTTCCTCCACGGGTCTCAAGCCGCCGCCGTCACCGCCACCACTTTGGCAGAGATCAGAACTGCTCCCCGGCACCCTGCCGGGAGGGGGAATCGTCCCCGGAGGCTTCTACGTCGCCATGACCACCTCCGGACTGATGCGTGAGTAGTCTACCTTGGAATACGGGTCCATAGCAGTAGCTAGATGGTTGTCTTCTCAATTTGTGCTATCATGTTTAGATCTTGTGAGCTGCCTATCATGATCAAGATCATCTTTATGTAATTCTCCATGTTGTGTTTGCTGGGATCCGATGAATATTGAGTACTAAAGTTATTGCTTCATAATATATCATGTGGTGCTATTTGATGATCTTGCATGCTCTCTGTTACTTGTGTATGCTCTGGCCAAGTAGATGCTTGTAACTCCAAGAGGGGGTATTTATGCTCGATAGTAGGTTCATGTCTCTATTTAATATGGGGCAGTGACAGAAAGCTCTAAGGTTGTAGATGTGCTGCTGCTACTAGGGATAAAAAGGAGTATTTTGTTTAAGGATGATGTTACTTACTTACTTTACACAGAGTGCTTAAGGCGATAATCTGTTGCATGCAACTTAATACTAAAAGGGGTGCAGACGCTAACCGGAAGGTGGATTATTAGTCATAGATACGGTTGGAACGGTCTATGTATATTGTTGTAATGCCCGAATGAATCTCACACTAGACACTGTATCATTAGTATATGCATTGGGTTGCTTATCATTATTCTGTCAATTGCCTAGCTGTAATTTGTTTACCACGCATGGATGAATGTTATTATTTATGGAGAGACACCACTAGTGAACTTTGGACCCCGCTCCTTCTCATTAATCTGACAAAACCACAACTGCAAACCTGTTACTTTCTGCAAATAAACATCTTTCTTCCACTCATACGTTTAATCTTTTGTAAGAGCAAGCCGGTGGGATTGACACCCTCACCGTTAAGTTGGGGAAAAATAGTTTGATTGTGTTGTGTGCAGATTCCACGTCTCCGACGCCACACCAAGAATTTCTGGCGCCGTTGACACCTCGAGGGGAACGTTCATCTCCTCCTGGTTCGATAACCTTGGTTTCATGACTGAGGGAAATCTTGCTGGTCTGCTACTTCACACCCTACTCTTGGGGATTCACCAACCACACGCTTAGCGAACATCACGCCCCCTCGGCGTCTCCACGCTCGGCCGCCTCCAGCACGTAGGCGCCCTCGGCCGTGCCCCAGACAACCTCTTCCCTGACATCTCCCTCGGCCCCGACCTCGGCGCCCCCGTCTCCCCCGACCTAGGACGTGACCACGACATCGCGGCATCGCCGCGTCCCCACCTCGGCCACGCTTGACCGCGACTCCCCGGCATGTCCTCTGACTCCCGCGACCGGCCACCCGCGCCTCCGTCTTCGACTTGCTCTGCCCCGGCCACCCGAGCCCCTCTCCGGTCTTCCCCAACCCCGGCAGCACCCGAGCGCGCCCCCGTTTATCTCCTCGACCTCGCCCCCGACATCGCGACGCCCGACATCGACTCCGCCCGCCTCGGCTGCCCCGATATCGTCCGCATCTCCGCGCTTTCCCGACACCGTCGGGCCCGGCCTCGTCCTCATCTTGGCAGCGACCACCCGGCCTCGCCCGGAATCCACGACCTCGGCATCTCGGAGGCGCCCAGCTGCTCCTCGCCGCCTCGGTCACGCCAGCACCACGCCGCCTCCGAGTTCTTCGTCTCCGACACCAATACGGGACCAGGAAGATGAGAAGGAGGCAAGAAGATGCGGGAAAGAAGGGCTAGAAGACAAGAAGAGGACGGCATTGCACGCGGCGCGCGGGTCGTCTCTGCTCGGGACGAGCAGGAGCATGGCTACAGTGGCATGATGGGAGAAGAGTACACCGCGCAGTGACGCAGGAATAGTGCGACAAGACCCCATCAGTCATGTCGTGAACAATGTCGTGAACAGTGTTCCGTGGGCCAGCACTAGGGGGAGGCACCAAACATAGCCAACACCCCCACGGGCTCCCCATTTCCCCCCTTTCCGTTTTCTCCCAAGTCCTCTTAGAGGAAAATCTTGCCCAGCCCATGGAGCATGTTGTAGCCCGGATAACAATAGGAGAAAATACACCAAATAGGATAGATGCTGCAGTAGGGGTTTTATCTCCTCATGAGAGCCCCGAAGCAGGGTAAATCCTTGTGTCTCCGTGTCGTTTGAGTTTATCTGTGCGCAAGTTCATCGCGCAATCCATCCCCGAGATCCCCTAGCGTCCATTGGCCCTTCAAATTAGCCACCCCGTGGCATCTGTCTGTTCGCCACAACGACAGTTGGCGCCCACCGTGGGGCTAAGTGGCACTTGGGGGAGTAATCATCTCATGATCTTCACCATCAAGCAAGAAGAAGCCCTCGGCTTCATTGCTCAAAGAGTCATAGCGGTTCCTCCTCATGCTATCATTTCCGACGAACAATTCGGATAGAGCATCCCATGTATCCTTGGCGGTGGTGAGGTGTTGGATGAGAGACATGTCCTTGTTCCCAACCGCTTTTTGGATCATGTAGATGAAGGGGATCGTGTGTAGAAAACAAAAAATTTCCTACCGACGATATCCTAAAAGCATGCCAAGATCTATTCTATGCAGATATAGTAGTACGAACGGAGATCGGAATACATACCCTTGTAGACCGAAAGCGGGGATTACGTTCCCGCACAAACGTTGTCGATGAAGACCGACGAAGCCGACCTCAAGGTCGCGTAGAGGAAGCAGACCTCCGAGTACCGCTAGCGCAGCACCTCGCAGGGAGTCGCACACGTACGGTGGAGACGACGCCTCCGAAGCTCCAGTCCAGGACGAGCAGCGGAAGACTTGGACCGGAACACCAGCAGCGCGGCAGGGGGCTATGGTGGAGGAGATCCCCTCTTCCTCCGCTCGGCGCGGCTCCGACTTGGGAACCACGAGATCGAGAGAGAAATCGGGAATTAATTGGTGAATTAAAAGGCTGGGGGTGCCCCTTCTTATATAGGCTCCCAAGGGGAGCCTACCTTGCCAGCCAGGCAATGTGGGACTATCCCCACATAGCCTGGTTCGGCCAAGGGGGTGCGTCGGCCCCCTGGTGGGCCCCATCTGGCCCACCTAGGCCGGCCCCAAAGCTCCCACCGAATTCCCAAGGGGGTTCCCCCCTCTTGGGCCTTCTTTCGTCCGGAAGGCCCATTTAGGGAAATCTGCCTTAATAAATTCGAAAATAAATATATAAAATCATATTTGCATATTAATAACACTAATTAATATCAAACATAATATATAGAATTTTTCCTAGCTCTGAAAACTCTTTCGGCGCTGCCCGATCTCCATCGGACCTCTCCCGGGACGCTCCCGGTGATCTCCTTCCTTTCCGGTTGTCTTGTCGAAACCCCTTAAGTGTGTTACCCTAGCAGTTCGATATAATATCAGGTATGATCAAGACTCCTCAATGATCAACGACTAACCCGTAGGCCTGGACCCCATGAATTAATCCCTGAGATATAACGAATGACTTTCATCTATCAAACCTGAACGTGAAGTCTTAGACCTTTTGCCATAGCGATACTTAGCACGTCCGAGCATCGTTCCATAGATATCTCCATACCTAATCCCGACCTCGTTACCAACGACGCTATCTTCTACTCGTTCATGATCTCATGTCTCCGTGACCCAGTCACATGCTTGCAAGCTCATTAGACATGATCTCACCGAGTGGGCCCGAGAGTATCTATCCTGCTATGCGGACTGGCAAATCCCACTCTTGACCCCTCGTCTCAACTACTCCTTTCCGATACCCAAAAGTATCACCGTTATTGTCATACTAAATAAGATACGACGTTTGGTGCAATCAAAGTATCTTCCGGGAATATCAATAAGAGTTGATCTCACGGTCAAAGGCGTAACGACTACGTTCTCCAAATCTGGGTATGTCCATCACATCGCTCTCCAGCGATATGACTCTCATTGCCGACCGGCGCCATGCCCCATGACCGGGAAACCTCGATCATCAATCGCGCAACGAAACTAGTCTTAGTAGAGGCTACTAGGGACCTGGTTGTTCATGTATCACACCCGCATTAATGTTTCCGCTTAATACGGTTCTAGCATGACACAAAAACCTATTATGAACAAACGAGATATGATAAAGAATACACTTTATTAATTGCCTCTAGGGCATATCTCCTTCAGTCTCCCACTTGCACTAGAGTACAACTTAATCTAGATTACAACTTGGTAAAAGCCTAACACCCATAGCTAACTGGTGTTCTTCATGCTTATCAAGCGGGAGAGGCTTCGTCAGCGGATCTGCCACATTCAGATCCGTATGCACTTTGCAAATCTTCACATCGCCTCCTTGTACGTACTGACGTATTACGTGGAAGCGTCGGAGAATGTGTTTGGCGGTGGAGTGAGACCTTGGCTCCTTGGCGTTCGCAATGGCACCCGTATTGTCGCAGAAGAGGACCACGGGGTCTTGCACGCTCGGGAACACTCCAAGTTCGATGACGAACTTCCTCAGCCACACAGCTTCATTCGCGGCCTCGCAGACAGCGATATACTCCGACTCCATTGTAGATTGTGCGACTATGGGTTGCTTCCCACTTCTCCAGCACACGGCGCCTCCATTCACCTTGAACACGTAACCTGTCTGTGACTAACAGTCATCGGGGTCTGAGTAGAAACTTGCATCTACGTAACCCGTTACGCCAAGTTCTTCATCGCAGCCACCATACACAAGGAACATTTCCTTTGTCTTATTGAGATACTTAAGAATGCTCTTAACAGCCACCCAATGCGGCATTCCAGGATTACTCTGGAACCGGCTTGTCAAACTTAGAGCTAATGCCACATCCGGTCTAGTACTCAACATTGCATACATGATCGATCCTATGGCTGAAGCATAAGGATGTTTCGTCATTTCGGCCTTACCCAGTTCCGTCACCGGACACTGCGCCTTACGCAATATCTTACTCTTGATAACCGGCAGAGAGCCCTTCTTTGCCTTCTCCATATGAAAACGCTTGAGTATTTTATCAAGATAAGAACTCTGACTTAGTGCTAATAGGCGCCTTGATCTATCACGATAGATTTTTATGCCTAAAACATACGCAGCTTCTCCTAAGTCCTTCATGGAAAACTTACTGTTTAAATATTCCTTCACGCTATTCAGAAGTTCCACATCATTCCCTATTAGCAATATGTCGTCAACATACAGTGCTAAGAACACAACCGATCTCCCACTCATTTTCTTGTAAATACAGGTCTCTTCCACATTTTGGATAAATCCAAAACCTTTGATTACCTCATCAAAGCGAAGATTCCAGCTCCGAGATGCCTGCTTCAATCCATAGATGGATCGCTGAAGCTTGCACACCTTGTTAGCACTTCCTGGATCGACAAAACCTTCCGGCTGTACCATGTACAACTCTTCCTCAATGTTTCCATTCAGGAAGGCCGTTTTGACGTCCATCTGCCAGATTTCATAATCATAGTAGGCAGCTACCGCTAACAAAATCCGAAAAGACTTAAGCATCGCTACCGGTGAAAAAGTTTCATCGTAGTCAATTCCATGAACTTGTCGGAAACCCTTTGCGACAAGCCGAGCTTTATAGACGGTCACATTACCATCAGCATCAGTCTTCTTCTTAAAGATCCACTTATTCTCGACGGCCTTGCGCCCTTCGGGAATATCCACCAAAGTCCACACTTTGTTATCATACATGGATCCTATTTCGGATTTCATGGCTTCAAGCCATTTCTCGGACTCTAGACTCTCCATCGCCTCCTTGTAGTTCGTAGGTTCGTCTTGCTCGACTAGCATGACGGTGCAAACCATGTTGCCATACCATTCTGGTGGGATCCGAGATCTACCAGACCTACGAGGTAGAACATCTTCCTCGACAGTTTCTCCCACTCCTTCCACGGAGGACGTTTCCGGAATTGCTTCCGTTGCGCCACTCGGAATCTCGAGTTCAGGATCAACGATTTCATCGAGGTCTACCTTCCTCCCACTTACTCCTTTCGCGAGAAACTCCTTCTCTAAAAAGGCACCGGTCTTTGCGACAAAAGTTTTGCCCTCAGCTTGGTTGTAGAAGGTGTACCCAACGGTTTCCCGCGGATATCCTACAAAGACGACTTTTTCCGACTTCGGTTCGAGTTTGTCGGGCTGTAGTTTCTTAACGTACGCCTCACAACCCCAAACCTTCAGAAACGATAACTTAGGCTTTTGGCCATACCATAATTCATACGGCGTCGTTTCAACGGACTTGGACGGAGCCCTATTTAAAATGAATGCGGATGTTTCTAACGCATAACCCCAGAATGACACTGGCAGATCGGTAAGAGACATCATAGATCGGACACTATCCAGTAGGGTACGATTACGTCGCTCGGACACACCGTTACGCTGCGGCGTTCCGGCGGGCGTAAGTTGGGGCACTATGCCACAACTCTTCAGATGTGTGCCAAACTCAAAACTCAAGTACTCTCCACCGCGATCGGACCGGAGATGCTTGATTTTCCTATTAAGTTGATTCTCAACTTCACTCTGGAATTCTTTGAACTTTTCAAACGTTTCAGACTTGTGTTTCATCAAATAGATATAACCGTATCTACTCAAGTCATCAGTGAAGGTGACGAAGTAACGATAACCATTGCGTGTCGAAACGCTCATCGGTCCACACATATCTGTATGTATGATCCCCAACAAAACCGACGCCCGTTCAACGAAACCTTTGAACGGTGTCCTGGTCATTTTGCCAATGAGGCATGGTTCGCATGTATCGAGGGATCCGAAATCCAACGAGTCCAAGAGTCCATCGGAGTGGAGTCGCTTCATGCGCTTTATACCAATATGACCAAGACGGCAATGCCACAAAAACATGGCGGTATCGTCACTACACTTAATTCGTTTGGCTTCTATGTTATGGATGTGAGTACTACGATCGAGATTCAACAAGAATAAACCGTTATTCTCGGGAGCATCAACATAAAATATATCATTCATATAAATAGCACAATTGCTTGACACTGATTTAAATGAATAACCGTCTTGTAACAGGCAAGACCCACTTATAATGTTTACACTCAAGGATGGCACAAAATAACATTTATTTAAAACCAAAACTAATCCCGATGGTAGATGCAGAGGGAGCGTGCCGACAGCCACCACGTCGACTCTCGATCCGTTGCCGACGCGCATCGTCACCTCATCCTTTGCCAGCCGCCTTCTATTCCGTAACTCCTTCTGAGAGTTACATATATGAGCAACAGAACCAGTATCAAATACCCACGTATTGCTCCGGGTGGATGTAAGGTACACATCTATAACATGTATATCAAATATACCTTGCTCTTTGTCGACCGTCTTGCCAGACTTCTTATCCTCCAGATACTTGGGGCAGTTGCGCTTCCAGTGACCCTTCCCCTTGCAGTAGAAACACTCCACGCTAGCTCTGGGACCAGACCTGTTAGTCCTGGGCTTGGCAGCCAACTTTGCCTCCCTCCGGGACTTCCAGCTCTGCTTTCCCTTGCCACCGGACTTCTTGAAATCAACGGTCTTGTGGACCATCAACAGTGTGTGCTCCTTCTTAATCTCTATCTCAGCAGTCTTGAGCATCACGAACACTTCACCCAGGGACTTAGCCATGCCCTGCATGTTGTAGTTCATGACGAAGCCTTTGTAGCTTAGTGGCAACGATTGCAACACCCTGTCAATCGCCAGCTCATCGGGAATCTTGCATTCCAGAGCATTCAGGCGTTGAACGTAGCCAGACATCTTGACTACATGCTCGCTCACACTGCTATGCTCTTCCATCTTGGCTGAGAAGAAAAGCTCAGAAGCCTCATATCTCTCAGCCTTAGCCTGCGGCGCAAAGACAGCCTTAAGATCCGAAATGATCTCAAAGGCGCTCATCTTCTCAAAGCGCTTCTGCAGGTCGGCTTCCATGGCGTAGAGCATGCCACTCTGGACAAAGGCAGAATCCTCCGATCGGGTCTGGAAGACCTTCTTCTCATCCTCAGAGGCATCATCTGCAGGAGGGTCACCTATGGCGGCCTCAATGACGTAGTCCACCCTATGGGGAGTGAGGAGGATCCTCAGGTTGCGGAACCAGGCCATGAAGTTTGACCCATTGGTGTTAAGCTTTTCTTTCTCAAGGAACAGACCTAGGTTAAACGAGGGCCGAGACATCTACAATGGAATTTGCAACAACATAAGACTTTGTTCATAATAATTTTGAGTTATAGTATTTTAGAAAATAACTAACATAACTCCCACTCAAACGAACATCCCTCCTGGTCGTTTAAGCGATTACACGACCCCCATCCATTGCACCACCCCTCATCATCAAAGCCGGCGGCACAACTTCAAGAGTAGACAAAATCGTCCGCCACACCAATTTTGTGACTCGTGCTCGACCTTTCGGTCTTCTTGTTCCGAGGCCATACCTCTGAGTATGCTAGGCTCGCCACCAAAGACCTCCACGCTGACGCTTGTGCAACATGGCTTACACCCACTTTATGCAAACGACGAGATGTATGACACCCGATCATCACGGCCTGCCTCATAACGTAGAACTTTCTTGGTGGTGCGCGTTGGAGGGAGAACACTAGTGGTATTTTGAAGGGATCATCTTATTCAGCTACCGCCGTGTAACACACAATCACACAAAAATAAGATGCACACAAAACATCAAATTTAATGCAATGTGATATAGTCCATTGCGCCATGGTCTTCTTGGCGCCCGCAGTTTATAAACAATTTAATAAACCTACCTTGACCATATCACATAGCCCCTGCAAAATAAAGTTAGACGCTTCTACTTTATCTTTTGCATATTTTACGTGGCTTGGGGCTTTCGTAAATAGAACCGCTTCATACCTACGAATCTTATGACCACAACAACGATCCAATAATTGCATGTTTAAGCATCCCTTTCGGGCCCTCCATTGAAAATGCGAAGACCAACTAAAGAGAGAGAAACTGTCACCCGCCAGCCACGGTACAAGCCGTATGTCAGTAGTGGAACCAGTCTCGCGTAAGCGTACGCGTAAAGTCGGTCCGGGCCGCTTCATCAACTCAATGCCGCTGGTATACACAAGTGCACGCTAGAGGGTAGCAAATAACAGGAACGGTGCCCCCGTGCAGAGCACGGGTTCTAACAGCGTACAGCTATATCTACGATAGATCGGCTCTGATACCACTGAAGGGGATCGTGTGCAGAAAACAAAAAATTTCCTACCGACGATATCCTAAAAGCATGCCAAGATCTATTATATGCAGATATAGTAGTACGAACGGAGATCGGAATACATACCCTTGTAGACCGAAAGCGGGGATTACGTTCCCGCACAAACGTTGTCGATGAAGACCGACGAAGCCGACGTCAAGGTCGTGTAGAGGAAGCAGGCCTCCGAGTACCGCTAGCGCAACACCTCGCAGGGAGTCGCACACGTACGGTGGAGACGACGCCTCCGAAGCTCCAGTCCAGGACGAGCAGCGGAAGACTTGGACCGGAACACCAGCAGCGTGGCAGTGGGCTATGGTGGAGGAGATCCCCTCTTCCTCAGCTCGGCGCGGCTCCGACTTGGGAACCACGAGATCGAGAGAGAAATCGGGAATTAATTGGTGAATTAAAAGGCTGGGGGTGCCCCTTCTTATATAGGCTCCCAAGGGGAGCCTACATTGCCAGCCAGGCAATGTGGGACTATCCCCACATAGCCTGGTTCGGCCAAGGGGGTGCGCCGGCCCCCTGGTGGGCCCCATCTGGCCCACCTAGGCCGGCCCCAAAGCTCCCACCAAATTCCCAAGGGGGTTCCCCCCCTCTTGGGCCTTCTTTCGTCCGGAAGGCCCATTTAGGGAAATCTGCCTTAATAAATTCGAAAATAAATATATAAAATCATATTTGCATATTAATAACACTAATTAATATCAAACATAATATATATAATTTTTCCTAGCTGCGAAAACTCTTTCGGCGCTGCCCGATCTCCATCGGACCTCTCCCGGGACGCTCCCGGTGATCTCCTTCCTTTCCGGTTGTCTTGTCGAAACCCCTTAAGTGTGTTACCCTAGCGGTTCGATATAATATCAGGTATGATCAAGACTCCTCAATGATCAACGACTAACCCGTAGGCCTGTACCCCATGAATTAATCCCTGAGATATAACGAATGACTTTCATCTATCAAACCTGAACGTGAAGTCTTAGACCTTTTGCCATAGCGATACTTAGCACGTCCGAGCGTCGTTCCATAGATATCTCCATACCTAATCCCGACCTCGTTACCGACGACGCTATCTTCTACTCGTTCATGATCTCATGTCTCCGTGACCCAGTCACATGCTTGCAAGCTCATTAGACATGATCTCACCGAGTGGGCCCGAGAGTATCTATCCTGCTATGCGGACTGGCAAATCCCGCTCTTGACCCCTCGTCTCAACTACTCCTTTCCGATACCCAAAAGTATCACCGTTATTGTTATACTAAATAAGATACGACGTTTGGTGCAATCAAAGTATCTTCCAGGAATATCAATAAGAGTTGATCTCACGGTCAAAGGCGTAACGACTATGTTCTCCAAATCTGGGTATGTCCATCACATCGCTCTCCAGCGATATGACTCTCATTGCCGACCGGCGCCATGCCCCATGACCGGGAAACCTCGATCATCAATCGCGCAACGAAACTAGTCTTAGTAGAGGCTACTAGGGACCTGGTTGTTCACGTATCACACCCGCATTAATGTTTCCGCTTAATACGGTTCTAGCATGACACAAAAACCTATTATGAACAAACGAGATATGATAAAGAATACACTTTATTTATTGCCTCTAGGGCATATCTCCTTCAGTAGAGTGCGGTGACATCAAGTTGAGCCTACACCACTTCTCTTCTTGTTAAGTTGGTCGGATCATGCGGCTTGTATTCAACTTGAATGATGCGCCACAACTCGATTGAAGAGTTGCACACATGAGACTTCATCACATATTGCCATTGAGAGGATGTATAATCTTTAAGCAATGGGGGGTCACCCCTATGAGAAACTTGCGGATGAGGAATAATGGGATCGGGGGTATGGTATTGGGATGGGGGAGGAGTGGCGTTGTAGCCTTTAGGCACTTCATCTTGGGAAGATGAAGTGTTTTGATGGTTTGAGGAACTAGTAGCATCACCCTTCCCATCCAAAGGCAATTGCTTTCCCTTTAACAATTCGGGGTCCACATCTTGAGTAATGCCCGGAAGCACCGGAGACTTCGAGGGCAAAGCAAGAGAGGTTTCCTTGGATGTCTTGAGAGACTCAAGCATATCATGAAACTTCTTGAACTCGGTTTGTATGGACGATGTCAACTTTGTTTCCAAAGAGTTGATATCGGCCATAGTGGCACCTTTCTCTTGCATTGCCGCCAAAGTCGCGGCGTCCGCTTCGGTACCCTCTTTCGGATCAACTTGCATTGTCCAAGGTTGGTCTCAAGCGGTGAAGCTTTTAAGAGACAACATGGCTCTGATACCAATTGAACGGCAGTTGACCACCTAGAGGGGGGGGTGAATAGGTGGTGACCAATTTTTATGTCTTTTTCAGTTTTAGGCTAGCGGAAAGTAAGTTGTCTATATGTGCAACTAGGTGATACAAGTGATAGACAACAAAGAAACTAAGCAAGTACAGGAAATGAAGGTGCGGTAAAGGAGAGTGGAACAAGCCAACCGTAGGAACTCGAAGAGAGCGATTTTATCCCGAGTTCCACCACATAGGTGTACGTCTCGTTGGAGGGGTGTGAGCTACCACAAAGGTTTGCTCAACGCCACAAAGGCCTCACCCTATTCTCCTGTGAATTCGACCACAAAGGTGCGAATCCACGCTTCCACTAAGGACTCCTTTAAGGGCGGAGAAGGTCCCGTACAAATTCGTGAGGCACACACCCAAACTGAATTGGGGGCTCTCATAATGACCACAACAGGTCACTTCCACAAAGGAATCCACAAAGGATCAAAACACACAAGATAGAACCTAGCTATCCACAAAGGAATTCTAGATTCGTTGCCCCTAAAAGTTTAGAGGGGGAAATCAAAACGCTTCGGTGGAGTTGTAGATCGGTGGCTTCTTCCTCAGATCCCCAAGTATCAAATGATTTGAGTGGCTAGATTGGGAGATCCGGAAGAAACGAGCTTCAGCACCAATGGAGGAGAGAGAAAACTAGAAGCTTAAGCTGGTGGAGGTAGGTGGAGGGGTATTTATACCCCTCCCCTAATTCTGCCCGTTGTACAGCCGCCAGCTCGGAGATCTCCGGGTTGAGGTCCGGAGATCTCCGGTCTCCGAAAATATCCGGCAGTAATTCCGGCTGAGCGGGGCTCGATGTCAGTGCTGATTGGTCTTCTTGACTTGGTAGAAAATCTTCTGCCACTCGGAGATCTTCAGACTGGGGCTCGGAAATCTCCGAGAGCGTTTCCGGCTAAACTCGAAATGGAGTTAGTGCGCATCTGAGTTCTTGACTTGGTGAAATTCTTCTGTCACTCGGAGATCTCCGGACTAGGGCTCGGAAATCTCCGAGTGCCGGAAATCTCCCAGAGCATTTCCGGCTAAGCCTGAGTTGGAGTCAGTACGCATCTGAGTTTGTGACTTAGAGAAAATCTTGATTAGCCCGGAGATCTCCGGTATGGGGACCGGAGATCTCCGAACCCCGGAAATCTCCTAATGAATTCCTGATGAAAGACCACGTGAAGGAGTATTGAAAATCTGGCAATATAAGCATTCATTCTTATCAACCAACCTGTAATAGAACCTGCATGCTTCATCACAAACATTAAAATACTTTTTGTGTTGTCATTAGTCACCAAAATATGGGAGTGCAAAGAATGCACTTTCAGTCTCCCCCTTTTTGGCGAATGATGACAACACGAAAGGAGAACGGATTTGCAAAATATAGACGGAGCTCCCCCTAAGTAAGTGCACTATTTTAGGATGTTTTTGGAATACAAAGTGCACATTCCTTAGGATCAACACTCCCCCTAGATTTTACAAAACACGCAACCACACAAATAACAATACACAATAGTAGCAACAAACTTAGAACAATAGAGTTATTACAATAGAGGAATTAAAAGTACTCATGTCTCACACACATGACGAAATAAAAGATAAGAGGGAGCACTTAAGAACAAACGAAAGGAAAAAACAGCAAGTGCTCCCAACCCATGCAAATACCGAGATTCCTAAAGAGAAACTTATCCCCCTTTGGCATCAAGATACCAAAAGGGAGGAGGTTCCACTAACGGCCCAAGACTCAAGAGTTGGAATCCTGCTCGGCATCATCATCCTCCTCATCATCATCATCATCATCATCATACTCAAGATCGTTGTCCTATGGCACTGCATCATCCCAATCAAAGGTGAGCCCATCGGCATTCCAATCCTTGAATGGAATCATTGGCTTCAAAGGGTGCTTTGGAGCAGGCATCTTCATATGAGCCATGATTTCTTCTTGACGCTTCATAATGCGATGGTTCTGAGAGTAGATGGAGTAGTTCTCACTGTGAATGCAACAGTTCATATTCATGATCTTCTCAATTGCCCGAACAACCCATGGGCGACTCTTCTTGGCAGCTTTCTTGATGTTGGGATTGGTAGGAACCCGAGATGGACCACCAAAAATCTCATCCTCGTTGATATCTTGCATGGTGGCTTGTTTTTTAACAACATGAGCAGATTTCTGGATAAGCAAGGCTGCCTTGTGGGGCTGACAACCAAAAGCTGCATCAAAGTCATCACCGTCTTGCTCGGAGAGCTTGTAGAGCCTCTTAATGAGTAACATCACATAGGGAGCATATGGAGTAACTTTCCTTTCAAAAACTGCTAGTGACATCTCCTGGAAAATAAAATCTATGACATCCACCTTGTAGGCCTCCTGCTCAACCTCATACTCCCCAAGATAGGCCGCATGAGCCTTGGCCATCAAGTTGACTAGCGCCCCGGCAATATTGTCAGCATTGCCGGCAATGGGAGCAATGGTCCAACGGAACATGCGAAGCAGGATATCATAAGTAGGGAGGAGACCATTCTGAGAGTCAATCCTTCCTCCAGGCTGGTAAAGATCAGTCATAACATGCTTGTTGTAAGACACGCCATGGAAATGCATGCGGGCACCAGCTGGAACAGACAAACCACTGAAAGGACAGCCAAGAATCCGAGCAAACTCTCTGAAAGTGGAGGTCAAGCGTTGCCTGCCAGACATCCAAGTCATCCTAATATCCTCTGAGGAGTCAAACACCATAGTAGCATAAAACTGATGGATAAGAGATATGTTGTAGTTGCACTCTGTCCTCATCAAGTGCTCCAACCCAGAAGACGGCAGACCTGGACTGCTCCACCAAAATAATCAGCCTTCTTCATTAACTTGTCAAAGTCAATCCACTTCATGGGGCAGATGGGCTTGTCAATTGAGAACTTCTGATAAACTTCCCTTTAGAGCTATGCCATCTCGGTACAGAAGAACTTAGGATCATCAGATTCCACGTTGTATGATAGTTCACTTCGCCACTTGCGAAAACTGCCTTTGTTGAAGTCCTCAAGGCGGAGCTCGGGCCTCTTCTTCTTGTTGGACACAGTGGCTCTCTTGAGCAGAGCTGCAGATTCAGCAGGGTGCTATCTTCACTTGAGGACCCGCTGGGAGGGCGAGCATGAACTGGTTTGGCCCTCCCCCGCTGAGCAATTTGCTTGACACGGCCACGAGGGTTGGAACCTGCAAACACACAACATAGAGAAGGTAGAAAGCATATGGGGTAAGCACTCATGTCCAAGAAAGAAAAAGGAACGTACTAGAGAAGTTTTAAGCAATCAAAGTTTCTGTCCTTAGCTGATTTGATTCTGAGTAGGCCGGAGATTTCCGGGTCTGACTCAGAGATCTCTGGGGTCCGGAGATTTCCGAGTAAGGACCGGAAATTTCCGGTCTGCACGAAATTTTGATAGATTTGAACAAAATCTATGATAAAAAAAACAGATATGTGCACGTGGAGGGTAGAGCATGCCTTAGGGAGCAATTCAACCAAAGGAAACGAGCAACACCCTCCTAAATCGACTAGGTTAAACGAAAACTAGTTTCGTCCTAGATTTGAAAAACGAGGAGTTACCGGAAGACATTGTGGAAAGTGTGTGGATGAAATTGAAGCCCTCGACGAGGAGAAGTAGATCCGAGAAGCACACACGAATCCCTCGAACGATCCACCCGCAGCAAGGATTGAAAGATAAGGAGTTTTTCGGAGGAGAGAGAGGAATAGGGCACGGGGTGGATGAACTGGCCGAACCGGCCAGTCCACCCGTGCCCTTATATAGGCACGACCATTTGAACCGGAAATCTCCGGACTGAGGCTCGGAAATCTCCGGCACCCGGAGATTTCCGGCGCTATTTCCGGATCAGGTTCGTCTGAGGTCAGTACCGAATCTGATTTGGACTTAGCCCTGGAAAACTTTGGCACGCTCGGAGATCTCCGGACACCGGACCGGAGATTTCTGGACCCCGGAGATTTCCGGCTCTAATTCCGATTCAGCTTCGCCTAAGGTCAGTGCCAAAATTGAAAAGGACTTAGGTGTCGAAAAATCGCAGGGACCGGAGATTTCCGAGTCATATCCGGAAATATCCGGACTCCGGAAATTTCCGGGACTATTTCCGGTCAATAATCATCACAGTGCTGATTTTTTAATAGACTTAGTCTCGAAATTCTCTGGTGGACCGAAGATTTCCGAGTACGGCTCGGAGATTTCCGTTCAAACCCAAAAACTCCCGGAACAAGAAATCAATAAGAGGACATGAGTGGGGAAAAGCATGTTTAAAGATAGTGAACGGCTTAGGATAGAAACTCAAACTGGATAAAGAAGACACACTCAAGTTGCAAGAACCATAAATCACAAGAGAAGACCAACCAAGAGTGTGTTTTCCCAAAAGAACCGAAGACAATGCAAGTGAGGAACAAAAATAAAACCAAATAGTATCCAAAAAACTTCAAGAAGAGTGTTGGTGGCCGAAACCACCGTGTATGAGTTATAGCATGGCACCGCGAAGATATATCTTGGGTCCATAACTACATCTCAACATTTAAGCACACAAATTAGATTTAATTTGAAGTTTTAGCAATTAAATGTCACTATATGCATAATAGGGGGAGGGAGAGTCCAATGTATTAGGAAAACACTCCCCCGAAGTCCATCCGTACCTCTAGTTCTAATAAAGCCTTAAATGTTGGAAGGTGTGCACGGAATTCAAGCCAAGACCCGAGAATCTACGATATTGATCTCATTCCTCAAGTAGCAAAAGCGGGCTTCATCAAGGGCTTTGTGAAGATATCTGCAAATTGATCCCTTGTACCAACATATGATAGATCAATATCTCCTCGAGCCACGTGATCGCGGATGAAATGATGACGAATCTCAATGTGTTTGGTCCTTGAATGTTGCACCATATTGTATGCAATTTTGATGGCACTCTCATTATCACATAAAAGCGGCACTTTGTCCAAGAGGAGATTGTAGTCCTTTAAAGTTTGCCGCATCCAAAAAAGTTGAGTACACCCACTTGCGGCGGCGACGTACTCGGCTTCCGCCGTGGATAATGAGATGATTGTTTCTTCGAGGACCAACTCACCAAAGATCTTCCAAGAAATTGACATGTCCCGGATGTGGACTTCCTATCATCAATGTCGCATGCCCAATCGGAGTCGGTGTATCCACAAAGAGACATAGTGCCATCTTTGGGATACCACAACCCAAAGCAAGGGGTATGAACCAAATATCTGAAGATTCTCTTCACGGCCATCAAATGACTTTCCTTAGGCGCGGCTTGATAACGAGCACACACTCCAACGCTTAAGACGATATCGGGCCTAGACGCACATAAATAAAGGAGTGACCCAATCATAGAACGATACTCTTTTTGGTCTACCTCTTTACCATCGGGGTTGAGTTGGAGGTGGCACTTGGTTTGCATAGGGGTAGGCACACCATTTATCCCAAGCAACTTAAACTTCTTGATCATATCTTGAATGTACTTGGCGTGACAAATAAAAGTCCCTTCTCTCATTGAGATGCTCTAGCTCACCAATACGAGCCATGAGGGTACCAACATGTTTCTTGCTATCACCTTGCAAGTTAGTGATAAAAGAGTCGAAGGCCACAAGCTCTTGCTTGATTTTAAGGCTAGAGGCATCATCAAGCTCATTCATTTCATTCATGAGAGAGGAAGAGGATGAAGGTACCTCCGATGCCTTGGCCATAAGACATCTTGAGCTCTTGGTGATAGAGTTCTCATTTGGCGACGTGAATAGAGATGATGAAGAGCTTTTCGTAGTTGAAGGAGTTCTTGTCGTTGATGAGGGAGTTCTTGTTGTTGATGAAGAAACGGTAGGTGTTGATGTGGTGGCAAGAGCCGCCACTTCATTTGGCGTTTCTTCCTCCGATTCTTCATCATCGGTGGGGTACTTTTCTTGAGTCAACAACACGATGCGAGGTTTCTTGTGAAGAGGCCTCTTCTTTCCATAGGCCTTCTTGGGAGGCATCTTGGTTTTGTCCTTGAGCACTAGAGGGGGGGTGAATAGGTGGTGACCAATTGAACGGCAGTTGACCACCTAGAGGGTGGGGGGGTAAATAGGTGGTGACCAATTTTTATGTCCTTTTCAGTTTTAGGCTAGCGGAAAGTAAGTTGTCTATATGTGCAACTAGGTGATACAAGTGATATACAACAAAGAAACTAAGCAAGTACAGGAAATGAAGACGCGGTAAAGGAGAGTAGAACAAGACAACCGTAGGAACTCGAAGACAGAGATTTTATCCCGAGTTCCACCACATAGGTGTACGTCTCGTTCGAGGGGTGTGAGCTACCACAAAGGTTTGCTCAACGCCACAAAGGCCTCACCCTATTCTCCTGTGAATTCGACCACAAAGTTGTGAATCCACGCTTCCACTAAGGACTCCTTTAAGGGCGGAGAAGGTCCCGTACAAATTCGTGAGGCACACACCCACAACTGAATTGGGGGCTCTCGCAATGACCACAACAGGTCGCTTCCACAAAGAAATCCACAAAGGATCAAACCAAACAAGATAGAGCCTAGCTATCAACAAAGGAATTCTAGATTCGTTGCCCCTCAAGATTTAGAGGGGGGAAATCAAAACGCTTCGGTGGAGTTGTAGATCGGTGGCTTCTTCCTCAGATCCCCAAGTATCATAAGATTTGAGTGGCTAGATTGGGAGATCCGGAAGAAACGAGGTTCAGCACCAATGGAGGAGAGAGAAAACTAGAAGCTTAAGCTGCTGGAGGTAGGTGGAGGGGTATTTATACCCCTCCCCAAATTCTGCCCGTTGTACAACCGCCAGCTCGGAGATCTCCGGGTTGAGGTCCGGAGATCTCCGGTCTCCGGATATATCCGGCAGTAATTCCGGCTGAGCGGGGCTCGATGTCAATGCTGATTGGTCTTCTTGACTTGGTAGAAAATCTTCTGCCACTCGGAGATCTCCGGACTGGGGCTCGGAAATCTCCGAGAGCGTTTCCGGCTAAACTCTAAATGGAGTCAGTGCGCATCTGAGTTCTTGACTTGGTGAAATTCTTCTGTCACTCGGAGATCTTCGGACTGGGGCTCGGAAATCTCCGAGTGCCGGAAATCTCCCAAGAGCATTTCCTGCTAAGCCTGAGTTGGAGTCAGTACGCATCTGAGTTTGTGACTTAGAGGAAATCTTGATTAGCCCGGAGATCTCCGGTCTGGACCGGAGATCTCCGAACCCCGGAAATCTCCTGATGAATTCCTGATGAAAGACCACGTGAAGCAGTAAAAAATCAGGCAATATAAGCATTCATTCTTATCAACCAACCTGTTATAGAACCTGCATGCTTCATCACAAACATTAGAATAGTTTTTGTGTTGTCATTAGTCACCAAAATATGGGAGTGCAAAGAATGCACTTTCAATGTCCAGCGGGCACGGGTTGCCCGCCTGGGTACAACGCCCACGCCTCCTGCTTGTAGAGGTGGCGGCGGACCTAGCCGTTGGCGGCGGCAGCGTCATACGACATCTTCCTGGCGGCAGTGAGAGAGAAGGGGGAGGGAGGCAGATGCGGCGAGAGAGAGGAATGACGAGTGTTGGAGAGACGGCGAGGGATCGGCGTGGCCAGGCGAAGGGGCAGTGGTGGCCATTACTGCGCGCCGCGTGGCCCTTCGATTGGAAGTCGCAGCCGCGCCACGCCATTTACTCCTGCAGGTTTTGACTGGGGCGCTCCCACTGGCCGCCCGCCACGCCATTTCTCCGGCAGCGTTTGACCAACACGGCGGCCGAGAAGACGAGTATGGACGGTTTCTGTTCCGCGCCAATTTCTCTCACGTCGCTGACGGCGCCACCCCCAAGCCGAACCCAATGGGCTGGGTTTCGTCTGGGTGCGCCGTCGCAAAATAACATCGAAACGGCGCTATTTGAACTTCTGGGGGCCGAGTAGTGGAAAAACGACGATTTTTACTTTCGTCGCTAAAAAGACCTCTTGGGGCGGGGGGACTGGAGACGCGCTAAAAGCTCTCATTTTAGGGGGGAATGTACTCATGTTTGGCATCATTTTATCTTCATCTTTAGGACTGTCTGTGTTAAGGCCACTGCTCGTTGGACGGGCCACCACACGCAGATAGGACTAGAACAGGGAGGCGTAAACTGGAGCGGGTGGCTAGAATCGATTGTGCCACTTCATAGTGCCCCCGGCTCTAATCTAATCCATCCACAGAGCCACACTCCCCCTGTCACTACTCTACCTACACCTATCCATTTGCTCTGTCCCTCCCTCGGCTTCCCATTATCTTAACCAGTTTGATTGAGCTAAAGTGCAGCAGATCCAATGGCTACTCCATCGTCTGCCATCTCCGCCAAGTTTGGGAGCACGGCGCCGTCCGCACTGAGTTGGAAGGTAATTGGCGGCGGCTTAAACCGTGGTTTACTGCTCATGTCCGTAGCTAAGATAAGGAACAGTTTAGTCTGTGTTCTTGTGTTCTTATTGAAGTATTTCAACTTGTTTCTCTGTTCTCGTGAGTTTGTTGTGATCATCTGTTAGCCGGTCATATGAGGTACTTTCACTTTCGTTAAGCTCGCGTGGTCTTCTCTGGTTAATCATTGTGTATGCAATCGGGTAGTGTGGAGCATGTTCTGTATGCGAACTAGTAATCGGACTTTTGGTCTTTGAGATGGAAAAATGAGCATCCATTAACTCGTGAACACAGCAAGATGGCCACTAAAACATGTTCAACTCAGGGTAGGGGGACTGCCGGTGAAGAGCGAGCTCTGACTCCGGTCATCGCAGACGATGACTATCTTGTTAAAGTCATGGTCTCCACACCCTGGTTGTTCCCTTATATCTGGATCTCCGGATAGAACTTTGGGGACTCTTGGCGATGTTCACCCCCTTGGGAACATTGTTTTGGAGCAGTTGTTGGTTCAAGGGGTCGGTAGGTGTAACGAAGTGGCATCTACCGCATCAAATACGACGAGTCTTAGTGCAGTGGTGCAGCGGGGACTTGGAGGTGGAGACGTGACGATGAACGCTTGTTGGGAGGTGGTGCTGTCGAGCATCGTGGCGTCGTTGATGGCTAGGATGGAAAGGTCAGTCCATTGATCCTGTTCTGAAGATGGGTTGGCGGAAGAAAGTGGTGACGGCTTCTCCAACACGTGTATGTGGTGCAAGAGTGTTGAACCGGTGATGACTCACGATAAGCCATTGAGGTGAGGCCGCCAGCTACGTCTATGTTAGTGTGTGGTCAGTGCACACGACCCCGATCATAACCATCCCATGAGAAGGCTTCAGTGCTTTCCGAGAATCTTTTCTACACGAATTTTGAAACCCACCGACAACTGTGATTAGATTCACATGGGATCTAGAAATGATATAAGAGGAGTACTAACCAGGTGTGATTAACACCCTAATATCGGCCCCTAATCACAGCCGTCCGTGCGCTTTAAAATTTGTGCTGAAAAACTTCTGAGAATGCACAGGAGCACGACGTAGCGACAACTGGCGTCAGGAAGGTGGTTTCGGCTCGATCGATATGTTTCTTTTAAGAATATATTGAATAATTACATAAAAATGTTGGGTGCATCATTTTAATGTAGAGACCCGGGTTTAACCTTCATTTTCATTAAAAAAATATAGTGACACCTTTTCCCTGCAGTTCATCAGAAGGCGATTATTTTCTACATATTTTGATATCTTGCTGTCGTGTTCAAGTTTTTGTATACAGTCCATCGGAAACGAGTTCTGACTCTCGTTCTGGTTCCTTTTTCCTGACTGGACCTGCAGGGAAGCAGAATTTCGGGCCGGAGCCTGATCTCCATGGGAACGTCGTCGAGAAGATCCCTTCGCTTTCACGTCTTCTGCGCGGTATTTCTCCTTTATATAATTATATGTTCATTTTGTCCAGCAAAACCATACTACGACTATTGCTATTAGCTATAGCATGGCCTAACAAACTGTCGTCCATCTACCTCACAGGCCAAGCCGGAGATGGTGAGCAAGGTGATGGAGATCGTCAAGCAGCAGCTGGCCCTCAAGGACGACGCCGCCGTCACGCCGGAGTCCAAGTTCACCGACCTCGGCGCCGACTCCCTCGACACGGTGCGTGCGCTTCGTTTGGCAGTGATCGCGGCCGGGATGGATTTGGCGCTGCTAGTTTTCGATCTGAGAGTGGTTGTTCTGATGTGCTTGGTGGGTTTCAGGTTGAGATTGTGATGGCGCTGGAGGAGGAATTCAAGATCACAGTGGAGGAGGACAACGCGCAGAGCATCACCACCATCCAAGAGGCCGCTGACCTCATCGACAAGCTGGTGTCCTAGGTTGCCTCATCAATCATAGCTCTTGCTGCCTTTGGCCTGCTAGCTAGATGGAATTTCGCCAAGCCATTCTTTCCATTCTCTTCCGGCCAAGCAGACTGTTGCTCATGGGATTGTCCTTTGCTGCTATTTTGTAGTGTCTCAGCGTGGTATGTGTGCGGTTTGAACAGTTTTGTCAGATTTTGAACATCAAATTACGAACCATTCAACTATCAAGTATTCTTAATAGCTCCATGCTGAAAACTCTGCCAAAACAGCGACTAGCTGAAACAGTATATCATTCCCAAAAAAGCTGGCCAAAATAACGAGCAAGCAAAAGCCTGAACCTAAGGTTCATGATGCAGACAATTTCACGTTTCGTTAAAAAGAACCAAGAGTTCAGACAGGCAATCGAAACGCTCATTATCTGTTTACTCTTTCCAAAGTAAAATTTACCAGGACGTGATTGGCAGTCTAGGGCATGAACCATAGATCATCTCGTGCCACAATTTGCCTCTATTGAACTAAACAAGATCTGCCACAAAATTCTGTTAGGTTCACTATCTACAGAAGAAAAATTAAGGGGGTACAAATTGGCACGACCTCTACTAAACAGGGCAATTAGGAAGAAAACTTGCTAAATGGGGGCGCTATTTTAGCGTCAGAATTGTCAACCTAGAACTTACTCAGAAAACAATACACTGTTACGGTGTTACCAGAAGCCAGAACAACAATTCAGCTCCAAAGTCCGAACTATATAAACTGGAGTCTGGTACGGCCCTGATACATTTGTTTCGTACAGTATCAGGTTTCTTAGCAATGTATACACTACACATCCACAACAGCAAGTGCCACTGACAAGAGCTAAAATTTGATCAGTTGGCGTACTGAGAGTGAGCAGCCGCAATGAGGGCAGCACCGATACCCGAACCGTCTTTTGTGAGCTTGACGGACACCAATTTTGCCGCCTCCTCTCCCAGCATCTCGACCAGTGTGCTCTCCAGGCACTGCCGGAACCTTGCGTAATGCTCGAACAGCCCACCGTCAATTGCAATGACTGTCTTCCTTTTGTCGCCCGGGGC
Source organism: Poa annua (assembly GCA_026929855.1). Lineage (NCBI taxonomy): Eukaryota > Viridiplantae > Streptophyta > Magnoliopsida > Poales > Poaceae > Poa > Poa annua. The sequence goes on from CM049431.1 coordinate 15,960,810, forward strand.
GCCCCTCCCGATCTTCCGGATGATCCCCACAATCCCTGCTGCAGCCAGCCTGGCAGATCGCCTGGTGACAATGTCGCAGATTTCAACGACCATCTTCCGTGTCTCCAAGGACGTGTCTGCGATGTTCAGAGATACAGCCAGTTTTTCAGCCACGATACTCAGATCCGGTGTTTCGTCGTGGTACATCGTGGATACATCAGGAGTCCTGAATGTCATACAAGGAGAGAAGAGACTCGATCAGGACAATTCACATCGAAGTAGCACGTCACATCAAAACAAACAAACATTATTCTCTAGCATTACTCGGGAGGAACTAGTGATGGTTGAGCTGTAAATACTCCCATCAAAGTATAATGCAGCTAGCAATGTACCTCAGGCTGAAGTGAGATCTGAGCTTGGTGCAGTCGACATCGCCGAAAATCGAACACTGTGTGGCGATCTTAAGAAGCACCCTCCTGACAACGTCGCCTAGATATAATCCAGAAATTAACTTCTCGAATATCTGTCAACAAAGTCATTGTTAGTTAACACAAGTGCTAGTAAAGCTTTAACATTAATGGCAATTATACACGTCTCTGCTGAACTTGCCTGCTCTGTGGGGTTTAGGCTCTCCTTATCTAGTTCTTCATCATATTCTGTGATCGGAAGGCAGGACGAAGAGAAGTTACCCCATTCGGTATTTATAACCTGGAATGAAAAAAAAGTATGGTGAGGGGTGATTCCAGAAATCAGATAAATGTTTTTTCTGCACTACAAATTAGTTGTTCGGAAGTGAAAAGTATTTACCATTTTTCCTGATTTCGGCAACTCCCCTTCTAACTTTGGTATATCGCTTGGCTTTTCCACATATGCGGCATTTGAGCCAGTACCTAATATCACACCAATGACAACATCTTCATCGTTGTAGCTGCCCGCGGCCAGTGTTCCGACGGTGTCATTGATCTGAACCATGAACAAGTAATGTCATAATGTGGCTCCAACTTAAGAATATGGTCTGTTTTGCGGCACAACGATGTCACTAATATCAGACCAGATCAGAGAACTAACCAAAGCAGATACACGCATGTCGAGGCTTTGCTTTTCCATGGCCACCCGTAATTCAGCAACAACATCTTCGCCAATCTGCCAAAGTTTGAAGACAATTTCAGGAGGTGATTGTTAAGTCAATGATACAACTCTGAAAAGATAGGAGCTGATGAATATAGCCACATGATCGGGTGTACTTACCGCGTCATCTACCGCAAAGGCCTTGGTCCACTTGATCAACAATCCGGATGCGATGGACGTTTGCCTCACGGGGAAAGAGAACGTGAACCCCAACTCCCTCTGCTTGCCGTCCAATAATTTGTTATGCCCTTCATCTTCAACGAACTTGGCTAGTGCGGAAGCGATGAAGTCAAACAGCTCCTGGAGAGGCATCACAAAATGTCAAATGAGCCCAACGAAACCATCAAATGCAAGTTAAGAGGCATGGTGATGAAACTTGGAAAGTACCAAAAACATGTGTACTAACCGCAGCGGTTCCTATCATGAGATGAGGAGGAATGGAGACCTCCCTGGACTCACGCTTGACGACGCGCTTGTCCTTGCCTCCGAGCTGAACGCGCAGGACACGGAAGTTTGTTCCTCCGAGGTCTAGCGCGTAGAATGAGCCCTCTTCGCTCCTAAATTCAGTAGACATAATGTAAGTCCAAGGATCATGCAATGCAACGAAACCTTCAGGATTAACGTGAAAGAAGCTTCACTTCGAATAAGTTGCTAGTTGTTTCGAAAGCCACCATAATGCCAATAGGATCCTAAGAATTATTCAGTAGCTATCAGTGTTCAAATTAACGAGTACAACTTCTAAAAAGTTTCTTTTGGCGGGGAGAGTGCCAACACTGAAGTTGGAAAGTTGAAACCACCGAGCTGAAATTTCCTAATTACAAAATGGAGGTTAATACCCGGGAAGGAAGTTCTAGAAACCAGGTTAGCAATGGAGCAGGAGGACGAGGGCTCAAACACGTGCAGCGCCCAAGTTGCACGGTCGCATGCAGCTAGACACTTGGACAGACAAGGACACAGAACAACGTGTATGGATGAGACATTAGCTGTGTAACATGCACCGCACAACCATGGATTCATCAAATCCAGCTTCGTTACCAACTATGGATTTGTCAAATCTAGCTTCGCTACCAACCAAGCTGAAGGAAAACTAGTAGCACCAGACTCTAAGCTAGACCAAAACATCAATTTATTGACTCTGATTTCTGCTAACAAACATCACGGGAAAACGAACTGAAGCAAGATATAGTGTGTTCAAGGTTGCGCGGTGAGGAATTACCCGTTGGGGAGGTTGTCGACGTAGGAGACAATCATCTTGATCTTGCTGCTGCCCTCGTCCCGAAGCCCATGCCTCATCTCCTCCACCAACGCCGCGGCCACGGCATCCAGCTGCGCCACCGGCGTCGCGCAGTCCTCCCGGAGCTGCGCTAACACCTTCTCCGTCACCGCCTGGACCGCCGCCACCATGATTCCGACGAGCCGAACAGGGGAATCTGACAAATGCGCGATATCTCCCTCTCCAAGACTCCTCCTCCCAAGAAAGAACAGGAAAAGAAGGCCGGTGATCAACTCGGGGGATCGTCGGTGTTGACCTCGGGATCTCGTGAGCTGTATACTCTGTTTCGCTCGGAAAGGTTTCTTTTTGCTTCAACTTGTTCGTGAGGAAGAGACAATATGACAATCCTGGGAGGAGGGACTCGGTGCTGGGTGGATTTATATATATGGGATCCCGTTGGAGAAAACGACCGAAAAAGAGGCTGAGGTCGGATCGGAAAGGATATGGCTGGATGGATGGAGTCTGCGTCGGCTACGGACGGAGCTCCCGCTCCGACTCGTAGTGCTTATCTAATAACTGGTTTCTTTGGAGGAGACTGCGGGCGACGACCACCGGCCGGGAGAGAGGCCGTCGCCAAGAGTGCTGCCGCTTTGAACATCACGAGAAGCGTATGACTTTGACTGGCTGAGTTCTTGCTCGCCGTGCCATTAATGAACACTTCATTGAAAACTCAACGGTTCCAATAAATATCCGGTTTTGAAACTGTTTCAGATTAGATAATCCATATCCGATTTGAATTCATCCAGCTGATAAGGATATGCGCGCCGAATTTGGTATAGGACGGGAAATTTCACAAAAATAACCCTTTGGACAAAGTTCAGCAAAAAATAACCTCTTTTCAAAACTATTTTGAAATCTAACCCTTTTTGGTAGCGCCAAACGATGCGGCGCTACCCTCTGTGTGGTAACGCCACAGCCTCCGTCGCTACCCTCGTGCCAGCGTGGCAACAAGCCCTTCGGAGGGTAGCGCCATGCCCCTCGGCGCTACCCTTAAGAGGGTAGCTCCAAGCCCCATGGCGCTACCCTCCGAGCACGTCGAAAACGGCTAAGTCTGGGAGGGTAGCGCCATGGGGCTTGGAGCTACCCTCTTAAGGGTAGCGCCGAGGGGCATGGCGCTACCCTCCCAGACTTAGCCGTTTCCACACGGGGCCCGCGTTGCCACGCTGGCACGAAGGTAGTGACGGAGGCTGTGACGCTACCACACAGAGGGTAGCGCCGGGCGCTACCAAAAAGGGTTAGATTTCAAAATAGTTTTGAAAATGGTTTATTTTTTGCTAAACTTTGTCCAAAAGATTATATTTGTGAAATTTCACGTATAGGACAGGGTATATAGAGTAGACCCAAATATAGATTATCGAAAATTAATGAGAATTATCTGATATTAACAAACCGATAATCCGATTTTCCATCCAAAATGTCTAAGCTAACTGAACGAAATTGAGTGAGTTGTTGAACTCATCCTTCTTTCTGTAACTGTTAAATTTTGTAACTGTTGAATTCATCCTTAGACAACACTCACTTAGGGAACCTTATTATGGAGTACAACTTTATAAGGCAAGTAGGATATCGAACAACAGTTTTTGTTTAGATCGTTTGCCGATATCCTAATAGCTTAGATTCGTCTCCGCAATTGGTTATTATCCGCTCCACTTTGTCGTTGTTGAGAAAATGTGTTAACTAATATGGTAACGACAAAATCTGAACTGTTCCATTTACATCCCTACGTCTTAATAACAAAGTGATGAAAAATACATAACTACCCCATATTTCGGTCAATTCTTTAGAGAGAGCCCAAGCTCGCCCTCATGCATATGCATCAAACAACCGGAGCTACCAACACAACACACAATCGTGAAGTTCTCAGCGGCGAAGTTTCTAGCATCTTACGCCCTTTCCATGGAAGCTGAGGCCGAGCAATTTATAATTGTGTTGTTTGCCACTGCTCGTCCACCTAGCATGGAGAACAAAAATTGGAGCTACTCAAAAGGGCGGTAGAGTTGTGGTTTCACAATTGCAAGGTTGTGCCTCTATAGTAACTGTGGTAAATGATTTGATTCCCAATTTGCAACCTCTCATCAGATCTTAATAAGAAAATAAGGACATCAAGAGCCTCTCAGCCAGAATAACAAAATAACAAATAATAGACGGTGTGTAGTCTAATGTTCATGCCTCAAATGTTAGGAGATGGCCCGAAACCAAGGTGCAAGAGATACGAACTGCAAGCTGGCTGTTGAGACAATTTAGGGTTTAGGGTCACAGCTCAGAGGAGGTTGGTGTTCATCTTGACATAGTATAAATAGCACATGGAGGAAAAGCAGGTGGCGTCGGATATCTAACTTTGGGGCTGAGTGGAGAAGCACATCATAACTTTATCAACCAGGGAGCTACCACGAAATAGGATTTCGCTCCGTTTTATAAATAAAGCACCGACCACCAAACAACCGACAATACAAACGCAATACCACACACGCTGGGGCAGCAACAAACGTAAACACCCAAAGAAAGGAAAAGCGGAAAGAAAAGGAGACAAAGGCGGATCGACTAAACTACGATGATCCGCAACCGCTGCGCCCTCTCCGGAGAAGTACCACCACACTCCTAGCTCTGAATCATCTGATACCAAGCAGCACCTTCAAGAAGGGAAGCTCAAGCTGCCGCCCGGACCAGCACATTGGTCCTAGGGTTTCCCCCGGCACACCCAGGGAGACGGAACATGGATAGCCACGACGCCCTTCAGCAAGGGATGATGCCACCCAAAGGCGGCACCGCGTCCGTGTCGGCCGAGCCAACAAAGATTTCTCCCGAATAACCATGTCCGCAATCCCGAACAATCCGATGCACAGGATCCCGCGAGGGCGAGGCCTCGCCACCACCAGACTCACCACTCACCACCATGCGCCAACACGACCACCAAGTCAACATTGACGTCTCTCTGAAGTAACCGTCACGAGGATAGCAAGACGAAGGCTAAGAGGGCTGATACTAGGAAGAGCATAAACCGTGACCACGCGGGAGGGAACTACCTCCACCGCCGAAGACGGTAGTCGACGGACGGGGCCACGGAGCACACCAGTCCCATAGGTCTGGCCGGGCCCACCTGGCCGTAAAGCCCCCGTGGGGGCAAACCAATCCTACAAGGGTCCGGCCGGGTCTAGAGCGGACCCGTGAAGCCCATGGCCACGCTGCAAAAAGCCGGTCGCCATCGCTGCTACCTTGCACCACCCACCTCGCCATCCGTTGTCGAACGCGCTGCGGAAAAAACTAACTCAGCCCGGTTCAGATGAGCCCTTAGGGCCCAATCTGGATCACCAGGCCCGACCTGGGCCAGCTACCAATGAGACCCATCAGGTTCATCTCCATTTTCTTTATGCGTGGATAGAGAGGGAGAATGCAACAAATACAACATTATGTGTGGATCTCGGACGGGGGGAGGGGAGATCTAGAGAATGGAATAAATAAACCATGCCTTTTCATCTGCTACATCCATGAAATGGTGGGTAGGTGGGTATAAGAATGAGAAAATTCCTTATATGACACTCCCTTAAAATCATGTTCCTTATTTGACACCGGTGAAAATTTTCTTCCTTATATGACATCTTCTTAAAATTTCTTTTCCTATATGACACTATAGTGTATTTTGTTCAATAACGGTGTTAAAGAGAGGCATGAAAAGACCTTCTTACCCTTGGTGCATAATGTGACAAAAATCTGTAGAAGACAATAGCTATGGTAACATTTTATATTTGTTCTTGGTGAAATGACCAATTGGGAACCATAATCTGGTCACCGAACATATTTCAATTCAGAATTTAGTTTCTGATACAATTTTTTGGAAAATTAGCCAGAAACTCTCTTGTTTTGGATGCCATATTGCCATATCTCACACGATTCATATTATACAAATGCATCACAACAACTAACAAAAACATCCATGTTCCCACATACATCAGTACTAGTTCAAAAACATCACATGATGTCACATCCGCACAATATCAGCACAAAAGAACCTTACACATACATCAGTACTAGTCCAACCGTATCAGAATTGCACATACATCAGTACTAGTCCAACCGTATCAGAATTGCACATACATCTGCCTCTCATCCTATTTACATACAAAATAAATTGAATCCGTAGAGGGCACACTAACCCTGCGAGACCGCCAGACGACCTGATGATACCGAACCTGAAGCCAAAACTGCATCTGTACCATGGACCAAGCCCGCATAGAAGCCCAGCCTTGTACACGAGCTTGCATCCACGCCGTAGTCTACGCCACGATGTGATCTTGCTGAGGAGTGCTCCATATCCGTGTCGTGACCTCCCGCCGCCGTTCCTTGGCTGCAGTCCGCAGCCCCGCCTTTGCCGTCGTCCGTCGTGCCGTCGTCCGCCGCCGTGGTTGCTCTGACTCCCGTTGTCGTGCCTAGGCCGCCACCTGCAGCTAAGGCGCTGATCATGTCCGCCTCGACTCGCACCACCGCTGCATCGGGGGCCGCCGCTCTGGCGCCGTCGCTAGGTCTAAAGGTGGGGACAAGAAAGAAACGAGAGGAGCGAGATATTGTATGGATTTTTCTCATGTTCCTGGTTCGATTGAATAGAGACGGAGGGGTATTTTTGACCTTCAGAATTATTTTTAACGGAACGGAGTCACGGAACGGACGGCAGTGTCACGAAAGGAAAGAAATTTCAACAAGCGGTCATATAAGGAAGAAAATTTTATCCGATGTCAAATAAGGAACAAGATTTTAAGAGAGTGTCATATAAGGAATTTTCTCTATAAGAATATGGAGGTAGTATGGAGCACCGAAACAACATAAATGAGGACAAATGATCAAATCATGAAGGCAGATTGGAAAAGTTGTTTTTAATATTCCTAATATAAATAAATGATAAATTTTGTTCAAATATTTAAAAGGAGTAAAATTCTTAATATATTTAAAAGGGACTTTTATCAAATATTTTTAATATATAAAAGGGAATTTTTTTAATATTAAAAATGGGAAACAATATTTAAATATTTAAAAGGGAAAAGTTTTCGTATATTCTTATTATATAAAAACATTTTTTTTAATATATAAAAGGGTACTTTTTTGTAATATATTTTTAAAAGGAATAGTTTGTTCGAACATTTAAAATGGCTAAGCTTTCTGTTTAGACGAGCACTGGGTAAAAAGTTTTATAGTAATCGCAGGGACTCAATCACAATTTTGAGCAAATATGCTTAAAATGTGGCTACTCTCGACAGGCCCACACCATAAACCAAACATAGGGCAACCACCCAAAAAAAAGTCTTTACCACTGACCCTCCGAGAGATAGTCGCTAAACCAAACAAATCCTTCATAGGTGGTGGTGTGGGTGGGTGCTCGTCGATGACCAACTCCAAAGTACGAGGGGCTTAAAGGGGTGGTCGGGGGCAGTGACAGACGGATGAAGTCTACGATTTAAAATGGGGAGGGTGGAAAGGGATGGTCGGGGGCGGTGGCGAACTAACGGAAGCCACGGTTCAAAATGGGGGAGGGGGCGATAAGGCGGGCGGCGGTGGCGGTGGCGGAAGATCGTATTCTCCTTACTGAACCTCACACGCGGTGGTCAAAAAGCGCCTAAGCTAGCCATGCCCTCTCGTATGGGGATAGGGATGTACTATGTGTGTGCTGTGAGTCTGTGACTGGCACCTAGGCAACTTGGTAAGCAGCTGCGCCGCTGCGGCAGAACGCCGTTTCGTTTGGAGTAGAGTCGGGTGGTTTGACCTCTCAACAAGGTTGGTAGTACGGACGCGCTCGACACATCACTCTGACGTGGTTACATGGCTGCTGTAGCACATCGGCTAGGTGGTGGGCTCTTCCAAGAGCATATATCCACGAAGTCAATCAGCTGCTGGTTATCAGCTCGCTAGGAGGCTCGGAAGTCGGAAACTTTGGCTCGTGTAGCTAGCCGCGCCTCGAAGGTCAGCTTTAAGGCTTGCCAATAAGCCGCCTCGGACGTCACCTTGACCTTTTTGTCAACTTGTCGTTTGTTTTATGTTACTGGAATAGAATGAAGAAATCGAGAACAAATTGAACTGCGCAAATAGTTCGTGCACATTGGCCAGCGCTCCACTTTCGCACAACTTGCAGCTAATGATCTCCTTTGCCAAATCAAACGAGACCGGGCTCATGTTTTTTAATGAACATTGTAGTACAAAAGTTATCACTCTCGTCTTCAGATATTTTTATTTTGGCCCAGCTATGTATGGCGTTAGGTGGGTTGTATTGTAATATAATAGACCTTTACTTGGATGGTATCCTTCCGAACTTCTTGGTATTAGTTTATATACTCCAGGTTCTCCTCTTTGTTCTACTTTCTTTTCTTAGTTTTTTTTCCGGCTGTGTGCATCCGTAATACCTCCGGTTATTACGTTGTTGTAAAGGTTGGGTATAATTGGTATCTACATGATATTAATGAAGGAGATATGCCTTAGAGGCAATTAATAAAGTGTATTCTTTATCATATCTCGTTTGTTCATAATAGGTTTTTGTGTCATGCTAGAACCGTATTAAGCGGAAACATTAATGCGGGTGTGATACGTAAACAACCAGGTCCCTAGTAGCCTACTAGTTTCGTTGCGCGATTGATGATCGAGGTTTCCCGGTCATGGGGCATGGCGCCGGTCGGCAATGAGAATCATATCGCTAGAGAGCGATGTGATAGACATACCCAGATTTGGAGAACATAGTCGTTACGCCATTGACCGTGAGATCAACTCTTATTGATATTCCCGGAAGATACTTTGATTGCACCAAACGTCATATCTTATTTAGTATGACAATAACGGTGATACTTTTGGGTATCGGAAAGGAGTAGTTGAGACGAGAGGTCAAGAGCGGGATTTGCCAGTCCGCATAGCAGGATAGATACTCTCGGGCCCGAGTCCACTCGGTGAGATCATGTCTAATGAGCTTGCAAGCATGTGACTAGGTCACGGAGACATGAGATCATGAACGAGTAGAAGATAGCGTCGTCGGTAACGAGGTCGGGATTAGGTATGGAGATATCTATGGAACGACGCTCGGACATGCTAAGTATCGCTATGGCAAAAGGTTTAAGACTTTACGTTCAGATTTGATAGATGAAAGTCATTCGTTATATCTCAGAGATTAATTCATGGGGTCCAGGCCTACGAGTTAGTCGTTGATCATTGAGGAGTCTTGATCATACCTGATATTATATCGAACCGCTAGGGTAACACACTTAAGGGGTTTCGACAAGACAGCCGGAAACGAAGGAGATCACCGGGAGCGTCCCGGGAAAGGTCCGATGGAGATCGGGCAGCGCCGAAAGAGTTTTCGGAGCTAGGAAAAATTATATATATTATGTTTGATATTAATTAGTGTTATTAATATGCAAATATGATTTTATATATTTATTTTCGAATTTATTAAGGCAGATTTCCCTAAATGGGCCTTCCGGACGAAAGAAGGCCCAAGAGGGGAAAATTCCCAAGGGGAATTCGGTGGGGGCCAGGAGGGGCTGCCCCAAGTGGGCAAAGGGCCCACTAGGGGGGCCGGCGCACCCTCCAGAGCCGAACCAGGCATGTGGGATTAGTCCCACATTGCCTGGCTGGCAAGGTAGGCTCCCCCTGGGAGCCTATATAAGAAGGGGCACCCCCAGCCTTTTAATTCACCAATTAATTCCCGATTTCTCTCTCGATCTCGTGGTTCCCAAGTTGGAGCCGCGCCGAGCAGAGCAAGGGGATCTCCTCCACCATAGCCCGCTGCCGCGCTGCTGGTGTTCCGGTCCAAGTCTTCCGCTGCTCGTCCTGGACTGGAGCTTCGGAGGCGTCGTCTCCACCGTACGTGTGCGACTCCCTGCGAGGTGCTGCGCTAGCGGTACTCGGAGGCATGCTTCCTCTACACGACCTTGAGGTCGGCTTCGTCGGTCTACATCGACAACGTTTGTGCGGAAACGTAATCCCCGCTTTCGGTCTACAAGGGTACGTATTCCGATCTCCGTTCGTACTACTATATCTGCATAGAATAGATCTTGGCATGCTTTTAGGATATCGTCGGTAGGAAAAATTTTGTTTTCTGCACACGATCCCCTTCAGTGGTATCAGAGCCGATCTATCGTAGATATAATTGTACGCTGTTAGAACCCGTGCTCTGCACGGGGGCACCGTTCCTGTTATTTGCTACCCTCTAGCGTGCACTTGTGTATTCCAGCGGCATTGAGTTGATGAAGCGGACCGGACCGACTTTACGCGTACGCTTACGCGAGACTGGTTCCACTACTGACATACGGCTTGTACCGTATATGTGGCTGGCGGGTGACAGTTTCTCTCTCTTTAGTTGGTCTTCGCATTTTCAATGGAGGGCCCGAAAGGGATGCATAAACATGCAATTATTAGATCGTTGTTGTGGTCATAAGATTCGTAGGTATGAAGCGGTTCTATTTACGAAAGCCCCAAGCCACGTAAAACATGCAAAAGATAAAGTAGAAGCATCTAACTTTATTTTGCAGGGCTATGTGATATGGTCAAGGTAGGTTTATTAAATTGTTTATAAACTGCGGGCGCCAAGAAGACCATGGCGCAATGGACTATATCACATTGCATTACATTTGATGTTTTGTGTGCATCTTATTTTGTGTGATTGTGTGTATAGTATACATTAGTTACACGGCGGTAGCTGAATAAGATGATCCCTTCAAAATACCACTAGTGTTCTCCCTCCAACGCGCACCACCACGAAAGTTCTACGTTATGAGGCAGGCCGTGATGATCAGGTGTCATACATCTCGTCGTTCGCATACAGTGGGTGTAAGCCATGTTGCACAAGCGTCAGCGTGGAGGTCTTTGGTGGCGAGCCTAGCATACTCAGAGGTATGGCCTCGGAACAGGAAGACCGAAAGGTCGAGCACGAGTCACAAAATTGGTGTGGCGGACGATTTTGTCTACTCTTGAAGTTGTGCCGCCGGCTTTGATGATGAGGGGTGGTGCAATGGATGGGGGTCGTGCAATCGCTTAAAACGACCAGGAGGGATGTTCGTTTGAGTGGGAGTTATGTTAGTTATTTTCTAAAATACTATAACTCAAAATTATTATGAACAAAGTCTTATGTTGTTGCAAATTCCATTGTAGATGTCTCGCCCCTCGTTTAACCTAGGTCTGTTCCTTGAGAAAGAAAAGCTTAAGACCAATGGGTCAAACTTCATGGCCTGGTTCCGCAACCTGAGGATCCTCCTCACTCCCCATAGGGTGGCCTACGTCATTGAGGCCGCCATAGGTGACCCTCCTGCAGATGATGCCTCTGAGGATGAGAAGAAGGTCTTCCAGACCCGATCGGAGGATTCTTCCTTTGTCCAGAGTGGCATACTCTACGCCATGGAAGCCGACCTGCAGAAGCACTTTGAGAAGATGAGCGCCTTTGAGATCATTTCGGATCTTAAGGCTGTCTTTGCGCCGCAGGCTAAGGCTGAGAGATATGAGGCTTCTAAGCTTTTCTTCTCAGCCAAGATGGAAGAGCATAGCAGTGTGAGCGAGCATGTAGTCAAGATGTCTGACTACGTTCAACGACTGAATGCTCTGGAGTGCAAGATTCCCGATGAGCTGGCGATTGACAGGGTGTTGCAATCGTTGCCACCAAGCTACAAAGGCTTCGTCATGAACTACAACATGCAGGGCATGACTAAGTCCCTGGGTGAAGTGTTCGTGATGCTCAAGACTGCTGAGGTAGAGATTAAGAAGGAGCACACGCTGTTGATGGTCAACAAGACCGTTGATTTCAAGAAGTCTGGTGGCAAGGGAAAGCAGAGCTGGAAGTCCCGGAGGGAGGCAAAGTTGGCTGCCAAGCCCAGGACTAACAGGTCTGGTCCCAGAGCTAGCGTGGAGTGTTTCTACTGCAAGGGGAAGGGTCACTGGAAGCGCAACTGCCCCAAGTATCTGGAGGATAAGAAGTCTGGCAAGACGGTTGACGAGGTGTTAACTCGGCAAGTCCCAGGGTTGCGCACCCCGGGTTGATTGATGGGGAGAGAGATGAGTGCAAGGTGATCACGACGGCTGACAAGCGAGGTTTACCCAGGTTCAGGCTCCCGGAGGATAACACCCTACTCCTGCTTGTCTGGTTATTGATGCGAGTAGCGATTACAATGGCGAGATTGTGATCTCGCTAGGGTTTGTTGTGGTGGTTCTGAGCGTGTCCTCTATGACGGGCAACCCTCCTGGCTTTATAGGCAGCCAGGTCTCGGGTGGTTGGTACAGATACGGCAGGTTACAAGACCTAACCGAGTTGGACTAGGATACGAGGTACCCCGAGTGGGCCTTCTGCGGGCCTTTCCATCCTTGGCGCGGCCCACGTAGCATCATCGTGGGCTACCCGCAAGGCAGCCCCACGTCAGTAGCCCCCGAGTGCTTGGTCGAAGCGTAGAGTCGGACAAAGGACTCCTTCCTCCTGGACGCGCCGTTGGATTGCTTGATCTTGAACTCGAAGTCGAATTTCTTCAGTCGAACCAGCCACTCCCGATGGGAGTAATCTGTGCAGTGGAATTACTTTGCCTTCATCTTCTTGTAAAGCTTGCTTCTACTCAGCCTGTTTGGGTTACTTGTGGATGGATTCGGCTGCTCGAGCTTACTGCGTTGCCACTCGAATGGTTTCTTCGGGTGCTCGGATCGTTGGCTGATCCTACCTTGTTGATTTCAGCTGTGAAGCTTACCACTCGAACAACTCTGTCGGGTTGCTTCAGTTGATTTTGGAGCCATTGGCTTGATGACGTCATTGATGACGAGCTGTTGCACGCCTCTGCGCCCGATGGGACATGACGTTGCGGGCCCCGCTGTCAGAGCTGACCACGGTCCACAGTTGTCACGTCACCGAAGTGGGCGCGAAATTTGCGCGGCACGATGACGACGCCTCGGTTTTCGTGCGTAGTGGAAGAAGTGGGTGGTGACGATTGGTTTCTCCGTGTGACACGTGGACGGCTGGATGTGCCCGCTCGGAGCCCTTGTTCGATGGACGGTTGAGATGCTGATCTTCGAGGCATAAGTACTGTGTCTTGATGTTTGGGACTTCATCTTCTCCAATCGCTCCGTGATTTCTTTCCTCCTGCGCTCTACCATTTCCGCCGCCATCCCGAGCTCCGAGCAATCCGTCCTCACACCTTGCGACCTTGGCAATGGGCAAGCCGAAGAGCGCCGCTGGCTCCTCCGCCGCCGCCGATGATGCCGGGGTGATGAAGAAACCCGAAGGCGATTGGCAGAGGTCCTCGATGAAGAAGACCGATGTGGAGCTGTTCCGCGCGCAGGGTCTGCTGCCACCTGCCGACCAGGTCCAGGTACGCGTCCCTGGCAAGGAAGTCTTCCCCACTCCACGCGATGGGGAACGTGTTTGCTTCGCGGACTTCCTTCCGCGGGGCTTCGGGTTCCCCATGCACGATTTCGTGCGCGGTCTCTTGTTTGCCTATGGGGTTCAGATCCACGATCTGACCCCCAATGGTGTCTTGAGCATCGCGGGCTTTATCGTGCTCTGCGAGTGCTTCTTGGGCGTCGCGCCCCACTGGGCGTTGTGGAAGTCGCTCTTCCTCGTTCGTAAGAACGTGGGGAAGAGCGGGTTGACCTTCCCCGTGGGCGGCTTCGGAATCCAGGTACGCGGTGACACCGCGTACTTTCAGATGAAGAAGTCCGACTCCGTCCAAGGATGGCGCAGGAGATGGTTCTATGTCCAGTCGAACCAAGACGGACTGGACGCGTTCGACAGCGGGCGCGGACTGCGGAAGACCGGCGCCTGGGCGCACCCGCTGTCCGCCATGGAGAAGGAGGCCGTGCGGCCCCTGCTGGGCCTGCTGCGCGATCTGACCAACACCCTTGGGCGCGAGGCGGGTGGCGTCTTTTTGATGGCCACCTTCTTCCGTCTTCGGGTGCAGCCGCTCAGTGCCCGGCCTCACCCGATGTGGGCCGCCGAAGGCGTCAGCGCCATGCCGCTGGATGATGAGGAGGTGGAGGCCAACGTCAGGTCCATCACCAACCTCCGAGCCGCGGACACGTGCAACGTCAAGTGCCCGATTTCTCCTTACGGGGCCTCGAACCCCGTTCCTGAGGTAAGTCTAGTCTTGTTTTCTTTCTGTCTTTGTTCGACTTTAGTCTACTTTGCTTTTTGATTCGACTTGTGTCTACTTGCTTCAGGGTCGAGCTCTGTTCATCAGCGTTCCTCCCCTCCCTGAGAACGGACCCGATGATGAGTCGAAGTTCGTCGAGGAGGAGGACGAGGACGAGGAGATTCCCTCCGCGCATTCTCCCTGCGACGAGGTGGAGGAGGAGGATGAGGTGGAGGAACCCGCGAAGAAGAAGCAGAAGCTTCCGAGTCGCGGCGAGTCTGCCACTGCGTCGTCACCTGCCAGGGATGTCGACGTTGCTGAGGAGGAGGTCGTGGCGACGTCTCTGGGTGCGCGGTCCTCGGGTGGCTGGGAGGAACCTCTGAACGTTCCTCCAGTCAGCTCCGCAGCGCCACGTTCGTTCGCACGGATGCCTTCGCCTTCCCTGGAGAGCTACGACGACGCCGGCACCCCCAGGTGAGCTTCTTTGCAATGTGTCCTTCGAGTTGTACTTTGCAGTTTCGACGTTTTGGTTTGACAGGTGTTCTTGATTTTTCTGCAGCCACCGTTCTGACAATGTTAGCTCCCCCCTTCGGGATGTGGAGCTCACATCTGCCCCTTCCACTGGGTTGGAGACGCCGGTGGTGGTGGAGAAGGTGCGTGCTGAGGCTGCCGGCATTGCGTCGTCTAGCCGCGTGCCTCCTTCGACTGCAGAGGACCTTGAGCTCCTGGACCACGTAAGTCTTTCATGCTCTTTCTTGCGTTCTTGATTTTTCATCGGGTGCGCGATCAGCGCTCCCGATGGGAGTAGCCCCCGAAGGTGTGGGTGACTAGTATAGTCGCCCGCAACTTTATTGACATCCTGTTTTTGCTTCAGCCGTACTATCGCCAACAGCTCGACGCAGCCGCGGCTTACGTTCGCCTGGAGAAGGAGAGGGACCAACTGGGTGCCTCGCTGGACCAGGCTACTGGGCGGGTTGATGAGCTTGAGAAGGCTCTTCGTGAGTCTCGAGAGCGGGAGCTGGCGCGGGTCGCCCAGGAGAAAACTCAAGTTGGTCGTCTCCTTTCACTCGCCGGTGTTCTTGGGGGTAAGTTTCGGCTTGACGCCTACTGAGTCTTTGATCTTTTTCTTGTCTTGACTTTGAATTTTTTGCGCAGAGACTTGCAGCGGAGCTCCTCCAGAAGACGCGTCGAGTGATACGGTTGACCTGGCGGCCGCTGTTGGCTTCCTCGACCGGGTCTGTGCCTATGCCTCAGACGCGTTGAAGAAGTCTGCAGCCGCGTTGCAGAAGTCGACTGGAGCTCTGGTCGTGGTGCATCAGAGCATCTTCCCGGGTGACCAGCCGCCGGCGACCGTGGATGCCCTAGCTGCGCCGTTTGAGGACGCGACCACCATCGCCGACTTCACGCGGTCGCAGACGGTACGCGGCTCCGAGCTCACCTTCTAGCTCCTATTAGGCCACCAAGTTCCAGGTGACTACGAGAAGGTCGTCAGCAGTTTTCCTCGCAAACCCGATGGCCGGACCGCGTCGCTGAGTGGCGTGAAGGAGCGCGCCTCGCAGCTGGCTGCGCAGCTTGTGGCACTCTTCGAGAGGGCCCTTGCTAAGGCGACCGAGGCGGCTGCCGCTCGGAAGGGCCGTTCCCGGTCGCAGTCCGCGGCCTTAGAGTAGACGTAGTTGTAGGAATGCGGCAGTCGCCGCGGTCTTGTATTTTGAACATCATGCTTGTAATGAATATTGCCCTATCGGGTCTTTTGGTCTTCGATATTGATTTTGCTGAATTTCTTCCTTCTGAGTTGATCTGCGCTTCGCAGTCGCATGATTGTATTGACTCTGCGTATCCTTGGCAGAGTGTTGCGCGCGGTGACGCTCCTCCTTCTCCAGTGGCCGAGCCGAGTGGCGCGGCTTCTTCTTCGGGTGCTCGCCGTCGTCGGGCGGCGCCGGCTCCTCCGCGCGGTGTAAATGATCAGCGGATAATCACACACCTGAAGAACAAGGTGGCGGAGCTTGAGGCGACCCTGAAGAATACGGAGCGGCTGCTGCACCGTTCTCAGTCGCATCCCACGGCGGAGTTCTCGCGTCGTGAGGATTTTTTGCTTGGGGAGATCGACCTGATCAGTCGACAGCTGCAGGGTATGTATCCTTTTGGCGGCTGCCGTCCTTGTTGGCTTTCCTTCTCGTTCTGACTTGCATTTTATGTGTGCAGATGTTAATCCCGACTGGGAGGCCGAGCGGGCTCGCGTTGAGGAGCGAGTCACCCGAGAGGCGTCCGGCGACTCCTACGAAGCTCGACAGTTCTGGGTGAACCAGTCGAGGGGGCGCGTCCTTGCCACCATGCTTGATCGCACGTGGCGGGCTTCTTTTCTTCTGGAGAGCTGCCGGAAGACACTTTGGCACATCAATCGGGTGTACTTCCCGCATAATGCGCAGCCGAACGGGTTGTCTGCCTTGCTGGAGAGGTTCCGCGATGGTGAAGGGTTGAAGGAGGTCGTCGACGCCCAACTTGTGGCTGGTGCGAACGCGGCGTTGGCATACGTCCGGATGCACCGGCCACATCTCCCTCTTGAGAGGGTGCTTGAAGGCCTGCCGGGTGACGACGACTTCGACGAGACCTTGGCGGCTGCGCGTCGGATTATCCGGCAGGTTCAGGACCTGAGCGAGCGCCTTGTAGGGCCCCTTGATGCGCCGAAGGCTGAACCTGCAGTTTAGAGTAGCTGTCGTCTGGTGTACAGGGTTAGCTATAGGGGGCAAAATGTGCCTGTGTAAGTATGATAACAGATTGAAATAATTTCGAGTTATGAGAGTTGATCTTTTTACTCGAAAGTGAGAGTGCCTGATTTAATCTGCAACCTGTATGGCGCAGTCGCCTAGTATGCTAGGCAGCGGCCTAGGTTTTTCAAGTGTTACCTGTATGCCGCAGTCTCTGATTTTATCAGGTGGCGACTTAGGATTTTTGTAACTTGACCTGTATGGCGCAGCCCCCGAGTCGCTCGAGTGGTGGCCTAGGATTTTGGCGAAGACCTGTCAGGCGCAGCCCCCGAGTAGGTCGAGTGGCGGCCTAGGATTGCAAGTGTTACCTGTTTGGCGCAGCCCCCGAGTACGTCGGGTGGTGACCTAGGATTTGGAACTTGACCTGTGCAGCGCAGCCCCCGAGTGGGTTCGAGTGGCGGCTGAGGATTTTTCTGAGAAGGCCTGTTTGGCGTAGCCCCCGAGTAAGTCGAGTGGTAGCCTAGGGTTACAAGTGTGACCTGTGTGGCGCAGCCCCCGTGTGTGGCGGGCGGCGCCCTAGGATTTTGAACTTGACCTGTATGGCGCGGCCCCCGAGTCGGTTGAGTGGCGGCCTAGGATTTTTGACTTTACGCTTGTATGGCGCAGCCCCCGAGTAAGTTGGGTGGCGGCCTAAGCTTTTATTTCAACCTGTGTGGCGCAACCCCCAAGTGGTTCGGGTGGCGACCTAGGATTTTGGACAGGCTTGTATGGCGCAGCCCCCGAGTGCTTCGGGTAGCGGCCTAAGCTTTTATTTCAACATGTGTGGCGCAGCCCCCGAGTGGTTCGAGTGGCGGCCTAGGATTTTTGAGCTTCCTCTGAGTGTCAGGTAAAGGAGACAGAATTTCTTCAAATCACTTTATTGATTCTTGCGAACAGGCCGCCTCATTAAAACCCTTCCAGTCCCCTCGGGTACCCTGGTAAGGGAAAGAGTGCGTCTGAAACCTGCCGCGCTGATTTTTCTTGTACAATGGTAGTTTTGAACTAGGCGTAGAACCGGCGGAGTTGTGCTACGTTCCACGGGTTGCTGCAGTCTGCTCCTGTCTTCGAGTCCTTTAGGCGGTAGGCTCCATTGCCTATTGCTTCTATTACGATGTACGGGCCCTCCCATGGAGAAGCGAGCTTGTGCACCTTCTTTTGCTTGAGTCAAAGAACCAGGTTGCCTGCCACGAACGCTCTTGGTCGCAGCCTACGAGTGTGATAATTGCGCAGGTCCTGCTGATACACGGCTGACCGTGCTAGGGCGATGTCGCGCACTTCATCCAGGGTGTCTCTGCTATCTTCGAGTGCCTCCTCTGCTTCCGACTCGTCGTAGGCGACTACTCTCGGTGCGTCGAACTTGATGTCGCAGGGGAGGACCGCTTCTGCACCGTACACCATGAAGAATGGAGTGTACTGGGTGGATCTATTTGGCGTTGTTCGCAGGCTCCAGAGGATCGATGGCAGTTCTTCCACCCATGCGCCCGCTGCGCGTCTTAGGGGCACGCGCAGTCGTTTCTTGATGCCACTGCAGACGAGGCCGTTGGCTTTCTCCACTTGTCCGTTGGACTGCGGGTGCGAGACAGACGCGTAGTTGAGTTTGATCCCCTGCTCTGAGCAAAAGTCCTTGAATTCTTCGGCTGTGAAGTTCGAGCCGTTGTCGGTGATGATCCCGTTTGGTACCCCAAATCTGAATATGATTGACCTGATGAAGTTGACTGCTGTGGATGCAGTCGAACTTGTGATGGGCACGGCTTCGATCCACTTTGTGAACTTATCAACTGCAACCAGGAGGTGAGTGTGACCTCCGGGTGAGGATTTCTTCAGCGGGCCCACCATGTCCAGACCCCATTGGGCAAAGGGCCAGGCTAATGGTATTGTCTTGAGTTCTGACGCTGGGGCGTGTGGCTTGTTGGCAAATTCCTGGCACCCTGTGCATTTCTTCACCAGCTCCTCGGCGTCCTGCATGGCTGTCAGCCAGTAGAACCCGGCGCGTAGCGCCTTGGCCACCAGTGCCCGACTGCTGGCGTGATGCCCGCAGATACCCGCGTGGATGTCGAGTAAGATGGCTTGGCCGTCGACTGGATCTATGCACCTTTGCAGGATTCCTGAGATGCTTCTTTTGTAGAGTTCACCGTTGATGACGGTGAAACTTTTGGAGCGCCTGATGATGCGCTTTGCTTCGACTGGATCGGCTGGTAGCTTCTGATGTTACGGGTGAGCCTTGTTCGATCGGCTTCTGCCATGTGGGGGACACGGGCTCTGGTTCGCCGTGCTCCCTGGTTCACCTCTGTGGAGGATGTGAAAGAGAGGGCGGCCCGCCTGGAAAATGATGCATCCGCGTCCCTTTTGCGCCTGAGAAGTTCGGCCTTTTCGGCGCGAATCCGTTCGCCTTCCTTGCGTAGCAAGTACTGGACCGCCAGGTGGTCTTCTCGAGGTGCGTTGGGTGGGGGGAACGTGCCCTCGTCCACATGTTTCATGGCTTGGATCGCCATGTCCCGTGTGATGACAAGTTTAGTCTGGTCCGGCATGTCCACCTCTAGCGGATATGCGGGTTCGTCTTCGTCGTCATGCGGTGTTGTGCCGGCCATGAAGACTTGCTTGGGGTAGACTTGAGTTGGGGAGTTGGTGCTGACGCTGCTGCTTCTGTCACCCGCTTCTTGCTCGGGGTCGAAAATTGCTGCAACGTGGCGCGCGGCGCACCCGCTGTCGCGTCTCTTCGCGATTGTCCATCTGCTCACACTCGCCGGGGCGAGTGCAATTGGCTTGGGGTAGACTTGAGATTTCCACGAAGACGAGGGCGTGCGCAACATGGCTGTCGGACGCGGGCCCCTGGTCGCCCGTGCGGGTGCGGCGGTGGAGGTGGATCTTGACTTGATTGACCGTACGACCGAGGTTGGGGTAGTAGACTCGATTCGCGCGGCCGTTGCCGAGATTGTCGATGTAGATGTCATATTCGCGGGTGCAGTTGGCGCGAACCCTGCGGGTGTGGCAGATGCGATCTTCGCGGGGTCGGCGGTCGCAATCTCCGCGGGTGCGGCAGATGCGATCTCAGCGGGTCCAGCGGTTGCGATCTCCGCGGGTGCGGCAGATGCGATCTTCGCGGGTTCAGCGGTCGCGATCTCCGCGGGTGCGGCAGATGCGATCTCGGCGGGTCCAGCGAGCGCGATGGTCGGCGATTTTGGTGACGCCGTTGCGCGTAGCGTAGTAGTCGTAGACCTGAGTATGCCACGACTATCGATGCAACAGAATATGGAGTCAAAGGTGATGTGAATACCTTTGTCCAGATCGGCGTACACCGATTGATGAGCTGGCGAGTGGACGACGTACTCGAAGGAGCCGAATCGGATCGACTCCCTGATGGCGGATGCGCCGATCTTCATTGCGGATGGAGCCGGTGCGACCATGATCCTAGCACTTGTTTGAACTTCCCACAGACGGCGCCAATTGACGAGGTGTTAACTCGGCAAGTCCCAGGGTTGCGCACCCCGGGTTGATTGATGGGGAGAGAGATGAGTGCAAGGTGATCACAACGGCTGACAAGCGAGGTTTACCCAGGTTCAGGCTCCCGGAGGATAACACCCTACTCCTGCTTGTCTGGTTATTGATGCGAGTAGCGATTACAATGGCGAGATTGTGATCTCGCTAGGGTTTGTTGTGGTGGTTCTGAGCGTGTCCTCTAGGACGGGCAACCCTCCTGGCTTTATAGGCAGTCAGGTCTCGGGTGGTTGGTACAGATACGGCAGGTTACAAGGCCTAACCGAGTTGGACTAGGATACGAGGTACCCCGAGTGGGCCTTCTGCGGGCCTTTCCATCCTTGGCGCGGCCCAGGTAGCATCATCGTGGGCTACCCGCAAGGCAGCCCCACGTCAACGGTCGACAAAGAGCAAGGTATATTTTATATACATGTTATATATGTGTACCTTACATCCGCCCGGAGCAATACGTGGGTATTTGATACTGGTTCTGTTGCTCATATATGTAACTCTCAAGAGGAGTTACGGAATAGAAGGCGGCTGGCGAAAGATGAGGTGACGATGCGCGTCGGCAACGGATCGAGAGTCGACGTGGTGGCTGTCGGCACGCTCCCTCTGCATCTACCATCGGGATTAGTTTTGGTTTTAAATAAATGTTATTTTGTGCCATCCTTGAGTGTAAACATTATAAGTGGGTCTTGCCTGTTACAAGACGGTTATTCATTTAAATCAGTGTCAAGCAATTGTGCTATTTATATGAATGATATCTTTTATGTTGATACTCCCGAGAATAACGGTTTATTCTTGTTGAATCTCGATCGTAGTACTCACATCCATAACATAGAAGCCAAACGAATTAAGTGTAGTGACGATACCGCCATGTTTTTGTGGCATTGCCGTCTTGGTCATATTGGTATAAAGCGCATGAAGCGACTCCACTCCGATGGACTCTTGGACTCGTTGGATTTCGGATCCCTCGATACATGCGAACCATGCCTCATGGGAAAAATGACCAGGACACCGTTCAAAGGTTTCGTTGAACGGGCGTCGGATTTATTGGGGATCATACATACAGATGTGTGTGGAGCAATGAGCGTTTCGATACGCAATGGTTATCGTTACTTCGTCACCTTCACTGATGACTTGAGTAGATACGGTTATATCTATTTGATGAAACACAAGTCTGAAACGTTTGAAAAGTTCAAAGAATTCCAGAGTGAAGTTGAGAATCAGCTTAATAGGAAAATCAAGCATCTCCGGTCCGATCGCGGTGGAGAGTATTTGAGTTTTGAGTTTGGCACACATCTGAAGAGTTGTGGCATAGTGCCCCAACTTATGCCCGCCGGAACGCCGCAGCGTAACGGTGTGTCCGAGCGACGTAATCGTACTCTACTGGATAGTGTTCGATCTATGATGTCTCTTACTGATTTGCCAGTGTCCTTCTGGGGTTATGCGTTAGAAACAGCCGCATTCATTTTAAATAGGGCTCCGTCCAAGTCCGTTGAAACGACGCCGTATGAATTATGGTATGTCCAAAAGCCTAAGTTATCGTTTCTGAAGGTTTGGGGTTGTGAGGCGTACGTTAAGAAACTACAGCCCGACAAACTCGAACCGAAGTCGGAGAAAGTCGTCTTTGTAGGATATCCGCGGGAAACCGTTGGGTACACCTTCTACAACCAAGCTGAGGGCAAAACTTTTGTCGCGAAGACCGGTACCTTTCTAGAGAAGGAGTTTCTCGCGAAAGGAGTAAGTGGGAGGAAGGTAGACCTCGATGAAATCGTTGATCCTGAACTCGAGATTCCGAGTGGCGCAACGGAAGCAATTCCGGAAACGTCCTCCGTGGAAGGAGTGGGAGAAACTGTCGAGGAAGATGTTCTACCTCGTAGGTCTGGTAGATCTCGGATCCCACCAGAATGGTATGGCAACATGGTTTGCACCGTCATGCTAGTCGAGCAAGACGAACCTACGAACTACAAGGAGGCGATGGAGAGTCTAGAGTCCGAGAAATGGCTTGAAGCCATGAAATCCGAAATAGGATCCATGTACGATAACAAAGTGTGGACTTTGGTGGATATTCCCGAAGGGCGCAAGGCCGTCGAGAATAAGTGGATCTTTAAGAAGAAGACTGATGCTGATGGTAATGTGACCGTCTATAAAGCTCGGCTTGTCGCAAAGGGTTTCCGACAAGTTCATGGAATTGACTACGATGAAACTTTTTCACCGGTAGCGATGCTTAAGTCTATTCGGATTTTGTTAGCGGTAGCTGCCTACTATGATTATGAAATCTGGCAGATGGACGTCAAAACGGCCTTCCTGAATGGAAACATTGAGGAAGAGTTGTACATGGTACAGCCGGAAGGTTTTGTCGATCCAGGAAATGCTAACAAGGTGTGCAAGCTTCAGCGATCCATCTATGGATTGAAGCAGGCATCTCGGAGCTGGAATCTTCGCTTTGATGAGGTAATCAAAGGTTTTGGATTTATCCAGAATGTGGAAGAGACCTGTATTTACAAGAAAATGAGTGGGAGCTCGGTTGTGTTCTTAGCACTGTATGTTGACGACATATTGCTAATAGGGAATGATGTGGACCTTCTGAATAGAGAGAAGGAATATTTAAACAGTAAGTTTTCCATGAAGGACTTAGGAGAAGCTGCGTATGTTTTAGGCATAAAAATCTATCGTGATAGATCAAGGCGCCTATTAGCACTAAGTCAGAGTACTTATCTTGATAAAATACTGAAGCGTTTTCATATGGAGAAGGCAAAGAAGGGTTTTCTGCCGGTTATCAAGAATAAGATATTGCGTAAGGCGCAGTGTCCGGTGACGGAACTGGGTAAGGCCGAAATGACGAAACATCCTTATGCTTCAGCCATAGGATCGATCATGTATGCAATGTTGAGTACTATACCGGATGTGGCATTAGCTCTAAGTTTGACAAGCCGGTTCCAGAGTAATCCTGGAATGCCGCATTGGGTAGGTGTTAAGAGCATTCTTAAGTATCTCAATAAGACAAAGGAAATGTTCCTTGTGTATGGTGGCTGCGATGAAGAACTTGGCGTAACGGGTTACGTAGATGCAAGTTTCTGCTCAGACCCCGATGACTGTAAGTCACAGACAGGTTACGTGTTCAAGGTGAATGGAGGCGCCGTGTGCTGGAGAAGTGGGAAGCAACCCATAGTCGCACAATCTACAATGGAGTCGGAGTACATTGCTGCCTGCGAGGCCGCGAATGAATTTGTGTGGCTGAGGAAGTTCGTCATCGAACTTGGAGTGTTCCCGAGCTTGCAAGACCCCGTGAACCTCTTATGCGACAATACGGGTGCCATTGCAAACGCCAAGGAGCCGAGGTCTCACTCCACCGCCAAACACATTCTCCGACGCTTCCATGTGATACGTCAGTATGTACAAGGAGGCGATGTGAAGATTTGCAAAGTGCATACGGATCTGAATGTGGCAGATCCGCTGACGAAGCCTCTCCCGCTTGATAAGCATGAACAGCACCAGTTAGCTATGGGTGTTAAGCTTTTACCAAGTTGTAATCTAGATTAAGTTGTACTCTAGTGCAAGTGGGAGACTGAAGGAGATATGCCCTAGAGGCAATTAAGAAAGTGTATTCTTTATCATATCTCGTTTGTTCATAATAGGTTTTTGTGTCATGCTAGAACCGTATTAAGCGGAAACATTAATGCGGGTGTGATACGTAAACAACCAGGTCCCTAGTAGCCTCTACTAAGACTAGTTTCGTTGCGCGATTGATGATCGAGGTTTCCCGGTCATGGGGCATGGCGATGGTCGGCAATGAGAGTCATATCGCTAGAGAGCGATGTGATGGACATACCCAGATTTGGAGAACATAGTCGTTACGCCTTTGACCGTGAGATCAACTCTTATTGATATTCCCGGAAGATACTTTGATTGCACCAAACGTCATATCTTATTTAGTATGACAATAACGGTGATACTTTTGGGTATCGGAAAGGAGTAGTTGAGACGAGAGGTCAAGAGCGGGATTTGCCAGTCCGCATAGCAGGATAGATACTCTCGGGCCCACTCGGTGAGATCATGTCTAATGAGCTTACAAGCATGTGACTAGGTCACGGAGACATGAGATCATGAACGAGTAGAAGATAGCGTCGTCGGTAACGAGGTCGGGATTAGGTATGGAGATATCTATGGAACGACGCTCGGACATGCTAAGTATCGCTATGGCAAAAGGTCTAAGACTTTACGTTCAGGTTCGATAGATGAAAGTCATTCGTTATATCTCAGGGATTAATTCATGGGGTCCAGGCCTACGAGTTAGTCGTTGATCATTGAGGAGTCTTGATCATACCTGATATTATATCGAACCGCTAGGGTAACACACTTAAGGGGTTTTGACAAGACAACCGGAAAGGAAGGAGATCACCGGGAGCGTCCCGGGAGAGGTCCGATGGAGATCGGGCAGCGCCGAAAGAGTTTTCGGAGCTAGGAAAAATTATATATATTATGTTTGATATTAATTAGTGTTATTAATATGCAAATATGATTTTATATATTTATTTTCGAATTTATTAAGGCAGATTTCCCTAAATGGGCCTTCCGGACGAAAGAAGGCCCAAGAGGGGAAAATTCCCAAGGGGAATTCGGTGGGGGCCAGGAGGGGCTGCCCCAAGTGGGCCAAGGGCCCACTAGGGGGGCCGGCGCACCCTCCAGAGCCGAACCAGGCATGTGGGATTAGTCCCACATTGCCCGGCTGGCAAGTTAGGCTCCCCCTGGGAGCCTATATAAGAAGGGGCACCCCCAGCCTTTAATTCACCAATTAATTCCCGATTTCTCTCTCGATCTCGTGGTTCCCAAGTTGGAGCCGCGCCGAGCAGAGCAAGGGGATCTCCTCCACCATAGCCCGCTGCCGCGCTGCTGGTGTTCCGGTCCAAGTCTTCCGTTGCTCGTCCTGGACTGGACCTTCGGAGGCGTCGTCTCCACCGTACGTGTGCGACTCCCTGCGAGGTGCTGCGCTAGCGGTACTCGGAGGCCTGCTTCCTCTACACGACCTTGAGGTCGGCTTCGTCGGTCTACATCGACAATGTTTGTGCGGGAACGTAATCCCCGCTTTCGGTCTACAAGGGTACGTATTCCGATCTCCGTTCGTACTACTATATCTGCATAGAATAGATCTTGGCATGCTTTTAGGATATCGTCGGTAGGAAATTTTTTGTTTTCTGCACACGATCCCCTTCAATTAATATATTTTCTCTTTATCTAAAAAAAATCTCTGTACTAAACGTATATATCTTGTTTTGTCTACCTCATTTTTTCCCATAATGTTGGTAATCAAGTGAAATGACAACTTCTATGCATTATGCTTCGTTTGGATGTTTATATTGAGACTAGATATTGGATATTCGGGTGATTTGAGTACCGAATATCATAAATGTCGCCGTTTGGATGTGTTTAACATTCGAGCTGGAGTTTGGGGCACGATATCGAGCGAGTCGCGCGTAGGCCAAACGAATCCCGACTCAATCTCCACCTCCACCCCTCGACATCGGGTGATATTCGCTCGCGTGACTTCCCTCCCTTACCTGTTCGCTCCAGCAATCTCAATCCATCCCCGGCCGCTCGCGTCTTCTCCCTCCACCCTCCCGTCCGCCGGATGACAACCGGCGGCGAGCGGCCTTGTCCCAGGATCCTCCCTTCCCGCTGCAGCTACACACCGCCTCCCCTCTCATTTCTCTCTCTATATATTTTTTCATTGCAGGTTGGGGAAGATTAGATGGAGCCTTGTCGTCGGCACACCTGCATCCCGAGCTCCGGCGAGCGGTGACCAGAGGAAGGTCCGCTGCTGCACCTCCCAATCTCCCCTCTGTTTGCTCTCTGATATGTGATGTGCTATTTGCCCCGCCTCCTTCCCGTCGCCTTCTCCTTCCTCTTCTTCACTGCAGCCGGCGGACGGATCGATTGGACGAGCTGCGGCGTCACCCTCGGCCATGAATCATTTGTTCCTTCACCACTACGGACAAGGTCGTCATGCTCGTGATGTGGCTGCACGCAGTGGCGCTGTGATGTTGATGCATGCAGTTCCCGACGGATCTGTGATGTGGCTGCACGCATTGCTGCCCTGATTAGTGGAGCTGGCTGTACTTTACCTGATCTCATCTTCTGATATGTGTCAGCATCGAACACTCATCATCTCTAGCAGTAATTTTCATGTTCAGAAGACATGTGGTTCAGTTCAGACTTCATACCAGATAGATCGCAAGAGATGAACAGTTTCATATTTTAGACTAAATTTGTTGGAAAATCATTTCTTGTGGAGATTATGTAGTTTATTTGTTTGCTTGTTTGAGATTTTTTTTTTTAAAATGATCGTTTATGATGGATCATGCATCGACTTTGATATAATGTTGTTGTTGAAATAATGAAGAATATTATTTATTCTTCTAGTTGCCGTGATTATTTCAAACAATTTTGGCATGAATATAACTATACAATGATCAAAGTCTCAAAAAAATGCAATTCATCACTTCTATACCACCCAAACAACGACATTCAACCTCAATATCTTATCTAGGTCCCGAATATCTAATACATCTAAACAGAAATATTGACATTCAATTCTAATATCAATATCCTAGATATTGAATATTCATTCCAATATAATGTCTACCCTCTCAATGCAAACATCCAAACGAAGCATTAAGGATTACATTAAGATGTGAAGTGGGTCTACCTCAGCTAGTTGGTTTCTTGTGGTGTAACTAGTCCACCCAGGTTCAAGTCGTAGACTTAACATGGATGGTCACACTTTTCTGAATTTTTCAGGATTTATCCGGCGCTATGCTTTCAGTGGTAGGTGACGTGCCTGTCAACATCGAGGCGTTGGTGACTTCGTTAATCTCAAGATCTGTCGGAACAGTCTCTCAGAGGTGCTCATATGGGTAGGGTTTGCGTGCGTGCGTTCATAGGGTGTCTGTACGAGTGTGTTTATGAGCGTCTATGTCTGTACTGTGTTTACATTAAGATATCGTTGAAAATATATAATGCTCTAAAGTATGGATCGACATCTCGACTCGACATATATTTGCTAAGTGAATTCAAAAGTTATTCAATAGGAACTAAATATGTTGTATCGAATACATAATCTGATTGTGAAACTATATATATTTAGCGGGGTTTCCTTTCTTTTTAATATAGTTTTTGTGTTCTTTTTGTTTTGTTTAATTTAATTTTTTCTTTTTGTCGCTTTTGTATGATTTAAAATATGTTCAGATTTGAAAATATCTTCCTGAAAGTTTTTCAAATTAAGAAATCGTCCAATTTCAAAACAAAATTATGTTAAGATTTTGAAAATTGTCTAAATATGAAAGTTGTTACAAATATTAAAACCGTTTAAATTATGAGAGATGATCAGGTTAAAGAATGTACAATTTCGAAGATTTTTCAGAATTTAAAAGTATTCACAATTTAAAATAATCATTTTTTATTTTGCATCCCATTTAGATAATAAAACATCAAACAAAATTAAAATCACATGTAAAATGGGCCGCATTATCACAGCCCACTTAGTAGTGCTGCATGCGGTCACACGAGCTACACGGTGTTTTGGCGAATGGGCCGGCGCGTTTTGGCGACCAGGGGAGTTCGGGGCGAAGTTCCCACGCCGCACCGGCGGTAGATAGGATTTCGCAGCGTCCAGGCCGTAGCTCGCAGGCCCGAACATAACCCTTTTGAGTTGATGGGCGAAGAAGACTCTCTGTTGGCCATCGTCATTGGAGAAAGCTCTAGCAGAGTACAGGAGGCTCATGAATCGTCGCCACGCCATATCGCCGTTCTGTGAGCTAGTACGACGTGCGCAGGCAGGAGCCATGATTGGGCCGGATCATTGTTGATTCGGTTTCCGCTGGAAGCGGGCTAGATCGGAAGCCTTCTTCCATGGTTCAGTTGCCGCGCACACGGCACGGCACCCGAGCACGCGCGCACCGGATCAACAACAAACATGTATACAAACAAAGGTTGTACTGTAGGAGTGTACATGCCCGCAACTGTTGCAGGAGGGTGAGCAACGTCCTGGGGCATGAGCATTCACCACAAGACGTGCTAAACGCAAGGACAACCCACTTCTATCTGTGACGGGGCCAGTGGTCAGTGGAAAAGACGGTGGTGCCCTCCCTGACAGTTTTGAACGAGGGAGGCCCGTGCCCATGGTCGCGCGCTTGGCCCGAGGCCTGGCCTGGTGCGCGCGCGCCAGCCCGGTGGTCAGGGGAATAAACGCCGACCATGGCGTCACCTGACGTAGGCGCGAAGATTCCTTATCTCTCTCTCCCATCATCATCACTCATCCACCTCTCTCTGCGCGCCTACGCTGCTGTTCGTCTCTCTGAAAGTTCATTCAAAAAGATTCCACGGAACTACTCATGGTCATCATCGTCGTCTACTTCCCCCCTACAAAGGCGCGGGACGGGAGGGAGCTGCTGTACGGAGACGCAGTATTTTACTGCCATTCAAACCTACTGGAGGTTCTCGTATTATACTGGTCGCTCGCCGATAGCATCGTCAGATAAACAACCACACGCTCCCTAGCTAACTGTAGTCTGTACCCCTCTGACGGCTGGCTGATGGCCGGATTAATTTAGCAGTGAAATACCGGCGGCGGCGGATGTGTGACCGCTGAACAAGAAAAAACAAGGAGCGTCGTCGTTCCCGTTTGCCACTGCCGTAGGGCATCACGTGCGTGTCCGCGCGGCTCGCTCGATCCCACCCGTCACCTGTCTCCCAATTGATTTTTTTTACAAATAGAACCCTCAGCCCATTTTTATTATCAAAAGTAATCCCTACCAATTTTTTTTTGTCAAAAGTAACTCTGACGGAAAGACCATAAAGTGACACGTGTCCTCCTGCCATTCAAAGTGGAGGGAAGTGTCTTCCCGCCATTTCGAGTGGAGGGAAGTGTCTTCCCGCCATTTCGAGTGGCGGGAAGTCCTTGCTCCGTCAAAGTAGGCCGCGCCACGTCGTGTCAGCCCCACAACTTTCCTCCGTTCCGAATGGCGGGATGTGCCACGTGTCGGCTCAGGAGACTTCTTCCATTTGGAATGGTGGGAGGACACGTGTCGCTTCGTGGTCTTCCAGCCCAAGGTTAATTGTGTTAAAAATGTTTGGGGGGCGGGGGGTTAGTTCTGACAATGAACATGGGTAGAGGGTCATATTTGTAAAAAAATCTTCCCAATCAGACCAGGGGCTCATCAAGGTGCGAAACGTGGCGGTGGCAAGCACCAGTTTCCATTATACAGTATCAAAAACATGCTTCGAAACGAATAGACTCAAAGACCCAACCTCGCCGCTATTGTCGGTGACCCCAACCCCAAAGGAGGCGCGAGATAGCAAGCGGTGGAAGCGCGGGGCCACTTGACCCTTCTCTCGCAACGATGGTCTATGATGTGTCGCTTCTGTCCAGAGTAGTACTACGACGGTGCGGTGAAGGCGTGAAGCGGCGCAACGGTCCCTGGCGTCATTGAACGGATAGACGTCGCCTAGAGGGGGGGGGGTGAATAGGCGATTAAAAACTTTTTCGAGGAGCCGGAATATCCGGTCCACGAATGACCATGAAATTCTGAGTAGCCGGAATATCTGGTCCAAGAGTGACCCGGAAATTCCGGTATGCTTGATAAAGGCGGAATAAAACTAGAGGTTACTTTAACAAGCATACAACCTAGATATATAAACTAGGCTCACCTATATGCACCAACAACTTAAGCTAAGCAATACAAGTAACAAGATGATAGCAAGATATATGACTTTAAGCACGAAGGCTATCACAATGTAAAGTGCATAAGTAAAGAGCTCGGGTAAAGAAATAACCGAGGCACGCGGAGAAGATGATGTATTCCCGAGTTCCACCCAAAGGTGTACGTCTCGTTTGAAGAGGTGTGCGCAACCACAACAGGTTAGCCGCAACGCCACAAAGGCTCATCTTCTTCTCCTGATGAACTCAACCACAAAAGGTTCGAATTCACCTTCCACTATTGATCTCTTTTGGGGCGGAGATCGAATCCCGTACAACTTTTGAGGCACACACCCATAACTTAATTGGGGGCTCACAAGTCTTGAGGCACACACCCACAACTTAATTGGGGGCTCTCAAGTGACTACAAAAGGTCTTGACCACAAAAGGTCTTGGCCACAAAAGGCGTCTAGGGTCCAAAGACCCAAGAGTAACAAGCTCACAAGTATCACCACCACGAATCCTCGTGGAGGGCTCAAACCGATGCAAATGCAATGGCAAGAGCACACGAAGCGCTCAAGTCCTTCACTCTCAAATTCCAACACAACAACAAATGTTTATGGGGGAATAAGAGAGGAAGAACAAAGGAAACTACAAAGGAGTCAAATCCTTCACTCCCAAATCCCACCAAAAGCAACTAATGCTTATGGGGAGAGAAGAGAGGAAGAACAAAGAAGAAGAACCACAAAGGAACTTCAAGAACTAGATCCACTAAGTTCCCCTCACTTAGAGGAGAGATGGATTGGTATGATTGTAGATCTAGATCTCATCTCAACTTTCCCTAAAGAATATGGAAGATTCAATGGAGGGATTGAGAGGGAAGTGAGCTTTCCAAGTTCAACAATGGAGTAGGGGAGAGGGGAAAGTCGTGCTGCCTTGGATTGGCTGGGGAGGAAGAAGGCGGGGGTATTTATACCCCTCCAGGAAATATAGCCGTTGGCTATTTCGATACTCGGAAATTCCGGTATAAGTGAGACTCGGAAATTCCGGTCACCCGGAAATTCCGGTCTAAGTGAGACTCGGAATTTCCGGTAGTCCATGAAATTTCCGAGCTGAAAATCCGGCTGGAGTCAGAAGCAAAACCAAACTTTTCCTTAGCCATTTCTGAAGGACTTTTCTGGGGGCACTCGGAAATTCCGGTAGACGGAAATTTCCGAGCACAATTTCCGACTGGAGTCAGAACCCTTTTTCTCCTTTCCTTAGCCGTTTTCTTGGATGAGCTGGGGAACCGGAAATTTCGGTAGGGCGGAATATCCGACCCCAATAATCCGAATCAGCAGAACACCGAAACGAAAACTGCTATAACTTTTGCAAATGAACTCCAAATGAGGTGAGACCAATTTTGTTGGATGGACAGCGACGATGAGCACCCAAGAAATAGACCAATTTATGAAATATTGCATCCCATAAATAGAGTAAAATCTCCACACATGGCAAGGTGTGGGACTTTCCTCAAGGTAGAACCGGCAATATTTTCGCCACCGAAAACGCAACAAGTTGTCCAAAGTAAAACCGATTTCTATGAACTAGAGCTTGACATGGAGATGAACCAAGCTCTAATTTCTCACCAACATAAAAGCCAAATAAGAACCAAGAAACATGATATGCCAAGTATGCAAAGGTTTGAGCTCTCCACAAGAATGCGATCAAGTTACTAACTTGAGAGCCCCTCTTGATAGTACGCCTATCTATCCTATAGCCCTATCAAGATCATACCTTTGCCTTGAGCATTCCACTTGAGTTAGATGATGACTATCTTGATCTCTTCAAGTGGTTCATCTTTCTTGATTGCGCGTCCAAGCACATGCTTGATGAAGACTTCTCCAATTACTCCCCCATGCTCACAATGGGAGAGTCTTGCTTAGCTCCATATTCATGTATCCATTCCAAGCACCAAGCATAGGATTTCTTCAAGAAGCTTCTCTTGGTCTTGGTCTTGCACATCTCACCTTGATGACGATCACCATATGACGTCATCCTCCATGAGCTATATGAAATCTTCATTTGATGCAAGCCCATGGGAAGATACCTAACCTCATATAAAGATACCACACACACATATATCATTGGTTAGTTCACAAAGCTATGCGGACAAGTGTTAACCATCTCAAGAGATACATGATCGCTCTTGGTACATCTTGTAGCTTTGTGTGTTGATCAACCTCGTATCTTCCAACATTTCTTCACTAAAATGATGTCTCGGATCCTTCAAGACATACTTGCAATATGCTCCACTCAACACATAAGAGTCCAACACATGAACTCCACAATTCCATGGACATGATCTATAATGATATCTCAAAAGCAAACATTAGTCCATAGAGATTGTCATTCAATTACCAAAACCACACATGAGGGAAAATGCTCTTTCAGTCATCTGTTCCCTTCGCGCGGCGCCATTCGGTTGGCGACGCAGCTCCCTCGACGGTAGGTTCTTCCGACGGCGTGGCTCTCTCGGGTGTGCAACGCTGCCTTTCTCCTCTACTGGTGGTGCAACCGCGTAGTGTGGTCCCCGGAAGTTGGCCTCCTCAGCGCTAGCTTCAGCCGGTTGGTCGTATTCTTTATCGATGCCAGCTAAGTCGAGCCCATGGTGGTTTCGTGACGTCTGGTAGAGGGTTTCGAGCCAGTCAGGACTTCTCACAGGTGTTGCTGCCTGTAGGTGGTCTCCTTGTCCAGGTGGCGTCCCCCCATGGTGTGTGGGCGTGCACCTGCGATTACAGCAGATTATTGGTGCTCCTGCTCGTAGGGTTATGGCTAGTGGATGCTTGGTGGTCTAGCGCTTGCCTCCTTGCGAGGTCTTGGGATGGAGGCCATGAGACGCAGTCAGGCGAAAGCCTGCCCTTGGCTTATGCTGGGGCCGACGATGATGACATACGTGGACACCATCACCTTGTTGGAGGTGTCACCGTGGTCCGTTGTCTCCCTTCTATCAGGTTGTAGCTCCGAGTGAAACCTCGGACCCTTGGGGTCGATTGATGGTGGCGTTCTTGCATCGCTTCCCTCTTGGGGCATCTGGTTGGAGGTTGCGACGGCTAGAAGGACATTGACTGGTGCTTTGGTGGTGTTGCGATTGGTGGTGGTGAGTAGATCCTCATCATCTCATGTCTTCGTCACTGTATGCCCTGCATGTCTTTAAACTCTTGCGACTTTCTATCATGATGTTGTGAATTCGGAGCTGTGCGTAACCGGGTTGCGCGATGGCAACGATGGCCTCTATTCTTGGCGACGTATCTCCTCCGGGTGGGTGGCAAGTAATATAGTCATGTTCCATGATTACATTGGTACATTATATTTATAACACTTTTAGACCGGTCACGTTAATGCACTGTTCAATTCTCCCTATATTTTAAATAAAATGAGGCAACGTTCAAAAAAGATGCTTCCAAACATATGTTACGTACGCACTACCGAAAATGCCAAATCTCTCTGCTTGGCTGCGCAGATAATTTAGAAGGACATGCCCAACTGGATTTATGTACGTATTCACAGGTGAGCAAACCAAGATAATTATCGGATTTATGTACTCCACTGGAGTACGTATTTCGAAGGTGAGCAAACCAATGAATTTCGTCTAGCCCGTAACATTCACTCTTGTGGAGTGTGGAGCCGACAGTCAGGTACTCTACTGTATAAGACTACTCTCGACTCTCGTAGAACACCGTGCATTTCGAAAACTCTGGCCCCAGATGAAAATTTTACGGGAGAGCTACTAATCGCAACAGAGTATGGTAGCAGACCGAAGCAGATGGCCCATTCCTGTTGGGCTACTCCTATTCCGCCGCGAATCCCGGGTATTTCCTATCCGATCGAGACACGGGTCGTAAAGCTACTAAAATAAATAAAAATTACTGCCCTCGATCGGCGCAGGCAGGATGCCATTGGCTAGCTGGCCACATCATGGCAAAATGTGTCCAAATCGCCCCTCTGCTTTGACCGTCGCAGCGGCTGGGTTTTCCTGTGATTCCGTTGGTCACCCTTGGGTATTGCCGGCATGCAGCAACCGGTTCTCACGTCACGTGGTAGGGGTAGAAAGGCCGTAGCACCGTGCAGATCTACTGTATTTATTTGTTTATCGTGCATGATGATTCACCTTTGTGAGCTTGCTTTCCTGTCTCGCCTCCAGGCTTGGTCAGGTGAAGCTAGGGATCGATCGATTAAGCGGGTTCAAATTCACATGATTAAGTGCCTGACTTGCTTGCCTGGTATTTATCCCTGCGAACCGCAGTAGTTATATCTGAAATGCTAAATCGATTGCGTTTGGCTTCATGATGAATGGTATCGCTTCCGCAGCAAGGTTGATCGCCTGGCCGGTTTAGAGTAAGTTCAATAGTCTAGTCAACAGTTGGCTATAAGAAATTGTCATGTCATTTACAGTCAACTATATAGGTAACATGTACAATAGTTAGATATGAAAATGTATTACCTTATTAAAAATGGTACACCATCCACACTTACAAAGTGACTAGAAGCACGTGCTAGAGCTGGCTATTACATAAGACTAGTCATAATGGGTAGTAACATCGTAGTAACATAAGTGCCACGTAGGTAAAAAAGATGATGTGGCATGTAATTAATGAGGAGAGAGGCAAATAGAGTAACATATCTAGTTATCATCACATCACAGTTTTCAAGACAAAATATGTGTATAGAGTAATAAATGAGACTACATATGATACTATCTTTATGTTACTTTGCATAGTGAGGATAGTAGCATAGTCTAGAAACATGTGTATGTTACTAGTTGAAGTTACTCCCCATTGTGACAAGTCTAAGAGTCCACTCCCCTTCTCTCTCCTCTTCTCTTTTCTCCATGTCATCTAATAAATATTATTTTAGTTCTTATAGCCCGCTTATATAAGTGAATTACCTCCAGAGTTCATCATCGAAGATGACGGGGCTTTTCAATGGCTTCTCTTGCCTTACCAGGAATGAGTGAGTTATTGTGAAAATAAAAAATAAAGAGGTTATGGAAGTCAATATTCTCGCATTTATTGCTACTGCACTGTTCATTCTAATTCCTACTGCTTTTTTACTTATTATTTATGTAAAAACAGTCAGCCAAAATGATTAATAGGAATTCGAATTAATCATTGAAGAAATGAAAAAAGGTCCTTCCTTCCTACAGCTGATAGGGAAAAATCGTTGTTTTTACGATCCCTATGTAGAAAGCCCTTTTTTCTAGTATTTACTAGAAAATTTACTTACCCTTAAAAAATCCTGGAGGAAGTAAAATAGATTACCTAATATAGTAGATGAATACGTACGGCATCGACATTCAATGTACTGTACCGCATGCCGTCACTCACTCATCACTACTCCTGGTACTGATTAATTGCCGGCTGCTGTCTCGAGTTCAAAACTACGCAAGGTTCGAATTCAAAAACATACTCGATCGATAAAACTAGGAGTAGTACGAACAAAACATGCACGGTGCATGCACAGTACGTGCTCGGCTTTGATTGCTTCCGTGCTATCTTTATCTTGAGCAAGCAAGCGTGCTCGGGCTTTGATGGCAAAAGGTATCATCATGGTTGCTTGCTTACGGTCACGGACACACTCGTTCGTACCGTACCAACCAGTTTACCCAGCACGTTAATACCACACGAGCAGGCAGCATCATCGTGAACATTCGTGCACCACCAGTCCACCAGGTACACATCTGCAAGCAAGCGAAAGTATGCATGATGATAAATTAAACATGTGTTGATGTTGTGGCCCAACAAACAAACCATAGTGTTTCTTTCTTTCTTTCTTTGACCGTACGTTTTGATCATGTGACTAGGTTTGCACTTGCATATTGCATGCACCTGCTTTTTCCTTCTTATTTTTTCCTTCTTCCTATGTAATTAAGCAACTTTTGGGGCCAACTTTTTAAACTGCAGCTCGATATTCCAGCTTTGAGAGAATCCGTAGGAGAGATATGAGCACCTGCATGCATCCGTAGGAGATAGGGTCTTGTGACATTGTGTCCTTGGTGCTGGTGGTGGTGACATCGCGGCGAGATCTCAAGGATATCGATCCATCGATCGTCGTCCGTTGCCTCTTGCTTGGCGATCGATCGAGTGCACTAGTACACCCGTGCAGCTAGCTGGTATGTTTGATATGGCTGTAGCCTTTTGCGTTGCCTAGATATACCAATCGTGGTGAGGTACATTCAGTGTCATGCATGCATGCATGTGTAGCTAGGCGCCTGCGTTGAAGGAGGGAATAGTTGCGACTAGACTACAGTAGCAGTCAAGGTTCTGTTCACGAGAGTTGGCACCTCAAAATGGGGCAGCCAACGCATTGGACTGGACTAGCAGCTCTCACTGGAGATCGTCTAATCTCGTCTCCCCGATCTCATGCAGGGTTGCACTGGAGTGGGCGTACTATTTGGAGTCTTGCATGCGTGCATTGTCTTGTTCAATGGCCGCATCTGAGCTAGCGTCTCCCTCCCTCCCTCCATCGATCGTGTGATTGTGCGCGCATGTGTTGGGTCCGTTGGTGGTGGGCTTTTCTTGGCAACTTGGTTGCTGGTGGGGGGCAGCACCAGATGAGCGGCACTGTGCAGTGCAGTGGAGGGAGGGCCGCAGTAAAAAGAGGATCGAATAAACCGTCCAAAGTCACCATCTTTTACTCTGTATTTTCCAAATAGAAGACTACAAGAGTAGGGTGGTCATATAAACCGAAAAGGCCAAGATCAAAACCAAAATGACTAACACCGAAAAGAACGATAACAGTATATGTAGAACCTACAAAATACCGAAATTAACTCAAACATTTAGGCATCACTCCCCGAGACCCCAACTAAGTGTCGTACGACCTTGAATCCCCAATCGATAGTTCCCTGTCCCCTGACCGATTCCCCGTACTGCTGCCCCTATGTTCCGCCGCGAGGAAGCTCCACATCTTCCGTCGCTGCTCCGCCACCTTTCCCTTCCTAGCTCCTGACACTGTTGGCCGTTGTGCAACACGTTCACTAGGCCGCAACCTACTTTGAACTTAGTGTTAGGGGAACCTCTCGGCTACATGATGCCACATTGAGCTGGTGAGGGCAACAACAACAATTTTTTAGGCATAAGTCACTAACGCACAATACGGCCAAGACCGAAGTATTAAGCGAATTTTCAACTACTCGAATTTTGGTCCCTAAACAATTTCAGTACAACTCGGTTTTCATTTATGAGAGACCGGAATCAATAACGGTAGAAAAATAACCGAAATTAGGGTTAAGGCCGAAGCCCACCCTTATACAAGAGCATCTCCATCACGTAAAAAAGAGAGCATCTCCAGCGGCGCTACTACTGTGTGCTGGCCAGAACACAACCCCCAACGACGAATCCTATAGCCGTAAAGTTACAACTGTCTAGCGGCCCGCTTCGCGTTTGATACATGGGGGGAAGTGGGAGTGTCGGGCTGACGGTAAAAGTGGCAACCACTGTCGCCACGTCAGATTTCGATAGACTGATCCTGGCAAATTGGCACTCCGAGATGCGCGGTGCACTTCGTCTCCATGATGCGTTCCTGCTCTCCGCCTACCATATTAGTAAGGGCGCGCGTCACACCATCCTCATCTCGTTGCCACATCCACAATATATGTTCACAATAGCCCCACAATGTGTGTCGCCGCTCCCAACAACACTTACCGAGAGTTCGAGACACAGTCGTCAGACTCTACTACATATTTTGCATATTGCCAAAAACGAATGAATTCCGTGAAAACAAACCCCGTTCGATTGGATCATTTTCTCTAACTGGTTTGCCTTTTATATACTCTTGCTTTTGCTTTCCCTCCTTTCATATCTCCCGTCTTGTTCGAGTCTTTTTTGGGCTTACGCTGTCCCTTTTTGAACCTTGGGTCGGTCATCCCAAACTGTCATGCATGGCCAACGTACGCCGCTTCCTCCCTGCCTTGAACGTCGCTAATCAAATTGATTTATTAGTGAGAGAGAGCCGTAATAATAATATTCTATGCCGATAATGGCTGCCCTCATCACGTAGACAGCTCCTCCTTTTTATTTCCGACCCGACGCCATCCACGCGCTTCCTTCCGTTTCCCTCCTCTTATTCAAACCTCGCCATCTTTTACTACCTCCGAGCTCACACTTCCCACTGCTCCCTCTTGCCTTGGTTCGCTAGCAAGCCCACCGCCGCCTCACGCCGGCCGTAGTCTCCGGCGATGGGAAAGACGGCTAGGTGGCTGCGTGGCTTCTTGGGCGGCGGCGGCGGCGCGAAGAAGGAGCAGAGCAAGGACCAGAAGCCGATAGCGCCCCCGGCCAGCAATGCAAAGCGGTGGAGCTTTGGCAAGTCCTCCCGGGACTCGGCGGAGGCCGCCGCCGCAGCTGCGGCCACGCCGGCCTCGGGCGGCAACGCGGCGATCGCCAGGGCGGCGGAGGCGGCCTGGCTCCGGTCGGTGTACGACGAGACGGAGCGAGAGCAGAGCAAGCACGCCATCGCCGTCGCCGCGGCAACCGCGGCGGCGGCAGACGCGGCCGTCGCTGCGGCCCAGGCCGCCGTCGCCGTCGTGCGGCTCACGAACAAGGGCCGATCCACCCCTATCCGCGCTCGTGGCCCCGGCTCCGCGGCCGTCCGGATCCAGACGGCATTCCGAGGCTTCTTGGTAACCACTCGACATATCTACTCCAAATCGAACAGTGTTCTTGCTCGTTAGCTCGCAAAAAAAAGTGGTCTTGCTCTGTTCCTCTTATTAGTGTAACAGAATCTCGTCTCGTGGAATAATCTAATCTGAATTAAATCTCGCGCTGTTCCGTTCCGCAGGCAAAGAAGGCGTTGCGAGCGCTCAAGGCGCTGGTGAAGTTGCAGGCGCTGGTGCGCGGGTACCTCGTGCGCAAGCAGGCGGCCGCCACGCTGCAGAGCATGCAGGCGCTCGTCCGCGCGCAGGCCACCATGCGCGCCCACCGCGCCTGCGCCAGCGCCGCTCTCCCGCAGCTCCACCACTCTTCTTTTCGGCCGCGTCGCTCCCTGGTACGCCGTCAATATAGCTAACAGCCACTTCGCATCCGTTTGTCAACTGGCATTCATCTGTAAATAATGGTGACGGTACTAAAAGTAATCATGTGCAATGGTGATGGTGCAGCAGGAGCGGTACGCGGATGACACACGGAGCGAGCACGGGGTGGCGGCGTATAGCCGGAGGCTGTCGGCGAGCATCGAGTCGTCGTCGTACGGGTACGACCGGAGCCCCAAGATCGTGGAGATGGACACCGGTCGGCCCAAGTCGCGGTCGTCGTCGCGCCGGGCGAGCTCCCCGCTGCTCGATCCCTGCGAGGAGTGGTGCGCTTCCGCCAACCCCATGTCATCGCCGCTGCTGCCGTGCCACATGCCAGGCGGCGCGCCTCCTCGCATCGCCGTCCCCACCCCGCGCCACTTCCCGGAGTACGACTGGTGCGCGATGGAGAAGGCCCGCCCGGCGACGGCGCAGAGCACGCCACGGTACATGAACGCGCCGGCCACCCCGACCAAGAGCGTGTGCGGCGCCGGTGGTTACTCGTCGTCGTCGCTGCTCAACTGCCCCAGCTACATGTCCAGCACGCAGTCGTTCGAGGCCAAGGTGCGGTCGCACAGCGCGCCGAAGCAGCGGCCGGAGCCCCCCGCCGCAGCGATCACGAACCGGAAGCGGGTGCCGCTGAGCGAGGTGGTGGTGACGGAGTCCCGGGCCAGCCTTAGCGGCGTCGGCATTCAGCGGTCGTGCAACCGGGTGCAGGAGGCGTTCAACTTCAAGACGGCCGTCGTTGGCCGCCTCGACCGCTTGTCGACGGGGGCCACCGAGAACGACCGGCAGGAGTATTGGCAGAGAAGATGCTGATCTGCTCTTCACTGCTCTGCTCCACACGGTTAATGGCAGTCAGACGATCGACGAGAGCTTTGCGTAATTAGCAATAAGAATGCGTTTTTATGCGTTCTTTGGAGATCTCGTCCTTCCTTTTGTTTTGGTATTGTTTCGATTTGGGATCAATCATGTGATTTATCCTTCTCTTTTCTTGTGTTTGTGGGAGGCAATCAGGTGTACTAGGAAAATTTGATCCGTGGTGCACATGAATGTAAATTCTTGTTCTATTCATGTGTTCTTCCAGCGCCACTCGTCCCATTGTTTTTGTTTTGCTTCGTCATTCAGTTCTACAGACCACTCGTTAACTTCACAAAAGTTACAAATTTTTAATAGACTAAATGATGCATAAGTGTTTCAGTCTTTATTTTTACTTCCCTGGTTAGTGTTTTCTCCACATTTTGTGATCCTTGAGTTCCAACTTTAGAACTGATTCTTTTAAAAATATGAAATGAAACGGCCGTGTGCATCCTCGAAGCTTAGGGCGTGGCTCCCCCATTTCTTTATTTTAAAAAAACTTGTAAATATTCAGTAACCTATCAAGTTGTGAGCACATGCTGAATTGCTGATCATGGCATCATTTGAAGGACTTTATCTTCTACGAGAATATCTACTGTCGATTGCTCCCCTAATTACGTAGCGACGAATTAAGCCGCACCTTGTTGTCGTCCATTTTTCAGTCAAAGATAATCTACGGAGGGGCACGTAGTATGATGTTTCCGGAGTGGTTGATTCATATGTGAAGAGACCGAATGAAGTATGTTTTCTCTCTCGTGCCCTTCTGGGTGGTACAAAGAACTGATGTAGGGGTGCCTCAATTCCTGAGAACAAAGTAAGTTTTTGGGGTGCGTTTGATGTTGCATGTGGTGTGCGGTTTTGCTACATATGAGACTTTTTGTTGCGCAAGCATGGGAAGTGCTACAATGATTTCAATGTACATACTATGTTGATTTCATGTTTTGCTAAAACCAAATTGGATTTTGTTTGATATGTTGTTAGTTTTGTTACATGGCTTTGTTTGAAATGATAGAATATTTTTTTGCTACATGTTGTAAAAAAATTATAGATTCGATTTTTTTGTTACACACCCCTGCTACATGTAGAAACAAAAATGATTGCATCCGATTTTTTTGTTGCAATCCAACCGAAGTAACATTTTCTGAAACATTTTTTTGCTACATTAGATGTTACATACATAGATAGAAAATATGGCACGGCGAAATGTTTTCGCTACATGGATCGGACATGTGAGAGCGTTATACTTAAATGCATCGGACGACTCCGGAAGACTGACGCTTAACGTTTGCTATCTATCTATTATATACTAAAAGCAATATACGGGTGTTGAATAGAGTCACCATATTAATCCACATCATCCCAATTAATTTTAGTAGTTAGATCTAATATGTATGGCTGGGATTTTTTACAAAGTTAGAGTTACGTAACATATTGCTGACAAAAAAGGGTCAAGTAACTTATTTGGCACGACACTTATGATGAGAATATCACGTTTCTACCACACACAAAAAAAAACAATCTCCGTACCTTGCCTAGAACCTGGAACGTGATAGAAAAAAATGACCTGAAACGTGGTGGCCAAGGAAACGTGTACAAACATGCAACTAAACATCGTTTGTGTACAAGATTAGCTACTTTCCGAGATGGAAAAAAAGACTAGCTACTTAACGATCCTGTACACATGGGACCAACAACCTTGGCTACTCCCAAATGTTACTTTGTAAGAGAACTTGCCTGTGGCAAGATGGTTAGGAGGATGGTTGTATCCCTAGCCCACCAGAATTTAAACCCCAGGTTTGACGCTGGTGTTCTCATTTAGGCGGAATATTCTTTCAGTGGGAGGCGACGTTCCCATCGATAGCGAGGCGCCCATGGTGACTTCGTCAATCTCAAGACCCGCCGGCTCAGTCTCTCGAAGGTGCTCATAGGGGTAGGGTGTGCGTGCGTGCGTTCATAGGGGTGAGTGTATGCGCGTTTATATGAGCGCTTGCGTTGTATTGTGTTTCACAAAAAAAAACTAATCGCTGAGAAAAAAACTGATCAATTTCTACAGCCAGAAAACTATCTCCAAACTAAAAATATATGAAAAGTTGATCGATGCCTATATTAAATCATAGCGGCAGCCTTCTTTAAAAAAAAAAAATCGTCGCAGCCTACCAGATTTTTTTTTTGCAAGAACCAAATAAGTATGATTTCACGACTCTGTGTCCATTTAAACACAAAATACTAACGTAACTATTACTAAATTCAATATATATATAGATGTATCCGAAAACATGGTGGCAAAGGATAGGATACGAATAGCTTACAAATAATTACATTAATATTTCATTTATTCTACGGTTTATGATTTAGTTAAAACCAAAAAAAATTAACCAAAGCTTACACAACAAATATTAGCTTTCATGGTATCGAATTTTCACATAATTGACTAATTTATTCGGAAATCATCAAACCAACACACTTTAAAACACATGCAGAAGTTTGAAGTCCTGAATTAAAATTAATGAAGTCACGACATTAGTCGTATTTGTAGAATGTTTCTTTGATTGACTAGACGTAAATGAAAATTTTATCGACTGCCATGAGACTAACGCTCTCATGAAACGCTTGCACGAGTTGAAGTTCCAAGTCATGGAATTTTAATGTTAATGAAATCACAACATTAGTTACATTATCAATGGGAACATCATCCTTTACGCTGAAAATTTGCCGGCTTAGTGATACACACAAGACAGACTCAACATATATTCTCCCTCCGCTGAATGTAGTATTCCGATTTAGTGAGACACACTTCATCAAACCATCAAGAAAGTTGAAGATGCAACATTCGACACACTATCGATGGGAAGATCCGTTACACTATAAATATTTTGGTTTAATGATACTAGGGCGAGTCACCCCGTATTATTAATTAGTGTATTGTCATATTTAGTATCCACACAGTGCGTACATGACGTTTTTACTCTAAGGATGTGAAAAGCAAATTATTTTGATTGACACTTATGATTGCTTTATATGGTAGAATTGTTTGGACTATTGTATGTCTATTTCTGTCATGAAACTAAATAAACATAAGAACACATGCCATTTCAATTGGATTAATAGTCATGAACTATGCTATCTAAGCTTTGTAAACATTTTGCATAATACACAATATATATGTAGTAAGGTGTGTAGACTACTGATTCTCTAAGTTTAACTATTGATGTATCACTGAGATGCCTAAAGTAAAGTAATGTATATTTAGCAGTATATTAATATATAAAATAATGGTTGACGTTTAGCATGCTCATGCATGTTTCTATAACGTGGCACACACTGACATGGAGTGAGCAAATGAGAGGAAGAAACATAAAAAATAAGAGAATTCACATTATTTAATTTGAGATACATATTAAGGAGGATATAATTGTTTATCTTAATTCAATGATTTATCAAACAAAACTACTATCCCATACTGGTCTAACATCGCGTAAAACTGTCGTTCACAGATCTAATATCACTCACACAAGTGTTTCAACAAAAGGCGTGATCATTATTTCCCCACAAATTTCAGATTGTTATATCAAAACATTAAAAATAATAGTAGAATATGTTCTTAAATTGTCACATAATAGGAAATAATATGATATATATGAAT
Source organism: Poa annua (assembly GCA_026929855.1). Classification (NCBI taxonomy): domain Eukaryota; kingdom Viridiplantae; phylum Streptophyta; class Magnoliopsida; order Poales; family Poaceae; genus Poa; species Poa annua. The sequence continues at coordinate 16,004,720 of CM049431.1, forward strand.
CCATATTTTGTTCTTTTAACACTTTCAACCAACGATAGACGATGCCCTCGCATTTGCAAGGACCACCATTCTAGTTCTTATAACGAGACGAGCATATTGTGCACTCAACTACTACCACTGCTCCACCTCTTGGAACGTAGCCATGATCGAAAATGTAAGCAATACAAAACAAAACAACAAACATCATTCGATGTTTGAACAACGGACCGATGAGGTGATGTGATCCGATGCAAGCTTGTCACCTCTGATGGCCCGACAGATCCAGATAGATAAGACCATAGACGTGTTTCAACTTGTACAGAAAAAAGATAGACGTGGTTCAAACATATTTGGGTTCGAGACGGGACGGAATATGGGCGCCTGTGGGCTTGCCGGGCCGACCGGCCGGACCACCGTTGGCAGCCGGAGAGCCCGTGACTGCGCTCGCTCGCCGGCTCCCTGCTGCCCGTGCGCGCGGGCCAGCCCTGTCTGTCGGCCCCGCCACAGCCCAATCGATCTATCCACTGCATCTTCCTTCTCGGGTGGAGTAAAAAAGCAACCGTCGCTTGTTGCTTTGCGAGCATCGCACTACTGTTTGTGATGTCATGTTTCGTCAAGATGCGATGCCCCTCACCATCTGATATTTTTACTGGGCCAAGATGAGTGTGCCTGACTGTCAGACACCATGCTAAGACCTGCCTGCCAGACCTACCCTAGTGCTTAAGAGAAACTAGCTCAGCTCCATGGAGAAACTCCAAGGAAACTCGAAAAGGTTCTGCCGGTGATATTCATACTTTTATCTGCCAAATTTGAATGCGATCCAAGGCACAATTTCACCTAACATGCATCCACCACTTGCTTCGTGGCATGTGATCCCTGAGCTCGGTCAGTGCGAAGGCTTGATTGGCCAGGAGCGGTAAGCTGAAGCTGCATGCATGCATGGCCAGGCTGAATTCTCTGCTGCTGCTTGAAAGAGCCGCAGTGAACTGAAACCACCACCAATCCATCCGTCCGTATCTATCCAATATCCATGCACCAAATCCATCAATCTTGCATACGTTTGTAGGTGGAAACTCCAGTACGGATGGATGAACTGAAACCACCACAATTTCTAAGTACGTGTACTCTCTCGTGTAGCTTTCTTTCCTCTCGGCAATGATTAGGTTCTGATTTGATAGATGAGCTTAGTTGCTGGTGACTGCTCGATCGTGTACGTTCCCTTGACCGGCGGCAGTCCCCTAGCTAGGCTAGCTGTTACGGAGTAGTTGTTCTTATCTGGAGATTCTTGTCCCTGCCAGTTGAAGCCGTTCCGTCCTCCGTCTGCACGGTTGCAAATGGCCGTTTGCACGGTGTCTCACTGTCTCCTCCTCGCTGATCAGCTGAAGTGAAGTTCGAGAACTTGCCTTGCTTCGTTTGGCACGAAAGCTGGATTAGATGGCGATGAATGAAACCCGCGAAAGAAGAAGCAAGTGTGTGAGTGTGACCCTATACATCATGTTCGCCGAATGTTTGGCTACATGCCATTGATTTCCCCGTAGAAAGACAGGATCACCTTATCCGCTGCCTGCGTGTCCTGCTTGCACATAGATATAGCACGAAGCAATCTCATCATCTTATCACAAACACATGCACGAGGCACTACAGATGCATTCATCATTATTCATATGCAGAGGCAGCTAGCAAGCTCAATCCTTCAAATTTCAAAAGGAGACAGGTCGAATCATGCGTCCGTGCCTTGAGTTGAGGTGCACGTATATTTCTGGTGTCTCAAGTATAGAGAAAGTAAGTAAATGGTTCAGTTCATGAAGTGTCTAGAGGAAACTCTCTCCTTCCAAATAAAAAGTGCGTAGGTGCATCGTGCGGCAAATTATTTTGATGTCTGTCTTCATTGTGCTTAAGCTAGCTAGTTGAGTTCTTACTCTCTTGGAAGAGATTTGTTTTAAGATGTGAAAGATGAGGCGGAAGGACTGACATGGGTTAGTTGTGTACTGTACGTAGTACCTGCAAACTTTGGGATTCTGCAATGTTTTCTATTTCTTAATGGCGTTGATAAGATAGTAAGTAACGTTGGTAAGGTGGATCATTTTTTAAACTGTGTGTCTATGCAGCTGTAACAACCGACATGCTAGTTTTGTCTCCGATTTGATCAGACCAACTGTGTGTCTATGCAGCTGACCAATTTTCGTCCAATCTCCCTTCAAAACTCCTGCCTAAAATTCTTTACTAAATGTCTGACTCTCCGTCTCCGGCCTATGATTCCCAATCTGGTTCACCCGGACCAAACCGGCTTCATCTTGAGTCGCTCCATTGCCGAAATTTTTGTCTATGCTACAGACATTGTCCAATCCTGTCACAAACGTTTTAAGCCTGCTGCGGTTTTTAAACTGGATTTCTACAAAGCTTTTGACTCTATAAGCTGGGACGCTTTGGACTGCATCCTTGCTGTCAAGGGCTTCCCGGAGGCCTGGCGGCTATGGATAAAAGCTCTCAACGAATCCAGCCAAACCGCCGGGCTGCTCACACTAGTGGAAAAAGGCTTATAGGTGGGATAATCCTTTGTGTCGCACCAGCAGCCCATGCGCCACAAAACTCTTTTAGTGGCGCGCCACAGATATCTGTGGCGCACAAAATAAATGTGTGCCACTGATTATGTTATTTTTGTGACGCACCAAACAATATGCGCCACAAAAATATGGTGGGCCCAGCCAGATTGGTCTGATATTAGAAATCCGAGACATATTCTGTGGCGTATAAAGCAAATGCGCCACAGATAGTTGATATTCTGTGGCGCACCCTGTAGAATGCGCCACAAAACGTTGACATTCTGTGGCGCATGGATGTGGTGCGCCACAGAATGTTAACTTTTTATGGCGCATATGGAGCTGGTGGGTCACAAATAGTTTTCCCGCCTTTTCTCCCCATTTTCCCGCCATTTTTCTGCTCTCCTCTTAATATAAAATCCCCCTTCAGTATGAGATTTGGAATTTTAGATTTTCAGTCTAGCTAAGCGTGTAATGATGGTTTGTGTTGGTCCTTGCAATAAGTGTGTGTCTGACGGGTTCCACAGTCCCGTCGCCGAGTATCTCGTGCGTATTTCCCATAATTTGCATGTTGAGGGTAGAAAAGTATATCACGACGAACTTATTGAGAGTGAGAGCCATCTCGCTTTGTTGGGAGCCAAGCTATGTATCGCTGGGTATCCATATCGGACCCCTAACCAAATTCGTCGTGAATTGATTAGGATTCGAGTCAGGTTTAACAAGAAAGTTGAGAAAGGCAAGTTCAAGACTCAATGGGATCTTGATTCATACGCTCAGTCTTACCGTTGGGTAGATGAGAGCGATGATTCCGATGACTTCATGCCGTCATCCAAGGCCCTGAAGTTAGAAGGTGCGTTGAAGGGGAAGGGAAACAAGGTTGAATCGTCGTCTAAGAAGAAGAGTGTATCATCTCGAAGGGCAAGGGCGCTGCATCAACATATTGAGTTGTGTTGTGTATCTTCATTTCAGCTATGTTGTATCGTCATTTCAGTTGTGTTGTAATATATATCTTTATGAACTAAATATTTGAGTTGAGTTGTGTACGTGTTGTATATATCTTTAATTTATATAATTTGTCGTTAGATTTTTTTGCACATGGAAATTTGTGGCACATGCGGATGATTTATGTGGCGCATGGCATTCTGTGGCGCATGCGGCTGATTTCTGCGGCGCACCAGTCCCATGCGCCACAGAAACCCTACCCTACAAAACCCATCATAACCCTACCCCGCACTTATCCTAACGCCTCCTCTCGCGCGTGCGCCTCCTCCCGCGTGCCGCCGTCGCCGGTCGCCTCCTCCCGCGCGCATCGACACCCACGCCGCCCGCGCGTCCACCGCCCGCGCCCGGCCGCCCTCCGCGTCGACACCCGCGCCCGCGCGCCAACCGCCCGCACCCGGCCGCCCTCCGCATCGACGCCGCCCGCGCGTCCACCGCCCGCGCCCGGCCGCCATCTGCATCGACGCCGCGCGCCTCGTCGCCTCGCACCCGCGCCTCGCGCCCGCGCCCCGCGCCTCGTCGCCCTGCGCCGCCCTTCCTCCCGGTGAGCTCTCCCCCCTTCCCCTTCCTCTTCCTTCCGCACATTAGGTGTTTGTTAAAATGCCAAAGCCATTTTTTTGCCTAAACTGAAAACTAAAAATGCTATGAAGTGCTATCATTTCAATATATATGCTACGAGGTGCACTATTTTTATCTAATGCAAAATGTCTAAATGCTATGCAAAATATAACTTCGTACTAATGGGCACTGTTTGTGCTTGTGCTTAACCTTATTTTATAAATTAACTATGCTCTATTGGTCGATGATTAAACAGATGGTTGCGCGTTGCATCTTTAGAGAGGTGTGAGTGAATCATGTTGTCTGAACATATATACAATGTTCATTCCATTTTATTCGCTGACACCGTCTCTAAATTTCATATGTAACTAATCAATCCCATATGAGGCCTTGCTTGTTTTTGTTCGGTGATTTATAATTGCATTTTACGTTTTGTACTATTTACCATCTTGTGATATGCCGATGATTAAAATGTTGTGATACAGGTTTCAGGGGTGGGGCTAGTGAGCCTTGTGATATGCATGAGTGCACATATCTCGTGCATCCTACCTGTCTCGCTAGCTCCATCCCTGAAGCATGTCACTTCTAATTATGAGGCCTTGCTTGTTTTTGTTGAGTATTCTTTAACTTGCATTTTACCATCTTTTATAATGCCGATGATTAAAATGCTGTGACAAGTGAGATCCCGTGATGTAGTAAGTGAGGCCAGTGTGATGCGACCCATGATGTACAGGAATACACATTTTATGCATCCCACTGGGTTTCACTTACTCCGTCTCTGACCATTTGAGTGTTTCCAGTCTAAGAATGAGGCAAAATTTTCTTTGGACCGAATTTAAGATGACTAATTTTGGTCGATGATTAGATGGTTTCACGTTACATCTTCAGGGAGGTGTGAGTGAACCATGTTGTCTGAACATATACGTAGTGTTCATTCCACGTTGTTCGCTCACACCATCTCTGAAGCAATTCCATATGAGCCCTTGTTTGTTATTTTTCTTGACTGACTTTTAATTAACTTGCATTTTACCTTCTTTTGATATACATTTTCTGCATCACACTAGATTTCAGACACGCCATCTCTAAATTTGTATCCACAATATATGAGGCATGCGCTTATGTTGATATTATTTCTTTGCATCTTGTTGTGTATAAGTTTTAATTTGTTGTACTAACTGCTTAACCTCCTCTTATGCCTGTAGACGATGGCGTCGCGCCGTCGCGGGTCGTCCGACTTCCGCGGTGTTCGGGAGCGGCCCAACGGCACCTACTATGCCGAAACACGCGTGGGCGGATTTCGGCAGACGCTCGGGACGTACCCCACACCGGAGGAGGCAGCGCGCGCGTACGACGCGGTCGCGTGGCGTTTCCGGCGCCCGCGAAGCGAGCTGACCTTCCCGGACTGTCAGGAAATCACGGAGGCGGAGTTCCTCGCGCCACGGCCAACCCTCCTCAGCAACGAAGATCGTCGCCGCCACCGCCAGGTGCAGCGGCGGATCGACACCGCCGAGAACGACGAGGAGCTGATGCGCCAGTGGAGGGAGGACTTCCCGGGTGACGTCGCCGCCGAGTTGGAGTTCTACAGGAACCGAAGAGAGCAAAGGAGGGCAGACCGTCGCCGCCGTCGGGAGGCCACCGTGAATGCCAACAAGGATGACTGAGACACCGATGACTCCAGGTGGTCCGACATCTTCTATAACACCAGCTCCGAGGACGAGTAGTTTACTCGTGCGACTTGTTTTCTAGCTAGCTTAGCATTTATCTTGTTTAGGTTCTTACTACTTTGTATAAGATTTCTCTTAATTAGAAATATATATATGTATGTGATAAGACTTCTCGATTCGCATGAATGTGATATGTATGTTCTAATTTATGTATTGGTTGAATATATATGTGTGAACTTATAATATATCTGTATATATACCTATATTTGTACAGCAGGACTATTTTTTCCAAAATTCCTATTATTTATTCTGTGGCGCATGCTTAAGTTTTTTGTGGTGCATATATTTGTGTGGCGCACGTTAACCACATGCGCCACTGAAAGATTTCTGTGGCGCAACAAGAAAGATGCGCCACAAAAGTGACAATATTTCTGTGGCGCACTGCAGGGGTGCGTCATAGAAATATATTTTAGTGGCGAGATAACTGTGTCGCACCCCTCATTTTCCTGCATGCGCCATAGAAAGGCTAAAGGGTGCGCCACAGGTAAGCTTTTTTCCACTAGTGTCTATGGCATCCCCGACAAATGGATCCAATGCAAGAGAGGGTTACGTCAAGGCGACCCCCTATCTCCTTTTCTCTTCGACATTGTCGTCGATGTCCTCCAACAACTCCTTCTTCAAGCCTCTTGGGCTGGGCTGCTCCTTCATCCCATTGTTAATGACCTCCCGTGCCCCATCATTCAATATGCGGATGATACTCTTATTATTATTCGGGCTATCCCTGACCACGTCACCAACATTAGGGGTCTCTTGGACGAGTTCTCTGCAGCCACCGGGCTGGACATCAACTTCCACAAAATTCGTCCCTATCCATACTGATGAGGGCGACGCCGTGACCATGGCCTCATCCTTTGGTTGCGACGTTTCCACCTTTCCCCAGACTTACCTCGGCCTTCCTTTATCCCTTCACAAGCTGCGGTTGTCCGAGCTTCTCTCATTCTTGACAAATGTGACTCTCAACTAGCTGGCTGGGGAGGTCGCTCTATGCCAATTGGAGGAAGACTCATCCTTGTCAACTCCGTTATCACCGCTAAATTTGCGCATGCGATGAGTGCTGGCTTGCTTCCGTCAGGGGTCCTTGAGGCCATTAACAAGCGTTGTCGCGCTTTCCTTTGGATCGGCGAAGAAACGTGCTCGGGCGGCCACTGTAAAGTGGCTTGGGACGACGTCTGCAAGCCTAAATCTCTCGGCGGCCTTGGGGTTTTATCCCTCTCCTTCCAGAACTCCGCTCTCCTTCAGAAATTCCTCACAAAACTTCACTCTCCGATGGATCCTCCTTGGGCCATCTGGTTCCGCCGTCAATACGGCTGGTCTCCTAGGCGAGACCTCGGGGAGACGCACTTCCTCGACACCCCCATATTGAAAAATATCCTTGCTGGCCTCTCGGCCTTCAGGCTCCACTCCTCCGTCCTCATCGGCGATGGCCGCTCTACCGCTTTCTGGCTGGACTCATGGCTAGGGGAAAATACTATCACTGTTCGCTTCCCGGCCCTTTTCTCCCACAACTCCAAACCACGCGCCTCGCTTGCCGCTGTCCTTGAGAATGGACCTGCTTTCTCTCTCTCTCTCTCTCCCCCACCTCTCCTCACAGGCCTCCTCCGATTTGACCATCTTATTGAACGAGCTCGATCTTGTTCATCTCGCTCCAAATGTTGCTGATTCTCGCTGACGTGGGGCTACCTTACGGGTGGCCCACGATGAGGCTACCTGGGCCGCGCCAAGGATGGAAAGGCCCGCAGAAGGCCCACTCGGGGTATCTCGTATCCTAGTCCAACTCGGTTAGGGCTTAAAACCTACCGTATCTGTACCAACAACCCGAGACCTGGCTACCTATAAAGCCAGGAGGGTTGCCCGTCCTAGAGGACAAGGCACGCTCAGAACCGCAAACCCTAGCGAGATCGCAATCTCGCCATTGTAATCGCTACTCGCATCAATAACCAGACAAGCAGGAGTAGGGTGTTATCCTCCGGGAGCCTGAACCTGGGTAAACCTTGCTTGTCAGCCGTCGTGATCACCTTGCACTCTCCTATCTCCCCATCAATCAACCCGGGGTGTACAACCCTGGGACTTGCCGAGTTAACACCTCGTCAATTGGCGCCGTCTGTGGGAAGTCAAACAAGTGCTAGGATCATGGTCACGCTGGCTCCATCCGCAATGAAGATCGGCGCACCCGCCATCAGGGAGTCGATCCGATTCGGCTCCTTCGAGTACGTCATCCACTCGAAAGCTCATCAATCGGTGTACGCCGATTTGGACAAAGGTATACACATCACCTTCGGCTCCATATTCTGTTGCATCGATAGTCGTGGCATACTCAGGTCTACGACTACGGCGTTACACGCGGCGGCATCATCAAAATCGCCGACCACCGCGCCCGCTGGACCCGCGAAGATCGCATCGGCCGCACCCGCGAAGACTGCAACCGCTGGACCCGCGAAGATCGCATCGGCCGCACCCGCGAAGACCGCAACCGCTGGACCCGCGAAGATCGCATCTGCCGCACCCGCGGAGATCGCGACCACCGGACCCGCGAAGATCGCATCTGCCGCACCCGCAAGGTTTGCGCCAGCGGTACCCGCGAAGAGGACATCTACGTCGACAATCTCGGCAACGACCACGCGAATCGAATCTACTACCCCAACCTCGATCGCGCGGTCAATCATGTTAAGACCCACCTCCACCATCGCACCCGCACGTGCGACCGGGGGCCCGCGTCCGACATCAGCGTCACGCGTGCCCTCATCTTCCTGGAAGTCCCAGGTCTACCCCAAGCCACTCGCACTCTCCCCGTCGAGTGCGGGCACATGGACAATCGCGAAGAGACGCGACAGCGGGTGCGCCGCGCGCCACGTTGCAGCAATTTTCGACCCCGAGCAAGAAGCGGGTGACATAAGTAGCAGCGGCAGCACCAACTCTCCAATGCATGCCTACCCCAAGCAGGTCTTCATGGCTGGCACAACGCCGCATGACGACGACGACGAACCCGCATACCCACTGGAGGTGGACATGCCAGACCAGACGAAACTCGTCATCACGCGCGATATGGCGATCCAAGCAATGAAGCATGTGGACGACGGCACGTTCCCGCCACCCAACGCATCTAGAGACGATCACCTGGCGGTCCAGTACTTGCTGCGCAAGGAAGGCGAACGAATTCGCGTCGAAAAGGCCGAACTTCTCAGGCGCAAAAGGGACGCGGATGCGTCGAGTGCCAGGCGAGCTGCTCTCTCCTTCACATCCTCCACAGAGGTGACTCAGGGAGCACGGCGAACCAGAGCCCGTGTCCCCCACATGGGAGAAGCTGATCGGACAAGGCTCACCCGCAACCTCGACTCTTCCTTCGTCACCGAAGATGAAAACGGGATACCCGTCCCAAAAACAGCAAACGCTGCCTTAATAGCAGTCGAGACGTACCTTCGGCTCACGCAGCCACCGGAGGGTGACACGCGCTCCCTCCTCCACAAACAGCAAATTGCCTCCATAAGGGCAATCGAAGAAGCTCTAGCGGCCAAGGGGCCAGGTAATCAAGCTCACGAACCAACGACGTCGGGTATCCCGGCGGCGCAACAACAGCCAATCAAGGACCTCCGCGACGTCCTGACGCAGAAGACGGTGGACCGCAGTCGCAAGGAACGTTCGGCTAGCGCGGCACACACAAACGACCACGCCGATCACGACTTCGAGCCGTGCGGCGCAGCATGTTTCTCCTTCAACATCCGCGACACCCGCATGCCTAAAGGCTTTAAGTTAACGGCCGGCACACCAAAGTACGACGGAAAGCAAGACCCGAAGCTATGGCTCGAGGACTACCTTATTGCTTGCACCTGCCAAGGTGGAACATCAACCACAGCAATGCAGTACATCCAGCTCATGCTGACAGACTCTGCACGCGGGTGGCTCACAAGCCAACCCAAAGATTCCTTTCGGACATGGGAAGAGTTCCAGGACAACTTCATCAAAAGTTTCTCGGGAACATTCGCCAGACCAACGACCTACATCGAGTTGCAGGCCTGCAAGCAAGGGAAAGACGAGTCGCTTCGATCTTACATCCAAAGGTGGACACTCCTCCGCAACACCATGGAACCCGTATCAGAGGACAGGGTGATGGACGCCTTCATGCATGGCGTTGCTCGCCGCGACCTCCGGGAGGAATTTGGTAGGCTCCAGCTGAAGACCACAATAGAGTTAATGAAGACAGCCAACCAATGGGCTGAAGGGGAGGACTACGTCCGCGAAACTTCTCCCAAAAAGGAAGGCGAAACAAGCAACTGGCGCGAGTCGCGTCAGAAGAGGAAGGCACGTTACGTGCACGACTCAATCGAGTTAGTAGCGGCGGGTTATGAAACCCCCCGCGAGGTCAAGCGTGAGAGCAGCAGACAGCACGAGCAAAGTCGACAGCCAAGCTCGAGCCAGTACAACCGTGGCAGCAGCAGCATCGACCACAGCGATGGAGGCCAGAAGCGCGAGTGGAAGCGCCCATTAACCCCGGCATAGGAACTGATGCAACCCTGTAAACATCACTCGTTCCGCAACCCGGTAACAGGAAAGTGGGGTTCAAACCACCTGTTGAAAGATTGCCGCAAAGTAAGGAAGATCTACCATGCCATGCAGCAAATAATCGCCCCAGTACAGGCCATACGGGCGGCACCACAGCTAGCCATCCAAGCGGCACCCGCAAACAACAATCAACTGCAGGCGGCAGGGGCGTTTCCCCAGCCGCAGCAGCAGCAACAAGGTCCGCCGGCAGCAGCCGACGCGTACCCAGCCGCACGGGGACAGTTGAACATGATACAGAAGGGACCCCCGTCGAACAGGAGGCAGAAAATCATCACACGCCAAGTACTTCAAGCCATCAACAGCCCGCGCGCGGTACCAGACTACCTGCGCGGGTCGGAGACACCAATCACATTTTCCAGGGCAGATCACCCAGCGGAGGTAGTCCGACCAGGGCACGCCGCACTCGTGATTGAGGCTTTGATCGGCGACTACAGCCTGAAGAAGGTGTTCCTAGACGGGGGCAGCGGCATCAACATCATATTCGCCGACACCCTCAGACGAATGAACAGATCGACAGAGAAATTGCCGGAGTCGGAGACCACCTTCCACGGCATAGTACCAGGGCAGCCAATCACACCCATGGGAACCATCACGCTCGACGTCATCCTCGGAACACCCGAGCACTTCAGGAAGGAGTCGATAGACTTTGAGGTCGTCGACTGGAAGTCGCAATACCACGCCATCCTCGGACGCCCAAGCTTTGCCAGGTTCATGGCAGTACCCCACTACGCCTACCTGATGATAAAGTTACCCGGGCCAAAAGGAGTGATCACCGTCCGCGGCGACTTTGGGCTCTCCAACAGCTGCGACCGCGAGTTTGCCAAGATCTCCGAGTCCTTCGGCGTCGAAGAGCGGTTCAAAGCCATATCAGCCGACAACGACAAGACCATCTTCCCGGCTCGCAAGAAGCCTGCCAAAGACGCAGCGTTCAACACGAGCGACGACACCGCCACCCACCAAGTCCATCCGACTGACAGCGGAAAGACAGTCAAGGTCTCATCAAGCCTGACACCCGCGTAGGAAAGCGCGCTCGTCGAGTTCCTACGTGAGAACTGGAAAATCTTCGCATGGCAACCTTCTGACATGCCGGGGATACCCAGGGAACTCGCCGAGCACTCTCTGAAAGTCCACGTGGACGCGAGGCCAGTCAAGCAATCCATGCGACGCTTCTCAGGACCCAAACGAGACGCTATCACCATGGAAGTCGACAGACTATTGCACGCCAAGTTCATCCGAGAAATCAAAGACTCGGACTGGGTCGCTAACCCGGTCCTTGTCGAGAAAAAGAAGACGAAGAAACTACGCATGTGCGTGGACTTCACCGCAGTCAACAAATGCTGCCCCAAAGACCACTTCCCGCTCCCGCGGATAGACCAGATCATCGACTCGACTGCAGGTTGCGAACGCCTATCTTTTCTGGACGCCTACTCAGGTTACCAGCAGATCAGGCTGAAGGTCGAGGACGAAGAGAAGACAGCTTTCATCACACCCGATGGCGTTTTCTGCTACCAGACGATGCCGTTCGGGTTAAAGAACGCAGGTGCCACGTACCAGCGGACAATGCAAGCATGCCTCAAGGGGCTAATCGGGCAGATTGTCCAAGTCTACGTCGACGATATCGTCGTCACTACCCGGAAGGAAGATACCCTAGTCGACGATCTACGCAAGGTCTTCGCCGCACTGGACGTGTACCAGATCAAACTCAATCCAGAGAAGTGCGTGTTCGGCGTACCAGCCGGAGAGCTACTAGGGTACCTTGTATCCGCAAGAGGAATCGAAGCAAATCCCGAGAAGGTGCAGAACATACTCACAATGCCAGCACCAACGAAGCTCAGGGAGGTGCAACGATTAGCCGGCCGAGTCGCAGCTCTCAGCCGATTCGTTAGTAAGTTGGGAGAAAAGGCCTTGCCCTTCTACCAACTGATGAAGAAGTCAGACAAGTTCGAGTGGACGCAAGAGGCGCAAGACGCATTCGACCATCTCAAGAAGACACTGACAACCTCTCCGGTCCTCGTGGCACCACTGGAAAACGAGCCGCTCTACTTGTACGTCTCAGCAACAAACAGGGTGGTGAGCACGGTGCTCGTAGTCGAACGCGAAGAAGAAGGGCACAGCCACCCAGTGCAGAGGCCCGTCTACTACCTTAGCGAGGTGCTCACCTTGTCCAAGCAGAATTACCCGCATTACCAGAAGCTGGCGTACGGAGTCTTCATGACCTCCAGAAAGGTCGTCCACTACTTCTCTGAGCACCCGATCACGGTGGTAAGCTCCTCCGGACTAGCAGACATCCTCAAAAATCAGCGCGCGACAGGAAGAGTCGCCAAGTGGGTTGTCGAACTAGGACCATGGGGGCTGAAGTATGCTCACCCGAAGTCTATCAAGGCCCAAGTTCTCCCAGAGTTCACTACCGAGTGGATAGAAGCCCAGCTACCAAATGTCCCCGACCTGTCCAACGCATGGACAATGTACTTTGATGGCTCGAAAAAATTCAAGTCAGCCGGGGCAGGAGTCGTACTCATCTCCCCCAAAGGCGACAAGCTCAAGTATGTCTTGCAGATGGACTTCCCGAAGCCATCCAACAACGAAGCCGAATACGAGGCCCTGATCCACGGCATGCGAATGGCCAAGAACTGCGGCGCCACGCACCTCATGATCTACGGCGACTCCTACTTGGTGGTGCAGCAAACCATGAAGTCCTGCGACGCCATCGCTGACAACATGATAGCCTACAGAGACCTATACAATCAGATGGAAGGAAACTTCGACGGCTGCGAGCTACGCCACATCGGCCGGGAAAGCAACGAGGAAGCCGACGCCCTAGCTAACATGGGCTCGGACAGGGCGCCAGTCCCACCCGGCGTCTTCCTCGAGTGCATCACACAAAGATCCATCAAGACTCAGGGTACATCAAGCAATGCAACTACAAAAGGCGATGTCAACCCGCCAAGCCAAGACAAGGTCCCCATGGAAGTCATGCTAGTCGAAGCCACATGGACAGGACCATACCTGGCATACATACTGCATCGGAAGCTGCCAGCTGACCCAGTCGAAGCAAAGCGCATCGTCAGACACTCCAAAAGTTTCACTGTCATCAACGGGGAGCTCTACAAAAGAAGCATATCAGGAATCCTGCAAAGGTGCATACATCCAGTCGACGGCCAAGCCATCCTACTCGACATTCACTCGGGTACATGCGGACATCACGCAAGCAGCCGGGCGCTGGTGGCCAAGGCGCTGCGAGCCGGATTCTATTGGCTCACAGCCATGCAGGACGCCGAGGAGCTGGTGAAGAAATGCACAGGGTGCCAGGAATTTGCCAACAAGCCGCACGCCCCAGCATCAGAGCTCAAAACAATACCACTAGCCTGGCCCTTTGCCCAATGGGGCCTGGACATGGTGGGCCCGCTGAAGAAATCCTCACCCGGAGGTCATACCCACCTCCTGGTCGCAGTCGACAAATTCACAAAGTGGATCGAAGCCGTGCCCATCACAAGTTCGACTGCGTCCACAGCAGTCAACTTCATCAGGTCAATCATCTTCAGGTTCGGAGTACCTAATGGAATCATCACCGACAACGGCTCGAACTTCACAGCCGAGGAATTCAAAGACTTCTGCTCAGAGCAGGGGATCAAGCTCAACTACGCGTCTGTCTCGCACACGCAGTCCAACGGACAAGTAGAGAAGGCCAATGGCTTAGTCTGCAACGGCATCAAGAAGCGACTGCGCGTACCCCTGAAACGCGCAGCGGGCGCATGGGTGGAAGAACTGCCATCAGTCCTCTGGAGTCTGCGAACAACGCCGAATAGGTCTACCGAGTACACGCCATTCTTCATGGTGTACGGCGCAGAGGCGGTCCTCCCCTGCGACATCAAGTTTGACGCACCAAGAGTAGTCGCCTACGACGAGTCAGAAGCAGAGGAAGCACTCGAAGACAGCAGAGACACCCTGGACGAAGCACGCGACATCGCCCTAGCACGATCAGCCGTGTATCAGCAGAACCTGCGTAATTATCATACTCGGAGGCTGCGACCAAGAGCGTTCGTGGCAGGCGACCTGGTTCTCCGACTCAAGCAAAAGAAGGTGCACAAGCTCGCTTCCCCATGGGAGGGCCCGTACATCATAACAGAAGCAATAGGCAATGGAGCATACCGCCTAAAGGACTCGAAGACAGGAGCAGACTGCAGCAACCCGTGGAACGTAGCACAACTCCGCCGGTTCTACGCCTAGTTCAAATCAAGCATTGTACAAGGAAGTCAACGCGGCAGGTTTCAGACGCACTCTTTTCCTTACCAGGGTACCTGAGGGGACTGGAGGGTTTTTAATGAGGCGGCCTGTTCGCATGAATCAATAAAGTGACTTGAAGAAAATCTGTCTCCTCTTTCCCGTCACTCAAGAAGCTCAGAAATCCTAGGCAGCCACCCGATCCACTCGGGGGCTGGCCACACAGGTTGAAATAACAGCTTAGGCCGCTACCCGAACCACTCGGGGGCTGCGCCATACAAGCATGCCAAAAATCCTAGGTCGCCACCCGAACCACTCGGGGGCTGCGCCATACAGGTTGAAATAAAAGCTTAGGCCGCTACCCAACTTACTCGGGGGCTGCGCCACGCAAGCACAGAATCAAAAATCCTCGGCCACCACTCGAACCTACTCGGGGGCTGCGCCGCACAGGTCAAGTTCCAAATCCTAGGTCACCACCCGACATACTCGGGGGCTGCGCCGCACAGGTCACACTTGCAATCCTAGGCTGCCACTCGACTTACTCGGGGGCTACGCCAAACAGGACTCAGAAAAATCCTCGGCCGCCACTCGAACCTACTCGGGGGCTGCGCTGCACAGGTCAAGTTCCAGAACCCTAGGTCACCACCCGACATACTCGGGGGCTGCGCCGCACAGGTCACACTTGCAATCCTAGGCTGCCACTCGACTTACTCGGGGGCTACGCCAAACAGGACTCAGAAAAATCCTCGGCCGCCACTCGAACCTACTCGGGGGCTGCGCTGCACAGGTCAAGTTCCAAATCCTAGGTCACCACCCGACATACTCGGGGGCTGCGCCAAACAGGTAACACTTGTAATCCTAGGCCGTCACTCGACCTACTCGGGGACTGCGCCAGACAGGAATTATTCAGAAAAATCCTCGGCCGCCACTCGAACCTACTCGGGGGCTGCGCTGCACAGGTCAAGTTCCAAATCCTAGGTCACCACCCGACATGCTCGGGGGCTGCGCCAAACAGGTAACACTTGTAATCCTAGGCCGTCACTCGACCTACTCGGGGACCGCGCCAGACAGGAATTATTCAGAAAAATCCTCGGCCGCCACTCGAACCTACTCGGGGGCTGCGCTGCACAGGTCAAGTTCCAGAACCCTAAGTCACCACCCGACACACTCGGGGGCTGCGCCAAACAGGTAACACTTGCAACCCTAGGCCGTCACCCAACCTACTCGGGGGCTGCGCCGTACAGGTCAGGCTGCAAATCCTAAGTCGCCACCTGATAAAATCAGAGACCGCGACATACAGGTAACACTTGAAAAACGTAGGCCACTTCTTAGCACACTCGGCAGCTGCGCCACACAGGTCAAGTCAGGTACCCTCACTTTCGAGTAAACATATCAATTCTCATTACTCGAAACAGCACTATAATCTACTACAATGTATCTATACAAGCAAATTTACCCTCTATAGCTAACCCTGTACATCAGACGACAGCTGCTTTAGACTGCAGGTTCAGCCTTTGGCGCATCGAGAGGACCTACAAGCCGCTCGCTCAAGTCCTGAACTTGCCGGATAATCCGGTGCGCAGCCGGCAAGGTCTCGTCGAAGTCGTCGTCACCTGGCAGGCCTTCAAGCACCCGTTCAAGCGGAAGATGTGGCCGGTGCATCCGAACGTACGCTAGCGCCGCGTTTGCACCAGCCACCAGCTGAGCGTCGACAACTTCCTTCAGCCCTTCGCCATCACGGAACCTCTCCAGCAAGGCAGGCAACCCGTTCGGCTGCGCATTATGTGGGAAGTACACGCGGTTGACGTGGCAAAGTGTCTTCCGGCAGCTCTCCAGAAGAGCGGCAGCGCGCCACGTTCGATCAAGCATCGTGGCTAGGACGCGCCCCCTCGACTTGTTCACCCAGAACTGGCGAGCCTCATAGGAGTCGCCGGACGCCTCTCGAGTGACTCGCTCTTCAACGCGAGCCCGCTCGGCCTCCCAATCAGGGTTAACATCTGCGCACACGAACTGCAAGTCAGAACGAGAAGGACAAACAACATCGACGGCAGCCGCCAACATGATACATACCCTGCAGCTGCCGACTGATCAAGTCCATCTCTCCAAGCAAAAAATCTTCACGACGTGAGAACTCCGCCGTGGGATGCGATTGGGAGCGCTGCAACAGCCGCTCCGTATTCTTCAGGGTCGCCTCAAGCTCCACCACCTTGTTCTTCAAGTAGGTGATTACCCGCTGGTCATTCGCACTGCGCGGAGGAGCCGGCGCCGCCCGACGACGGCGAACACCCGAAGAGGAAGCCGCGCCACTCGGCCGCGCCAGGGGAGAAGGCGAAGCATCATCGCGCATGTCACTCTGTCAGGAATACGCATAGTCAATACAGAAAGGCGACTGCCAAACACAGTTCAGCTCAGAAGACAGAAAATTCAGCAAATTCAATACTGAAGAGCAAAAGACCCGACAGGGCAATATTCGTTACAAACATGAAGGCCAAAATACAGGTCGATGCGACTGCCGCATCCCTACAACTATTCCTATTCTAAGGCCGCAGACTGCGACCGGGAGCGACCCTTCCGAGCAGCCGCTTCAGTCGCCTTAGCAAGGGCCCTCTCGAAGAGTGCCACAAGCTGCGCAGCCAGCTGCGAGGCGCGCTCCTTCACGCCACTCAGCGACGCGGTCCGACCATCAGGTTTGCGAGGAAAACCGCTGACGATCTTCTCGAAGTCACCTGGAACTTGGTGGCCTAAAAGGAGCTGGAAGGTGAGCTCGGAGCCGCGTACCGTCTGCGACCGCGTGAAGTCGGCGATGGTGGTCGCGTCCCCAAACGGTGCGGCCAGAGCGTCCACGGTCGCTGGCGGCTGGCTGCCCGGAAAAATGCTCTGATGCACCACAGCCAGGGCCCCGGTCGACTTCTCCAACGCGGTGGAAGACTTCTTCAGGGCATCCGAGGCATAGGCGCAAACCCGGTCGAAGAAGCCAACCGCGGTCGCCAAGTCGACCGTGTCGCTCGACGCGTCCTCTGGAGGAGCTCCACCGCAAGTCTCTGCGCCAAAATTCAATGTCAGGACAAGAAAAGGGACGAAGACTAAGTAAGCGTCAAGCCGATACTCACCCCCAAGAACAGCGGCGAGTGAAAGGAGGCGACCGATTTGAGTTTTCTCCTGGGCGACCCGCGCCAGCTCCCGCTCTTGAGACTCACGAAGAGCCTTTTCAAGCTCATCCACCCGGCCAGTAGCCTGGTCCAGCGAGGAACGCAGTTGGTCCCTCTCCTTCTCCAGGCGAACATAAGCCGCGGCTGCGTCAAGCTGCTGGCGATAATACGGCTGAAAATAAAAAGAACAAGATATCAATAAAGTTGCGGGCGACTATGCTAGTCACCCACACCTTCGGGGGCTACTCCCATCGGGAGCGCTGATCGCGCACCCGATGAGAAATCAGGAATGCAAGAAAAACAAGAGAAGACTTACGTGGTCCAGGAGCTCAAGGTCCTCGGCAGCCGAAGGAGGAGCCCGGCTAGTCGAGGCCAGGCCGGCAGCCTCAACATGCGCCTTCTCCACCACCACAGGCGTCTCCAGCCCAGTCGAAGGACCAGAAGTAAGCTCCGTGTCCCGCAGGGGGGAGCCGACGTTGTCAGAGCGGTGGCTACACCAAAATCAAGAATACAAGACAACTCAAGGACGAACCTGCAAAGTACTACTCGAAGGACATGTTGCAAAGAAACTAACCTGGGGGAGCTGGCGTCGTCGAAGCTCGACAGAGAGGGCGAGGGCATCCGCGCGAAGGACCGTGGCGCTGCAGAGCTGACTGGAGGAACGTTGAGAGGTTCCTCCCAGCCACCCGAAGACTGCGCACCCGGGGACGTCGCCACGGCCTCCTCCTCGGCAACATCCACACCCCTGGCAGGCGACGACGCGGTGGCAGACTCGCCACGACTCGGAAGCTTCCGCTTCTTCTTCGCGGGTTCTACCACTTCGTCTTCCTCCTCCACCTCATCACGGGGAGAATGTGCGGAAGGGATTTCTTCATCCTCGTCCTCCTCCTCGACGAACTTCGACTCATCGTCGGGCCCGTTCTCAGGGAGAGGAGGGTAGCTGATGAACAGATGCCGACCCTGAAGCAAAGTAGACGCAAGTCGAATCAAAATGCAAAGTAGACTCAAGTCGAAAAAGTGAAAAAAGAGAGCAAGGTCAGACTCACCTCAGGAACGGGATTCGCAGCCCCGTAAGGAGCAACGGGGCACGTGACGTTGCAGGCGTCCGCGGCTCGAAGGTTGGTGATGGACCTGACGTTGGCCTCCACCTCCTCGCCATCCAGCGGCCTGGCGCTAACGCCCTCGGCGGCCCACATCGGGTAGGGCCGGGCGCGGAGTGGCTGCACCCGAAGGCGGAAGAAGGTGGCCATCAGAAAGACGCCACCCGCCTCACGCCCAAGGGTCTGGGTCAGCTCTTGCAGCAGGGTCAGCAGGGGCCGCACTGCCTCCTTCTCCACGGCAGACAGTGGGTGCGACCAGGCGCCAGTCTTCCGCAACCCGCGCTTGCCGTCGAAGGCGTCCAGTCCGTCGTCGTTCGACTGGACGTAGAACCATCGACGGCGCCACCCTTGGACGGAGTCCGACTTCTTCATTTGGAAGTACGCGGTATCACCGCGCACCTGGATCCCGAAACCGCCCACTGGGAAGGTCCGCCCACTCTTCCCTACGTTCTTGCGAACGAGGAAGAGCGACTTCCACAGGCCCCAGTGGGGTGCGACTCCCAGGAAGCACTCGCACAACACGATGAAGCCCGCGATGCTCAGGACGCCATTGGGGGTCAGATCATGGATCTGAACCCCATAGGCGTACAGGAGCCCGCGCACAAAATCGTGCATGGGGAACCCGAAGCCACGCGGAACGAAGTCCGCGAAGCAAACGCGCTCCCCATCGCGGGGAGTGGGAAACGCTTCTTTGCCAGGGACTCGTACCTGGACTTCCCCCGCAGGTGGCAGCAGGCCCTGCGCGCGGAGCAGCTCGACATCAGTCTTCTTCGTCGTCGACCTCTGCCAGTCGCCCTCGGGCTTCTTCATCAACCCGGTGTCATCGACAGCGGCGGCGGATGAGCCAGCAGTGCCCTTCGGCTTGCCCATCGCTCAGGTCGGAGGGTGCGGGGAGAAATTGCTTTGAGCTCGGGACGGCGGCGGCAATGGCAGAGCGCAAGAGGAGAGGAAAAGGAAAGAATGGATTGGAGAAGATGACATCCCAAACGCCAGGGCGCAGTACTTATTCCTCGAGGACCGGAATCTCAACCGTCCATCGCGCAAGGGCTCCGAGCGAAGCCATCCAGCCGTCCACGTGTCGCGCGGAGAAGCCAATCGTCGCCGCCAACTTCCTCCACTACGCACGAGAACCGAGGCGTCGTCGCCGCGCCGCGCAAATTTCGCGCCCAGTTCGGGGACGTGACAGCTGTGGGCGTGGTCATCTCTGACAGCGGAGCCCACCACGTCATGTCCCATCGGGCGCAGAGGCGTGCAGCAAGATCGTCATCAATGACGTCAACAAGCCAACGGCTCCGAAACCAACCGAAGAAACTCGATAGATTCATTCGAGTGGTAAGCTTCACAGCTGAAATCAACAAGGTAAGATCAGCCAGTGATCTGAGCACCCGAAGAAACCTTTCGAGTGATCTGTACAGTAAGCTCAGGCAGCCGAACCAATCCAACAAGTAAGCCAAAGCAGGCTGAATAGAAGCAAGCTTCACAAGAAGATGTCAAAGTAATTCGACTGCACATGATTACTCCCATCGGGAGAGGCTGGTTCGACTGAAGAAATTCGAGTTCGGCTCAAGATCAAGCAATCCAATGGCGCGTCCAGGAAGGAGTCCTTTGTCCGACTCTGAGACTCGATCAAGCACTCGGGGGCTACTGACGTGGGGCTACCTTACGGGTGGCCCACGATGAGGCTACCTGGGCCGCGCCAAGGATGGAAAGGCCCGCAGAAGGCCCACTCGGGGTATCTCGTATCCTAGTCCAACTCGGTTAGGGCTTAAAACCTACCGTATCTGTACCAACAACCCGAGACCTGGCTACCTATAAAGCCAGGAGGGTTGCCCGTCCTAGAGGACAAGGCACGCTCAGAACCGCAAACCCTAGCGAGATCGCAATCTCGCCATTGTAATCGCTACTCGCATCAATAACCAGACAAGCAGGAGTAGGGTGTTATCCACCGGGAGCCTGAACCTGGGTAAACCTTGCTTGTCAGCCGTCGTGATCACCTTGCACTCTCCTATCTCCCCATCAATCAACCCGGGGTGTACAACCCTGGGACTTGCCGAGTTAACACCTCGTCACTCGCCGTTGTAAGCACTCACTCAAAGACCTCTCGAACAGGCGATTCTATGCTAATAATTTATGTATGCAACAAACTGATGAATTGGCAGGTAAGGTGTGGACCAGCGCTGCCCCGCTCATGTGCAAGATTTTCAACTGGTTAACCCGACGTCGCCGCTTGCCGACGAACGAGCGCCATCACCGGCACTCGTTGGGGGCCTCCCCCAATTGCGCCTTTTGCCCCTATCCTGAAGATACAGACTGACGCGGGGCTACCTTTCGGGTAGCCCACGATAAGGCTACCTGGGCCGCGCCAAGGATTTGGAGGCCCATAGAAGGCTCACGCGGGGTACCATGTAACCTAGTCCAAGTCGGTTAGGTTGCATAACCTGCCATATCTGTAATCGCCATCGGCATCGACCACCCGAGACCTGGCTACCTATAAATCCAGGAGGGTGGCTCGTCCCCAAGACAACGAAGAGACACGCTCATAGTCACCGCCACAAACCCTAGCGAGATCGCAATCTCGCCATTGTAATCGCTACTCGCATCATCAATCAGACAAGCAGGAAGTAGGTGCTATCCTCCGGGAGCCCGAACCTGGGTAAATCCTTGCTTGTCAGCCGTAGTGATCACCAACACCTATCTCTTCCCCCATCAATCAACCCGGGGTGTACAACCCTGGGACTTGTCGAGTTAACACCTCATCAATTGGCGCCGTCTGTGGGAAGTCAAACAAGTGTTGGAATCATGGTCGCTCCGGCTCCATCCGCAATGAAGATCGGCGTCTGCGCCGCCAGGGGGTCGATCCACTTCGGCTCCTTCGAGTACGTCCTCCACCCGCCGGCCCACCGCTCGGTGTACGCCGATCTGGACAAAGGTATACACATCACCTTCGGCTCTATATACTGCTGCATCGACAGTCGGGGAATACTCAGGTCTACGGCTACCGCGCCACGCGTGGCGACGTCACCCGAATCGGCAACCCTCGCGCCATCGTCACCATCCGCGAAGATCGCGTCTGTCGCACCCGCGAAGATCGCATCTACCGCGCCCGCGAAGATTACATCTGCCGCACCCGCGGAGATCGCTCCTGTCACACCCGTGGAGGTCGCGTCCGCCGCACCCGCGAAGATCACATCTGTCACACCCGCGGAGGCCGCGCCCGCCGCACCCGCGAAGATCGCATCTGCGTCGACTACATCGACAATTTCAGCAACGCGCGCGGATCGAGTCTACTACACCAACCTCGGTCGCGCGGTCGACTAAGTCAAGATCTACCTCAACTATCGCACCCGCACGGGCAACCAGGAGCTCGCACCCGACAGCCACGTCACGCGCGCCTTCATCTTCGTGGAAATCCCAAGTCTACCCCAAGCCAATCGCACTCGCCCCGGCGAGTGCGAGCACGTGGACAATCGCGAGAAGACGCGACAACTATTACGCCGCGCGCCACGTTGCAGCAATCTTCGATCCCAAGCAAGTCGCGACAGAAGCAGCAGCGGCAGCACCAACTCTCCGACTCAAGTCTACCCCAAGCAAGTCTTCATGGCTGGCACAACACCACATGGCGACGACGAAGAACCCGCATATCCGATAGAGGTGGACATGCCGGACCAGACTAAACTTGTCATCACACGGGACATGGCAATCCAAGCCATGAAGCATGTGGACGAGGGCGAGAGAAGTATGGAGCTTCTTCTACCCTGCCACTGCGACCTCGGCTTTTGACGGTGTTCTCGTGCTCTGGAAAGCCCTGTGTAACAATTTTGTGAGCACTACCATCTGCACCGCCATCTCGTGGAATATCTGGAAACGACGAAACGCCAAGACCTTTGATGACCGGGATGAATCTCTTGTTGATGTCACGCGCCGATGCATCGAAGATGTTCGCCTCTGGGCTCACCGTTGCAAATCCTCGGCCTCAGCCTCCTCTCTTAATAATTGGTGTCTAGTGTTTGACCCCCCGTGAGACACCCTTATGTAATTTAAATTCCGTTTGCCTCGCCCCCCGCCCCCTCGTGATGTAATTCTGGATCCCATCTTTTGGCTGTTATTTCTTTATAAAAGAGGTTCAGGTTGGCTCTCCGAGCCCGCCGTAGTTACAGTTAAAAAAAAGTGTTGGTCAGTTGGTGAATCTGAACCTTTCAGGTATGACAACACTAATTTATACACTCGAACAGGAAATTAAGCTTGAGCAGTGCACATTTTTTGTGCTACCGTGTTCATTCTTGGCCACAAATAAAACGGACAGGAGGTAGTAGTAGAATTTCAAATCTACGATGTACTACAATTGTAGTGTACAATTTTTTTTGTGTGCACAATGTTAATGCACGGACTAGTAGCTAGCAACATATTAACATCAAGGCTGCTCATACTGAAGCAACAGTAGTGGTTTCATAAGCGTCGGCAGCAGAAACAGCATCATCGATCATCATGTCTCTTGTTGAACAAAAGAGGAGCAGAAGGTATCTGTCAATGAGTTTGAGATGGGTCATATATGGAGTCGATCGAATCGGGTATCTGCAAGCAAAACCAAGAGCAATGCTCCAAGCCAGGAGACGCTTGAACGGACTCGCCACTCATTGTAGTCTACAGGCCAGTAATTGAAGTGCAATCAAGGATGGCAACCTATTTTTTTTCTCTGCTAAAACTTGCTAGCCATAGAGTTCAAAAATTCAAACCGCAGCTTCTTCTCCACGAAGATATACTTCTTTCACGCGTCTGCAAATCCTCCAGAATATAGTTTTAGCCAAGTCCCATGTGACTAAACCAGCCTGAGACCAGCTTAGTAATGCAGATAATGTTGGCCGTATCCAGGTTACTGTTGATTATTACAAATAGTGATCTAATCGTGCCCAGAAAGTCTAGTGAACAAACTCTACAAATTCATACCCTTTTTTTTCCTACAAAGATTAATAAGAATAAATGAACTCTTTAAACAAGCATTTCTAACTCTATAAATGAACCGCACATACCAGAAAACTATGTACTTAGTAGCGCAATACATATATTAAATCTCCAAGACTTTTCCCACACTGTTCATCATAGGAACTAAACGAGGAAAAGGAAGAAGAAATAAACACTTGAAACAGGCATTTCCAAATACTATACAATGTGACCTGTGACTATTGACAGCATTTACCGACAATTAGGACCATCTGCATCGATAGAATCAGCGCGTACAATTATCTGAGGATTGCAAGGGAGATGTCGAGGCAAACCACTTCATTCGCCTGCGCCTCCTCTCTGGTGAGCTGTAGTTCCGACCGCAAAATAGTACCTGGAATTATGGAGGCCCATAGTTTCTCAAATCTCAATCGAAATGATAGCTTTTCCTCGGCAGATCGATACTGTACTACTCAGGAGCAGTTCTATAAAACATTGTTGAACTGAATGAGAATGAGCATTGTGATTGAGCCTTTTTCTTTGGTTCAGAGAATTCAGTTTGCACACCCAAAGCCTGTAGGTTCATGTGAGTTGTCCTGAAAGGAAGCGACACATATTAAGTTGCTGAAATAAAGATGTGGCGAGGGCCCATCAGTTCTGCGTGCTGGGACAACCCTGAAAAAGTGGAAAATATATCATCACCGCTGAAGCCTGGATGGACATAAATGTTGCTTCCGAACTTCAGTGCTATCAATGTAAAAGTACTAAGACTAGTCATATTGGGAGTATCATAGATAGTAACATAAGTGCCACATAGGCAAAAATAACGACGTGACAAATAATTAATGAGAAGAGAAGTGCTGTTGGTATCATAGGTAGATACCGTAACATAGCGAATTTCGAGACAAGATGAGTATATAGTATAATAAATGCATGGTTATATGATACTACATCTATGTTATCACCCACTATTGACATAGTAAGATTGGGTAGTGTCATATGCATGGTACCACTATAGGATACTCATCACTAGGACTAATCTAAGAAATAGTTTGTTTTGCATTTAACAACAAGCATTTATAATATTTAATGACCATTAACGCGTACTCCCTTCATTTCAAAATATGAGGCTTATAAATCTTTATTTTTTAAAAGAATTACTTTGATCATATAGAATGGAGGCACGTGATCTACAAGCAAGGTTGTCTAGTTAGAAAGGGAAACTGTTGTCCCTTGGTGGGACGTTGGTTCTCATCAATTCGATACGTACAAATATGGTATTGTATATGATATCATTCTTCCAGTTACCAAAAGGTGTCTTCAATAAATTGAATTACTTCCGATCAAGATTCTTTTGACAAGGGATGGCGAGAAAAAGAAATATTGACTAGCTAAATGGGACGTGGTTTGCCGACCTAAAGATCAAGGAGGGTTGAGTATTCATGATCTTTGTATCAAGAATTCGGCTCTCCCAGGGAAGTGGTTGTTTAGACTGCTAACCGAAGATGGTATTTGGCAAACTCTTCTTAGAAGAAAATACATCGGCTCAAAAGCGGTATGATACGGGCATCGTCGGCATTATATTGGTTCGTTGACACGTTAGAAAATATGTAATACTCCCTCCTTCCCGGTTTATAAGCAACATAACCAAAATCAGGTTTATCCAAGAATTAGCCACAATTTGGGCAATTAATGACTAATTAGGAGAAAGCAACGCGCACCAGCATAGCACCTAATTAAATGCGGAGAGAGAAGGAACGCACTGGAAACGATTCACATAACATGAAGTTTTGCATGCGTGTGAACATGTACAGTTTTCAGGGAGGATAAGTTTTGCATGTAGTGTGAGCAGCTTCAGTTTCCAGCGAATTTGAAGAGCAAACGCTGCTCTCTCTTCTCCATCGCTGTGTTTCAAGCCAGTATAAGAACTGAAGGATGCCCGGGATGGCACACGATCGTGAGAAGAGAGCAATGGAGGAAGAAGAGGACGGATGGGTGTGGCCAGTCTGGAATCGGCCGCGTGTATTTGTTGCAGGCATTGAGGAAGATGAGTTTCGGTCATTAAGGAAAAAGAGGTTTCAGCTGCAGTGGAAGAGGAGCTTGCGGCCATGGATGGTGTGGTTGTTGCAGCCATGGAGGAAGCGGAGGTTCCGGCCATGAAGGATGAGGAGGTTCCGGCCATTAAGGAAGAGGAGGTTTCGGCTGCAGTGGAAGAGGAGTTTGCGACCATGGATGGTGTGGTTGTTGCAGCCATGGAGGAAAAGGAGGTTCGGGCCATGAAGGAAGAGGAGGTTTCGGCCATGGAGGAAGAGGACAACACCAAGATGAGTACTTTGGAGCGGATGGTGGAGAGGAAGGTGCTGCTAGCCACACTTGGTTTAGGGAAGGTTCCAATGGCCGTAGAGGAGGATGTGAACCACAACGTTTGCGATGGATGCATATGCCCACCTAAGTGCAACAAACCAGCTAGGGTAAAGCCGACGAAGTTGCTAGGGTAAAGCCGACGAAGTTGCTGCACGTCGAGGCACTCCAGTTGGATGGACCGCTCTCATCCGTGGCTGGAGCTTGCCGCCGTGGGCGTGTGAGCCCTACGTGGCGGCGCGAAGGGACTGTAGGTGCGCGCTGTAGTGGCTCAAACCCAGCAGTACCGATGGTGAAGGACCGCGTCACCGCCCGTCCTACGAGACCGAGCGTCCGCGTCGAGGACAAACCACCTGCGCCGCCGGGTCTGGGAAGAAAACCACCACGGGATTGCCCTACCAACCCTAGAGGACGAGGACGTCCAGGTTCTTCAGAGGACTCCATGGAGATCAAGATTTACCCGAGGAGGAGGACCAGATCGATATGCTCCAACGATGCCTCTTGCCATCCTTATATAGCTCATAATACAAAACCCTATTATAAACTTATAAGATAATGTAATAAATACTACTTATTTATTTGCCTCTAGGGCATATCTCCTTCAATAAGTACCCCCCAAAACCTAAAAATCGCACTATGTTCATATTTTCTTCCACGGGTCCTGAGCGCCGCCACCATCGCCGACAAGTTTCTGGGGTCAGAGTTCCTGTTCCGGCACCCTGCCGGGACGGGGATTGACCCCTAGAGCCATCTCCATCGACTCCACCGCCTCCACTTCGACTCCATGGTGGTTTGTGAGTACTCTCTCTCATGTACTTCAATACAATGTTCTCATGAACTGCCTTACATGATTGAGATCCATATGATGTAATCTGTGTTGTGTTTGTTGGGATCCGATGAATTGTTGCATTATGATCAGTCTATCTATATAAGTTTGTGAAGTTATTGCTGCTGCAATCTTGTCGTGTTTAATGCTTGTTACTAGTGCACAAATTGCATGATCATAGATGTAAGCTCTATATTTATTGCCTAGATTGTATCTAGAAATTGTATGCACATATTATTGTCCGGAACCGATGGCACCAAAATGACAGCAATTGGGATAACCGGATGGAATGGCTATGATGTGAGGATCATATGTTTTCATCAAGTGTTAATGGTTTGCGTCGGTGCTCTATTAAAAGTAGTACCTCAATTGGCAGTAGTTTCCCTAGAGGCCCCGCTGCAAACGGGCTGGCAGGACAAAAGATGTTATGCAAGTTTCTCATTGCGAGCACGCACAACTATATATGGAAAACATGCCTATATAACTAATAATCTGGATATTATTTCTTAATTTTATTTCAATGCTGTCAATTGCCCAACTGTAATTTGTTCACCCGAGACTTGTTCTTGAGAGTTACCACTAGTGTAGATAGTTGGGAACCCCGGTCGTTTTGTCATCATCATTGCTCTAAAGTTAACTCCATGCAATCAACTATTTTCTGGTGCCATTGTCTCTGTGTTACTGTTACTACTGCTCTCATATTACTGCTACTTTCACATCACCCCTGTTACTAGTGCTTTTCCAAGTGCAGCTGAATTGACAACTCCGTTGTTAAGACGTTTAAGTATTCTTCGTCTCCCCTTGTGTCGAATCAATAAATTTGGGTTTTACTTCCCTCGAAGACTGTTGTGATCCCCTATACTTGTGGGTTATCAAGACTATTTTCTGACGCCGTTGTCGAGGAGGCATAACTCTACTCATAAGTTCACCTGGGAGTGCACTCTACCTCTCTCTCTGTTTTTATTTTATTGTATTTTATTTTCTTGTCTAGTTTATGTGTGCTTAGTTTATTTCTGTTTAGTTGTATTTGTCTGGTTTAATTTTGTCTTGTTTTATTTTTACATACCCGAAAAACCAAATATTTTGAAAAACCAAAAATTTAAAAAACTATTGTTATGGAAGAGCATGCAAGATAGGTTGTGGAACTTAATGAATTATATATGGAGTATAGAGAATCATATAAGGGAAAAGTCATGTGAGGCGTGTTAGGAAAGTTTAATACACTTGCTAAAATTTTGCTTAAACGCCATGATAATTGTTGCTCTAAACAGGATAATAAACATCTTAAATTTCAATGTGGCTTTAGTAAAGAAGCTTTAATTGTGAACTATAATTGGAATAACTATATTGCTCTTGGATTTGAAGAGGTAGAACAATTTGTTATATTTATAGGAGCTTCTGAAATATAATCCTTCATGTCTAAAAATTATGAAACATGTGTTGCTTGTAATACACTTAAATATTATGTCTCTTCTATCCTTGATTATTGCATAGAATATTTCAGCAATAATTGGTATATCATTGATTATAAAGAGAGACTCAGTAATGCACAAGAATGTATCTACAATTTGCAGGAATCTGTGCAAGAAGAAATTGCTGAACCTGAAAGCTCATTAGATGAAAAAAAGAGGAGAGTGAAGAAAAAAAGGAGGAAGAATGGAGTAGCTACCCATGACTACCTTCTAATGAGTGTAACTCTTCATCCCTTACACTATTTGTGTCCCCCATGCTTACCAGAGGAGGATGAATGTTATGTTCCCGTGGATTCTCTTGAAATATTCCCTATGAGTAAAACTTGTGAAAACAATTATACTACTGTTATATATGATAATCCATGCTATTTTGATAAATCTTATGAAAATCTTTTATTTGTGCCTAATTTCGAAATGCATGGTACTAAATAAGTTTGCTTAGAAAATGTTTATGATAAAGCTCTAGATGATGTTCCTATGTTACTTGATAATATTAATTTTAGTACTATTAAAAATGGTATTGGAGAGGTCTTGACTTTATTTGAGAGTCACATATACCTTGAGAATGATCAATCATCTTGTTATATAATTGTTGAAAGTGGGTTTGAAAGTTTTTATCCCACTATATGGAGCTTGAAAAAAATTATGTGTTTGTAGATCATGAAAGGCATGCTTTATGTGATGGTTATGTTGTTGATTTTATTCATGATGCTGAAGGAGATATGCCCTAGAGGCAAATAAATAAGTAGTATTTATTGCATTATCTCATAGGTTTATAATAGATTTGTGTATTATGCTATAACTGTATTAATCGGAATTATTAATACACGTGTGATACATAGACAACCAGAGTCCCTAGTAAGCCTCTATATGAACTAGTCCATTGGGCAACAGTTGATCGAGATTCCCGATCAAGGACAATGACGTTGGTTGACAATGGGGTCATCTTATTAGTTGAATAAGGTGATGGACATACGCAAAGTATTACAATAAGATCATATTACGATGTTTGTCATTCGCAATAGATGAGTAATATGATAGCTTATTCCTTTGACCGTGAGACCGTACTTATTGCTACTTCATTGGGGCACTTTGAGAGCATCAAACCTTGTGTCTTACATAGCATGAAAATAGCAGTGTCCATATTGGGTATCCCGAAAGAGTATGTTGAGACGTAAGGATCAAGAGCGGGATTTGTTCATTCTTGTAATATGAAGATACTCTGGGCCCACTCGGTGAGATTGCATCTGTATAGCTGCGCAACTTATGACTAGGTCATGGAGATGTAATATCATAGACGAGTTAATAATCCTTGTCGGTAACGAGATACAACAAGGACATCGGATGTTCACGATCATATCTCGGAAGAGGTAGTATCACAAAAATAAAGGGAATGAATACCATGTTTATAGTTTAACGACGATATTCGTAGAATGCATAGGGGCCGTCATATGCGTACAGGTATCCCTGGCGTTCATTAGTGAGCGGAGTGTCTCGACCATGTCTAGAGTGTTCTCGAACGTAGCGTAACAAACTTAAGGTCTTAACGACACCTGGAGAAAGGTTCTGAAATAATATATGATTTTATTAGAGAGAGAGAGAGAGAGAAATGATCCGCAAAGAGTTATGGTGGTCCAGGAGGAGTTCCGGGAAGGTCTGGAATGGTTCCGGGAATGTCCGACAGATTTTCGGGTGGTCTGGTAAATGTTTCGGAGTCACGGGAGATTAAATTATATGTAAATATATTAATAATGAATTAATTATATTTTATATTAATTTGATTATTAATTAAAAAGGAGAAAAATGGGGAAGCCCACTTAATAGGCCAAGAGGGGCCCCTGTGGGGGCCGAACCAACATGGGGTGGGGCCCATGGCCACCACGCACCATGCTTGGTGTGGACGGCCTCCCCCTCCCTCTCCTTTAGTCCCACATGGGGGAGGCAAGGTGTTTGCACACCCCCTCCCCCCTTTATATAGCAAGGCATATTAATTGGATTAATTACAGAAAAATACAATTAATTGTTGTAATGCCCCAGTCCATAAATTATACAATGATGCTATGTGTTGGTGGTCATGCTACATAATCGAAGGTTACTGGGGTTACCACTCCCAGGCCGAGTAAACATCGGCAGGCGTGCTCGGCATGGATCATCGGCAACACAACCCTTCGATCATGCCATATCCAAAGCATAGCCCTCAAGTATAATAAAGAGACTAAGACACCGGAACACCGGGCACATGACAGACCCTACGACTCAAGATAATATAGTTCAACTCTTAGTAGAGAAAGATAGCAAATATTACAATCCAAGGTCATAGACCCATCAGTACATCAAGCGGAAGCAAATTAAGTTGTTCTAAACAACAAGATCCAAATATGGCCTAAGAGGCCTACAGATAACAAATCCCGTGCCAGCTGGTTCCTAGTTGCCCCAGGCTGCCACCCGGGAACCCCAGACTACTCGTCGATGTCAACATAGAACCCACCTTCGGGGTAGGTAAAGTCCTCCTCTGAAACAAAAATAAATAAGGGTGAGTTCGACGAACTCAACAAGATTTTGAGCTATTTGCTCCATGATTGGCTCTCAAGGTTTTATGGCTGTTTTGCGTAAAGCTGATTTTATTCTTAAAATATAACTCCAAGGCATCGACTATCAGAATATTTTCGAAGAGGGGTAAGAAGTAACTCTTGTCTTTTTATTCACTTACTCATCCTCTTCCACCACTGTACCTGTTAACAAAGGCACCTCCCCGAATCAACCTCGAGGAAGTCAACCTTACAATCGTGAGTGGTACCTTTAGTACCCAGTTTTTAATCATTCCGTTAAAGTTATTCTAGGATCCCTGAATTCGCCACCAAGTCGTCCTTAACCGTGGACACGGCTTTTCGAAAAGATTTATCCCTGCAGGGGGTGTACAATGTGAAAGTCGCCAGGTTCCCGAGGGACCTCCCAGCTCCTTATCCATGCGTACCGTCCGGCCCATTGCCTGTACAACTAGCTCTCTTCCGGGGAAAGCCGGCTGGGTGGGAGCGGCTACGACCTTTACCTCGCTTTGGACTAACCTAGGATCATAAGTGACCGTAGGACAAGTTCAGTGCCTCCAACACCCTGCCCCGCGGCCACTCATTTTCCTACCACCATCATCCTCATCTCAGTCTTGGCCACCATCTCAACACACACGCAAATGGAAAGCCAAACTAGAGGACCCTCGGCTAGTCCGACACAAGTTAGTCGGTCGATGAGGTTCCATATACCCACGCATGGTAGCACGCTCAACTTGGCTCGAAGGCGAGAACTCGCACTGAGGCGGCGAGAACGAGACAACCCACCACATACCATGTGGCCTCTCATCCCCACCTTTTAGCATTTTATTAAACATTACCACCATTTCTCCACCATAATCCGCGGAATTTCCACCTCTGATCCCAACATGAATATCCATCGGACAACTAAGCAGTTAACTAAGCATGGCTAAGCAACAACCTAGCGAATTAATTAATTCAGGCCATCAACACAATCCTATGGATAATAGGAGGGGAAACAGGTAATGGCTTCGGGAACTGAGTGCAACGATAGGATACTCTAATCCAATCAAATTGACATTTGGAACCGCATGCAATATTATAGTGGAGAAAATAATTTGCATAAAATAGGATAAGATATGCAAGAGGGTGGGGATCACGCTTGCCTTGCTCAGCAGGCGGGTAATACTGATCGTCGGGGTAATGTGGCGAGACCCCGGTTCCTTGATCTATCGATGTTTAAAAAAAACACCGGAAATAACACAATCAATACAAGCAATTCATATGCAATGCGCAAACACATGATGGTATGACATTTTAATGCACTGAATTATTATAACAACTATATGACATTTAAATGGGATGCTCAGAATAATTATTTAACGACATAGGAAATATAATTTCCTATTTGTGTTCATGTTCCCCTACCATTTTAATTTAGGTAACATGCTTGAAATGATTTTGAAATGTGTAGAACCAGTGCTCCTAACCATTTTTACTTAGAGGGTACCATTCTAGCAAGTTGAGGAATTTATTATGAAGTTAAACTACACCTTTTTATTTCTACCCCTCTCTTCATTTTAGCAAAACAGAAAATTACAGTAGCCGTAATGGAAGTGTGGATCAATCCATTAGATAACATTTATTTTTCTGAGCATTTTGGTATATTATTTGCTAAATTTGGATAATTATTGTGGAAGTTATGAATTTTTGAAGTTTGAAACATTTTCTGTCTTTTTATTAATTCGCAGAAAATACCCCGGTCGTTTTTCACCGAACGCGAGGCTAGCACGAGCCACTGGCGGGTGGGCCAGCGCCACGCTGGCAGCCACGCGAGCGCGGGGACGGTCAACGCACGCCGGAGCGCGCGGCCGTGGCGTCCGCCGGCGGCGACGAGCACGGGCACGGCGTTTCACGGCGCTAGGGGGCTCGCGGAGGGGCGCGTTCGACGCGCCAGAGCGCGGGGAGCCAGATGCGGGCGGCGCCGCTACGCAGAGGTCGCCGAAGCGCGCGCGCAGCGGCGGCGAGCGGCGGCCGGCGGCGGGCTACGGCTAGAACTAGCTACGGAGCTCGCGCAGATGAACGGAAGGCACGGGCGGGTGCGGGTGCTCACCCTCGTCGCGTGCGGGTGCTCGGAGCGGACGGAGGAGGGCGGAGGCGACGGCGAGCGTGCTCGAGGCGCGGCGGCCGGAGTCGGGGAAGACGAGGACGGCGGCGTCGTTCCCGAGCGCCCCGGCACGATTCCTGCAGCGGAGAGGGAGGAGGCGACGCGGCGGTGCTCGTGGTGGTGCTAGCTGGGCTCGGGGAGGCTTCAGTCGACGGCGATGCGGCGGCGGAGCTCGGCGGCCATGGCGCTAGGGTTTGGGGGAGAACAGAGGGAAAAACTGGGGGGGGGGGGGGGAGCGGGCAGAGCACGTCTCGGGGTGGCCTTATCCGCTCCAGGGCAGCAGAGGAGGAGGGGGGGGTCCGGCGCGGCGTCGCTCTGCTCGACACGGCGATGTGGTCCGGCGGGGACGAACGGCTCGGTCGCTACAGAGGAAGGAGATGGAGTTTTTACAGAAACCTCCCTGGCCCTTTTATTTTCCATCACAAACAGGTCCTTTTCTATTTATTTTTAAAACCAGTGCAATGTTTTGATTTAATTGGGGCAGTTAAACACTTTATAAAAATCTGAGAAAAATCAGGGAGCTTCCCCATATCATGTAGAGGCACCACAAAAATTGGCTCCTCAAAATAAAATGGTTTGGTGCACTTTTGTTCATAGGTGTTAAAAAGGGCATTTTGTTAATATTTCCATAAGTTGTCACTTTACTGCTTTGGAGACCAAGCAAATATAATATTTGGAACTCTTGGAACTTCCTTGACAAATATGCCATTAGTCAAAATAGTTTGTTCTTAGCAAGTGCAAATATCTCATGTTGAACTCCTAGAACTTCCTTGACAAATATGCCATGTTCAAAATGGTTTGATTGCAATTGACATAATAGTAGCAAGTTGATATGAATGCCATGATGCACTTACACAAAAGTGGAAAAATTACAGTGGGTTTCAGGTTTTCAAACTTGGGCTGTTACAAAACTACCCCCCTTACAGGAATCTCGTCCCGAGATTCTAAAGTGGCGGAAGAAAGTCGGGATATTCCTCACGAAGACTAGACTCTCTTTCCCAGGTAGCTTCTTCTTCGGAATGGTGAGACCACTGAACTTTGAAGAACTTGGTAGTCTTATTCCGAGTCTTCCTTTCTGCTTCATCTAGGATACGTATGGGATGCTCGCGATAGGTGAGATCTGCCTGGATATCCAGCTCCGCATGACTGACTCCACGGATAGGATCCTTGAAGCAACGGCGGAGTTGGGATACATGGAACACATCATGTACATCCGGAAAGTTGGCTGGGAGTTCGAGTTGGTAGGATAGATCTCCTCGTTTGGCCAGAATAGTGAAAGGGCCAACAAAACGAGGGGCCAATTTTCCCTTGATTCCAAAGCGACGAACACCTCGAAGAGGAGAAACGCGTAGATAGGCCTTGTCACCAATTTCATAATGGACCTCCCGATGGTGCTTATCATAGTAGCTCTTCTGCCTAGACTGGGCAATCTTCAGATTCTCTCGTATGATTTTCACCTTCTCCTCAGCTTCATTGATCACCTCTGGACCCAAGAGTTGCCTCTCTCCGGTCTCGGACCAATTTAGCGGAGTTCGGCATTTTCTTCCATACAGAACCTCGAATGGTGCCATACCCAGACTCGCTTGGTAGCTATTGTTGTAGGAGAACTCAGCGTAGGGAAGGTATTTTTCCCACCCCTTTCCAAAAGAGATTACACAAGCTCGAAGCATGTCCTCTAGAACTTGGTTCACCCTTTCGGTCTGTCCATCAGTTTGGGGATGGAAGGCTGTGCTGAAGTTGAGGCGGGTTCCCATGGCTTGTTGGAAACTCGTCCAGAACTTGGAGGTGAACAAGCTGCCACGATCAGAGATTATCCTCTGGGGAAGACCGTGAAGTACGATGATCCGGGAGGCATACAGGTCAGCCAGCTTAGCAGCTGTGATGTCGACTCGCACTGGGAGGAAGTGAGCCACTTTGGATAGTCGATCGATGATCACCCAGATAGCATCGTTGCCCTTGGGAGACTTTGGCAGACCCGTAATAAAGTCCATACCAATCTCATCCCACTTCCATTCTGGTATCGCAATCGGGCGAAGAGTGCCAGCAGGCCTTTGATGTTCAGCCTTTACACGACGACAGGTGTCGCATTCAGAAACATACTTGGCGATTTCTCTTTTCATCCGAGTCCACCAGAATAGTGGTCGGAGGTCTTGGTACATTTTAGTACTACCGGGATGAATAGAGAGAGGGGAATCATGCGCTTCTTTGAGGATCAGCTCCTTCATATTTTGTTCCTTTGGCACTACCAGACGGTCACCAAAGTACACGATTCCCGCTTCATTCTCCGAGAAGCATTTGGCCTTTCCACTAGCAATGTTCTTCTTGATATTAAGAATGCCAGTATCTAGTTTCTGCGCCTCCTTTATCTGGTCTACCAGAGTAGATTTGATTTCCAGATTTGCGAGATAGCCAGCAGGGACAATTTCTAGGTTCAAACGGGCGAACTCTTCATGGAGAGCAGGTTGAGCCTTCTCAACCATCAGGTTGTTGCTATAAGCTTTTCGACTTAGCGCGTCAGCCACGACGTTCGCCTTGCCGGGTTGGTAATTCAGACTCACATCATAGTCTTTAATTAACTCCAACCAACGTCTTTTCCTGAGATTTAGATCCGGCTGAGTGAAAAGGTACTTCAGACTCTTGTGATCTGAGTAAATCTCGCAACGGTTACCAAACAGGTATGGTCTCCATTGCTTCAGAGCATAAACCACTGCGGCAAGCTCCAAATCATGAGTCGGGTAGTTTTGCTCATGTGTATTCAATTGGCGAGAGGCATATGCCACTGCATGGCCATCTTGCATTAACACACAGCCCAAGCCTTGCAGAGAGGCGTCACAGAAGACCACGAAATCCTTGCTTGCGTCTGGCAGGGCAAGCACAGGAGCAGAAGTGAGTTTGGCCTTCAGGGTTTTGAAGCTCTCCTCAGCTTGGTCCGTCCATACGAACCTTGTATCCTTCTTGAGAAGGTTGGTCAGAGGCTTGGCTATTTTGGAGAACCCTTCGATGAATCGGCGGTAGTAACCTGCCAATCCCAGAAAGCTTCGGATGTCCTTGACAGACATGGGGGTTATCCAATCCATAATAGTTCGAACCTTGTCGGGAACGACAGCCACTCCATTTGCGGATATCACATGTCCAAGGAAGACAAGATTATCCAACCAAAACTCACACTTGGAGAACTTGGCATAAAGGCGGTGTTCTCGTAGGCGTGTCAGGATCAAACGAAGATGTTCGGCATGCTCTTCATCGGTTTTGGAGTAGACGAGAATGTCGTCGATGTAAATGACAACAAACTTGTCGAGATAATCCATGAAGACGGAGTTCATGAGCCTCATGAACGTCACCGGAGCATTGGTGAGAC
Organism: Poa annua; assembly: GCA_026929855.1. NCBI lineage: Eukaryota > Viridiplantae > Streptophyta > Magnoliopsida > Poales > Poaceae > Poa > Poa annua. Next base: position 16,041,194 of record CM049431.1, read on the forward strand.
CGAAGGACATAACGGTATACTCATATGAGCCATAGCGAGTAACAAATGCCGTCTTGGGAATATCCTGTTCTCTGATCTTGATCTGATGGTACCCTGATCTCAGGTCCATCTTGGAAAATACCGTTGCTCCAGCTAGTTGATCCAATAGATCATTGATGCGAGGAATAGGGTACTTGTTTTTGACTGTCACCGCATTTAACGGCCTGTAGTCAGAGACTAGACGAGGCACGGTAGAATCCCTCTTCTTGACGAAGAGTACGGGACAACCCCACGGTGAACTGCTCGGCCGAATGAACTCTTCGCTAACAGTTCATCAATTTGCTCCTTTAACAGCGCCAGCTCCTCCACCGGCATCCGGTAGGGCTTCTTGGCAACCGGCGCGGTACCGGGAAGCAACTCTATGACGAACTCCACACTTCGTTCAGGTGGCATGCCCGGCAATTCCTCCGGGAACACATCCGGGAAGTCACACACAACGTGGATGTCTTGGATTTCAGGAGGGGATAAGCCTTCCATAAGGCAAAGGAGAAGCTCAGGTGAGTTGGGCCTGGATGGAGATGGAGGGCTGGACTGTGCAGACCAATACTCCACAATTTCGCCGGAAGATGAGGTCACGGTGATGGTTCTGGCAGCACAGTCGAGGTTAGCTTTGTATTTCCCTAGCCAGTTCATACCCAATATGGCATCAAAGCCGGTTGAATTGAAGGCTATCAGCGGAAACGGGAAGGGGAATGAGCCTATATTAATTGAAACTTCGGGGGTCACCCTTTTGGTTTGCCAACGAGTACCCGGGCTGGTGACATATAACGGTGCTTCCAACTCTTCAAACGGTATATTGTTTCGTTGTGCAAATGCTACCGAAATGAATGAATGTGATGCTCCAGAATCAAACAGTACTGTAGCTAGAGCTTTAGCAATTCGAAGCGTACCCATGAGAACACTGGGGTCGTCCTCCACGTCTTCAACAGTGACGTGGTTCATGCGACCACGACTAGCCGTACCCGTCTTGGCTACGGGCGTGGCGGGAGCTGGTGGTGGCGCCTTCCTAGGGCATTCTCTGGAGTAGTGGCCGGGCTGGCCACAGCTGTAGCACGTGCTTGTCGGTGGTGCAGGGAGTTGAGGACGATAACCACTTCCGCCCGGGCCCATTTTTGGAGTAGGAGGGCGCGGCGGAGGTGGCCTGTACTCCGAGGTCCTTGGCACGAACGGAGGACGGGGCACGGAGCTATAGGGAACGAAGACCCTACGCTTCTTGCCGTCAGCAGCCGAGGAGCTCTGATGATCCCCCTGAAGTGGCCTCTTAGTGGCCTCTAGTTCCTTCCTTCCCTGTTCCAGGGTGAGAGCCTGGTTGTACAGTTCCTGGTAGCTCGGGAATTTGAAGGGCAGCAACTCGTAACGAAGCCTTGGATTGAGCCCTTTGCGGAACAACTCCTGCTTGTCCGCATCATTGGTCACATCCCGAGGGGCGTAACGGGAGAGACGGCTGAACTCATGACCATAGACTGGAATGTCCATCCACCCCTGATGTAAGTCCAGGAACTCCCTCCTCTTCAAGTCCATGAGGGGCTTGGGAATGTAGGCAGCGCGGAAGGCAGTGCGAAACTCCTCCCAGGTGAAAACATGCCCAGCAGCGAACATCGCCTGGTGGCTTTCCCACCACGCGCCCGCTGCACCCGCCAACAGGTAAGTGGCGAAGTTGGCTTGCTCCACAGCTGGAACATGCAGGGCAGCGAACTTGCGCTCCAGTGCACGCAACCAGTCATCTGCGTCCAGGGGCTCCTTAGCATCGGAGAAGGACGGTGGCTGGGACCGCAGGAACTCAGTGAGATTATGACAATCGTTATTCCTCCGGTTCCCTTGGTGCACCAACTGCTCGAGGAGTCGGTCGCTGCGCACACGGCCCTCCTCCATAAGCAGGAGGACCTCCGCCATTATGGGAGGTGGCGGTAAATCTTCGCCACGGCGACGGCCCGTCATTCTGGATATTGACAAGGACACAGTTAGAATCCCATCGTGTCATCCTTGTACACAAAAATAGGGACAGCAAAACTGGTAGTAGCAACGGATAGCACAACATGCACATCACTAGTCGCACGCATAGATGGAACTGAGTTCACAAAATATAGGTTCTAGTACAAGCCACAGTTTGCTGAGAGAGAGAGGTACAAGGCTCCTACATATTACACCGAATGGTTACTAGGAAGATAACAGTGACGAGTCTATTACATAACGAGCTCTACTGCTCCAGGCTCCAGAGATACAAGCAAGGGAGTAATTGGCACAACTCGCAGGAAGGCACAATAACTCGAGCATCTCCTGGTAGTACACATGGCTAGTAGTACGCCATGACATCCTCATCTAGTGGCGCCGGGGGAGTGTGGAAGCGGCGCGCACGGGCAGGCTGGTTGCCATACGGCGACTCGAGTGCAGTAAGCCTCGGGTCTCGGTGAGGACCGGTAGGCGGGGTTACGCCACCAACATCCGGACTGCAAACGTCGGTAGGCAACTCCTCCAACGGGGGTGGCCGAAGTAGGGTGAGAGGAAGCGTCCCATCCATGACATACGGACGCATACTCATCAGAGTATGACGGTGGCTAGCGCGCGCCGAAACAGCGTAGAGGTACCACTGCCGGGCTCGACGGTCCAACGCTCGGACTAGCTCAATCAGTGCCCGGTGCCTGCTGTCCGACTCCATCTCGCCGCTGCTATACACAGCTCGGTAAACACCCGACGTGCTGTCGTCGACAGCTGGGAAGTGGCAGAAATCCGACGCCTGGTTAGCGAGGTACGGACAGTAGCTGCGGTAAATAGAGAGGCCGTTATACGTGGCCTCCTGAACCGCCTGCTCCACGGTCATACCCACGCCTCCAGCTACGTTCTCAACGCGACCCTCGTCGTTGAGCACGCGCACCTTACAGAAGAACTGCGCCTGGCTGTACGGTGCATACTCCTCATACACCGTGTACTCTGGGTACCACCTACAACCCTGGCTGGCCAAAGCTGCGGCAAACAAGGCGGGGAACCCTCGAACACCCTCACATCGAGTGAGGCGAACAACCAAGCCCGAACCAGTCATCTGTAGCAAAAATAGTTCAAATGTCAGGTCCGGAGACTCTAGAGTCAGGAATGAAAGTAGAACTCGGGTAGAGACTAGGAACAGCAAGAAAAGATCCTGAAAACAAACAGAGGGACGGGAGCCCCAAAAGCTGGTCGCCCCGCGCCCTGAACCCAAAGTGAGTAAGAGTACACCACTTGTATGACAAGCCATGCGCGGCGGAAGCGACCCGTGATAAGGCCCAAAACAAATAGAGGTAAGATTGCTCCGAGAATAGAGGGTAACCAGATAAGGAGTAAAAAGAATCCTAAGATGGTTTTCACAACTCATTTTTAGGTTAAAAATATTTTTACCAACACTAGACTCAACGTCGACCAGTAGTAAGGGTTTCCTACAGGCGGTACTGCTCTGATACCAAGTTGTAATGCCCCAGTCCATAAATTATACAATGATGCTATGTGTCGGTGGTCATGCTACATAATCGAAGGTTACTGGGGTTACCACTCCCAGGCCGAGTAAACATCGGCAGGCGTGCTCGGCATGGATCATCGGCAACACAACCCTTCGATCATGCCATATCCAAAGCATAGCCCTCAAGTATAATAAAGAGACTAAGACACCGGAACACCGGGCACATGACAGACCCTACGACTCAAGATAATATAGTTCAACTCTTAGTAGAGAAAGATAGCAAATATTACAATCCAAGGTCATAGACCCATCAGTACATCAAGCGGAAGCAAATTAAGTTGTTCTAAACAACAAGATCCAAATATGGCCTAAGAGGCCTACAAATAACAAATCCCGTGCCAGCTGGTTCCTAGTTGCCCCAGGCTGCCACCCGGGAACCCCAGACTACTCGTCGATGTCAACATAGAACCCACCTTCGGGGTAGGTAAAGTCCTCCTCTGAAACAAAAATAAACAAGGGTGAGTTCGACGAACTCAACAAGATTTTGAGCTATTTGCTCCATGATTGGCTCTCAAGGTTTTATGGCTGTTTTGCGTAAAGCTGATTTTATTCTTAAAATATAACTCCAAGGCATCGACTATCAGAATATTTTCGAAGAGGGGTAAGAAGTAACTCTTGTCTTTTTATTCACTTACTCATCCTCTTCCACCACTGTACCTGTTAACAAAGGCACCTCCCCGAATCAACCTCGAGGAAGTCAACCTTACAATCGTGAGTGGTACCTTTAGTACTCAGTTTTTAATCATTCCGTTAAAGTTATTCTAGGATCCCTGAATTCGTCACCAAGTCGTCCTTAACCGTGGACACGGCTTTTCGAAAAGATTTATCCCTGCAGGGGGTGTACAATGTGAAAGTCGCCAGGTTCCCGAGGGACCTCCCAGCTCCTTATCCATGCGTACCGTCCGTCCCATTGCCTGTACAACTAGCTCTCTTCCGGGGAAAGCCGGCTGGGTGGGAGCGGCTACGACCTTTACCTCGCTTTGGACTAACCTAGGATCATCAGTGACCGTAGGACAAGTTCAGTGCCTCCAACACCCTGCCCCGCGGCCACTCATTTTCCTACCACCATCATCCTCATCTCAGTCTTGGCCACCATCTCAACACACACGCAAATGGAAAGCCAAACTAGAGGACCCTCGGCTAGTCCGACACAAGTTAGTCGGTCGATGAGGTTCCATATACCCACGCATGGTAGCACGCTCAACTTGGCTCGAAGGCGAGAACTCGCACTGAGGCGGCGAGAACGAGACAACCCACCACATACCATGTGGCCTCTCATCCCCACCTTTTAGCATTTTATTAAACATTACCACCATTTCTCCACCATAATCCGCGGAATTTCCACCTCTGATCCCAACATGAATATCCATCGGACAACTAAGCAGTTAACTAAGCATGGCTAAGCAACAACCTAGCGAATTAATTAATTCAGGCCATCAACACAATCCTATGGATAATAGGAGGGGAAACAGGTAATGGCTTCGGGAACTGAGTGCAACGATAGGATACTCTAATCCAATCAAATTGACATTTGGAACCGCATGCAATATTATAGTGGAGAAAATAATTTGCATCAAATAGGATAGGATATGCAAGAGGGTGGGGATCACGCTTGCCTTGCTCAGCAGGCGGGTAATACTGATCGTCGGGGTAATGTGGCGAGACCCCGGTTCCTTGATCTATCGATGTTTAAAAAAAACACCGGAAATAACACAATCAATACAAGCAATTCATATGCAATGCGCAAACACATGATGGTATGACATTTTAATGCACTGAATTATTATAACAACTATATGACATTTAAATGGGATGCTCAGAATAATTATTTAACGACATAGGAAATATAATTTCCTATTTGTGTTCATGTTCCCCTACCATTTTAATTTAGGTAACATGCTTGAAATGATTTTGAAATGTGTAGAACCAGTGCTCCTAACCATTTTTACTTAGAGGGTACCATTCTAGCAAGTTGAGGAATTTATTATGAAGTTAAACTACACCTTTTTATTTCTACCCCTCTCTTCATTTTAGCAAAACAGAAAATTACATTAGCCGTAATGGAAGTGTGGATCAATCCATTAGATAGCATTTATTTTTCTGAGCATTTTGGTATATTATTTGCTAAATTTGGATAAGTATTGTGGAAGTTATGAATTTTTGAAGTTTGAAACATTTTCTGTCTTTTTATTAATTCGCAGAAAATACCCCGGTCGTTTTTCACCGAACGCGAGGCTAGCACGAGCCACTGGCGGGTGGGCCAGCGCCACGCTGGCAGCCACGCGAGCGTGGGGACGGTCAACGCACGCCGGAGCGCGCGGCCGTGGCGTCCGCCGGCGGCGACGAGCACGGGCACGGCGTTTCACGGCGCTAGGGGGCTCGCGGAGGGGCGCGTTCGACGCGCCAGAGCGCGGGGAGCCAGATGCGGGCGGCGCCGCTACGCAGAGGTCGCCGGAGCGCGCGCGCAGCGGCGGCGAGCGGTGGCCGGCGGCGGGCTACGGCTAGAACTAGCTACGGAGCTCGCGCAGATGAACGGAAGGCACGGGCGGGTGCGGGTGCTCACCCTCGTCGCGTGCGGGTGCTCGGAGCGGATGGAGGAGGGCGGAGGCGACGGCGAGCGTGCTCGAGGCGCGGCGGCCGGATTCGGGGAAGACGAGGACGGCGGCGTCGTTCCCGAGCGCCCCGGCACGATTCCTGCAACGGAGAGGGAGGAGGCGACGCGGCGGTGCTCGTGGTGGTGCTAGCTGGGCTCGGGGAGGCTTCAGTCGACGGCGATGCGGCGGCGGAGCTCGGCGGCCATGGCGCTAGGGTTTGGGGGAGAACAGAGGGAAAAACTGGGGGGGGGGGGGAGCGGGCAGAGCACGTCTCGGGGTGGCCTTATCCGCTCCAGGGCAGCAGAGGAGGAGGGGGGGGGGGGGGGGGTCCGGCGCGGCGTCGCTCTGCTCGACACGGCGATGTGGTCCGGCGGGGACGAACGGCTCGGTCGCTACAGAGGAAGGAGATGGAGTTTTTACAGAAACCTCCCTGGCCCTTTTATTTTCCATCACAAACAGGTCCTTTTCTATTTATTTTTAAAACCAGTGCACTGTTTTGATTTAATTGGGGCAGTTAAACACTTTATAAAAATCTGAGAAAAATCAGGGAGCTTCCCCATATCATGTAGAGGCACCACAAAAATTGGCTCCTCAAAATAAAATGGTTTGGTGCACTTTTGTTCATAGGTGTTAAAAAGGGCATTTTGTTAATATTTCCATAAGTTGTCACTTTACTGATTTGGAGACCAAGCAAATATAATATTTGGAACTCTTGGAACTTCCTTGACAAATATGCCATTATTCAAAATAGTTTGTTCTTAGCAAGTGCAAATATCTCATGTTGAACTCCTGGAACTTCCTTGACAAATATGCCATGTTCAAAATGGTTTGATTGCAATTGACATAATAGTAGCAAGTTGATATGAATGCCATGATGCACTTACACAAAAGTGGAAAAATTACAGTGGGTTTCAGGTTTTCAAACTTGGGCTGTTACAATTGTATAGCAGGCCGGCCGAGTTGCTTCTCCGCCCGTTTTGCCCTCCCTCTCCACCAAAGCTATACCGCCGGGCGTCGTTGCCCTGCGGGATTCCAGAAAAGTTCTACCCCTACGATTTCTGCTGGATCTGAATGACCAGGGGTTGTTGTTAGGCTCCGTATATTTGCGATTGGTCGGAGGCACCACATTTGAGGAGCCTGGGCGACGTCGTCTTGCCCACCCAGCAGCCCTGCCGCTGCCCTGCCGCCGGCGTCCCCCCCCCCCCCCCCCCCCCGTCGCCGGCGCCTCGCCATCTTCCGCCCGACGCCCATCGACGCAGGTCATCGTCGACACCCCGACGTCATCGTCTACATCATCGGGTACGTACGACTTCATCGTCAACGCTTGTGCGGGAGCGTAATCCCCGCTATCGGTCTACATGGAGGTAATGTAACTCGTTCCGCCACCGTTATCACATGTACTAGATAGATAGATTCTGGCTAGTTAGGGTTTCATTCGCTAATTTTTTTATTGTTTTCTGCACCGGAACTCTTTTAGTGGTATCAGAGCCGATCTATGCGTAGTACTGCAGGTACGGTTAGAACTCATGTTGAATGAGGACGTCTTTCTTATATTTGCTACCCTCTAGCGTGCACTTGCGATGCCTTCAGTATTGAGTTGATGAAGCGGCCCGTACCGACTTTACGCGTACGCTTACGCGAGACTGGTTCCACTACTGAAATACGGCTTGCACCGTATCTGTGGCTGGCGGGTGTATGTTTCTCTCTCTTTAGTCGGCAAAGCATTTTCAATGGAGGGTCCGAAAGGGATGTTTAAACATGCAATTATACGATCGACGTTGTGGTACAAAGTTCGTAGGTAGAGAAGCGGTTCTCTTACGAATAAGCCTATATGCCACGTAAAACTTGCAAAACTAAATAAAGTTAGAGACGTCTAAATTTGTTTTGCAGAGGTGTTATTTTATGTGACATGGTTACGGTAAGTTTGATATTACACGTACTGTCGAAGGCAATGGAGGGCACCGTAGACTCGGGGGCAGGCACATGGCGCCATGGAGGTCCGGGCGCATCGACCATGTCACATCGCACTTCATTGCATCATTTGATTGTGTGTTGTTTTGTGTGCATCCTATTGATTGCTTATATGTTATATATACAACGGTAGCATCATAAATAGGATGATCCCTAACAAATACCAAAATTGTGTTCTCCCTCGTTGCGCACTACCAAGAAAGTTCTACGTTATGAGGCAGGTCGTGACGATCGGGTGTCAGACATATCGTCGTTCGCATACAGTGGGTGTAAGCCATGTTGCACGCGCAGGGTCTTCGAGGTTTTTGGCGAGCCTAGCATATGCAGATATGGCCTCGGAACACGGGAAGGTCAAAAGATCGAGCATGAGTCACAGAGTTGTTGTGATCGACCTTTTATGTCCACCTTTGAAGCTGTGCCGCCGGCCGTGTAGATCGGGGGTGGTATGGTGGATGGGGGTCGTGTTATCGCTATTATTATTTTAGGGATAATAATTTTAGTGGAGTGTGTTTGATAATATGATTATAAACTAAAACTCACATATATTATAAACTTTACCTTACCTCTTTTGCGATCACATCTGTAGACTACGCAACTATACTTCGGTTACTTCCTCAAGAGCCCGGATTCTACCTTAGAAGCCGACGGGTCCAACTTCATCAGCTGGTACAAGGGTTTTAGAAACATCCTCGAACACAACAACATCCTGTATGTCCTCGATGAAGCATTAGGGGAAATACCAGGAGATTCTGCGAGCGAGGAGGAGGAAGATGATTTCCGTAGGCGTCGAGACATATTCATCGAATTGGAGATCACCATGACAGTATGCCTAGCACCTGAGTTGAAAGAGTTGTTTCGACGTAAGGAGCCATGCGTCATGATTGATGCGATAAAGACGCATTTCAAAGATGAATTGAGGCGTGAGCAATTCAGGCAGCTTAGAATGTTCGAGACCATTCATATTGAGGAGCATACCTGTCTGGAGACTCATTTGAAGAGATTGTATGACGTCTACTTCCAGCTGACAATGGTCTTTGATTACTGGATGGCAGATTCCTGTGCCATTCAGACTGTTCTGATATCTCTGCCTCCAATCTATGCGAAGCATGTGCGCAAGTACATTTTGAAGGCCGACAATATGAACTTCTACAAGTTCGTGTCCGAATTCAAATCTCTGAAAGTTGATTCCATCGAAGGAGAAATCTTCGATGCTACAAGTATATATTTTATATATACAGAATTATGAATTCGCCTCTTGATATATGATAAAGTATTTGATACTTGTTCTATTTATGAATCAGGTCCTGATTATCACATGTATGCGACGACTTTTGATGTGACCTTGCGCTGAAGATGGTGATCAAGTAAGTTGATGGTCATTGGTGTTCACGTCCTCAAGTTATCATAGTCATCATTAATAGTTTTTTGATAAGATCTTTTGTAATAGTGAGAAAGTGTGTTCAGTGTCTTGATTGTTACAAGATAAAGTTATTCATGTAATAAGACAAGTTCAGTTGTTTTATGTTATGGAACAAGCTAGTTGTTTTATATTATGAATAAAGTTTTCACATCTCAATTACATCACTTGTATGATAACATTCATAATAGTAGAAATGATAAAAATAGTGTGTCCAAAGAATAAAAGTTTTGTTACTAGTACAAGCACCATCGAATTTAGTCATAAAGGCAATGAAAGAAGTAATGGATATTTTTGGTCTATTTAAGTATTTTGAGTGCCGAATTGATTAAGTTTGAAATGTAGTATTGAAGTGTCAATACGAAAGAAAATTAATTAAGAGTCATTTCAAACGATTTTTAATTTAATTAAATGGTGTATTTTACTTGATCCAAATCCTTGTGAATAAGTGTATTTGCATAATAAATCATGAGTCTGAAATTAATATGATAAGAGATCAAATGGGGTTTTTCAGAAGAAAGATTAGTGAATATTGTATTCACAAGATTAGATCAAAGGACAATATTTTAGAATTATGGTTTCAACACAAAAGACTTGTGAAATTTGTTTCACAATATTATAATATCATATATGGTGATATGTGAGGTATTATAATCATACTCTATTTTAGATAAAGTGTGGTCTGTTAGAATCTGTCTTAAATTCTCTTAATATGTTCGAAACATTATAGTCAATGTCCACTTTAGAAAATAGATATTTTTCTCAACGAGAATTCGTGTGATCGACAATAGTGTCGTTATGTATATGAGTATACGATAATTCAGAATATACATGAATAGTTCTTTGTAGATTGCTCGCATTGGATGAGAGTGTATTCCAAAACCAATAGAAACAAAACTTGGTTTGTTGTCTATCTAATTTTGAGGAAAATATGATTTTTTGAATTATGGTTTGTAGATTGGAATTAGAAGCTTGAAATAAGATGTCAGACCTATGTTCATAAAAGTAGAATATTGGAAAGTGTTCCAAAAGGGCATATGTCTACAAATGAAAATTTGGTGATTAAGAGTGAAGGAGACTAGAATTTTTTTTCTGCTTGCAATCCTCTTCGTAAAGATCATAATATTTTCATGAAAGGAGTTTCTAAATAAAGTGTTGTTATATTTAGTATTGCTGTCAAGTCACATAACAATATTAAGTGTTTCAGATCTTGTTGACAGATCAAGGTGCCCTTTATGAATACAAAGAAAGTTGAGAAAATATCAGAATACGAACAAAGACTTTTCAGCCCGAAAATCCAAGTTACATTTGAAAGGATTAAAATAGTAATTGTTTCTATCATTCTTATTAGAGGAATAAGATTGTTTAATCATCATATAAAGTGTTATATGAGAAATGTAACTATAAGAAAGACTTGAAAGCATATTTTGTAAAGAAATGTGTCTTGGACAAGATCAAATTTGTTGACTACATTTATGTAGACATGCATAAAGTCTATGGGATTTGTATTAGTGTAATATTGTAGTTTGTATTGAATTCAAATTGATAAGAGATCAATGATTTTGGTTTGACCAAAATGTCGAGATAAATTGTGAATTTCAGTGGGAGTCAAAGTTAGTTCACTCGGGAAGAATATGTAAAGGGCATATTTTTCAGTGGGAGCTCGTGTTTTCAAATGTGTGGAGACATATTTTGAGTGGGAGCCCGCGTTCTCAAATGTGTGGAGACATAATTTGAGTGGGAGCCGAATTCATCTTGTGTAAATGACGCATTGTGAATTGTACCAGTATAATTAATTAGAAAGATGAAGTTGTGAAACTATTTGAAAGTTAGCGTCTATTTGGAATAGAACGGGAATTTTAAATAGATAGTCGAGTTGTTTTGGATTATATTTGAAGAGTCAGAATAAAATAAAACCAAATGATGGTCCTTGGAAATCCAATTGATCATTAAGAGTAATGATACACGATAATAGTGGTTGTATGACATGTTTGTCTATTATTAGACATCATAAATAAAGCATATTATCTGCTCGGTGAAATATGACCGATGTTCTTAGAAGAAGAACAATTATAAAAGTAAATTTAGAATTTACTGGAAGTAGAAGTGCATTAGTTATTAGATTTACATTGGAGTGTCAAGTTTTCTACATTCGTGTGAAAGTATATATATCGATATCGCGAGGTTGTAATTGTTACAAAGAGCTCTTGAGTGTGTTTTCAAGGCAATTATCTGGTTAACGGAATCAGAGTAAGCGCTGAGAAACAGTAGTCTCACTTAGTTACGGTATTTGTATATATGTTATTAGATAACATGGTGGTGTCAAACAAGTTGATATCAATGAATCGTAAAAGAACGCACAATTATGTATTATACAAATTGTCAGAGTAACACTCTTCCACAAACAAGCATTATCATATGACGCTTATTTGATAAGGGATTTTGATGAAGTAAAATGCAGCTAGTTTATTTGTACTCTAGTGCAAGTGGGAGACTGAAGGAGATACGTCGGTTGACAATGGGGTCATCTTATTAGTTGAATAAGGTGATGGACATACACAAAGTATTGCAATAAGATCGTATTATGATGTTTGTCATTTGCAATAGATGAGTAATATGATAGTTTATTCCTTAGACCGTGAGACCGTACTTATTGCTACTTCATTGGGGCCCTTTGAGAGCATCAAACGTTGTGTCTTACATAGCATGACAATAACGGTGTCCATCTTGGGTATCCCGAAAGAGTATGTTGAGACGTAAGGATTAAGAGCGGGATTTGTTCATTCTTGTAATGGAAAGATACTCTGGGCACACTCGGTGAGATTGGATCTGTATATCTGCGCAACTTATTACTAGGTCATGGAGATGTAATATCACAGACGAGTTAATAATCCTTTTCGGTAACGAGATACAACAAGGACATCGGATGTTCAATATCATATCTCGGACAAGGTAGTATCGCAGAAACAAAGGGAATGAATATCATGTTTATGGTTCAACGACGATATTCGTAGAATGCACAGGGGCCGTCATATGCGTACAGGTATCCCTGGCGGTCATTGGTGAGCGGAGTGTCTCGACCATGTCTGGAGTGTTTTCGAACCGTAGCGTAATAAACTTACGGTCTTAACGACACCTGGAGAAAGGTTCTGAAATAATATAGGATTTTATTGGAGAGAGAGAAATGATCCGGAAAGAGTTCCCGTGGTCCGGAAGGAGTTCCGGGAAGGTCTGGAATGGTTCCGGGAATGTCCGAAAGATGTTCGGGTGGTCCGGAAAATGTTTCGGAGTCACGGGAGATTAAGTAATATGTAAATATTAATTATGAAGTAATTATATTCTATATTAATTTGATTATTAATTAAAAAGGAGAAAAAGAGTGAAGCCCACTTAATGGGCCAAGAGGGGCCCATGTGGGGGCCAAACCAACATGGGGTGGGGCCCATGGCCACCATGCACCATGCTTGGTGCGGCCGGCCTCCCCCTCCCTCTCCTTTAGTCCCACATGGGGGAGGCAAGGTGTTTGCACACCCCCACCCCCCTTTATGTAGCAACGCATATTAATTGGATTAATTACAGAAAAATGCAATTAATTGTATAGCAGGCCGACCGAGTTGCTTCTCCGCCCGTTTTGCCCTCCCTCTCCACCAAAGCTATACCGCTGGGCGATGTTGCCCTGCGGGATTCCAGAAAAGTTCTACCCTGCGATTTCAGCTGGATCTGAATGACCGGGGGTTGTTGTTAAGCTCCATATGTTTGCGATTGCTCGGAGGCACCACATTTGAGGAGCCTGGGCGACGTCGTCTCGCCCACCGAGCAGCCGTGCCGCTGCCCTGCCGCCGGTGCCACCCCCCATCGCCGGCGCCTCGCCATCTTCCGCCCGACGCCCATCGACGCAGGTCATCGTCGACACCCCCGGTGTCATCGTCTACATCGTCGCGGCAAATTCTCCACGACCTCGAGGTCGGCTACATACGACTTCATCGTCAACGCTTGAGTGGGAGCGTAATCCCCGATATCGGTCTACATGGAGGTAATGTAACCCGTTCCGCCACCGTTATCACATGTACTAGATAGATAGATCCTGGCTAGTTAGGGTTTCATTCGCTAATTTTTTTATTGTTTTCTGCACCGGAACCCCTTCAGATGCTACTGGTAATTATTATGAGAGAGGAAAATATGGTTGTAGAACTTTTCATGGTATTAAAACACCTCTCTATATGTTGAAAATTTTGAAGTTACTCTTGTTTTATCTTCCTATGCTTCTCACTTTGTTCCGTGTGAATTTATTTGTGTATAAGATTCCTATGCATAGGAAGTGGGTTAGAGTTAAATGTGTTTTGTATTTGCTTCTTTATGCTCCTTTTGCTTCATTTCCTATTTTCATGAGAGCATCAGTAAAACTACCAAGCCTAGCTAAAAGTCATTAAACAAAAACGCTTATGGGAGACAACCCATGTTTTATTTCTGTTAATTTTCTTTTATTTTGAGTCAAGGAGAATGCTTACCTCTGTAACAAATCCTTTGTATCTATATTTTATTGCATAGTTGTGCCAAGTAAAGTCTCTAGTAGGAAGTTGATACTAGATTTGGATTTCTGCGCAGGAACAGTTTTTCTGCTGATCACTGTTAAATTTGTAACTCATTACATAAAAATTAAAATGACCTGGGATTTTATGAGCGTGATCCTGAGATATGTACGCAACTTTAATTAGCTTTGAGGTTTCTGATTCAAGAAAGTTAAGTGTGTCGAAAAAATTCATCTTTACTGGCTGTTCTGTTTTGGCAGATTTTGTCTCTGTTTTTTGCATTGTCTCTTGTTGATTTTAAGCAAGGTTCTCTATCATGGAGGACTGTAGCTAATGTTTTATTGAGTTCTTGAATTGTGCCACAACAGTACCAAAGTGGATTAATGTTTTTGAATACTAACCCCTCTAATAAAATTTATGATTAGTTTGGTGTGAAGGAAGTTATCAAGGATCAAGAGAAAAGAATGATATGATGTGTTCAAGAAGATGAAAGAGTCTAAGCTTGCGGATGCCCCCGTGGGTCACCCAAGAGTATTTAAAGAAGAGTCAAGCGTCAAAGCTTGGGGATGTCCAAGGCATCCCCTTCTTTATCAACAACTTATCATGTCATCTCTAGTGAAACTATATTTTAATTCCGTCACATCTTATGTACTTTACTTGGAGCGTTTATTTGTTTTTATTTCTGATTTTGTTATTTATGTTCTCTGAATAAATATGATCCTAGCATTCTTGTTTGGGAGAGATACACGCTCCACTTTTTCTTATGAATACTCCTATTCTTCACTTATATTTGTTGAGTATTCTTCTCTAGCTACTGCAATACTTTCGGCTCTTGTTTTTCATGCACCTCTTGTTCGGAGCTGTTAGTTCTCATATACTATACTCTCATATCTCATTGTTTAATACTTGGAGAGTTTATGGGTGTTTGGTTGGAAACAGAAAATGCTAAATGTGGTAGATGATATAATGAAAATATATACATGTTCTTGTAGATCATTGTCTTGAATTTTTCGTGATGCTTGGCAATTGTTTTGAGCTCTCAAGTAGATCATGTTTAAACTTTTGCATCATGTAGTTAAAACCTATTAGTGGAGAACTACCGTAGGGCTTGCTGAAATTTGGTTTGCATGCTTGGTAACTCTAAGGTCTAGATATTTTCTAATTAAAGTGTTTGAGCAACAAGGGAGACAATGTATTGTTTTATAATGCTTGCAATATGTTTTGCATATACTTCTTGTTGTCATAGTTTATGCTTTAGTTTGCTTCAAACAACCTTGCTAGCCAAAGCCTTGTATTGTGAGGAATACTTCTCGTGCATCCAAATCCTTGAGCCAAAAGCCATGCCATTTGTGTCCACCATACCTACCTACTACATGGTATTTCCTGCCATTCCAAGAAAATACTTCGTGTGCTACCTTTTATTCAAAACTTATTATCCCTTATTTGTTTCAATGTTTAGAAGCTCATGAGGAAGTATGTGGTGTTATGGATATCAACCTTGTTGTTTGCTTTTAGACAGACTTTCACCAACCGGTCTAGTGGCATATACAACGCTTATCCATTAATTTTGCAAAAAGGACTGGCAAATGGGGTGCCCAGTCCCAATTAATTACAACTTTAACCGCTGCATTCTCTTCACATTTTTGACCTGATCTAATCAGCCAAGCAATGATACTAGTTCTAAACTACTTGTGTAAACAAAAGAGATAGATGGATGATCTACCTTGCTGGTACAAATAATATCCTTCACGGGAGCCGCTCTTGAAAGTCTGGTTGACAAGGGGGGTAGAGTGCCCATTACCATTCGTTGACAACGACAAACACCGCTCAAAACTTACTTTTATGCTCTAAATTTTGAAAACCTATAGAACTAAGAAGCTCTAGAACATGCTTATATCCATGCTTCCCTCTGCGAAGTGCCTATCTTTTACTTTATGTTGAGTCAGTTTACCTACTTCTTTCTATCCCCGAAGAAAACATTGAACACTGTGTACAACAATTCTAATATGATTACTTATCGCACTTGTTATATTCCTTTGTGTTGACAACTATCTATATGATATGCATGTTCAAAGTTGAAAGCCAATGCCGAAACTTATATCTTCTTTTGTGTTGCTCCAATACTTTTTTACTTAGATAATATTGCTTTATGAGTTAACTTTTATGCAAATCTTATTGATGGTTGTTTGAAAGTATTATTCATGAAAAGTTTTTACTTATATGATGTAGTTAGCTACTCCTTGTCTATTTATTAGCAAATTTTAGATCATTGCCTTGAGTCATTTCATTCATAACATGAGCCTTACAATATTATATGATCAAGATTATGTGAAAACATGTCACTTCAGAAATTATTCTTTTTATCGTTCTTGTCTACTCGGGACGAGTAGAACTAAATTTGGGGATGTTGATACGTCTCCAAAGTATCTATAATTTCTTATGTTCCATGCTATATTATAACATGTTATTACATGTTTTATATGCATTTTATATAATTTTATGCATTTTCTGGGACTAACCTATTAATAAGATGCCAAAGTGTCAGTTCCCTGTTTTCTGCTGTTTTTGGTTTGAGAAAAGTAGTTAAGAAAATATTCTTGGAATTGGACAATTTTTATCCTGGATTTTTTTTTGAATTATGAACGTTCCAGAAAATCGAACACGAGACGAAGTGGGCGACCGAGGCGCCGTCACCTGGTCCTCGCGCGGCTGGCTTCTGGGCCGCGCGAGCACGTGGTGAGGAGCCCTGGGCCTCCACCGCCTTCGCCCTTTCGCCTATAAGTACCCCCAAAAACCTAAAAATCGCACGATGTTCATATTTTCCTCTACGGGTCCCGAGCGCCGCCGCCATCGCCGACAAGTTTCGGGGGTCAGAAGTTCCTGCCGGGACGGGGATTGACCCCCGGAGCCATCTCCATCGACTCCACCACCTCCACTTCGACTCCATGATGGTTTGTGAGTAGTTCCCCCATGGACTATGGGTTCTAGCTGTAGCTAGTTGGTACTCTCTCTCCCCCATGTACTTCAATACAATGTTCACGTGAGCTGCCTTAAATGATTGTGATCCATATGATGTAATCCGTGTTGTGTTTGTTGGGATCTGATGAATTGTTACATTATGATCAGTCTATCTATATAAGTTTGTGAAGTTATTGCTGTTGCAATCTTGTTGTGTTTAATGCTTGTCACTAGTGCACGAGTGGCATGATCTTAGATGTAACCTCTATATTTATTGCCTAGATTGTATCTTCAAATTATATGCACATATTATTGTCCGGAACCGATGACCCCAAAGTGACAGCAATTGGAATAACCGGAGGGAATGACTATGATGTGAGGATCACATGTTTTCATCAAGTGATAATGCTTTGCTCCGCTGCTCTATTAAAAGGAGTACATTAATTGCCAGTAGTTTCCCTAGAGACCCCGCTGCAAACGGGCTGGCAGGACAAAAGATGTTATGCAAGTTTCTCATTACGAGCACGCACAACTATAAATAGAAAACATGCCTATATAATTAATAATCTGGATATTCTTACTTAATGTTATTTCAATGTTGTCAATTGCCCAACTGTAATTTGTTCACCCGACACTTGTTCTTGAGAGTTGCCACTAGTGTAGATAGCAGGGAATCCCGGTCCTTCTATCATCATCATTGCTCTAAAGTCAACTCCACACAAGCAACTATTTTCTGGTGCCATTGTCTCTGTGTTAATGTTACTACTGCTCTCATATTACTGATGCTTTCACATCACACCTGTTACTAGTGCTTTTCCAGGTGCAGCTGAATTGACAACTCCGATGTTAAGATTTATATGTATTCTTCGTCTCCCCTTGGGTCGAATCTATAAATTTGGGTTTTACTTCCCTCGAATACTGTTACGATCCCCTATACTTGTGGGTTATCAATATTTACGTGGTATCTTCGTAGGGGTGTCATTTTAACCAAGGATAACCTTATCAAACGGAATGGCATGGAAGTACTAAGTGTGTATTCTGTCCTAAACAAGAGACAATGAAACACTTATTTTTTGAATGTAGTTTCGCACGTTCTACATGGTCATCTATCCAAATAGCTTCTAAATTATATCCACCCAAGTCTGTAGCCAACATTTTTGGTAACTGTTGATTGGATAGATAAAAAGCTAACAACGGTTATATGATCGCTTTGGCTTAGGTTTTCAATACAAAGATGTTTCTCTTTTGCATGTACTCTACCGTTACATGAGTACTCTCTGTACGCGGTCCACCTTGCAACACGTGGGACATCGAGACCTCTTTACAGAGCCATGTGCAAGATTGGAGGAGGTGGCAACGGACATTTTTTCACAACATGGGTGGCCGCTTGATCACCGATTGGACCTCATAGGCTGATGAGCTAGCTATGTTATAGACGTTTTACATTATCCTGCTGATTGTAATTCTTCTATTGTTACTCTTTTTACTTTATCGGTTGGATTGCAGCTCTGTGCATTTGTTATGCAGGAACCGGGTGTAACACTTAAACTTTTGAGTAAGAAAGCCTTTATCTAAAAAAATGAAGGAGAAAACTGCAAGACTTTACAAACCTTAGTTCTTTCACAACCGTTAAAATGTGTCTTATATTTCGTATAACTTTCATGCAAAAATGATTTTTTTGTGCCCCGGAATACATAAACTGTTGGAGGAAAATCTAATTTCACTCGGGGTCCCTCATAATTCCATCAAAAAATTTAGGGGCTATGTGAAACATACTCCAATGTAATCGTAGGAGCATCTGGAGCCCGTAGAAACTGCTAAACGAATCGGTGCTAGAACTGACGGCTTCAGAACCGAAAAGGCAGATTGGGGCAAACTGACGAAACCGAAATGACATATTGGGGCTAACTGAGGAATTCGGAACCACTGTTAGCACAAACGGGAGAAAAGTTGCCAGCCATTTCGAAAATGCCTATCCTCGTTTTCAACAAAAAAATATTGCTAGCCATTTTTAATTAATCCCATCCCTCCAAGCAACAAGCTACCATGATAGATTGATAATGCTTAAACTATTTTGTCTTGTCCAATGAAGCGATGAGTGCCCAGAAATTTTCTAAGCTTCAACGGCATTTCAGTGAAACCAGTACCCAAAGGCCCATGTAGGAAGTCAGGACAGGCAAGGAAGACACAACGAAGAAACATGTTCTATTCAGTAGCTGGCCCATAATACAACATTATCATGCGTCCATATAGGCAGCTTTTTCTCCAAAAAATAAGGAAAAGACGGGCTTCAGTACTTCCAGGTACAATGTAAGTGTGTAATAACAGTGATCCGATGAACACATTCCAGGATTCAACATTCTTTGTCAGGTAGGTAATCCCACTCCAGTCTAGGTTAACCTGTTCATGTCTCTTATACATCGCCAGGCGTCATGGCATTTTTCGGTTTGTGCATCTCCTCCAAGTGAAGTCTACTGGTTGAGCCTGTATCCTCTTCCTCTGAAGGCACTAGGGCCGGTGTTGGCTGGCCGGACTGGTGTGTTCGCCTGCATGCCTAAGCTGAATCGAGCAACAATCTTGTGTCTGTTCAAGTGCAGTTGGTTAAGGAACCAAGGAGCATATATCACTGAGGATAAAGTACCAATATTTGCATGAACCACATTAAATAATGTAGGAGGTAACAAACTGAGGAAAAATGGTTTGGCCATTAACAGTAAGGATACACCCACATCGGAGTCTTGAGGTAGTTCTTTCCACTGGCTATCGGATGCAACACTGAAAAGAAGTAGTACAAATGTCCAACCAAAATGCCCAAAAGGCCAGGCAGTATTTCTGAGCCAAATATCACATCCAATCCAAGCATAGCCCACGGTAGATAAAAGGACTGCACAAATAGCAATTACATTAAAACATAAGTATATTCAATTTGGGAAATTCTTTAAAACGGTCATTTCGCACTTGACAGTAGTTGAGAACGAAGCATACCCTCAGTTGGACGAGGCCATACATGCTTATCTGAGAGTTTGGGTACTCTCTGCTCCAGACATAGAGAAGCATACTAACCATAGGAATACCCAACAAATAAGTCTGGAGATACGGAATAGCTGATAGTACCTGATCCAATCATGATAGATATAAATTTAAGATTTTAATTTCTTGTGATTTGAGATTACATTAATATGTTTGCAATGCATAAAACTAAGTGTCACTAACCAGTAGTGAGAGTGCACCAAATATCATCATCCACAAGAAATCAGCTGTCCTCTTCTCAAATGAACCCTTCTCCAACTGCACACCATATCTTGCTCTAGATGCAAAGACATAAAGAAACCAATTTTAATCAACATCTGCCAGTTTATCTTTATGATGTTCTAGAAGTAACAGTGTTTTATAATAATCACGACTAATTGGTATCCAACAAGACTTACATCATCAGAAGGCGAATACCAAAGTTGATGGAGAACTTTCCCAAGAAAAAGAAGCTTGTAAACAGCCTCCATATCTGTGAAGTCCAGAAACAATTCGCTAAATAACAAAGGCACAGGGCCAGAGTAATACAAGATTATTACAATCTCGATCATTAGCAGAGAAGACTAACAGAGGATAGACTACAGTGCTGATTACATCGAACAAATTCTAACTGATCCACACAGCACCAAGCAGGTTCATAATACGCTTGTGATAAATAAATAATGCTTGGAAAAGGATGGATTGAAAAATACAAATAACTAACGCTTTCAGAGAGGAGGGGGTTGAAGACCAACATATCCCCACCAATCCTAATATACACTTAAAACTTTTAGCAGGAAACCAGACGAAGAATATTTCAAACCATTGCTATATAAGTGAGGAACTGAAACTATATACATTGGTGCGATCAGCAGAAGAGGGAGGGAGGGAGGAAAAACATAAACAGACGCTGACCTCAAAATTCTTGAACACATCGGTATAAGATAAGTAAAGAAGGCCCGGGCTCAGTATTTGGATCTGAACCAGCACTGTGGTGAAGAAACACAATGTCCCAAATGCCTTGCTTATTGGTGGAAGTGAATTGTAGTACCTAAAATAGGAAAGTAGGGCCTTAAATCTAATAAATTAGAAGCAGTAGGCAACAAAAAAAAAACTGCACATCTTCTTAGCATTGGAGCTCTATTTTTGTATGGCCAACCTACTAACGCCTTTTGTTCAGAAGATACAAATAATTCCCAGCATGTTACTATCTACAGTTTCATAATTTTGACTGCATGGATTATAAAATGACAGGTAAAGAAGAACAGAGCGACTAACAAGTGGGCTACTCAACTGTGTTGATATGTTGATCGTAATACTAATGAAGAACTACAACCTAGGAGGTCACATAAGAATCAATTGGTAGAACCATCAATTCAGGGATCAATTTTCCTTGAACAGAAAAGGTGGACATAAACTTCCTATTCCAACTTCAGAGACTAGCTCCCCCTGAAGCCTTTACATGTCAGTAACTCGCTACGACTCGTCTATAACACTACAGCCAGAAACAGATCAGACCAACAACGCGGAACAAAATAGTGCTAATTCTGCAATTAAGTTCCAACCTCGAATCCTAGAGGCCAACTAACACCACTAAATTCTCCGTGAAAACATTTAACATCACAAAACTACACTAAATCGAAACCCGCCTCACTCGGCCCTCACCCCGATGCAGCACCGGCAGTTCCACCCAAATTTTCCCTTTCATGTGAAACTAGCCTTCAATCTAAACAATATTGCTCCACTTCCTCCAGTAATCCCCCCACCTAAGACCATCCGATCCGACAAAAAGGCATCCGGGTGTGGGAATTCGAGATTTAAGCGATGTACGAGGTGAAACCTCCGTAGGATTATAGAGGACTCACTCTCCGGGGGAAGACATCCCGTTGCGCGTGGCGATCGATTCAGCGCCTCAAAGTCTCGCGGTGGCTTCCTCCTCCTCGTCGTCGGTCTCGTGCGAGCACCGTGGAGAAGAAGAAGTGGAATAAAGTTGGGGAGGTCGCCGGCCGAGAGGCTTCCAGATGGTTCCGACACGCTGACGTGGACGCTATGGCGCAGGCAATTGGCCGGGAACGTGGCCGGGTGCTGAGATGGATAGATGACGTGGTGATGCTCTAGGAACCGTTGGATCGGTTCATCTGACGGTGGTGATGATAAGCTTTTTAAGGGAAAGTTATGGTAAGTGGGCCATAAGGGCTTATGATCTCTCGGGTTCCCCCATGGGCTGAAATTGCATTGGTTCAGGAGGCTATTGGTCCGTTTTAATTGTCGTGGAGAGCTAGGGTAGCACAAAGTTTTTTGGGTAGCACAAAGTTGTGTGCAGCTTCCGACATTTCGTATTTTTTGTATAGGCCACACATAATAGATAATTTTTTAAAAGAGTACTTAATATATATTTATTTGTACTTGTTTTTTAGATTTTATTAGGTGAAACTACAGAGTTCTTGGATTCTTCAGTAGTAGGGGTTAACTAGAGTCTGAACTCCTTTTCGAGTTCCATACTTCCATGTGAGGACGGTGTTGTGGCCCATCGGTTAGGATCGCAGTGGCGCACCTAGCAATCAGAGTTTAACTTTTGGTTAGAACATAATTTCTGAAATTCACATAAGAATGTACTTCTATCTATTAATATACCTCAAAAGGCTGATCCCGGCTAGGTTCATTCATATTTCCTTGTAGTGTTTATAAGAAAATTTGGAGGAAAATATGAAAAAAAGTTAACAGGCCAGAGGGCTTATTTGGATCACAGAATTAGGAAACAAAGGAATTGAAAAATATTAGATTTGATAAGATTGCAGGTGCAAATAAGGATTTCAAAACATATTAGAACTACATGAATGATCATTACATCATATATAGGAAAAACACAGAAAAAATGTCTCGATCCCTGATCTCGATCCTATGTGAACGAGTGTAAAAAAAAGATTAAAGTGGATGTTGAAATTTTTATAAAATTGGGGTGTAATAATACAATTTATATATTTTTTGAAGGTGTCATTCATTTGATTCAAAGAGATTTCTTAGGGAAAAAATTCCACGTATTGAAATCCTCCAATATTTATTTGAAAACATTTCGGGGATACTGCTACGTGTACATCAAGCCAAAAAAATTCACTTTTAATTCCTTTCTTGTAGCCCTCTGTGCTGATGAGACATGAGATGGACCCCGCACGCATGTGCCAAAGTATGCAACTGTACATTTTCAGTTTTAATCGTGCCCTGGGCGTGTCCTCTTCCCACGTGATCCTATGTCTGACTCACCTTGATCTTATCCTATTCTCCGTGCTCCCGTGCTCATCCAGCAGCTACCGCCTACCAGACTTGCAACGCCAATACCCAAGTTATTGCAGAAACTGCACATCCAACCCCCGGTTTGCTCCCACAGTTCAATCCCATGTCCTACGCAGAAACGACACTATTTTTTTTTAGAGCAACTCTAGCACCATCATACCTTTGTAATATTTTGTAGACAGAAGATTTTGCAAAACTGAGTCCGTAAAAGATCCTTGCATCGCATGTGTTTTGTCAAAAAAAAAAACTTTGACACCATCATTCCCTCACACCTAATGTTTGTCCCTGTTTACTCTGAAAATGTGTATCGTGTTAGAGCTCAAGCCAGCATGGAAGAATACTGCACGTCTGCACACATGGTATCATCAAAATGTATCCACATAATACATATTGCACGACATTTGAGTGTGTTTATTGTTAGTTAACTTCTTCTTCACACATACCATACAAAACTTGTAATTTACGCGATGCGACAATTATTGCCTCGGTCACCACTTTATGTTTGGTAGCTATGTAATGTCATTTCTGTATTTAGCATATATACCAATGCTCTAACTAACAATTAGGCAATTATACAATTTGTTAATCTCTAGCACTTTTGTTCAACAAGCAAGATTATACTACACTTAGGAACAAATAATGTCAACAATTAGCACATCTGGAGTTCCTGACTAAACAAGCACAAAGAGAGTACATATGAAAATTTTCATGTGGAAGTTAGTAAAAAAAGGGGAAATATAAAAAGACAAAACATTGCCAAAATTAATCATCATGTGGATGGACAAAAACACAATCGTAGTAAAAAAGTGACGATTGAAATCTTACTCCAGTCACTATTATAGACCTTTTATTTTTCTCAAAAATGGATATATCTGGACGTGTTTTAGTGTGTAGATGCACTCATTTTTATCGGTATCTAGCCCATGTTAAATCCCTAAAACATATTATGGTTTTGAGAGTTAAAATATCATGGTTTATATTTTTTGTGTGTTTATATTCTTTTAGATTTTAGAAGAAAGTAAGTATTGTGGTTTATCTGCAGGTTACTGTAGGTTTATTGGCATGGTTGACAAAGTCAATCGCCTTCTCACATAAATAAACCCACCAGGGCACCGCAAAAGCCTGCACCCAGAAATAGGAACCAGCGAAACAAACAGAGGCGAATATCACTTCCCATCCATTCTCGTTGCTAGTAGATCTTTTTGCAGAGGGAAGGGGAGAAGTCCGGCGATGGACGGCGGGAAGAAGAGTCGGGACGCGTACAAGCAGCCGCAGGAGCGCAGGGAGCGCAAGTCCTGCTCCGGGATGAGCGGCGACGCCAAGAAAGGCGGCCGCGGCGGCAAGTTCACCTGGGAGGGCACCGACGGCTACACCGACGAGGATCTCGACCTCATAGGCAACAAGGAGGCCGGAGCCGGCGCCTCCGACAACAAGAAGTCTTAGGCGGTGCCTCCTGCGCCGCCGCCCGCCCTCACGTCGCCTTCCGGCCCGATCGATCTTCTCGTTAGCTTCTCTTGTCAGTTCTTGAATAAATGTGTTAGGGTCGTCAGCCGTGGGCATGTAGATATGATCTATCTCTACCAACCTAAGTTGTTGACTTGCTGATGCCGGATGAATTCTGGATTTCACGCTTTGGTTCAATCTGGTGTTTTTTCTCCTACGATCTTGATTTTTATGATTTTATCCTGCCGTGATTTCTGCTCTACTCAGCAATTGATCTACGGAATCGTATGCAGACAGGTGTACTGTTGTGATTGAATTTCTTCTGTCTGCTTACCTAGGCGGTCTTGCATCTAGATTCAAGATGCAAACAAAACAAGACACTACAAAGTTTATGCGTTGTGTATACAACTATCAAAAGAAGTTACTGCATCGTGTAATTCAGAACTCTGAAGTCTGCAAGAGTCGCTCTCGCCATCCTGGCCCAGCAAGCAAATGGTTCATCATCATCCAACACAATGATTTAGAATGTTTCGTGGTACATCCACTACCCTGATATTAATATATGCTCTTTATTCACTACCCTCATCCATTATCCTTAGAGCATCTCGACCGGGGTCTCTAAATGTGTGTCGGCACCCTTAATCAGGCCTCCTCTAGAGGGTGCCGCACATGTGTCGGTCTAAGATTTAGACGCCACCCACAGTGGCACTCCCGCTCACGCCTAAACACGCGCAAACAGTCGAACAATTTGCGTGCGTTTAAAGTAATTGTAAACTAATATAAAATATTCATATTCCATTCATTTTTGTTATATATTTTTATTTTTTAAAATGAATATGCACCCTAAACTAAACCTAGCATTCTAAACTCCATCGAGTCCGCCCTGACCTACCTCAGCGTCCTGTGCAGGTTTAGGGCACGAGCGGACACGCCTCTCCTGCCGGAGCGTGCTCTCCGCCCGACGTAGGTTGACCCTCTTGTCAGCCGCTCTTGCCACCCGCTCCCGGTGCAGCTCGTCGACAACCGCCAGTTGGGCAGCCTCCATCGAGCCTACTACGGCTGGTCCTCCTGTCCTAGAGGGTGGGCGCGGCGCGCAGCCTGGGTGATGGTGGCCCAGGTGGTCTGGAGCGGCGAGGCATACTGGAGGTGTTCTTGGCTACGGAGGCGACAAGGCACGGCGGAAGAGTTGGTGTGGTAAGGATGCGGGCATGACAGAGGAGTTATATAGGCGGGGAGGGGCGGAAAACAGAGGGGCGGGAAGCGGTGGCGTTGGGCGGGAAGCGGCGGGTGGGTGAGCACGCGTCGCGTCGGAGTAATTGTGGCGGCAACGCGATCCGGCCACGCCGAAGCTTGGGAAGCCGGGAAAGCCTGGGCGCCGGCGTAATTGCGAGGCGTGCCACGGACGCCTCGCCGTCCCGTCGCTTCTTCGCCTGCAGCAACGCGTCGCCATTAACGCGGGCGGAGCGGCCTCCTGCACCGGCGCAATTTAGAGCACAGCCTCGCGCCATATGTCCTGACGGGTGGGCCTCCATGTATAGAGCCCCGATAGGGGGTGTCGGACACAAAATCGATTGAGGGGAGGCTTTGGTGGGTGCCGCTAGTGGGTGTATTTCGTTTTCGGACCGCCAAAGGGCCTTTAGGGGGTCCTTTAGAGGCCCCCGGTGAAGATGCTCTTAGACACACTTCTCTATAATATTTTACAAAAACAAAATATCAAGGCCAGGAGACAGCCTGATGGCACATCGCCGGACGCTTCACCTCAATGTCTGCCTTTGAGATTTGAAGACAAGTGATCAGGAGGGGCCGCATACATATGTATGGGAAAGGCCATGTACAATGCAAGATGATTACAAAAATAAACCAACCATTTTCATAAGCACCGATGCCAATTTTATAGGTGGGGTGTCTAGTGAAGCATTTGCCTAGTACAAATAAGCACCGGTGCTTGGTTAAGAACCGGTTTATTTTCTAAGCACCTCTCATAAGCACCTTGCGTTGTACATGCTCTAATGCAGTACGAGGTGAATTCGTACCCTGGTCATTTCTCAAATACACCAACGCAACCGCTTACGCCACTGTAGCGTGTTGAGTTTGACGACCGTACCGCCGAAAATTGTGAGAGACTTGTCCACAAGGTGTTCAGACATTTGCCCGAGGTGTTTGTGAGGTTCCAATTCACCACTTCATCATGGCTGATATCTCGTATCAGTGGCGGAGGCAACATGTACTTGTGGGGTGCAAATGATTTCCTTGAATTTTACTTATCAGTAGTAAACTACTATTTAGCACATTATGTCACTTAGTTTGAACCTATAGTTTTATATAGATGAACCCACTATTTATTTCCCTAGCTTCGCCCCTAGCCCTGATGAGTTAATTTACAACAACATCTTGGGTTCATTATCGTCCGAAGAATCTCCCGATGATGAGAGTGATGTTTTGATTGCTACACCTCTTGTTAATGAACACATTTTGAGGTAATAACGGGATCCTCCACGACCATGCACCGATGTTGCATCGTAACAAATAAGGGGGGCCATTACTCTTCAAAGGTTACTTCCATCGCACAAAGTCAATATACACTGCCATCTATTTAGGGCGACGCTTCCGATATGTCAGACATGTTTTCAACCACATTCGATAGGGAGTGATGGGGATTACGCTCCCGCACAAGCGTTGACGATGAAAACGTCGTAGCCGACCTCTAGGTCGCGGAGAACTCGGCGCGACGAAGATGAAGAAGATGACCCCGAGGTCGGGTGGAGGAAGTAGGCCTCCGAGTACCGCTAGCGCAGCACCTCGCAGGGTGTTACACACGTACGATGGAGACGACGACCTCCGAAGCTCCAGTCCAGGACGAGCAGCGGAAGACTTGGACCGGAACACCAACAGCGCGGCATCGGGCTATGGTGGAGAGATCCCCCTCTCAACTCGGTGCAACTCCGACAAAGGGAATCATGAAATCGAGAGAGAATTGGGGAATTAATTGGTGAATTAAAATGCCAGGGGTGCCCCTCTATATAAAGGCTCCCGGGGGGGAGCCAACTTGCAAGTCAGGCAATGTGGGACTATCCCCCACATGCCTGGTGCGGCACATGGTGCGCCGGCCACCTGGTGGGCCCCTTTTGACCCACCTAGGCCGGCCACCTTGACCCCAACCGAATTACCTTAGGGAATTTTCCCCTCTTGAGACTTCTTTCGACTAGAAGGCCCATTTAGGGAAATCAGCCTAAATAAATTCGAAAATAAATATATAAAATCATATTTAGATATTAATTACACTAATTAATATCAAACATATTATATATAATTTATTCTAGCTCCGAAAACTCTTTTTTCGGTGCCCGATCTCCATCGGACCTCTCCCGGGATATTCCCGGTGATCTCTTTCCTTTTTGGTTGTCTTGTCGAAACCCCTTAAGTGTGTTACCCTAGCAGTTCGATACAATAATAGGTATGATCGAGACTCCTCTCCAATCAATGACTAACTCGTAGGCCTGGACCCCATGAATTAATCCCTGTGATATAACGAATGACTTTCATCTATCAAATCTGAACGTAAAGTCTTAAACCTTTTGACATGGCGATACTTAGCGTGTCCGAGCGTCGTTCATAGATATCTCCATATCTAGCTTGACCTCATTACCGACAACGCTATCTTCTACTCGTCTATGATTTTATGTCTCCGTGACCTAGTCACATGCTTGCAAACTCATTAGACATTGCATACATAATCGATCCTATGGCTGAAGCATAATGATGTTTAGTCATATCGGGCTTATCCTGTTCCGTTACCGGACACTGAGCCTTTCGCAATGTTTTATTCTTGATAACCGGTAGAGAACCCTTCTTTGCCATCTCCATACCAAAACGCTTCAGTATTTTATAAAGATAAGTACTCTGACTCAACGCTAATAGACGTCTTGATCTATCACGATAGATTTTAATGCCTAAGACGTATGCAGCTTCTCCTTAGTCCTTCATGGAAAATTTACTGTTTAAATAATTCTTCACGCTATTCAGAAGTTCTATATCATTCCCAATCAACAATATGTCATCTACATATAGTGCTAAGAGCATAACCGAGCTCCCACTCATTTTCTTGTAAATGCAAGTCTCTTCTAAAATTTGGACAAATCCAAAACCTTTGATCACCTCATCAAAGTGAAGATTCCAGCTCCGAGATGTTTGCTTCAATCCATAGATGGAGCGCAGAAGCTTGCATACCTTGTTAGCATTTTCTGGATCGACAAAACCTTCTGGTTGTACCATGTACAACTCTTTCTCAATGTTTCCATTTAGGAAGGCTGTTTTGACATCCATCTGCCATATTTCATAATCGTAATATGCAGCAACTGCTAACAAAATCCGAATAGACTTTAGCATCGCTACTGGTGAAAACGTTACATCGTAGTCAATCTCATGAACTTGTCAGAAACCTTTTGCGACAAGCCGAGCTTTATAGACAGTTACATTACCGTCAGCATCAGTCTTCTTCTTAAAGATCCATTTATTCTCGATCAAAGTCCACACTTTGTTATCATGCATGGATCCTATTTCAAATTTCATGGCTTATAGCCATTTATCGGACTCTAGACTCGCCATTGCCTTCTTGTAGTTCGTAGGTTCGTCTTGATCAATTAACATGACGGTGCAAACCATGTTGCCACACCATTCTGGTGCGATACGAGATCTACCAGACCTACGAGGTAGAATACTTTTCTCGACAGTTTCTCCCACTCCATCTGTGGAGGACGTTTCCGGAATGGCTTGCGTTGTGTCACTCGGAATTTCGAGTTCAGGATCAACGATGTCATCGAGATCTACCTTCCTCCCACTTACTCCTTTCACGAGAAACTCCTTCTCTAGAAAGGTACCGGTCTTCGCGACAAACGTTTTGCCCTCAGCTTGGTTGTAGAAGGTGTATCATATGGTTTCCCGCAAATATCCTACAAAGACGACTTTCTCCGACTTCGGTTCGAGTTTATCAGGCTGTAGTTTCTTACTTTTCGCCTCACAACCCCAAACCTTCAGAAACGATAACTTAGGCTTCTTGTCATACCATAACTCATACGGTGTCGTTTCTACAGATTTGGACGGAGCCCTATTTAAAATGAATGTGGCTGTTTCTAACGCATAACCCCAGAAGGACATGGGTAAATCGGTAAGAGACATCATAGATCGAACACTATCCAGTAGAGTACGATTACGTCGCTCGGACACGCCGTTACGCTGCGGTATTCCGGCTGGCGTAAATTGGGGTATTATGCCACTACTCTTCAGATGTGTGCCAAACTCAAAACTCAAATACTCGCCACCACGATCGGATCGGAGGTGTTTGATTTTCTTATTAAGCTGATTCTCAACTTCACTCTGGAATTCTTTGAACTTTTCAAAAGTTTCAGACTTGTGTTTCATCAAGTAGATATAACCGTATCTACTCAAGTCATCAGTGAAGGTGACGAAGTAACGATAACCATTGCGTGTCAAAACGCTCATCGGTCCACACACATCTGTATGTATGATCCCCAATAAATCCGACGCCCGTTCAACGAAACCTTTGAACGGTGTCTTTGTCATTTTTCCCATAAGGCATGGTTCGCATGTATCGAGGGATCCGTAATCCAACGAGTCCAAAACTCCATCGGAGTGGAGTTGCTTCATGCGCTTTACACCAATATGACCAAGACGGCAATGCCACATATAAATGGCGGTATCATCACTACACTTAATCCTTTTGGCATCTATGTTATGGATGTGACTACTATGATCAAGATTCAACAAGAATAAACCATTACTCTCGCGAGCATCAACATAAAAGATATCATTCATAGAAATAGCACAACTGCTTGATACTTATTTAAATGAATAACCGTCTTGTAACAAGAAAGACCCACTGATAATGATTACACTCAAGGATGGTATAAAATAACACTTATTTAAAACCAAAACTAATCGTGATGGTAGATGTAGAGGGAGTGTGCCGATAGCCACCAAGTCGACTCTCGATCCGTTGCCGACGCGCATCGTCACCTCATTCTTAGCCAGGCGCCTCTTATCCCTGAACTCCTCCTGAGAGTTACAAATATGAGCAACCGAACCAGTATCAAATACCCAAGAGTTGCTACGGGCGGATGTAAGGTACACATCTATAACATGTATATCGAATATGTCGTGGTGGTGTCACGGCAGATGCCATAGGATGGCTAATTTGTGGGGCCGATGGACGTTGGTGGATCCGGGGAGGGATAGCGAGTTGAACAACTCACACGGGGAGGATCCCGGTAAAACCGGAATCTCCCAAGAACACGAAACAAGAACAAAGTGCAGCAGGGGAGATCTAACAAATACAAACAAAGGCACGAAGGCACCAAGCACACGCACGATATACCCAGGTTCAGGGCCCTCGTGAGGAGGTAACACCCCTACTCCTGCCTTTCCTCTCTTTATATTGGTGGCACAAGAACTACAACTCGCTACACGATCTCTCAAATGAGGAAGTACCAAGAACTAGATGAACTCAAGGTGAAGAGGAGTAACTACTCTAGGAGTAAATGCAACTATATTCTTGGCTCTGAAGGTCTCTGGCCTTTCCTCAAGTTTCTTCCTCTATCAAGTCCACTTCTCCCTCCTCTGTTCAGGAGCAGTTATGGCGCCTTTTATAGAGGTCCGGCCGGGAGGGCCGGAAACCCTAATCTGGCTCGGCCCCACCGGACAGGCCTAGCCGGGATGTCGTCACCGGCTAGTGCGACCTAGTCGCCGAGCTATCCGGTGTAGCTCCTGCGTCATCATCTTGCCAAGGACGGCAGGCGCCGTCCTGCACCATCATTGTCCCCATGTCAGAGACAAGGCATGTCTTTGCCCATCCCGTCTAGCCTTTTCCGGATTGCCGGACTAGGCATGATAGGTCTTGTCGTACCATGATCGTACCGGCTGACGCGCTCCCGTGTCAGGTGGGACGCGACCCCGCCTCCGTGCCAGGCGGGAGGTGACCATGCCTCCGTGCCAGGCGGAATGGTACTTCCCCCCGCTATATACGGGAAAGCATGCTTCAGACCGTTGACGGCCTACCGGGAGCTCTCTCGCCGGCTACCTCCTTCCTTGCCATCGGGAACCCCTTCTGCATAAGATCAAGATCAACACGTACATCCCGGTTAGCACGTACTCGGACTACCAATCCGGTAAAACCGAGTACACCGTCACCCGGGAGCCTTCTCGGTGTTCCATGCCCGGGACCCTTTTCGGAGAGGTCCGAAGTCCTGCCGGGATGCGCAACTCTAGGCCTAGCCTCCCGAAGATGTCTTAGCCTACCAGCAAAGACATCTTCGAGAAGCTAGTTCTTAGAGGAACCATCCGTTCTTGCCCGTGCTGCAAATGCGAGGATCGGGGATGTCTATTTATAGCCGCCAGGCATGACCCTTACGGTTGCCACTGGACCCCTTGGCCTTTCCCTGCGTCCAAGGGACCATCTGCCCTCTCGGCACACCAAGGGGTGTCCCTTGCAGCGGCCAAAGGTCAAGCACTGTTGTTATCCGTTGAAACTTACCGGGATCTGCCCCTACCCGGGGGGCAGCCCCCCGACACTAGTCCCCGAAGCTGGTGCGGCACAGCGACTCCGGATGATGTGCGGGATCAGCTTTTAATAACAAACTCTCTTCCGAGAAGACACGGCCTCAGTCTTTTATTCCATGCTTAGATTAGCTATTTCCGAGATCGTCTCACCGAGATGGTCTTAACCGGGAGGCGAAGCCTGCGACCAAGTAGCACCATCTCAGCAAATCTTGACCATTAAATGCCCGATGAATCCGAGACAACGAATCTGGGCCCACTCGACATCCCGTCAGTGCAAAGGCGCACTCGAGTGCCTCTGCGCACGCACGGCGCCGCTTGGGTTCCCGCGCCAGGGAGCCGCATCCGATCCGGAAACGAACCGTTGGGGCCGTGTAGCCCTCGGTGTGGCCGGATCGAGCGCTCCAGATAGCGCCACGTGTCCCGCGGCACAAAACAGATCCCACCTTCGATCGTGGAGATCGTGGGCGGGAAAAATGGAAACCGTTCCGGAACCCTCCCCATAAATAGGGGACCGGAACGGTCTCCTTCTTCTTCTTCGCACTTCCTCTTCTCCACCGTCCCGAACTTGCCGCCGCCGCTGCGCTTGCTGCCCGCTCGTCGCCTCGCCGGAGCTCGCGCCCCGCCGCCCTTCTCGCGCGTCGTTGATCCTCTCGCACGCCGTCGAGGCTCTTGCTCACTGGTGAGTCTTCCCTCTCCACTCCGACGCATTTCTCCGGTAGGATAATCGCCGGACTCCGGCCACACCCTAGCACGGGCATGGTTACGCCGCCGCCGGTGACCATACCCGAGCGGCGCGTTCGAAGCGCACGGCCTAGAATCACCGTGGCATCAGGACGTATATCCGTCACCCATATTTGTGCCTCGCCTTAGCCTAGCGCGAGTCTTTTTCCCCTCCGTTTAGTTTTGATTATTTGTTCCACGGTAGATCTTGCCTCGCATGAACTCGGTAGTTTTCAGCAGTTTATGCCCCGATATCCTCATTTCGGGTAGTCTAACTCCGACTAACCGCCGCTGCATCTGCAGAACAGCCCGAATACCTCCGCGTACTTCTCCGAGATGGGTGAAGAGCGCGCCCGGGGGTGTTGGGATGGATCCGAGACAACCCAGTCGGATATTGACTGGCTGTATCGGACTCACCGGATTCCTCCGGAAGTCGAGAGCCGTTTACCGGGAGAGGAGGTCGCGCCGGAACCCCAACCCGGGGAATACGTGGTATTCCTATCACATTTCGAGCGCGGGTTTGGGCTTCCGGCAAGCCCCTTCTTCCGCGACTTCCTCGACACGTACAGCGTGCAACCTCACCACCTTCCCGCTAACGCCATCATGATGCTCTCCGTCTTCATCACTTACGCGGAGGCGTACCTTGGCATATGGCCCTTTGTGGATCTCTGGGCCAAGTACTTTATCCTCCGCCGACAAGCCATCCCCAATCCGGATCAGAAGGTGAAGGACTTGGTCGACTGCGGAGCGGCCACCGTCATCCCTCGCGCGGACTCCGGATTCCCCATCGTCAAGGGATTGGAGTCTTGCCGGAAATGGCAGCGCAGCTTCTTCTACGTGAAGAAC
Organism: Poa annua; assembly: GCA_026929855.1. Taxonomy (NCBI): domain Eukaryota; kingdom Viridiplantae; phylum Streptophyta; class Magnoliopsida; order Poales; family Poaceae; genus Poa; species Poa annua. Next base: position 16,075,070 of record CM049431.1, read on the forward strand.
CGGGAGTCTTCGGGGGATGGTCCGGGATCCTCGACCCCGGATTTCATTAACCTGCCGGAATTCGTCATGGGTCCTCCGCGCGAATTTGGTCGGTGGAAGTATCTTCCCGTCAGCGAGGAGATCGGATTCATGCACGAGGTCCTGCATGTGCTCGCCCAGGATATGACCGGGGATGACCTCCTGCGCTGCTTTATCGTTCGCCGGGTCTGCCCCCTCCAACACCGAGTGCACAAGATGTGTCATATGTCCGGGAACTATGACCCCACCCGGACCAGTATCCATGGGCTAAGCCACTCGGCGATCGTCCGTCGTGTCCGAGCTATTGCTCGGACGGAGATGGCTGAGGATTACGAATGGGGGGTCATAGGGGGATCCCGGAGACGACCGGTTAAGCAGGTGCTTATATCAGTCTTTCACGCTTACGCCTTCGTACACGCGCTCACCTGGAAACCGACACGACCTAATTTGTTTGCGCAGTTGTTCGAGCGTCAGCACGAAGAAGACGCCATCCACATCAACGGGAGTTACACCCCGGATTTCCCGAAACCGGCCGTGATGCCGAGGGAGGATCCCGACGGCGAGGAGCATCTCGCCATCCCTTTTGTTAAGGCCCCGGGTAATCCTTCAACCCCAGAGACAGTTTCGATTTCCTCGGATGATGATGAGATTGACTGCGAGATCCTTGAGGTTATTGACGCTCTCCCTCTGAATTGGGCCCCAGCTGTAGTTCCGAAACCGTCAGCCGGGACCAAACGTGCCGAGAGTCGGAAGCGCGCAGCTTCCGATACCGAGGGGGCTGAAGCTCCCGGCAACCCCCCCAAGAAGAGTAAGCCGAACAAGAAGACAACCGAGAAACCTCCTCGACGTCGGCAGAAGGGTCCTCCCCTTGTGGATTCCGGGTATGTCTTTCTTGCGTCATGTTACTTGACTTCGCTCTCACCATAATTTTTTACTAAGGCACTTTCTTTCAGTGACGCGCTTGAGCTCCCGACGCCCGCGGTTCCCCCTCCTCCGGGAACCCGGACTCCCAGCCCGGCTCGGGCCTCTCCTTCACCTCCTCGCCCTTCGGCCCGAGGAAATGAAGCCACAGCCGCCGGTGCCGCACCGGCAAGCATCGCGACCTCGGATGCACCTCCGTTGATCGACGAGATCGCGGTGCCGGTTACGACCACCTCGGGAGAGGTTGCTCTTCCGGATAGCCCGCGTCGGGTTCCCGGACTGGAGTCGGAGCTCGCTAGCCCTCGCCGGCAACCTGCGGCGAGTGGGGCCTCTCGGCCAGCCGCGCGCAAGGCCATCCCGGAGAAACAGCCTACTGCCTCCTCCCGGCCGGCAGAACCAATTCCCAAGTCTCGCGGCAAGGCTTCTGGGCATAAAACATCCTCTGCTTCGCCCGTAGCTGCTCCGACATCTTCCTCCCAGGAGTTGATGCCGCGCCCGGGTAAGTTCTCACCGTTACCACCACCTCCTGCCGAGATCCCTACTGCCGCTTTGCGGATGTTGCGAGCAACGGTCAGCTCCTTTGCATCTTCAGGATCTCGGGACCTTGCTGCTACTCGTGCTGCCGGCAGCTCCGGCATCCGGGTTGTTGATGACTTCAACAAAGCCTGGATCGCCGCCGATGCTGCCGAGACTGCAGGGGACTTGCACGCAGCGGGTCCGAGCCGCAGCGCTCAAGCCCTGCACGCTCTCCAGGTGGCCGCGCTGGACGTCACCCGGATAAGCGAGGTAACCTTTTCTTCTTTTATCCAAAACACACTTGTTCCTTCCACCACCACTAGTCCCCGAGATTGGTGCTTAGTGCTCCAGATTCCACCGAATAGCAGATCACTAGGTTCCAATCTTAGAGAAAACATCCAGGACTCGGACACCGAGTCCCCGAGATCCTCCCAACCGGGTTCTTTACTTCTTTTTCCATACTGACTTCAACTTCCTCGTCTCGCTATTAGGAGTGCAGCCACAAACGCCGCGACATCTTCAACCGGGTTCTTGCTGAACTCGGTCAGTCGAAGAAGTCCGAGGAGCGCTTCCGGGAGGAGCGGGATGCCGCGCGCCAGGTCTCGGTGGACCAGAAGGCCGCCCTTGGCACCGCGCAAGCCGAGATCGCGCGCCTCAACGGCGAGCTCGCCAAGGCTCAGGCTGCCATGTCGGAGATGAAGAAGGGCTTCGTCGAGGCGAGCAAGAAGCAGAAGGAGACCCTGGACCAGTCGGTGGCGCGCGCGGAAAACACCAAGGTCGAGCTGGATCTTCTCCGGTCGCGTTCCGACGCTTGGCTCGCCGAGCTTACCGTGCTGAATCGGGATCTCAACAGTGAGTAATCCGACAACCCTCCTCTTCCGTTATTTCCTTTATCTGCTGTTCCTTTTCTTGTGACTTAGTCGTTTTGACAGCTCTTCTTTTTAAAGGAGAGTTCGAGCATTCCCGCGAAGCCGCCACCAAGGCTGTTGCCGCCGCTCGAGAAAAGCGCGCCGGGAAGGGTCCCATCTCGGATGCCTGGGACATTGAGGATCACCTCACTGCCCTGAAGGCCCGGATAGTACCTCTCCGGTCTATTGGGACGGAGCTCCTCAGCGCGGCGATCCATGTCCACGGCGCCTTGTGGCCGAGCGTCCGTGGGAAGCTCACGATTCCGGAGCTCTCGCGCGCACTTCTGGGTGCCGGAAGTCGCCTGCATGCGTGGAAGCGTTCCGGCGCGCGGGCTGGTGCGGACCAAGTCTTGACCCAAGTACTCAGCTGGTACGAGGGTCTTGACTTGGCAGCGGTCCTGCGCCTGCGGACGGTGTCGCCTTGGGTCAAAGATCCGGCAAAGATCCAGGAGCGGCGAGAGGTGGCGCATCGCATTGCGAAGTGGGCCAGCATCCATGCCTTCACCGCCAGCATCGTTCCCTCCGAGTCTGAGTCAGATACCGAGGACTCCGAAGAAGATTATGCCGCTTCCGGCGATGGGGAGGAAGCGATCCTTGAGGAAGATGACGCTGCTTCCGGTGCTGCGTCCGAGAAGGTGGCTTCCCGGGATGCAACATCGTCGCCGATGCCCGAGGCCACCGAGATCGAGGTGCACCCCGACGTCCCGAGTGGTGCTGCCGATGCTGAAGGTGAAGCTACTCCTGCTGCTGCCGGTGCTGCTGCTCCTGAGCTCGTTGCTCCCGAGGTCGCCGCCCCGGAAGTCACTGTCGAGAAGCCTACTTCCCCCACTGCTTAAAACACTTAGCGGCAAATTCGTTAAATCCCCGGGATGCCGGGTGTCATATGTATCGTATATTTAAATTATTTTTGCTTTTGCCGAGAACTAGCTACTTGAAGAACTTATGTCAATGTACTCAGCTTTTGGTTCCTGAATTGCTTTTCATGCTCTACCGTACTTAGGTAATTTCTGCTCTTGTCTACCATCTCGGCGTTCGACAGTCGAGTCACAAAACTCCACATACGGCACATACACTACTTAAGCAACCCGAGTTCCTACTAACCGAATTCCCGACATAAAAAACAACTAAGTAAAAACAAGCATGCCGAATAAGTTCCTTTTCCAAGTCCCCGAGACCATTTTCGTGTTCCCCACCTTCCCTCTCTTTGCTCTTGACTACCATTTCGGCGTTCGTCAGTCGAGTCACAAGATGATTTCACATGACATACATTACTTAGACTTTGAGCATCGGACTCGGAACTTTCTCGGCATGCATACAACAAAACATAAGGTATCTATCCGGCAGTCCCCGGGTACCTTCCCGGGATTGTCGGTAGAAAACAGTAAATAAATTTGACAAAAATAACAAGACAAGCAACCAGGCAGTCCCCGGGTTCCTCCCGGGGTGTCTTACTTTCATTAAATAAAAAACCGAGATGTACATACACTGAGCCCTTTACGTGAAAAAGGGGCGGAGTAGAGCTACGTTCCATGGACGTTTGGTTTCCTCACCGGACTTGTCCATTACACCTTTCCTAGCCTCCTGTGCATCTACAAGGTAATAAGAATCATTGTGCAATGCCCTGCTTATCACAAAAGGTCCCTCCCATGGAGGTGACAACTTATGCATTCCGGCCGTGCGTTGGATGAGCCTCAACACCAGATCTCCCTCCCGGAACACCCTCGGGTGTATTTTCCGGCTATGATAGCGGCGGAGGTTCTGTTGATAAATTGCCGACCGAGATAATGCCAATTCTCTTGCCTCTTCGAGTAAATCTACATCATCTTCTCGGGCCTCTTTTGCCTCAATCTCGGTGAACATTGTCACTCTCGGAGAATCATATTGTATGTCGGTTGGGAGTACTGCCTCAGCTCCGTATACCATGAAGAATGGGGTGTACCCGGTAGATCTGTTTGGAGTGGTTCGGAGACCCCATAGCACTGCCGGCAACTCCTCTATCCAGCATCCCGGAGTTCTCAACAATGGTTCGATCAAGCGAGCTTTGATACCAGCCAATACTAAGGCGTTAGCTCTCTCGACTTGCCCATTTGCTTCCGGATGTGCGACTGATGCTACATCTAGCCGGATTCCCTTCTCAGCACAAAATCGAGCGAATTCCCCCACAGCAAAGTTTGTTCCATTATCTGTGATAATGCTGTGTGGGTATCCGTATCTCAAGATGATGTCTTTCAGGAATTGCACAGCGGTGTGTCCATCGCACTTCCGGATTGGCTTGACCTCTATCCACTTGGTAAACTTGTCCACCATTACCAGTATATGTGTCATGTTGCCCTTTGCCGGTTTGAATTGCCCGACCATGTCCAAACACCATACTGCGAATGGCCAAGTGATGGGGATTGTTTTCAGTGCTGACGCCGGCATGTGTATCCGGTGAGCAAATCTCTGACATCCTCCACACTTCCGGACGATATCTTCTGCCTGCTGCAACGCAGTGGGCCAGTAGAACCCATGCCGGAACACTTTTGCCACCAGTGCCCGGGACGATGCATGATGTCCACACTCTCCCTGGTGTATCTCCAGGAGCATTTCTTGCCCTTCTGCCGGTTCCACGCATCTCTGGAGCACTTCGGTGACACTCCTTTTGTACAGCTCGTGGTTGATGACAGTGTATGCCTTTGACCTTCGCATTATCTGGCGGGCTTCCACTTCATTCTCCGGGAGGGTTCCTTCCAAGATATACACCATAATGGGCTGTGCCCAATCCGGGACAGGTCGTACCGGGAACACTGGAGCATCTAGGTCCATTGGTTCTGCCGACATCACCTCTATCATCATCTGTCTTTGCCTCTCTGAGCACCGGGAGGCAGTCCCCGGGTTCGATGTTATGCTCCCGACATCTACTTCCATGGGCGTTGCTTCTGAACCGGGCTCTTTGGGGATGAAGATAGAATCCGATTCGGGTGATGGCTGTATAGATGGTTTCCTCAAATGTTCCAGGGCTATTCCGGGTGGGATGGCATCCCGGGATGACCCTAGTTTGGACAAGACATCTGCTGCTTCGTTTTCTCCTCTGGGTATGTGCTTGAACTCGCATCCTTCAAAAAATCCGGAAACTTTCTGCACATGAAACCTGTATAAGGTCATGTTTGCATCAAGAGCATCCCAATTTCCCGACACCTGCTGGACTACGAGGTCGGAGTCACCGAAACATTCTATCCGGCGGATTCCGATTTCCTTGGCGACTTTCAATCCGTGAACCAAAGCCTCATACTCCGCGACATTATTGGATGCCCGAAAATGGATCTGCAGCACATATTTCAGTACATCTTGCCTTGGGGAAGTGAGGACCACTCCGGCACCCAATCCGATCCTAGCCTTTGAGCCATCGAAATGCATCCTCCAGAAATTGTAATCCGGTATCGGAGGTTCATACTGCATCTCGGCCCAGTCCACCAAAAAGTCCGGCAGCGCCTGCGACTTGATGGTATCTCGTCTCTCGTATGCCGGAGCGTACGGAGACAACTGGATGGCCCATTTGGCTACCCGGCCGCTAGCATCCTTGCAACCGATGATCTCGGCGAGAGGAGCTTCGCACACCACTGTGATCGGGTGTTCCTGAAAATAGTGCTTGAGCTTGGTCGCTGCCATGTACACCCCATATGCCATCTTCTGGTAGTGCGGGTAGTTCTGCTTGGATTCCGAGATCACCTCACTGAGGTAATACACCGGTCTCTGTATCAGCTTGCCCCCTTCTTCCCTTTCTACCACCATTGCGACACTGACTACCCGGTTGGTTGCTGCAATATACAGCAGCATAGGTTCCTTGGGCAATGGGGATGCCAATACAGGTGCTGTTGAGAGCATTCTTTTCAAATCGTTGAACGCCGCATCCGCCTGCGGGGTCCAAATAAATGTTTTGCTCTTCTTCATCAGTTGGTACAGAGGTAAGGCCTTCTCCCCAAGTCGGCTCACAAACCGACTTAGGGACGCCAGACATCCGGTAAACTTCTGCACATCTTTGAGACGTACAGGCAACTTCATGCTCTCTATAGCACGAATTTTACCCGGGTTGACTTCGATCCCCCGGCTTGAGATGAGGAAACCGAGTAGCTTTCCGGCCGGAACACCAAATGTGCACTTATCCGGATTCAACCTCATCCGGAACCTTCTTAGATTCTTGAATGTTTCCCTCAGGTCATCTATTAATGAGGCTCTTTCTTTTGTCTTTATGACTATGTCATCGACATAGACCTCGGCATTCCGACCTATCTGATCATGCAAGCATTTCTGCATGCACCTCTGGTATGTAGCACCAGCATTCCTCAATCCGAAAGTCATAACACGATAGCAATAAGCCCCGTAAGGGGTAATAAAAGCGGTTTTTAATTGGTCATCCGGATTCAAAGGTATCTGGTGGAAACCAGAATAAGCATCTAGAAAAGTTAAAAGCTCACTTCCGGCAGTGGAGTCTATTACCTGATCTATCCGGGGCAGCGGAAAGGGGTCTTTCGGGCATGCCTTGTTGAGGTTTGTGAAGTCGATGCACATGCGCCACATCTTAAGCAGGAGGGGATCATCCTTCTTATTTTCCACCAGGACTGGATTCGAGATCCAATCCGGGTGCAGTACCTCCATGATGAATCCGGCAGCCAGCAGTATGGCTAGGTGCTCCATGACCGCAGCTCTTCTTTCATCCGAGAGGCGCCTAGTTGGTTGCTTCACCGGCTTCGCATCCGGTCGAACAAACAGAGAGTGCTCAGCCAACTCCCTCGGGACGCCTTGCAGATCATCACTCGACCACGCAAAGGCATCCCGATTCTCACGGAGGAAGTCGACGAGCTCGCCTTCCTATTTGCTGTCCAGGTTGCTGCCAATGATAACTTGGCGCTCCGGGTTGCTAGGGTCTACCGACACCTTCTTGGTCTCCTTGGGGGGCTGGAATGACGCACCCTGCTCCGGGTTCACCATCCCGGGCATTCCGAGTTGTGAAGTCTTTGCCATCGCCACCACCTGCTGGATCCTCTTCTTTTCTTCCGAGATCACCAGTGACTCAGCTAAGCACGACCCCGCCGAGGCACATTCCATGGACCGCTTGTGATCTCCCGAGACGGTGATCACCCCATTGGGTCCCGGCATCTTCATCTTGAGGTAACCCATGTGTGTTGAAATCATGAATTTGGCGAGGGCCGGTCTGCCGATCAGAGCATGATATGGGCTCTCGAGGTCCACGACCTCGAACTCCAAGCTCTCGGTTCTGCAGTTCTCCCGAGTTCCGAATAGTACCTCCACCCAGATCTTTCCCATGGGTGAACAAGAGACTCCGGGCACAATGCCATGGAAGGTGGTCTCGGTGGGCAAAAGGGTGTTCATGGATATCCCCAGCTTCAGCATCGTGTCCTTGTACATGATGTTAATGGCACTGCCATTGTCAATCAGAACCCGGCTGAAGCGGACGTTGAGGTTTGGTCCGATAAAGGTTGGGTCCACCACTAAGGCATACGCTCCCGGCTTGGGCATTACCCGGGGGTGATCTTTCCGGCTCCAGGTGATCTCCATCTCGGACCAGTGCAAGAACTTGGGCACCGCCGGGATCACAGCGTTCACCTCCAGGGCGCGCTGTCGCACACTTTTCCGGTCCGTCGGCTCAGTCACGAAGACCACATAGCTCTGGTGCGCCTCCCGGTAGCTACCCTGCTGCTGTCCGCCTTGGTTGCCGTTGTCGTTCCGGGTGTTCACCACATTCACCGGGCGAGGTGGAGGTCCTCTCGGCGGAGGGGGGAGTCGGACATTGTTGGCCCCCGATGTCGGAGGAGGTGGTCTCGGAATATTGGGCCGAGATGCCGGAGCACTCGGCCGAATACCTCCCGAGCTGCCCTCCTGCAACGTGCGCTGATACCAGCTGCACTGCCGGGTAGAATGGTTTGCAGGCTTGTTGGCCTCCAGAGTGTGATAGCAGCATGGCTTATTCAGCATCTCCTCATATGTCAGGGGCTTCTTCTGCTCCAGCCAGGTCTTCTGGACCTCCTGACTTTGACCCCAAGCTGGGCCACTTGTCTTCTGACGCTGGCTATTACCGGCATCCTCCTGTTCCCGGGTCACTGCTGCGACATGCTGCGTGGCATGGTGATACTCGGGCAGATTCCTCTTGTGACCGAATTCTTGGCGATCATGGCTCCTGCTCGATCCAGAACGCTGAGGTCCCGCATTCCTCCTGTTGGAGTCTCCGACATCCACCAAGGGTTGCATGGGATCTCCAAGCGTATAGGTATCGGCGATGCGCATGGTTTCCGCCAAAGTTGTCGGCATCTTCCTCTGCAGTTTCTGCCATAGCATAGAACCATGCCGGCATCCTTGTGCAAACCAGGAGATGGCCTGCGCCTCCACCACTCCTTCGCAAGAGTTGCGGACATTGCTCCACCGGGTAAGGTACTCCCGGTCAGTCTCATTGCTCCTCTGCCTACAGATGGCGAGCTGCTGAGGTCGGTTGGGCCTCTTGTACGTGCTGGTGAAGTTGCTGATGAAAGCTTCTTCAAAATCTAACCAGCATTCTATGCTACCAGCCCTTAGGTTATTCAACCAGATCCGGGCGGGTCCTTCCAGCATCTGCGGTATATAACGTACCGCCCAGCGTCTGTTTCCGCCAGCTATGCTTACTGCAGTTACATAGTCGGTCAGCCAATCCTCCGGCTTCTTGCTGCCGTCATAGGTCTTGGCACCCCTATTGAGCTGAAAGTTCCGAACAGGCGGTTCTCGCATAATCCGAGGTCCAAAGCAAGCAGGTCCCGGAGGTCCTTGCTCTTCCATTAATCCGGATTGGTGAATCCGGTCAAGCCGGAACCTTGCATCTGCCGGGTTCAGCTGTCTTGTTCCTATTCGAGATCCCAAGGGGTTTTCGTCTGGCTGATACTCGAGCTGCTGTATCTCCGAGTTGCCATCGTTGAGCCTATCTTGCACGGGGATCTCGGCTCGACGGGGAGCAGAGAGGATGTTCCTCTGCGGGTTTCCCTGTACATGGGGGGGATTCGGGGGTGGATTACCACGGCCGACCGGGTTATTGTTTCTCACACCCAGGTTACCATCCCCACGGGTACTTCCCGCCTGTCCCGGGTTATGCTGTCCGGCTTGCCCCGTCTGCTGGATACCGGCAAATGCCGGGTCATAGGTCTGCAGTTGCTTGTTCCTCCCGGAACCTCTACTCCGGCTCCGGCTCTTGCTCTTGCTCTTGCTTTTGCTCGGATGTGGGGACGAGGCCTCCCCATCCGACATCCGACTATTGGGTCTGGCTGAATGCACCTGTGACCCTGCCCCGGGGTTCTTTTTCTTGAAGGCCTGGTTCTGCCGGTTGGCCTCAATCACCAGCTCGTTGACCCTCTCTTGCTGCTTGCGCAGGGCTTCACCGGATAACCCTACCAACTCGGCCATGGCGGCTTCGGCGGCCCTGAGAGTTTTTGCCGGCGAACTGTACACCGGCTTTCCCGCAGAGATCCGACTTCCGGTGTTGCTAGTGGTAGCTCCACCAGCCAGCTCCTCATTCACCATTCTTCCCTTCTTGCGCAGATCTGCAATGCGCTTCTCCCGGGAGTCTATCTTGGTGAATCCGTGAGCAGCATTGTACTCCCGGAGGCTAACGCTGAGCTCGCGACGGAGCTCGGCGATCTCCTTTGCCTCAGCAAGTAACAACTTCCGCTGCTCTTCTAACTCTGCCGAAGTGGCCTGGGTATCCGCCCCGGCAACCACAGGTGCAGCTAACTTAGCTACCAGGCCCGAGAGGGGATCCGGACGGCGTCGCGGCTGGGACGGCTGCGGATCGCCATCTCGGGCCGCAGGTTTTTCGTGCGGAGGTTTGGCCAAACGGGGGAGACCGCCGGTATCTCCATCTGCATCCTGGTATTCCTCCTCGGTGGTTCCGACCATCATCACTGCGACGGAGCTCGGGAAGGGACCAGCACGCAGATCCCGAGCTGCGCAGAGCATGGGAGGGTCCTCAGCTTCCAGGACTACGTCCGGGTAGCTACAGACAACTTCGGTGGCCACATAGGTAGTGAAACCACCGAAATCGATAAGACATCCGTTCCCCGGGAACGGTTTGTTCCGGAAGCAACCGGCGTTGTCGGCGACAAAGTCCATCTCCCCTAGTCTTACGACCAGGCCAGAGAGAACCCGAACGTCGAAACGTAGCGGGGAACCCGTCCGGATGTGTGCACCAGCCAACGCCTCTTTCTGCCCCACGGTGGGCGCCAACTGTCGTGGTGGTGTCACGGCAGATGCCATAGGATGGCTAATTTGTGGGGCCGATGGACGTTGGTGGATCCGGGGAGGGATAGCGAGTTGAAGAACTCACACAGGGAGGATCCCGGTAAAACCGGAATCTCCCAAGAACACGAAACAAGAACAAAGTGCAGCAGGGGAGATCTAACAAATACAAACAAAGGCACGAAGGCACCAAGCACACGCACGATATACCCAGGTTCAGGGCCCTCGTGAGGAGGTAACACCCCTACTCCTGCCTTTCCTCTCTTTATATTGGTGGCACAAGAACTACAACTCGCTACACGATCTCTCAAATGAGGAAGTACCAAGAACTAGATGAACTCAAGGTGAAGAGGAGTAACTACTCTAGGAGTAAATGCAACTATATTCTTGGCTCTGAAGGTCTCTGGCCTTTCCTCAAGTTTCTTCCTCTATCAAGTCCACTTCTCCCTCCTCTGTTCAGGAGCAGTTATGGCGCCTTTTATAGAGGTCCGGCCGGGAGGGCCGGAAACCCTAATCTGGCTCGGCCCCACCGGACAGGCCTAGCCGGGATGTCGTCACCGGCTAGTGCGACCTAGTCGCCGAGCTATCCGGTGTAGCTCCTGCGTCATCATCTTGCCAAGGACGGCAGGCGCCGTCCTGCACCATCATTGTCCCCATGTCAGAGACAAGGCATGTCTTTGCCCATCCCGGCTAGCCTTTTCCGGATTGCCGGACTAGGCATGATAGGTCTTGCCGTACCATGATCGTACCGGCTGACGCGCTCCCGTGTCAGGTGGGACGCGACCCCGCCTCCGTGCCAGGCGGGAGGTGACCATGCCTCCGTGCCAGGCGGAATGGTACTTCCCCCCGCTATATACGGGAAAGCATGCTTCAGACCGTTGACGGCCTACCGGGAGCTCTCTCGCCGGCTACCTCCTTCCTTGCCATCGGGAACCCCTTCTGCATAAGATCAAGATCAACACGTACATCCCGGTTAGCACGTACTCGGACTACCAATCCGGTAAAACCGAGTACACCGTCACCCGGGAGCCTTCTCGGTGTTCCATGCCCGGGACCCTTTTCGGAGAGGTCCGAAGTCCTGCCGGGATGCGCAACTCTAGGCCTAGCCTCCCGAAGATGTCTTAGCCTACCAGCAAAGACATCTTCGAGAAGCTAGTTCTTAGAGGAACCATCCGTTCTTGCCCGTGCTGCAAATGCGAGGATCGGGGATGTCTATTTATAGCCGCCAGGCATGACCCTTACGGTTGCCACTGGACCCCTTGGCCTTTCCCTGCGTCCAAGGGACCATCTGCCCTCTCGGCACACCAAGGGGTGTCCCTTGCAGCGGCCAAAGGTCAAGCACTGTTGTTATCCGTTGAAACTTACCGGGATCTGCCCCTACCCGGGGGGCAGCCCCCCGACAGAATATACCTTGCTCTTTGGCGACTATCTTGCCAGCTTTCTTGTCCTCCAGGTACTTGGGGCAGTTGCGCTTCCAGTGACCATTTCCCTTGCAGTAGAAACACTCCACGCCAGCTTTGGGACCAGATTTGGGAGTCTTGGGCTTGGCAACCAATTTGCTCTCCCTCCTGGACTTCCAGCTCTTCTTTCCCTTGCCACCGGATTTATTGAAATCAACGGTCTTGTTGACCATCAACAGCGTGTGCTCCTTCTTGGTTTCCACCTCATCAGTTTTGAGCATCACGAACACTTCACCCAGCGACTTAGCCATGCCCTGCATGTTATAGTTCATGACGAATCCTTTATAGCTAGGGGGCAACGATTGCAGCACCCTATCAATCGCCAGCTGATCGGGAATCTTGCATTCCAGTGCATTCATGCGTTGAACGTAGCCAAACATCTTGACCACGTGCTCGCTCACACTGCTATGCTCCTCCATCTTGGCCGAGAAGAAAAGCTCAGAAGCTTCATATCTCTCAGCCTTAGCCTGCGGTTCAAAGACAGCATTGAGATCATAAATTATCTCAAAGACGCTCATCTTCTGAAAGCGCTTCTGCAGGTTGGCTTCCATGGCGTAGAGCATGGCACTCTGGACAAAGGCGGAATCCTCTGATTTGGTCTGGAAGACCTTCTTCTCATCATCAGAGGCTTCATCTGCTGGAGGGTCACCTATGGCGGCTTAAATGACGTAAGCCACACTATGGGGAGTGAGGAGGATCCTCAGGTTGCGGAACCTGGCCATGAAGTTTGACCCATTGGTCTTAAACTTTTCTTTCTCAAGGAACATACCTAGGTTAAACGAGGGGAGAGACATCTACAATGGAATTTGCAACAACATAAGATTTTGTTCATAATAATTTTGAGTTATAGTATTTTTAGAAAATAACTAACATAACTCCCACTCAAACGAACATCCCTCCTGGTCGTTTAAGCGATTACACGACCCCCATCCATTGCACAACCCCTCATCGTCAGAGCCGGCAACACAACTTCAAGTGTAGACAATTGTCAATCACAACAACTCTGTGACTCATGCTCGACCTTTTGGCCTCTGTGTTCCGAGGTCATATCTGCATACTAGGCTCGCCACAATAACCTCCACATAACGCTTGTGCAACATGGCTTACAACCACTGTATGCGAACGACGATATATCTGACACCTGATCGTCACGGCCTGTCTCATAACGTAGAACTTTCTTGGTGGTGCTCGTTGGAGGAAGAACACTAGTGATATTTTTGAAGGGATCATCTTATATATAATTACCGCTGTGTAACTAATATATACTAATATATATAATCACACAATTTTAGATGCACACAATAACATCAAATGTAATGCGATGTGATATAGTCCATTGCACCATGATCTTCTTGGCGCCGACAGTTCATAAACAATTTAATAAACCTACCTTGATCATATCACATTGCCCCTGTAAAATAAAGTTAGACGCTTCTACTTTATCTTTTGCATATTTTACGTGGCTAGGGCTTTAAAAAGAACCGCTTCTTACCTACGAACTTATGACCACAACAACGATCCAATAATTGCATATTTAAGCATCCCTTTTGGGCCCTCCATTGAAAATGCAAGACCAACTAAAGAGGGAGAAACTGACACCCGCCAGCAACAGATACGGTACAAGCCGTATGTCAGTAGTGGAACCAGTCTCGCGTAAGCGTACGCGTAAAGTCGGTCCGTGCCGCTTCATCAACTCGATGCCGTTGGAATCACAAGTGCACGCTAGAGGGTAGCAAATAACAGGAACGGTGTCCCTGTGTAGAACACGGGTTCTAACAGCGTACAGTTATATCTACGATAGATCGGCTCTCATACCACTGAAGGGGATCGTAGGCAGAAAACAAAAAAATTCCTAACAACGACATCCTTAAAACATGTCAAGATCTATTATATGCAGATATAGTAGTACGAACAGAGATCGGAATACATACCCTTGTAGACCGAAAGCGGGATTACGTTCCCGCATGAACGTTGACGATGAAGACCGACGAAGCCGACATTAAGGTCGTGTAGTGGCAGTAGACCTCCCAGCACCGCTAGCGCAGCACCTTGCAGGGCGTTACACACGTACGGTGGAGACGACGACCTCCGAAGCTCCAGTCCTGGACGAGCAGCGGACGACTTGGACCGGAACACCAGCAGCGCGGCAGCGGGCTATGGTGGAGAGATCCCCCTCTCAACTCGGCGCAACTCCGATAAAGGTAATCATGAAATCGAGAGAGAATTGGGGAATTAATTGGTGAATTAAAAGGCCAGGGGTGCCCCTCTATATAAAGGCTCCCGGGGGGGAGCCAACTTGCCAGCCAGGCAATGTGGGACTATCCCCCACATGCCTGGTGCGGCACATGGTGCGCCGACCACCTGGTGGGCCCCTTTGGGCCCACCTAGGTCGGCTACCTTGACCCCACCGAATCCCCTTAGGGAATTTTTTCCTCTTAGGCCTTCTTTCGACCAGAACGTCTATTTAGAGAAATCAGACTAAATAAATTCGAAAATAAATATATAAAATCATATTTAGATATTAATTACAATAATTAATATCAAACATATTATATATAATTTATTCTACCCCCGAAAACTATTTTGTCGCTGCCCGATCTCCATCGGACCTCTCCCGGGACGTCCCGGTGATCTCTTTCCTTTCCGATTGTCTTGTCAAAATCCCTTAAGTGTGTTACCCTAGCGGTTCGGTATAATAACAGGTATGATCGAGACTCCTCTCTGATCGACGATTAACTCGTAGGCCTGGACCCCATGAATTAATCCCTGTGATATAACGAATGACTCTCATCTATCAAACCTGGTTGTTTACGTATCACACTCGTATTAATGTTTCCGCTTAATACGGTTATAGCATGACACAAAAACGTATTATGAACAAATGAGATATGATAAAGAAATACACTTTATTAATCGCCTCTAGGGTATATCTCCTTCATTTCCTATCATGTTTTGAAGCATAGGTTGCATACATTGGGGTGAAAAAACTTTCCAGCCGCTCGAGAGGGGCAATATTAGGAACATGTTAGTAAGTGTGCGGTCATAATTAAAACTATGTCATTACAAGATATCTGGATTTGGCACTCTTTTTCTTTTTTTGAGGTTTAAGGCAGTCGTTCTGCCGTCCGATTAGATAGAAAAGAGAGTTTTGTACAGAGTTTATTTACAAGCGAGTACTGAAGCCAAAGTCTAGACTACTGCAAAGCCTCCTGGGTCCTGGGTGTGGGCAAAAGCCCGCTGCGCAATATCCTCCCACACAAGGTGCGCCACCGCCTCCGGCAAGAGGCCGACATTACAGAAAGTTCTCCGATTCCTCTCCTTCCACACACCCCAGATGGTGTAGATGAAGGCGCCACTCGCCTCGCGACGCCTCTCCTTAGGGATGGCCGCAAGCATCCCGTTCCACCAGACGTTGATGCCATTTCCCAAAGAAGGAGGCGGGGCACCGACGCTACCGAGCCACTCAAAGATCTTCTCTCGGACGACAGTCGAGAATGAGCACTCAAAGAGGAGGTGTTGGACTGTTTCTGGATGAACGTGACAAAGCTTGCAAATAGGGTCATGAGGCCACCCACGGATGGCGAAGTTGTCGGCCGTGAGTATCTTTCCATGGAGCACAAGCCAAGCAAAGAAACGACATTTCGGCTCCGTGTCGGCCTTCCAAACCTTGGCCGTGCGGAACGGCGACACCGATCCTGCGAATTGACACTTGTATGCCGAAGCGGTAGTGTAAATCCCCGAAGTCGTCCATCTCCAAGAGATCGTGTCATGTCTTGGCTGTAGAATGACTCCCTGGAGCAAAGCTCACAGCTTGACGAACTGGGAGAGCTGAGCAGCTGTAGAAAGATGGAAGAGAGAGCGCATCCAGTTGCCACCATCCAACTCCTTTTGCACTGATTTTGATTTTCTAGTGGCCAAAGCAAACAACAATGGGAACTGGAGCTTCAGAGCCCCACCAGGGAGCCAACGATCATGCCAAAAAGTGCATGTTGCTCCGTCCCCAATCATCACGTCAGTAGAAGCTCGGAAGAGGTTCATGTCCGTAGCGTCGCATGGCAGCGTCGACCCAATCCAAGGCCTTGTCGGGTCTGTCCAAGCATACCATGGCCACCTAAGCCTCGTCGCCCTTCCAAACTTCTCAATGTCAAAGATTCCTAGACCGCCAAGGTCCTTCGGGCGCGAGACGGAACTCCAGTTGACCAGACCTTGTGGTCTCGCACCCGGGATAGCCCCCGGTTTCATCCAAAGAAAACCCCGCTTGATCTTCTCGATCTTTCGGATGATCCACTTCGGAAGCTTGAAAACTGCCATGTGGTAGATCACCATGGAGGACAGAACCGCACGGCAAAGAAGAACACGGCCAACCCTCGTAAAATGACGTCCCCACCAGCCGGCCAACCTTGCACCGATCCTGTCAATGAGTGGCTGGAAGTGGACCGCCTTGAGGCGAGAGTGGTGCAGCGGCAAGCCAAGGTAGGTGCATGGGAAAGATCCCCTCTTTGCTGGGAAGATCGCCAAGGCCGCGGTGATCTGCGCCTCCGTGCAGCCTATGGGGAATGCCTCTGATTTCTGTAGGTTTGTGCGCAGCCCCGTGGCATCGCCGAAAACTTGCAAAATGCGACACACCACCCTCATGTCCTGTGGATCCGGCCCCACAAAAATCCGGGCGTCATCGGCGTAGAGGGAGACCGTGAAGCGCACCGGCCGCTCATGGAAGGGCCGGAGAAAGCCCTCCTCCAAAGCCAGCCGGAAGAGGTGATGAAGAGGGTCGATCGCGATGATGAAGAGCATGGGAGAGATGGGGTCTCCCTGCCGTAGACCTCTGGCGTGTGAGATCGACGGCCCAGGCTTGCCATTGAGGAGCACCCTAGACGAAGCGGAAGAGAGCAGCAAGCAGATCCAACGCCTCCAACGCTCACCGAAGCCCAGCCTCTCAAGCAACTCCAGCAAAAACGGCCAGCTCACGGTTGGCACTCTTTTTTCGGCATTACACTATAACATCAATGTGCTCTAGTGCTCTCTGAGATGAATTATGAGACCTGTGAGATATAAGTGGGTTAAGGCTGTAACCCTACGAGCCTGCACCACTTTTAGCCCACCACGTGCAAGTATTTTCCGACCGGTAGCTCGCCTCTAGACGCTTCTCCACATACCAAAACCTATCGTGCTGCACCCAGACTCTATAAATATCACCTTGTTACGTACTAGATTGAAGGAAATCTACGAGATCAAGACTTCACATACAAGGCAAGAGGAAACTCTAGGCGTACAAGTCACGGACATCGACTATGCATATGTATAAACGAAGGACCCTCAGACCTCCACATTCACTACACGCTGAAATTTTGTGCCTATATCCTTGTAAACCGTAGTTCTAAACGCTAGATTCAAATCCATAATCTCTAGCCGAGACCTTCTCTAACTCTCCGAGAGCCTTTGTACCGATTTTAGGCACTCCATGAATAAAGTATGGGGAATTTTATCTAGATTGTCTATGACTCAAACTTATTGGCCTCCACCGCTCTCTGAACAAATAAACTTGCTTATGATTTTCGAAAATAAGATTGTCGGAGGACCGTGAGAACTATCTTTCGACAAGACCAATAACCATCATACACCAAGGGATAGACCTAGCTGATGGTATGTATTCTCAGTAGTCTATATTTGTGAAGCCAGTCTCCAATCACGTTCGAGAGAAGAAGGTTAGGTTTTCCAAAACAAGAGAGTGACATGAAGGATGTAGAGCGTGATTTAGAGTGCTTCAATCACGATGAACTATTGTTTGGCACCCTTCTATAATATTGAGCCTTGACACTATGTATGACGCGATAATTACATGTGTGAACTGAAGGGGATCGTGTGCAGAAAACAAAAAAATTCCTAGCAACGATATCCTTAAACTAGCCAAGATCTACACTATGCAGATATAGTAGTACGGCGGAGATCGGAATACATACCCTCGTAGACCGAATAGCGGGGATTACGCTCCCGCACAAGCGTTGACGACGAAGACGACGTAGCCGACCTCTAGGTCGTGGAGAACTTGGCGCGACGAAGATGACGAAGATGACCCCGAGGTCGGGTGGAGGAAGTAGGCCTCTGAGTACCGCTAGCGCAGCACCTCGCAGGGCGTCACACACATACGGTGGAGACGACGGCCTCCGAAGCTCCAGTCCAAGACGAGCAACGGAATACTTGGACCGGAACACCAGCAGCGCGGCAGCGGGTTATGGTGGAAGAGATCCCCCTCCTCTACTCGGCGCGACTCCGACAAAGGGAATCACGAGATCGAGAGAGAAATTGGGAATTAATTGGTGAATTAAAAGGCCAGGGGTGTCCCTTCTTAATAGGCTCCCAGGGGGGAGCCAACCTCCTCACCAGGCAATGTGGGACTATCCCCACATGCCTGGTGCGGCCAGCCATGGTGCGTCGGCCCCCTGGTGGGCCTCTTGGCCCACCTGGGTCGGCCACCCAAGCCTCCACCGAACCCCCTTGGGGATTTTCCCCCTCTTGGGCCTTCTTTCGAGCAGAAGACCCATTTAGGGAAATCAGCCTAAATAAATTCAAAAATAAATATATAAAATCATATTTGCATATTAATTACACTAATTAATATCAACCATAATATATATATTTTTTCCTAGCTCCGAAAACTCTTTCGGCGTTGCCCGATCTCCATCGGACCCCTCCCGGGACGCTCCCGGTGATCTCTTTCCTTTCCGGTTGTCTTGTCGAAACCCCTTAAGTGTGTTACCCTAGCGGTTCGATATAATAACAGGTATGACCAAGACTCCTCTATGATCAACGAATAACTCGTAGGCCTGGACCCCATGAATCAATCCCTGTGATATAACGAATGACTTTCGTCTATCAAACCTGGACGTAAAGTCTTAAACCCTTTGCCATGGCGATACTTAGCGTGTTCGAGCATCATTCTCAGATATCTCCATACCTAGCATGATCTCGTTACCGACATCGCTATCTTCTACTCGTCTATGATATTATGTCAGTTGGTGACATAGTCACATGTTAGCAAACTCATTTGACATAATCTCACCGAGTGGGCCCTAGAGTATCTATCCGGCTATGCGGACTGACAAATCCCGCAGTTGACCCCTCGTCTCAACTAACCCCTTCCGATACCCAAAAGTATCACCTATCATTGTCACACTATATAAGATATGACGTTTGGTGCGATCAAACTATCTTTCAGGGATAACAATAAGAGTTGATCTCACGGTCTTAAGGCGTAACGACTATGTCCTATAAATACTGGGTACGTCCATCACATCGTTACACCTAACGATATGACTTCCATTGCCGACCGGCGCCATGCCCTATGATCGGAAAACCTCGATCATCAATCGCGCAATGAAACTAGTCTTAGTAGAGGCTACTAGGGACCTGGTTGTTTATCTACCACACCTATATTAATGTTTTCGCTTAATACAGTTATAGCATGGTGTAAAACATATAATGAATAATTGGGATATTGCCAATAAACTATGTTTATTAAGTGCCTCTAGGGCATATTCCCTTCAGTCTCCCACTTGCACAAGAGTAACACTTAATCTAGTTTACAACCTGGTAAAAGCTCAACACCCATAGCATCTTGGTGCCTGCTTTCCTTGTGGAAGAGGAATACAGTCAATAGAACTCACACATTGAGATCTATATGTGCTTTGCAACACTTCTATGTCACCTAGTTTGACATCAACCCGTATCTTACGATGACGGTGAAATATATCCCAGTGGATGGAGTGAGACTCGAGCATTCGCGTAGCATGCGCCTTAAAAGTCTAAGAGATCTATTAAGGAGACCACATACGCCCCGAAAAACTGCTCAGTCCAATCACACTTGCTACTTCTAAAGTCGTGATACATTTCTATACATATGTAGATTATGTGACAGTGCATTCATATGCGACATGTCTATTTTTAAAATAAAGGACATCTCCTATATGAGATTTCTAGTCGTATGGGTCAGTGTCATAACTTGCATCATCGTAACCGCTTTACGGCAAGTTGCCATTCCAATCTTACCCGTTACTAGAAAACCTATCTTCTGTTCTGATAGACATTGAAGAATAAACTTAACGTTTGTTCATTGATCCACACAAGGATCACTCTAGAACCTGTTCTTCAACCAAGAACTCGGGTCACACCAAGTCGAGCTTTCAGCCTGATAGACTCTATGTGTGATACATAGAGAATGTCGAACATCATTTTCTATCACTGAAAAAGCCAAGATAAACTTAATATTTTACCTAGTCATACAAGCAAGAACCTCTTTCTTCACTTGTCCTATTCTGAAACACTTCAGAATCTTTACTTAGTAAATATTCCGACCTAATGTTATTAAGCCCCTTCTGATCTATACAATTATAAATCGGATGCCTAATACTCCTAACTTCATTTCATAGAAAATTTAATCACTTAAATAATCCTTTACACTCTACTAGAGGATCTGTGTCATTCAATATGTCGTTACATACAGAATCACAAATGACACCTAGCTCCCACTCAAATATGCCTTCCGCATATAAGATCAAGGAAAAGCTACTTAGCTCCCACTCAAATATGCCTTCCGCATACAAGATCAAGGAAAGCTACTTTGCTCCCACTCACTTATTTGCAAATATAGGTTTCTTCAACTATTTTTGGACAACTCCAAAATCCTTTGATCACATTATCAAAGTGAAGATTCCAGCTCTGATATGCTTGCTTCTGCCCATGAATGGACAACCGAAGTTTGCACACATGTTTAGCATCCTCAGGATTACAAACCATTCTTAATTACACTATTAAGAACCATGGTTTTCTCATCCATCTATCAATTTCTCATTCGAAATTATAGTAATTGCTAAACGACCCAGAATAGATTTAGGCTTCGCCACTTGAGACAAAGTCTCATGTGGTCTGTCAGAACTGTTTCACGACAAATCGAATCTGCTCAATATCTACTCTCTCATAAAACTCCATATACTATCAACATCCTAGATGCCATCAAGAAGATCTCCCAAGTCATTACCTGGTAATCGTATATGGATTTTATTTCGGATCATAAATGACTCATAGCCATTTTTCGGACTTAGGTCCACCATCTCTTCTTCGTAGTTCGTAGGTCTATCATATTCCATTAATATGACCTTCACAGCAAGATTGTCGTAACACACAGTGTGGAACACAACCTCGTATGCCTACGCTCTTAGTATGAGCTCAGAACATCATGATCTTGAATCATCAACTTTTTCAAGCTGTGGAGCCTGACACCGAACACACTTTCGGTTGCGCCACTCTGATGTCTGGAGAGGAAGTTCACCAACTTCGTCTCGCTCTACTTTCTTTCCCACTTATACCCTTGGACAAGAAACTATTTCTTTCGCAAGGTATATCCCGGCAAAGTTTTTTGCCTATGTCGTGAGACATGTACCCAACTAACTCTTTAGGTAGGGTATACTACAAAGATTAATCCATTTTAGGTTTGATTACATCGAAACACTAAATTACTGAAACGACAATCCAGGCTAAAAGCCATGCCATCACTCGTATGGTATTGTCTCCATGTATTGAAATGGTTTCCCTATTTGCTAACGTGAGTGTTTACGTTTCTACCATATGACTCTAATGATCATAATAATTCGGTAAGAGATTTATTTACCACACACTATCCGATAGAGTGTTATTACGACGTCCTAACACACCATAACACTATGGTGTTCCATGCGACGTAATTTGTGGTACTCTTCTCACAAGTCTTCCAATGATGTGCCAACATTATAACTCAAATATTTATTTCCTCGATTTGCATCGCGGGAATTTGATTTTCTTATTAAGTTTATTTCCTACTTCATTCTGGACTTGTTTGATTGAATCAAAGTTTCCAGACCAACATTCCCCGAGTAGATATCCACATATCTATTCGAATATTCATGAAGTCTATGAAATAAAGACTTCCACTACACGTTAAAGTACTTCATTGATTCACATACACCGAAATGCACGATTCTCAACAAGCTATACTCAAAACGTTTAGTGAAGTTCACGAAATAAAGGTCTCCACTACCCGTCAATTACTTCATTGAACCACATACATCTCTATGTATGACTATCAATAAGTTATATGCCCGTTTTCCGAAAACGGTGTCACAGTTATTTTGCAAGTGTCAAAAGATCAAATGTTAGGACTTGTAGGTCCATCCGGTGTGGAGCTAATGCATTGACTATAACATTGACATGACTAAACGGTAGTGCCACACATATGTGGTGTCTTTATTAAGTTTGTATCCTTTGTCATTAATATTATGAATGTGGGAGCTTCACCATCTAAATTCAAATTGGCATATGATCATTACTTCCTAAATATAGGACGCCAAATTTGTCACTATCATGTATGAACAAGTGTCTCGCTAGAGAAGACACACTTGTAATGATCATACCAACACCCGATCATAAAGAATTTATTCAAATGGTAGATCTAGAGGGAGAGTGTCTATGGCCATCACAACAACTTGACTGCCATTATCAACACGCAATGTCGCCTCATCCTTTCAAGCTACTCAAGCAGTAAACCTGGTTTTTCACAAAACATGACTAGTTCAAAACTTAGTCACTACTGCGAGTACTTGCTTAGCTAAAACATTCATAACATGTATATCATATATACACCATCATCATTGATGACTTCCGGCTTTCATTTTCTTGATACTTCCACCGTAATCAAGAACCATGAAGGTGAACGATTCCCCTTGCATGACATAGTCTATGACAGAGGATTTGCACTTGGCAACGATGTCTGTCATCCAGTGATTGAGCTGAGCGAGGCGTCTCAATGTTCATTAAGTATGAACATACGTCATTAAGTATGACCACCACGTGCTCCCTCAATGTGTCTATTCTCTTCCATTTTGGTTGAGAAGACAATCAGTCAACGTACCGATAAACTTCATCAACCCAACGTTTGGGGTACCCCGAGTTTAGCGACCATATCATATGTTCGCTATCTAAAAACTCGTACCCACCGTTGGTTCTTTATGGCAGAGATCATAGCATACACTGGACTATGATGATATCATCCGCACAAAATCCGATAATGTTAGTGGAATCTCCGGATTTATGTCCTAGCGGGTATTGTAACACAAAGAGCTAACGGTTTAAACAAGGAGTATCCTCAAGCTAAAGCATAAAACTATGAAGTTTGGACCCAACCTTTTAAGTTTCTCAATCGCAGGAATGCGCCTAATTTGAAAAGATACTACCACAATGGTTAATATCTACAAAGGTTTGCAAAACAGACTCTGTTCATTATATTCTGAGTTCTAGTATTTTAAAAAATAACTATCCGAACTCCCACTCAAACGAACATCCCTCCTGGTCGTTTAAGCGATTACACGACCCCCATCCATTGCACCACCCCTCATCATCAGAGCCGGCGGCACAACTTTAAGAGTAGACAAATGTCCGCCACACCAATTTTGTGACTCGTGCTCGACCTTTCGGTCTTCCTGTTCCGAGGCCATATTTCTGAATATGCTAGGCTCGCCACCAAAAACCTCCACGCTGACGCTTGTGCAACATGGCTTACACCCACTGCATGAGAACGACGAGATGTCTGACACCAGATCATCACGGCCTGCCTCATAACGTAAAACTTTCTTGGTTGTGCGCGTTGGAGGGAGAAGCCTAGTGGTATTTTGAAGGGATCATCTTATATAGCTACCGCCGTGTAACTAATATATACTATATATACAATCACACAATATAAGATGCACACAAAACATCAAAGGTAATGCAATGTGATATAGTCCATTGCGTCATGGTCTTCTTGGCGCCCGCAGTTTATAAACAATTTAATAAACCTACCTTGACCATATCACATAGCCTCTGCAAAATAAAGTTAGACGCTTCTACTTTATCTTTTGCATATTTTACGTGGCTCAGGACTTTCGTAAATAGAACCGCTTCATACCTACGAACCTTATGACCACAACAACGATCCAATAATTGCATGTTTAAGCATCCCTTTCGGGCCCTCCATTGAAAATGTAAGACCAACTAAAGAGAGAGAAACAGGCACCCGCCAGCCACAGATACGGTATAAGCCGTATGTCAGTAGTGGAACCAGTCTCGCGTAAGCGTACGCGTAAAGTCGGTCCGGGCCGCTTCATCAACTCGATGCCGCTGGAATCATAAGTGCACGCTAGAGGGTAGCAAATAACAGGAACGGTGCCCCCGTGCAGAACACGGGTTCTAACAGCGTATAGCTATATCTACGATAGATCGGCTCTGATACCACTGAAGGGGATCGTGTGCAGAAAAAAAAAATCCTAGCAACGATATCCTTAAACTAGCCAAGATCTACACTATGCAGATATAGTAGTACAGCGGAGATCGGAATACATACCCTCGTAGACCGAATAGCGGGGATTACGCTCCCGCACAAGCGTTGACGACGAAGACGACATAGCCGACCTCTAGGTCGCGGAGAACTCGGCGCGACGAAGATGACGAAGATGACCCCGAGGTCGGGTGGAGGAAGTAGCCCTCTGAGTACCGCTAGCGCAGCACCTCGCAGGGCGTCACACACATACGGTGGAGACGACGGCCTCCGAAGCTCCAGTCCAGGACGAGCAGCGGAAGATTTGGACCGGAACACCAGCAGCGCGGCAGCGGAATATGGTGGAAGAGATCCCCCTCCTCTACTCGGCGCGACTCCGACAAAGGGAATCACGAGATCGAGAGAGAAATTGAGAATTAATTGGTGAATTAAAAGTCCAGGGGTGCCCCTTCTTATATAGGCTCCCAGGGGGGAGCCAACCTCCTCACCAGGCAATGTGGGACTATCCCCACATGCCTGGTGCGGCCAGCAATGGTGCGCCGGCCCCCTGGTGGGCCTCTTGGCCCACCTGGGTCGGCCACCCAAGCCCCCACCGAACCCCCTTGGGGACTTTCCCCCTCTTGGGCCTTCTTTCGACCAGAAGGCCCATTTAGGGAAATCAGCCTAAATAAATTCGAAAATAAATATATAAAATCATATTTGCATATTAATTATACTAATTAATATCAAACATAATATATATAATTTTTCCTAACTCCGAAAACTTTTTCGGCGCTGCCCGATCTCCATCGGACCCCTCCCGGGACGCTCCCAGTGATCTCTTTCCTTTCCGGTTGTCTTGTCGAAACCCCTTAAGTGTGTTACCCTAGCGGTTCGATATAGTAACATGTATGACCAAGAATCCTCTATGATCAACGACTAACTCGTAGGCCTGGACCCCATGAATCAATCCCTGTGATATAACGAATGAATTTCATCTATCAAAGACGTAAAGTTTTAAACCCTTTGTCATGGCGATACTTAGCGTGTCCGAGCATCATTCTCAGATATCTCCATACCTAGCATGATCTCGTTACCGACATCGCTATCTTCTACTCGTCTATGATATTATGTCAGTTGGTGACCTAGTCACATGTTTGCAAACTCATTTGACATAATCTCACCGAGTGGGCCCTAGAGTATCTATCCGGCTATGCGGACTGACAAATCCCGCTGTTGACCCCTCGTCTCAACTACCCCCTTCCGATACCCAAAAGTATCACCTATCATTGTCACACTATATAAGATATGACGTTTGGTGCGATCAAAGTATCTTCCACGGATAACAATAAGAGTTGATCTCACGGTCTTAAGGCGTAACGACTATGTCCTATAAATACTGGGTACGTCCATCACATCGTTACACCTAACGATATGACTTCCATTGCCGACCGGCGCCATGCCCTATGATCGGAAAACCTCGATCATCAATCGCGCAATGAAACTAGTCTTAGTAGAGGCTACTAGGGACCTGGTTGTTTATCTACCACACATGTATTAATGTTTTCGCTTAATACAGTTATAGCATGGTGTAAAACATATAATGAACAATTGGGATATTGCCAATAAACTATGTTTATTAAGTGCCTCTAGGGCATATTCCCTTCATGATCATGCATAACATAATTGTAAAGCATAAGCGTCTAGAGTCTATAACAAATATTGACAGTTTCAGAGTGATTCAGTTGAGCCCAGGGTGAGCGACACTGTTTTATTTTCTCCGCCAGTTTCATCATGAAAGTCGTGATCAACCAACTCACCGGCAAGTTTATACTAATTTGGTTGAGTATATGTTGACTCACATAGGAAACAAATAGATATATATTCTTTTATATTTATTTGGTAGAATTTTAAATTCATTTGGTAATAATAAATTGTGGTTTATTTTGGTTATAAACTATGTGACTTATTTGTTTATTCTTGTGCTCTATTTAACTTACCCCAAAATAGTATAGAAGGGGCAAAACTAAAATGATAGTATAAAAAAGGGCGGACATGACAGACATAATAGCCCTGTTGGGTATAGTTAGAAGGATTCTGCTAACCCACAGCTAGCTGTGTTTCAATTCAGTCACATACGTTTTTTTCAGTCGTTGGATCGTCTCTGAGAATCATGTGCTTGTCTGGAGTTTTGTATTGCGCGATTGCTCACGGTACATGACTACATGTCTGTTGCTTATGGGCTTTTTCTGGGTTTTTCGATATGAGCCCGTTCCACATTATTTGGAGACAGTTGTTTGACTCTCTTTTTTCGTGTGTGTTCCTTAGGCCGTGTCCGTGTGTGCAGCAGGGGAGAACAGAGAGAACGGGTGTGTCCGTGTGTGCAGCTCGGTATCGAGCATTTAGAGGGGAGCAGGCAGAGGTCCATTATAGCAGAGTCCCGGCGATTGATTTTCACTCGAGGGGGCAGCGCTTGAAGAGGACCGCCGTTGGTGACAGGATAGGTCGCCGATGACCGAGGTATGTATTCGTGAAGCAGTCCCCGGTCACCTCCTTCTGTCCCCTCCGCCAAATCGATATGAGAGATCCCTGTAGGATGTTGCCACTTCCGTGGGTTGCTGTAGGGATTAGGTTTTGTCTGCTCGATTTAGTTGGAGGCCAAGGAGAGCTCCAGGTCGCCGGAGGCTGACAGTGGGAGCTGGTGAATTTTGTCTGTATTAAGGTGGATTATGGGGTATAGGCGAGTTCATTCGTAGTGTTTTTTTTTGAGTGATTGTTGCTGTAATTCGGTGGTTTGTCACTGTGTTGTCAGTGGATGGAGTAGGGGCAATCACTCAATCGTTCAGAGCATGACTTCAGATGTGTGGTCTTTTTCACCATCAGCTCTTTGTCAGTAGCGTTCTGGGTTAGATTTTGGCAAAATAAACTATGTGATGTGCTAGCTATGGTGGTGTTGGTTCTTATTTTTCCTGCATATGCATCAGGTGTTCATCACTATAGTCCTAGGTCATTGCTCTGCCACTATACTTAGTGTTTTCTACGATGAGCAGGAGACAGAGGCCGTCTATGGCATGCAATTGTGGTTCTCATGTGTATCAGACTGCTAACCTAAATGTAAACAGGTTTCCGCATGTAATGGTGTGTGTACTGAAATTTCTTTTAGGTATATAATCTTGGAACTTCAGTGTCTAGGCAACCAATTTGTTTAGAAATTCAGTTTTCTGAATTCATAAACCTATGGGTGTGTGTGTGTGTGGATGTTTTTTAAATCATGCTTAGATTCTCACATTTCCAGGTCTGCTTATATTAATGCTTTGTTAATAGTCTGATGTTTCGTGCGCTATCTATGTAGCTCACATCTCAAGTGAATTGAGTATGGAGATGATCGTTTCGATGCTGGTAATAGTGAAGGGAACATCTTTTTTAGCGGCTATGATGTGAGTTTATGGTCTTAATATGGGCACACTTTTTGTAATTTTTGTTATCAGTTTTCCTCTTTATGTTTGCATGGCAAATAATTGCACCTTTGTTTTTATATGCGCTCGGGATTTGGTTATCCAAATAATAGACATGATACTATGATACTAGATGATGCTATGTTTGGTTTCATTCAGAAAACATGTTTGGTTTTACTGAATGACATTTGCAAGCTTCTTTTATAATTTCATACTCATTTTGGTACCTTTTGTTTTGTTTTTGACAGTGTTAAAACTCGAAAGAAAACCAAACAATTACCCGTGTCTGTGGTTGGAAATGCATCTGTTTTTGCATTTGTCTCTTGTCTTGCTTGTCCAGTGGCCATTCTCTCAAATTTATCTTCCTCTCATGCATTGATCTTGTTTTTTCTCTGAATTCTGCTTCTGTTTGTTGTATCTCAGTTTTCAGCGTCTTTATCTCATTGTAGTGTGTGTCTCAGTTTTTATCTCATTCTCTGAACTTTGTTGATTTTGTAGCGTGTGTCTCATTCTCACTTGGACTAGCGTTTTTCTCATTCTCAGTCTTCAGTCCCTTGTCTCACTATTGTTGTCGTTAGTCTTTGGTCGCTAGCAATTCAGTCATGTCTTTCTTCATGTTCTTAGCTCTATCTTTTCATTATCTTTTTTTTTCATTATCTCTTTCTTCATTCCGTTTTTGTGTCAGTTAGTCCCTCGTTTTCTGTTTTGTTAGTCTCTTTTTTTTGTCTTTCTTTACTGTTCTTCTCAGTCTTCGCTATGTCTTCATTCATTTTATTTTGAGAATATGTTTATGTTGTCTCTTCTGTGCTTTGGGTTAGTTCTTTTTCTCTTTGTCTTGTTCTTTTTCTTTAATTAGTATTTAATCTTGTAATTTGTTTGTCTGAACTTTTCTCGGTCTGTTTTCGTATCTTTGTCTGAACTTTGTCTCGTTCTTTATCTGAATTTAGTCATTTTTCGTGCCTTTCTCTGAATTTCTTACTTTGTCCCGGTCTGTTTTCGTGTCTTTGTCTGTACTTTGTCTCGTTCTTTTTCTGAATTTAGTTTTATTTAGTGTTTTTCTCTGAATTTATTTATCTGAACTTTGTCTTGTTCTTCTTTTTTCGTCTTTATCTGAATTTGTTTCTCTGAAATTTGTCATCGTTTTGGTATTTCTTCTTTTTCTGAATGTGATTCTCTTTGTTCTCTTGTCTTTCTTTTAATTTGTTTATGTCATTAAGAGAGTCTCTGACTGTGTGTGTCTTCTCGTGTGACCAAATGCACCACGACAAGCTTGGCTTGTGCTTGTGTGATTGTCTTTATCTCTAACTGTGTGGTTGTCTTTTTCTGAATTTTGTTTCTTCTGTCTTTCAGTTTGATTCTTGTTTGGTTCTGTGATAGTTGGTCTTATTTCTCTGAATCTCAAATTTGCTTTTTCTTTTAGTTTGTATCTTGGTTGGTTCTCTGAGTGTATTAGTGTGTTTCTCTGAATTTGTCTTTCGTGTCTTTCATCTTTCTCTGATAGTTTTTGCTAGTCGAATTTTGTTTATGTCTTTCATCTTTCTCTCACCGTGTGTCTGTCTAGATTTTTGACAGTTTCTCCTTTTTGTTCGGAGTTTTCATTGAGTCTTTTTCTGATCATCTGAACTTTGATTCAGTGCCGCTAGAGTTTCATGAATTTTCTCTTCCTATCATGAATTTGTTCTTGGTACTTCTAAGTTCTAAGCAATACTTACCCTTGTTTTTCTCCTATGAATTTTGAGGTGTCTTTGCAATTTTGAGGGTGCGCTATTTTATTCAAGACATATTTGAGTTGGACAACCAGTTCCAAGCCCGAAAAAAGGATGAGGATCACGTTCTTTATTTTTGGAGCACTAAAATGTACTTCATATGTAAATATTTATAAGACGTTCAGCTAGCCTAACATGTGCATGTCCAACGTCTTACAATATGTTACGGAGAATATGTTACGGAGGGAGTAGTAGATTTTTTCTCTTGTTGCAAAATAGACAAGGATATTAATAGCTTAATATGCAAATATAAGTTCAACTAAAATTTGTCGACACTATTTGATTAATAAATTTGGAACCCTGCTAGGCTGGTACATACCATTTTAAGGGTGTACAAGCATTCTTGATGTATTTTTTTTATATTGTGTGTGTCTTCTTACCTTTTTTTTTCAGATCCTTGTGATACTATCACTTGGCTTTTCGATATTTTTTGTTGTAGTTTTTTGTGACATGGCGCTTTGTTTGTTGTTGGTGTCCCGCAACATCTCAACCCGATGATGGCACGCGTGGTGTTGGCATTTCTGAAAAGAAAAAAACAGGAACACATGCCAGCTAGCGGCCTGAAAAAAAGCCCATAGACACACATGCCAGCTAGCAGCACTAAACCAAATCAGAAGAAAGAGCCGCTTTTGGGCCTTTTATCCACAGAGCGATGGTTGAAACGGACGCAACACGTAGAATGATACTATTGGCCTAAATGTGACTGTGCGACTCAATGATAAAAAACAGAGTTATCTCTCGTCCATTGAAGTTGTAACATTGAGTTACTGTTACTCTTTGTTTGTTACTTCTGTGCTAATTTCATTGCTAAATGATAACTATAAAATACTGAAAAATTTATTGACGAACATGCCAATTTTTTCCATAGAGATAGATATAGCTAAACTGATTTCGTACAAAACATATACATTATGAAAGAATTGGTCTACTCCATAAAACGGGACGTGAGAGTCGATATAAAGAACTGTCCGGTATCATGTACCCCTCCGTCCATAAAAGGATATCTTGTATAACTAGAGAGAGAATAAAATAGATATTTAAACGCCTATGACAAAGTTTGCCCTATGGGTAGAGATGACCGAATTTTTTGCAAAGGGACACTGAGGACAACTTATAGCAACCACGGTAGTCAATTTTATTCTGACTACAATGGGCCTGTGAACGCAGTGTCGCAGCGCAAATGTCGCTTAGTACCTTCTTGCCCACTGACTTGTTGACTTTGTTGTACCATACTGAAGTAGCCAGCTCGCGACAACGCGGTTTTCCCACCCCGTGGTTCGGCCGCCTAGCTTATTTTGGCTGTCCATCCTCGATCGCACGCTCGCTTATAAATCTTTACAGAAAAATCTTTATATTTTTATTAAATTAAGTTTTAGTCCTCCCGCCGTCGGAAACGGATGTCCGCGCTGCCTGGAGCTCGGTCGCGCTCCTCCGCGCCGTCCCGCTCCTCCGCCGCCGTCCGGAGTCGGAGCTCCTCGGCGCCGCCCGGGAGCCGGAGCTCCTCGGCACCAGGCGCCGCCCTGGAGCAGCCGCCGCCGCCGCCCCGCTCCACCACCGCCTCCCGGAGCTCCTCCGCACCCGGCGCCGCCCTGGAGCCGCCGCCGACGCCCCGCCCCCGACCACCACGAGCAAGACGACGAGGTCGAAGCTGGATGGGGAGGCCGTAAGCGAGCGAATCGTGTGAGAGTCGACGGCCTGAGCTCGGGAAGAAGACCTCGATTCGGTCGATTCACGACTTCCCGTCACGAGCTGCTCGAGGAGGGATAAGAGGAAGGCGTGGGGGAGCTCGTGGGCTTCTCGGTTGTACGCAGGGCGACATGAGATGGCATTCATCAAGCCCGCGGCGGCGCTGCGGAGAACACCATGGCTCCGCGAGGACCCAATCCAACAAATCCACCACCCCCGCTCCTCGCCTACACCTCCAGGCGTCCGGGCCACCGCCAGCGGGGAGCGCCGCACGGAAGCAGTCGGCGGCGAGCGCGGCGCGTACCGGCCGAGGCCCCGGAGGAGCGCGCCCTTGGCGAGCAGCGAGGCCGGGTCCACGGCGAGCGCGCCGGGGCAGTCACCGAGGCGCGCTTGCGCCTCCGCGCGGTGAGCTAGCGGGAAGAAGAGGACCCGGCGGTCCTTGCGGCGACGTCGACGATGCGGGAGCAGACGCCGATGTACCCGGTGGGCTAACGGGGAGCAAGGCACGCAGCAGCACCGCGCTCGACAGGCCGGCGAACGCCGTGGCCGCACGGTACCAGCAGCCGACGCTCTGTTTGTGCGCGGGTTAGCTAGCTGCGCACAGTCGCCGGCCGGATGGGCGTGCTAGCTAGCTAGTTGCGGCGCGTGCGCGCTCGCTGGCCGCCTGTCGGCCGTGCTGGCTAGCTAGCTGGGGCGCGTGTGTGCATGTGTGCTCCGCGCTTGGGAGGCGGCGCTCCGGACGGCGACAAGCCGTGGTAGCGGCGGCCGGAGCTTGGGCGAGCCGCGTGCGGCAGCCCGGAGTCCGAAGAGCTCGTCGGCCGATGGGGCCTGCTGCGGGGCCGTGTGGCGCGCTTGTTCGCTCTCGCCAGCGCGTCGACGCACGGACGAGCTGAGCGCACGACGCCCGGCAGCGGCGGCGGCGGAACGATGGGGACAACGGCGTCTGTTCGAAATAGAGCTCAGCCGGAGCCGTGGCACCACGCTCCTCCCGTCGCCGCCGCCCCGCTCCACCGCCGCCGCCCGGAGCTCCTCCGCACCAGGCGCCTCCCCCGGAGTTGGCGCCACGCTCCTCCCCACCGCCGCCCCGCTCTACCGCCGCCACCCCGCTCTACCGCCGCCGCCCCGGCCGGAGCTCCTTGGAACAGCTCCGTCGGTGTCGAGGACCCAGTCGTGAAAATTAATAGAGGTGGGATGGTTTTTTTGCAAGAAAAATGTGCACGAATCTTGGCGCAATTAACGGTGGGGATAGCCCAGGTACCCGAGCGAGTGTGTGGGATGTCATTTTCGAGCTCGCGACTTGCTATCTGGCCTCTTTGCCACAAGGTCTTGTCGTGTTATCCAGAGTGTAAGTCCCGATTAATTATTACTGTTTGACTGAGTATCTTTTATTTATCAAAAAAATTAATGTATCTAGACTAATAACATTTTTAGATATATTCATTTGCATACAAATACAAATTATTTAATTTGAAACGGAGAGAGTAAATTATGCTCGCTAAGCGCAAAGATAGTAGGATACCACGTTTGAACCGTGAGCCCTTAAACTGTCATACCTGGCATTTGACACTAGATCCAAAAGAGTCTTCTAAAATTCATTGGGTGTTTTTTGATCTAGGATGGAGAAAGCATGAACAAACCGTAGAAGTCTAACATGAATGAATGAAGTGCAAAATGAAGAATTAAAAATACATTTTTTTGTAAGAATCCTGATGTGGATGGACAAAGAGAATTGATCCTGGGCGAGTAAGTGTAAAAAAGATGTTTGAGTGGGTGCATAATTTGATTGAATTGAAGCGAATGCAATCACATATATCAGGACAGTGTCATTCCCTCAGCCAATAAGACCTCTCTATATTTCTCTCTCAAATCCTCGAATTTATAATTGCCCTTAGGAGCATCCTTGTAGTTTCAAAGCCCTCGCATATTATCAAGCATCTACTCTTGTAACATAAGTTAGGATTACCAAGTACCGTAAATCATCAAATAATCTTGTAATATAAGCAAGAAATATGATGAGAACCGAGCTCTCCGAAAAGTATTGAGTTGCCACTACTGAACTACTGTTAGCAAAATTGTGCCAAAAAACATGTTAACCCAAGGATAAAATATATAAGAGTTAGTTAGTCTATTTTTTGCATGATTAGTCCGAGGGTTTAATTTTGAGGTCAACTCATGTAATTTTTATTGTGGAGTTTGACAAATAAATAAATTAGATGGAACTTAATTTGAAATCTCTATGAACTCTAAATCTCCTGAAGTCGTACTTCCTTTGTACTACTCCCTCGTTCATAAAAAGATGTCGCAAATGTACATATATCTAAACATGGTTTGGTACGAAGATACATATAAATTTAGACAAAATTAAGACATCCTTACCTGAACGAGGGGTAGATCAGTTCCTAGATGAGCAAGAAAAACGTCACCGCAGGAGATTTGGAGTCTTGCACACCAACACAAGTAAATCTCAGTTCTATTTGTCGTTGATCTCAGGAGCACCAGGCAACACGAGAAGAAAGACAACAAATTAATCAATCAAACCAAACCAGCTGTCGCATGGACTTGCGAGCACCACCCCCTTCCTCGCCTCCTCCTCCAACCAGGCCAACACTCTCGCTAGATTCAAGGATCACACACCGACACTGACACTCACATTCTCTCTCCGTCGTCACAAGAACTCCAAGGGAAGGAAGAACAAGCCCATCGGGCAGCAACATTTTCATCCTCCCGCAATGCTCTACGTACATGCCGTCGCCGTCGTCTTGCTGCTGCTTCTATCCTCCCCCTCCCCGACCTTCCAGTTCAGCTTCGGTGCCACATTTGGTCCCTGGATCAATGGCGCCCCGCCACAGCCGTCTGCTCCCAGCTCCCCCTCGTCCGCGCAGAGCCAGATCGGCGGGGGCGGGCAAGAATACACGGCGCTGCAGGCGCTGAAGGTGGCCATCTCCAACGACCCCGGCGGCGCTCTGTCGTCGTGGCAGGGCTCCAATGTCTGCGCCTACAAGGGCGTCTACTGCTCTGCACCGCCCCCAGGCGAGGCGGCGTCGGGCTCAGTGGTCGCGGGCATTGACCTCAACCACGCCAGCCTGACGGGCACGCTACCTGCCGCCATCTCCCTCCTCGCCCACCTCACGTTCATCCACCTCAACAGCAACCGCCTCGCCGGCGCCGTTCCGGACACGCTTGGGGACCTGCAGTACCTCACCGAGCTCGACCTCAGCAACAACCTCTTCTCCGGGCCCTTCCCTGCGGCCACATTGGCCATACCGTCGCTCGTCTACCTCGACCTGCGGTTCAACGGCTTCTCCGGCGAGCTCCCCGACGAGGTCTTCGCCAAGAATCTGGACGCGCTCTTCCTCAACGACAACCAGTTCGAGGGCCAGATCCCGGAGACGCTGTGGTCCTCGCCGGCGACGGTGATCACCCTGGCGAACAACCGTCTGACGGGCCCCGTCCCAACGGCTTACAGCTACGGCGGCGCCGGTGGGCGGCTCCGGGAGCTGCTGTTCCTGAACAACAAGCTGACCGGGTGCGTCCCGGAGGCGCTGGGGTTCCTGCCGAACATCCAGGTGCTTGACCTGAGCAGCAACCTGCTGTCGGGCCACCTGCCGAGCACGCTGTCGTGCCTGTCCGGCATCGAGGTGCTCAACATCGCGCACAACCAGCTCACGGGGGAGCTCCCGGAGCTGGTGTGCGACCTGAGGCGGATCACGAACCTCTCCGTGGCCTTCAACTTCTTCTCCGGGATCAGCCAGGGCTGCGACCGGCTGGCCGGGCGGAGCATGTTCGACTTCGCCGGGAACTGCGTGCCGGGCCGCGGCATGCAGCGGCCGCAGCCCGAGTGCGACGGCGCGCCGGGGGACGCCGGGCTCAGCTGCCTGCGCATCCCGGGGTCGCGCCCCGTGGCGTGCGCGGAGGCGGCCGTGTCATTAGGCGTCGGCGTGACCATAGGCGGCGCGCTGTCCTTCGGCGGCGGCGCCGACGTCACGGTCACCGTGCCCTGATCGAACGGATCGGGGGCCCGGCATGTACCCCCGTTTTGGGATATTAATCAATCAGCCTCCTTTGTTGGCAATGCCAGTGCGCATGGATCATTACATGATGATTGTGACTCTTGTCTGGTTATTTCGTCCTGTTGCATGCCTAATTAACCATGTAAATGCCAAACACAAACTGATTCCACTAGTGTACAGATGGTCTAAACCCGTGATGATTTTGCTCGAATTAGCAGTGACGAGACTAGGGTGCTGTTGTTGCGAGCTTGCTTTGAGCTGGATGAGGATTTGAGAGCGAGGTGAGAGATCGGAATTAATTGGCACCTCCTCCATCACTCCATGAATGCAGAGGCCGGTAGATGCAACCACCTGCAGGGAAATGGGCCATGGCCGGCCGTGCAGGGTGCTCCCATTCCCATCCGGGCCATGTGAGGTGCTGCCCTTCTCTTTCTCGTGGACTCGTACCACAAATACATGTTCACGGCAGCAGCAAGCACTGTTCCGTGTACTTCG
The DNA here is from genome assembly GCA_026929855.1 of Poa annua. NCBI lineage: Eukaryota > Viridiplantae > Streptophyta > Magnoliopsida > Poales > Poaceae > Poa > Poa annua. The sequence continues at coordinate 16,110,874 of CM049431.1, forward strand.
GGCTGTTTCGATGGTTTGATGATGCACAACTAGGGTGAAATATATGGGTGTGACCATCTCAGCCGAATCGAATGAGAATTACTTTAAGTTTCGTAAAAAATACGTCGTTCCCTTTCCTGCAGGCGTCGTTACGGAACGTCACCCCCTCCATCGCACGAATTTCTCAGATCTTCGGGTGAAAACCCAGCTTTGGCATTTGTCAAAGCTCTTGACGGCGTCGTGTTTGCCGCTTCCATGTTGAGCTGTCACCTTGTAGAGCTAGCCCCTCGTATGCCTCCAAGTTTATTTTTTCACGATGGTTTGCCTCATCAATGCGAGGTGGGGGACGTCAAGGCGGCCTCTAGTTTGTACTGTTTAAAGTCGGGGTGTCGACCCTGGACTATGTTGCTGGTTGATGACTTCGTGAGGTGGAGTTATAGCTCGCACTGGTGTGGATGTCGATATTGTGTTACTTGGGTGGCAGGTTTGGTCGGCTTGGCAGTTTCAGCCCTTGCGGCTTGTTTTTGCTTGTATGTTGTGGTGGGAACTCGGATTTGGTGCGGCGGTCTTAGTCTACGAGGAAACTTTTACAACAAGGTTGGGGCTACAGTTTGTCCGGAGTTGTGAGACGTTGCTACTTGCCTGTGAGCGAAAAATGTCGACTGGATGCTGGGGTAACATCCCCGGGGTTGAGGTGGTGGTCCTCGTATTGATAGTTGTAGACCCGCCATCGTATTGTGGCACGTTGCTCCACTTCCGTTGGATGAGCGGTCTAGTGCTCCCTCGAAAGGTTGCCTTTTTCCTCTTTGTTGGCGGTGCGGCTTGCTTGTTTTGTTTGTGGTTTCCATCGCCTTCTCTACGAGTGGGGGTCCTCGTGTCCTGGTTTTCGTCAGGTTTTTCCCAATAAACTGGGCAACTCTGTTCTTGTTTATGAATAGACATAGCTCATTTCCAGTTTCACAAAAAAATAATTAAAAACCATATTGCTGCTTAGAGCATATATAAGAAATCGTGGATTAACCCAACCCGGAAAACTTCTCCTGAACCCCGTTTCCCACTTTGCAAATTTATCACGTGGAACTCGACACCGAATAATTTGAGAACAAAATTAGCGTTACGATTTCGATTAATAAGACCTCACCGAGTTCATACAAGGTCAACTCCGATGAAAACACCAAAACTAGAAACAAACAAGGCCACCTCCACACTAGCTAGTTGCCGGAGCGACGCCCAAGTTCACGAAGGATCAGGTGCTGGCGGCAGTCCTCCTGTCCAGCTTCTGTGAAGCTTGGCCTGTCGTTGCTCATCTGAAAGGCCGCACATGAACGGGTTGAGGTTAAACCATTCAACCCACCGGGCACTTGACCAGTGTCGCCGCTCGATGTGAACAACGAAGCACAACGATTTCATGCATCCGTTTTTTCCTAAAAACAAAGAGGAAAGTCCCCTATAAAACAAAGAGAAAAACATAGTATATTTAAGGGAAACTGCTAATGCATGAAAAGTAATACCGTAAGTGAGAAATATTTTCACAAAAGGGAGTAACAATACAATTAGAAAGAAATAAGCATACAAGTGAAACGAAAAGCGGACAATCGTTGACGCTTTCACTAATTTAAAATAATTACATATATATACTACATGACTAGCTACAGAAAAGAATGCAAAAAATACAGAGGAAAAAAATAAGGATCTCTTTGGATTGTAGGAATTTCAAATGATTTTAATAGGATTTCAATCCTTATAATTTTTTTCTATGGATTGTCTTTGGTTCAAAAGAATGATGATATTAAAATTCTATGGATTGAATTCCTATGTCTCAATTTTATAGAAATTTAAGCATCCACTCCAACCTCTTTTTTAGACTCAAGCACGTAGGATCGAGACACTTTTTCCGTGTTTCGCCCGCATTTGATCCAAATGACTATTCATGTATTTTCCTGTTGATAAATCTGTCAGATTCCTATGTTTTTCCTATTTCTGTGTGTTTTCAACCCTGCAATCCAAAGAGGCTCTAAGAGAAGGAATGTGCGTCCACCGATCAGAAACCATTAAAAGCCTACTTGTCAATTAGCTGGTATGTGTGATTTTTCTTTGAATGGCTAGAAAAAATGGAAGATTGTCACGGTTGAGGGTGACCAATGTTTTGTGGAGTATTTAGGATTCAAAGAATAAGTAAAAGAGTATGTTCCAAAACTAGTAGCCTGGGGAACCTTTGACTGTAATAGGGTAAGTGTGCAAATAGATTGGCTTTTGAAGTATCTCGCAGGTGAAGGAGGACGCAAAACTGAAGCTACAACTTTTGTGCAAAAAAAAAAACTTTTGCGCAAGGGTGCTGGGGCGCATCCCTGACAAGGTGTTTAGCACAATCATGTGAATGGAGACCTTGGACGCCAACATTATTGAGCTGACGATGTTGTTGACATAAAATGCGCAAAGGTGAAGACTGCTAATAAGGGGTGAAGTCAGTGTGATGGAAACTGAAAACTGAAGTTTTTTAGGATCTCCTTTTTTTTTCTCCGAGCTTTTCATCATGCTGTTCCATTAATTTTTTGAGGGGAAAATGCCCCAACATTGAGTTGAATTGTGCAGGATGTAAAAATTCTTTAGAACATCGAATTGTCTTAATGGAAATCGGGAAGTCCTTTTCTTCTTCAAAAAAAAAGAGAAAGAGAAGAAGATATGAACTCAGAAAATGGATCAAGCAAACATACAGGTGATTATTATTAATGAAGCACATGCATATAAGAGCATGGAGCTAGCTTATTCATCACGAGCATCAATGGCGGCAGGCCGGAGCGGCAGCTTGTTTAGCCGATGTAGTACATGGGGTCGGGCAGCTTGAAGGTGCGGGTGCCCTCCGGCGCGCCGAGGATGTCACTCCACTGGTCGCCGATGTTGCCAACGATGACATACCCGGCGTCCTGCAGCTTCTGTCTCTCGCCGGACTTGTACGCCACGGCGGAGCCCTTGTAACCGGGCTGCTTGAGCAGCAGGTCCTGCCAGCCGGAGATGCCCTGGCTGCGGAGGTTGGCAACGGTGATGTTCCTCTGGTCCTCAGTCCGGCCCGTGAGGAATAACGGCTTCACGCCGATCGACAAAAGCTTGTTGTACAGCCGCTTCGTCTCCGGCAGCGCCGGCGCGCTTCCCTCCAGCACGTACGCGTTGAAGCTCGTCGGGTCGAACGGCGTAGTCCTGCGCATACATGCCACAATGGATTAGCGGAACAATTTAATAATATCCCTCTGTCCTAGTTTCCAAGGCATAATCCCAAAAACTGTTTGTCCCGATTTAACATAGAACCATTATTCTGCCTGAGCACCCTAATTGTTTGTGAACTTACTACAAACTCGAGATTTTCTGACATGTTGGTATGTTTGTAGCTCTGTGCGTCACGCCGTGCAAGACCAGTACGTAGCTGTCGACAAATTAAGAGAGACTGATTGTATGCTAGATCCTAGCTACTCCGGTCTCCGGCATTGTAAAGTGGACCAAGAACAATGTCGGACTTGCTCCTTTTAAATTTCCCTACTTGTAGGCTTGTAGCACTTGATTTCATTGTGCACCTCAATCATGCATCATCCACCTTGTGGGCAAAGGCGAGTCCACTAGGTAGGCTTTAACAGGCTCAAGCCTGCCCTCCAAAATATCAAAATATTTTTTTTACTCTTACTACTAATCTAGTCCTACTCCATTACCTCGGCCCATTGACTCACGCCCTCAGCCCCCAGCCCACACAATTCTGGCGATCTCACTCGCACACACTAATGCACAGGCACGCACAGGTTCCTTATGGAAAGGAAGTTACTACGTAGTTGTTGTGGCTCACAAGCAGAATTAGTCCTGCACTCGTGCTAAACAGGTCCTGAGGCGTCGCTTATATCTACCTATGTTTGCATGTTCAAATTTAGCTCACTCGTCAGATTGTGGTCCTGTGCTAGTGCTTCAATCTGTTTTTGTTCGTGACTTTGCAATACTGGCAAACGCCTGATGCTCAGCTGAATAAATGTGGAGCCTCTTTGTGGATGAGAAAAAAATGGCTAAATGATTTAATGGTGTGCTGCAACCAGAAAGAGATATTGAGAAGCAAATATTGTTTTGGAGGTTTTCTACAATTAAGAAGAACAATGTCAGATAACTTTGACTTTATCTTTTTGTTGCTGCTTCTCTAGTACTGGATAGATTAGTTTGTGTTTGGCCTGAAGCTTTGTGATATATTAGTCTTAAATAATTTTAGATGTAGATAATGACTATTTTTCTTCAGAAACAACATTTAGTCTATTCCTTGTGTTAACTTTGAGCCCACCCTCCAATTCAATCCTGGACTCGCCGTTGCTTGTGGGAGAGCATGCACTCTATCTAAGCAGCAACTCTATCTAAGCAGCAGCTCATCGATATTGATTCTCTTAATAAAAAGGGTTAGTGCCTATGTTCATTGAGTTTTTAAATTTCAACGAAGGGTTGATTTTTTTCATGGTTATGGCAATTGGCCAAGAGAACTTAGTTCATCATCTGCAGTAAGATGGGCTATCTTTAGATGAGTTGTGATGAGCTTTTTCACATTTTTTTTAATGTTTGCAACTAAGTTATACCTTTTCATTTCTTTCAAGAAATGTATATCATGTTCATGGCAAAAGCTTAAGCAGCCTATTATTTTTTTTAGCTTCCCAATGTACAATCATTCCAAACTTCTTTGTAATAGGCAAGATTTACTTTAAATGGACGGCATGCACTAGCTTGTTAGTCATTTTCTTACGTACTACACCCTCTGTTTTTTAATATAAAATGTTTTAGCTATTATACATGTTTTCTATATACACACCAAAATGAGTGAATATGAACACTAAAACATGTCTAGATACAAGTTTGGACATTTGAATGTGAAAAAAGGCTAAACGTCTTATATTAAAAAACAAAGGTAGTAGCTTGTAAGCAAGATTTATATGCCCATGTTGTTGTTGCTACTCTATAGTCTAGACATAGCAATTAGTACTATATCCAGCCTTAAATAAGTCTATTCAAAAGGTTGTTTCAAAGAGAAAGTCTGTAGATAAGGTAGCCAAGTGGACACAGGTAGAGGCTATCACAAGCACTATCACATCACTATCTCTGATTGTCATATAGTACTATGTTTTGTTCGTACCCAAGGAGGGTATGGTTGGATGATGACCAGCCATATTCATTGGCTTGCCCCTTTATCATACACGTGCGTTACCATAATCATGATAACCATGTACCACCGATTGAGGTATATGGTGCTCTCGGGTGTTAACTATTTTTTTATCCATGAATTAATTTTTACATGGTCGTCACATTTTTACTTCAGCTCCTGAGATGAAGCTGCAAAAATAAGAAGTAGAATAATACACATACAAATTATGAGTGCATGGAATATTGCACTGTATATAATTAACGATGCATACTACAGTATATATGTACGCCTCTGTAGATGTCAGTACGTACCCGAAGCCGTGCTTGGCGTAGTAGGGGAGGTTGGAGAGCGTGGTCTCATCGATGTCGAAGATCCACACCTCCTTGCCGTTGCCGGCGAGCTTGAGGGTGTCGACGTAGGCGAGGGCCTCGTCGACGACGACCTTGGAGTCGCGGCGGAAGTGGCTGCCGAGCATGTAGTGCCCGACGTAGTTCTCGCACTTGGCTGGGACGGTCTTCCAGTCCCGCACGTTGTGGGCCTCCACGCCCAGCACCCAGCTGTCGCACGCCACGCCGCCGCGCCTCCCAAGCTCACCGCCCGAGCCCAGCAGCGGCCGCAGCGCGTGGATGAGCGGTGCCGCTGCCTCTTCCATGGCCTCGAGCTGCTTGGTGGCGGCCGCCGATGTCGGCATCTGGATGTTGAGTTCCCAAGCGCTGCAGGAGCCCACGAGAGCCATTGCCACGAGGAGGAGCATCCTGGCCATTGCCATTGCCAGTGTGCTAGCCCGCTCTTTGTTGTGCTGCAATGGACTGCGGCTAGCATGTTAAATAGAAGAGCCAGAGCGTGCCTGAGGTTGAGAGAAATTAACGGACAATGGAAGGGTTGGTGGGTAAGATCGGCAAGGTCGCATTCAGGACATGGAACACGAGTTAGGACGATATTTTTGCAGGATTAGCGCAACAAGTAAGAGATTTTTTAAAAAATATATATTACCGCAACAAGGTTAGTCCAATGTGTCATGCATATTACTGTTTCCTGCTGACAAAGAGCCCAATTAAGGTAATCCTCATTTAATTTCTAGAAAAAGATCTTTTCCTGCATTCGAACTTGTTATTCATGCATACTATTTTTTTCCCAGACAAGTGTCAATTTCTGGACAATGGCGATCTAACCACCTATGCAGCAATGTGCAGCCTTCAGTGCAGTTGGCAGACTGTCGGTCTATTGGGTCACAGGGGTAAATATATGATGCATCCACCTCATTGCAAAAAATTGACTCCTGCCCTCCAGTACTCATCCTCGTAGAGCTAGAGCATTTTCAATGGTGTCTACGAATTTCAGTTAAATTGTGTCCATTTGGGGGCGTTCCGACACCATGACTCTAATTGACGAGTGCATGCGCATACAATGATATTCCCAAGCAGACCGAACAAGTCCATTTAGTTTTCTAAAAATCCTATTTTTGACATGAAGTTAACAAAAAAATTGATAACTCAAGTTATGCAAAATGTATTACTGAAGCAAATTTAACATTGCTATCTCCATTAAAATGATAAACAAAACATGGGTTAAAACACACATTGGCGTTTGCACTATAGTTCCACACAATTCAACGAATGGATCACTTCACTTCGAACTGTGCGCTATCATATCCTATTGACAATGAATCGGAATGGATCATCTATGTAATTTACTTTGTGTAGTCTCGCCCCTTGTCGGACCTAGGAAGAGCGGGTGACATGTGAGCCGATTAAGTGACAGGCTTCAGACATGTCCGTAAACCCGTAGCCAACCTTAAATGTTGGGATCCGAAGGGGTGTTCGGACATCCCAACCGGCACTGAATGTTGGGACCCGAAGGGGTGTTCGGATATCCCAACCGGCGCTGAATGTTGGGGCCAAGGGGGGGGGGGGGGGGGGGGGGGGTCCGGACAATACGGACGTACTTCTGGGCAGATGAGGCTCCATTGGAGACTAACTCACTCATCGTGTATTTCTTTGATCCACAACACAATCCAGCTGTGGGTAGTCTTCTTATCATGGTACCATATGATTGTAGCATAGTAACTTTTTAGGAACATACTTAATAATGTTTCCAAAAAATTATGGATCAAAATTCAAGCAAGTATACTAAGCATACCAAATGTGAAATTTGCTAAGAGATACTAGCGTTGAACTAGCGGGTGCATGCCAACCTTTAGGAACATCTTGCCATCGCTGGTTGTGCTAGCAAGCTTCTTGAATTGCAATTGCCAGTGGGCTACCGAAAGAAGGGATGGTGACATGGGCGATGTCGCATTCAGGGCATGGAACACGCTGGGACGATATTTTTCAGGATTATACATGGGTTCTGGAGGAGGGGCCGTGTAAGCTGTGCATGATGTGATCCGATCGAGACGCCATTTTTTCAAATTGTTATTTTAATTCTCCAACATACACGCGAAATAGAGCGCGCGTCCAAAAAAAACTGCCAATTTAGCGCATCGCGGTTAGAAAACACCGCTCCAGCAGACAGCTGGATAGTAGCACACACTAATTTTTTTTGAGCACGCATCATTTTACATTATCCTATGCAAACGAAATAGACGCGTGAAGTCGCAACCGTCGATCTGATGCTTCCTGCGCTCGCCTGCTTCCCGCCTCGCACTGCCGCCGGTGATGGTCGGCTACTCCGGCCGCCGGCGATGTTTGATGTCATGAACTTGGGTTTCATGTTGATATCTTGGATTTCACATGGTATATATCTATATCTAGTGTTTTTGTGTTCATCATTTTTCCTATTTGTGCTAGATGGCGCCTGGCGCACGCTACATTTTTGCAGCATTCGGCGAAGTGATTTTCCTTGCACGCGCCACAAACTAGTTTTGTCACTAGTAGAAAACAGGTTAAAGGATCAAACTCCAAAACCCCATTTGTCCCGGTCGTACTGCAAACCGGGACAGATGGGGCATAAAACGCGCCGAACAGTTCAGGCGACACCCATTTGTTCCGGTTCCAGCCACGAACCGGGACAAATGAGGTAGCACCCGCCGAGCAGTTTAGGCGACACCCATTTGTCCCGGTTCCAGTCACGAACCGGGACAAATGTCATGGTTTCAGTTACGCGCCCGAGCCATCGCCGCGTTTTTTCGACGCGCACGGAAGACGAGCGGAAATACGGCGCCGCCGCGATTCCTCTGCCCTCCGGCGATTAATTCCTCTGCTCTCCGCCGGCGATTCATCTTCCTCTCCGGCGCTATAAAATGCACTGCACAGTACGACTCCTCCACACACCATTTCTCCGGCCATCTCTCCTCTCTTTTCTCCGTCCCTATGGAGCCACTCGTGTCTCGGTCCGATGAGTTTTACGACTACGAAAAGGAAGGCAGCGGTTCAAGGTGTGGGTCACCCTTCGTGCATGGCGCGTGGAGAAGTGGATCCGCGACGTGAAGAACAACTTCCTCGACGCCGCTCCGATCAAAGCCGTTGGACTCGATTGCGAGTTCACCGACCCTCGACGGAAGGATACTCCGCAGTGCGCCGCCGTCCTAAAGTGCGCGAAGCAGCAACAAGGCACCAATTTGTGTGGATTCTATGTCCGCGAGTTCATCCAAATTCACTTCAATGAGGGTGTAGACTGGAATAGGGTACGTTAACAATTCATTCAAACTTGTTCACTTTTCAAATTGAATTATTTTCATAATGGTTGATATATTGGTGTTGATCTCTCCTTTTTAGTTTGAGACGATCCGGAACAGGCTTGATGCAAAAGACCGCCTACTACCAATCGCGGAGGAAATTGCGGGCTTTCTGCTTGACTATGTCATACAGCCAGGCGCAGAATGCAGTATAATCCGGCCGCCAAAAAAGACCATCCCGAGGAAAAAATAGGGTCTAATACTTCTCTGTCATGTAATGATCTCTGTTTGTAAATATTTAGACATGATCTTCTGGTTGTAAATATTTGTTTGGGAGAACTCGTGTACTAGTAGTATTCATGACTATATCCCGAGGAAAAAATCGTGTATTCATGATATATATTACATAGTAACGTATAATATGTAACTAGATCTTGTTTGAAATGAAACATAAATGAAAAAAACACAAACACAAAAGAATCAGTAACATAAATAGAAAACAGAAACAAAAATAGAAAATAGGAAACAAAACAAAAGAAACAAAAAAAGAAAACAAAAATCATATATACTGTCCCGGTTCGTATTACGAACCGGGACAAATGAGTGGGAGCCAGAGGCTGTCTGGTTTGACCACGTGACCCACCTACTGGTCCCGGGCCGTGGCGTGCCCGGGACAAATAGGGGAGGCTATTTGTTCCGAACACGCTGTCCCGGACGTGTGACCGGGACAAAATGCCCTCCCGGCCCGGGACCAGTGGCCTGTTTTGCTCTAGTGTGTAGTGTCTGCGTTCGGCCGAAGGGAGCCGCGCGTGCTATATCGGTTTTACAGCGCCCGAAATGGTTTTATAGCGTGCAAGAATATAGCACGCCTTTTGGAGATGCTCTTTGTGCAGTGTCAGTTTGTGTACTGAAAGTAGGGCCAGCAAGTTATGCAGCGGGTTCAATGTAGTTGTCACACTGTTGGCCTATTGGCTGGTGTGCCTGATGCATGCACCTCAAATTTGTTAAGAACCTTGGTAGCCTCTCTCTATCTCTCTGCTTATGTGTTCCCCGTACTCATTCTTATCGTTGTCTTACAAATGTGTAAATATAGTAATTTAGGAAATAAAATACAAAAAATATGGATTTAGAAGGCTTGCAAACAAAACTCACATATATCAAGTATACTGCACACAAACATGTGAAATTTTGTACGAAGAATTAGCTTTAATTAGTTAGCATGCTTAAGATTTTGATAAAGTTGGTTCTATTTGCTTTTTTTTTGTGCGCGCTTATAATTTTGGGGCTTTCTGGCCTAGCATCTTCATTCTAAAGAAAACACTTCCGATATAGTAACTTAGCAAAATGTCTTCTATTTTGAAGCAATACGATCATCTGCCAACAATAAAAACTAAAAAAAGAGACTGTTACAGGAGGTTGGTTTCATTGAGGATTCACAGTCAAATGGTTGGGATTGGAAGACTGATGTGCCAGATGTGTGATCCAATCTCAATCTGTAATGGTCCTGACATTTATGTGTTCCATGTACTCATTCTTATCTTGTTCTTTTTTATTCACAAATGTAGCAAAAAAACATGAATATGGATTTTAAAAGAATTGCAAACAAAATTAATTCATATAAAGTAGTATACTGCACATAAACATGTGAAATTTGGTAAGAAGTAGATCTAGCTTGCATGGGTTCTATTTACAATGTTTTTTTGTGTGTGTCTACGCTTGTAATTTTGGGGTTCCTTGACCTAGCATCCTCACTCTGACGAACAATCTACGAATACGATGTTTTGCCTTGTGGGTGTAGATGAACGTATTATTAAAAAATATTTTAAAAATGTAAAAAAAACTAAATACAAATGTCGGGGTAGATCCAAATATTTATATTCAAACACAATTTTTTTGCTGAAAAAGACAGTTGTACGGCATGTATAAAAAAGACAAATAAATGATTTGTTTAAATTCATTTTATAGTACCAAAATTTGTCTTTTCGCACAACCCACCTTTTCACAAAATTATGCTGCGAACATAAAATATGTGGGTGGTCATGCGAAATTATATTTGAACTTTTTGGACATTTCGAAATGTAATTTTTACGTAGCGGGTGCATATACACGTATGAGTAAAGATTTCCCATACTCTCCCAATATAGTAACTTAGAAAAATGTCTTTAATGGTGAAGCAATATATGATCATCCACGTACAAGAAAAACTTTAAAAAGGAGTATTGCAAGAGGTTGGTGTCACTGAGGGTTCACATTATAAAGACTGATGTGTTGAAGGACCACATGGTTGTGATTAAAGGAAAGCCTGCAAGATGTGTGATCCAATCTCGATGTGTAATGGTCCTGACATACACACACAAGTAATTGGTCTACCTACTTATACTAAAATCGATGTTTTTTGCCCCTTTAATAAAAAATAGGATAAGGGCAACTGTTGTGGAAATACAAAGGGTATTTATGTTCTTTTTTCTAAGTTAGGTTCTACTCACTCCGTTTCATAATATAAGATGTTTTATCCATTTTTAACATACATATGTACATATATATATATATATATATATATATATATATATATATATATATATATATATATATATATATATATATATATATATATATATATATATATATATATATATATATATATATATATATATATATCTAGATATGTTTTAATTTACATGTACACTTATTTTAGTGTGAATCTAAGCAACATATTTTATACCTACAAAATATTATATTGTGAAACAGAGAGAGACTATAACTAAGGGGACCAATTAATGTGAAACATACTTTATACCGAACAGATATGCGGGTTAGCAATAGATAACACCTCGACCAGTGCAAACCATTTTTCCTTCGGCCGTGTACCCCTCCTCAAATTAAAAAGGTTAGCATTATCTTTTAATAAATTAATTAGTACTCCCACCGTTTCTAAATATAAGCATTTCTGAACTTTTTTTGCAAAATATTCAAGTGTGCAGATTGTTTTTAAAAAGGCTTATATTGTGAAATGAAGGGAGTACTAATTAGTTATTACTCGCCATGCTCTTTTGATTTTGATTCTGATGATGATCAACATAGGAAAAATGGTAGTATTATTATTGACAATAGTTTTGAAAGTGATTAGGATTTTTTTTTAGATATGCTATATGATAATGCTTTAGATGATGGTCCTATTTGAGAGTTAGGATCAAACAATAGTGATTTGTTGTCTAGAAAATAGATTCCTAAACTTTACTGAAAAAATGTTAAAAATCACATCAAAGGAATTTTGACCCGAGATCTTACTTCAGCAATATTCAGTTATTATTACATATTTCATTAGTTCAAAGTTTGCTGATTTGAGCAACGTAACTGCCTATGAAAATCCACATTTTAGTGGTTGTCCAGTTTTTGACAGATTATGTCTGTATTTTGCATTAGTCTCGTTACTTGTGTTTTGTTGCGGCTCCTTTTTATCAAAGAGCAATACACAACCGTAGTAACAGTAGCTAATGTTTAGAATCAACTCATGATACATCATATGGATTTAATTTATGGAGACACTAACTCCTCTAATCAAGTTTTATGATGAGTTTTGTGTCCTCTCTCTCTCATCTTATTTCCTCTCTCTCCTCACTTTTTCTTTGAGGAGGCGGCCTCCTGTAGAGGAGTCCATGACAACTGCAGGGCAACACCCGAACCTAGCTCCACACCTGAACCGAGGTGTGCCTATGGGGCAGTAGCTTTGAGCCATGCGTTGTACGTGCCCTGAGGATGAGCTAGAAGTCCACCCCTCAGGGTGAGGTCGAAGCAGAGGCCAGGGACCCTAAAACAAGCATCACAACAGAGTTGGCGCGTAGCGTCGTAAGGACTGATGATGTCCCACTCTTAGTCCGTGGGATGCAAGTTCTTTAGCATCGACACTCGGGCAAGAATCTTCTAGATAGTTCACACGACCTTGGACCCTTTACACATATTTGTTGGAGATATCTTGAGATTCAACCCCTCCTCTTCAGAGGGTTTAATCGTGATATCATCCTCCTCCAGTGGGCTGGGAAGGAGCCAGTAATCCTCCTGAGATCTGAGATCACACGTCCACGAGAAGATGATCTTAAGTGTCCTAATGTAAGTCAACACCTCGTCAACGATCGGCGGCTCACTGCTTGATAAGTTGGTCATGCTTGCCGACACGATGCAAGCATGGAAGATATGGGGGCCAGACTCAACGATGCGATCTTGTGAGGAGTCCTCTAGTACTGGAGGTGCAGCCATTAGGGACTTTTTGAGAGGGAATCGTCCTCTAGTACTGGAGGTGCAGCCATTAGGGACTTTTTGAGAGGGAATAAAGAGTGAGGGGGTTCTCTGGCGTGTAGGATAGACATGCGGTGATCAGAGTGGGCACAAGGCTCGATCGAAGGCGAGGCCAATATGTATCTCACTTTGGAGCGTGCGGGGTCACGCAAACATCTTTCTCAGTGCTAGTTCAAAATTTTAGTATTGGCGACATCCTTTCTCCTAGCTTAAGGATTATCATTGTAATATTCAAGACAATAATCATGTATATCATAATTCTCGGTTTTACAAGGAGCATCATCATTTTGAATGTAACCAACATTTTCATAGGCACCCTTAAAAACAACAAGTTCTTCAATTTGTTCAAGATTACCAAAGTCATTGTTATCTTTAGCATAAGTAGCCAAGGTTTCATTATCATTATAATCACATTGGAAAGGGAGGTGTTTATGCCTTCTACAACAAAAGGATTCATTAAAGCAGTAGGATTCATCATATGTAGAACACAAGTTCTTAGCAAAATTATTCAATCTACTTATTTATTCTCATAAATATTTCCCTTTTTGAGACAAGCGGTATTCCTTATAATATTTTTTTTGTTCCTTCATGAACCCACTTAGGCAATAATATTTTGTATCAAATATAGAATTCATTGATAGCAAGTAAAGAACTAGACATAATAACAAACCAAAATAAACTTGATGCAAGAAACTAATTTTTTGTGTTTTTAATAATAAAAAGCAAACAAGACAATAATAAAAATAAACTTAGCAAGACAAAAAAAAAGTAAAGAGATTGGAAGTGAGAGACTCCCCTTGCAGAAGTGATTCAGCTCCCCGACAACGGCGCCAGAAAATCTTGTTGAGCGCTAAGTTGTCGTGGGAGATGGATGCAGTGCTGTTTTTTTATGTCCCCTACAACGGCACCAGAAAATCTTGATGGTGCTGACTTGGTGATGGAGATGTTCTTCTTCTCAGCAGTTGGGAAACCCCAAGAGGAAGGTGTGATGATGCAGCAGCAACAAGTTTTCACTTAGTTCTGAAACCAAGGTTATCAAACCGTTAGGAGATGAAGGTGCTTCCGAAGATGTGAACGACGCCAGAAGATATTGTTGGTCTCAGTTTTTGTGCGTGTAGTTGGCTTGAAATCTGCACACAACATAATCAAACTACTTTGCCCCAACGAAACAGTGAGGCTGTTAATCTCACCGGCTTGTTGAAAACAAAGGGTTGAACATATGGTGTGGAAAATGATGTTTGTTTGCAGAGAATGAAAAGAACAATTTGTAGTAGGTTGTACTATCAATGTAAAAGAATGGACCGGAGTCCACAGTTCACAAGTGGTGTCTCTCCATAAATAAATAAATAATAGCATACATGCGGGTAATCAAATTACAACTGGGCAATTGACAAAATAAAGAACTGCGTAATGATGCATATACTTGTCATGCTATCTAGTATGAGATTCATTTGGGCATTATAACAATATACATAGATCGTTCCAACCGCATCTATGAATAATAATCCACCTTCCGGTTAGCGCTCCCACCCCTTTCAGTATTACGTTGCAAGCAACAGATTATTGCATTAAGCAAAGTGTGAAATGTATGTAATACAATTATCTTCAGACAAAACACTACTGTTTTATCCCTATTAGCAACAGTACATTCACAATCTTAGAGGTCGTCATCACTCCCCCAGATAAAAAAATGAAGACATGAACCCACTATCGAGCATAAATACCCACTCTTGGAGTCACAAGCATCTACTTGACCAGAGCATCTACTAGTAACGGAGAGCATGCAACATCATAAATAACACACACACTATATTATGAAACAAATAGCATAGTACTCAATATTCATCGGATCCCAGCAAACACACCATGCGGCATTACAATAAGATGATCTTGATCATGATAGGAAGCTCACAAGATCTAAACATAGTAGCACATAATAAGGAGAAGACAACCATCTAGCTATTGCTATGTACCCGTAGTCCAAGGATGAACTACTCACGCGTCAGTCCGGAGGCGAGCATGGTGATGTAGAGCCCTCCTGTGATGATCCCCCTCTCAGGCAGGGCGCGGGGAAGAGCTTCTGAACCCTCCCGAACTAGGGTTGACGACAGCGACGACTCTGGAACTTTTCGTGGATTTCTGATCAGGTACTTTAGGTTTTCTTGTCAGGGGGATTAAATAGGCGAAAGGGCGACGTCGTCGGTGGGCGCAAGTAGGCCCCACACCACGTGGCAGTGCAACTGAGGGGGGAGCCGCACCACCACAAGGTGTGGCTGCCCCGTGGCCCATCTTCGTTTCCTCTTCGTACTTTTGTATCCTTCCGGGGAAAATAGGAGTTTTGTCTTTTGTTTCGTCCAATTCCGAGAATATTTCTAGAGCAAATTTTCTGGAACCAAAAACATGGAGCTGGCATTGTGGCATCTTGTTAATAGGTTAGTCCCAGAAAATGCATCAAATTGATATAAAGTGTATAAAAACATGTAGCAATTAGTATAATATAAGCATGGAACATAGGCAATTCTAGATACGTTTATGTGTTATGCCCTACGTTACGTTCACCTTATTTATCTTCATTCTCTTTTGCAACGAGCTATTGTGCCCAAAGCCGGCGATGCACACATATAGTAGTCGTAATAGTGTACCTTAGAATTTTTTCTTGCAAACATTAACGACTGTCACATGCTTGTAGTTTGAATTTCTGCAAAATTAGTAAAATCAGTGAAAACTTACAACAAAAATAAACCAAAGGTAAACCTAGAGAGGGACTCCTAGACGTACCTAGGTTTCCGCACAATGGTGTTTATAAACCGGTCGCACACACTCTAAACTAGCGAGGTCGAACTAAACATTCAACCCGGCTGTGTGACTACTCTACAAGCTCAACACACCCATTGAGTGAGGTGGCCCACCACCAAACGCTTTTTCAAACCCCTCTTCGATGGGTCCTACATGACAGGTCCCACTGGTGCGTCCCACATGACGCGTCCCACTGGTCAGCATGGCAGGTGAGCAGGATGGGTCCCATATATCAGTGTTGTTGGTCCCACATGACTAGTAGAAATGACTTATACGAGAAAATGCTAACTAGACATGAGACGTAGGTGAAATCTGTCTAGTAGACATAATACGTAGGCGAAACTGATGATGTGGCTGTCTAGTCATATCAATGCATGCGCATTCAACACATTATGACGATTTATATTCGTCATAATCCACCAAAAACAAACCCATACACAGCTTGGCAATGATTATAACCATTTCATCTTATATAAGTATGACCTTCTTGACTCAAATCGTCATAATTTTACAAGATTTTGCCCGTACAAACGTCTTATGACCAACTGGTGTGAAATCGTCATAAATTTATGACCAATTTATCCATGGTCATTGTCAAAAGGTCATATATGAACACATTTCTTTAACAAGCGTACAAGGCCCCCTACAAAGGTCATTATCAAAAGGTCATATAACAAGCGTAACACCTTTACCCCAAGAATCTATCTAAGTAGTAATGCGGTAACGATCATGGCATCAGTGACATTCCTCTTGAAGACCGATTGCGGGGATTAAACCCCCGCACATGTACTGACGATGAAGACATGTGTAGCCGACCTCAAGGTCGCGGAAGAACTTGGTGCAACGACCTAGTGCCTCAAATGTGGCGTTGTCGAGTACTCGTACACGTACGGTGGATGATGAAGACTCCCGGAACTACGATCCAGCAGAACCGCGGAAGTAGATCTGTTCAGATCGTATCTGGAAGTATTCCACAACATGACAATGTGCCACGGTGGAGAATATCTCTCCCTGACGTAGCTCTTCGTGGAAACTCGTGAGAGGGAGAGACACGAGAGAAAGAGAGAGAGATTCCAAGGGAATTATTGGACAAGGAAAGGGGAGGGGTGCCCCTCCGTTTATAGGAGGAGGGGATGAGGGGTGCCGCCGGCCTAGGTGGGGCCAGGGGCTTTGGCCGAACCCCCAAACCCTAACCTAAGTCGGTTTGGTCTCCACTTGCCTTGAGGGGCAAGTTGACTGCCTCTCGGGCCTCCTTTCCTTTCCTTTTGGCCCATTTAGTGGGCCTTCTTGTTAAATACAAATTTAATCAAAATAAATTCATTAAAATAATATAATTCATTAATTAACATATTTATATCGTATATAAAATATCACCTCTCTTCCGGAACCTTTCCGAAACCCTCCAAACTACCTTCGGGTATCCGATACGACTTCAGTATCTCTCCGGAACATTTTCCGATGATCTCGAAATTATTCTCCACTAACTCCTGACATCTAAAACCATCTCAAAATTCATCGACTCGTTAAATGTATTACCCTACGGTTCGAGAACACTCCAGACATCACCGAGACTCTCTACGGCGAATGATCAGCAGGGGACCTTGATGTCCATACTGACCCCTCTGCGCTCACGAAGATCCTTTGTCGTTGAACCATAAACATTGATAATGAATACCCTATCCCTTTGTTTCTTCGATACTTACATCATGTGAGATTTGATAGTCGATATCACAATACCAGGATTAAATCTCATTTCCGACAGATACTTGATCTTACATTCCTGTGACCTAGTCACTTGATACGCAGCTTTGGATGTAATCTCACCGAGTGGGTCTAGAGTATCATTCCTTTCACGCATATGAACAAATCCCGATCTTGATGGATACGCCTCAACATACCCCTTCGAATGCCCAATTGTAACCGTTCTCGTAGCTCCAGCACTAAGCCACTTATGAAGCAGTCTAAGCATTCTCCGGTAGTAGCGATTAAGTATAATCTCATGGTCTAAGGATTAGCTAGGTTACAACGTTTCTTATCAATGCAACTTGAACAGCGTGTCACGATCTTGTTGCAATGCTAATCTTTGGGTAAGTCTATTACATTAATTAACAAATGGTATGACCACATTACCAACCAACATAAATGTCCATGACCTGAATCACAATCATCTGTTGTGCAATGTACCAGTATAAATATATGCTTACTAGGGACGTTGGTTGGTTTAATACCACACACATGTATTAATGATTCCTATTAATACATTTATAACATGATATACCTTATTATAAACTTAATGAATATGTCAACATTCAATATATTATTTGCCTCTAGAGCATATTTCCAACACAATCATCTATTACTTAGTTTGCAAGCATTTAAAAGTTTACATCATACAATCAAAGAGACAGTCCTCAAGACTAGAAGGAACTACGAAAGTCGACTAATATGCTGCCATGTATGCCAGGAGAAAAAAACTCTCCGCTGCCACCAACAAGAGTCTTGTGCATCCAGAAAGGCAGAAACCATAAGCTCCTGTTCGTCCGAAGGTCGCATGAAGCCAAGAAGCCCATAGCTGGATCCAATGTGTCACCGTATGAACAACTTGTAAGACATAAAAATATTATTTCTTGTTAAAAACCAGATTATTCCTATATTTGAAACCAACATAGCGTTGAAACGCCAAGGATGCAAAGCTGCACATGTTGATGCCTACCCAACAAAATTCTATAAGTAAATTCCAAAATTTGATTTTTGAAAATTTTAAAATAAAGTGTTTCATGTAGCTCGATCGATTTCCGCGTGCCACCGCCCTGGTCCTCTCACTAAAAAATTGTACTTCCTCCGTTCTAAAATAAGTGTCTCAAGTCTATTAAAAAGAAGATGTATCTAGACATGAAACCACGCCTAGATACATCTCCTTTTTAAATACTTATTTTGGGACGGAGAGAATAGACTGTTTGGTTCTTCTAAGATATTTGAACATGGAGCTTGTTGCACGAGGAGACATTGGAGAGCGATTGCGTGAATCGTGACTGACGCAAATTATTGAATAGACGAAGTAAACTGTGCAATGCGAGTATTTCTCTTACTTTTGCGATCTAATTGCACTGAGAGTCAAATTGCATGCCGCCCCATATACATGCATGTTAGATCAAACATCACTATCTGAATCTTGTCTCGATCGACAGTACTGTAGTAATACAGTGCGCTAGCATTATTCCCATCGCTGCGTCACCTAGCTACACCGTTTGTATGAATGCAAATAGACTTCAGTTAGGGACTCAGTTGCACTGGAAACATTCCCCGGGGTGCTCATGAAAAATAGTGCTCCCTCCGAGACCCTTTAAAAACCTGCCCACTCACGAGTCGCCTCAAGCAATCAGGCCCCCGTTTCATCCACGCGATGGCTCACTCTGGCGGCATGGAGGCAATTGTCCTCTTCCTCCTCGTATCATCCTACGCCAGCTCGGCCTTGGCCGATGCGGTGCTTGGCCGGAAGGCCGGCACCATTGTCGATCAGGATCCGGAGCTGGCGGTGGCGGCAGTGCCAGGGAAGTACGCTGTGATCTTCGACGCCGGCAGCACGGGCACACGAGTTCACGTCTTCAGGTTCGACAAGCAGATGGAGCTCGTCAAGATCGGCGATGGCGACGAAATCGAGGTCTATTCGACGGTATGGCATCTCCCTGCAGGCACGACAAATCGCGCATTTAACTGTGCTATATTTCTTAATCTCTGTATTTATTTGTTGGTGCGTCGTGCAGGTAGAACCGGGACTGAGTTCATATGCCGGACGGCCCAAGGAGGCTGCAAACTCCATGCTTCCTCTGCTTGAGAAGGCCAACGGCATTGTGCCTGGGTCACTCATGAAAAAAACACCCGTTAAACTAGGGGTCCGTTTGCAACAAACTAATTAATAAATAGTTTAATTTTTCCCGGGCGTAATTTACACAAGAACAGAAATTTAGACATGAAAAAAGAATCCTTGACACATATTTACCAATGGAATGTGCAGGCCACGGCTGGACTCAGACTTATCGGAGATGAGAAAGCAGAGCAAATCCTTCAAGCCGTAATGTTCATCTCTTCGACTTTGCGTATATGTATTATCTTGTTCTGCTTTTGCGACGCTGAGAGTGAGCTTAGAGTATATTCTACTCATGTTTCAATAGCTTTAGTAGGACTTTTTGAAGGTGATTTGTTGAACTGATACCTAATACAGGTTAGGGATGTTGTGCACACCAACAGCAAATTTCAGTACAATCCTAGCTGGATCAATGTCCTCGAAGGATCTCAAGAAGGATCTTACTTATGGGTACTACTGCAGTGCTTCACTGCCTTAATCACTTCATCTATCCGTATACATACAGATAGTAGTAATACATATACTCCATTTTTGCAATGTCTCACGGACACATGGATATTGAACCTAGGTTGCTCTAAATTATCTGCTGGACAAACTGGGAGGGGACTACTCCAAGACGGTAGGTGTGATCGACCTTGGAGGTGGGTCTGTGCAAATGGCCTATGCCATTTCTCCAGATGCTGCTGCTGCCGCTCCCATTGTGCCTGGCGGACAGGATCCGTATGTTACGAAAGAGTATCTGAAAGGAAAAGATTACAACGTCTATGCTCACAGGTTTGACTCTGTCGTGGTCTTACGTCGATCTTAATTAGTCCAGTGTTACAAGGCCCTATAGTAGCTTCTCTAATTAATTTCTTTATGAATGGTAATGGAAATAAACATGTTTTGCAGGTACACACAGATTGTACATATTTGGACGGTATTATATATTTATAAAAAAATTGCAAAACCAAACATTATTCTCTTTACAATAAATGGAAAACCACTTAAAGTTCTTATCACATCAGAAATCATGACATCTATCATAGTAAACAAGATCAAGATGGGTATCAAAACTTATAGTATGTGTATTGCATACAAATGGTATGTGAAGAATATATAAAGGGCCAGCAAGAAAATATATAGATGCCGACAACTGTTACTTTCTTTGATCCTTAATTCAAGTAACTGCATTGTGATGGACATATATAATCTTGAGTATCGCGCCATGGAAAATCGGGTTTGGATAAAGTGATGATGCTTCCACACGTGTGGAAGGCTTCTGTGTCAATAAAATAAATAAAATTAAAGAAGTAGAAATTGAAAAAAAAAACATGTAGATGGAATTTTTTTATTTTCGAGGACCAAAACATAAGAAATCATAAAATCACAAGTGAAATTTTGGACAATATAATAATAATTTATGAATATAGATGAAAATATGTGAGCTATAATGAAAACTTGTAGTCATGGTTAAAAGCTAGCCGACAGTGTAGTGCTTACGCTTGAAGTACAAGTAAGAATGTACCCAGATTTTATTGGAGCAGTACAGCACGCATACTTTTTTGGAGTAGAAACGTTACCCTCCAAACTTTGTTGGTACAAATCTAAGTTGGGGTCCCAGATATATCAAGCTTGCATACAAGTAGCTCCCTGTTCAAAAAAAAACATACAAGTAGCTCTAGCCTTTAGGGTCCACCACCTGTCTGTGTCTCCTGTTTAGTACGCTGAGCTACTAGGAATTTAAATATCTTCCATTTCAGCTATTTGCACTACGGTGCTCAGGCTTCTCGAGTAGAGATCTTCAAGGCAAAGAATGGACTATTCAGCTACTGTATGATGGCGGGATATAATGGTAGTTAATGCTCATTACGTAGTACATAGGCTCCACCCTCCTTAATTTGGTTGAGTAATCAAGGACATCTCCATCTTATCCATATATGTTTGGCAATCCTTGAAGGCAAATACACCTACAACGGAGAGCAATTCGACGCCATAGCGTCACCGGAAGGAGCTGCCTACGACAAGTGCAGAGAGGACATCGCCAAGGCACTGAAACTGAGCGCACCCTGTGCCACGAAGAACTGCACATTCAACGGCGCGTGGAACGGCGGCGGCGGAGCCGGACAGGCCGAGATCTACGTCACCTCCAGCTTCTATTACATGGCAGCTGATGTAATAACTAAGAAACATAAAATGCGGATCCAACGAATTAATGTTGCAACAGGAGCTAATGATGAACTGTTCTGATTGTGTTCTATTCTGGGATCCGACAGGTTGGCTTCATCGACAGCAAGGCTACCAGCGGGAAGACCACCCCTGCAGCGTTCAAGGCCGCCGCCGAGAAGATCTGCCCGATGAGCTTCCTGGAAGCAAAAGCTGCGTATCCAAAGTTCCGATCAAGTGATGCGCCCTACATCTGCATGGACCTCATCTACCAGTACACTTTGCTCGTGGATGGATTCGGTAAGCAGCTTACATAGCTATAACAACACATGTTCAGCAAACATGTATTGCTCTTCAGTCAGTCTTCACAGTTTTATAAACGTGAAGTACAAAGTTCGACAAAACTTTAATCAACTAGTTGTAGTGCATGCACTAGCTAGTGCATTCTGGTAATGTGAGGCTGATTAATTATTAGACTTGGCGTAGACATGATAAGATCTTGATGCAGGTTTGGAGCCGACCAAGGAGATCACAGTGGTACAGAAGGTGAAGCACGGGGAATACCTCATCGAAGCGGCGTGGCCTCTGGGAGAAGCTATAGAGGCCGTCTCGGCCAAAAAGCGGCGTGCCAAGATGCTTGAGTTATATGTCTAGCCCGTCCATCGGAACAGGGTGCATGTGTATGTCTTTGTGACGGTTGCACCGTGAAGATGGTTGTCATAAAGCTAGTCCATAATATGGCCTCGGACCTTTCTCTTTTCTTTTCTGTAAGCCGATGTGGCCGTCAATACTGATGCCTAGCATCTTACCCTTTTCAATACAACTACTTGCACCATTTCAAGAGAAAAATACAACTGGTTACTAGGGCATCATCCTAACTGTGTCAAAAGTTATGAAGAGTTGCAATTTCTTATCAGTTCTGGTATGTAGACCAAATAATGCAATGCAAGAAATAGTTTCGAAAATGTATGGATATAGAACATCATATAAGTTACCATGTTTGCATATACATCATTTGAGTCTCCAATAATTATACCAATATTTACACACCTGATTTCCCCTATGGACGAATGTGCCAGCATAGGTTTCATGCATCTTTGAGTAATAGCAAGGAGATTCCCCAAAATCATGCATGCTAAGAATATATATGATTTTGACAAGAAGATGTCATTCTTTTGATTTTTTTCAAAAAGGAAAAAAGTCCCGGCCTCTGCATTGATTGATGCATACAGCCTTTATTAATAATGAGTCATGCATGCTAAGAATATATATGATTTTGACAAGAAGATGCCATTCTTTTGATTTTTTTTTTTTCGAAAAGGTAAAAAGTCCCGGCCTCTGCATCGATTGATGTCATTCTTTTGATAAGAAATCAAAAATGAATATCAAGAATTTGTGTTGTATCAAAATAATAATGACAGTCCAATAATTTGATTTTGAAGATCTATCGTTTGTTTGGTCTAAATGACTAATGTAAACAAACAAAACCAGAACCTGGCCTATAGCAACCAATGAGACATGAACTGGTTTTCTAAAAAGATTGGAAGATCGGGAGTACTATTTTGTACATGATTTAAATTCATCTAACGAGACATCAATTTATGTCTTCGGTACAATACGCACAAGTAGTTAACTAAATAAATATGGAAACGTACAACAACTATATTTAGCAACCAACAAGACATAAATTGATATAGGAGTACCATTTTGTACAATTGACACAAATGAATTATGCATCTAAAAGTTGTGCTCAACCAGTACGTGGAAATGATTGCATCTTCACCTGATGTAAGTTCGATCTTCTCTCGATCTTAATCTTATGATATAACCTAAATTTAATTACAGTTCTTAGTTGCAGAATACAGTTAGCTAGTTCTGCATGAAATATTGTACTTAGGGAGTCAGATGGTTAGAATCAGATAATCGGTTTATGGCAATGATAGCATGGCCAATTTATCTTCGACGTATATCAGCATGTTTTACCATCTAGCTTTGTCATGTTACCCATGCTGATTGTGGTTGTCAGGAGGCCAGTATAGGTATGGCCATCGTGTCTCTTCGGGCTGAGTAGTTGAATTTCCCTGTGCCACGGTAGAAACAATATAGAATATGAACATCTAGAAAGTTTCAAGATGTCTTGAACGATTCAAGACATGAGTTTAGGTCAATCGGGTACGACCGTAATCATAATACTCCAAATATGCACCTTCAAAACGATATGCAATGTATGATGTATCTATGTCCAAATGTAAGTTCTGAAATAAGAGACGACTAGTAATCCAAACATATTTGTTCAGCATGGTTTCATAAAAACATGAAGAGTTGTTCTGTTTACTACATTCACACTATATGTGTGCGTATAAGTTAGGGGGTAAAGGCTATTTATGTTCAAATGGAAATTTTCAGTGAAATGCAATTAACAAAGAAAAATAATAAAAAACATGTGTACAATGTTGCATAAATAACTACAAACCCACATACTGGGCGAGAGTAACATAACAGAAGACCCTTTGAGCAACCTCGAAGATATATAGCAGAAAGCTTACTTCTTTTGTACTTTTTGATTGGCAGGCCATTATCAGTCCTTCTAAGTCAGCAGGCCTGTGGTCAAACTTGTGCTTCTGTTGCTCCCGCCCCTCCTTTTCATTGTGCATCTTGAAATGGAATGAAAAAATTACATTATGAACAGAAAGATAAGGCAATGGAGTAAATGCCAATGAGAAATATTTCAGATGATTAGAAAATTTCATTTAGAGTCTACACGAATGGCGTTGCATATAAACTACATCCTTTACATGAGTTGAGTACTGAAGAAACGGGAAATCGTTAAAAGAATCACCTGATTTTTTTCATTTTGATGTAGCGTTGCAGGAGAGTGTAGCTGGCTGCTGAGGACGACTGTGGTATGCTGAATTGCAGGCGATTCTATGGTTGATACCAGGTTCGCCGGCTTACCAGTAAAAGGGCACGTGGCAGTTAGAGGCAGAGCTTGCAAACTGCTGACAATATGGTTTGGTGATGGCATATGGCGGTGGTCTTGCTGTTCTCCTTCTTGACCAGCTATGACCGGAGGATCTTCACAAACCTGTAGGTATGTCATGTGTAGAAGTTAATTCATGCACCATTCAAGTGTTTGTGTCGTAAAACATTTCCATGGGAAATGAATTTCGGAGCCATGGCATTAAATAACTTTTGAACTAGAAAAGAAACGTCTGCGCTCTCATGGTGGATGGATACAATATTTTCTTCCCAAGGTTGCTTGTGTCCTGAGTAAAAAATGCTGTCAAGCTGTAACTAACAGGGTTCATATATACATGTGTTATATGTTCTTTTTAGATTTCTATATAATATCTGTCTATTCATACAAGGGAACTAATCACATACCAGAAGGCTAGTAGCAATCATACTACTGCGGTTGATTAGTAAATGCTGATATTTTGGATTTAATTTTTCTACAACCAATGGCAATTCGTGTCCATGACAATGGTGTAATGGGATAGGTTTGGCATAAATAGACCCCAATGATTAAGTGTCACTGGACAAGGCAAGACTAGTCGCTCAACTAGTCTACTTGTCGGTACCAGCGACAAACAAAAACCTCGACTTGCCGTGACTAGTCACGACAAGTCGCGGGACCTGTCTATTTGGGTACCCGAAGGACAAGTTGCGACTCATTGACTCATAATCCTTGATATACCATGAATTAGTCAATAATATGCTCCGTCTATGTTGAACTATTTGAAGTGAGTATAGCAAACTAGCAAATTTACCACTTACCACAACATCCTGCTTCGGCAGTTCTCCCTGGACGGCAGCCGCGGCGGCCAACGAATAGGCAGTGAGCCCAGTCTGCATTGACCCTGGCGTCTCTACATCCCTGTCGCTGTCCCTTGCACGGTCGTCCTGTCCCACCACCGTGGTGGCAGCGACGCTTTGCCGCGGCTGAGTCTGGTAGAAAACCTTTGACACTATCAGCTGCCCCTCCTTCTCGTCCTCCAAGTCGCCCAGGTGGTACTGGTGCATCACCCAGTTGGTCTTCTCGGGCTTCCGGGGCTTGCCAAGGTTGATGTACAGGACTAGGATCTTCTTGCACCCCTTCTGCCGTCCGTCCACCATCAGCGGCCGCGTCTTGCCGGTTTTGTGCCACCGTGTCTCGGCACCATTTCTACCATTTGGTAGGTCACCCTCTGCCTGGATCTTTCTTCTCTTCCTTGTGCCAGTGGTGTAGGCCTTGGATGGTCTGTGGAAGAAGTGTTTGCTCAGGCCATTCCTTGTTACACCTGGTTAATCAAGTAAAAAAAGATTGGCTCATCACAACCTACAGTTCTAGCAAGATTTAATCATAGTGCACACATTTTGTTTTTGCAGTGCATCCTGCATGGCTACCTATGGCAGTATGCTACACATGTTTAGCACATTCTAAATTGTGAAATTTGTAGTCTCCTTTCTGGAATTATTGGTATACCGGAGTTATCTAGAAGAAACAAAGGTGTAAGTACACCCCAGCTTTGGAAACTTTATATTTATTAAGCAAAGTCGTGACTGGGAGCCCCTCATGTACGTACACTAAATAACTTTGTTTAAATGTAGTGACATTAGAATTTTAAGAAAAAACTTACAAAAATCATGAGGAGTAGAGGGAGATAAAAAGTGGCGAGGCACAACTTTAGTAAACAATGAGTGCCTTTGCACAATCCGATCAAACGTGGAGAACACCCAAGGAAAGTATGGCAGATGCCACCAAGATCATGGAAAATCTCTACGCATCCTCGTTACCCAATGTCGCTGGTAAAATTTATTGGGCACTCGGCAACAACAAGGGTATGCGAAGCGCCAGAAAACCCCACTTGGTAAAATATTTTTTCTTGGAAACAAAACATATGACACATTTGAGATTGAATAATTGTGGAGGTTTGGTTACCAATAAATCTGGTTACCGTCCGATAACCGAATATGTCGAGCACCCCAAGAAACCGATATAGTGAACAAAAAATACGACTTCAAAAAGTTAAAATCAAACCCCATAATTTAGATAACTATATATCGTGTTCACGACTGTAAGAATCTATGGTCCAGGGGCAGTGCATCGGAATATAATCTTGAAGGTCCCTGGTTTGAGTCTTGCCGCATTCCTTTTTTGGTCTTGAGGATTAATATGTTGTATGAGATCTATACAAATACCCAATAGGCGCTACGTATTGGCGTTAAGGTAAGACCGTTGTGTTATGACCTTTCATATGTTAATATTTTGAATTTAATTTTAAAATTTATCCTGTAACCGCTCAAAATTTCTCGGTAACCGTGGTAACGGGGTATCCCGAGCTCCCTCAGGATTTTTTTTTTTGGGGAACCAAAACCTTGATAACTACAATAAACTACTTGTGAGTTGTGATAGAGCCAAAAGGCCAAGAACACAGCACCAACAAACAATAGAAACAGACTTAGAGTTCAAACTCAGTAATATGCTAATAACCAGTAAATGATGGATGCATTCATGTACTTGTACAGTGCGGCAGGATCATGAGATGCATATCAGCATATATGTTACTCACCTGGGAGTTTCTCAGGATGTGTGTAGCAAATGCCATCTTCTCCTTGTAAGGTGGGTATGTAGTCATCTATGAGAGGGTGGGCCCTAGAACCTCCCTCCATTACCTTGGACTCCAGGTGCTCGATCAGCTGCTGGTCTGTCGGATCGAACTTGACGCCAGCAGGAAGCCCGACTATGTCCTTCTTGTGACGGCAAAAGAATTATCAACTAAAGAGACATAATTTTGTCGTTGCACCAGAGAGAATTATTTTAGTAATTGTACCGGCGTGCATTCAAGCGCATGGCCGCAGCTGGGGCAGCGTCGGGAAGCGGAGATCTGGCGATCCTGGAGCTTTTCGTCGATCATGGATGAGTACCCTGGTTGGCCCTTATTCATGCTTGCTGTTCATAGATTATGTGCTAATTGATGTCAGTAACAAATTAATCACACAAGTCAACAAACATGAGACAATGAAGAATCAAGAGTAACAAAAAGTGATCAAGCTTAAGAGACCTCGTACAGACAATGAGGTGGGACAACAGCTGCACATATATAGATTGTGAAGACAGTGCATGCAAGTTACGGGCTAGTATTTGATTTACAGGAGAGATGGAGTCATGGAGATCGATCCTTTAACTCTGCAGCTACTTCTTTGTTTAAAAATAGACTAGCTACTCCGTTGTTATCACGGAGCCTAGCCAATTCTTTGTTTAATTACACATACGCAGTAATTCATTCATACTGGATAATTCAGTGTTTGCTTAATTACTCAAAATTCAGCAGGAGGAACCAGACGTACTCGTGGTAATAAAATTAAAACAAACTTGCTGCTTACTAAGGTCTACGCGGGGTAACCTTTTCTGCACGGCATTTGGAGCCAATAATGTTTGAACTTGTCCAGTGATTTTCACAATTAACCTTTTGGGGGCACAGTGGTAAAAACGTGCAAACAGGAGCGCCGACTGCACTAGCAATGATCTAAGGCTATTACTTCATCGTGATTAACAAGCTCGCAGAAAGATCTGCCGCGGATTGATCTAAGCAAAGGGAATGGAAAAAATCGAGTGGGGGGGGGGGGGGGGGGGGGGGGGGGAGAAGCGCGTTCTCACATGGTTGGGTGGGTGATGGACGTCGGTAGATTCTCGAAGTGGCCCGCCGCTCTGCGCTGCTCCGCCGGTGGATCGATGCGGGAGACGGAGAACAAGAGGGAGAGGGAAGCAGCAGCAGCTTTGCTGCGTAGCTGGTACGGCGAAGAAGAGGAAGAAGAGATGATGCGGGCACTGGTCTTCCTTGCAATGCAAGGCAGCGCAGGCTGGAGCGGCAGGGCGTACAAGTGGGAGGGAAGGACGGCGTGGGAAGCAGCAGCACGGCGTTGTCACGTGTAGCTTGGCTTGCCTTGCAAGGCTTGCAAACATCCGGCCTCGTTGCCAACTTTCTTTTTTTCGCCGCATGCCATAGGCGCCACCTTCTGCGGCCAGGAGAAATACGGTCTTCTCTATCTATCGATTTTTACATCAAATTATGAATCTGGATTGTCCGTTTTATATGCAGCTAATCTCTCTGCAATCTCCATAAAAAATCATCCATGTTCTTGGGAATAAAGAAATACGTCCCTGGTTAATAGAAATTTACATTGGCACAACACATGTCATTTCGTCAAGAAACTTGGCACTTATTCAAAAGCCATTTATGTTAGTCACCAACTGTTTTCAGAAATTTTTGAAATGTTCTACTCCCTCCGACCCGAATTATTGGGCGCGGTCGCTTTTTTACCAATCCCCCCCTACTCTTTTTCACCTGAAATTAATAGTCCTCCCACCAGCCTCTCCCGACTGCCTTCTCCGCCCCTCGCGCGCCGCCGCCTGCTTCGCCCCTCCCCTGGAACCCAACGCCGTCGACGACCGCGACCCAGAGCACACAGAAGACAAGCACGACGGACGCGAGCACACCGCTGGCGGAGACGTAGGCGAGCACGCTGAGGTTCCTGAGCCAGGTGGTGGGCTAGATGACGATGGAGACGAGCACGATGAAGAGGTTCTTGCCGGAGAAGACGATCCCGGGGCCGAGGCTGGTGCCCGGGAAGAGCTTGTCCAGGTTGTCCCCTTCGAGTATGAGGAGCCCGATGGCGACGAGATAGAGCTCGGCGTACATGAACAGGGACACCACGAACCGGCCCTTGCCACCGAAGACCCGCGCGCTGATGTCCGGGTACCCGCGCGTGGCCGGTGACGCGCTCATGCACCGCTGCAGGAGTTGGCCCGTGTAACAGCAGACCGCGGCGAACGAGGTGCAGGAGCAGCAGGCTCAGCCACCCGCCCTCCGCCAGCGCGTAGGGGATGGACAGCAGCCCGACGCCTGAAAAAAAAACCAAGATCGATCGCTTCAGAGACTTCAGAGAGAGTACAGGGGAGTTGGAGCTAGCGTTGAAAATTGAAGTTCTTGGGCTCACCTGAGAGGGCGTTGAGGCCATTGAAGCCGGTGCGGAGGGACGTCGCGCCGCCGTCCTCCGGCGAGCACTGAACATGTTCCTCCGCGGTGGAGGCGCTCCTCCAGGTGCCGGAGGCCGAGGACATGTTCCTCCCGAAGCTGTGCACCCCTCCTCCCCGCCGGCCTCGGTGCCGTCCATCTACAGTCGAGGACATGCTCCTCAAGGAGTCGTGCGCCCCTCATCCCCTCGGCGCCATCCATATCCAACAGCCGCGTGAAAAGGGTGGAGCTTTCCAACCGGCGGCGGGGCTGGTCCAGGGAGGAGGAGGCGAAGAAGAGGAGGGAGGAGCGGAGCAGGGCGAGCTCGTCGGGGAGGGCAAAGCGGCGGCGCGGGAGCGCTGAGCGGGGAGGCGGAGTTGGAGAAGGAGATGAGGAAGAGGACGAGGGCGGCCGGATAAGGTGTAACCATCTGGACGTGGGGACGTGTGGGGGGTGGTTTTTGTAAAAAAACGGAGTCCGCCAGTTAATTCGGGTCGGAGGGAGTACTATTTCATTAATTTATTTTATTTCATCAAGATCATATGAGCTCGAGAGCCAATACGTCTCTCCCCCAAAATGCAATATATCCTCAGTGGTTGCACCAGAACACTGAAAAGTGTGTCGGAACACAGAGCTTATGAAAAACAAACATGTGCAATCGCATGTGACAAAAAAAGAAAACGATACACATGAGAAAATCCCTTTGAGGCATACACAATTAATATGTGCAACATGTCGTCGTAGCTACACAGGAAACACCATAGACACTTGTATTGTGTACAAATAATCGTGTGCAACATTAGAAAACTCTGATCGCTAGCCCTCACTATCAACAATGGATGCACCGCCCTTAGACAAAATCGGGCTCAACATGAATCAAAGTATCAAACTCTCCAAAGCCTAACCGCGGCAACATCAGACTACCTCAACCCCTTTCCACTTGCAACGTATTTGGTTAGTCCCTGTTGCCAATAACCGCTATACACACTAGCTAGTATTTCTCTGTTCCAAATTATAAGATATATTAGATGTTTAAATGTGGACTACATACAGGCTGAAATGAGCGAACAGACTAAAACGTGTCTTACACATCCCATTCAAAAAAGGTAAAACATCTTATAATTTGGAATAGAGGGAGTACATCTTAATAAAAGCAAAGGACCATTCGAATACCATAAAAAGGTAAGCAAATGGATATACATCAAAGTACAGCTTTCAAAAATGGGCACAAGTTAAAGTTCACTTTACATGAAACAAAAAGATCAAACATGGGAAGGCTACTGACCAGATGTTTGGTCATTGTTAGGAGGTTGTCATGTCAGCCAATGTCTTTCCAAGGATTCAGTCAATGTCTTTCCAGGGATCGGTTTACAACAGGTGAGACATTCCAGTCACTATGTGACACCCAACAGTACAAGGCCCTCTGTCATGAAACTATGAAGGCTTCAGATCATTAGTAGGGCAGACCGCAGCATTGTGATGTTTCCTCTGAAAACATGAAGACCAGCACCCCTAGTCCCCTAGGAATTTAGCTGTGCCTGAAAGGAGAACGCTGATCATCAGTTCATTAGGATTATAACAGTTCCTTCATTGAAAAGCAAAAAATACACCAGCAAATGCATAGACGGGTCATGAATTAAGAAGAATGACAGAAATTGAATTGATAACCAAAAAAAAGTCGTCCAATAAAAGAGTAAAATTAGAACCAAAAGCCACAATAGATTGCAGTTCACATCATGCATTATGGACTTGTACAAACCTATTTCAGGATGGTCCCCACAAATATTATCAAGTCCTTCAAATATTATAGCAAACATAGAGGTAATACAATTGTATTACCAGCACAATGCTATCATGCACGCAAATAACGGAAAACAATGCAGTGCACGTTAACTATAGCTTTTTCAGAAATTGAATTATCTATGACTCGGTAGGGAACAGGGTATAGGGTTTCTGGATATATCATCTTTTGTCAAAAATTTACAAGACAGGGTTCAAACTTCAAATAGCTAATCATGCCTAAATTGCATTAACTATAAAAAATAGTAATCACAACAGCAGGATCAAATGAGAGAACAATTGTACCTCAGGACTCTACAGCCATTGGAGTCGGCAGAGAGACTCCATCTACAACCACTTCAGCCACAGCATCAGAATGGCTGTTATTTAACACTGGCATCTCCTTCTCCCTCCAAATTGCATGAACTTCATCAGTTCGGAATCTTTGAGTAAATGTCGACTCCTCCACGGGAGTGGTTACACCATGTGCATATGCCAGTAGACCAGTGTATGCAATCATGGCCCCATTGTCTATACAATATCGATCATCAGTTGCAAACAGCCTGCCCCCTCTTTCTGAGCACATAATCCTCATCATCTCTTGCAAACGTTCATTGCATCCAACGCCACCAACAATAAGAACATCCTTTGAATCACAATGTGCCATGGCACGCTCGGTGATTTCAACAAGCATAGCAAAGAGAGTTTCCTGGATATGGCCAAAAATATCTTAATTAAAATCTATACAACTTATCTTCACTAAGAGTAAGCACAATCCTTTGCTGTACATGAGTACACTAAATGTGTTAAAAAATACAAATCTACCTGCAATGAGTAGCATAGGTCTGCAGGTGTGCACTCGTTATTTTTAAGCTTCTCAATCGCTGCAGCTTCGATGAAGCTCAATATGCCACTAAATGACACATCCATACCTTTTACAACATATGGGAGATCAATGAACTTCTCTCCCTTCTTTGCAAGCTGAAAAAGGGAAACACATGGTAGACTGAATAAATATGACACTGGGAAAGAGAAAGACTGCATCGTATCGCATAGCCATACATCTGTTGGACGAATGAAAATAGTATTTTTTTTCAAAAAAAGAAGGAAAGGAATGGAGAGGTCATCTTAAGATGGAAGCTACAGACCAACAACACACTTGTATTGCATAATTATTTGTAGTGCTTCAAGATACTTTACTAATATCCGTTACAGAAACAAATAAAATAATTACACTGTATGTTTGTTAGCTAGGTTAACTTTGAAGTGAGAAGTATACTGTTACTCCCACTTCAACTTTCATTTCATCTTCTCAATACATTAAAGTAGGAAATGACTTCCACTGTCCAAAACCAACCTCATCGAAAGATTTATGTACATCAAACAATGACTTAACTTGATCAAGATTTCTTTGAGCCTGATGGCTGGACTGTCTAGCAATCTTGAGGATAGGATTCAAGATCTTTAAATGTGTTAACAAAGAAAGGCATCTAATGTTTATAACTCGAGCACAGTTAACAATTAAGAGGAAAAAACCCTAAACGACCCACTGTTAAACGACCCAGTTGTGGACCACGTCTGGTAACGTAGACGTACCAAATTAGCAGCAGGATTTGATTAACTGTAATTGGGGTAGACGTGATACACCAAAGTGTATGGTGCCAGATTTGGTCCACCGAATGGGTCGTATAGGATTTTTTTCCCAATTAAGAAACTTAGGCCTGGGCCTACTGATGTGAATGGAATCTTTGTAAAACACAACTATGATATTCTAGTCATGGCTGCTAAGAAATCTAAATTAGCTGACTCTGCAATCTAGACTGGACCTTCATAATCTCGAATTTAAACTAAAGCCATAGGAAAATTGTCCAGGAATAATATAGCAACAATGTCACAGTTCCGTCAAAACAAATTAGCTACACGGATATCATGCACTGAACTCTGATGTACCCAGAGTTGGAATCGAGCCGAGTCGAGCCAGATGAACGTGGCTCGGCTAGTTCATCAAGGCTGGCTCGGCTTAGTGGTGAATCATTTCTGCTAAACAGGCTCGCTGCTCGACTCGTCGAGTTCAGGGCTCAGCTCGGACGGCTCGCGAGCTGTCCACCAGATCCCAACTTACACGCAACCCACGAAACGCTATCGATCGATCCCCTCCCGTCTTCCGTGAATCCCGACCCCATCCGTCCAGACTCCCAGAGTATATGTATGCTCACCACTACTGTCCCAGAGTATATATATGTGGTTAAAGGAGAAAGGATAATTCAATGTTGATGCGGCTTTCTCAGCTCAATCAGGGAAATCTGCCATACGTGCCATCGCCCAAGACCAATCTGGTGTGGTTCGAGCTGCTGTAAGCAAGAAAATCAAATGTTGTTCCAGCTCGGAGGAGCAGAAGCTCGAGTTATCCTCGAAGGCTTGAACCTGGCGATCAATAATGAGTTCAGTTCATATTTTTGGCCTCTGACTGTGCTACTGATGTGTCGATGGATCAACAACTCGAACAGAGATCTCTAGCTGTTGAAGTGTCTATGCTGATATAAAACAAGTGATGTCATGTTTACCGTCTTGCTCTCTGGTCAAGATTGATACAGGGCTTAACAGAGCCTCTAATTAGCTGGCTTGTTTAGCTAGTTTTTTATTGAGTGCAACACCTGGATGCCTCCTTTCCGGCAGCCATTGAGTGTGTACACTTTAAACTATGGCTGGTTGAATGTATGACCCCCGTTCTCTAAAAAAAGAATTTGCAATTTTAGCGTAAGTTCCATAGTTGTGGTTGCTTCATAATATTATTGGTACTTGATGAGACTTGTTAGACAATGTTATGGATCAATGGATGAATAAATCGTGTTATATATGAGTTTGAACTGTCAATTCTTGTTGTAAGATATACTTTTATTTTAGCAAATACATGTTGATATGTTAATGCACCGAACCTTCGAGCCGCCTTGCGAGTTTCACCGAGCCGGCTTGTTGAGCTTACGAGCTTGGCCGGAAGGCTAAGGCTTGGCTTGTTGGACATTCGAGCCGAGTCAAGCCCGAGCTGAGCCTTGTCGAGCCTGAGCCGGGCTTGGATCCTCAACCTGGATGTAGCCCAGTTTCGTACTACTTTAAAAATAGCCACACTAACCTATTCATTAATTCAAGCCCCAAACCTTAATATAATCTTAACTTACTTTTGGGGGACGAATAGGGAAATAAACTAGGTTGATTGACTCTTTAAACATTGCCTCATTGGCAACATATACATGCCTCTCTTTACGTAGAAATGGCTAATTTCGGCCTCAATAATATCTTATCATTTTGGAATGTATACAATCTCTAATTTGACGGAAACTAATTCAAATTTCCAATGTTATATTTTCTATTTAAGCAATATTCTATGCCTATGCACATAATTAGGCATATTTAGTTAAAATAGAGATAAGCTTACAGATAAAAATCAGTTAGTTCTTTTAACTAGAGATTAGGGTTTCATAGAGATATTATACTACTTGAGAAATATATAGGCATCTCTATACGAAGAGAGACCAATATGCATTATCATTATCAATCAAACAAATAATAAATGTAGCATCCTGCCCATGTTTGTCTCCAAACCTACGTTCTAGACCTCCAATCCCCTTGCATCATGTAGTCATCCTCATGACTAGTGTTATCTGCAATGATCCACCGATCATTACATTAAATCAGCTGTATTTGCACTCTAAGGATACATGACGGATGATGGAATCCATCCATAACATAAACGAATCAAATTAGCTTGATGGTTGATTGGGCAGTGTAGCTAAATTTTTAGGTTGGCAATAATGGGGGCTTGCTTCGTTGCATCACATGAGATTTATGGTGCATAGAATCAGCAACATAATCAGGATTCAGGACAAAAATAGAAGTAGCATCTGTTTATATGTACCGCTTAGCAAGGAGTCCAGAAGATTATGGCACTTGGACATATTATGTGTATATACGAACCTATTCAATATTAATAGACAAATAATTGTTGTCATACTTCATAAAGTACACGCAGAATCATATATTTGCACAAATGTATGCATGTATACAGTCTAGCTATATCTTTTGGTGAGATTCACAGCTATAGAAATCATATGGAATCGACGGTTACCTGCTCAATGTTATACCCAGGACTTGGGTCATTCGAAAGCTCAAGGATCCTAGCAAAGCGGTCAAGGCAGTTCCCGACGGCAATATCAATAGTCTCCCCGAAGATCCTGTACCTCCCTTCGCTGTAGGCGATGACCTGCGTGTTGCCGCCCGAGACGTAGAGCACCACGGGGTCGACGGCGCCGGTGACCGCGCGGCCCATCTCGATGTGCGCTACGCAGTGATTGACGGCGACGAGCGGTTTGCGCCATAGGAGCGACAGAGCCCGGGCCGATGCGGCGGCGACCTGAAGGGGCCCGCCCATGCCGGGGCCCATGGTGTAGCAGATGCAGGCGAGGTCGGCGGGGGAGACACCGGCCTCGGAGAGCGCCGCGCGGAGGAGCGGGAGGAGGTGGACCAGGTGGTGTTGCGCGGTCTCCCGGGGCAGGAAGCCGTGACCCGGCGGGGTGATGTAGGTATGGCGCGGGTTGGAGAGGATCTCACCGGACATCGAGACGACGCCGATTCCTATCTTGTTGGCCGAGGACTCCAAACCCAGAGCAAGCGGTCCCGGTGGCCGGCGACTCGCCGGAGACGTGGACGAGGACATGGCGGCGGCGGCGGCAGCGAGCCGGTAGGGTTTTGGGGAGGGCTAGGCGGGAGGAGGGAATGGGTCGTGCTCGTGCGGTATGAACTGGAAATATTTGACTACCTAAGCCCATAAGCCCACCTGTGAGGCTGTTCGGCCCATAAAGCCCGCTCGTGAGCCTACGTCCTCAGCTACGAAATTATTATAAAAGGTTCTCTTCGCGAATGTCCATTCTGTCCGCTCCTATTTTGATATGAGTCATAATTTTGTTCGCTTTCAATTTCTATTTTTTCTCCGCGTGTGACAAGTGGCGGATTCATGTTGGTGCATAGAGACTGTACTTGTATTTATTTTAAGATTATTTTTTTAAATGAAATATTTTAAGAACTGTTTATTCGAATTACAAACCGTTTTCAATTTTGAACTACTCGCGTCAAGATCTTCAAAACTAGATCCATTGTTGACAGGTTTCAACAAACTTTTTTTTATACTTCGGATTGTGTATAGTTCGTACAACCGGGTATGTATATTTGTACTTCCAACAGAACCTGAGTGTAGTTGTATGTATAACAATCTGATCTGTATAGTTGTACGTTCAACCATATTCTGTATAACCTGGTCTATATGCACAACCTGACTATATGTCAGGATCCTGCACTGAGGAAGTACCAAGACCTACATTGTTCATCATCAAGCACTGTAGTTCATCCAGCGCTTCTACCTCTTTCAGTTGTTTTACCTATTTACCCTTTCGTGTTCACTAGCTTAAATCTTGAGACAAGGTCTAAAATGTAATCTTGCTTGAGCCTGCCTTTCAGTATAAAGGGCAGGTGGGGTGGTTGGGAGGATCAAGCAATCCAAAACCCTAGTTCTACCTTTATCTCTTTTACACTTTCCTTTCCTTATCAGTTTTTACATCTGAGCTTCGTCTCCTACCTTATAATTCCTCTTGTTGAGATGTCAGCGATCACCGGATCCTGACACGGTGGTACCAGAGCCAAGGTTGCCGACGCCGTTTGTCGCAATTCACACCCTTCCCTTCCCTTGTCGAACCAATTCTCCCTCAGTCAAGGTTGCTGGATCTCGCGATTCAGTGGTAAAATCCCTCATGACAACAACGATGCGTCGATCGCGCTCGAAATCAAGGGATGGCTCAACTACGGCCGCAAATCTGGGCGATCTGATGGAAGCAGAGGCGGAAACTCTCCGTCTCGATGAGGCGCGTCGCGTGGAAGAAGCCATGATGGATCGGCTCCCGCAAGAAGTGATGGAAATGGCGGGGCGGTTGGAGCAGCACCGCGAGGAATCATCCGCGGAAATAGCGGCCATCCACGGTGAGATCGCTAAACTTTCTAGTCTGATGGCTACAATGGCTACCAATCTGTCGAGTTTGACTTCTGCGGACATCACCGGCACCGGAGAATCCATTGTGACAACACAAAGCCCTCCCTTTTCCACTCCTCCACCGATTCACAACCAAAGCCTATCCCCTATCCCAGAAATCCCAACACCACAAAGCCAAGCTCACGCTCCACCCTTCCCTCCCACCCTTGGAAAGCTGACTCCAGAACAGCTCCCTATGCGCCCCTGCGTGATACACATCATAGGTGTTCGCCAGAATGCTCCTACTACCCAAAGCAGCACCACCACCATTCTGATCACTACCACAACCCAACCAAACTAAATTTCCCAATTTACCAACCCCGCAACCCAACCCCAGTATTACACAGCCACAAATTCGTCACCTTTACCTTACACACCAAACCCATACTACCCACCCTACTACCCATACTATCCCACGCCTTTTCCTCCGCCAGTATTGCCACCAAGCTCTACTCCACAACCCAGCGACACACACCCCAGCACGCCACCAACACAACACAACTCTGCTCCCAACAATAGACACCCAGAACCACAAGTCTGCGCACTACACGTGGAACTACCAACGTTCACGGGTTCTGACCCAC
Source organism: Poa annua (assembly GCA_026929855.1). Taxonomy (NCBI): domain Eukaryota; kingdom Viridiplantae; phylum Streptophyta; class Magnoliopsida; order Poales; family Poaceae; genus Poa; species Poa annua. Next base: position 16,149,153 of record CM049431.1, read on the forward strand.
GAGCATGGATATTGGAGTGCGAAGATATCTTCAGGTTGGTCGAGATTGCCGAGGACCAGTGCGTGCGCTGGGGACTGGTTCATGCCCGAGGACGAGCAAAGACATGGCTTAGCACATCAGGACTGAGGGTACAGACAATGTCTTGGTCATAGCTGTGCAGTGTGTTGATTCAACAGTTTCCTGACCCGCATATCAGTGACCCAATGGAACAATTGCAGCAGTTGAAGCAGTTGAGTACGGTCGACAATTACATCAATGCATACGAAGAATGGATGACACTGATGCAAAGAGAGCGCAGTTATTTGCCTCAAGACTTCTTTGTCGAAAGATTCATTAGTGGACCAAAGGAAAATATCAAACACACTGTTGTCGGTCAAAAGCCTGCGAGCTTACTGTCAACATATTGGTATGCTCGCTTATATGAGAAATCTTATCTGTCAACAGTCCGCAGACCAATAATCCCAGCAAATGCACAGCAGCAACAAGCTAGGAACTTTCCGGCTCGTGACAATAGACCTAGAGCTAATCTTGTCAGACCTCGTGAACCGAGGAAATGCTGGCACTGCCCTGAGAATTGGACAATGGGACACAAGTGTCAGCAGATGTTGCGTACTCTTAACGCAATGGAAATGCAAGGTCACGAAGAAGAGGAACTGTTGCAAGAAGTTGAAGAGCAACAAGCAGAGCAACCTACGATACAGCAACAAGAACCTCCAGACAACATCAACCAAATGCACATTTCAGCAGCAACATACAAAGGAGCACCCAGTGACTCCATACTCTGTCGTTGTCATTCAAGGGAGCTCAAGCCTTAGCATTGGCTGATACTGGCAGTACGAATACGTTCATGGATTACGCCTTTGCAGTCAAGAACAACATCAAGATGACCCCAAATCTGACCAGAAAAATGGTGGTAGCAGGAGGAAGTACTCTAGATTCAACAGGAATGGCTTACAATTGTCAGTTTAGTATACAAGGATATACCTTCCACGCTGATTTCAGAATCCTCCAATTACAAGGTTCAGAGGTGATTTTTGGGGTGAACTGGTTCAAACAACATAACCCCATCACTTTTGATTTCATTGGTAGACAACTGACAATGAAAATCAAAGGAAAAGAGGTCACATTCTCAGATCATTTGGTACCAAAAGCTCTACTGATAGATGCAGACACGTGCGCTAATCTGATTGATCAAGGAGCTACTGGTGCAAGCTACTGATTCAGTTGAGAAGGAAAGATCACAAACAACAACTCCTACGTCCTTACCTTAAACACACTGTTAAAGGAATTTGATGATATTTTCCAAGAACCAACTGGTCTTCCGCCTTCAAGACCTGCTGATCACCATATACCTCTGATACCAGGAGCTACGCCTCCTAACATTCGTCCTTACCGAATGTCCCAAATCCAGAAGAACACCATTGAGGACTTGATTAAACAAATGCTGAAAAACAATGAGATCAGACCCAGTTGTAGCCCTTTTTCTTCACATGTGATCTTTGTAAGGAAAAAGGACAAGTCTTGGCGCCTCTGTGTGGACTTTCGCATTTTGAATGATTTAACAATCAAAAACAAGTTTCCAATCCTGTAATTGATGATCTGTTGGATGAATTACATGGATCTACAATATTTTCCAAATTGGACCTTCGCTCAGATTATCATCAGATCAGAATGCAACCTGCAGATATACCCAAAACTGCATTCTCGACTCATTTGGGCCACTATGAGTACTTAGTCATGCCCTTTGGCTTAAGCAATGCCCCTGCCACATTCCAACAACTCCTGAACTCCATCTTTGATGAACACCTTCGGAAATTTGTCTTAGTTTTCTTTGACGATATATTGGTGTACAGCAAGACAGAGGAGGAACACAAAAGGCACCTAGAGGTGGTCCTAGCAATCCTCAGGCACCAAAAGTTAAAAGCTAAGCTCAGTAAGTGTTCCTTTGGTCAAGATAAAGTGGAATATCTAGGGCATATTATCTCAGCAAAGGGTGTGTCTACAAATCCAGCCAAGTTAACAACAATTGCCAAATGGCCAGTACCTGCTAACATAAAGAAGCTCAGAGGATTTTTAGGACTCACGAATTACTACAGGAAATTCATTGAGTTCTATGCAATCATTTGTGCATCTCTGTATCAAATACTGAAGAAAGATAACTTCAAATGGGGTCCAGAACAACAAATGGCTTTCGAAGCTCTGAAGACAGCCATGATAACTCCTCCTGTCTTAGCCTTACCAAACTTTTCACATCCATTCATCTTGGAAACTGATGCATGTGCAAGTGGAGTAGGTGCAGTTCTGATGCAACAACAACAACCATTAGCTTATTTCAGCAAGATCTTAGGACCAGTAGCTCAAGCACAATCTATTTATGAAAAAGAAGGTCTAGCTATCTTGTTGGCTCTGAAACAATGGCGCCATTACTTTTTGGGCAACAAGGTGATTATCAAATCTGATCAAAGAAGCCTTAAGTATCTGGGCAGACAAAGATTGTTAGAAGGAATCCAACATAAGCTTATGCTCAAACTCCTTGAATTTGATTATCATATCGAATACAAGAGAGGGTAAGATAATAGCGCAGCTGACACTTTATCTCGGCAGTTCACAGACAACACGCCAGATCACTGCTCAGCTATCACAGTAGTAGTTCCAACTTGATTTACTGAAGTTTCAACTTCATATGCACAAGATGATCATTGCATCAAACTGCTACAGGAAATTGCAATTGACAAAGATAGTAACCCAAATTTCACTCAGTTAGCAGGAATCATGTGTTACAAAGGGAGAATCTATATTGGCACAAGCACAGACTTGAAGATGAAACTCTTCCACAATCTACATGCTTCACCAATTGGGGGACATTCTGGGAACAAAGTGACAATGCAGAAATTGCAGAGCTTGTTCTATTGGCCAAAGTTTAAACAGTTCATTAACAAGCAGATTGCAGAGTGCCCCATATGTCAATTATCTAAATATGAAAAAGTACAGTACCCTGGTCTTTTGAGTCCCTTACCAATCCCAGAGACGAAGTGGACTGACATCAGTTTGGATTTTGTCGAGGGGTTACCAAAATCAAGAGGCAAGGATGTCATATTAGTCGTGGTGGATCGATTGACCAAATATGCACATTTTCTACCCCTGGCACACCCTTACTCAGTACCGTCTGACTCAACTCTTCTCATGGATAATGTGGTGAAGTTACATGGCCCTCCATCGAGCATTGTTAGTGACAGGGATCATATCTTTACGAGTGCTTTGTGGAAGGAGATATTCACAACAATGAATACATCGTTGAACTTCAGCTCCGCCCATCATCCTGAATCTGATGGTTAGACCGAGAGGGTAAACCAATGCCTTGAGCAGTATCTACGATGCATGGTGTTCCAGGAACCTAAGAAGTGGTTCCAATGGCTTCCAGCAGCAGAACTGTGGTACAATTGCGTGTATCATTCATCAATCAAGATGTCGCCGTTTGAAGCTCTATATGAATACGCACCCCCCTTGTTGTTACACTCTTTGATGCCAACCAATTCTTCTGATGGTGAGGTGATCCCAGCTCAAGACAAGGAAATCATGCTCAAGAAGCTCCAGCAAAACTTGGAACAAGCTCAGAACCGCATGAATTTTTTTGCTGATCTCAAGAGAACAGAGCGCGAGTTTGCAGTTGGGGACATGGTATACTTGAAAATGCAACCATACAAAGAGACAGCGTTGGGTCTCAGAAACGCTCTGAAGTTAACATAAAAGTGGTATGGCCCCTTCCGAGTACTCAAGCGAGTGGGCAAGGTTGCATACGAACTCTCCCAGATTCACAATGTGTTCCACGTCAACCAACTGAAGAAACACCTGGGTTCTTTAGTAATACCTAATTCTCGTCTACCTCTCGTTACACCTGAGGGCAAGATCAAGGTGGCTCCGGCAGCAATACTACAACGTCGGCAAGTTCCAAGGAGTGCAGGTGCTTATGATGTCCCAGTACCACAGTGGCTGATTCACCGGAAAAACCTATCCCCTACTGAGGCGACTTGGGAGGACGCTTCCTTCATCCAGGCAACATTCCCAGCTTTCCATCCATAGTTGTTGTCTTCGGGGAGGGGGTAATGTCAGGATCCTGCACTGACGAAGTACCAAGACCTACACTATTCATCATCAAGCACTGTAGCTCATCCAACGCTTCTACCTCTGTCAGTTGTTTTACCTATTTACCCTTTTGTGTTCACTAGCTTAAATCTTGAGACAAGGTCTAAAATGTAATCTTGCTTGAGCCTGCCTTTCAATATAAAGGGCAAGTGGGGGTGGTTAGGAGGATCAAGCAATCCAAAACCCTAGTTCTACCTTTATCTTTTTTGCACTTTTCTTTACTTATCAGTTTTTAGATTTGAGCTTCGTCTCCTACCTTATAATTCCTCTTGTTGAGATGTCAGGGATCACCAGATCCTGACACTATACAACCTATTGTGCAGTTGTACAACGTGATATATGTAGTTATACGCATAGTTGTACTAGTTAAATTTGTTTTTTTATATGGTATTGTGTGGTGTTTATACATGTTATTTAAAATTGGATTTGAATCCCACGCTTCGTACAACCACGTGGCGGGGCCCAAAATAGACCTTCTTCCCGAAGGCTTCCCTTCACCTAGTAGGTGATACTCTCAGCTCCTTCATTTCCTGTTTCTCAAAAAAAAAGCTCCATTTCCTCTCCTCCCGTGTGTCTCGCCGAGCCGCCGTGGCGCGAACTACTGTCACTTTGGAGGGAAAGGAAGCAGTCCCCGAAGCCAAGCCAAGGAACCCTAACTGCCGCCGCCGCCGTTGCGCCTCCTTTCCTCCGTCCACCACATTGTCGGCTCCTCTCCATCGCCCGGATCTCACGCCCCTCCTCCGTCGTGCTCACCGCTGCGTCCACCGCAGATTGATTCGTAGTTTGAAGAGCAAATGGACGTCAGGTTAGCATCCCAAAATGTGATTATTTTTATTTAGGTAGCCGTTTAACAACTCATAAGCGGATGACAAGTTGCTTGGATGCTCATGGGCGTCGATTTTTAAAACGAAACTAAAACCATTAGGCCTGAAATTTCCTAAAACCGGTGTTTTGAACATGGATCCATTGCAGGCTCTAGTTCTGTCGGTGCAAACTTTTTTCGCAAAATGCTAGTGGAACAATGTACTGCTTGGATGAAAACTGAAATATATTATGCAAATTTGCCATCCATAATATTTGCCACACCAGTTAGAGTTGTGACACACTTTTTGGCTGTCCGTGATTTCTTTTGCATACTACTTCTGAGTGAATTTACTTTCCAATTTGAACATTAGTTTATTGTTTTGTTCAGTCACTTGGATGAAACCTATGTTCCGTGATTGCACCTGGATACCTTTGAGTAGCAGAAATCCAATTTTGTCGTTTGTTTTCCAAGAAAAGAGTAATTGTCTATTTCTCGGATTACTTGCCCATTCAGCCATCTAAATTTAGCTACTGCTTTTGTTGAGTAACAGGTGTTTGACCCGAGCAGTTCCAAATTTCAATTGAGAGCTGCTAGCACCTCAACTCGTCAAGTACGGTTATGACTGCTTGTAATTTGTTCAGTGATGTTTTCATGTTGTTTTTATGTTAATCATAATTAAATTTTACTATTATTTGTTAGGAATGAAGAGGTATTTTCAACCCATAAAAAAGGATGTTGGTACTGGTGGCAATTTGTTACCTAGAGAGGGTACTTTTTGTCCGAAAAGGGGATCTGATGAGAGTACTACCACAGAGCCAGGAAAGAAACCCCATGTTTGTTCTTTGCCTACTCTGAATGATATTGTTGCTGACCCGGGCCTCCGAAAACCAATTGATGAATATGATGTAGGAATTGAAGGAGATATGCCCTAGAGGCAAATAAATAAGTAGTATTTATTGCATTATCTCATAAGTTTATAATAGGTTTGTGTATTATGCTATAACTGTATTAATCGGAATTATTAATACACGTGTGATACATAGACAACCAGGTCCCTAGCAAGCCTCTATATGAGCTAGTCCATTGGGCAACAGTTGATCGAGATTCTCGATCAAGGACAATGACGTCGGTTGACAATGGGGTCATCTTGTTAGTTGAATAAGGTGATGGACATACGCAAAGTATTGCAATAAGATCGTATTACGATGTTTGTCATTTGCAATAGATAAGAATATGATAGCTTATTCCTTAGACCGTGAGCCGTACTTATTGATGCTTCGTAGGGGTGCTTTGAGAGCATCAAACATTGTGTCTTATATAGCATGCCAATAACGGTGTCCATCTTGGGTATTCCGAAAGAGCATCAAGACGTAAGGATCAAGAGCGGGATTTGTTCATTCTTGTAATGGAAAGATACTCTGGGCCCACTCGGTGATATTGCATCTATATAGCTGCGCAACTTATGACTAGGTCATGGAGATGTAATATCGCAGACGAGTTAATAACCTTCGTCGGTAACGAGATACAACAAAGACATCGGTGTGTCTACGATCATATCTCGGACAAGGTAGTATCGCAGAGACAAAGGGAATGAATGTCATATTTATGGTTCAACGACGATATTCGTGGAATGCACAGGGGTCGTCATATACTTCCAGGTATCCCTGACGATCATTGGTGAGCGAAGTGTCTCGACCATGTCTGGAGTGTTCTCGAACCGTAGCTTAACAAACTTAAGGTCTTAGCGACACCAGGACATAGGTTCTGGAATATTATAGGACTTTGTTGGAGAGAGAGAAATGATCCGGAAAGAGTTCCGGTGGTCCGGAAGGAGTTCCGGGGAAGTCTGGAATGGTTCCAGGGATGTCCGAAAGTTGTTCGGGTGGTTCCGAAGTTGTTTCGGAGTCATAGGATATTAATTAGTATTTAAATATATTAATGATTAATTAATTATATTTTATATTAATTTAATATTAATTAAATAAAGGAGAAAAAGGGGATGCCACCCACATGGGCCCAAAGAGGGCCCATGAGGGCGTGGCGCACCAAGCAAGGGGGCCTCAAGCCCCCCTAGTCCGAATTGGACTAGAAGAGGGAGAGGCCCAAGGGGGTTCGGCCGAACCCCCCCCCCCCCCCTCCCCTCTCTTCCTTTAGTCCCACATGGGGGAGCCAAGGGGTTTGCACGCCCTCTTCCCCCTTTATATAGCAAGGCATATTAATTGGATTAATTCATTGGAAAATACAATTAATTGTATTGCAGGCCGGCCGAGCTGTTTCTCCGCCCGTTTTGCCCCCTCTCTCCACCTAAGATATACCGTAGAGCGCCGTTGCTCTGCGGAATTCCAGATAAGATCTACCCCTGCGATTTCAGCTGGATCTGAATGACCGGGGGTTGTCGCTAAGCTTCGTATGTTTGTGAGTGCTCGGAGGTAACTCCTTTTGAGTAGTCTGGGCGACGTCGTCTCGCCCCTGCAGCCGCCGCGTCCCTCTCCCCTCTGCCGCCGGCGCACCACTTCTGGTGCTGGCGCTCTGTCTTCTTCCGCCCGACGCCCGTCGACGCAGATCATCGTCGACACCCCGGCGTCATCGTCTTCGTCATCGCGGCAAGTTCTCCGCGACCTCGAGGTCGGCTACGTACGACTTCATCGTCAACGCTTGTGCGGGAGCGTAATCCCCGCTAGCAGTCTACATGGAGGTAATGTAACCCGTTCCGCCACCGTTATCGCATGTACTAGATAGATAGATCCTGGCTAGTTAGGGTTTCGTACGCTAGAAAAATTATTGTTTTCTGCACCTTAACCCCTTCAGTGGTATCAGAGCCGATCTATGCGTAGTACTGCTGGTACGGTTAGAACTCATGTTGAATGAGGGCTTCTTTCTTATATTTGCTACCCTCTAGCGTGCACTTGCGATGCCTTCGGTATTGAGTTGATGAAGCGGCTCGGACCGACTTTACGCGTACGCTTACGCGAGACTGGTTCCACTACTGACATACGGCTTGCACCGTATCTGTGGCTGGCGGGTGTCTGTTTCTCTCTCTCTAGTCGGCAAAGCATTTTCAATGGAGGGCCCGAAAGGGATGCTTAAACATGCAATTATATGATCGACGTTGTGGTACAAAGTTCGTAGGTAGGGAAGCGATTCTCTTATGAATAAGCCTATATGCCACGTAAAACTTGCAAAACTAAATAAAGCTAGAGGCGTCTAACTTTGTTTTGCAGAGGCGTTATTTTATGTGACATGGTTACGGTAAGTTTTAATATTACTCGTACTGTCGGAGGCATTGGAGGGTTCCGTAGACTCGGAGCCATGCCGGGGCGCTAGGGGCCGGGCACATGGCGCCATGAAGGTCCAGGCGCATCGACCATGTCACATCGCACTTCATTGCATCATTATTGTGTGTTGTTGTGTGTGCATCCTATTGATTGCTTATATGCTTGATATTCAACGATAGCATTATAAATAGGATGATCCCTAACAAAGACCAAAATTGTGTTCTCCCTCGTTGCGCACCACCAAGAAAGTTCTACGTTATGAGGCAGGCCGTGATGATCGGGTGTCACACATCTTGCCGTTCGCATACAGTGGGTGTAAGCCATGTTGCACGCGTAGGGTCTTCGAGATTTGATTGGCGAGCCTAGCATACTCAGAGGTATGGCCTCGGAACACGGGAAGATCGAAAGATCGAGCACGAGTCACAGAGTTGTTGTGATCGACATTTTATGTCCACCTTTGAAGCTGTGCTGCCGGCCGTGATGATCGGGGGTAGTGTGGTGGATCAGGGTCGTGTAATCGCCATTATTATTTTTAGGGATAATAATCTTGGTGTGGTGTGTTTTAGGTAATGAGATTATAAAACTAAAACTCATCTACATATTATAAACTTTTCCTTACCTCTTTTTGCGATCGCATCTGTAGACTACGCAACTATAATTCGGTTACTTCCTCAAGAGCCCGGATGCTACATTAGAAGCCGACGGGTCCAACTTCATCAGATGGTACAGCGGTTTTAGAAACATTCTCGAACACAACAACATTCTATATGTTCTCGATGAACCGTTAGGAGAAGGACCAGGAGATTCTGCTAGCGAGGAGGAGGAAGATGATTTCCGTAGGCGTCGAGACATATTCATTGAAGTGGAGATCACCATGACCGTATGCCTGGCACCCGAGTTGAAAGAGTTGTTTCGACGCAAGGAGCCAAGCGTCATGATTGATGCGATAAAGACACACTTCGGGGATGAATTAAAGCGTGAGCAATTCAGGCAGCTTAGAATGTTCCAGACCATTCACATGGAGGAGCATACCTGTCTGAAGACACATTTGAAGAGATTGTATGACATCTACTTCCAGCTGACGATGGTCTTTGATTACTGGATGGCAGATTCTTGTGCCATTCGGACTGTCCTGATATCTCTGCCTCCTAGCTATGAGAAGCATGTACGCAAGTACATTTTGAAGGCCGATGATATGAACTTCTACAAGTTTGTGTCTGAATTCAAATCTCTGAAGGTTGATTCCATCGAAGGAGAGATTTTCGATGCTACATGTATATATTTGATATATGCAGAATTATGAATTCGCCTCTTGGTATATGATGAAGTATTTGATACTTGTTCTGTTTGTGAAACAGGTCCTAATTATCACATATATGCGGCGCAGTTTGATGTGACCTGGCGCTGAAGCTGGTAATCAAGGAGTTGATGGCCTTTTGGTGTTTACGTCCTCAAGTTATCATAGTTATCATTAATAGTTTTTGATAAGATCTTTTGTAATAATGAGTGAGTGTGTCTTGATTGTTGCAAGACAAAGTTATTCATGTAATAAGACAAGATCAGTTGTTTTATGTTATGGAACAAGTCAGTTGTTTTATATTATGAATAAAGATTCCACATCTCAGTTACATTGATTGTATGATAAGTATTCATAATTGTAGAAATGATAAAATAGCGTGTCCTATGAATAAGAGTTCTATTACTAGAACAAACACCGTCGAGTTTAGTCATGAAAGCAATGAAAGAAGTAATGGATGTTTTTGGTCCATTTAAGTATTTCGAGTGCTGAGTTGATTAATCTTGAAATCAAGTATTGAAGTTGCAATACCAGAGGAAATTAATTGAGTGTCATTTTTAATGATTAATTAATGGTGTTTCATTGCTTGATCCGAATTCTCCTATGATTTTGGTAAATAGGAGTATTTGCCCGACAAATCATAAAGTCTGAAATTAGTTTGATAATAGATCAAATGGGGTTTTTTCAGAAGAAAGATTAGTGAACATTGTATTCACAAGATTCGATCAAAGGACAATATTTTTGAATTATGGTTTCAACACAAAAGACTTGTGGAAATTTGTTTCACAAAATTATAATGTCATATATAGTGATATGTGGGGAATTATAATCATGCTCTATTTAAAAAAAATAAAGTGTGGTCTGTCAGAATCAGTCTTAGAAACTCCTAAATATGTTCGAAACATTATAGTCGATGTCCACTTTAGAAAATAGATATTTTTCTCAACGAGAATTCGTGAGATCGACAGTAGTGTCGTCATGTATATGATTACACGATAATTCGATATATACATGAATAGTTCTTTGTAGAATACTCGCATTGAATGGGAGTGTATTCCAAAACCAATTAGAAACAAAGTTCAGTTTGTTGTCTATGTAATTCCGAGAAAAAGATGATTTTTCGAAATATGGTTTATGGATTGGAATTAGAAGTTTGGAATAAAGTGTCAGACCTATGTTGGAAGGTGTTCCAAAGAGTATATGTCTGCTAATGAAAGTTTAGTGATTAAGAGTGAGGGAGACTAGAAAATTGTTTTCTGCTTGCAATCCTCTTCATAAAGATCATAATATTTTCATGAAAGAAACTTCTAAATAAAGTGCTGTTATATTTAATATTGCTGTCAGGTCACAGCACTGTATTAAGTATTTCAGATCTTGTTGACAGATCAAGGTGCACTTTATGAATACAAAGAAAAGTTGAGAAAATATCGGAATACGAACAAAGGCTTTTTGAGCCTGGAAATCCAAAGTTGCATTTGAAAGGATTAAGAGAGTGATTGTTGCTGCAATTCTTATTAGAGGAATAAGATTGTTTAATCGTCATATAAAGTGTTATATGAGAAATGTGACTATAAGAAAGACGCGGTGGCATGTCTTGTCAAGAAATGTGTCTTGGACAAGATAAAATTTGTTGACTACATTTATGTAGACATGCTTGAAGTCTGAGGGATTTGTATTATTGTAATACTGTAGTTTGTATTAAATTCGAATTGATAGTAGATCAATGATTTTGGTTTGACCAAAATGTCGATTTAAGTGGGAGTCATAGTTAGTTCACTCAGGAGAAATATGTGAAGAACATATTTTTGAGAGGGAGCTTAGGAACTCAAATATGTGGATAACATGTTTTTGAGTGGGAGCTCGTGTTATCAAATATGTGGAGACATAATTTGAGTGGGAGTCGAATTCATCTTGTGTAGTTAACACGTTGTGAAACTGTACCAATAGAATAGGATGAAGTTGTGAAACTATTTGAAAGTTAGTGTCTATTTTGAAATAGAACGGGAATTTTTAATAGTTAGTCGAGTTGTTTTGGATTATATCTGAGGAGTCAGAATAGAATCAAAAGGATGGTCCTTTGGAATCCAATTGATCATTAAGAGTAATGATGGATGAAAATAATGGTTGTATGACATGTGGGTCTATTATGTAATATTAGACATCATACAGAAACCATATTATCTGCTCGATGAAGTATAACCGATGTTCTTGGAAGAAGAGCAGTTATGAAAGTAAATTTAGAATTTACTGGAAGTAGAGGTGTGTTAGTTGTTGGACTGACATTAGAATGTCAAGTTTTCTGCATTGGTGTGAAAGTTTGTAGATATCGCGAGTTTGTAATTGTTAAAAGGGGCTCTGTATGGCTGGTGTGTTTTTCAGGGCAGTTATCTGGTTAGTATAATCAGAGTAAGCGCTGGGAAACAGAAGTCCCACTTAGTTACGGTATTTGCATATATGTTGTTAGACAACATGGTGATATCAAGCAAGTTGATATCAGTGAATCGCAAAAGCATGTACGGTCGTGGATTGTGCAGTAACACTCTTCCACAAGCAAGCATTATCAAATGATTCTTATTTGATAAAGGATTCTGATAAAGTAAAATGCAGCTAGTTTATTTGTACTCTAGTGCAAGTGGGAGACTGAAAGAGATATGCCCTAGAGGCAAATAAATAAGTAGTATTTATTGCATTATCTCATAAGTTTATAATAGGTTTGTGTATTATGCTATAACTGTATTAATCGGAATTATTAATACACGTGTGATACATAGACAACCAGGTCCCTAGCAAGCCTCTATATGAGCTAGTCCATTGGGCAACAGTTGATCGAGATTCCCGATCAAGGACAATGACGTCGGTTGACAATGGGGTCATCTTGTTAGTTGAATAAGGTGATGGACATACGCATAGTATTGCAATAAGATCGTATTACGATGTTTGTCATTTGCAATAGATAAGAATATGATAGCTTATTCATTAGACCGTGAGACCGTACTTATTGATGCTTCGTAGGTGTGCTTTGAGAGCATCAAACGTTGTGTCTTATATAGCATGACAATAACGGTATCCATCTTGGGTATTCCGAAAGAGCATCAAGACGTAAGGATCAAGAGCGGGATTTGTTCATTCTTGTAATGGAAAGACACTCTGGGCCCACTCGGTGATATTGCATCTATATAGCTGCGCAACTTATGACTAGGTCATGGAGATGTAATATCGCAGACGAGTTAATAACCTTCGTCGGTAACGAGATACAACAAAGACATCGGTGTGTCTACGATCATATCTCGGACAAGGTAGTATCGCAGAGACAAAGGGAATGAATGTCATATTTATGGTTCAACGACGATATTCGTGGAATGCACAGGGGTCGTCATATACTTCCAGGTATCCCTGACGATCATTGGTGAGCGGAGTGTCTCGACCATGTCTGGAGTGTTCTCGAACCGTAGCGTAACAAACTTAAGGTCTTAGCGACACCAGGAGATATGTTCTGGAATATTATAGGACTTTGTTGGAGAGAGAGAAATGATCCGGGAAGAGTTCCGGTGGTCCGGAAGGAGTTCCGGGGAAGTCTGGAATGGTTCCAGGGATGTCCGAAAGTTGTTCGGGTGGTTCCGAAGTTGTTTCGGAGTCATGGGATATTAATTAGTATTTAAATATATTAATGATTAATTAATTATATTTTATATTAATTTAATATTAATTAAATATAGGAGAAAAAGGGGCTGCCACCCACATGGGCCCAAAGAGGGCCCATGAGGGGGTGGCGCACCAAGCAAGGGGGCCTCAAGCCCCCTAGTCCGAATTGGACTAGAAGAGGGAGAGGCCCAAGGGGGTTCGGCCGAACCCCCCCTCCCCTCTCTTCCTTTAGTCCCACATGGGGGAGCCAAGGGGTTTGCACGCCCTCTTCCCCCTTTATATAGCAAGGCATAGTAATTGGATTAATTCATTGGAAAATACAATTAATTGTATTGCAGGACGGCCGAGCTGTTTTTCCGCCCGTTTTGCCCCCTCTCTCCACCTAAGCTATACCGCAGAGCGTCGTTGCTCTGCGGAATTCCAGATAAGATCTACCCCTGCGATTTCAGCTGGATCTGAATGACCGGGGGTTGTCGCTAAGCTCCGTATGTTTGTGAGTGCACGGAGGTAACTGCTTTTGAGTAGCCTGGGCGACGTCGTCTCGCCCCTGCAGCCACCGCGCCCCTCTCCCCTCTGCCGCCGGCGCACCACTTCTGGTGCTGGCGCTCTGTCTTCTTCCGCCCGACGCCCGTCGACGCAGATCATCGTCGACACCCCGGCGTCATCGTCTTCGTCATCGCGGCAAGTTCTCCGCGACCTCGAGGTCGGCTACGTACGACTTCATCGTCAACGCTTGTGTGGGAGCGTAATCCCCGCTATCGGTCTACATGGAGGTAATGTAACCCGTTCCGCCACCGTTATCGCATGTACTAGATAGATAGATCCTGTCTAGTTAGGGTTTCGTACGCTAGAAAAATTATTGTTTTCTGCACCGTAACCCCTTAAGGAATTAGTGATCAAGTGAGGAGGAAGTATCTTCAGATGGGTCCATGCCAGCCAGCTAGTCACAATTTTCACGGTAAACAGCATGGAAATTGTTCAGGGAGTTTTAACAAAGCATGGTTCAAGAAGTTTGATTGGTTGGAATACAGTGTGGAGAAAGATGCAGCCTATTGTTTCTATTGTTATCTTTTTGAACAGCCAAGGGCCAATAAAGTTGGAAGCCATCTCAACTCTGTATCTGGGTTTAGCAGCTGGAGTAACGCACTAGAAACTTTCAAGGGGCATGTTGGTGGAGTTAGTAGTAATCACAATATTGCAAGGCAGTACTGTGAAGATTTCAAAAGTCGCGGTAAAATCATGGCCGCTGGTTTAAGTTGTGCAAGATTTCTTATTTCACAAGGTCTTCCCTTTTATGAAACTGAAGAATGGCGCAGTTTTGAGAATAAAGGGAACTTTATTGAGATGCTGAACTGGCACTTGAACGATTTTAAGTCCAGGGGCCCGCCGATTATTGAAAATGCCCTTTGCTATGATGAACTGACTTCCCTAGCGGTACAGAAAGATTTGGTGAAATGTTGTGCAGAAGTGTCTGCACAGACTATTGTTGCTGAGATCGGAGATAGTTATTTCTCTTTGCTTGTTGACCAGCCTCATGATAAGTTGATGCAGGATAAAATTTCTGTAATTGTAAGGTTTGTGAACAAACATGGACAGATCATTGAAAGACTACTTGGTATAGAATATACGACTCTGGATACAGCCCCTTCAATGAAAGAAGCTTTGGATAATTTGTTGGCTCGACGTGGTTTATCTATTTCTAGACTAAGAGGGTTAGGGTACAATGTAGTCTCAAATATGACAGAAGAATTTGATGAGCTGAAGTCACTAATTTTGAAGGAAAATCCATATGCCCATTATGTACACTGTTTCGCCAATCAGTTTCAGTCAGTTGTTGTTTCTGTTGCACAGAGCATTAGATCTATTGGCGATTTCTTCTTTCACGTGGACAAAATTGTTGAGACTGTGGGTGATTCCTGTGGAACGAAAGATGTGTTGATTCAAGAGCACTATGCAAAGATTGTGGAAAAAATGAAGAGAGGTGCGACTTTACCAGGCAAAGGAAAGCATGAAGAGAGTGATCTTGCTGCTTGGCCCGCTCATACAAAGTGGGGCGCATACTGTAAAACTTTACTTCATCTGATCACATCGTGGAAAGGAGTGCTAAAATCACTAGAGACTGCATATGATGAGCGAATTCGTCGTTTTCAAGTGGGGTCAGTATCAGATTTGATAAATGACAATGGGGGATTTTGGCCGCCACCAGGAGTTTTGATAGAGACAATGGAGACATTTGAATTTGTATTTATCTTGCATTTGATGGTGCGAGTGTTGAGTTGGACTGGAGATTTGTCATTTCTCTTGGAACAGGGATGTAAAAAAATTGTCAAAGCAATGGATTTGATTGACCCTTTGAAAGATATTCTGCGGAACTTGCAGGAGAACCAGTGGGATGAGTTATTTGAAGAAGTACAGAGTTTTTGTGTTGCGGTGTCTATTCCGGTGCCGAGAATGGATGATAATATGCCAGTTAGGGGCTATTCTGTGAGCATGAGGAAATCCGTCAATTGTTATCATCATTACTATGTCGAGATTTTCACTGCTGTGATCAACTCAATTACTGCTGATATAAACAGTCGGTTCAGTAAAACATCTGTGGAAATATTAAGATGCATAGCTTGCCTCGATCCAAGTGACTTATTTTCCAAATTCAATCATGGCCTGCTTCTCCGACTTGCTGAGACTTACTCTCATGATTTCTCTTCAATAGATCGTGAACTCTTCAAAGAACAACTTCACATGTTCATTTGTCACCTGAGAAGTACCTCTGAATTTTCCAGCTGCCATGATCTCACGACTCTCGCTATGATGATGGTAAAAACTGAGGTGCATTTGACTTTTCCACTGGTTTATCGGCTCATAGAATTGTTGTTGATTCTACCAGTAGCAACAGCAACAACTGAACGAGCCTTCTCAGCACGGAACTTTGAATTTTGCAATGAGATAAGTGATGAATGGTGCAGTGACATGATGTTATGTTATGTTGAGAAAGAAATTTTTAAGGTGATCGGCGATGAAAATATTTTACAGTACTTTGAAAGCATGCAAAGCCAAAGGATTACTCCACATCATGAAGATTTAGTGCTAGACTGCTAGGTATGCTTTATGTAATGTATGTAGACTGTTGTCCTATCTGATTATCCAACTGTAGTGTATTTATATAACATTTGCCTTGTAGGTTTTTCTTTGGATTTGCATTTCCGTTTCTTTAATTCAAGATTTTCAACACGAGGCACAGTGATGTGCACACATTGTTATTATAGTTTCACGAAGAGAATCTGTGGAGTAAGTTATTTCTGCCCAATTTTACATGTCATATTTTTTTTTCGTCCATTACCTGGAGTGTAGCAACCTAGAGAAAGCATCTCTAATTAATAACCCCAATGATATATCGAAAACTTCTTGTTTTTCGAAATTATGAAATTTAGGTTAATTATGAGAGTTCAACATTCCAGTAGCTTCGTACTTTAGCACACACAATCACATTTTCTACTGAACGTTAGGGATACCTTGCATTTACTCATAGCATTTTTGTGAGGAATTTGTAGCTTGTGGTTTTGAACCCATGATGCGTTTTGTACTTGCACGCACTCCAGTGCTGCAATTCTTGGTACTAGGGCCTTGGCTCGTTTTTCTCAGTATCTACATCGCTTCGTACCTGAAAACCATGAACACATTGTCCTTAAACGTACAAACATTCTTCAACGAACCTGTCCACTTTTGCCCCTTCGTACCAACAAGCGGTAGTACATGTTCTCCATCCCATATTTAAATTCAAAACTGAAATATTATCCATCTAAAAAAAATGACACCTGAGGAGAAAACAGTAAGCGGCTGAGATAAATTGTGCTTGTGGTAACAATACTAAGTATTTTGTTAACATTGTCCCTGGAGTATTGTTGTAAAATTCACCAGGTACCCCCTTTTACAATACTTCATGTAATTTTGTTCTTGTCAGAAACACAGTTATATCTACTTTTTGTGGGTATTTAATTGGAAGAAAGTGTATCCTATGCCTATTGTTCTCCCCAAGACGTGACATGTCTACCATTTGCCGTCTCTCTTCAGTCAAATCCTTTTTTTCTCGAGAAAACGCAAGAAGGTTGCGTCTCGTTTCATTGAAAAGGTAGAAGAGTATTTACAAGCCTAGAGAGGCCGGTTACAAGTGTTGGGAAAACACATCAGTGCACGTCCCAGGTTTTGGCAACATGACCCTAAGACCTAGAGCACATGCACCATGTTTTTTAAGGTGCCCGTAAAACAACCACTTTAGGTCCAAAGTGCCCCCTCCTGTCAAGGCGCCAAAGCGTGCCTAGGCACCCCCTCCTGTCAAGGCGCCAAAGCATCACCTTAAAAACCATGACTGGCACTAGCCCACAGATTGGCCTCGTTTTTTTATTTTGTCTAGTCTGTCAGTACAGCTCGGCCTCACATTGTCGTCAAAAGTACAAGTGTTCCTCTGCTTCCAAAATTTGCCAGGCCGCGAGCAGGGTCATGGATGCCAGACCCTTGCACATTAGCTTAGGCGTGGCGCTCTTTGCAATGGAACACCAATCAATGAGGCTGACACCTTGCGGTGGCGGCTGACAGGTGGCTCGAATCCAGGCAAGCATCGCATACCAAACCTGACGAGCGAAGTGGCAATCGACAAGGATGTGATGTGTGGTCTCTGGGCATTGATCACAGAGCACACAACTCGTCTTGTGTGGCAGCCCATGTCGTTCCAGGCGGTCCGCGGTCCAGCATCTGTCGAGATTGGCGAGCCAGAAAAAGAACTTGCCCGTTGCGCTGCCCATGTTTTCCATGTTAATTTCCATGAATTGCTAGTGATGGAGCCATGGAAGGATGCCTGGTAGCATGATTGTGCTGTGTAGGTCAGTTGGACCTGCAAGACCTCCTGCCACAGATTCAGAAACTGAAGCAGCGTCTTGCCGTCGAGCCTACCCAAGCGGCTGAGTCCACTGATTGTCCATGAGGCCTTGCACCACAGACATGATCCCGCAGATGCTCTTGCTGACAATTGCATAGATGGCGGGCACAATTTCAGCAATAGATTGTCCATCAACCCAGCGGTCAGTCCAGAAACGGGCGTCGTTCCCGTCAAAGCCTTCAAACTGATCTTTTAATTTTTATTCTCCTTTCCAAAACACACATCAGTCAGCACTAGGAAATTTCTCTGCTGCCCTTGTCATGTAGTAACATCATCTAAATACACATCAGGAGGTGAGGTTGTAGTCCTAAAAGGATGGTTCATGATGTAGTATGCTCTGGTCCATTTAAGCATCTTGCACGCATGCCTCTCACAAACTTGCAAGCCACGTCTCTTATTTAGGCATAGGCACTAAAGTTATACGAATCTTACTTGCCTTTGCAAACCATGTCAGTTTGCTAGTCCAGCCAGCTTAAGTCCCTGAATTTGAGCTTTCGTTGCTGACAGATGCGGTTCAGATATAGACCTCCTTTTGTTGATGACACTGTTTCTTTTTCGACATCCCATAATTTTAAATGCTTATTAGTTGATTTTAACATAACATTAGCCTTTTATTGTACCCAACTGACGAAAAAATGCAGTTCTTTTATGGTGAGCATGCAACACAAGTGCTGATTCTTATTCCCCTTTTGTTTTGCAGTGGTACACAATGAATGCTCAAATTCTGAACTCTGCTGCTTGATCCGCTAGCAGAATTGATGCATCCATATTATTCGATGGCGTCTGGAGCTAGCTAAAGGTTGCACACTTAAATGTGTTATCAACGTCTTATTGTTCAATTCCATAGTGTTACTAGCAAACTACTTGACTTTCAAACGGTATACAATATGCTTTTGGGATATATAGTCTACTCAAGTAGTGTGTGTTTCCTGCCATCTCTTTTTGTTCCATTGAGCACCTTTTTGTATATTGCTGCTGCCTCATTACTTTCTGCATGAATATTCTGCCAACTCGGAAATACTGTGACTTTAACTTATAAAGTAGTACAGGTAGCTCTGGTAGTTGATTATCAGTGACCAGTGACCTACATTCTGATTTTATTTTCTTCGATGGCCCAGTTGTGGCTCTACCATATGGTAGTGTTACTTCGTTTTGAACACTGCTGATGAAAAAAAGACCACAAATAATTTTGCCGTCTCATTGCTCCATGACCAAGTTTTGTAGCAACCAGCACAAAACATCACTAAAACCTGTTGTTCTCCGTTTGGTTGTGGAGAGTAAATTACAAATAATACCACATTTGAGGCTGAATATATGGGTCCCTACCATTGGATTTTTTTTAAAAAAAATCTACCGGTTTTGGGACTGATTTTTGGCTAACTGTATTTGATAGCATTGCTGACCAATGGGGCCCACATGTAGGCAGCACACGAGGAGGTGGAGCTGAGGTGGACATGGGACCCACCTATCATCCACACATCTTATTTCCCCCCTTCCAAATGGCCTTCTTCCGCCACCACATTTCTCCCCCTTCTCTCTTCTACCTCCACCTCCGAACTCCATGATTCCTATTTCGGCTCCCTCTCCAGCTGACACCATTCTCTCCTTTCTCTCCCTTTCTAGCTGAGAGCTCCCCGCCTCCACCCAGTGCCGCTGGGAGCGCCTCGCATCCACCCCGTGTTGTCGGGAGACTTGACCCCTCGCCTTACTGTCCTACGCCGGATCCTCCCTGCATGCATCCAGTGCAACCGCCCCTTAGTTGTGCCCGTCCCCGACCTCCTCCTCAATAATGCACCAGTGGCAGCTGCTGCCCGCATCTCTGACTGTGCGCCAACGTACCCTTTAACCCCGGCCAGGAGCATAAGCAGTCGGATTCCCCCATCCCCGACCTCCTCCTCGACCCTGCCCCCAAGCAGCAGCGACGGCGGTCATAATTCCCCATCCCTGACCGGATCCTCGTCGACCCTGCCCTACAACTAGTGCAGCAACGACGGGTTTACCCAGTCCTCGCCTGAGGTGGGCTCTTCTTCGAGTAAAGGATGGAGGAGGACGTGATCAGCGACATCGTTCTGTCGTGGACTTGTCAAGGTCGAGGTCGAGACGCGGTATGGGATGTCGGAGTGCATCCGTCGGTGGTGGTGATGAAATGAGGAGGGAGGAAAGGAGCACAGATGCAAGCAGCGACGCCGTCCACCGACTGCGGTCGTGCCCTTTTGCCGATGACGTTCCCTTCGATGGCGGCTTCATCTCCATCATATCTCCCCTCCCCCTGTTGGCCCTACCACTAACGGTGAGCCCGTTGAGGCTGCCTGCCCCGTATCGTGCTGCTCGGGGGAGCAACACGAACGCTGCAAGGTGTGAGAGAAGAAGAGGAGGAAGGAGGAGAGAAGTTGTGGGGCTGACAGGTGGACCCCACGTCCACGTCAACCACCTCAACGTGGGATGCCAGCTAGGCTCTTAGCAATGGCCCTCACCAACTAGCATGCTGTCAAACTGACACTTAGTCCCAAAACTGGTAGATTTTTGAAAAACAAAAATCTAAGAACAATACTGACCCATATATTTGATCTCTAATGCGGTAGTGTGTTTTTTATTTGTAGCTTGACATAACATTTCCTTAGCTAGCCATAAAAGTATGGTACTATCGGTCAGCATGGAACCGGGTCTAATGCGATCTCTTAATACTCCCTCCGTTTCTAAATCTAAGTCCTATAGTTTTTTTTAACAGTTTCACAATATATGGTTTAGTGATGTTTTTGCTGCTCCAGACGTATGGCAATAAGGGGAAATCCCTGAAATAATAGATCATCAGAATATTTATCTATCGAAGAGAGATTAGAAGGGATACGATTCCTATTTTCTCTCTAGCCTAACGTCTCCTCAAAGAGAAGGTCGTGTTTTTTTCTCCTCTCAACCTCGTGTGCTAATTTTCGTGTCAAAAAACTATAGGAATTGGATTCAGGAACCCAAAAAGAGATTTCACTGGAATCCTTTGTGCTCTCCGCTGTGAGGCGGTGACTACTCAGAAAAAAAGTTGAGCTGTAGAAAGTCAAAACAGATAGGTCTTCAATCTGCTTCCATCTCTATGGACCTGAATCTCTAGCACACCGATAACTGGCCTTTTTTCCCCTGTGATATTGGTTTCGGAGTTCAGGATGCCTCGTGATTGTGACAACAGAAACCGGTCGGGAGCTTTCCGTCTATTCCTGTCTCATGTCTTGTTTTTGACCATGCCATGTTGACAGCATCAGGATCAGGACCAGGGGAGGAGGAAGCAACCTGGGAAGGTTGGTGGTGTGTAGGTTGGGGATGACAAAGGAAAATTCAGATTCTGGTACTTCCGTTCCAGATAATGCTTAGTTGGTGGCCGAGGCGCCGGCGTTTTGCTGCAGTTGCCCCCCTTAGGAGGCCCACCGGTTTAGAATTCTTGCTCACGCTTTCGCCGTACATGATTTGGAGGCGTAGGAGACTCTGAGGTTTGGTTGAGCAGATGCTGAAATTTGTCTTTTCTGTATTCTTGGGGCGAATCCGGTGTGAAGTTCCACCTGAAAACTACTCATCCGTTCTACAATATTAAGATGTTTATGCCTTTGTCACATTCACATGTACATAACGTATCTAGACACGTTATATATATATATGTAAAATCATTATACCATGAATCTAGAAAATATGTGAAACACCTAAAATATCTTATATTATGGAACAGAGAGTAGTACTAAATTTATGTTTACCTACATTTCTTTTACTAAGAGTATCTTCACCGATATGCTTGAAGGTCCTATTGGCCTAATGGGGACTAAAAACATACAACGGCCTCATCGACTCCCCCGTCGGTCCGGACGGCATATTTTTTTTGTTCTGACATCCCCTTACCGGACCCAACTTTTAGGGCTGGCTTATGGGCGGTACCCTAACTTTTGGGGCTGGCTTATGGGCGATGGACAAGTCTAGACAGGCGGGTATGCCTTGTCATCTACATGTCACTTGGTATAAATGGTGCCACTAATGCCTTCTCGTCTCTCATGTCGTCACGACGGTGGTACAACTCCCCACGTGTCGTATGACACGTCATCTCCTACCCACGCGTCGCTTCCCGTTCACACAATGTTTCCTACCAGGATTTGTCGCACGATCTTGGCTCCCGTATAAAGATGGACCGTTGTGTCGCCCATTTCCACCGTGCTCACAGTTCGCCGTCAACAAAAAAATATTTCGGCATCTCCCTACATCATGTTATAAATGACAGCAACCAACGGGGACACGAGATTTTAACGTGGAAAACCACTCAAAACAAAGGAGAGGAAAAACCACGGGCACCAGCCAGCAATACTTCACTATATCGGGGTCAGGGTGAGGTTACAAACGCCGTGGGTTTATAATGTATGGCTTACCCTACCCGGCGGGGCAAAACACTAAGTCGGCATGTAGTCCGACTCGGACATTGGTGTGGACTATATTATGTTTTTAGTTTTAGTTCTGTTGTAAGATCAATGAAACTTTAGCCATTTGTTCTACATCGAGTTTTCATTTTTTTGAAACAAATATTATTTGGCGCGCCGCTTGGGGCAGCCATCTCTAAGGGGTCGAACATGTGGTCGGACACCCCCGATAGTTAACACGTCGGGCGACGGTTTAGATGCTCTAACTCGATCTTTCTATACAAAGAGCGATCACCAAATATCCAGCAAGTGGCTTTACTTGGGTTTAGTCTACGATTGTTAAACTGTGTTGTGTCGAACATAGGTTTACTCTAGTCTACAATTTCTAAACCGTGTTGTGTCGAACATACTATAATAATCTGGTGCAAGAAACTAGTCATGGAAGCAAAAATGTATTAGTCAATGAAACAGTAAAATAGAGTAAAATTGTTTAGACGGCTTCATTATTACTCCAAGTATCCAACTTTAATCTACTGCTGCTCCATATGACGTAAGAATTCAAGTTGCTTCACCCTTCGCAATATAAGTAATCTACCACAAGTTCAATTCTTCTTCCCCACTCCAGGTACTCAACATAGTAAATTTAGGCGAAGACAAGGTTTGCTTCTCCCCTGAACTAGTCAACTTGAAAATAGTCCAAACGTTATATTGTACTGACACTCAATTTAAAAGGGAAGGCCATAATTAATTGGGCACACATAGGCCAACCAATGTTGTTTGTCCCGATCAGGGAATCATTCCTATTGTCCAAATGTAAGGTACAAGAATCCGCACTTGACCTCATAATTAATTTTGTAATGGAACTGTAAGATATCCCCCTTTACAACTTAGTTTTGTATTGTACTATACAGTAAATGCTCCTATTTCGGAAAATATTCTTACCTCCATATAAGTTTTGGACCAGTTTGGACAAAGTACACTGGCATGTCAGAGAGTCACGCCATGCCACTTGTCAAGGGGCTTACGTGGTACCATTAGTGGATCCAAGAATATACCAAAGCATGGGCAAATCATTTAGGTCTTGTTTGATTCATAGGATAGGAAAAGTGTAGGAATAGGAAATCCATAGGATTGGAATGTCATGTCTAGTTGAATCCTTTGTGAAGAGTAGTTGTGTTTGATGGAGTAAAGAAATTATAAAAAGAGGTTCAAGTGAATGTTAGAATTCCTATGAGATGTAGTTCAATGATTCTTATGGGAAAAATTCCTATAGAAATCAATCCTATGAATCAAATTACCAGTGTAGGAAAATTCCTATAGGATAAATTCCTATAAAAATCCTATGAAGTTCCTATGAATCAAATGAGGCCTTAATTTAGGCTTAAAATGCTATTTTTTGCTCCAATTTTAATTAATATTAAACGCGCCGACCGGCCCCGGCCGGAAGCCCGGGCAAGTGCCCGGGCTGCCGGGACGCTAGGTCCGCCAGTGTGTGGTACATAAAGGACCTAACAGATCCTGACCGTTGGATAGGAGCATTGTTGTTTCCTAGCTTAAGTTATCTGGAACTCTGGAGAAAGATGTAATGACATCGGGAGACTCCTCACGTGTCGTGGCCCGTGAGACTCGCCTTTGTACACTTAGCGCCCCGCCTTGACTAGACCCGCTGCTACCCGGCGATCTGAGGTGCAGCCGTCGTGGTTGTGCGCATGCACTGATCATCAGTCACAATGCATGGATCAATCCCATTGATAATAGGATGGTGTGGCGATGTGGAAGTTAAATTTTGCAAAGACATGAAGTGTTTTCGTTTTCCTATTATTTAAGGCAACACTAGGGATAGAAAAATTATATGCCTGTCAAAAATATAATTCTATGATAGGTCTTTAAGGTCAGTCAACTAATTTAAGAATCAGTATGTACTTGTTTATCAACTGGCGGCAACGTAAACAAGTTTTTCTTTTGAATGGGACCAAAAGATGTACACCAACCTATTAATTAAGAAAAGGAGAATTACACAGTTAGTTTGTGAAAAATCAGGCGAAAATCGATACATGCTGATCAAAACGAAAAACACAGAAACAAAAAATACCACACGACCACAACGACAGCCATAACACATATTAACCGCAACCCTAACACTTGAACAATATAATGTAACTCTTAATGAGCACCTCAACAAATAAATTGCAGTAATCAATCTGGGGATTTCTAACCTAACATGAGTCATGAGTGGCGGTTTGGCGATAGGCTTTGTGATGACTGAATTTTTATCCCTTCAAAAGTGCTGACAGATAAAATTGGAGGTCGGCCATGTGGCAGTACCCAGAAACTAGGAGAAGAGCACTACATGTCAGCGCATTTATCTCGCTGGAGCACAACGTTTTCCACCTTTTAATTTCAGTGTCATCACTCCTTTTATTTCGACAGAACTGTACCTTATTTGACCGGAAATTAGCGTGCTCAGTTGCAAAATGTCCATTCAGATGGCTGCGCGACACTGCGCCATTGACCAATGGGACCTCTCACCCACGTGGTCTCCGGTCAAAAGAAGTTTCTTTGGCGAATTATGGCATTCGTTAGAAGATTTCTGACGGCTAAAGGGACGTTTTGTATGCTAATTTCAGCAGGGAATAACATTGCACTCCTGTGGGTGTGGGTCATAATTACACTTCTTAATGCAACTGACTCTTGTGGGTCATACTTGTACTTTTTGTGTATTTGTAAAATTTTAAATCGACTCAATTTCAGGATTTCTCGTGTCAAAAGAACTAACGTGAGAACCGTGACAAAGAAGGTAAATAGATAATTTCAGCTTTGCTAACTAAATTTGTCACAGTGTCTCTAACATTCGGAGTACTCAAATTACGGTCACCGGTGTAGCTTAAGCGACTCATGACAGTCATCGACCACGCCGCAACCACACAACACTACCTCCTTGACCCGGCAGACTGCCCCGCACCATCATCTTACTGTCAATCGAAGCCGCAGCCGGATGATGAGACTACTTACATCTTCGATGGCGAGTAGATGTAGGCTAGATTTATTTTCGTACAAATTTTATGTAACTTTTCAACAAATTGTACTAAAATAGGGTGTGTGATCTTTTTTTATTAAAATCTTTTGACGCCGAAAAAATAGTACAGCACAACACGGCCCAATCATGAACAACAAACAAAACAACAACGGCCAATTGCAAAAACAAAACAACAACGTGGGAGTGAAGGAAGAAAACAGAGCTGAGAATCCGAGGGCGCATAGAAGAGTATAGAACCCACGTGTACTCCGAACTCCGATTCCGAAGACGACAACGAGTCGCCGTCTTGGCGCTCGCCCAAAGCAGCTCTACATCGAGAAGAGCACAAGGCAGCAACTATATATTGCCCGCCTCCTCCTCGCATCAGCTCCACACCGAGAAGAGCAAAGAGTTCGAGAATTAACGCTCCTCGATCGATCCCTTTGCCCGGGCAATTCCCCGTTCCAGCCGTGCTGCAGATGGAGACCTCTACGCTCGTCTTCGCTTCGGCTCCTGCGATCACCCCGCAGCACAAGATTCTCGACCTGAAGGTGATGCCGGCTACGGCACCTCAGGCGCCGGCGCCGGCGAGGATGGTTAAATCGGCCACGAAGAAGCTGGCTGGTGGCGCCGGTGGGTACGTCCTCGAGGATGTGCCGCACCTCACCGATTTCCTACCTCACCTCCAGAGCTACCCCAATCCCCTCCAAGACCATCCCGCCTACGCCGTCGTCAAGTAAGAATCCTCCCCTCTCTCGATCTCGATCGATTAAAAATTGCGTAATTTCATCAAATTTAATTTCCAGTTTTTCCCTGCCGCCGTTCGGATTTTAATTTTTGTTCTATAATCGATGTCTCAGGCAGTACTTCGTGAATGCGGACGACACGGTGTCCAAGAAGATCGTGGTGCACGAGAGCAGCACGCGCGGGACGCACTTCCGGCGCGCCGGGCCGCGCCAGCGCGTCTACTTCCAGCCGGGCGAGGTGTCGGCGGCCATCGTCACCTGCGGCGGCCTGTGCCCGGGGCTCAACACCGTCATCCGGGAGCTCGTCTGCGGCCTCCACGACATGTACGGCGTCACCAACGTCGTGGGCATCGAGGGCGGATACAAGGGCTTCTACGCGCGCAACACGGTGGAGCTCACCCCGCGCTCTGTCAACGGCATCCACAAGCGCGGTGGCACCGTGCTCGGCACCTCGCGCGGCGGCCAGGACACGGCCAAGATCGTCGACAGCATCCAGGACCGCGGCATCAACCAGGTGTACATCGTCGGCGGCGACGGCACGCAGAAGGGCGCTGCGCTGATCCACGAAGAGGTCCAGCGGCGTGGCCTCAAGTGCGCGGTGGTCGGCGTGCCAAAGACCATCGACAACGACATCGCCGTCATCGACAAGTCGTTCGGGTTCGATACCGCCGTCGAAGAGGCGCAGCGCGCCATCAACGCGGCGCACGTCGAAGCCGAGAGCACCGAGAACGGCATCGGCGTGGTGAAGCTCATGGGCCGCAACAGCGGCTTCATCGCTATGCACGCTACCCTCGCCAGCCGCGACGTGGACTGCTGCCTCATCCCGGAGTCCCCCTTCTTCCTCGATGGCAAGGACGGCCTCTTTCAGTTCGCGGAGAGGCGCCTCCGCGACAACGGCCATATGGTCATCGTCCTTGCCGAGGGCGCCGGCCAGGACCTCATCGCCAAGGGCATGGACCCCGCTGACACCCACGATGCCTCCGGTAACAAGCACCTCCTTGACGTTGGCCTCTGGCTCTCCCACAAGATCAAGGAGCACTTCAGGAAGAAGCCCAACTTCCCCATAACCCTCAAGTACATCGACCCGACCTACATGATCCGAGCCGTGCCGTCCAACGCCTCCGACAACGTCTACTGCTCGCTACTGGCGCACAGCGCCCTCCATGGCGCCATGGCCGGCTACACGGGCTTCGTCGTCGCGCCAGTCAACGGAAGACACGCCTACATCCCCTTCTATGTAAGTTGAACACAGTGTCAATATAACACATACAGTAGTATAATTTATTGATGCAGTGAAATGCTCCTTGTGCTGATCATGCTGTTGTCAACTGCAGAGGATCACCGAGAAGCAGAACAAGGTGGTGATCACCGACCGGATGTGGGCCAGGGTGCTGTGCTCGACGAACCAGCCCTGCTTCCTGAGCCCCGAGGACGTGGAGAAGGCGAGGCAGCTGGACGAGGAGGAGCCACAAATGCCGCTCATCGAGGGCGAGAACTCGCTCGTCAAGGCCTCGCCGATGTCAATGTGCAACGGCCATGGCCATCTCTGAAATGGCACGGACTAAGGTGTAAAAGGGTTCACTTGTAGATGTAACTGTAACTGTAGATTTCTGTAGAATTTTTTCCACATTCTTTCTCTGAGTTGCTGTTATAGAGCAAGGACTTCCAGGAGAGAAAATACATGTATTGTTTTGTGTGCTTCGAAATAAACATATATAGTTTTCAATTTCTAACATCTTTTACTCCCCCCATTTACTAGTGTAATGCATTTTGGCTATTTCAGTATTGATTACATACATAGTAAAATAAACGTATGTACTATACATACTAAAATGAGTGTATTACATACAAATTAAGAAAAAACTAAAATATCTTATATTTAGTAAACGGAGGGCTAGCAGTTCCTGTAACATTCTGTTACAACATTTGTTGGTAAATAAGAAATTAAAAACCTTTACATCCCTTTCTGACCAAAGGATGACCCATTGATTCTTGAAGAATAACCAGAACCAGCTAAAAACATGTGGACAAGGATAACAGTAAACCGGAACTCTTTTTTTTTTAACACTACAATTACATATCTCACCAACATGGTGGCGCATATAGGGCCACGTCAAGGTATCTACGATGTAAATTGTAGAAAATTAAACCTGTTTAAAAAAATACTAGTGCTTGTTTGAATAAAAGAAATGTTCAACTAGGCACCTCTCAAGTATGAATAAGCATCGGTGATTATGCAAAAACACTTGGTTTATTTCTGTAGACACCTCACTAAGCACTTTCCACTTTACATGCCTTACGCACGCACTAGTACATTTATATTATTTTAAATACAAAAATACTTACATTTATCTTATTTTGATAGGAGAAAATAAGAAAATAAGAAAATGGAAACATAACAAAAAAAACTAATAAACATAAAAACTGAGAAAAGATATAAAACCCAAAAATAATGACGCAAGATTATTGAAATGATAGAGGCCAAGATAGTAGGAGGGCGCATGGAGGGTGCATAGGAGCGAATCATTTTGTGTTACTCCCTCTGTTTTGAAATAATTGACTCAGATTTCATACATCACGAAATCTGAGTCAATTAATTCAGAACGGAGAGAGTACTTGGCAAATAGAAATGGGCTCTTCCCACACTCCCAGCGGAGTGCATGTAGGCCTATACGCCTGTAGCGACATGACTCACCATCACATGAAATAGTGGCTTCATGGGCTGCTCCAATATAACCCAACATAAAAATTGTAACCTTTTTTAAACTCAAAAATTTGTAACCGTTTTTAAAATTAAATTATAGATTTTTTATCAAGTTACTATTTATTCGAAAAGAACTGGTCATTCGTGTAATAAAAAATAAATACATGAATATTTATGATTTTTTATCTGAACCTTTTCAAAATCAGAATGTTCTTCAAATATGAACTAATTTTTAGAATTCGAACATTTTCCAAAATAGGAAATTCATTAAAATATGAACATTTTCAAGTATGTGATTTTTAAAATATATATATATATATTTATACATTTCCACAATGTAAATACTTTTAAGAGTCTGGATATTATTCAAATATGAAACATTTATCAAATCAAAAGAGTAAAATAAAAATAAAAACAAAACAAACGTGAAAAATAAATCAAATAAAATTGCGGCAAATAGGACTTACCCGTCCCAGTGGTTGTCCCTATATAGCTCGCGCATGCAGAACACGAGCCTCACACCATCATAAAAAGATGAGATGGGTCCGCCCATTAGCAACCGCGCATTCTGACATTTAGTAGCTACAATTTTGAACTTCCCTACAAAAACTACTATTCTGAGCATTTTAAAATATTAAACAAGTTTCAAATTTGAACATCTAAAATTTTAAACAAGTTTCAAATCTAAATGTTTAAAAAAGTTAAACAAAATTCAAATCAAAACATTTTAAAATCTCTACCATTTTTTATATCAACCATTTTATATTTGAACAATATTCAAAAGAATTCAGAGCATTTCAAATTTGAACGTTTTTATTTATACATTTTTCAAAATCTGAACTTTAAGTTTCAAATTAAATTTAATATATATTTTTTAATCTGAACAATTTTCGAGATTGAAAATAATAAATAAACAGAAAAAATAACATAGAAAAGTAACAAACAAAAAAGAAAACTAAGAAAAAATGTCAAAACGGGCTTGCCCACAAGAGCTATGCTTCAGGCGACATGACAATTTAGCTCCGCGTGTGTGCGATATATAGGTTGGACGTTCCCAGCTTCGCACACACCTAAGTGTCAACATATGCTCCAGGCCTATCACGGCCCGCCAGCCAGACCGCTAAGATTGGACAAGCCCGTCATAGGCCTTACCTTGGGCTTCTTTCTTACAATTCACGCATGGCTCTAATATGTATGAAATAGGTTATCCCTAGACAAACATGGCTCTAATATGTCCTTCCACTTGAAGGTGTGTTGTGCTGGCAGCCAAACTTCACCCAATATAGTCAAAACGTGTTAATCGTTTAATCGTAGTTTTTTTGTGAGAATGCGTGTGCTTTATTGATAAACCAGAAATACAGTCGTTACAAATAGTTTCCTGGATGGAAGCGCCACCCAGACAAACTAGAAAACTCACTCGCTCAAGCTAAAGTATGCGCAGCAACATTTGGCTCACGCCTAACATATCAAAATCACCGAACCACATGTAGATCTATCCTGATCACCTTCTTTCTCAAGGTGAGTAGAAAAAAAAATCCTAACCACCACTCTTGGTGGCTGTGTGAGGGAGAGAGAGAGGCCAGAACGTGGCTGTCATTATGAGAGTGACAAAATAGAAAGAACACCACAAACTAGTCTGAAAAGAAAGAGAGATGATCTCTGCTTAAATTGATGGCTGATTGTGTTCGAACTAGTGAGTACTGATACAGACTCGAACGTGTTAGGATTGGTCCATACTTGCTGAGTTTTTTGTTTAATCTGGATACTTCAATTTGTGGCTGTACTAGTGGAAAAAGGACTTTACGTCCAGACTATCAGTTTTGTTTATATTTGTGGCCGGTACTAATGTGCATCAGTACCGGTCCGAACGGTCAGAATGGAGGTGGGCATCAGCACCGGTCTGTAAGGCACCTTTAGTACCGAGCCGTAAATACGGCCCGGTACTAAAACTCAGTGGGATGGCAACAGCCGCACAGGGCTGGGCGAGTTGAATTTTAGTACCGGTTCGTGTTACAGACCGGTACTAAAGCCCCTAATCGTTCGACTCCCGTCATGATTTTAGACGAGATTGGCTACGGGAGTTCTCATTTTCTCCTTTGTCTTCTTTCTTCTCCCCGCAACGACGATCCTCTTCCTCTCTCCTTCTTCCTTCCGGCCGCCGGCGACCCTCTCTACTCTTCTTGCATCCCTCCGGCCACCATGAATCCGGCACCACCAACCACCACTCGCTACGGGGAGGTGCTTGCACATGGCACAAACCTCAATGTGGCGTACACGAACGATAGCGCCAGGGTGGCGGGTTTTCTCTCCAATTTCACTACTTGGCTTGGCGAAGCTCAGGAGCAAGAGAAGTTCATGGTACTTGATCTCGAGTACACGATCGATCAAGAAGAAGTTATGGTCATCCAACTATGTTTCAAGAAACGTGTGATGGTTTTCCAATGGTCAAGGTAGTTAATCCAATATTATGGCTTATTTTCTTTAATTTGTGTTGATTCATAGGATAGGAAAATTCCATAGGATATCAATTTCTCTTTGATTGTAGTGAACATGATCTCATCAAATTATATAGGATAGGCAAATTGCCTATTAGGATAGGAAAATTGCACATATATGATTCTTATATTATACATGATCTCATCAAATTATATAGTGTCCGAAAATGAAAGTTGCATAATTCTTATTATACTTGATCTCAAACTATATATATTGGCTGAAAATCTTAGTTGCATTGCATATATTGTTGTTATTCTTATTATACATATGCTCTCAAATTATATATTGGCCGAGAAAATCTTAGTTGCATTAATTGCATATATTGTTGTTATTCTTATTATATTGATCTCATATTATATATTGGCCGAAAATGAGAGTTACATTGCATATTTTTGTTATTCTTATTATACTAGATCTCCAATTATATATTGGGCGAAAATGAAAGTTGCATTGCATATTGTCGTTATTATACAAGATCTGAAATTATATATGGCCTAATATTAAAGTTGCATATTGTATTTATTCTTATTATACATATTATCTCAAATTATATATATATATATATATATATTCTGCACCCAGGTGCAGGATAAATTATTTTACACCCGAGGTTTTTTACATTGTTTTTATGAATGAAAATATGTTTAT
Source organism: Poa annua (assembly GCA_026929855.1). NCBI lineage: Eukaryota > Viridiplantae > Streptophyta > Magnoliopsida > Poales > Poaceae > Poa > Poa annua. The sequence continues at coordinate 16,181,237 of CM049431.1, forward strand.
GATCCAAATAATTACATTTATTTTGCTCCATAACTAAAATATCTACATAAGAAATGCAATATATAAGTCATAATAGTGTAAAAGTAGGTAAAATTGTGTATTTTATGTAATATTTTTTATATGTCGCATAAATAAAGTATTACGTGATGTTAATATTTTCTTATATTGCTATTAACTTAAAAAGTATGGCAACATTTACATGACGTAAAAATTCTTTACGGTTCAAAAGATACGGGGTGGGTGTAGAATAACTATTCTACTCCCAGGGAGTCAAATAGCGCTGTATATATATATTGGCCGAAAATCTTAGTTGCATTGCATATATTGTTGTTATTCTTATTATACTTGATCTCAAATTATAAATTGTTGTGTTCCATTTGTTGTTGCAGGAGTGACAAGCAATGTCCAATGCTCATGGATTTTTTTCGCAGCGACATTCATTTTGCTAGTGTTGATATAATAAATGACGAGATCAAGATGAGACGCACCTAGGGTCTCGAGATACCATCTGCCTGTCACATTGATCTCCAGAACTTGTTTAGCCTTGACCATGCCAAGACTGGAATGGCTGATATGGCATGCGCCGTGATCGACGAGGGCGCGTACGCTAAAATGAAGACAAGATTCGACAAGAAGCAGCACAAACTTTAGGAGAAGTACCCACTTGACGGTTGCAACATTGAGTATGCAGCAATAAATGTGTATGTTGCATACGAAGTGTACCGCAAGATTAGAATCATCAACTATGGGCAGCGTCACCTCGTACCGCGACCAGTGCGCCAGGAGTCTTCTAAGTCTGATTCGGAGGACTATTTGTACTAGTGTTTATAGTGCTTGAGGGTCTTCTCATGTGGAAGACAGTAGTGTTAGTGCAAAAAATTTATCTCTCTAATATTTTTTAGTGTTTGAGAGTCTCCTCAAGTGGATGTGAGTAGTGTTATTATTGCAAGCAATTTATCTCTAATATTTTGTAGTGGTTGAGTGTCTCCTCATGTGGAAGTGAGTACTGTTATTGTTGCAAACAATTTATCTCTAATATATTTGTAGTGCTTGACTGTCTCCTCATGTGGATGTGAGTAGTGTTATTGTCGCAAACAATTTATCTCTAATATTTTGTAGTGCTTGACAGTCTCCTCATGTGGAAGTGAGTATTGTTATTGTTGCAAAAAATATATCTCTAATATTTTGTATTTCTTGAGTGTCTCCTCATGTGGATGTGAGTAGTGTTATTGTTGCAAAAAAATTATCTCTAATATTTTCTAATGCTTGAGAGTCTCCTCATGTGGAAGTGAGTACTATTATTGTTGTAAACAATTTATCTCTAATATTTTATAGTGCTTGAGTGTCTCCTCATGTGGATGTGAGTAGTGTTATTGTTGCAAACAATTTATCTCTAATATTTTGTAGTGCTTGAGAGTCTCCTCATGTGGAAGTGAGTAGTGTTATTGTTGCAAAAATGATATTTGGTACTTTGTTCACTTAAAAAAATGGAAAATGATATTTATGAAGATAATTTCAAGATTTCTTTGACATGGTTGTTTTTTATACCAATATTCATCTATTTGTGAAATATGAAATCTTTATCACAAACTACCATAACTTGATCATTTGGCTTGAAACTTCTAGATGTCTATTCATGATATACCTTTTTGTGAAGACTTTTTTTTTGCAAATTTTGTCAAAAATAAATTTTATCATTTTTCATAACAAATAGTACACATATAAGATCCCCATATCAAAGGATTTCTTTTTTTGAAGTGTTTATCACATTATTTTATTTTTTCATAAAAAAAGTCAAAACGGTCACGATGGCAATTCATCAGAAGATGTAATGTTTTATAGAACTATCAATATTTTTGTGATATAACCACTAGTTGTCTATGTTAAAATGATTTTTGCAAAGAAGAATTCCTTTTTTGAAGTGTTTATCACATTATTCATTTTTAAATATTTATTATTATATAATCATTTTTTAAAATAAAGTAATATTTATTTTATCATTATTTATTTCAATATTATTAATATATAATATATTTGTTTAATCAAGTAAAATTTTATAATATAAGAATGAATATGTGTTTCATCATGACCGAGTGGTTAACATGACTGATAAGATAGAACTATCAATATGTTCTTAGTTCTCTCTTAGCATCTAGTTTGAAAGAAATATAAATGTTAAGTGCGCTAGTGTTATAGCAGTTTTAAGATGGGTGACCAATCGGGAAATTTTACAGTTCTCAAACAGATTAATTGTGTAGATTTTAAGTGTGTAGGAAATGAGAAAATTAACTAGATTAAATAGTTAGACTGGAGATTAGGTGTGGGTTGGTGGATAGTTAAGTGAGAAATTTCAAAATTCTAAAAAATATTTTTTTCCTAAAATTTCAAAAAGAAATTAGTTATTTTGGAAAAAATTTAGTACCAGTTGGTAACACCAACCGGTACTAAATGTCTTCAGCCGAATCCACGCCCTGCCGCCCACGTGGATATCAATTAGTACCGGTCGCAACACGACCGGTACTAATGCTTGGGGGCATTTAGTCCCGATTGGGCAGTACCGGTTAACCGGTACTGATGCCCCTCCCCGACCGGTACTGGATGTCCGTTTTCCACTAGTGTTGCTTTAGAGCATCAAGAGGGCCCCTCGCATCGTCTCCTCTGGGCGACGGGAGGGGCAAACCCTAGCCCGCCACCACCACCCCCTCCCCTCCCCGCCTCCCTCCCTCGCCGTCCCCGGAGGCGGCCGCCGGACAAACGCCGTGCGCCGCCCGTGAAGGGGGCGGCGGGGATCTTCCATCCGCAGTCTGTGTCGCCGCTTGGAGGAAGCCTCGACCCCGACCTCTGGCCCGTCCTCGCGCGTCGTCGGCGACCCGTGTGGCAGCGTCTCCTTCCGCCCCATTCTGGCGCGCTCTGCCTCGCTCTGGCGCGCTTCGCCTCGTGCAGGCCTGCTCTGCCTCGTTCCGGGCCCGATCTGGGTCCTGGGTGGGCCGGCGCGGGCCGCTGCCCCGCTGCTCCCTCGACTTGCGGCTCGTCAGCCTCCCTGTGCGCCCTGCGCCGGCGATGATGTGCTCCTCCGGGAGCCGCTGCGCCCCTGGCCTCTGGTTCAGGTATGGCACAGTTGCGTCTTGATGCCATCTCCTGGGGAAACCCATGCTCATGCTATGTGCCTGAGCAGACCACGGCGGCGCCTGCGGGTGTTGCTAACCTTGTTGAAGGCATGGTGTAGGAGTTGTTGAATTGCTCTCATCACCGATGTGCAGGTGAGCTCCGAGTGAAAGCTCTGCGACGACCACACCGTGGGAGTGGCTCCCTTCTTGAAGGCGTTGCAAGGACCCCCTGCTCTTCGCCATTGAGCTTGTTTGCCTCGTAGTGCTGCCATATGTGCTCTTGGCATGCTTACTGGCTGTGCAAGCTTGGTGAATATACGATGGGGATTGTTGCGGCATTGTCACGAGCTTTGTGTTGTTGGTGTTGTCTCGGTTGATTGGCCCTCTTCGGCGGCGAGGTCGCCTCCCCACGTGGCTCTGGTGCTAGGCCAGAGTGCTTGGGGGCTGCCCCTTTGGCTGAGGTCAGGGTCAAGGTTCGTGGAGCTGGTGCTAGGACAGTCTCACTTGTTGGTCCCCGTTCGCTCCTGGTTCGCCGGCGTGTGGGGCAGTCGCCATGCGATAAGGTGGTGGTGTTGCAGTCTGCAATGTCTCGGGAATGTGATGCCCTTCGACGGGGTCAAGCAATGTCCTGCCCGTCTCCCTGGTGGTGGTCCTCACGCGAGCACGCTTGTTAGTGCTTCTCAAGTGTGCATGTATCTTCGCCCCATGTGTGTGTTGGTGTCCGTTGTTTCTGTTTTATTCCTCCTTTGTGCATCCCTGTAATTCTGGTTCACTTGAACCCATTAAACAGAAAATGAATACAATTCAGGTGGAGGGTCTTCTCCCTCCCCCGGTGACCATTCAAAAAAAAAAAACTTCAATTTGTTTAGTTGATTGAGTTTTGTTCAGTGTAGCATCATAGTTGAGAATGGTTTTGTCAATTCAGATTACCATAGTTTCAGCCAAGAGCAAGTTTGGTAGGTGAACATTTCACATAGCTAAACAATGTCTGATTGAGCTCATTTTTTGTGAGTATGTTGCTAACATGTATGTCAACTTGTCTACCTAGTTTGGTGCAGTTTGAAACGAGGGGCAAAAGCTTTGCCCCGTATATTAATTAAGAGGAGAAATGCAAGAAAACAAGTTTTGAGGCTAAAATACAACACGGTTACTCTCGCGGCATCAAGTTGCCCAAACATTTGGCACCCGCGAGAACCCACAAGCGGGACTCATTTTTTACTTTGTCAAAAAGAATGAACGGCGGCGTGCACTTGTTGTGAAACACCCTAGCATTACGCTCGTTCCATACTTGGTGCAGTATTTTGTTTTTGCACAAGTTTGGTGGAGTATGCATGGATCAGTGCTTGAGAACACTGACGTGCTTGGACACAAACTGTGAGATCCCTGTTTTGGTGTTTACTTACTTTCCATGGTTGTTATTGGTGTTGCCAATTGGCAACATACTGTGTTGTGGGTTGCTCACAGTGGGTTGCTCACAGTGAAAGCTGTATGGACCGATAGGTTCACATCCACCGGTTTTAAGCTACCCCTCAAATTGAGAAGTTTTTTTCTCGTAAATTCTTTTGCTACTTGTACACGTGAGTTGGTTTCTATTTCCGTTATATAAATATTTCGGTTGAAACTATCCTCGAAGTTTGCTACAGGCATGGGGCTGTCCGTTTGGGGTTTGCCCACAACATAGTTATCCTTGTAACTAGGGATACATTACAGTTCTCACAGAGCAAGCATGACCACCATTCTATATTATTCTTTTCTTTATAAAAAGTACTGAATACCTTGTCTTGGACATGGTTGTAGCTTTCAGCTCAAGAGTTGAGTTACAGGAGGCAGATCCCTGCTTACAGTAAGCTTACAACTGAAGGAATATTGTCAGTACAACTAAATTACTGTCACAAATAAGGTCACATGAACAATACAGTGTTTAAAGGTGATACGCGTGTTTAAAGTACATAGTATTTTGATAGATTTTTGCGTCAGAAGGACTGCAACTAGGATAATGACGAGCGATGTGATAAGATTGCTGCTCATGATTTGTTTCCGAGTGCCTGGTAAGTCCCTCCCGAGAATTAAGGGATTATGACCTGAAACTGACAGAGTTATTCATGGCGCATGTTCCTTGTTTTGCAAACACCATTGCTGTTTGTACAGTTTAGTTTGATGGGCATGCCATTTGTTCTACAACTTTGTGATCCAGGTCAATGGATAAAGTGGAAAAAATTCTACTGGCTGGTAGCTGTTTATATAACCAACTGCTTCCACGAAATCCATACTACCAGGAAAAGGGAAATTTGATATCCGGCTATTTTACTATTATTGGTCTGCTACAACTTACAAGGTTTGCTTCTCACCATCAAACTATGGCTTGCTTATACTAATCCTCATTTCAAATTCAGTTCCTTGATGACGGGTGTACTATATGTGTCATGACTAGTGAGCCGATGATCGTGTGCGGTGGCGGTGGTGATGCCGACTGAAAACATCGTGGCATGGTGTGATGCAGACATTCACCATGAAAATTCTTCTTCTTTAAGGTAGGCACACGGCAAGGGCAACATCTCCCTCTCGCTTTAGCAGCATTATTTTGCATGCATGCCGTTCGGACCTTGGTCTTTCATAATCCAGATCGCCTTCCTTTGGGATCACCGCAGATAATAGTTAGGTCTCTCTCTAAAAAACCGAGACGTAAATGTGCGAAGATGAGATGCGCGACTGATTTGTGTGTTTCCGTTGATGATTCGGCGCATCAACGATGGCTACACCTGACCTGAAAGAGAAATGGACAGGAGGCGTTGGACGATATCGGCACACCTCGCAGTCTCGCCGCGAGACTGGGGAGTATGCTAGCCCTCCTCTAGCTCTGCCACACATGGACGGACCGGGCTCGCCGACGCAGGACGTCATGGTCCAGTTTTCCTTCGGAATTTAGAGTGACTTGCCTGAAAGCGACGGCCATGGACTCTCCTCCGGAGCTCCCAACGGCTGCAAAGCCCCGCGATCCCGTCAGGTCACACCTGCATCTGCCGGTGCCGTCCTTTTTTTTTTGAAATTATCTGCCGGTGCCGTCTTAGTAGTACTACACCACGTCAATAATGCAAAGGATGGCATATATTGGCATTAAGTCCCTAAAATGTGTAACCTGTCGGGGTGCCGGATACATGTTGGGCCTGTTGAGGGTGTTGTCCTAGTTTCACCTCAAAAGTAAACCTCGATAAAATTATGCATCGGTTTAAATGAATATTTTAAATCTCATTCAAATTTTGGATATTTAAAAAGATTTTGAAAGAAATCTGAACTGCTCTAACCTTAACACTAATTAATCCTCGCCATCGTAGTCGTCGAAGTCATTTTCTTCATCATCGTCGATGAGGTAGATGATGCAGGAGGACGAGGGGGCAGGAGGAGAGGGCGTCTAGAGGCACAACCGTGGCAGACGAGGAGGCCTTTGCCACATAATTAATGCTCAGCCCGGCCGACGAAGCTAGAAAAAAATGTCGATGGGGTCATGCCTATACTTTTTCTATTTGACCGGGGTCATCTGTCATAAGTAATTAACAATTAGTGCTAATTAATAAAGATTTTGGTATTTCCCATTGGGGTCGGCTGCAGTGCCTCTATTTGGTTTGCCCTCCGACCAGCTCGTATACTTACGTGCAGTGTTTCTGCTAAAACAACAATCAAACCACCAATACATATAGTAGAGGTAAATCACTACAGGAGTAAGAGCGCATCCCGACGGCATTTGCCGTCGGGCTCAACACGGAAACGCTCGGCGTCAACGAGCCCGACGGTGGCCGTCGGCATATGATTCATCGAGCTCACGCCGTTGCCGTCGGGCTCGCAAATACCGTCGGGCTCATGCACTACGCCGACGGTGTTTTTCGGCCGTCGGGTTCATAATGCTGTCGGCGCACGAAACACGTAGACGGCGCTCCGGACGTTAGATGGCACCTAGCCCGACGACATTGCCATCGGGCTAAGGACACACGCGTCAGCGGCTGACGCTCCATCGAGCACATGAGTTACAGTGAGCCCGACGGTAATACCGTCGGCCTCACCACGGCCCGATAATGCACTACAACAGTACGCCGACGGCATTGCCGCCGGGCTCACCACGGCGTGAAAAAACAGCAGCATTTTGCTGCATTTTAATTATTTCCTGTAAATTTCAATTTTTTTCTGGACACAGATTCACATATAATTCTAACACATTTGAGTACGGCACATCATATAGCTCAAATTGTTCACACAACATAACAAAAATCATCACGTAAACATCCACACAAACATCATCTATATCACACATTTCTACATGATCAAGTACATACATAAACTTCCACACGGTTTCTACACGGATGAATTACAAGCTCATGAAGCGACATCTCTCCGAAGGAACTCTCAACCACGAAGTCCACCGCCAAGAGCATGATCACTACAAAATGAAAAGAAACTCTGGTTAGCATGGCAAATGTATCAAGTCCAAATTCATGCAAGGAAAAATGATCAAAGTCATGCAAACCTTCTAAGTCCAAATTCATGCAACGAAAAATGATCAAAGTCATGCAAATGTTCTAAGTCCAAATTCATGCAAAAGTTCTAAGTCCAAAATCATGCAAACGTTATAAGTCCAAATTCATGCAAACATTCTAAGTCCAAATTCATAGAAATGTTCTAAGTCCAAGCTGAATCATGAAAAATAGTTCTAAGTCTATGGTTGGTTTATGTCAGAGTTTATCATGAACTAACCGGTTTCGGCGATTGTCGACGCGACTCGCGGCTCTCGTGGTGGGGTGATCGAGTCAGCGAGGTAGAAGCACCCGGGCTAGGACCTTGTGAGTGAACCGGAGTGGCCATGGGTGAGGCAGAAGCTCGACCAAACGGAGCCAGTGCCCGTGAAGAAGACGATCCCTACATGTTTGAACAAAATATGACTAAGTGTAAATATCTAGATGTACAAAAAATGACTTAGTGAAGCTTTGGTGAAGTACTAACAGGAGTCGACTGGGTGTAGTGTGCGATGAAATCGGCGTAGCACGGCCGTGGAGGGTACGTCGGTGGTGGCGGAGCCGGTACTGGCTCAGATAGTGGAGTACCATCTCTCATTGCCGTAGTAAGCGCGTGTAAGTGATTTTATATGCCATGCATCATGAAGGACAAACTCCGACAATGAAATTTATTGGCTAGTATATTGGATGGACCACAACTCACCGTCATATAGGCAAACTGATGCGACTGCTGAGCTTGATACACAGCCGCCGAATGATCTTGCATCTGCTGCATCCAAGCATCTTGAGCCTCTTGCCAGGCTTGTTCCATTTCCTTAAATATGATATAGTGAATCTCATGAGCATACACATATATGAATGGGAACTAAGAATGAAGAAGAAAAATGAGAGAAAGCTTACATGGTATACGGCACGGGCGGCTCTAGCACGCGGTGCGCGAGGTGGAACAGAAACACCCGTGATTGATTTGACACATGTGTAGTTGGTGGTTGGCTCGATCACCGTGTCAAACATCCCGAAGCGGCCATGTGGCCTTCCATGTCCTGCGAGAAACACGACCCTCTCGTCGACTGGCTCCTTAACGGGGTCAGAATCCGGTCCATTCAGCTCCTTGTACCTGATGACATTCATAACAAGTAAGCAATTAGTAAGTACAAATTATTTCTTGCTTGCATTTAGTAAACATGATCTTGAAAAATAAACCTAGTCTTGTACTCCTCAAGGTTATCAGTGGTTGTGCCATAGTATGGATCATCGCCGTTCTCGACCACCTTCTTCTTATGAGCCAATTGCCACACTTCAAACTCTCCCATGTCCCGTCCTGCATTGGCGGTCATCTGAAATACATACAACAAATGGTATGCATTAAAAAGGAAACACTGTCGGGGAAAACGAGTAGGTTGTTCCATATATATACCTGATGATCCTTGTAGTGGTAGAAGTGTCGGTTCCCTTGACAGTGTGTTCCCTCATGGCCGCGATTGAGACTGTTTTGAATGCTCTTGGCCTTGAAATCTAGATCTTTCCCGGTCCACATGTCCACCAGTTTCTCTCATCCATCCTTCTTTCCCAGAGCCCAATTTGGAAAAATCTTAAGATGAAAACATCTCAATTCAACATCTCAAGTGAAGAACAGATAATGCACTTTACAATGGACATGGAATAAAAAGAAAATTTCATTACCCCCATGAAATCCTCATGGGACATCTTCTCACCAAGTTTGAGCTCAAGGATTTTCTTCTTGTTGTATCTCTTGCCTTTCTCGGCGTAGAACTGAGCGATAGCTGTAATTTTAACATCATACCACATCTGGCGTAACTTGATCCTCACCATCATAAAGAAGACCTCGTGGCTCTTGTGCTCGTGCTCGGGAGCCACGCGATAGAACTCCTACAATCATGTAAATAATCTTATTATGGTGAGAATCACAAGTTAACAAAACTATGGTTGAGCATAACAAGTTAACAACACACAATAGAAAAGTTCTTATCCAGAACTTGTGAACCACAACCTCTGCACAGCTAGGCTTAAAACCCTCACCCTCCACAGCCTCCATGTAGCCGGAGCTCTGAGCGACCTCGTAGTCTCCCACCTCATGGCTAACTTCTTCAGAGAATTTGGATCCTCAGGGTTCTTCTTGTCGAGGCCTGGGCAATGCCTCTTCAGAAGGCCCACAAGTACACCACCTGGAAGATTTACCGAACCGGTGATGACTTGAAAATTGCTGCACATGAAAAGACAATATTAGTATGCAAGGAGAGTTAGCCACATAATTATATGATCAAGAGATATCAACTTACTTTTTATTGACCGGCTTAATAAGAATTTTGCCCTCTTGAGATCTTGATCTTCTTGGAAGATTCTTTATTCCTCGAGTCCACAAGGGCCCAAGCTCCTCCCCCTCGTGCTACAAATTAAAATTAAAATGCAAATTAGAGTTCAAATAAAATGCAAGTGAACAAAACTAAGTGGTAGGAATAGGAGAAAATAGCGTACCTCATCCTCCTCCTCGGTGTGCTGCTCCAGGTCCTCGTCAACGGGCTGCTCCGGGTCCTCATCAACGGGCTGCTCTACCTCGAAGTACTGCTGCTCGAAGTACTGCTGCTGAGGCTGCTCCACCCCGAAGTACTGCTGCTGAGACTCCTCCACCACGAAGTGCTGCTGCTCCACCTCCCTGTCCTCCGAGTGGGTTGCTGCGGAGGGTACCTAAATAAAATAGCAGTTAGTGAGTATGAGCATGATAGTAGGGAGTAGGCATGATAGCAATTACCTCACTGAAGTAAGACGTCGAAGGTGTCATTATCCTTGAAGATGAAACCTCCGACAAAGCTCTAGTCCTCGAGGCTCGTCCTCGTCCTTGTCCTCGACCTCGCGGTGCAGGTCGCCCTCGAGGCTCGTCCTTGTCCTCGACCTCAACTGTGGTCTCCCTTGAGGCTCGTCCTCGACCTCTAGTGGGGTGACCCCCGCCTCGTCCATCGTCCTCGTCGTCACTCTCCCCTAAGCGTTTAGGGGGCTTTCGCAAACGATAAATGTTCTTAAGCATGGATGCCGCGGAATTCTTGATCATGGTTTAGTCACTTGCATTGAGAACATGTAAAATGTTAGTAAGCAGAAATTACATTTTCATGCGAAAATAAGCAAAAGAAAGCATTGAGAACTCGAAAATAAGCAAAAGTAATGTCGTGGTGGTGTCACGGCAGATGCCATAGGATGGCTAATGTGTGGGGCCGATGGACGTTGGTGGATCCGGGGAGGGATAGCGAGCTGAATAGCCCACACGAGGAGGATCCCGGTATAACCGAGATCTCCCAAGAACTAGAAATAACAGCCAGACGATATTGGGAAGATCTACCAAACAAGAACAAAGGCACGAAGGCACACAACACACACACGATATACCCAGGTTCAGGGCCCTCGTGAGGAGGTAACACCCCTACTCCTGCCTTTCCTCTCTATATAAATGTAGTACAAAGGCTACACCATGCTCATATATCTCTCCAAGTGAAGAACAAGTAGTACTAGAAGAACTCAAGGTATGAGTGAGTAAAAGCTCTAGGAGTGAATGCAACTATAATTTTGGCTCCCAAGTTGGTCCTGTTTTTCACAGAAGCAGTTATGGCGCCTTTTATAGAGTTCCGGCCAGGAGGGCCGGAAACCCTAAATCGGCTTGGCCCCACCGGACAGGCCTAACCGGCATGTCGTCACCGACTAGTGCGAGCTAGTCGCCGCGCTATCCGGCATAGCCCCTGCGTCATCATCTCGATAAGGACAGCAGGCGCCGTCCTGAACCATCATTGTCCCCCTGCCAGAGACAAGACATGTCTTGGCCCATCCCGGATAGCCTTTTCCGGATTGCCGGGCTAGGCATGTCAGGTCTTGTCGTACCTTGGTCGTACCGGCTGACGCGCTCCCGTGTCAGGCGGGAGGTGACCATGCTTCCGTGTCAGGCGGGAGGTGACCATGCTTCCGTGTCAGGCGGAATGGTACTTTCCCCTGCAACAAACGGGAAAGCCTGCTATAGACCGTTGACGGCCTACCGGGAGCCCTCACGCCGGCTACCTCCTCGCTTGCCACTGTGAGCTTCTCCTACATAAGATCACGACCGAGACATAGACTCCGGTTAGTACCTATCCGGACCACCTATCCGGTGAAACCGAATACAGCTCCTTCCGGGAGTTTCCTCGAAGCCCAAGGCCCGAGATCCTTTCCGGAGGCATCCGAGTTCGTCTGTGGATGTCCACCTCTAGGCCTAGCCTCCCGAAGATGTCTTAGCCCACCAGCAAAGACATCTTCGAGAAGCTAGTTCTTAGAGGAACCATCCGCCGATGCTTGTGCTGCCATTGTGAGGGCCGGGGGTGCCTATTTATAGCTGTTAGAACTGACCCTTGCGCCTGTCAGGAGGCACTCTGCACTCTTCCAGCGCTCAAGGGTCAAGTTGCCCCTTCAGCACACCAGGGGGTGTCCCTTGTTCATGCCAAAGGTCAAGTACTGTTGGCACACTGCTGAGATATTCCGGGATCTGCCCTACCCGGGGGGAAGCCCCCCGACACTAGTCCCCGAAGCTGGTGCTGCACAGCGACCTCAGATGATGTGCGAGATCAGCTTTAATAACAACCATCTTCCGAAAACATATGACACCAGCTTTTCACTATCTGCCGAGCTCGCTTCTTCCCGAGATCTTCTTACCGAGATTGCTTTAACCGGGAGATGAAGCCCGTAACCGGATACTGCAGTCTCAGCGAATCTCGACCGTTGGCTTCGTGCTGAACTCGAGATTGCGAGCTGGGCCCCACACGACGTCCCGTCTGAGCAGAAATGCACTTGAGTGCTTCTGCCCGAGCACGCTGTTGCTTGGGTTCCCGCGCCGGGAGCCGCAGCCGCTCCGAAGCCCAACCGTTGGGGCCGTGTGACCCTCGGTGTGGCTGGATCGGGCGCTCCGGCTAGCGCCACGTGGCGCGCTGCGCAAAGCAGATCCCACCCACGATCGTGGAGATCGTGGGCGGGAAAACTGGGAACCGCTCCGGAATCCCCCCCATAAATAGGGGACCGGAACAGTCTCCTATCCTCCTTCCTCTCCTTCGCTTCTCCTCCACCCTTGTCTCGAGCGCATCGCCGCCGCTGCATTCGTCGCCCGAACGCCGCCGCCCTCGCCGTTCGCCGGAGCCCGAACGCCGTCGCCCTCGCCGTCACCGACCTCCTCTTCTCCGGTGAGTTTCTCTCCCCACTCCGATGATCTCCTTTAGTAGAATAACCGCTCGCCTTCGGCCGTGCGCTAATACATGCGCGGTCGAGCCGCCGCCGGTGAGCATGAATCGATCGGCGCGCACAGGGTGCACGGCGGTGACACACCGTTGCGGTAGGATGTAGATCTTTCGCTCGCATTGCGTTTCGCTCGAGTCTAGCCCGAGTATATTTTCCTCACTTTAGTTTTGATTTATCAACATGCGGCAGATCTTACTTGCCCTGAACTCGGTTGTGTTTAGGAGTTTGTGATCCGGCATCCTAGCTTCCGATAGACTTACCCCGACTAACCGACACTGCGCCTGCAGAGTAGCCCGGATACGTCTGTGGACTCCTCCGGCATGGGCGAAGTAGGTATCCGGAGATGCTGGGATGGATCCGAGACCAAACAATCAGACCTGGATTGGCTGTACCAGACCCACCGGATTCCTCCGGAAGTTGAGAGCCGTCTCCCGGAGGATGAGGTTCAACCGGAACCCCAACCCGGGGAATACGTGGTATTCCTCACGCACTTTGAGCGTGGGTTTGGGCTTCCGGCTAGCCCATTCTTCCGCGACTTCTTCGATACTTACAGCCTCCAACCCCATCATCTCCCCGCCAACGCCATCATGATGCTTTCGGTCTTCACCACCTATTCGGAAGCCTACCTCGGCGTATGGCCATTCTTGGACCTCTGGGCCAAGTATTTCATTCTTCGTCGCCAAGCCACCCCCAACCCGGATCAGAAGATAAAAGACTTGGTCGACTGCGGAGCTGCCACCATTATCCCCCGCGCTGACTCCGGATTCCCAATAGTCAAAGGACTAGAGTCCTGCCGGAAGTGGCAGCGCAGCTTCTTCTATGTGAAGAACCGGGAAAGCTCGGGAGACGCTCTGGGATCCTCGAATCCGGACTTCATTAATCTGCCGGAGTTCGCCATTGGTCCTCCGCGCAAATTCAACCTCTGGAAGCGGCTTCCCGACACCGAGGAAGTCAGGTGCATGCACGACGTTCTGAACGTGCTGAACGACACGATGACCGGCGACGATCTCCTGCGTTGCTTCATCATTCGCCGCGTCTGCCCCCTCCAAACCCGAGTGCACAAGATGTGCCATATGGCCGGGAACTTAGACCCTACCCGGACCCGTATCTTTGGGCTAGATCACGCCGCGGTCGTCCGTCGTGTTCGAGCTATTGCTCGGACGAAGATGACGGATGACTACTCTTGGGGTGCCATTGGGGGATCCCGGAAAAAACCCTTGAAACAGGTGCTCATATCTGCCTTTCACAAACTTCCCTTCGCGCCCGGGTTCTGCTGGAAACCGACATGGGTATCATGCGGTGATTTATTTGCGCAGTTATTCGAGCGGCAAATTGAGGAAGACGCTATCCACGCCAACGGGAATTACGCGCCGAACCTCCCAACACCGGAAGAGATGCCGAGGGAAGATCCTGACGGCGAGGACCATCTCGCCATTCCTCTAGTCAAAGCTGCTGCCCCGGGTAACCCTTCCACCTCAGAGGCTATTTCAATTTCTTCGGATGAAGAGGAGGAGATTGACTGTCAACTTCTCGATGTGATTGACGCTCTCCCCCTCAATTGGGCTTCAGCAGTGGTTCCGAAACCTTCAGCGGCTACCAAACGCGCTGAGAGCCGGAAGCGTGTGGCTTCCGACACCGACGCTGCTGATGACTCCGGCCACCCCCCCAAGAGGAGCAAGCCGAACAAACAAACGGCCGAGAAGCCTTCTCGACGCCGACAGAGGGGTCCTCCCACTGTGGACTCCGGGTACCTTTTCTTTGTCTTATGGTATCTGACTTTGCCTTCTCCATAAACTATTACTGAGATACTTTCTTTGAGGGACGCACTCGACCTCCCGTCACCTGCTGTTCCTCCTCCTCCCGGAACTCGGACTCCCAGCCCCGCTCGGGCTTCCCCTTCTCCACCTCGCCCTTCTACACGAGGAAATGAGGCAGCTGCCTCTGGTGCTGCACCGGCTACCGTTGTGACTCCGGATGCACGCCCGGTGATCGATGAGATCCCGGTGCAGGCCACGACCACTTCGGGAGATATTCTTCTTCCGGAGAGTTCGCGCCGGGTGCCCGGGCTTGAGGTAGAGATTCTGAGCCCTCGCCGGCATCCCGCGGCAAGCGGCCCCTCCCGGCAAGCCGCGACCAAGACCACCCCGGAGAAACGGCCCGCAGCCTCCTCCCGGCCAGCTGATCAACCTCCCGCGAAGTCGGGCGCCAAGGTTGCTGGGCAGAAAACAACTTCTGCCAAGCCTGCAGCTGCCCCGACATCCTCGGCCCAAGACTTGGTGCTGCGCACGGGTACGTTTTCATCGTTACCACCGCCTCCCGCCGAGATCCCTACTGCTGCCTTGCGGATGGTGCGAGCAACCTTTAGCTCCTTTGTGCCTTCAGGATCCCGGGACGTTGCTGCTACCCGCGCGCCCGGCGGCTCCGGCATACAGGTTGTTGATGAATACAACCAGGCCTGGCTTGCCGCCGACGCCTCCGAGATCGCGGGAGACTTGCACGCTGCAGGCCCAAGCCGCAACGCTCAAGCTCTGCACGCTCTCCAGGTGGCCGCGCTGGATGTTACTCGGGTGTCCGAGGTAAGCTTGTTCTATTTCTTTCATCAAAAAATATTTGTTCCTTCCACCACCACTAGTCCCCGAGATTGGTGCTTAGTGCTCTAGATTCCACCGAATAGTAGATCACTGGGCTCCAATCTTAGAGAAAATTCCAGGACTCGGACACCGAGTCCCCGAGATCCCCCCAACCGGGTAGCTTGTTTCAAAATTTGCTCCATAACCACTAGTCCCCGAGATTTGTGCTTAGTGCTCTAGATTCCACCGAATAGCAGATCACTAGGCTCCAACCTTAGAGAAAATTTCAGGACTCGGACACCGAGTCCCCGAGATCCTCCTAACCGGGTAGCTTGTTTCAAAATTTGCTCCATAACCACTAGTCCCCGAGATTGGTGCTTAGTGCTCTAGATTCCACCGAATAGCAGATCACTAGGCTCCAATCTTAGAGAAAATTTCAGGACTCGGACACCGAGTCCCCGAGATCCTCCCAACCGGGTAGCATTTTATGTGCTAGAGATACCGGACTCTCCCGATTTCCTTACATTTTTTCCAGGCTGATTCCTCCTTCTTTGTCTTGATTTCAGGAGTGCAGCAAGAAACGCTGCAGCATCTTCAACCGAGTTCTTGCTGACCTCGGTCAGTCCAAGAAGTGCGAGGGGCGCCTCCGGGAGGAGCGAGACGCCGCGCGCAAGGTCTCGGTAGACCAGAAGGCCGCACTCGCCACCGCGCAAGCCGAGATCGCGCGACTCAACGGCGAGCTCGAAAAAGCCAAGGCTGCTGCGACCGAGATGAAGACGCGCTTCATTGAGGCGACGAAGAAACAAAAGGAAACCTTGGACCAGTCCGAGGAGCATGCGCATCTTGCCGAGACCGGGCTGGCTCTCCTCCGGTCACGGTCCGATATTTGGCTTTCCGAGCTCACTGTACTGAACCGGGATCTCAACAGTAAGTGGACCGACATCCCCCTTCTCTTGTTGCTTTCTTTCTTTGCTGTTGATTTTCTTATGACCTAGCCGTTTGACAGCTCTTCTTTTTAAAGGAGAATTCGAGCACTCCCGCGAGGCTGCCGCCCTTGCTGTCGCTGCCGCCCGAGAGAAGCGCGCCGGGAAGGGCCCTGTCTCGGATGCCTGGGACATCGAGGATCACCTCACCTCCCTAAAGGCCCGGATAGTGCCTCTTCGGTCTATCGGGACGGAGCTGCTTAGCGCTGCGATCCACGTCCACGGCGCACTGTGGCCGAGTATCCGCGTGACGCTTTCAGTTGCCGAGCTCGCGAGCGCACTCCGGTGTGCCGGGAGGCGCATCCACGCTTGGAAGCGTGCCGGTGCGCGGGCTGGTGCCGACCAGGTCTTGACCCAAGTACTTAGCTGGTACGAAGGTCTTGATCTGGAGGCGATCCAGCGCCTGCGGACGATTTCGCCGTGGCTGAGCGATCCGGCTAAGGTCCAGCGGCGACAAGAGGTGGCGCATCGCATCGCCTCGTGGTCCAACATCCGCTCCTTCACCGCCAGCGTCATTCCTTCCGACTCCGAATCTGATTACGAGGATGACGAAGAAACCGTTGCGACCGGCGATGCGGATGTCGAGATTCTGGAGGAAGACGATGCTGCCTCTGGTGCCGTTGCCGAGACCGTGGTTCCCCGGGATGCGGCTACTTCTCCGACACCCGAGGCCGCTCAGGCCGAAGTGCGCCCTGATGCCCCGAGTACCGCCACCGGAACCGAAGCCCCCGCTGCTGCTCCTGCTGGTCCTGCTTCCCAGGCTGCTGCTTCTGCTGACGTCTCCGTCGAGAAGCCGACTTCCCCTATCACTTGAAATACTTAAGAGTAGATTCGTTAAATCCCCGGGATGCCGGGTGCAAGATGTAACATACACTTATATTATTTTCGTTTCGCACTGAGCTACCTATCCGAATCAACTTATGTCAATTTATTCTGTTATGAGTTCCCGAATTGCCTTTCATGTTTACCGTACTTAGGTAATTTCTGCTCTTGTCTACCATTTCGGCGTTCGACAGTCGAGTCACAAAACTCCACATACGGCATACATTACTTAAAACAATCCGAGTTCCGGCTAACCGAATTCCCGACATAAAAAATAACTGAGTTAGTAAAAAACAGGTATGCCGGATAAGTTCCTGCTCCGAGTCCCCGAGACCATTTTCGTGTTTCCCACCTTCCCTCTCTTAGCTCTTGACTATCATTTCGGCGTGCGTCAGTCGAGTCACAAGATGATTTCACATGACATACATTACTTTGACTTTGAGAATCGAACTCGGAACTTTCCCGACATACAAATAACATAAAAGATATCAACCCGGCAGTCCCCGAGTTCCTTCCCGAGATGCCGGTATAAAACAACAAATGAACTTGACAAAAATAAAAACAAGATATGCACATAACCAGGCAGTCCCCGGGTTCCTCCCGGGGTGCCTTACTTTCATTAATACTAAAACTGAGATACAACATACACTGAGCCCTTTACGTGTAAAAGGGGCGAAGTAGTGCTACATTCCATGGACGCTTGGTTTCCTCACCGGATTTGTCCATTACACCTTTCCTAGCCTCCTGTGCATCTACAAGGTAATAAGAATCATTGTGCAATGCCCTGCTTATCACAAAAGGTCCCTCCCATGGAGGTGACAATTTATGCATTCCGGCCGTGCGTTGGATGAGCCTCAGCACAAGATCCCCTTCCCGGAACACACTCGGGTGTACTTTCCGGCTATGATAGCGACGGAGATTTTGTTGATAAATTGCAGACCGAGATAGTGCCAACTCTCTTGCCTCTTCGAGTAAATCTACATCATCTTCTCGGGCCTCCTTTGCCTCGGTCTCGGTGAACATTGTCACTCTCGGGGAATCATACTGTATGTCGGTCGGGAGTACTGCCTCGGCACCGTATACCATGAAGAATGGCGTGTACCCGGTAGACCTATTCGGTGTAGTCCGGAGACCCCATAACACCGCTGGTAACTCCTCTATCCAGCATCCCGGAGTTCTCAATAGTGGTTCGATCAAACGAGCTTTGATACCGGCTAAAACTAAGGCATTTGCTCTTTCGACTTGCCCATTTGCTTCCGGGTGTGCAACTGATGCTACATCCAGCCGGATTCCCTTCTCAGCACAAAATCGAGCGAATTCCCCCACATCAAAGTTGGTACCATTATCTGTGATAATGCTGTGCGGGTATCCGTATCTCAAGATGATGTCTTTTAGGAATTGCACGGCGGTGTGTCCATCGCTCTTCCGGATTGGCTTGACCTCTATACACTTGGTAAATTTGTCCACCATAACTAGTATATGTGTCATATTGCCTCTTGCCGGCTTGAACTGCCCGACCATATCTAAACACCACACTGCAAATGGCCAAGTGATAGGGATTGTCTTCAGTGCTGACGCCGACATATGTATCCGGTGAGCAAACCTCTGGCATCCTCCACACTTCCGGACAATATCTTCTGCTTGCTGTAATGCAGTGGGCCAGTAGAACCCATGCCGGAACACTTTCGCCACCAGGGCCCGGGATGATGCATGATGCCCACACTCCCCCTGATGTATTTCTAGGAGCATCTCTTGTCCTTCTGCCGGCTCTACACACCTCTGGAGTATCTCAGTGACACTCCTCTTGTACAATTCTTGATTGATGACGGTGTATGCTTTTGACCTTCGCACTATCTGCCGGGCTTCCACTTCATTCTCCGAAAGAGTTCCTTCCAAGATGTACGCCATAATGGGCTGTGCCCATTCCGGGACAGGTCGAACCGGGAACACGGGAGCGTCTATGTCCATTGGCTCTGCCGACATCACCTCTATCATCATCTTTCTTTGCCTTCTGAGCACTGTGATGCAGTCCCCGGGTTTGATGTGACGCTCCCGACATCTACTTCCATGGGTACTGCATCTGCACCAGGTTCCTTGGGGATGAAGATAGAATCCGACTCGGGTGAGGGTTGAATAGATGGCTTCCTCAAATGCTCCAGAGCTATCCCGGGTGGGATGGCATCCCGAGACGATCCTAGCTTGGACAAGACATCCGCTGCCTCGTTTTCTCCTCTGGGTATATGCTTGAACTCGCATCCTTCAAAAAACCCGGATATTTTCTGTACATGAAATCTGTACAAGGCCATGTTTGCATCGAGGGCATCCCAATTCCCCGACACCTGTTGCACTACGAGGTCGGAGTCACCGAAACATTCTATCCGACGGATGCCGATCTCCTTGGCGACGTTCAGTCCATGAACCAAGGCCTCATATTCTGCGACATTGTTGGATGCGCGAAAATGGATCTGCAGCACATACTTCAGTACATCTTGTTTCGGGGAAGTGAGGACCACTCCGGCACCCAATCCGATCTCAGCCTTTGAGCCATCGAAATGCATCCTCCAGAAATTGTAATCCGGCATCGGAGGTTCATACTGCATCTCGGCCCAGTCCACCAAAAAGTCCGGCAGCGCCTGCGACTTGATGGCATCTCGTCTCTCATACGCCGGAGCGTATGGAGACAACTGGATGGCCCATTTGGCTACCCGGCTGCTAGCGTCCTTGCAACCGATGATCTCGGCCAGAGGAGCTTCGCATACCACTGTGATCGGGTGTTCCTGAAAGTAGTGCTTGAGCTTGGTCACTGCCATGTACACCCCGTACGCCATTTTCTGGTAGTGCGGGTAGTTCTGCTTGGATTCCGAGATCACCTCACTGAGGTAATACACCGGCCTCTGTATCAGCTTGCCCCCTTCTTCCCTTTCTACCACCATTGCCACACTGACTACTCGGTTGGTTGCGGCAATATACAGCAGCATAGGTTCCTTGGGTAATGGGGATGCCAACACGGGTGCTGTTGAGAGCATTCTCTTCAAATCGTTGAACGCCGCGTCAGCCTGCGGGGTCCAAACAAATGTCTTGATCTTCTTCATCAGTTGGTACAGGGGCAAGGCCTTCTCCCCAAGTCGACTCACAAACCGACTTAGGGATGCAAGACACCTGGTAAACTTCTGCACATCTTTGAGACGCACGGGCAACTTCATGCTTTCGATGGCACGAATTTTACCCGGGTTGACCTCGATTCCCCGGCTTGAGATGAGGAAACCGAGTAATTTCCCCGCCGGAACCCCAAATGTGCACTTATACGGGTTCAACTTCATCCAGAATCTTCTTAAGTTCTTAAATGTTTCCCTCAGATCATCTATTAGTGAGGCCTTTTCTTTTGTTTTTATGACTATGTCATCGACATAGACCTCGGCATTCCGGCCTATCTGGTCATGCAAACATTTCTGCATGCACCTCTGGTATGTAGCACCAGCATTCCTCAAACCGAAAGTCATGACACGATAGCAATAAGCCCCATAAGGGGTAATAAAAGCAGTTTTCAATTGATCATTTGGATTCAAAGGTATCTGGTGAAAACCAGAATAGGCATCTAAAAAAGTTAAGAGCTCACTCCCGGCAGTGGAATCTATCACTTGATCTATCCGAGGAAGTGGAAAGGGGTCCTTCGGGCATGCTTTGTTGAGGTTGGTGAAGTCGATGCACATGCGCCACACCTTAAGCAGGAGGGGATCATCCTTCTTCTTCTCTACCAAAACCGGATTCGATATCCAATCCGGGTGTAGCACCTCCATTATGAATCCCGCAGCCAGCAGTATAGCCAGATGCTCCATGACCGCAGCTCTTCTTTCATCCGAGAGGCGCCTAGTTGGTTGCTTCACCGGCTTCGCATCCGGTCGAACAAACAGAGAGTGCTCAACCAACTCCCTCGGGACACCTTGCAGATCGTCACTCGACCACGCAAAAGCATCCCGATTCTCACGGAGGAAGTCGACGAGCTCGCCTTCCTATTTGCTGTCCAGGTTGCTGCCAATGATAACTTGGCGCTCCGGGTTGCTGGGGTCCACACCCACCTTCTTGGTCTCCTTAGGGGGCTGAAATGACGCACCCTGCTCCGGGTTCACCATCCCGGGCATTCCGATTTGGGAGGTCTTGGCCATTGCCACCACCTGCTGGATCCTCTTCTTTTCTTCTGCGATTACCAGAGACTCAGCTAAGCATGACCCCGCCGAGGCACATTCCATGGAGCGCTTGTGGTCTCCCGAGATGGTGATTACGCCGTTAGGTCCCGGCATCTTCATCTTGAGGTAGCCCATGTGAGTTGAGATCATGAACTTGGCCAGGGCTGGCCTGCCGATAAGTGCGTGATATGGGCTTTCGAGGTCCACGACCTCGAATTCCAAGCTCTCGGTTCGGCAGTTCTCCCGAGTTCCGAATAGCACCTCAACCCAGATCTTTCCCATGGGTGAGCAAGAGACTCCGGGCACAATGCCGTGGAAGGTTGTCTCGGTAGGCAGCAAGGTGTTCATGGACACTCCCAGCTTCAGCATCGTGTCCTTGTACATGATGTTAATGGCACTGCCATTGTCGATCAGAACCCGGCTGAAGCGGACGTTGAGGTTGGGTCCGACAAAAGTTGGGTCCACCACCAAGGCATACGCCCCCGGCTTAGGCATAACCCTGGGGTGATCCTTCCGGCTCCACGTGATCTCCATCTCGGACCAGTGCAAGAACTTGGGCACCGCCGGGATCACATCATTCACCTCCAGGGCACGCTGTCGCACACTTCTCCGGTCAGTAGGTTCAGTCACGAAGACCACATAGCTTTGATGTGCCTCCCGATAGTTGCTCTGCTGCTGTCCGGCTTGGTTACTGGGGCCTGCACCGTTGTCGTTTTGGGTGTGCACCACATTCACTGGCCGAGGTGGGGGTCCTCGCGGAGGCGGGTTGATTCGGACAACGTTGGCCCCGATGTCGGAGGAGGGGGTCTCAGGATATTGGGCCGAGATGCCGGAGCACTCTGCCGAATAGCTCCCGAGCTGCCTTCCTGCAACGTGCGCTGATACCAACTGCACTGCCGAGTAGAGTGGTTTGCGGGCTTGTTGGCCTCCAGAGTATGGTAGCAGCATGGCTTGTTCAGCATTTCCTCATATGTCAGGGGCTTCTTTTGTTCCACCCAGGTCTTTTGCACCTCCTGACTCTGACCCCAAGCCGGGCCACTTGTCTTTTGACGCTGGCTGTTGCCGGCATCTTCCTGCTCCCGGGTCACTGCTGCGACGTGCTGTGCGGCATGGTGGTACTCGGGGTGGTTCCTTTTCTGGCCAAAATCTTGTCGATCATGGCTCCTGCTCGGTCCTGAACGCTGAGGTCCCGCATTCCTCCTGTTGGAGTCACCGACATCCACCAGGGGTTGCATGGGATCTCCAAGCGTGTAGGTATCGGCGATGCGCATGGTCTCTGCCAAGGTTGCCGGCATCTTTCTTTGCAACTTCTGCCACAGCATTGAGCCATGCCGGCATCCTTGTGCGAACCAGGAGATGGCCTGTGCCTCTACCACTCCTTCGCAAGAGTTGCGAATATTGCTCCACCGGGTAAGGTACTCCCGGTCGGTCTCGTTGCTCCTTTGCCTACAGATGGTGAGCTGTTGAGGCCTGTTAGGCCTTTTGTACGTGCTGGTGAAGTTGCTGATGAATGCTTCCTCAAAGTCTAACCAGCAGTCTATGCTGCCAGCTCTCAGGTTGTTCAACCAGATCCGGGCAGGTCCTTCCAACATCTGCGGTACGTATCGTACCGCCCATCGTCTGTTTCCACCGGCTATGCTTACTGCCGTTACATAGTCGGTTAGCCAGTCCTCCGGCTTCTTGCTGCCGTCATAGGTCTTGGCACCCCTGTTGAGCTGAAAGTTCCGAACAGGTGGTTCCCGCATGATCCGAGGTCCGAAGCAGGCAGGTCCCGGAGGTCCTTGCTCTTCCACCAACTCGGATTGGTGAATCCGGTCGAGCCGGAATCTAGCATCTGCCGGGTTCAGCTGCCTGGTTCCTATCCGAGATCCCAAAGGGTTTTCGTCTGGCTGATACCCGAGCTGCTGCAGCCTCGAGTTGCCATCGTTGAGCCTGTTCTGCGCAGGGATCACGACCTGCTGGGGAACAGAGGCGACCTCCCTCTGTGGGTTTCCCTGAACATGAGGAGGGTTCCGGGGTAGATTACCACGGCCGACCGGGTTATTGTTTCCTACACCCAGGTTACCATCCTCACGGGTACTTCCCGCCTGCCCCGAGTTACGCTGTCCGGCTTGCCCGGCTTGCTGGATACCGGCGAAGGCCGGGTCATAGGTTTGTAGCTGCTTGTTCTTCCCGGAACCTCGACTCCGGCTCCGGCTCTTGCTCTTGCTCTTGCTTCTGCTCGGATGCGGGGAAGAGGCCTCCCCGTCCGATTTCTGGCTATTGGGTCTTGCCGAGTGCACTTGGGATCCTGCCCCGGGGTTCTTCTTCTTGAAGGCCAGATTCTGACGGTTGGCCTCAATCACCAACTCGTTTACTCGCTCCTGCTGCTTGCGTAGGGCCTCACCGGATAACCCCACCAACTCGGCCATGGCGGCTTCGGCGGCCCTAAGAGTTTTCGCCGGTGAGCTGTACACCGGCTTCCCCGCTGAAATCCGACTTCCCGTGTGACTGGTTGTTGCTCCACCTGCCAGCTCCTCATTCACCATTCTTCCTTTCTTGCGCAGATCCGCGATGCGCTTGTCCCGGGAGTCTATCTTAAGGAATCCGTGAGCTGCATTGTACTCCCGGAGACTGGCATTGAGTTCGCGTCGGATCTCGGCGATCTCCTGCGCTTCGGCGAGTAGCAACCTCCGCTGCTCCTCCAAC
The DNA here is from genome assembly GCA_026929855.1 of Poa annua. Lineage (NCBI taxonomy): Eukaryota > Viridiplantae > Streptophyta > Magnoliopsida > Poales > Poaceae > Poa > Poa annua. Next base: position 16,205,355 of record CM049431.1, read on the forward strand.
TCAGCCGAGGTGGCCTGGGTATCCGCTTCAGCGGTTACAGGTACAGCCAATTTGGCCACCAGACCCGAGAGGGGATCCGGGCGACGTCGTGGCTGGGACGGTTGTGGATCACCATCCCGGGCCGCACCCCTTTCCTGAGGAGGTTTGGCCAAACGGATGTGACCGCTCCCGGTATCGCCGTCAGCGTCCTGGTACTCCTCCTCGGTTGCCCCGACCATCATCACCGCGACGGAACTCGGGGGGCGACCGACACACAGACCCCGAGCAGCGCAGAGCATGGGAGGGTCCTCAGCTTCCAGCACCATGTCCGGGTAGCTACAGACAACCTCGGTGGCGACGTAGGTGGTGAAACCACCAAAGTCAATGAGACACCCGTTCACCGGAAAGGGTCTGTTCCGGAAGCATCCTGCATTGTCGTAGACGAAATCCATCTCCCCTAGCCTGATGACTAGGCGAGAGAGAACCCGAACGTCGAAATGCACGGGGGAGCCCGTCCGGATGTGTACACCAGCCAACGCCTCTGTCTGCCCCACGGTGGGCGCCAACTGTCGTGGTGGTGTCACGGCAGATGCCATAGGATGGCTAATGTGTGGGGCCGATGGACGTTGGTGGATCCGGGGAGGGATAGCGAGCTGAATAGCCCACACGAGGAGGATCCCGGTATAACCGAGATCTCCCAAGAACTAGAAATAACAGCCAGACGATATTGGGAAGATCTACCAACCAAGAACAAAGGCACGAAGGCACACAACACACACACACGATATACCCAGGTTCAGGGCCCTTGTGAGGAGGTAACACCCCTACTCCTGCCTTTCCTCTCTATATAAATGTAGTACAAAGGCTACAACTTGCTCATATATCTCTCCAAGTGAAGAACAAGTAGTACTAGAAGAACTCAAGGTATGAGTGAGTAAAAGCTCTAGGAGTGAATGCAACTATAATTTTGGCTCCCAAGTTGGTCCTGTTTTTCACAGAAGCAGTTATGGCGCCTTTTATAGAGTTCCGGCCAGGAGGGCCGGAAACCCTAAATCGGCTTGGCCCCACCGGACAGGCCTAACCGGCATGTCGTCACCGACTAGTGCGAGCTAGTCGCCGCGCTATCCGGCATAGCCCCTGCGTCATCATCTCGATAAGGACAGCAGGCGCCGTCCTGAACCATCATTCTCCCCCTGCCAGAGACAAGACATGTCTTGGCCCATCCCGGATAGCCTTTTTCGGATTGCCGGGCTAGGCATGTCAGGTCTTGTCGTACCTTGGTCGTACCGGCTGACGCGCTCCCGTGTCAGGCGGGAGGTGACCATGCTTCCGTGTCAGGCGGGAGGTGACCATGCTTCCGTGTCAGGCGGAATGGTACTTTCCCCCGCAACAGACGGGAAAGCCTGCTATAGACCGTTGACGGCCTACCGGGAGCCCTCACGCCGGCTACCTCCTCGCTTGCCACTGTGAGCTTCTCCTACATAAGATCACGACCGAGACATAGACTCCGGTTAGTACCTATCCGGACCACCTATCCGGTGAAACCGAATACAGCTCCTTCCGGGAGTTTCCTCGAAGCCCAAGGCCCGAGATCCTTTCCGGAGGCATCCGAGTTCGTCTGTGGATGTGCACCTCTAGGCCTAGCCTCCCGAAGATGTCTTAGCCCACCAGCAAAGACATCTTCGAGAAGCTAGTTCTTAGAGGAACCATCCGCTGATGCTTGTGCTGCCATTGTGAGGGCCGGGGGTGCCTATTTATAGCTGTTAGAACTGACCCTTGCGCCTGTCAGGAGGCACTCTGCACTCTTCCAGCGCTCAAGGGTCAAGTTGCCCCTTCAGCACACCAGGGGGTGTCCCTTGTTCATGCCAAAGGTCAAGTACTGTTGGCACACTGCTGAGATATTCCAGGATCTGCCCCTACCCGGGGGGCAGCCCCCCGACAAGTAAGCATTGAGAACATTGATGAAAAAATAAGACATAGTAAGCAAGTTGGAAATAAAACATAAAAGACGCTCACCAAGTTTTGGGTTGTGTTCGGGTCTAATCAACATCAGGGTCACTATCACTATCACGTGAGTAGTAGGGTATGCCATCGAACGGTGGAGGCTCATCCTCCTCACTTTCACTATCTAGATGTAACTTGCTGAGCATATCTGTAGTGTACCTGCACCTAAAATATGGCAGATACCTGTGTATAGTGCAAATCCCTGGATCGATTCGTTTGCACACACAGTTACGATGTAATATCACAACAAAGTATCAATTTATTACAACGCTGATCCAGACTTAGAAAATATTCATTACAAATTTGCATAGCATAAATCTAGCAGTGAACAGAGTAAACAGCGGAAAATTATTCTTCATGGAGTCCCCAATCATCATCATGTGCCACAGGCGAGCATGTTGGTTGAAGACTCGAAACCCTTAGTAAAAACTTTCACTCATCATCAGGACAGTCTGCAATAAGATATATATATATATATATATATATATATATATATATATATATATATATATATATATATATATATATATATATATATATATATATATATATATATATATATATATATATATATTGCAACAACGTGGGTCAGAACCATTAAAATGGAACTGGCAAGTGACAATATGGTGGACACTTAGAGGAATAACTCTATGACCTATATGCTTATTTGGCTGGTGGAGCTCAAGGCTATTTTGCAGAAAGCAAGTTTTTCCCTAACTTTTTGGAAACACTTTTCTTCTATTCGAGACATCCGTGGCATGAAATCCACTGTCTCATTCTACCCTTGTTCACCCATCAAGTTTTAATTTAGAAGTTGGAATGGTGGAATCCTCCGTTGACATCCTCGTTCAGCTGCTCAATTGTCCGTTTCCGGGAACACGGCTAAGTACTTATATTTTAACTCTGCAGAGGTTGTGCACGTTCACCATTGTACTCATTCAACCCAAATTACCCTTTACACACCATTTGTGATAAGGAAAGGAAAGAAAGAGACGAGATCTTTCAGAAGCATTTTCCCTCCCACTCTGGCCTGACGCGCTCCACCTACAAATCATCTACCACCACCTGTCAGGCCGGGGAGAGTCCACGCAGCTTAGCTGATCAAGCCAGAGCCCATATTGGCAATGGCTGCACGAGAAGCAATCTTCACTTGGAGTTCTTCAGATTCCTTTGCTCCTGGGTGGCCTTCCACAAGTGAATATCCCACAGGTACATCCCCTGGGGACAACACTCAACTCATACAGCCAAGCAACCAATTTCCACCCAGGTGTTTGATTAAAACTTAGTAGACTTTATCTTTTTCATCAAAATAGTTTTTGCATAGCATCACTATTCTACTAAGTAATTTCATAGGAACCTAGACACAGGAATAAAGAGGTCTATCATGCCTTGCATAGCAATGCTATCCTACACATGCTTATAGAAAATACTCTACTCATGCATAGAAATAATAGGACTTTTATGGGGGTGTGCCACTTGCCTTGGCAACCGGGAGTGCAGCAGTTACAGTTGCAAAAATTCTCGTTTCGCTCCGAATAGTATAACAAAGAAATAAAGAGCCACACATAAACACACAAGCAAAGGTTCATACAAAGAAAAATATATGCTATGCATGAGATGAGATGCAACAATTTATTTCCAACGTCTAGAAACTAATAAAGTATCCCTTTGGATTTTCATGATATATGCATAAATAAATTTTTGATTTGTTTCTATTATTTAATTATGAATAAAGGGGTAATGACAAGGTCTTTAGTTCACTTAAATAACATTTCAAAACAAATTTTGGAAAAATGACATTTGGGCAGAGGGCATCTAAAAAAGTTGTTAACAATTTGATTTACTCAAAAATAAATTTTCTAACTAAAGTTATGTCAAAAACACTTAAACTACTCTCAAAAATATTTGAAAATTTTGTATGTGTCAAAACAGAAAACTAATGAAGCCAAAGTGTTCTACTGGTTCCAAGGATCTCAAATATATAAAAATATTTAAATTTGGTTAAAAAGATAAAAAGTAGTGATAAAAACAGTATGCAGGGTGTTTTCTGCAAAACTACCAAATTAAATAAAATGGGAAAAAGAATTTACACGTCAGCGCTGACTGGGTGCTGACTCTGCGCTGACTGGGCATGCTGACGTGTTTAAGTGATTTGATCTGGGCCGTCAGATCTGGATCTGGCGGTCCAGATCAATCGTACCGTTTCGCTTAAAAAGATCTAATCTTAACCGTAGGATCGAGATCGTACGGCCTACACACGTTGACCAACAACTGGCGGCGCTAGGTCGCCGGAGGACCTCGCCGGAGCAGCGCGCGCGGCGGCGACACGCACGACATCGCACGTTCTAGACGTTCTACTGCGTTCCGAGACGAGTGGGTCATACCTACGGGTAGAGGGTGTCGAGGCGACGTCGTTGGCGAAGTGGTGGGGGTGGTAGCTCCTCCTGCCTCCTCTGGTTGCTCGCCGGAGATGCGCACGGCGGAGGTTCTCGTCGGTGAGCACGGACACGGAGTTGGGCTGCGTAAGAACACACGAGACCTTGTCACCAAGTTGCGTAATGACAAAGTGAAACGATTGGGAGTGAAGAGAGGGCTCGAGGAGGTCGCAGCTCACCGGAGTTCGTTGAACTTGCCGTCGGCAACGGCGGAGCTCCGGGGATGCTCGTGGGCGGCCTGGTGTCTCTCGGGAGGTGGTGCTTGGGGCAAAAGAGAGTGGGGATCGAGGGGATCTTATAGCAAGAATCGGCGACTTAAATGAGTGAGTAAATCGCCGGGAATCAGTCGAATTGATTCGGCCGTTTCTCGGCTAGGTCGTGGGCGTGATTTGGGGCGAGCCGTTGCAGCGGGAGGGATGACAGGTGGGGCCCACCTGTCAGCGAGTGAGCGCGCGGGCGGGGACGGGCCGCTGGCGGGCTGGATTGCGTCGCGCGCGCGGTAGATAGCTAGTGGGCTTCGGCCCACTAGCCCGACTCTATTTTTCTTTTAGAAAATTCTTTTCTGTTTTTAAATCTTTTGAGTATAAAACAAATTCAAAACTATATTAAAACTTCTCAGAAAAATTCATAAAAATATAATTTGAAAAGCTTATGAAAAATAGATCCTTTTGACATTATTTTTGTCTAAAGTAAACATAGAATAAAAGGAACATTATTATAAATTCAAATAACAATTTTAAGGACATAAAGTCAATTAAAACATATTTAAATAATTAAATTCAAATTCTATGTGATTCATATGACAAGTTTAATGATGATGATGCATGGATGCAAAGTTTTTAAATTTTTCTAAAAATTGGGATGTTACAAACCTAGCCCCCTTAAGATGAATCTCGCCCTCGAGATTCGGATTGGCTAGCAAATAGGTGAGGGTGATCTTCTTTAAGGTCATCTTCTCTTTCCCAAGTTGCTTCCTCTTCTGAATGGTGATTCCACTGTACTTTACAGAATTTGATGGTCTTGGTTCGGGTGACACGTTCTCTGTCTCCAAAATCTTTATTGGTTTTTCTTCATAAGTGAGATCACTTTCTAGTTGTACTTCCTCCAGTGGCACCGTATCTCTCAACAGTGTTTCTGCCATTTCTGGGTGACATTTCTTTAGTTGGCTGACATGAAACACACTGTGAACCGCGGAAAGTGCTTCCGGGAGTTCCAATTCATAGGCGACCTCTCCTTTGCGGGATAATACCTTGAAGGGTCCAATAAACCTAGGTGCCAACTTTCCTTTGATTCCAAATCTTTTAACTCCCCGCATAGGTGAAACTCGGAGATAGACTCGATCACCCACTTCATACGTGACTTCTCTCCTTTTGGAGTCCGCATAACTTTTCTGTCTGGATTGTGCTATCTTTAAATGGTCCTTAATCAACCTGACTTTTTCCTCAGCCTCCTTGATTATGTCTGGTCCGAACAAACTACGTTCTCCTACGCCACTCCATAGTAGTGGGGTAGTGCACTTTCTCCCATACAGGGCTTCAAATGGCGACATCTCTATGCTCGCTTGATAGCTGTTGTTGTAAGAGAACTCGGCATATGGAAGATTATCATCCCAGCTTGATTTATAATCTAGAGCGCATGCTCTCAGCATATCTTCTAGGATCTGATTTACTCTTTCTGTCTGTCCATCCGTCTGCGGATGAAACGCTGTACTAAACTCTAATCTAGTTCCCAGAGACTCATGTAATTGATTCCAGAAATGGGAAGTAAACTGAGTACCCCTATCCGACACAATTTTCTTGGGAACACCATGTAGACACACAATCCTCTTCATGTAGATGTCCGCTAGTTTGGCACTAGTGTATGTAGTCTTTACGGGTATAAAGTGAGATACTTTCGTCAGCCGATCGACTATAACCCATATAGAATCATACCCTGATTTAGTCCTGGGCAGACCCGTGATGAAATCCATACCAATCTGTTCCCATTTCCAATCTGGTACTGGTAACGGTTGTAGCAACCCTGCTGGGTTTTGGTGTTCCGCTTTCACACGACTGCAGACGTCACACTTTGCAATGTATTCAACAATATCACGCTTCAAGTTGATCCACCAATACCTCTCCTTTACATCCATATACATCTTGGTGTTACCCGGATGTATGGAATAAGGTGAGTCATGAGCTTCTTGAAGTATTAACTTCCTGAGGTCGGCATTGTCAGGAACACAAATGCGTTCTTTATACCACACGGTTCCTTCTTCATCTTCTCTAAAATCTCTGGCCTTACCTTCGCTTAGGTTCTTCTTGATTTCTTTTACTGCTTTATCCTCTAACTGAGCTGTCTTGATTTTGTTAAATAGAAGAGGTTGAACTTCTAAGGATGCTATGAATCCTTCAGGTACCACCTCTAATCGAAGGTCCTTAAATCCTTTACAAAGATCTTCCGGCAATTCTCCTGCCGTGAGTCCGTTTACATAAGTCTTACGGCTCAAGGCATCAGCCACTACGTTGGCTTTCCCTGGGTGGTACTGTAGACTTAAATCATAGTCTTTGATCAACTCTAACCATCTTCTTTGTCGCATGTTTAATTCCTTCTGAGTAAAGAAATACTTGAGGCTTTTATGATCCGTAAATACTTCACATCTCTTTCCCCATAAATATGGCCTCCATATCTTTAGCGCATGCACCACAGAAGCTAACTCTAAATCATGAGTGGGGTAGTTTACTTCATGATTTTTGAGTTGTCTTGAGGCGTAAGACACTACTTTGCCTTCTTGCATCAATACGCTTCCTAGGCCGCGATATGAAGCGTCGAAATAAACCTGGAAGTCTTTCTCTAGATCTGGTAAGCATAATACTGGTGCCGACACCAAGCGCTTCTTTAATTCCAGAAAACTGATCTCACAAGCTTCCGTCCACTCAAATTTCTTTCCCTTCTTCAGTAGTTCAGTCAAGGCCTTGGCAATCTTGGAGAAGTTTTCAATGAATCTCCGGTAGTACCCTGCCAGTCCTAGAAAACTGCGGATTTCTCCCACATTTTTGGGCGATTCCCAATTTGTCACAGCAGCAACTTTTTCAGGGTCCACTGCTATCCCATCTTTAGACACCAGGTGTCCTAGAAATCCTACTTGTTTTAACCAAAATTCACACTTGTTGAACTTAGCATATAATTTATGCTCTCGGAGCCTTTGCAATACCAGACGTAAATGTTCTTAGTGTTCTTTGTGACTTTTGGAGTAGACTAAGATGTCATCGATGAAGACAACAACAAACTTGTCCAGAAAATCCATAAACACCTTATTCATCATATTCATGAAATAGGCTGGAGCATTGGTTAACCCAAAAGGCATTACCGTGTACTCATACGATCCATATCTTGTAACGAAAGCAGTCTTGGGTATATCCATCTCTCTGACTTTCATCTGAAAGTACCCTGATCTGAGATCGATCTTGGAGAAGACGACAACCCCTTCTAGTTGATCGAACAGTTCATTGATTTTGGGTAGCGGATACTTGTTCTTAATTGTATGCTCATTTATGTCACGGTAATCGGTGACTAATCTCTGAGTACTATCCTTCTTCTTGACAAAAAGAATCGGGGCTCCCCAGGGTGATGAACTTGGACGGATAAAGCCTTTCTGCATAAACTCTTCCAGTTGTTTCTTGAGTTCTTTCAGTTCATCAGTTGCCATTGGGTAGGGCCTTTTAGCAATTGGTCCTGTTCCCGGCTTTAGTTCTATGAGGAACTCTACATCTCTATCGGGTGGCATTCCTGGTAGTTCTTCCGGAAACACATCTGGGTATTCCTTAACTATAAGGACCTCACCGAGACTAACCCCCTTAAGAGAATTAAGCCTAACCTTCTTTAGTTCAAACTTTGATCTAAAGTTGATCTTCGAGCCTTCTGGAGTGGTGAGAGTGATGGTTCTATTTGCGCAGTCTATGATTCCTGCATAGCGGGTCATCCAATCCATCCCTATGATAACATCCAGGCCTTGTGTTTCCAGGATGATCAAGTCCGTAGGAAACTGATGCTTTCCAATCTTTAGACTTAACTGTCTACAGCCAGAGGTGACTAGCATCTCTCCGCCCAGAGAGCTTACTCTAATGGGGCTTCCTATATTTTCCACTACTAACCCATGTTTGTTTACAAAAGCTCTTGAAATGAAAGAATGGGATGCTCCAGTATCAAATAGAACTAATGCTGGGCATGAATTTAGCAAGAACGTACCAATGACAGCATCAGGTTCATCGTACACTTCTTCCACATTGATGTGGTTCACCTGTCCTTTCTGGAAGGGATTGGGCTTGGCAGCTTCTGCGGCCTTCTTTTTGGGGCAGTCAGTGGCGTAGTGACCCTTGTTATTGCACTTGAAGCATAGGACTTGGCTGATATCTTTCTTATATTCGGGGTTTGGGCGATGTTGTCCATTGTTGTGGCCAGCATTTCCATTTCCCTTGTGATTCCCATTGTTTCCCTTGAAACCACTTCTATGGTTGTGACCATGATGTTTGTGGTTGCTTCCTCCACTAGGATAGTGCCCAGGTTTATGACTCGGGTTTGCATCTTGAGGGAAAGGTCTCTTGAAGGAAGTCTCAGAATGGTGTTTGTGAACATTCAACTTTCTCTTCCTATTTTCAGCCTTCTTGATGTTATCCTCCAGTATGATAGCCTGATCTAGGAGAGTCTGATAATTTGGGGCATAGGCCACTGTCAAAGGGATCTTCAGCTCGTCACTCAGCCCATTTAGGAATTTTGCCTTCCTCTTCGCCTCGGTGTTAATGTCTTGAGAGGCATAACGAGAAAGGGCATGGAAATCAGCCATGTTCTCCTTAAGGCTCCTGTTTCCTTGTCTCAGGTTTCTGAATTCTTCCTGGTTCAAGTTCATAATGCCCGAGGAGATATGAGCATTACGAAAACCTTCCTTGAAATTTTCCCAAGTCATGGTTTCTAGTGGGTGGGTGATGTGATAGGTTTCCCACCACTGGATTGCTGGTCCTTCCAACAGATGAGTGGTGAACCTCACCTTCTCAGCGTCAGTACATTCACAAGTCACTAGATCCCTGTCCACTGAACGCAGCCAGTCATCTGCCACAATTGGTTCAGTTGCGGTGGAGAACTTGTTCGGTCGGAGCCTCAGAAATCTGGTAAGTCTATCCACATGAGGGGGTGGTGGCGGAGGCGGGGTGTGGTTGTTGTTATTGTTGTTGGTTGCCGCAATGAACTGGGTCATCATAGTCATTAGCTGAGCTTGAGCGGCCATCAACTGTTGTATAGCATCATTGTTGTTGTGGTCGTCGTTGTTGTTGTTGTTGTTGTTGTTGTTGTTGTTGTTGTTGTTGTTGTTGTTGTTGTTGTTGTTGTTGTTGTTGTTGTTGTTGTTGTTGTTGTTGTTGTTGTTGTTGTTGTTGTTGTTGTTGTTGTTGTTGTTGTTGTTGTTGTTGTTGTTGTTGTTGTTGTTGTTGTTGTTGTTGTTGTTGTTGTTGTTGTTGTTGTTGTTGTTGTTGTTGTTGTTGTTGTTGTTGTTGTTGTTGTTGTTGTTGTTGTTGTTGTTGTTGTTGTTGTTGTTGTTATCGGGCGTACGACGGGGAGGCATCTGTGATTTGTATAGGTGAGTTTTTTTAGACGGAAAGGTCTAAAGAGAAAGATTACCCCAACAAACAAACAACCTAAAGAACAAACAAACATCACACAACTCAAAATTTTGGATTAATCGGACATGAGAGTTTTGGAAAATAAAACGCGAGGTTCCTCGGAATACAATGGAAGGTACTGCCTTATCACAAGTTGATAGGTCAATACAAGACTAAGATAACGATGAGGTGTAAATAAATGGCAGTCTCGCTAACAAACTACTCGACCATGTCGTCTTCTTCTTCTTCTTCAATTTCCTGAATCTCGATTCCTTCATTGTCGAGTACTTCCCTTAATTCCTTCACTTCTTTCTCCAGGGCAGAGTTCTTCTCTTGCAGTTCCCTTTTCTCGGTACGAAGACGCTTGATCAAGTCACTATCAGCTTCGAACTCGACTTCATTGCTCTCGAGTTCTGCCTTCCGTTCTCTGATAGTCTTGTTTTTCTCTTGAACCCTTTTCTCCTGTCTCTTGTATTTCTCCTCTTGTGAAGCAAACTTTTCTTCTTGGGCCTTACTCACTTCCTCTTGAGCTTTCATCTTTTCCTCGTTCTCCTTGAGTAAGGCACACAACTCATCGTTCTTCAGAAGTTCAGTGCGTCTATCCTCATAAAGTTCTGTGACGAGGACCTCCAACTCCTGGAAATACAGACTAAGGGTTTTTGCTTTGCCTCTATCTCCAACATCAAAGAGGTATGGTTCTCCCTCCTCGTTTCTCCTTCCAAAGAAAATGGAGTAGTGGCCCCTCAACTCTGCGCTATAGCGTCCGCAGAGACGTCCAATCAGGTCCTGCATGACGAGATTGAGTCCTTTTTCTTTGGAGTCACTAACCATTTTGATTTCCAACGGGGGCTCTTCTCCACGTCCTGGTGAGTTGCTTTTATTCCCCAACAACCCTCCTTGTTAAACTTCTTCAGGATGAAGCCCTTAACTTGAGGTAGCGGTAAACCTATCTTCTTGCCGATGTCGAGAAGGTAGCAGCCAAAACGGGTGTACTCGAAGTCCTCCGCAGTGGTGAAGTGGAAGCTCGTCATCCTTTAGGAAGGAAGAAAAGAATTTAAAACAAGAAATGTATAAGGTAAGGAGGTACTAGTCATAAGTGTATTATTAAATTAGAGTCAAAACTAAGTCAAATCTCAATGTGATCAACAAATATAAACAACTCTTTGTAAATTGGATATTCACTATAGTGAGAGAGACAAACACCCGGCCAGCCACTTAATTGTGGAACAGGTCTCATGTACGCGGACATGTAAGGTTTTTTTCCAGGCCGCTTCATCTCACTATGCCGCTAGGATCCAAAAATACTTAAGTAGTTAATACTATGATCAAAAGGTTTTTCCAATCCTAAGGGCTCGAACCTACAGGCAACACAGTGCTCTGATACCATCTGTAGTGTACCTACACCTAAAATATGGTAGATACCTGTGTATAGTGCAAATCCCTGGATCGATTCGTTTGCACACACAGTTACGATGTAATATCAAAACAAAGTATCAATTTATTACAACGCTGATCCAGACTTAGAAAATATTCATTACAAATTTTCATAGCATAAAGCTAGCAGTGAACAGAGTAAACAGTGGAAATATATTCTTCATGGAGTCCCCAATCATCATCATGTGCCACAGGCGAGCATGTTGGTTGAAGACTCGAAACCCTTAGTAAAAACTTTCACTCATCATCAGGACAGTCTGCAATAAGATATATATATTGCAACAACGTGGGTCAGAATCATTAAAATGGAACTGGCAAGTGACACTATGGTGGACACTTAGAGGAATAACTCTATGACCTATATGCTTATTTGGCTGGTGGAGCTCAAGGCTATTTTGCAGAAAGCAAGTTTTTCCCTAACTTTTTGGAAACACTTTTCTTCTATTCGAGACATCCGTGGCATGAAATCCACTGTCTCATTCTACCCTTGTTCACCCATCAAGTTTTAATTTAGAAGTTGGAATGGTGGAATCCTCCGTTGACATCCTCGTTCAGCTGCTCAATTGTCCGTTTCCGGGGACACGGCTAAGTACTTATATTTTAACTCTGCAGAGGTTGTGCACGTTCACCATTGTACCCATTCAACCCAAATTACCCTTTATACACCATTTGTGATAAGGAAAGGAAAGAATGAGACGAGATCTTTCAGAAGAATTTTCCCTCCCACTCTGGCCTGACGCGCTCCACCTACAAATCCTCTACCACCACCTGTCAGGCCGGGGAGAGTTCACGCAGCTTAGTTGATCAAGCCAGAGCTCATATTGGCAATGGCTGCACGAGAAGCAATCTTCACTTGGAGTTCTTCAGATTCCTTTGCTCCTGGGTGGCCTTCCACAAGTGAATATCCCACAGGTACATCCCCTAGGGAAAACACTCAACTCATACAGCCAAGCAACCAATTTCCACCCAGGTGTTTGATTATAACTTAGTAGACTTTATCTTTTTCATCAAAATAGTTCTTGCATAGCATCACTATTCTACTAAGTAATTTCATAGGAACCTAGACACATGAATAAAGAGTTCTATCATGGCTTGCATAGCAATGCTATCTTACACATGCTTATAGAAAATACTCTACTCATGCATAGAAATAATAGGACTTTTATGGGGGTGTGCCACTTGCCTTGGCAACCGGGAGTGCAGCGGTTACAGTTGCAAAAATTCTCATTTCCCTCCGAATAGCCTAACAAAGAAATAAAGAGCCACACATAAACACACAAGCAAAGGTTCATACAAAGAAAAATATATGCTATGCATGAGATGAGATGCAACAATTTATTTCCAACGTCTAGAAACTAATAAAGTATCCCTTTGGATTTTCATGATATATGCATAAATAAATTTTTGATTTGTTTCTATTATTTAATTATGAATAAAGGGGTAATGACAAGGTCTTTAGTTCACTTAAATAACATTTCAAAACAAATTTTGGAAAAATGACATTTGGGCAGAGGGCATCTAAAAAAGTTGTTAACAATTTGATTTACTCAAAAATAAATTTTCTAACTAAAGTTATGTCAAAAACACTTAAACTACTCTAAAAAATATTTGAAAATTTTGTATGTGTCAAAACAGAAAACTAATGAAGCCAAAGTGTTCTACTGGTTCCAAGGATCTCAAATATATAAAAATATTTAAATTTGGTTAAAAAGATAAAAAGTAGTGATAAAAACAGTATGCAGGGTGTTTTCTGCAAAACTACCAAATTAAATAAAATGGGAAAAAGAATTTACACGTCAGCGCTGACTGGGCGCTGACTGTGCGCTGACTGGGCATGCTGACGTGTTTAAGTGATTTGATCTGGGCCGTCAGATCTGGATCTGGCGGTCCAGATCAATCGTACCCGTTTCGCTTAAAAAGATCTAATCTTAACCGTAGGATCGAGATCGTACGACCTACACGCGTTGACCAACAACTGGCGGCGCTAGGTCGCCGGAGGACCTCGCCGGAGCAGCGCGCACGGCGGCGACACGCACGACATCGCACGTTCTAGACGTTCTACCGCGTTCCGAGACGAGTGGGTCATACCTACGGGTAGAGGGCGTCGAGGCGACGTCGTTGGCGAAGTGGTGGGGGTCGTAGATCCTCCTGCCTCCTCTGGTTGCTCGCCGGAGATGCGCACGGCGGAGGTTCTCGTCGGTGAGCACGGACATGGAGTTTGGCTGCGTAAGAACACACGAGACCTTGTCACCAAGGTGCGCAATGACAAAGTGAAACGATTGGGAGTGAACAGAGGGCTCGAGGAGGTCGCAGCTCACCGGAGTTCGTTGAACTTGTCGTCGGCAACGGCGGAGCTCCGGGGATGCTCGTGGGCGGCCTGGTGGCTCTCGGGAGGTGGTGCTTGGGGCAAAAGAGAGAGGGGATCGAGGGGATCTTATTGCAAGAATCAGCGACTTAAATGAGTGAGTAAATCGCCGGGAATCAATCGAATTGATTCGGCCGTTTCTCGGCTAGGTCGTGGGCGTGATTTGGGGCGAGCTGTTGCATCGGGAGGGATGACAGGTGGGGCCCACCTGTTAGCGAGTGAGCGCGCGCGCGCGGGCAGGGACGGGCCGCTGGCGGGCTGGATTGCGTCGCGCGCGCGGTAGATAGCTAGTGGGCTTCGGCCCACTGGCCCGACTCTATTTTTCTCTTAGAAAATTCTTTTCTGTTTTTAAATCTTTTGAGTATAAAACAAATTCAAAACTATATTAAAACTTCTCAGAAAAATTCATAAAAATATAATTTGAAAAGCTTATGAAAAATAGATCCTTTTGACATTATTTTTGTCTAAAGTAAAAATAGAATAAAGGAACATTATTATAAATTCAAATAACAATTTTAAGGACATAAAGTCAATTAAAACATATTTAAATAATTAAATTCAAATTATATGTGATTCAGATGACAAGTTTAATGATGATGATGCATGGATGCAAAGTTTTTAAATTTTTCTAAAAATTGGGATGTTACAATATCTATGTACTTTACATTCACAACTGCCTCACCTCTTCCATGTCTTTCACTATCATCGACTTCATCAAGACCACCCATAAGGACATCAAAGTCACCGCCATCCTCTTCCTCCTGGTAGAAATCTCCCTCGTATGTGATGGGGTTTATATTGTTGTAATCGTCCGCGTTTGGCATGGGTAGCTTACCACGTGGCGATACCTTGAACACAACTTCCCAACCCTGTAGTTCCTCGTTCTGGCATGGGTAGGGTAGATAATAAACTTGTGTTGCCTGGTTAGACACAACAAATACATCGGACCCGCTATAGGTGGTTGAAGGCCTCACTTCCACTAAACCAATGGAAGGGGTACTTTTTAGTCCAACCACTGGGTATGCTCTGTCGATATGTTTCCACGCTTCACCATTAGCCGGATGTTTCATCTTCTTCTTTTTATCATTAATATCAGGGTATCTCTTCCCCGTCTTGTGCCATGTCATCTGTTTGGCAGTCTCCTCATCCATGTAAAGGCGTTGGATCCTTTTTATGAATGGGAGATACCGAAGAATCTTTACAGCAACTTTCGTCTGCACCATTTCATCTTCGGCGCCCTTCACCTCTCCATACCTAGAGGCCCCACACAAGCTACAATGAGTGTGATTCGCAAACTCTTTCTGAAACAGAAGGCAACCCTTAGGACAACAATGTATCTTCTCATAATCCATGCAAAGCGATTTCATAATTTTCTTCGACTCATACATGGTACGAGGCAGACAATGTCCTTTAGGGAGCATGTTACCCATTGTTTTCAAATGATCTTCAAAGCTTGATCGGGTTTGGCCGTGTTTGGTCTTATCAGCTCACAGTTGCGATATGGCATCAAGCTGAGAGACTTCTGCACCCAGATAAAGAGGTTTCTTCATGGTGGCCATCATTTCAAGGAAGGCCTTCGCGGTTTCTCTGGTTCATCCGGTAAATCCGATTCCTCCTGTTCATCCGGATCTTCTGGAGGTGGCGAATGTGCCTGATTTGCATAGTGAAGATCAACAAGCATGTTTGCAATGCCATCGTGGGCATTGCCATCGATGTGTTGCCGCATCACCACCTCTCTAACACGGTCACTCTCAGGAAAATTGATTTGCATGTTAAAGTCGGGCATATATCCGTAAATCCAAAGGTGTTTTGTCATCTCTAAGCTACCCTCACGGTTATTCATCTTGCACCGAGCACAAGGGCAAAGCGGACGAACTGTCTTAGAACCACGGTGTGCGTCCTTCACATAATATTCAGTTTTCCACTGCCACTCAGCTGTCATGTCAGTCCTACTAATACGACCACTGTACATCCACTCACCATCAGCCATCTGCACTTAGAGGTAATAATAACAAAAATAGCATTTGATGTCAAATAAATGGCATTAAATTAAATACAAGATATTCTCTACCGGGGAAAATGCGTGCATCATCCTACATCTCTAATAGGATAGCCTCCTAGCAGCCGCCGGATCCGTAGATTGAGTAAGTTCTCCATGCTCTACCCCGATCTGAGACAGAATTTCGGCAACACCTCCCTGCTGCTCTCCCGATACATGTCTCGGCAAAAAGCCGAGAGGATGTGCATCCGGAGAACAACGGGGAGGCACTACCAAAATCCTGACTCGGGCCGGAGCAGAACACAGAGAACGTACCCAACTACGCATCCGCCGACTTTCCCGTAAATGCCGAAGCGTTACACATCATAATATGCTGACCTCTAACGCATATTTATCCGCGTAACGATTTGAGACGAGAAAAGACACCTAGGTTACGCGACTTGACGTGAAACTAAAATCTAGAACATAAAAATGCAAGAGAGGAGAAGGAGTTTTATCTCACCCTCCGATGTAGAGGAAGTAGTCGAACAACACGAAACCGACGACGACTCCGAGGCGACAGGGACTCCGGGACGGTGAGAAATCCGAGAAACCTACATGATAAAATGTAGTCCACATTAATACTAGCAAATATATTCTCATATTTGCAACTTATCAATTAAATATAAACTATGAATAATTATAAAACTAAACCTATCACTAACAGTAGCACTAACCCTAGCACAACCCTAGCACTAACCCTAACAATAGCATTAGCATTAAACACTAAAAAAAATAAAAAAATACCGGGGATGTGCTTGACGTCGGGGAGGTGCTCGAAGTCGTGGAGGAGGTGCTACGGGCCGGGAAGTAGGAGGAGTCCGGGAAAGGAGGAAGAGGTCAGGGAGCAGCTCGGGCTCGGGGAGGGAAGGAGGAGGAGTCCAGGGAGGAATGGGGAGGAGGCTGGGAGCAGCTCGGGCTCGGGAGGGAAGGAGGAGGAGGCCGGGGAGAGAAAAAGGAGGAGGTCGGGGAGGGAGGAGGAGGAGCTCGGGGAGGGAAGGAGAGATGCGGGCGACGGCGTCGTGCGGCGAGCTGCGGGCGACGGCGGCGGCGTGCGGCCAGGGGAGGAGGACGAGGTGGCGGCGGCGGATGGAGCACGGCGAGGCGGCGGCGGGTGCCGCGAGGGGGATGAGCTCGGGGAGGTGGCGGCAGCGGCGGGTGGCGCGACGGGGAACACGGGGAGGCGAAGACGGGTGGCGCGAGGGGAAACACGGGGAGGCGGCGGCGGCGGCGGGTGGCGCGAGGTGTGTGGGGATCGATCGATGGCGCGAGGTGTGTGGCGATTGGATCGTGCGGCGGCCCAGCTGAGTTGACCAAGGCCAGGCAAGAGTGAGGCCGACGACAATGCCGTCGGCATCACCATATAATTTTTTTCCCAAAACAATATTTCATTTTTAAATTAAGTTATTTCAGTTTGATTCATTAACATTTAATAAAATATAAATTTTAATTTCATTTACTAATAGTTTTTAATGAAACGACACGGCGATACCCCTCTCGACGATCTACCCCTCTAAACGGCGCCGGGAGGGGGTAGACGCATGAATTTATTTGCTTGGCTGTGTTATGTTGGTGTATTGGACCACAAAAAACAAACATTTCATGTGTTCCGTCGCACGATTCCATGCCTGACACCCGAAACGGGGGTTTTCACCTCTAAGAGCAAGAACTTACTACGGAGTAAGAGGGGTGAGTGAAGCGGGTCGCACCTCGGAGATGTATCTTGGTTCTCACAAACTACCAACACACTATTATACATATATTAGGGGTCAATACAAGTTTTGATGGGGTCTTGACGCTCCGGACCCCCTCTACGGCGAAACCCTACTCCCGGTGGAGAAATGTCTGACCTGTCGATCTACCCTCTAAACGGCGCCAGGAAGGGGTAGACGCATGATTTTTTTTGCTTTGATGTGTTAGGTTGGTATATTGGACCATAAAAAACAAACATTTCATGTGTTGCGTCGCACAATTCCATGCCTGACACCCGAAACGGGGGTTTTCACCTCTAAGAATTAGAACTTACTACGGAGTAAGAGGGGTCAGTGAAGCGGGTCGCACCTCGGAGATGTATCTTGGTTCCCACAAACTACCAACACACTATTATACATATATTAGGGGTCTATACAAGTTTTGATGGGGTCTTGACGCTCCGGACCCACTCTACGGCGAAACCCTACTCCCGGTGGAGAAAAGTCTGACCTGTCGATCTACCCCTATAAACGGCGCCGGGAGGGGGTAGATGCATGCATTTTTTTACTTGGCTGTGTTATGTTTGTATATTGGACCATAAAAAACAAACATTTGATGTGTATTGTCGCACGATTCCATGCCTGACACCCGAAACGGGTGTTTTCACCTCTAAGAGCAAGAACTTACTACAGAGTAAGAGAGGTCAGTGAAGCGGGTCGCACCTCGGAGATGTATCTTGGTTCCCACAAACTATCAACACACTATTATACATAGTTTAGGGGTCTATGCAAGTTTTGATGGGGTCTTGACGCTCCGGACCCACTATACGGCGAAACACTACTCCCGCTGGAGAAAAGTCTGACCTGTCGATCTACCCCTCTAAACGGCGCCGGGAGGGGTTAGACGCATGAATTTTTTTGCTTGGCTGTGTTAGGTTGGTATATTGGACCATAAAAAACAAACATTTCATGTGTTCCGTCGCACAATTCCATGCCTGGCACCCGAAACGGGGGTTTTCACCTCTAAGTGCAAGAACTTACTACGGAGCAAGTGGGGTCAGTGAAGCGGGTCGCACCTCGGAGATGTATCTTGGTTCCCACAAACAACCAACACACTATTATACATAGTTTAGGGGTCTATGCAAGTTTTGATGGGGTCTTGATGCTCCGGACCCACTCTACGGCGAAACACTACTCCTGGTAGAGAAAAGTCTGACCTATGGATGTACCCCTCTAAACGGCGCCGGGAGGGGGTAGACGCATGATTTTTTTTGCTTGGCTGTATTATGTTGATATATTGGACCATAAAAAACAAACATTTCACGTGTTCCGTCGCACGAGTCCATGCCCGGCACCCGAAACGGGGGTTTTCACCTCTAAGTGCAAGAACTTACTACGGAGTAAGAGGGGTCAGTGAAGCGGGTCGAAACTCGGAGATGTATCTTGGTTCCATAAACTAACGACACACTAGTATACATATATTAGGGGTCTATGCAAGTTTTGATGGGGTCTTCACGCTCCGGACCCACTCTACGGCGAAACACTACTCCTGTTGGAGAAAAGTCTGACATGTCGATATACCCCTCTAACGGCGTCTGGAGGGGGTAGACGCATGCATTTTTTGCTTGGTTGTGTTAGTCTGGTATATTGGACCATAAAAACAAACATTTCATGTGTTCCGTCGCATGATTCCTTGCCCGGCACCCGAAACGGGGGTTTTTACCTCTAAGTTCCAGAACCCCGCCACAACAAAACCCCGGAGATAGCCGCATATGTGTTCTTATATTATGGCCACATTTGATCATAATATTTGTACAAATTAGTTCTTATGTTATTTATTGTGATTTAGTACTAGTACCCCTACGAATTATAGTTTTGAATGTAATCTAATATTTTAAAAAAACTGGAAAATAGTGTATTGAGCCCGACGGTATTGCCGTCGGCGTCAGTGTGGGTGGTTACGGCGCCGTCAGGTCGCTGCGTCCAGCCGCCCACGCGGGGGGAGAAGTCTGACGGTGTTTTGACGCCGACGGTCGGGGTCACTACTAGAACGCCGACGGGACTTTGAGTCAGACGGTGTTTCACGGGCTGTCGGTGTTATGTTGTGACGCCGACAGCCCTGACGTTTGGCCGTCGGCGTTATAATTGCCGTCGGGCTGAGCTTCCACTCCCTTAGTGAATAGCTAGGTAGTCTAGCTGATCGATCAAATAAGACTCCATGCCGTGTACACGTACAAATTTCTATCGAACAAATGCCCCCTCACCAAGGAAAGTTCTAGCGCGAAGCAGATAGAACTTTAACTTGGTGACGATATTTTAAAAGGCATACAAACACCGGTACGGTTGAATAGATGGTGATTGCAAATCAAACTGCTTCTTTCTATCATGGTCCTACAGGACTCTGCTCATGCATAGGATATATAAAGCCAGCCCCCCGGCCGTATCTTTCCTACGCATTGCTGCCTGACGAATCTCAAAACAAGACATTGTTCCGAGCTTGGAGAGCAGGTAATCCCATCTAATCAGCTCACACTAGTAGAAAACAGGCTAAAGGACCAAACTCCAAAACCCCATTTGTCCCGGTCGTACTGCAAACCGGGACAAATGGGGCATAAAACCCGCCGAGCGCTCCAGGCGACACCCATTTGTCCCGGTTCCAGCCACGAACCGGGACAAATGAGGTAGCACCCGCCGAGCGCTTCAGGCGACACCCATTTGTCCCGGTTCCAGTCACGAACCGGGACAAATGTCATGGTTTCAGTTACGTGCGCGCGGAAGCCGAGCCATCGCCGCGTTTTTTCGACGCGGACGGAAGACGAGCGGAAATACGGCGCCGCCGGCGATTCCTCTGCCCTCCGGCGATTAATTCCTCTGCTCTCCGCCGGCGATTCATCTTCCTCTCCGGCGCTATAAAATGCACTGCACAGTACGACTCCTCCACACACCATCTCTCCGGCTCCTTCACACACCATCTCTCCTCTCTTTTCTCCGGTCCTATGGAGCCACATGCGCGTCCACCTCGGTCCGAGTTTTACTACTACAAGAAGGAAGGCATGCGGTTCAAGGTGTGGGTCACCCTTCGTGCATGGCGCGTGGAGAAGTGGATCCGCGACGTGAAGAACTACTTCCTCGACGCCGCTCCGATCAAAGCCGTTGGACTCGATTGCGAGTTCACCGACCCTCGACGGAAGGATACTCCGCAGTGCGCCGCCGTCCTTCAACTCTCGGTGGCGACCGAGACTCTTGTCTTCCAAATTTGCAAAGCTGATCGGGTGCCACAGGTCCTCGTGGATTTCTTAGGTGATGAGACAATCAAATTCTACGGCGTGGCAATCCATAATGACATGAAGATGCTAGCCTACTACGGAATTATTATTCGGTCCGCCCGACCTGCAGAGGGATCGCCGAAACCCTACCGGCAATTTTACTCCTAGTCTATATGCTCTCTCTAATGCGGTCATTGGGACAAATCTTGAGAAGAAAAAGAAATACAAGAAGAAGAAGAACACGGACGACGACAAGGAAGACACGTTAGAAGAAGACCTAATTTTCGGATGGGGCAACGTTCCATTGAGCTACGATCAAGTCGTATATTCTGCTTTAGACGCTCGCCTTAGCTTCGAGATTGCACGGAAGTGGGATAGTCTACGCGGCTATAATACGGAGTATGATCATCTTAATGTCGTTGATGAGTAGACTATCTATGTATTCCGTTACGCAAAAAATCTGTGTGCGTGTGTTCTCTTGTATTGACCGAAATATATCTAAAATTTGCAAAAGTATTTTCAAATTCCAAAGTTTGCAAAAGTTATTTAAAACAGAAAACAGAAAAAAAAAAGAAAAAAAAGAAAAAACCTCCATCTGTCCCGGTTTCAGTCACAAACCGGGACAAATGGGCCTCCTTTTGTCCCGGTTTGTGACTGAAACCGGGACAAATGGGGGGTGCCTATATATACTGATCAGCAGCCCCCTCCCAAAACCATTGGAGGCAGTTTTTTTGAAATGGAAGGAGGGGGTGTGTGCTAGTATGTTTTTTTTGTATGCATGCAAGGTGTTTGATGAAATGCCCGAGAGAGTTCACGAAATGATTTGATGTACACTTAAAGAAGTTTATTCTTCTTTTCGATCAAGGTTAATTTTTCTCTTATTTCATTTGTAATTAATTGATACCGTGCATGTTCAGTGTTTATTTGTCGATGTTCTGTAATGTTTATTGATGTAGTTCATTATATAATGCAGATGGACCGACAATGGATGTATGGTGACCGACGCACTGCCGAGTACATGACAGGTTTGAGGAAATTTCTAGAGAAAGCCCAGGCCCACAGTATCAATGGTTTCATGTGTTTCCATGTGTCAACTGTCAGAATAAGACAGATCACCCAAACGTGAGAACCCTTCAAAGTCATCTTATTCGGCATGGTTTCATGCCCAGCTATAATTGTTGGACGAAGCACGGAGAAAAATGTGTTATGATGGAAGACAATGAAGAAGAGAAAGATGATGACAACTATCCTATGTTCCCGGAGTACGAAGATTCTGCAACGGGGGAAGCTGAAGCTGAAGAGGCACCAGACTAGCCCACTGACGACGCACGGGCAACTTCATGCTTTCGATGGCACGAATTTTACCCGGGTTGACCTCGATTCCCCGGCTTGAGATGAGTAAACCGAGTAATTTCCCCGCCGGAACCCCAAATGTGCACTTATCCGGGTTCAACTTCATCCAGAATCTTCTTAAGTTCTTAAATGTTTCCCTCAGATCATCTATTAGTGAGGCCTTTTCTTTTGTTTTTATGACTATGTCATCGACATAGACCTCGGCATTCCGGCCTATCTGGTCATGCAAACATTTCTGCATGCACCTCTGGTATGTAGCACCAGCATTCCTCAAACCGAAAGTCATGACACGATAGCAATAAGCCCCATAAGGGGTAATAAAAGCAGTTTTCAATTGATCATTTGGATTCAAAGGTATCTGGTGAAAACCAGAATAGGCATCTAAAAAAGTTAAGAGCTCACTCCCGGCAGTGGAATCTATCACTTGATCTATCCGAGGAAGTGGAAAGGGGTCCTTCGGGCATGCTTTGTTGAGGTTGGTGAAGTCGATGCACATGCGCCACACCTTAAGCAGGAGGGGATCATCCTTCTTCTTCTCTACCAAAACCGGATTCGATATCCAATCCGGGTGTAGCACCTCCATTATGAATCCCGCAGCCAGCAGTATAGCCAGATGCTCCATGACCGCGGCTCTTCTTTCATCCGAGAGGCGCCTAGTTGGTTGCTTCACCGGCTTCGCATCCGGTCGAACAAACAGAGAGTGCTCAACCAACTCCCTCGGGACACCTTGCAGATCGTCACTCGACCATGCAAAAGCATCCCGATTCTCACGGAGGAAGTCGACGAGCTCGCCTTCCTATTTGCTGTCCAGGTTGCTGCCAATGATAACTTGGCGCTCCGGGTTGCTGGGGTCCACACCCACCTTCTTGGTCTCCTTAGGGGGCTGAAATGACGCACCCTGCTCCGGGTTCACCATCCCGGGCATTCCGATTTGGGAGGTCTTGGCCATTGCCACCACCTGCTGGATCCTCTTCTTTTCTTCTGCGATTACCAGAGACTCAGCAAAGCATGACCCCGCCGAGGCATATTCCATGGAGCGCTTGTGGTCTCCCGAGATGGTGATTACGCCGTTAGGTCCCGGCATCTTCATCTTGAGGTAGCCCATGTGAGTTGAGATCATGAACTTGGCCAGGGCTGGCCTGCCGATAAGTGCGTGATATGGGCTTTCGAGGTCCACGACCTCGAATTCCAAGCTCTCGGTTCGGCAGTTCTCCCGAGTTTCGAATAGCACCTCAACCCAGATCTTTCCCATGGGTGAGCAAGAGACTCCGGGCACAATGCCGTGGAAGGTTGTCTCGGTAGGCAGCAAGGTGTTCATGGACACTCCCAGCTTCAGCATCGTGTCCTTGTACATGATGTTAATGGCACTGCCATTGTCGATCAGAACCCGGCTGAAGCGGACGTTGAGGTTGGGTCCGACAAAAGTTGGGTCCACCACCAAGGCATACGCCCCCGGCTTAGGCATAACCCTAGGGTGATCCTTCCGGCTCCACGTGATCTCCATCTCGGACCAGTGCAAGAACTTGGGCACCGCCGGGATCACAGCATTCACCTCCAGGGCACGCTGTCGCACACTTCTCCGGTCAGTAGGTTCAGTCACGAAGACCACATAGCTTTGATGTGCCTCCCGATAGTTGCTCTGCTGCTGTCCGGCTTGGTTACTGGGGCCTGCACCGTTGTCGTTTTGGGTGTGCACCACATTCACTGGCCGAGGTGGGGGTCCTCGCGGAGGCGGGTTGATTCGGACAACGTTGGCCCCCGATGTCGGAGGAGGGGGTCTCAGGATATTGGGCCGAGATGCCGGAGCACTCTGCCGAATAGCTCCCGAGCTGCCTTCCTGCAACGTGCGCTGATACCAACTGCACTGCCGAGTAGAGTGGTTTGCGGGCTTGTTGGCCTCCAGAGTATGGTAGCAGCATGGCTTGTTCAGCATTTCCTCATATGTCAGGGGCTTCTTTTGTTCCACCCAGGTCTTTTGCACCTCCTGACTCTGACCCCAAGCCGGGCCACTTGTCTTTTGACGCTGGCTGTTGCCGGCATCTTCCTGCTCCCGGGTCACTGCTGCGACGTGCTGTGCGGCATGGTGGTACTCGGGGTGGTTCCTTTTCTGGCCAAAATCTTGTCGATCATGGCTCCTGGTCGGTCCTGAACGCTGAGGTCCCGCATTCCTCCTGTTGGAGTCACCGACATCCACCAGGGGTTGCATGGGATCTCCAAGCGTGTAGGTATCGGCGATGCGCATGGTCTCTGCCAAGGTTGCCGGCATCTTTCTTTGCAACTTCTGCCACAGCATTGAGCCATGCCGGCATCCTTGTGCGAACCAGGAGATGGCCTGTGCCTCTACCACTCCTTCGCAAGAGTTGCGAATATTGCTCCACCGGGTAAGGTACTCCCGGTCGGTCTCGTTGCTCCTTTGCCTACAGATGGTGAGCTGTTGAGGCCTGTTAGGCCTTTTGTACGTGCTGGTGAAGTTGCTGATGAATGCTTCCTCAAAGTCTAACCAGCAGTCTATGCTGCCAGTTCTCAGGTTGTTCAACCAGATCCGGGCAGGTCCTTCCAACATCTGCGGTACGTATCATACCGCCCATCGTCTGTTTCCACCGGCTATGCTTACTGCCGTTACATAGTCGGTTAGCCAGTCCTCCGGCTTCTTGCTGCCGTCATAGGTCTTGGCACCCCCGTTGAGCTGAAAGTTCCGAACAGGTGGTTCCCGCATGATCCGAGGTCCGAAGCAGGCAGGTCCCAGAGGTCCTTGCTCTTCCACCAACTCGGATTGGTGAATCCGGTCGAGCCGGAATCTAGCATCTGCCGGGTTCAGCTGCCTGGTTCCTATCCGAGATCCCAAAGGGTTTTCGTCTGGCTGATACCCGAGCTGCTGCAGCCTCGAGTTGCCATCGTTGAGCCTGTTCTGCGCAGGGATCACGACCTGCTGGGGAACAGAGGCGACCTCCCTCTGTGGGTTTCCCTGAACATGAGGAGGGTTCCGGGGTGGATTACCACGGCCGACCGGGTTATTGTTTCCTACACCCAGGTTACCATCCTCACGGGTACTTCCCGCCTGCCCCGAGTTACGCTGTCCGGCTTGCCCGGCTTGCTGGATACCGGCGAAGGCCGGGTCATAGGTTTGTAGCTGCTTGTTCTTCCCGGAACCTCGACTCCGGCTCCGGCTCTTGCTCTTGCTCTTGCTTCTTCTCGGATGCGGGGAAGAGGCCTCCCCGTCCGATTTCTGGCTATTGGGTCTTGCCGAGTGCACTTGGGATCCTGCCCCGGGGTTCTTCTTCTTGAAGGCCTGATTCTGACGGTTGGCCTCAATCACCAACTCGTTTACTCGCTCCTGCTGCTTGCGTAGGGCCTCACCGGATAACCCCACCAACTCGGCCATGGCGGCTTCGGCGGCCCTAAGAGTTTTCGCCGGTGAGCTGTACACCGGCTTCCCCGCTGAAATCCGACTTCCCGTGTGACTGGTTGTTGCTCGACCTGCCAGCTCCTCATTCACCATTCTTCCTTTCTTGCGCAGATCCGCGGTGCGCTTGTCCCGGGAGTCTATATTAAGGAATCCGTGAGCTGCATTGTACTCCCGGAGACTGGCATTGAGTTCGCGTCGGATCTCGGCGATCTCCTGCGCTTCGGCGAGTAGCAACCTCCGCTGCTCCTCCAACTCAGCCGAGGTGGCCTGGGTATCCGCTTCAGCGGTTACAGGTACAGCCAATTTGGCCACCAGACCCGAGAGGGGATCCGGGCGACGTCGTGGCTGGGACGGTTGTGGATCACCATCCCGGGCCGCACCCCTTTCCTGAGGAGGTTTGGCCAAACGGATGTGACCGCTCCCGGTATCGCCGTCAGCGTCCTGGTACTCCTCCTCGGTTGCCCCGACCATCATCAACGCGACGGAACTCGGGGGGCGACCGACACGCAGACCCCGAGCAGCGCAGAGCATGGGAGGGTCCTCAGCTTCCAGCACCATGTCCGGGTAGCTACAGACAACCTCGGTGGCGACGTAGGTGGTGAAACCACCAAAGTCAATGAGACACCCGTTCACCGGAAAGGGTCTGTTCCGGAAGCATCCTGCATTGTCGTAGACGAAATCCATCTCCCCTAGCCTGATGACTAGGCCAGAGAGAACCCGAACGTCGAAATGTACGGGGGAGCCCGTCCGGATGTGTACACCAGCCAACGCCTCTGTCTGCCCCACGGTGGGCGCCAACTGTCATGGTGGTGTCACGGCAGATGCCATAGGATGGCTAATGTGTGGGGCCGATGGACGTTGGTGGATCCGGGGAGGGATAGCGAGCTGAATAGCCCACACGAGGAGGATCCCGGTATAACCGAGATCTCCCAAGAACTAGAAATAACAGCCAGACGATATTGGGAAGATCTACCAACCAAGAACAAAGGCACGAAGGCACACAACACACACACGATATACCCAGGTTCAGGGCCCTTGTGAGGAGGTAACACCCCTACTCCTGCCTTTCCTCTCTATATAAATGTAGTACAAAGGCTACAACTTGCTCATATATCTCTCCAAGTGAAGAACAAGTAGTACTAGAAGAACTCAAGGTATGAGTGAGTAAAAGCTCTAGGAGTGAATGCAACTATAATTTTGGCTCCCAAGTTGGTCCTGTTTTTCACAGAAGCAGTTATGGCGCCTTTTATAGAGTTCCGGCCAGGAGGGCCGGAAACCCTAAATCGGCTTGGCCCCACCGGACAGGCCTAACCGGCATGTCGTCACCGACTAGTGCGAGCTAGTCGCCGCGCTATCCGGCATAGCCCCTGCGTCATCATCTCGATAAGGACAGCAGACGCCGTCCTGAACCATCATTGTCCCCCTGCCAGAGACAAGACATGTCTTGGCCCATCCCGGATAGCCTTTTTCGGATTGCCGGGCTAGGCATGTCAGGTCTTGTCGTACCTTGGTCGTACCGGCTGACGCGCTCCCGTGTCAGGCGGGAGGTGACCATGCTTCCGTGTCAGGCGGGAGGTGACCATGCTTCCGTGTCAGGCGGAATGGTACTTTCCCCCGCAACAGACGGGAAAGCCTGCTATAGACCGTTGACGGCCTACCGGGAGCCCTCACGCCGGCTACCTCCTCGCTTGCCACTGTGAGCTTCTCCTACATAAGATCACGACCGAGACATAGACTCCGGTTAGTACCTATCTGGACCACCTATCCGGTGAAACCGAATACAGCTCCTTTCGGGAGTTTCCTCGAAGCCCAAGGCCCGAGATCCTTTCCGGAGGCATCCGAGTTTGTCTGTGGATGTGCACCTCTATGCCTAGCCTCCCGAAGATGTCTTAGCCCACCAGCAAAGACATCTTCGAGAAGCTAGTTCTTAGAGGAACCATCCGCTGATGCTTGTGCTGCCATTGTGAGGGCCGGGGGTGCCTATTTATAGCTGTTAGAACTGACCCTTGCACCTGTCAGGAGGCACTCTGCACTCTTCCAGCGCTCAAGGGTCAAGTTGCCCCTTCAGCACACCAGGGGGTGTCCCTTGTTCATGCCAAAGGTCAAGTACTGTTGGCACACTGCTGAGATATTCCAGGATCTGCCCCTACCCGGGGGGCAGCCCCCCGACAAGTAAGCATTGAGAACATTGATGAAAAAATAAGACATAGTAAGCAAGTTGGAAATAAAACATAAAAGACGCTCACCAAGTTTTGGGTTGTGTTCGGGTCTAATCAACATCAGGGTCACTATCACTATCACGTGAGTAGTAGGGTATGCCATCGAACGGTGGAGGCTCATCCTCCTCACTTTCACTATCTAGATGTAACTTGCTGAGCATATCTGTAGTGTACCTGCACCTAAAATATGGCAGATACCTGTGTATTGTGCAAATCCCTGGATCGATTCGTTTGCACACACAGTTACGATGTAATATCACAACAAAGTATCAATTTATCACAACGCTGATCCAGACTTAGAAAATATTCATTACAAATTTGCATAGCATAAATCTAGCAGTGAACAGAGTAAACAGCGGAAAATTATTCTTCATGGAGTCCCCAATCATCATCATGTGCCACAGGCGAGCATGTTGGTTGAAGACTCGAAACCATTAGTAAAAACTTTCACTCATCATCAGGACAGTCTACAATAAGATATATATATATATATATATATATATATATATATATATATATTGCAACAACGTGGGTCAGATATATTAAAATGGAACTGGCAAGTGACACTATGGTGGACACTTAGAGGAATAACTCTATGACCTATATGCTTATTTGGCTGGTGGAGCTCAAGGCTATTTTGCAGAAAGCAAGTTTTTCCCTAACTTTTTGGAAACACTTTTCTTCTATTCGAGACATCCGTGGCATGAAATCCACTGTCTCATTCTACCCTTGTTCACCCATCAAGTTTTAATTTAGAAGTTGGAATGGTGGAATCCTCCGTTGACATCCTCGTTCAGCTGCTCAATTGTCCGTTTCCGGGAACACGGCTAAGTACTTAGATTTTAACTTTGCAGAGGTTGTGCACGTTCACCATTGTACTCATTCAACCCAAATTACCCTTTACACACCATTTGTGATAAGGAAAGGAAAGAATGAGACGAGATCTTTCAGAAGCATTTTCCCTCCCACTTTGGCCTGACGCGCTCCACCTACAAATCATCTACCACCACCTGTCAGGCCGGGGAGAGTCCACGCAGCTTAGCTGATCAAGCCAGAGCCCATATTGGCAATGGCTGCACGAGAAGCAATCTTCACTTGGAGTTCTTCAGATTCCTTTGCTCCTGGGTGGCCTTCCACAAGTGAATATCCCACAGGTACATCCCCTGGGGACAACACTCAACTCATACAGCCAAGCAACCAATTTCCACCCAGGTGTTTGATTAAAACTTAGTAGACTTTATCTTTTTCATCAAAATAGTTTTTGCATAGCATCACTATTCTACTAAGTAATTTCATAGGAACCTAGACACAGGAATAAAGAGGTCTATCATGCCTTGCATAGCAATGCTATCCTACACATGCTTATAGAAAATACTCTACTCATGCATAGAAATAATAGGACTTTTATGGGGGTGTGCCACTTGCCTTGGCAACCGGGAGTGCAGCAGTTACAGTTGCAAAAATTCTCGTTTCCCTCCGAATAGTCTAACAAAGAAATAAAGAGCCACACATAAACACACAAGCAAAGGTTCATACAAAGAAAAATATATGCTATGCATGAGATGAGATGCAACAATTTATTTCCAACGTCTAGAAACTAATAAAGTATCCCTTTGGATTTTCATGATATATGCATAAATAAAATTTTGATTTGTTTCTATTATTTAATTATGAATAAAGGGGTAATGACAAGGTCTTTAGTTCACTTAAATAAAATTTCAAAACAAATTTTGGAAAAATGACATTTGGGCAGAGGGCATCTAAACAAGTTGTTAGCAATTTGATTTACTCAAAAATAAATTTTCTAAC
This sequence comes from Poa annua, assembly GCA_026929855.1. NCBI lineage: Eukaryota > Viridiplantae > Streptophyta > Magnoliopsida > Poales > Poaceae > Poa > Poa annua. Next base: position 16,234,984 of record CM049431.1, read on the forward strand.
TAAAGTTATGTCAAAAACACTTAAACTACTTTCAAAAATATTTGAAAATTTTGTATGTGTCAAAACAGAAAACTAATGAAGCCAAAGTGCTCTACTGGTTCCAAGGATCTCAAATATATAAAAATATTTAAATTTTGTTAAAAAGATAAAAAGTAGTGATAAAAACAGTATGCAGGGTGTTTTCTGCAAAACTACCAAATTAAATAAAATGGGAAAAAGAATTTACACGTCAGCGCTGACTGGGCGCTGACTCTGCGCTGACTGGGCATGCTGACGTGTTTAAGTGATTTGATCTGGGCCGTCAGATCTGGATCTGGTGGTCCAGATCAATCGTACCGTTTCGCTTAAAAAGATCTAATCTTAACCGTAGGATCGAGATCGTACGGCCTACACACGTTGACCAACAACTGGCGGCGCTAGGTCGCCGGAGGACCTCGCCGGAGCAGCGCGCGCGGCGGGGACACGCACGACATCGCACGTTCTAGACGTTCTACTGCGTTCCGAGACGAGTGGGTCATACCTACGGGTAGAGGGTGTCGAGGCGACGTTGTTGGCGAAGTGGTGGGGGTGGTAGCTCCTCCTGCCTCCTCTGGTTGCTCGCCGGAGATGCGCACGGCGGAGGTTCTCGTCGGTGAGCACGGACACAGAGTTTGGCTGCGTAAGAACACACGAGACCTTGTCACCAAGTTGCGCAATGACAAAGTGAAACGATTGGGAGTGAAGAGAGGGCTCGAGGAGGTCGCAGCTCACCGGAGTTCGTTGAACTTGCCGTCGGCAACGGCGGAGCTCCGGGGATGCTCGTGGGCGGCCTGGTGGCTCTCGGGAGGTGGTGCTTGGGGCAAAAGAGAGTGGGGATCGAGGGGATCTTATAGCAAGAATCGGCGACTTAAATGAGTGAGTAAATCGCCGGGAATCAGTCGAATTGATTCGGCCGTTTCTCGGCTAGGTCGTGGGCGTGATTTGGGGCGAGCCGTTGCAGCGGGAGGGATGACAGGTGGGGCCCACCTGTCAGCGAGTGAGCGCGCGGGCGGGGACGGGCCGCTGGCGGGCTGGATTGCGTCGCGCGCGCGGTAGATAGCTAGTGGGCTTCGGCCCACTAGCCCGACTCTATTTTTCTTTTAGAAAATTCTTTTCTGTTTTTAAATCTTTTGAGTATAAAACAAATTCAAAACTATATTAAAACTTCTCAGAAAAATTCATAAAAATATAATTTGAAAAGCTTATGAAAAATAGATCCTTTTGACATTATTTTTTTCTAAAGTAAAAACAGAATAAAAGGAACATTATTATAAATTCAATAACAATTTTAAGGACATAAAGTCAATTAAAACATATTTAAATAATTAAATTCAAATTCTATGTGATTCATATGACAAGTTTAATGATGATGATGCATGGATGCAAAGTTTTTAAATTTTTCTAAAAATTGGGATGTTACAAACCTAACCCCCTTAAGATGAATCTCGCCCTCGAGATTCGGATTGGCTAGCAAATAGGTGAGGGTGATCTTCTTTAAGGTCATCTTCTCTTTCCCAAGTTGCTTCCTCTTCTGAATGGTGATTCCACTGTACTTTACAGAATTTGATGGTCTTGGTTCGGGTGACACGTTCTGCTGTCTCCAAAATCTTTATTGGTTTTTCTTCATAAGTGAGATCACTTTCTAGTTGTACTTCCTCCAGTGGCACCGTATCTCTCAACAGTGTTTCTGCCATTTCTGGGTGACATTTCTTTAGTTGGCTGACATGAAACACACTGTGAACCGCGGAAAGTGCTTCCGGGAGTTCCAATTCATAGGCGACCTCTCCTTTGCGGGATAATACCTTGAAGGGTCCAATAAACCTAGGTGCCAACTTTCCTTTGATTCCAAATCTTTTAACTCCCCGCATAGGTGAAACTCGGAGATAGACTCGATCACCCACTTCATACGTGACTTCTCTCCTTTTGGAGTCCGCATAACTTTTCTGTCTGGATTGTGCTATCTTTAAACGGTCCTTAATCAACCTGACTTTTTCCTCAGCCTCCTTGATTATGTCTGGTCCGAACAAACTACGTTCTCCTACGCCACTCCACAGTAGTGGGGTAGTGCACTTTCTCCCATACAGGGCTTCAAATGGCGACATCTCTATGCTCGCTTGATAGCTATTGTTGTAAGAGAACTCGGCATATGGAAGATTATCATCCCAGCTTGATTTATAATCTAGAGCGCATGCTCTCAGCATATCTTCTAGGATCTGATTTACTCTTTCTGTCTGTCCATCCGTCTGCGGATGAAACGCTGTACTAAACTCTAATCTAGTTCCCAGAGACTCATGTAATTGATTCCAGAAATGGGAAGTAAACTGAGTACCCCTATCCGACACAATTTTCTTGGGAACACCATGTAGACACACAATCCTCTTCATGTAGATGTCCGCTAGTTTGGCACTAGTGTATGTAGTCTTTACGGGTATAAAGTGAGATACTTTCGTCAGCCGATCGACTATAACCCATATAGAATCATACCCTGATTTAGTCCTGGGCAGACCCGTGATGAAATCCATACCAATCTGTTCCCATTTCCAATCTGGTACTGGTAACGGTTGTAGCAACCCTGCTGGGTTTTGGTGTTCCGCTTTCACACGACTGCGGACGTCACACTTTGCAATGTATTCAACAATATCACGCTTCAAGTTGATCCACCAATACCTCTCCTTTACATCCATATACATCTTGGTGTTACCCGGATGTATGGAATAAGGTGAGTCATGAGCTTCTTGAAGTATTAACTTCCTGAGGTCGGCATTGTCAGGAACACAAATGCGTTCTTTATACCACACGGTTCCTTCTTCATCTTCTCTAAAATCTCTGGCCTTACCTTCGCTTAGGTTCTTCTTGATTTCTTTTACTGCTTTATCCTCTAACTGAGCTGTCTTGATTTTGTTAAATAGAAGAGGTTGAACTTCTAAGGATGCTATGAATCCTTCAGGTACCACCTCTAATCGAAGGTCCTTAAATCCTTTACAAAGATCTTCCGGCAATTCTCCTGCCGTGAGTCCGTTTACATAAGTCTTACGGCTCAAGGCATCAGCCACTACGTTGGCTTTCCCTGGGTGGTACTGTAGACTTAAATCATAGTCTTTGATCAACTCTAACCATCTTCTTTGTCGCATGTTTAATTCCTTCTGAGTAAAGAAATACTTGAGGCTTTTATGATCCGTAAATACTTCACATCTCTTTCCCCATAAATATGGCCTCCATATCTTTAGCGCATGCACCACAGAAGCTAACTCTAAATCATGAGTGGGGTAGTTTACTTCATGATTTTTGAGTTGTCTTGAGGCGTAAGACACTACTTTGCCTTCTTGCATCAATACGCTTCCTAGGCCGCGATATGAAGCGTCGAAATAAACCTGGAAGTCTTTCTCTAGATCTGGTAAGCATAATACTGGTGCCGACACCAAGCGCTTCTTTAATTCCAGAAAACTGATCTCACAAGCTTCCGTCCACTCAAATTTCTTTCCCTTCTTCAGTAGTTCAGTCAAGGCCTTGGCAATCTTGGAGAAGTTTTCAATGAATCTCCGGTAGTACCCTGCCAGTCCTAGAAAACTGCGGATTTCTCCCACATTTTTGGGCGATTCCCAATTTGTCACAGCAGAAACTTTTTCAGGGTCCACTGCTATCCCATCTTTATACACCAGGTGTCCTAGAAATCCTACTTGTTTTAACCAAAATTCACACTTGTTGAACTTAGCATATAATTTATGCTCTCGGAGCCTTTGCAATACCAGACGTAAATGTTCTTAGTGTTCTTTGTGACTTTTGGAGTAGACTAAGATGTCATCGATGAAGACAACAACAAACTTGTCCAGAAAATCCATAAACACCTTATTCATCATATTCATGAAATAGGCTGGAGCATTGGTTAACCCAAAAGGCATTACCGTGTACTCATACGATCCATATCTTGTAACGAAAGCAGTCTTGGGTATATCCATCTCTCTGACTTTCATCTGAAAGTACCCTGATCTGAGATCGATCTTGGAGAAGACGACAACCCCTTCTAGTTGATCGAACAGTTCATTGATTTTGGGTAGCGGATACTTGTTCTTAATTGTATGCTCATTTATGTCACGGTAATCGGTGACTAATCTCTGAGTACTATCCTTCTTCTTGACAAAAAGAATCGGGGCTCCCCAGGGTGATGAACTTGGACGGATAAAGCCTTTCTGCATAAACTCTTCCAGTTGTTTCTTGAGTTCTTTCAGTTCATCAGTTGCCATTGGGTAGGGCCTTTTAGCAATTGGTCCTGTTCCCGGCTTTAGTTCTATGAGGAACTCTACATCTCTATCGGGTGGCATTCCTGGTAGTTCTTCCGGAAACACATCTGGGTATTCCTTAACTATAAGGACCTCACCGAGACTAACCCCCTTAAGAGAATTAAGCCTAACCTTCTTTAGTTCAAACTTTGATCTAAAGTTGATCTTCGAGCCTTCTGGAGTGGTGAGAGTGATGGTTCTATTTGCGCAGTCTATGATTCCTGCATAGCGGGTCATCCAATCCATCCCTATGATAACATCCAGGCCTTGTGTTTCCAGGATGATCAAGTCCGTAGGAAACTGATGCTTTCCAATCTTTAGACTTAACTGTCTACAGCCAGAGGTGACTAGCATCTCTCCGCCCAGAGAGCTTACTCTAATGGGGCTTCCTATATTTTCCACTACTAACCCATGTTTGTTTACAAAAGCTCTTGAAATGAAAGAATGGGATGCTCCAGTATCAAATAGAACTAATGTTGGGCATGAATTTAGCAAGAACGTACCAATGACATCATCAGGTTCATCGTACACTTCTTCCACATTGATGTGGTTCACCTGTCCTTTCTGGAAGGGATTGGGCTTGGCAGCTTCTGCGGCCTTCTTTTTGGGGCAGTCAGTGGCGTAGTGACCCTTGTTATTGCACTTGAAGCATAAAACTTGGCTGATATCTTTCTTATATTCGGGGTTTGGGCGATGTTGTCCATTGTTGTGGCCAGCATTTCCATTTCCCTTGTGATTCCCATTGTTTCCCTTGAAACCACTTCTATGGTTGTGACCATGATGTTTGTGGTTGCTTCCTCCACTAGGATAGTGCCCAGGTTTATGACTCGGGTTTGCATCTTGAGGGAAAGGTCTCTTGAAGGAAGTCTCAGAATGGTGTTTGTGAACATTCAACTTTCTCTTCCTATTTTCAGCCTTCTTGATGTTATCCTCCAGTATGATAGCCTGATCTAGGAGAGTCTGATAATTTGGGGCATAGGCCACTGTCAAAGGGATCTTCAGCTCGTCACTCAGCCCATTTAGGAATTTTGCCTTCCTCTTCGCCTCGGTGTTAATGTCTTGAGAGGCATAACGAGAAAGGGCATGGAAATCAGCCATGTTCTCCTTAAGGCTCCTGTTTCCTTGTCTCAGGTTTCTGAATTCTTCCTGCTTCAAGTTCATAATGCCCGAGGAGATATGAGCATTACGAAAACCTTCCTTGAAATTTTCCCAAGTCATGGTTTCTAGTGGGTGGGTGATTTGATAGGTTTCCCACCACTGGATTGCTGGTCCTTCCAACAGATGAGTGGTGAACCTCACCTTCTCAGCGTCAGTACATTCACAAGTCACTAGATCCATGTCCACTGAACGCAGCCAGTCATCTGCCACAATTGGTTCAGTTGCGGTGGAGAACTTGTTCGGTCGGAGCCTCAGAAATCTGGTAAGTCTATCCACATGAGGGGGTGGTGGCGGAGGCGGGGTGTGGTTGTTGTTATTGTTGTTGGTTGCCGCAATGAACTGGGTCATCATAGTCATTAGCTGAGCTTGAGCGGCCATCAACTGTTGTATAGCATCATTGTTGTTGTGGTCGTCGTTGTTGTTGTTGTTGTTGTTGTTGTTGTTGTTGTTGTTGTTGTTGTTGTTGTTGTTGTTGTTGTTGTTGTTGTTGTTGTTGTTGTTGTTGTTGTTGTTGTTGTTGTTGTTGTTGTTGTTGTTATCGGGCTACGACGGGGAGGCATCTGTGATTTGTATAAGTGAGTTTTTTTAGACGAAAAGGTCTAAAGAGAAAGATTACCCCAACAAACAAACAACCTAAAGAACAAACAAACATCACACAACTCAAAATTTTGGATTAATCAGACATGAGAGTTTTGGAAAATAAAACGCGAGGTTCCTCGGAATACAATGGAAGGTACTGCCTTATCACAAGTTGATAGGTCAATACAAGACTAAGATAACGATGAGGTGTAAATAAATGGTAGTCTCGCTAACAAACTACTCGACCATGTCGTCTTCTTCTTCTTCTTCAATTTCCTGAATCTCGATTCCTTCATTGTCGAGTACTTCCCTTAATTCCTTCACTTCTTTCTCCAGGGCAGAGTTCTTCTCTTGTAGTTCCCTTTTCTCGGTACAAAGACGCTTGATCAAGTCACTATCAGCTTCGAACTCGACTTCATTGCTCTCGAGTTCTGCCTTCTGTTCTCTGATAGTCTTGTTTTTCTCTTGAACCCTTTTCTCCTGTCTCTTGTATTTCTCCTCTTGTGAAGCAAACTTTTGTTCTTGGGCCTTAGTCACTTCCTCTTGAGCTTTCATCTTTTCCTCGTTCTCCTTGAGTAAGGCACACAACTCATCGTTCTTCAGAAGTTCAGTGCATCTATCCTCATAAAGTTCTGTGACGAGGACCTCCAACTCCTGGAAATACAGACTAAGGGGTTTTGCTTTGCCTCTATCTCCAACATCAAAGAGGTATGGTTCTCCCTCCTCGTTTCTCCTTCCAAAGAAAATGGAGTAGTGGCCCCTCAACTCTGCGCTATAGCGTCCGCAGAGACGTCCAATCAGGTCCTGCATGACGAGATTGAGTCCTTTTTCTTTGGAGTCACTAACCATTTTGATTTCCAACGGGGGCTCTTCTCCACGTCCTGGTGAGTTTCTTTTATTCCCCAACAGCCCTCCTTGTTAAACTTCTTCAGTATGAAGCCCTTAACTTGAGGTAGCGGTAAACCTATCTTCTTGCCGATGTCGAGAAGGTAGCAGCCAAAACGGGTGTACTCGAAGTCCTCCGCAGTGGTGAAGTGGAAGCTCGTCATCCTTTAGGAAGGAAGAAAAGAATTTAAAACAAGAAATGTATAAGGTAAGGAGGTACTAGTCATAAGTGTATTATTAAATTAGAGTCAAAACTAAGTCAAATCTCAATGTGATCAACAAATATAAACAGCTCTTTGTAAATTGGATATTCACTATAGTGAGAGAGACAAACACCCGGCCAGCCACTTAATTGTGGAACAGGTCTCATGTACGCGTACATGTAAGGTTTGTTTCCAGGCCGCTTCATCTCACTATGCCGCTAGGATCCAAAAATACTTAAGTAGTTAATACTATGATCAAAAGGTTTTTCCAATCCTAAGGGCTCGAACCTACAGGCAACACAGTGCTCTGATACCATCTGTAGTGTACCTACACCTAAAATATGGCAGATACCTGTGTATAGTGCAAATCCCTGGATCGATTCGTTTGCACACATAGTTACGATGTAATATCAAAACAAAGTATCAATTTATTACAACGCTGATCCAGACTTAGAAAATATTCATTACAAATTTTCATACCATAAAGCTAGCAGTGAACAGAGTAAACAGTGGAAAATTATTCTTCATGGAGTCCCCAATCATCATCATGTGCCACAGGCGAGCATGTTGGTTGAAGACTCGAAACCCTTAGTAAAAACTTTCACTCATCATCAGGACAGTCTGCAATAAGATATATATATTGCAACAACGTGGGTCAGAACCATTAAAATGGAACTGGCAAGTGAGACTATGGTGGACACTTAGAGGAATAACTCTATGACCTATATGCTTATTTGGCTGGTGGAGCTCAAGGCTATTTTGCAGAAAGCAAGTTTTTCCCTAACTTTTTGGAAACACTTTTCTTCTATTCGAGACATCCGTGGCATGAAATCCACTGTCTCATTCTACCCTTATTCACCCATCAAGTTTTAATTTAGAAGTTGGAATGGTGGAATCCTCCGTTGACATCCTCGTTCAGCTGCTCAATTGTCCGTTTCCGGGGACACGGCTAAGTACTTATATTTTAACTCTGCAGAGGTTGTGCACGTTCACCATTGTACCCATTCAACCCAAATTACCCTTTACACACCATTTGTGATAAGGAAAGGAAAGAATGAGACGAGATCTTTCAGAAGAATTTTCCCTCCCACTCTGGCCTGACGCGCTCCACCTACAAATCCTCTACCACCACCTGTCAGGCCGGGGAGAGTCCACGCAGCTTAGTTGATCAAGCCAGAGCTCATATTGGCAATGGCTGCACGAGAAGCAATCTTCACTTGGAGTTCTTCAGATTCCTTTGCTCCTGGGTGGCCTTCCACAAGTGAATATCCCACAGGTACATCCCCTGGGGAAAACACTCAACTCATACAGCCAAGCAACCAATTTCCACCCAGGTGTTTGATTATAACTTAGTAGACTTTATCTTTTTCATCAAAATAGTTCTTGCATAGCATCACTATTCTACTAAGTAATTTCATAGGAACCTAGACACAGGAATAAAGAGGTCTATCATGGCTTGCATAGCAATGCTATCCTACACATGCTTATAGAAAATACTCTACTCATGCATAGAAATAATAGGACTTTTATGGGGGTGTGCCACTTGCCTTGGCAACCGGGAGTGCAGCAGTTACAGTTGCAAAAATTCTCATTTCCCTCCGAATAGCCTAACAAAGAAATAAAGAGCCACACATAAACACACAAGCAAAGGTTCATACAAAGAAAAATATATGCTATGCATGAGATGAGATGCAACAATTTATTTCCAACGTCTAGAAACTAATAAAGTATCCCTTTGGATTTTCATGATATATGCATAAATAAATTTTTGATTTGTTTCTATTATTTAATTATGAATAAAGGGGTAATGACAAGGTCTTTAGTTCACTTAAATAACATTTCAAAACAAATTTTGGAAAAATGACATTTGGGCAGAGGGCATCTAAAAAAGTTGTTAACAATTTGATTTACTCAAAAATAAATTTTCTAACTAAAGTTATGTCAAAAACACTTAAACTACTCTCAAAAATATTTGAAATTTTGTATGTGTCAAAACAGAAAACTAATGAAGCCAAAGTGTTCTACTGGTTCCAAGGATCTCAAATATATAAAAATATTTAAATTTGGTTAAAAAGATAAAAAGTAGTGATAAAAACAGTATGCAGGGTGTTTTCTGCAAAACTACCAAATTAAATAAAATGGGAAAAAGAATTTACGCATCAGCGCTGACTGGGCGCTGACTGTGCGCTGACTGGGCATGCTGACGTGTTTAAGTGATTTGATCTGGACCGTCAGATCTGGATCTGGCGGTCCAGATCAATCGTATCGTTTCGCTTAAAAAGATCTAATCTTAACCGTAGGATCGAGATCGTACGACCTACACGCGTTGACCAACAACTGGCGGCGCTAGGTCGCCGGAGGACCTCGCCGGAGCAGCGCGCACGGCGGCGACACGCACGGCATCGCACGTTCTAGACGTTCTACCGCGTTCCGAGACGAGTGGGTCATACCTACGGGTAGAGGGCGTCGAGGCGACGTCGTTGGCGAAGTGGTGGGGGTCGTAGCTCCTCCTGCCTCCTCTGGTTGCTCGCCTGAGATGCGCACGGCGGAGGTTCTCGTCGGTGAGCACGGACACGGAGTTTGGCTGCGTAAGAACACACGAGACCTTGTCACCAAGGTGCGCAATGACAAAGTGAAACGATTGGGAGTGAAGAGAGGGCTCGAGGAGGTCGCAGCTCACCGGAGTTCGTTGAACTTGTCGACGGCAACGGCGGAGCTCCGTGGATGCTCGTGGGCAGCCTGGTGGCTCTCGGGAGGTGGTGCTTGGGGCAAAAGAGAGAGGGGATCGAGGGGATCTTATAGCAAGAATCAGCGACTTAAATGAGTGAGTAAATCGCCGGGAATCAATCGAATTGATTCGGCCGTTTCTCGGCTAGGTCGTGGGCGTGATTTGGGGCGAGCCGTTGCAGTGGGAGGGATGACAGGTGGGGCCCACCTGTCAGCGAGTGAGCGCGCGCGCGCGGGTGGGCACGGGCCGCTGGCGGGCTGGATTGCGTCGCGCGCGCGGTAGATAGCTAGTGGGCTTCGGCCCACTGGCCCGACTCTATTTTTCTCTTAGAAAATTCTTTTCTGTTTTTAAATCTTTTGAGTATAAAACAAATTCAAAACTATATTAAAACTTCTCAGAAAAATTCATAAAAATATAATTTGAAAAGCTTATGAAAAATAGATCCTTTTGACATTATTTTTGTCTAAAGTAAAAATAGAATAAAGGAACATTATTATAAATTCAAATAACAATTTTAAGGACATAAAGTCAATTAAAACATATTTAAATAATTAAATTCAAATTATATGTGATTCATATGACAAGTTTAATGATGATGATGCATGGATGCAAAGTTTTTAATTTTTTCTAAAAATTGGGATGTTACAATATCTATGTACTTTACATTCACAACTGCCTCACCTCTTCCATGTCTTTCACTATCATCGACTTCATCAAGACCACCCATAAGGACATCAAAGTCACCGCCATCCTCTTCCTCCTGGTAGAAATCTCCCTCGTATGTGATGGGGTTTATATTGTTGTAATCGTCCGCGTTTGGCATGGGTAGCTTACCACGTGGCGATACCTTGAACACAACTTCCCAACCCTGTAGTTCCTCGTTCTGGCATGGGTAGGGTAGATAATAAACTTGTGTTGCCTGGTTAGACACAACAAATACATCGGACCCGCTATAGGTGGTTGAAGGCCTCACTTCCACTAAACCAATGGAAGGGGTACTTTTTAGTCCAACCACTGGGTATGCTCTGTCGAAATGTTTCCACGCTTCACCATTAGCCGGATGTTTCATCTTCTTCTTTTTATCATTAATATCAGGGTATCTCTTCCCCGTCTTGTGCCATGTCATCTGTTTGGCAGTCTCCTCATCCATGTAAAGGCGTTGGATCCTTTTTATGAATGGGAGATACCGAAGAATCTTTACAGCAACTTTCGTCTGCACCATTTCATCTTCGGCGCCCTTCACCTCTCCATACCTAGAGGCCCCACACAAGCTACAATGAGTGTGATTCGCAAACTCTTTCTGAAACAGAAGGCAACCCTTAGGACAACAATGTATCTTCTCATAATCCATGCAAAGCGATTTCATAATTTTCTTCGACTCATACATGGTACGAGGCAGACAATGTCCTTTAGGGAGCATGTTACCCATTGTTTTCAAATGATCTTCAAAGCTTGATCGGGTTTGGCCGTGTTTGGTCTTATCAGCTCACAGTTGCGATATGGCATCAAGCTGAGAGACTTCTGCACCCGGATAAAGAGGTTTCTTCATGGTGGCCATCATTTCAAGGAAGGCCTTCGCGGTTTCTCTGGTTCATCCGGTAAATCCGATTCCTCCTGTTCATCCGGATCTTCTGGAGGTGGCGAATGTGCCTGATTTGCATAGTGAAGATCAACAAGCATGTTTGCAATGCCATCGTGGGCATTGCCATCGATGTGTTGCCGCATCACCACCTCTCTAACACGGTCACTCTCAGGAAAGTTGATTTGCATGTTAAAGTCGGGCATATATCCGTAAAGCCAAAGGTGTTTTGTCATCTCTAAGCTACCCTCACGGTTATTCATCTTGCACCGAGCACAAGGGCAAAGCGGACGAACTGTCTTAGAACCACGGTGTGCGTCCTTCACATAATATTCAGTTTTCCACTGCCACTCAGCTGTCATGTCAGTCCTACTAATACGACCACTGTACATCCACTCACCATCAGCCATCTGCACTTAGAGGTAATAATAACAAAAATAGCATTTGATGTCAAATAAATGGCATTAAATTAAATACAAGATATTCTCTACCGGGGAAAATGCGTGCATCATCCTACATCTCTAATAGGATAGCCTCCTAGCAGCCGCCGGATCCGTAGATTGAGTAAGTTCTCCATGCTCTACCCCGATCTGAGACAGAATTTCGGCAACACCTCCCTGCTGCTCTCCCGATACATGTCTCGGCAAAAAGCCGAGAGGATGTGCATCCGGAGAACAACGGGGAGGCACTACCAAAATCCTGACTCGGGCCGGAGCAGAACACAGAGAACGTACCCAACTACGCATCCGCCGACTTTCCCGTAAATGCCGAAGCGTTACACATCATAATATGCTGACCTCTAACGCATATTTATCCGCGTAACGCTTTGAGACGAGAAAAGACACCTAGGTTACGCGACTTGACGTGAAACTAAAATCTAGAACATAAAAATGCAAGAGAGGAGAAGGAGTTTTATCTCACCCTCCGATGTAGAGGAAGTAGTCGAACAACACGAAACCGACGACGACTCCGAGGCGACAGGGACTCCGGGACGGTGAGAAATCCGAGAAACCTACATGATAAAATGTAGTCCACATTAATACTAGCTAATATATTCTCATATTTTCTACTTATCAATTAAATATAAACTATGAATAATTATAAAACTAAACCTAGCACTAACAGTAGCACTAACCCTAGCACTAACCCTAACAATAGCATTAGCATTAAACACTAAAACAATAAAAAAAATACCGGGGATGTGCTTGACGTCGGGGAGGTGCTCGAAGTCGTGGAGGAGGTGCTACGGGCCGGGAAGTAGGAGGAGTCCGGGAAAGGAGGAAGAGGTCAGGGAGCAGCTCGGTCTCGGGGAGGGAAGGAGGAGGAGTCCAGGGAGGAATGGGGAGGAGGCTGGGAGCAGCTCGGGCTCGGGAGGGAAGGAGGAGGAGGCCGGGGAGAGAAAAAGGAGGAGGCTGGGGAGGGAGGAGGAGGAGCTCGGGGAGGGAAGGAGAGACGCGGGCGACGGCGTCGTGCGGCGAGCTGCGGGCGACGGCGGCGGCGTGCGGCCAGGGGAGGAGGACGAGGTGGCGGCGGCGGATGGAGCACGGCGAGGCGGCGGCGGGTGGCGCGAGGGGGATGAGCTCGGGGAGGTGGCGGCAGCGGCGGGTGGCGCGACGGGGAACACGGGGAGGCGAAGACGGGTGGCGCGAGGGGAAACACGGGGAGGCGGCGGCGGCGGCGGCGGGTGGTGCGAGGTGTGTGGGGATCGATCGATGGCGCGAGGTGTGTGGCGATTGGATCGTGCGGCGGCCCAGCTGAGTTGACCAAGGCCAGGCAAGAGTGAGGCCGACGACAATGCCGTCGGCATCACCATATAATTTTTTTCCCAAAACAATATTTCATTTTTAAATTAAGTTATTTAAGTTTGATTCATTAACATTTAATAAAATATAAATTTTAATTTCATTTACTAATAGTTTTTAATGAAACGACACGGCGATACCCCTCTCGACGATCTACCCCTCTAAACGGCGCCGGGAGGGGGTAGACGCATGAATTTCTTTGCTTGGCTGTGTTATGTTGGTGTATTGGACCACAAAAAACAAACATTTCATGTGTTCCGTCGCACGATTCCATGCCTGACACCCGAAACGGGGGTTTTCACCTCTAAGAGCAAGAACTTACTACGGAGTAAGAGGGGTGAGTGAAGCGGGTCGCACCTCGGAGATGTATCTTGGTTCTCACAAACTACCAACACAATATTATACATATATTAGGGGTCAATACAAGTTTTGATGGGGTCTTGACGCTTCGGACCCCCTCTACGGCGAAACCCTACTCCCGGTGGAGAAATGTCTGACCTGTCGATCTACCCCTCTAAACGGCGCCGGGAGGGGGTAGACGCATGATTTTTTTTGCTTGGATGTGTTAGGTTGGTATATTGGACCATAAAAAACAAACATTTCATGTGTTGCGTCGCACAATTCCATGCCTGACACCCGAAACGGGGGTTTTCACCTCTAAGAATTAGAACTTACTACGGAGTAAGAGGGGTCAGTGAAGCGGGTCGCACCTCGGAGATGTATCTTGGTTCCCACAAACTACCAACACACTATTATACATATATTAGGGGTCTATACAAGTTTTGATGGGGTCTTGACGCTCCGGACCCACTCTACGGCGAAACCCTACTCCCGGTGGAGAAAAGTCTGACCTGTCGATCTACCCCTATAAACGGCGCCGGGAGGGGGTAGATGCATGCATTTTTTTACTTGGCTGTGTTATATTTGTATATTGGACCATAAAAAACAAAGATTTGATGTGTATTGTCGCACGATTCCATGCCTGACACCCGAAACGGGTGTTTTCACCTCTAAGAGCAAGAACTTACTACAGAGTAAGAGAGGTCAGTGAAGCGGGTCGCACTTCGGAGATGTATCTTGGTTCCCACAAACTACCAACACACTATTATACATAGTTTAGGGGTCTATGCAAGTTTTGATGGGATCTTGACGCTCCGGACCCGCTATACGGCGAAACACTACTCCCGCTGGAGAAAAGTCTGACATGTCGATCTACCCCTCTAAACGGCGCCGGGAGGGGTTAGACGCATGAATTTTTTTGCTTGGATGTGTTAGGTTGGTATATTGGACCATAAAAAACAAACATTTCATGTGTTCCGTCGCACGATTCCATGCCCGGCACCCGAAACGGGGGTTTTCACCTCTAAGTGCAAGAACTTACTACGGAGCAAGTGGGGTCAGTGAAGCGGGTCGCACCTCGGAGATGTATCTTGGTTCCCACAAACTACCAACACACTATTATACATAGTTTAGGGGTCTATGCAAGTTTTGATGGGGTCTTGATGCTCCGGACCCACTCTACGGCGAAACACTACTCCTGGTAGAGAAAAGTCTGACCTATGGATGTACCCCTCTAAACGGCGCCGGGAGGGGGTAGACGCATGAATTTTTTTGCTTGGCTGTATTATGTTGATATATTGGACCATAAAAAACAAACATTTCACGTGTTCCGTCGCACGAGTCCATGCCCGGCACCCGAAACGGGGGTTTTCACCTCTAAGTGCAAGAACTTACTACGGAGTAAGAGGGGTCAGTGAAGCGGGTCGAAACTCGGAGATGTATCTTGGTTCCATAAACTAATGACACACTAGTATACATATATTAGGGGTCTATGCAAGTTTTGATGGGGTCTTCACGCTCCGGACCCACTCTACGGCGAAACACTACTCCTGTTGGAGAAAAGTCTGACATGTCGATATACCCCTCTAACGGCGTCTGGAGGGGGTAGACGCATGCATTTTTTGCTTGGTTGTGTTAGTCTGGTATATTGGACCATAAAAACAAACATTTCATGTGTTCCGTCGCATGATTCCTTGCCCGGCACCCGAAACGGGGGTTTTTACCTCTAAGTTCCAGAACCCCGCCACAACAAAACCCCGGAGATAGCCGCATATGTGTTCTTATATTATGGCCACATTTGATCATAATATTTGTACAAATTAGTTCTTATGTTATTTATTGTGATTTAGTACTAGTACCCCTACGAATTATAGTTTTGAATGTAATCTAATATTTTAAAAAAACTGGAAAATAGTGTATTGAGCCCGACGGTATTGCCGTCGGCGTCAGTGTGGGTGGTTACGGCGCCGTCAGGTCGCTGCGTCCAGCCGCCCACGCGGGGGGAGAAGTCTGACGGTGTTTTGACGCCGACGGTCGGGGTCACTACTAGAACGCCGACGGGACTTTGAGTCAGACGGTGTTTCACGGGCTGTCGGTGTTATGTTGTGACGCCGACAGCCCTGACGTTTGGCCGTCGGCGTTATAATTGCCGTCGGGCTGAGCTTCCACTCCCTTAGTGAATAGCTAGGTAGTCTAGCTGATCGATCAAATAAGACTCCATGCCGTGTACACGTACAAATTTCTATCGAACAAATGCCCCCTCACCAAGGAAAGTTCTAGCGCGAAGCAGATAGAACTTTAACTTGGTGACGATCTTTTAAAAGGCATACAAACACCGGTACGGTTGAATAGATGGTGATTGCAAATCGAACTGCTTCTTTCTATCATGGTCCTACAGGACTCTGCTCATGCATAGGATATATAAAGCCAGCCCCCCGGCCGTATCTTTCCTACGCATTGTTGCCTGACGAATCTCAAAACAAGACATTGTTCCGAGCTTGGAGAGCAGGTAATCCCATCTAATCAGCTCACACTAGTAGAAAACAGGCTAAAGGACCAAACTCCAAAACCCCATTTGTCCCGGTCGTACTGCAAACCGGGACAAATGGGGCATAAAACCCGCCGAGCGCTCCAGGCGACACCCATTTGTCCCGGTTCCAGCCACGAACCGGGACAAATGAGGTAGCACCCGCCGAGCGCTTCAGGCGACACCCATTTGTCCCGGTTCCAGTCACGAACCGGGACAAATGTCATGGTTTCAGTTACGTGCGCGCGGAAGCCGAGCCATCGCCGCGTTTTTTCGACGCGGACGGAAGACGAGCGGAAATACGGCGCCGCCGGCGATTCCTCTGCCCTCCGGCGATTAATTCCTCTGCTCTCCGCCGGCGATTCATCTTCCTCTCCGGCGCTATAAAATGCACTGCACAGTACGACTCCTCCACACACCATCTCTCCGGCTCCTTCACACACCATCTCTCCTCTCTTTTCTCCGGTCCTATGGAGCCACATGCGCGTCCACCTCGGTCCGAGTTGTACTACTACAAGAAGGAAGGCATGCGGTTCAAGGTGTGGGTCACCCTTCGTGCATGGCGCGTGGAGAAGTGGATCCGCGACGTGAAGAACTACTTCCTCGACGCCGCTCCGATCAAAGCCGTTGGACTCGATTGCGAGTTCACCGACCCTCGACGGAAGGATACTCCGCAGTGCGCCGCCGTCCTTCAACTCTCGGTGGCGACCGAGACTCTTGTCTTCCAAATTTGCAAAGCTGATCGGGTGCCACAGTTCCTCGTGGATTTCTTAGGTGATGAGACAATCAAATTCTACGGCGTGGCAATCCATAATGACATGAAGATACTAGCCTACTACGGAATTATTATTCGGTCCGCCCGACCTGCAGAGGGACCGCCGAAACCCTACCGGCAATTTTACTCCTAGTCTATATGCTCTCTCTAATGCGGTCATTGGGACAAATCTTGAGAAGAAGAAGAAATACAAGAAGAAGAAGAACACGGACGACGACAAGGAAGACACGTTAGAAGAAGACCTAATTTTCGGATGGGGCAACGTTCCATTGAGCTACGATCAAGTCGTATATGCTGCTTTAGACGCTCGCCTTGGCTTCGAGATTGCACGGAAGTGGGATAGTCTACGCGGCTATAATACGGAGTATGATCATCTTAATGTCGTTGATGAGTAGACTATCTATGTATTCCGTTACGCAAAAAATCTGTGTGCGTGTGTTCTCTTGTATTGACCGAAATATATCTAAAATTTGGAAAAGTGTTTTCAAATTCCAAAGTTTGCAAAAGTTATTTAAAACAGAAAACAGAAAAAGAAAAAAAAAGAAAAAAAAGAAAAAACCTCCATCTGTCCCGGTTTCAGTCACAAACCGGGACAAATGGGCCTCCTGTTGTCCCGGTTTGTGACTGAAACCGGGACAAATGGGGGGTGCCTATATATACTGATCAGCAGCCCCCTCCCAAAACCATTGGAGGCATTTTTTTTTGAAATGGAAGGAGGGGGTGTGTGCTAGTATGTTTTTTTTGTATGCATGCAAGGTGTTTGATGAAATGCCCGAGAGAGTTCACGAAATGATTTGATGTACACTTAAAGAAGTTTATTCTTCTTTTCGATCAAGGTTAATTTTTCTCTTATTTCATTTGTAATTAATTGATACCGTGCATGTTCAGTGTTTATTTGTCGATGTTCTGTAATGTTTATTGATGTAGTTCATTATATAATGCAGATGGACCGACAATGGATGTATGGTGACCGACGCACTGCCGAGTACATGACAGGTTTGAGGAAATTTCTAGAGAAAGCCCAGGCCCACAGTATCAATGGTTTCATGTGTTTCCATGTGTCAACTGTCAGAATAAGACAGATCACCCAAACGTGAGAACCCTTCAAAGTCATCTTATTCGGCATGGTTTCATGCCCAGCTATAATTGTTGGACGAAGCACGGAGAAAAATGTGTTATGATGGAAGACAATGAAGAAGAGGAAGATGATGACAACTATCCTATGTTCCCGGAGTACGAAGATTCTGCAACGGGGGAAGCTGAAGCTGAAGAGGCACCAGATGAGCCCACTGACGATCTTGGTAGGGCCATTGCTGATGCAAAGAGAGAGTGCGGAACTGAAAAGGAGAGGTTGAAGTTCGACCAGATGTTAGAGGATCACAAGAAATTGTTGTATCCAAGTTGCGAAGATGGTCAGAAAAAGCTGGGTACCACACTGGAATTACTGCAGTGGAAGGCAGAGTGTGGGGTGACTGACAAGGGATTTGGAAAGTTGCTGCAGATAATTAGGAAGATGCTTCCAAAGGTCAACGAGTTGCCCGACAGCACGTACGAAGAAAAGAAGGTTGTGTGCCCTCTAGGATTAGACGTGCATAAGATACATGCCTGCCCTAATGACTGCATCCTCTACCGCGGTGAGTATGAGAATTTGGATGCATGTCTAGTATGCACTGCATTGCGGTATAAGATCAGACGAGATGACCCTGGTGAAGTTGAGGGTGAGCGTCCCCGGAAGAGGGTTCCTGCAGAGGTGATGTGGTATGCTCCTATAATACCACGGTTGAAACGCCTGTTCGCGAATAAAGAGCATGCCAAGTTGTTGCGATGGCACAAAGAGGACCGTAAGAAAGACGCGATGTGTAGACACCCCGCTGATGGGTCGCAGTGGAGAAAAATTGAGAGAGAGTTCCCGGAATTTGAAGATGACGCAAGGAACTTAAGGTTTGGTCTAAGTAAAGACGGCTTCAATCCGTTTGGGGAGCAGAGCAGCAGTCATAGCACATGTCCTGTGACTCTATGTATTTATAACCTTCCTCCTTGGTTGTGCATGAAGCGAAAGTTCATTATGATGCCATTGCTCATCCAAGGCCCGAATCAACCCGGCGACGACCTTGATGTGTACCTCAGGACATTATTTGAAGAACTTTTACAGTTGTGGCGAGAAGAAGGTGTACGGGTGTGGGATGAGCACAAACATGAGGAATTTGACCTATGAGCTTTGCTTTTTGTAACAATTAACGATTGGCCTGCTCTTGCTAACCTCTCAGGGCAGTCGACCAAGGGGTACAATGCATGCACACACTGTTTGGGTGAGACTGAATGTTTATATTTGGATAAATGTAAGAAGTGTGTGTATCTGGGGCATCGTCGATTTATTCCGATCAGGCATACCGCAAGGAAGAAAGGCAAGCATTTTAAAGGTGAGGCTGATCACAGTAGGAGGCCTGTCAACCGTACTGGTGAAGAAATATTTGATATGGTCAAGGATCTAAAAGTAATCTTTGGAAAGGGTCCTGGAGGACAACGGGTTCCGAAAGACGCTAACGGGCACGCACCCATGTGGAAGAAAAAATCTATATTTTGGGAGCTACCATATTGGAAGGTCCTAGAGGTTAGATCTGCTATCGACGTGATGCACGTGACGAAGAATGTTTGCGTGAACCTGCTAGGCTACTTGGGCGTGTACGGGAAGAAAAAAGATATAGAGGAAGCACGGGAGGACCAGAAACGTGTGAAAGAACGAGACGGCCTAAGTCCCGAACACTACGAAGGTCCTGCCAGCTACGCTCTTACCAAACAAGAGAAAGTAATATTCTTTGAATGCCTGAGCAGTATCAAGGTCACGGCTGGGTTCTCGTCGAATATAAAGAGGATAATAAATGTGAGACTCCAAAAATTTCAGAACCTAAAGTCTCATGATTGCCACGTGATTATGACGCAATTGCTTCCGATTGCACTGAGGGGGCTACTACCGGAAATGTTCGAGTACCCATTGTGAAGCTTTGTGCATTCCTCAATGCAATATCTCAAAAGGTAATCGATCCGGCGATTCTACCAGGGTTGCAAAATGATGTGGTCCAGTGTCTTGTCAGTTTTGAGTTGGTGTTCCCTCCATCCTTCTTCGATGTTATGAAGCATATCCTGGTTCACCTAGTCGAAGAGATTCAAGTTCTCGGTCCTGTATTTCTACACAATATGTTCCCATTTGAGAGGTTCATGGCAGTCTTAAAGAAATATGTGCATAACCGTGCTAGGCCAGAAGGAAGCATCTCCAACGGCTACGGTAACGAGGAGGTCATTGAGTTCTGTGTTGACTTTATTCATGACCGTAAGCCGATAGGTGTTCCACAATCACAACATGAGGGTAGACTTAGTGGAAAAGGCACACTAGGAAAGAAAACAAAAATTTGTATGGATGGACATTCTTTCACTGAAGCACACTATACAGTTCTACAAAGTTCTACCTTGGTGGCCCCGTATATCGATGAACACAAGAATCTTGTATGCTCTCTACACGCGGGGAAGTCTGACAACTGGATTGTACGTACACACATGGCGACGTTCGGCGGTTGGTTGCGAGCACATCTTGAAAATAAAGACAAGGTTGATGAACAGTTACACTTGTTGGCCAGGGCACCATCTACAACAATATGTACTTTTCAAGGGTACGAGATAAATGGAAATACATTTTACACGAGTGTCCAAGATAAAAAGAGCACGAACCAAAACAGTGGTGTTCGCATTGATGCAACAAACAACAATGGGCAGAAGAACACATATTATGGTTGCATAGAGGAGATATGGGAACTTGACTATGGACCTTCTTTTAATATCCCTTTGTTTCGGTGCAAATGGGTCAATCTGAAAGGCAGGGTTGAGGTAGACAAGATGTACGGAATGACAACAGTGGATCTAAACAATCTTGCGTACAGAGACGAACCATTCGTGCTAGCCAATGATGTGGCTCAGGTTTTCTATGTGAAAGACATGTCTAGCAGACCCAAAAAAAGAAACATCCTGGGAGTGGAGGAGCCGAGGCGTCACATAGTTCTTTCAGGAAAAAGAAACATCGTGGGAGTGGAGGACAAGACAGACATGTCAGATGATTATAATAATTTTGATGAAATTCCGCCTTTCGTAGTGAACATTGACCCAATCATCAAGTTGATTGAAGAAGATGCTCCATGGTTCCGACGCAGAAGAAATGGCGGTGTTGTGTGATGGAGATGTTGGTGCGATATGTAATAATTAATATATTAAACTTTTTATATGAAGAAGATGCTCCATTTTTACCTGCATATCAAATGGATCCGTCGGCGTTGATAGAACAAAACACACGATTTCACCTGCATACAGCCCCACGGTGGCTCTTGATGAGTGTCTGCATATCAAATGCACCGTGGGGCGTATGCAGGGAATCCGAGTAATTTGTATATATTCCTTAGTAGATGAATTGAACTATTCTTTTGATAGAACAAAACACACGATTTCACCTGCATACAGCCCCACGGTGGCTCCTGAGTGCCTGCATATCAAATGCACCGTGGGGCGTATGCAGGGAATCCGAGTGATTTGTATACCACACACCACCCGGCTAGGCACTAGAAGGAGGAAACACTGAGTGCTCGCCTCGTCCGAGAGGGGGCTATATATAGGGTCACGGGCTCAACCAGTGGTACTGATAGTGTTGATCCAACAGCTCTCAAGTGCTCAAAAGAAGCACACCCCTGATCCAACGGCTAACAAGTGTTTCAAAGAAACACACGATCCGTGTGCTTCTTTAGTCCCGGTTTGAAACTGAAAGCGTTAATCGAACAACTCAGAAGCAATCAAAAGAAACACACACCTGATCAAACGGCTTACAAGTGCTTGAAAGAAACACACGATCCGTGTGCTTCTTTAGTCCCGGTTTGGAAGTTAAAGTGTTGATCGAACAGCTCAGAATTCCAAAGTTTGCAAAACTTATACAAATTCACATTCAAAATAGTTTTAAACTAATTTAAATAATGGTTATAGAAAAGAGAAAATGTTTTTGTATTAGTTAGTCAAATTCAAACAATTTTCATATTGAAAGTTTTTTCAAATTCCAAAGTTTGCAAAAGTTATACAAATTCACATTCAAAATAGTTTTAAACTAATTTAAATAATGTTTATAGAAAAGAGAAAATGTTTTTGTATTAGTTAGTCAAATTCAAACACTTTTCATATTGAAAGTTTTTTCAAATTCCAAAGTTTGCAAAAGTTATACAAATTCACATTCAAAATAGTTTTAAACTTATTAAAATAATGGTTATAGAAAAGAGAAAATGTTTTTGTATTAGTTAGTCAAATTCAAACACTTTTCATATTGAAAGTTTTTCCAAATTCCAAAGTTTGCAAAAGTTATACAAATTCACATTCAAACTAGTTTTAAACTAATTAAAATAATTATTATAGAAAACAGAAAATGTTTTTGTATTAGTTAGTCAAATTCAAACACTTTTCATATTGAAAGTTTTTTCAAATTTCAAAGTTTGTAAAAGTTATTTAAAACAGAAAACAGAAAAAAAAAAGAAAAAAACCATATCTATCCCGGGTCGTGGCTCCACCCGGGTCAAATAGGGGTGCTATCTATCCCGGGTGCAGCCACGGCCCGGGACAGATGACACCTATTTGTCCCGGGCATAGCCACGACCCGGGACATATAGTGTGTTGCTATAAAAGCAACACTTAGCGCTCCCGGGTCAAGCAACCACCCGGAGCAGTTCCAATCTCCTCGCGAAGCGCTGGCAAAATTTTCCGCGACCTAGCCGCTGCCGCCGCCGCCGTCGTCCCGTGCCTCCGCCGCGCCTTCGTCCACGCCTCCATCCGCTCCGCCGCTGTCGCTCGCGCCTCCGTCTGCGCCTCTGTCCGCGCCGCCGCTGTTGCCCGCGCCTCCATCCGGCCTTCGCCGCGGCTCCGTCCACGCCGCCGTCGTGCCTCCGTCCGCGCCGCCGCTGTTGCCCGCGCCTCTGAAGGTTCGTGTCGTGCCCGCACGCCTCCGTTGCCGCGCTGCCCGCTGCTGCCCGCGCGCCCGCACGCCTCCGTTGCCGCGTCGTCGCTTCCATTGCCCGCTCCGCCGCTGCAATTGCTGATGTCAGCGCGGCGGATGCGTGACGTCAGCCGCAATCATTTTTTTAATTAGTTTTTTTAGTATTTGTAGCATGCGAATTAGTATGTGTAGTATGCAAAAAAAGCGTGTGTATGCGAATTAGTATGCGAATTAGTATTTGAATATTTATAGCATGCGAATTTGTATTTTTTTATTATTATTTGTAGCATTCCAATTTGTATGCAAATAAAAACTTGTATATGCAAATTAGTATGCGAATTAGTATTTGAATTACAAATCTGTATGCAAATAAATATAAAATTTGAATTACAAATGTGACTTGGTATTTGTAGCATGCCATCACCGTCTACTCCCCGTCGTCTCTGTCTCCTCCCCGTCATCTACTCCCTGTAAAATTATAAATTTGAATCTACGCCGCCGTCTGCGCGCACGTCTCTCGCCCCAATGCCGGTGCGGTGAGCACCCCCACCTCTGGCCGCAATGCGTGTAGTTAGTTAGTTTTTGTTACTCCTTGTAAAATACAACTTTATATAAAGTGTTTGTTAAATTTGTGTTTAGTTAGTTAGTTTTGTGAGTTGAAATATTAATAAACTTTTGAAAATTATAATTAAATCATTTTAAAACAGAAAAAGAAAAAAAATACATGGTGTTGTGTCATACATAAATTATAAATAAATTTTGTGTTTAGTTAGTTAGTTTTGTGAGTTTTGTGAGTTAAATTTTGTGTCATTGATGTTAAGTTTGAAATGTCTTAATGTATTTGTACAATTATGTAAATGGATTGAAATCCCTTTCAGAAACTATGGACACCGGTAGAAACCTTGAACAAGAAGAGGACATGTTCGGCATCATCCGCGAAAGTGATGGATTGGAGCAACAAGAAGAGGAACACTTAGACGATTTCACCGGGTAATTTCTGAACGAGTCCGGTGATGGACTGGAGGGGCATTCAGACGGAATAGACGTCACCGACAGTTCAGCTCCCCGACAGTTCACCGACTCTACTGTTGGAAAGTCGGCCGCGGAGGTAGATATATGCCCTCAGGTTTTTGTCTCCGTTGAATAGATTTGTGTATATATATATATATTAGCTATCACTTTTTCTTGTGTTTAGCCGTCGGCGGGCCATGAACCGGGACCAAGCAAAAAAGCAGCGGTGAAACGAGGCGGGCCACGAACCGGGACCAAAAAGCTCCAAGGGAAACAGAAGTACCACATCGAGGAGATCAATGAAAAAGGCAAACCGATTGCTCCCGCTAACCACGCAAGGAAATTTGTAGCTCAGTGCGGAGTCATCGTTCGGGACAGACTCTCCATCAGGGCTCAAGAATGGTATAAGCCAAAGGTGCCAAAAGAGGGGGTTATTTATGTAAGGGATGAAGACAAACAACTCCTTTGGGACGAGCTCATGCATAATTTCACTTTACCGGAAGAGGAGGATGTAGAGAAGCCGGTTATAGAGTATCGATGCAAGGCCTGGACTTATATTGAGATGGGTGAATTGTTCCGCAGCTGGAAGAAAAGGCGAAACAGGTTCATAACTGAAGGTAAGACTCCAGAATTTGTCGGAGTCTATGAAAAGATAAAAGATGAGTGGCCCGAATTTAAGGCGTACAAGCAATCGGAAGCCGCTAAGAAAATCTCAGCGAGAAATAAGAAAAATGCAGAGAAAAAGATATATCACCATAACATGGGGTCAGGTGGCTACCTGACGGCCATGCCTAAGTGGACGAAAATGGAGGATGAGTTTTTGGCTAAAGGTATAGACATTGAGACATTTGGCTGGCCAGACCGGCTTAAGGCTTGGTTCTATGGGCATGGTGGAAAGTTAGACCCTGAAACAGGTGACTGTCTTTTTACCACGGAGCACGGAGCTGACCCTATTAAAGCTCTCAGAGAGGTATGGAAGGAGGTCACAGAAGGCAGGTTCCACCCTAACAGAGAGAAGGACGAGCTATCGCGAGCCCTTGGGAATCCTGAACACAGTGGACGAACACGAGGAACCGTCGGCTCCGTACCGTGGATAATTGGGTTTCCCAAATATGTTGGCACTTACAGAAGCCGATCGAGAAAGAAGAAAGAGCTTGCTGACCGGGCCCAGTGGATGGAAAATAAATTACTACAGCATGAGAAGGAGATAGCAGAGCTGAAGGCAGCGCAGACTCGACGGATGCCCTGCGAATCTGAGACGCCCGAAGATCCTTCTCCTGATCCAAAATCAATGCGGAGAAGCAGCGTGGCTTCGACGGAGCTCGATCGCCACAATGATATGTCGGGTCCTCGTCACCCCGTGGATAATATCGTGCAGCGGGAACTTTGCGACCTACATGTGCCATGCTTGAACATAACCGTGAAGGTGGCGCACGGCTTTGCCCTACCGCCTAAACCAAATGGAACTTACCATTGTCGCCCTATTCCAGATGGCTATGCTGTTGTCGGGGTTGATGAGGTTATCAAGACATATGAGGGAATTTAGCTGGACTTCCCTACGGGTGAAGACGAGGTTGAGTTGAGATTTGCCCTCAAGAGTACCTTATGAAAAAAACAATACATCGTGTTCCCACACATGCAGCAAAATCGCCATCCCAGTCCACATGCCAGCCCACATAACTACAACAACGACAACCAATGCGCTAGTCCAGACACCCCCCACAACGACAACCAAGGCGCTAGTCCATCTCCGCCGTCGCGTGAGCGTACTCCGCCGCGTGAGCGTACTCCGCCACCTCCGCAAAAGAAGCGGAAGTGCACCGCTGCGTCGACTAGTACTCAGAAAAGCGAAACGGGGAAGTCTCGCTTTGTGAACTCTCATGAAGATGTCGATATATGGGTCAACGAGATCCAGACTTCCCAGAGAAAGAAGGCAAAAAAGATGCCTTTGCCTGTTCCGGTATATTCTTCGGATGCGATACGGTGGGCCATAGAATTTCTTACGCATCCGTCGCAATATGAACTAAATATGGACGATGACTACACACGCGTTCTGGTGCGTACATATAGGAGAGTGCGGGAAGAACAAAAATCTGCTGCCACCCAGAAGAGAGATGTTCCACAGCTCGGAATGCAGGCGGGACAATCGTCCCCTCCACTCATATTGGCGCCTTACAACCGGAACCCGGTCGATGATGTACTTTCGCAGCAAGCTAGAGATATGGGTATAACTCTGGTAGAGCTTAAGGCATTACAATCTGGCGAGAGTGTCACCATACATGAGGTGGTGCGGAAATATGTGAGAGGAGAAGAACTTGTCGACCCTGCTATGGTGCGCACTCTACCAGCTAGGTTGCACCAACTAAATGCATGGTATATGCATACCACGAAAAGTCAAGAAGGAGACTGGCTCTATGCAAAAATTCCAACGGATTTTTATGGCCCAGGTGATGATGAGATTCAAATTGAGTATTGCGAATTATGACAGTTATTCAATTTTGACGCGCTCGACAAATCTATCATCAGTGCCTTTTGCATGTAAGTAATTAAATTATGTATATATGTCAGTAATTCTCTAGCTCAACTTATTTTTCATTACTTGTAATTATAGTTATCACTATATCACTTTTGTACTCTATTATGCAGGCTGAAAATTATACAATCTCGAAAGCTGGGACTCAATCACAAGATTGGATTCATTGACCCTAATCGAGTTCATCATCATGGTTTGTTACATTACCCAGAGAGTACGGAGGAGCTTTTGCTTACTTATTTAATGGCGCAACATTACAAAAACACCATACTTTTCCCGTTCAACTTCGAGTGAGTTGTTTACTTTCTTATACATACTCGATGTTAAGTATATGTAATTGATGATTTAGTTATTAACAAATATAAACATATGGCAGATTTCACTGGGTATTATTTGAGATTGATGTTGAAAAGGCAATCGTTGATGTCCTCGACCCATTATCGAAACCTGAAGAAAAGTTCGACGACACGAAACAGATGCTCCAGAGGTAATTTCGTTCATTATCACAATCGACCTCGTCTTTTTTAATAATATATAGTAATTAGTAAACTTCTTTACTAATTTTCCATACCGTAAACTTCAGGGTTTGGGACAAGTTCACCTCTTTCCACAAGGACGTCGGTATAGCCCGGAACCTCACTTTTAAATGGCGAGAGGTAAGCCGAACTAGCTAGGTTCCACGTATGCATATTCTTAATTTCAGTCTCACAATACCATTTTTTCAATATTTTTGATTATTTTTTATTGGTTTCTTATCTTATTCTATCATAAAGTGCGCGAAGCAGCAACAAGGCACCAATTTGTGTGGATTCTATGTCTGCGAGTTCATCCGAATTCACTTCAATGAGGGTGCAGACTGGAATAGGGTACGTTAACAATTTATTCAAACTTGTTCACTTTTTAAATTGAATTATTTTCATAATGGTTGATATATTGGTGTTGATCTCTCCTTTTTAGTTTGAGACGATCCGGAACAGGCTTGATGCAAAAGACCGCCTACTACCTATTGCGGAGGAAATTGCGGGCTTTCTGCTTGACTATGTCATAAAGCCAGACGCAGAATGCAGTATAATCCAGCCGCGGAAAAAGACCATCTCGAGGAAAAAATAGGGTCTAATGCCTCTCTGTCATGTAATGATCTCTGTTTGTAAATATTTAGACATGATCTTCCGGTTGTAAATATTTGTTGTAAATATTTGTTTGGGAGAACTCGTTTACTAGTAGTATTCATGACTATATCCCGAGGAAAAAATCGTGTATTCATGATATATATTATATAGTAACGTATAATATGCAACTCGATCTTGTTTGAAATGAAACATAAATGAAAAAACAGAACCACAAAAGAATCAGTAACATAAATATCAAAAACAGAAACACAAATAGAAAACAGGAAACAAAATAAAAGAAACAAAAAAAACAAAACAAAAAATCATATATATTGTCCCGGTTCGTATTACGAACCGGGACAAATGAGTCGCAGCCAGAGGCTGGCTTGTTTAGCCACGTGGCCCCCTATTGGTTCCGGTCCGTGGCGTGCCCGGGACAAATAGGGGAGGCTATTTGTCCCGAACACGCTGTCCCGGGCACGTGACCGGGACAAAAAACCCTGCCAGCCCGGGACCAGTGGCTTGTTTTGATCTAGTGTCAGCCGTCAAGCGGCAGCTTTGGATGAACGGCGTTGCGGTCGGCGCCGACGGAGCTTATTACATCCAGCCAAAGCGGCGTGATGCGACGCTTTCCCATTGTTTTCCTCTTTTACGTGCATGCATGCACAACGTCAGAAGTAGATTAAGATTAGCCTACCTGGCTGCATGTTTGTTTTGCCCACATATCATTCCTCTTCCTGATTGCCTACTTGATGTTTGTGTATGTGCAGGTTGAGATGGCGCGTGACTGCACCAGGTGAGACGACTCCCAATGAAGTGAAGAAGAAGTCCAACTATGCCAAAGACACCGGAAGCATCAAGACCACCGACCCAAAGGGAAAACGGCGCGACAAGGATAAGGACGTCATCGCTCCCTCTACTAGTCGTGCAAAATCAGGAGGGGTGCGTTATGAAAGATCGTTGTCCTTGTCGCCGCCGCCCTCGATCCCGACTACGGCTTCGTGGAGTGCACGCCCTCGTCACGGCGATAAGGCCACTCCTCTCTCCCTAGCACCGTCCTGATAGACTCTGGTGTACCTCTAGATGTTCCTGAGGTACCGGAACACAGGCTTGCAAACTATCTTTGATTTATTTATCTAAATTTTACCTACATTTTACACGTGCGTCCATCTTCGCCTATGCAGGATGAACTTGACGATGTGCTTCGCATGTGAAGGTGAGCGCTTCGATGGAGCATCTCCTGGTGATGCGATGAAGCTTCCCCCAACAACGGCGAAGCCCCTTCCCTCAACAACGCACATGGCCTGGCGTTGGCGTCAAAGAGTGATCCCGCGGCGGAACCAATATCACCAGCATCAAAACCTGCTCCTACGATGGGCGCTTCAGCGGCGCAGCCCGCGAGCACTGCAGCTTCAGGAGCCCCCATTGAACTGGACAAAAGGAGGCTACTAGACTTATCTAACACAGGAACTATTGACGCAGTCCTTGTATTGTTCAGAAAAGGCACAAGATTTCAGCTTCTGGTAGGTATACTTCCCCTTTTCCCCTTGCCACCTTGTGCGTACCTGGGAACAAATCACTTTCCTGACTATTTTTTTATATTGAATAGGTGATGCGAGTGCTGCAACAACCTTAGAGACCTTCTATTCTCCACAAGCCAAAGAGCTCCCGAACCTGGTTGCAAAGCACAAAAAATTCTTGCTGATGCAAGTGTCATGTTTGAGAAGCAGAGTCCTCCTTATGATCAGGCTTGTGTGCAGTCCAAACTTGTACTCCCGTCTGGAGAGACGGTCCGACGGGTATCGCGCGCCGCGTTACATCTGCATGGAATTTAAGAAAATACAGAATGTGCTAAGCGAGCAACCATTCAATAAAGATGAAACAATTGCACTGACGGTGGCTGCAATAGACATCACGTTCCTACCACCCTTTACAGGAGTTTACTGTAGCCTCCATCAGTGCAACCGTTCCATCTTTATTGAATGGTTGCTCCCTTAGAGCCTCCTGTATATCCTTGAGTTCCATGAGATGTAACGTGGCGCGCGATGCCTCGTCGGACCATCTCCAGACGAGAGTACAAGTTTGGGCTGCACACAAGACTGATCAGAAGAAGAGCTCAACTTCTCAAACGGGACACCTGCATCAGCAAGAATTTTTATTTTTTGTGTGCTTTGCAACCAGGTTCAAGAGCTCTTTGACTTCTGGAGAATAGAAGGATTCTAAGACCATCCACTATGTAACAAAAAAGCGAATCAAAACGACATATGGTTCGGTTCAATACATAGTAGAGAATCGGTGCATGGTGTCAGACAAAAAAAGCGACTCGTTTCTTTGGTTCGCTTCTTTTCTGACATGCATAAGATGAGCATGAGCATGTGAGTGCAAAGTGACATGCGCGTGAAGGGAAAGAGCAAGGCATGCATCATAGAAAAGAATTCTTATACTGTTTGGTAGGTCCCACCAATGCATGCGAATCGATGTTGCACATAGTAGGAAAATCTCAACGATTCTAAACTCTGACAATATTTAGTTTGAACCGATTCCACATAGTGGATGGCCTAAGGTGGCTGCAGCACTCGTGTCACCTAATCAATATAAAAATAATGAAGGGAATATGTCCTAGAGGCACTTAATAAACATAGTTTATTGGTTATATTCCAATTCATTATTTTTTATACCATGATATAACTATATTAATCGGAAACATTAATACATGTGTGTTAGATAAACAACCAGGTCCCTAGTAGACTCCACTAAGATTAGTTTCGTTGCGCGATTGATGATCGAGGTTTTTCGATCATAGGGCATGGCGCTGATCGGCAATGGAAGTCATGTCGTTGGTTGAACGATGTGATGGACATACCCATATTTATAGGACATAGTCATTACGCCTTAAGACCGTGAGATCAACTCTTATTGTTATCCCTGAAAGATACTTTGATCGCACCAAACGTCGTATCTTATATAGTGTGACAATGATAGGTGATACTTTTGGGTATCGGAAGGGGGTAGTTGAGATGAGGGGTCAACAACGGGATTTGTCAGTCCGTATAGCCGGATAGATACTCTAGGTCCCACTCGGTGAGATTATGTCAAATGAGTTTACAAACATGTGACTAGGTCACCAGCTGACATAATATCATGAACGAGTAGAAGATAGCAATGTCGGTAACGAGATCAACTAGATATGGAGATATCTAAGAATGATGCTCGGACACGCTAAGTATCACTATGGCAAAAGGTTTAAGACTCGACGTCCAGGTTTGATAGATGAAAGTCATTCGTTATATCACATGGATTAGTTCATGGGGTCCCTACCAGTTAGTCATTGATCGGAGAGGAGTCTCGATCATGCCTGTTATTATATCGAACCGCTAGGGTAACACACTTAAGGGGTTTCGACAAGACAACCGGCAAGGAAAGAGATCACCGGGAAAGTCTCGGGAATGGTCCGATGGAGATCGGGCAACTACGAAATAGTTTTCGGAGCTAGAATAAATTATATATAATATGTTTGATATTAATTAGTGTAATTAATGATTAAATATGATTTTATATATTTATTTTCGAATTTTTAAAGGCTGATTTCCCTAAATGGGCCTTCTGGAGGAAAGAAGGCCCATGAGGAGGGGGGAATCCCCCAGGGCTGCGAATTGGGGGAGGGCCGGCCTAGGTGGGCCAAATGGGGCCCACCTAGGGCCGGCGCATGCACCTATGCCGCATCAGGCATGTGGGATAGTCCCACATTGCCTGGCTGGCAAGGTTGGCTCCCCCTGGAAGCCTATATAAAGAAGGGCACCCCTGACCTTTTAATTAACCAATTAATTCTCTTATTTCACCTCGATTTCGTGATTCCCTTTGCCGGAGTTGCGCCGAGGAGGATGAGAGGATCTCTCCACCATAGCCCGCTGCCGCGATGCTGGTGTTCCGGTCCAAGTCTTCCGCTGCTTGTCCTGGACTGGAGCTTCGGAGGCCGTTGTCTCCACCGTATGTGTGTGACGCTCTGCGAGATGCCACGCTAGTGGTGCTGGGAGGTCGGCTTCCTCCACCCGACCTTGAGGTCATCTTCGTCGGCTTCGTCACGCCGAATTCTTCGCGACCTAGAGGTCGGCTACGTCGTCTTCGTCGTCAACGCTTGTGCGGGAGCGTAATCCCCACTATTCGGCCTACGAGGGTATGTATTTCGAACTCCGCCGTACTTCTATATCTGCATAGTATAGATCTTGTCTAGTTTAAGGTTATCATTGCTAGGAAATTTGTTTTCTGCCTGCGATCCCCTTCAGTGGTATCAGAGCCGATCTATCATTGATATAGTTGTACGCTGTTAGAACCCGTGTTCTTCACGGGGGCAGCGTTCCTGTTATTTGGTACCCTTTAGCGTGCACTTGTGATTCCAGCGGCATCGAGTTGATGAAGCGGCCCGGACCGACTTTACGCGTACGCTTACGCGAGACTGGTTCCACTACTGACATACGGCTTGTACCGTATCTGTGGCTGGCGGGTGTCAGTTTCTCTCTCTTTAGTTGGCTTTGCATTTTCAATGGAGGGCCCGAAAGGGATGCTTAAACATGTAATTATTGGATCGTTGTTGTGGTCATAAGGATCGTAGGTATGAAGCGGTTCTATTTACGACAGCCCCAAGCCATGTAAAATATGCAAAACATAAAGTAGAAGCGGCTAACTTTATTTTGCATGGGCTATGTGATATGGTCAAGATAGGTTTATTAAATTGTTTATGAACTGTGGGCGCCAAGAAGACCATGGCGCATGGATCATATCACGTCGCATTACATTTGATGCTTTATGTGCATCTTATATTGTGTGATTATATATATTACTATATATTAGTTACACGGCGGTAGTTATATATAAGATGATCCCTTCAAAATACCACTAGTGTTCTTCCTTCGACGTGCACCACCAAGAAAGTTCTACGTTATGAGGCAGGCTGTGACGATCGGCTATCAGACATATCGTTGTTCGCATACAGTGGGTGTAAGCCATGTTGCACACGCGTTCGTTGAAGGTTATTGTGGCGAGCCTAGCATATACAGATATGTCATCAGAACACGGAGGCCGAAAGGTCGAGCATGAGTCACAAAGTTGTTGTGATCGACAATTCGTTGTCCACCCTTGAAGTTGTGTTGCCGGTTCTGACGATGAGGGGTTGCGCATTGGATGTGGGTCGTGTAATCGCTGAAACGACCAGGAGGAATGTTCGTTTGAGTGCGAGTTCTTGGAGTTATTTTCTAAAATACTAGAACTCAAAGTATAATGAACAAAGTCTGTTTTGCAAAACCTTTGTAGATATTAACCAATGTGATAGCTTCTTTAAAATTAGGCGCAATCCTACGATTGAGAAACTTAAAAGGTTGGGTCCAAACTTCATAGTTTTATACTTTAGCTTGAGGATACTCCTTGGTTGAACCTTTTAGCTCCTTGTGATACAATACCCGCTAGGAGATAAACCCGGAGATTCCGCTAACAAAAGGATAATTTGGATAATCAAGTTTTTGTGCGGATGATATCATCATAGTCCAGTGTAGGCTATGATCTCTGCCATAGAGAACTAAAGGTGGGTACGTGTTTTTTGGATCGCGAACATATGAGATGATCGCTAAACTCGGGATACCCCTAAAGTTGGGTTGATGAAGATTATCAGTATGTTGACTCTTCTTCTTCTCAACCAAGATGGAAGAGAATACACACATTGAAGGAACACGTGGCAGTCATACTTGATGACATATGGTCATACTTGATGAACATTGAGACGCCTCGCTCAGCTCGATCACTGGATGACAGACGATGTTGCCAGGTGCAAATGCTTTGTCATAGACTATGTCATGCAAGGGGAATCGTTCACCTCATGGTTCTTGGTTACGTTGGAAGTATCAAGAAGATGAAACAGAACACCGGAAGTCATCAATGATGAAGGTGTATATATGATATACACGTTATGAATGTTTTACCTAATCAAGTACTCGCATTAGTGACTAAGTTTTTGATACTAGTCATGTTTTATGAAAACCAGATTTACTACTTGAGTAGCTTGGAAGGATGAGGTGACATTGCGTGTTGATAAATGGTAGACAAATCGTTGTGATGGCCATCGACACTCTCCCTCTAGATCTACCATTGAATAAATTCTTTATGATCGCATGTTAGTATGATCGTTATAAGTGTGTCTCCTCTAGCGAGACAATTGTTCATATTTGTTAGTGACAAATTCGTTGCCCTATATTTATGAAGTAATGATCATATGCCGATTTGAATTTAGATGGTAGAAGCTCTCACATTCATAATATTAATGCCAAATGATACAAACTTAATAAAGACACCACATATGTGTGGCACTGTCGTTTAATTCATGTCAATGTTATAGTCAATGAATTAGCTCCATAACGGATGGATCTACAAGTTCTTGGATTTGATCTTTTGACACTTGCAAGATAACTAAGACACCGTTTTCGGAAAACGGGCATATAACTTATTGATAGCATGCATATAGATGTATGTGGATCAATGAAGTAATTGACAGGTAGTAGAGACCTTTATTTCGTGAACTTCACTGAACGTTTTGATTATAACTTGTTGAGAATCGTGCATATGGGTGTATGTGAATCAATGAAGTACTTTAACGTGTAGTGGAAGTCTTTATTTCATAGACTTCCTGAATATTCCGAGTAGATATATGGATATCCACTCAGGGAATGTTAGTATGGAAACTTTGATTAGATCAAACAAGTTTAGAATGAAGTAGGAAATAAATTTAACAAGAAAATCAAATTCCTGCGATACAAATCGAGAAAATAAAGATTTGAGTTATAATGTTGGCACATCATTGGAGGACTTGTGAGAAGAGTTCCACAAATTACGTCGCATGGAACACCATAGTGTTATGGTATGTAGGACGTCATAATCGCACCCTATCGGATAGTGTGTCCTAAATAAATCTCTTATCGAATTATTGTGGTCATTAGAGTCACATGGTAGAAACGTAACATTCACGTTAGATAATAGGGAAACCATTTAAATCCATGGAGACAATACCATATGAGTGATGGCATGGCTTTTAGCCTAGATTGTCGTTTCAGCAATTTAGTGTTTCAATGTGATCAAACATAAAATGGATTAATCTTTGTAGTGTACCGTACCTAAAGAGTTAGTTGGGTACATGTCTCACGACATAGGCAAAATCGTTGCCGGGATATACCTTGCGAAAGAAATAGTTTCTTATCCAAGGGTATAAGTGAGAAAGAAAGTAGAGCAAGACGAAGTTTATGAACTTTCTCTCCAGACATCAGAGTGGCGCAACCGAAAACACATGCTCCACAGCTTGAAAGAACCTGATGATACAAGATCATGATGCTCTGAGCTCATACTAAGAACGTAGGCGCACGAGGTTTGTGTTCCACACTATGTGTTACGTCAATCTTGTTATGAAGGTCATGTTAATGGAATATGACAGACCTATGAACTACGAAAAAGAGATGGTAGACCTAAGTCCGAGAAATGACTATGAGTCATATATGATCCGAGATGAAATCCATATACGATTACCAGGTAATGACTTGGGAGATCTTCTTAATGGCATCTAGGCTGTTAATAGAATATGGAATTTTATGAGAGAGTAGACACTGATAAGGATTGATTTGTGGTAAAACAGTTCCGACATATTCAAAAGTTGACCACAACGAGATTTTGTCTCAAGTGGCGAAGCCTAAATCTATTCTGGGTCGTTTAGAAATTACTATGATTTCGAATGAGAAATTGATAGATGGATAAGGAAACCATGTTTCTTAATAGTGTCATTAAGAAAGAGTTGTAATCAGTACAATAATGGTTTGGTGATCCTGAGGATGCTAAACATATATGCAAACTTCAGTTGTCCATTCGTGGGCTGAAGCAAGCATATCGGAGCTGGAATCTTCACTTTGATAATGTGATCAAAGGATTTTGGAGTTGTCCAAAATAGTTGAAGAAACCTGCATTTGCAAAGAAGTGAGTGGGAGCAAAGTAGCTTTTCTTGATCTTATATGTGGAAGGCATATTTGAGTGGGAGCTAAGTAGCTTTCCTTGATCTTATATGCAGAAGGCATATTTGAGTGGGAGCTAGGTTTCATTTGTGATTTTGTATGTAACGACATATTGAATGACACAGATCCTCTAGAAGAGCGTAAAGGATTATTTAAGTGATTAAATTTTCTATGAATGAAGTTAGGAGTATTAGGCATCCAATCTATAATTGTATAGATCGCAAGGGGCTTAATAACATTAGGTCGGAGTATTTCCTAAGTTAAGATTCTGAAGTTTTCAGAATAGAACAAGCGAAGAAAGTTGTTCTTGCTTGTATGAATAGGTAAAATATTAAGTTTATCTTGGCATTTTCAGTGATAGAAAATGATTTTCGACATTCTCTATGTATCAGACATAGATTCTATCAAGACTAAAAGCTCGACTTGGTGTGACCCAAGTTCTTGGTTGAAGAACGGGTTCTAGAGTGATACTTGTGTGGATCAATGAACAAAACGTTAAGTGTATCCTTCAGTGTGAGAAATGAAGATATATTTTCTAGTAAAGGGTAAGAGTGGAAAGACAACTTGCCGTAAAATGGTTACGATGATGCAAGTTGTGACACTGACTCATACGACTAGAAATCTCATATAGGAGATGTCATTTGTTTTGACGAAAGACATGGTTAATTTGCGAAGTCGCATATGAATGCATTGTTGCATAATCTACGTAGGTATAGAAATATATGGCAACTTTAGAAGTAGTAAGTGTGATTGAACTGTCTGACTCCATCCACTAGAATATATTTCACCGTCCTCGTAAATACGGGATGATGTCAAACCAGGTGACATAGAAGTGTTGCAAAGCACATATAGGTCTCAATGTGTGAGATATGTTGACTGTATTCCTCTTCCACGAGACGAACAGGCACCAAGATGCTATGGGTGTTGAGCTTTTATTAAGTTGTAAACTAGATTAAGTGTTACTCTAGTGCAAGTGGGAGACTGAAGGGAATATGCCCTAGAAGCACTTAATAAACATAGTTTATTGATTATATTCTAATTATTCATTATATGTTTTATACCATGCTATAACTGTATTAAGCGGAAACATTAATACATGTGTGGTAGATAAACAACCAGGTCCCTAATAGCCTCTACTAAGACTAGTTTTGTTGCGTGATTGATGATCGAGGTTTTCCGATCATAGGGCATGGCGCCGATCGGCAATGGAAGTCATGTCAGTGGTTGAACGATGTTATGGACATACCCATATTTATAAGGCGTAGTCATTACGCCTTAAGACCGTGAGATCAACTCTTATTGTTATCCCTGGAAGATACTTTGATCGCACCAAACATCATATCTTATATAGTGTGACAATGATAGGTGATACTTTTGGGTATCGGAAGGAGGTAGTTGAGACGAGGGGTCAACAGCGGGATTTTTTAGTCCGAATAGCCGGATAGATACTCTAGGGCCCACTCGGTGAGATTATGTCAAATGAGTTTGCAAATATGTGACTAGGTCACCAGCTGACATAATATCATGGACGAGTAGAAGATAGCGATGTCGGTAACGAGGTCAGCTAGATATGGAGATATCTAAGAACGATGCTCGGACACGCTAAGTATCACTATGGCAAAAGGTTTAAGACTCGACGTCCATGTTTGATAGATGAAAGTCATTCGTTATATCACATGGATTAATTCATGGGGTCCAGGCCTACGAGTTAGTCATTGATCAGAGAGGAATCTCGATCATGCCTGTTATTTTATCGAACCGCTAGGGTAACACACTTAAGGGGTTTCGACAAGACAACCGGCAAGGAAAGAGATCACCGGGAAAGTCTCGGGAATGGTCCGATGGAGATCGGGCAGCGACGAAATAGTTTTCGGAGCTAGAATAAATTATATATAATATGTTTGATATTAATTAGTGTAATTAATGATTAAATATGATTTTATATATTTATTATCGAATTTTTAAAGGCTGGTTTCCCTAAATGGGCCTTCTGGTGGAAAGAAGGCCCATGAGGGGGGAAAGTCCCCCTAGGGCTTTGAATTGGGGGAGGGCCAGCCTAGGTGGGCCAAATAGGGCCCACCTAGGGTCGGCGTATGCTCCTTGGCCGCACCAGGCATGTGGGATAGTCCCACATTGCCTGGCTGGCAAGGTTGGCTCCCCCCGGGAGCCTATATAAAGAAGGGCACCCCTGGCCTTTTAATTAACCAATTAATTCTCTTATTTCTCCTCGATTTCGTGATTCCCTTTGTCGGAGTTGCGCCGAGGAGGATGAGGGGATCTCTCCACCACAGCCCGTTGCTGGTGTTCCGGTCCAAGTCTTCCGCTGCTCGTCCTGGCCTTGAGCTTCGGACGCCGTCGTCTCCACCATATGTGTGTGACGCTCTGCGAGGTGCCACGCTAGTGGTGCTGGGAGGTCGGCTTCCTCCACCCGACCTAGAGGTCATCTTCGTCGCGCCGAGTTCTTCGTCAACGCTTGTGCGGGAGCCTAATCCCCTCTATTCGGTCTACGAGGGTATGTATTCCAAACTCCGCCGTACTTCTATATCTGCATAGTATAGATTTTGGCTAGTTTAAGGTTATCGTTGCTAGTATTTTTTTTTTATGCCTGCGATCCCCTTCAAATAAGTCAGGAAAGTGATTTGTTCCTAGGTACGCAAAAAGGTGGTTGCCTTGTTTTCGGTGACTGAGGCGAGAAATACCTTCTAGAAGTCGGGGAGCTCACTGTCGATGGCGTCCCTTAATGTTTTCAACTTGTTGTTTGATTGCCGCCTGCAGAGAAAGAGGCGGTTGTGCGGTGGTCGTGGATCACGATGCTACCACTTTCCCATCGCATTGGCGAGAACGGTTCTGTCTTGCGGCGGTTGTGAGGATGCTTCGACTTCATGATAAGGAAGCCGCTGCCTTCGCCACCCCCACCCACACCAGCTTCGATGGCTGCCATTAGAAGGGAATGGGGCCAACCCCACGTGCGGGTTGCCATCGTGCAACCTCGATGAGAATCTCGATTGTGTGGCCAGGTGGTGCTTTGGAAACGTATCATAAATTCATTTGAGCTGAAGAACTCCCCCTCTCACCCCATTTTACTCATGGCTCAGATATGATTTCGTGAATATGAAAGTCGGTGACGAGATTGACTCCAATCGTAACCCAACTTGATTGTTTCGACCTGAACTTGATTGTATTTACCCATGCGAGCTAAGAGGAAAAAGGTTCTAGAGGTGCTCAAGAGGCCTTAGTTCCAAGGGCATTGATCTGCCTTGACATATATAAAGAGAGGAAAACCTAACTTTTGCCTTTGCTCTCATATCCAAGGAGGAGGGGTGATCTGCAGCCCCAAGAAACCACAGAGGAAACGGGCTAAGAGGCGGTGATCCCCCAGTAGAGTCGGCCAGCACATGAGATACCCTGCACC
This sequence comes from Poa annua, assembly GCA_026929855.1. Lineage (NCBI taxonomy): Eukaryota > Viridiplantae > Streptophyta > Magnoliopsida > Poales > Poaceae > Poa > Poa annua. The sequence continues at coordinate 16,273,965 of CM049431.1, forward strand.
GTTGGCGGTTGCCACTGTCGTCAAGCGCCTACGCATTGTCTTATCACAGTCTTTACCACCATCTTCATCGTCATATCTTCTGTATTTAGAGCCATAGTGACCCCTATGCATTACACGAAATATATTTTCTTAAAGATCTCATTGAACCGTAAACTGTATGTCCTTTCCCTTTGTTTCTTGATACTTGCTAAGTTCGAGATCTGATCGTTGGCATCACCATACCTAGTTCAATCTCCTTACCGATATTGCTTCTTACTTGTTCCCGCAATATTCCATCTCTTTGTGACCTAGTCACATGCTTGGTTGAATGTATCGTCACCGAGTGGCGCTCGGAGTATATATCTGAAACTTGAGTTACCAAATCCCGATCTTTATTCACTACTCCTCAACATATCCTTCTGATACCCCAAAACACCTCCACTGTCACTATGCAACGGTGTGACATTTGATGTAATCAAAGCAGTGTCGGGTGATAGTGATTATGTAAGATCTCACGGTCTAAGGACTAAGTCACTACGTTAGATAAGTTATCGCAACAGTGAACAATGTGACCCCGATCTTGTTGCAGTACTTGTTTTGGGGAATGTCCACCATACCATTTTCCAATGATATGACTTCATTGTCGATTATCATATAATGACACTTGATCGGATACCTCGATGAACAACCGACACCTGGACTAGTATAATATAGAGGCTATTGGGGACTCTTTTGTTTATATACCACACATGTATTAATGTCTCCATTAAGATAGTTATATCATGGTATAAAACTAATTATGAACTCTTAGAAATATGTGAATAATATCGTTTATTATTTGCCTCCAAGGCATATTTCCAACATCAACTCTTGTCGATCAACGAGCCTAGAGACTTTCCTATTGCCAACATATATTGTATGCAATGAGAGTGGAGGAACGGCCCAGTTACTTGGCAGGGACATCACAATTGGAGAGTGCACAATCATACCTGAGGTCGTGGCATCACAAGATATGTGGATTTGACACTTGTTATTTGGTATGATCGTCTCCCACAATGACATCAGTGTGATTCAGCGGTCTCCGGTGTTCAATAGGTGCTCCACTAGCAATGCCCCCAGGTGACCTATGAGATCAATGGGCACACGGTACGACAAGCCATAATATCTAGCTGATAGCATCTACCCTATATGGACTACACCAACCGAAATGATAAGAGGAAGAAATTTGCCAAATAACAAGAAAGCACTAAAAAGGGCATTTGATGCCCTCCAATCACGATGGGCTATTGTTCGACACCTTGCTAGAACATGGATCACATAGATCATGTGAAAGGTGATGACAGTTTGTGTGATCATGCACAACATAATGTGAGTTGGTTGAACAATAGCCCATCGTGATGATAAGGGTGAGTTGGTTGAACCAGTGAGTGTCAACTTCTGCTCAGTTTCTCGGCTTTCACCTTGACATTCTTGAGAAGAAGAACCATATTCATCTCCAAGATGATTTGTTGGAGCATGTGTGGTAGCCCTACGAGAACCAGTAGTTCCATTTGCTGCAATTTATTTATCTATTTGGTTTGTAAAACTATTTGTGGACCATGTTGTATTACCCGCTGAATTATAATAACTATATGCAAATATTTAGATTATATTTTCTGTATTTTAAGTCTGATGTATTGCCTAAATGATTCAACTGTGATGAAAATGACAGAAAATGTTATCAAAATGGCCAAAATCCTGGCCGACGGGACATAATGCGTTGACCCGTTGGATGAAGTGACCACAAAAGGGCACACATGGACCGGATGCCTTTCCATTTGACCATCCTAACATACAAAATGGGAACAAAACACGCATCCTTTTGTGTCGGCCCGTGTAATCATTGTAAAAACTAAAGCAGGACCAGAGAGGACAAATAGCTCCCAGCTACAAGGGAGCTCTTTTTCTGGAAAATGAAAAAAATATTTTGAAGTCTCCAAAAATCAAGAAACAAATCTTTATAGATACAAATAGTGTCGTGTGTCGACGCAGAACCTGAATTCTACTCGCTCACACGTGAGATTCAGAGATAAGAAACAGTGATTTTGAAGGGGGTCGCAGGCAGAAAACAAAAAATTTCCTATCGGCGATATCCTTAAACTAGCCAAGATCTATATTATGCAGATATAGAAGTACAACATAGATCGGAATACATACCCTTGTAGACCGAATAGCGGGGATTACGCTCCCGCACAAGCGTTAACGACGAAGACGACGTAGCCGACCTCTAGGTCGTGAAGAACTCGGCGCGACGAACATGACCTCGAGGTCGGGTGGAGGAAGTAGGCCTCCGAGTACCGCTAGCGCAGCACCTCGCAGAGCGTTACACACATACGGTGGAGACGACGGCCTCCGAAGCTCCAGTCCAGGACGAGCATCGGAAGACTTGGACAGGAACACCATCAACGCGGCAGCCGGCTATGGTGGAGAGACCCCCCCTTCTCTACTCGGCGCAACTCCGACAAAGGGAATCACGAAATTGAGAGAGAATTAGGGAATTAATTGGTTGAATTAAAAGACCCGGGGTGCCCCTTCTTATATAGGCTCCCAGGGGGAGCCAACCTTGCCAGCCAGGCAATGTGGGACTATCCCACATGCCTCGTGCGGCCAAGAAAGGTGCGCCGGCCCTAGGTGGGCCCCATTTGGCCCACCTAGGCCGGCCAAGCCCCTTCACCGAATTCCCTTGAGGGTTCCCCCCCCATGGGCCTTCTTTCCACCAGAAGGCCCATTTAGGGAAATCAGACTAAATAAATTCGAAAATAAATATATAAAATCATATTTAAACATTAATTACACTAATTAATATCAAACATATTATATATAATTTATTCTATCTCCGAAAACTATTTCGTCGCTGCCCGATCTCCATCGGACCATTTCCGAGATGTTCCCGGTGATCTCTTTCCTTTCCGGTTCTCTTGTCGAAACCCCTTAAATGTGTTACCCTAGCGGTTCAATATAATAACAGACATGATCGAGACTCCTCTCCGATCAATGACTAACTCGTAGGCCTGGACCCAATGAATTAATCCCTGTGATATAACGAATGACTTTCATCTATCAAACCTGGACGTCTAGTCCTAAACCTTTTGTCATAGCGATACTTAGCGTGTCCGAGTATCATTCTCAGATATCTCCATACCTGGCATGATCCCGTTACCGACATCGCTATCTTCTACTTGTCTATGGTATTATGTCAGCTGGTGACCTAGTCACATGTTTGCAAACTAATTTGACATAATCTCACCGAGTGGATCCTAGAGTATCTATCTGGCTATACGGACAGACAAATCCCGATGTTGAACCCTCGTTGAAAGAGCATTTTCCCTCATGTGTGGTTTTGGTAATTAAATGACAATCTCTATGGACTAATGTTTGCATTGAGATATCATTATAGATCATGTCCATGGAATTGTGGAGTTCATGTGTTGGACTCATGAAGCTTATTTGTTGAGTGGAGCATATTGCAAGTATGTCTTGAAGGATTCAAGACATCACATTAGTGAAGAAATGTTGGAAGATACAAGGTTGATCAACACACAAAGCTACAAGATGTACCAAGAGCGATCATGTATCTCTTGGGATGGTAAACACTTGTCCGCATAGCTTTGTGAACAAACCCATGATATATGTGTGTGTGGTATCTTTATATGAGGTTAGGTATCTTCCCATGGGCTTGCATCAAATGAAGATTTCATATAGCTCATGGAGGATGACGTCTTGTGGTGATCGTCATCAAAGTGAGATGTGCAAGACCAAGACCAAGAGAAGATTCTTGAAGAGATCCTACGCTTGGTGCTTGCAATGGATACATGAAGATGAAGTTAAGCGAGACTCTCCCATTGTGAGCATGGGGGAGTATTTGGAGAAGTCTTCATCAAGCATGTGCTTGAACGCGCAATCAAGAAAAGATGAACCACTTGAAGAGATCAACATAGCCATCATCTAACTCAATTGGAATGCTCAAGGCAAAGGTATGATCTTGATAGGGCTATAGGATAGATAGGCGTACTATCAAGAGGGGCTCTCAAGTTAGTAACTTGATCGCATCGTTGTGGAGAGCTCAAACCTTTGCATACTTGGCATATCATGTTTCTTGGTTCTTATTTGGCTTTTATGTTGGTGAGGAGTTAGAGCTTGGTTCATCTCCATGTCAAACTCTTGTTCGTCGAAATCGGTTTTACATTGGACAACTTGTTGCGTTTTTGGTGGCGGAAATATTGTCGGTTCTACCATGAAGAAAGTACCACACCTTGCCATGTGTGGTGATTTTACTCGATTTTACTCTATTTTTGTTGGGTGCTCATCGTCGCTATCTTTCCAACAAAATTGGTCTCACCTCATTTGGAGTTCATTCGCAAAAGTTATAGCAGTTTTCGTTTAGGTGTTTTGCTGATTCGGATTATTGGGGCCGGATATTCCGCTCTACCGGAATTTCCGGTTCCCTAGCTCATCCAAGAAAACGGCTAAGGAAAGGAGAAAAAGGGTTCTGACTCTAGTCGGAAATTATGCTCGGAAATTTCCGTCTACTGGAATTTCCGAGTGCACCCAGAAAGCCCTCCAGTTTTGGCTAAGGAAAGAAGGACTTTTGGTTCTGACTCGAACCGGAAATTGTGCTCGGAAATTTCCGTCTACCGGAATTTCCGAGTGCCCCCAGAAAAGTCCTCCAGAAATGGCTAAGGAAAAGTTTGGTTTTGCTTCTGACTCCAGCCGGAATTTCAGCTCGGAAATTTCATGGACTCGGAATTTCCGGGTAACCGGAATTTCCGAGTCTCACTTATACCGGAATTTCTGAGTGTCAAAACAGCCAACGGCTATATTTCCTAGAGGGGTATAAATACCCCTCCCCTTCTTCTTCCCCAGCCAATCCAAGGCAGCACGAATTTTCCCTCTCTCCTACTCCATTGTTGACCTTGGGAAGCTCACTAACCTCTCAATCCCTCCATTGAATCTTCCATATTCTTTAGGGAAAGTTGAGAGGAGATCTAGATCTATAATCCTACCATTCTATCTCTCCTCTAAGTGAGTGGAACCTAGTGGATCTAGTTCTTGGAGTTCCTTTGTGATTCTTCTTCTTTGTTCTTCCTCTCTTCTCCCCCCATGAGCATTAGTTGCTTTTGGTGGGATTTGGGAGTGAAGGATTTGACTCCTTTGTGGTTTCATTTGTTCTTCCTCTCTTATTCCCCCATAAACATTTGTTGTTGTGTTGGAATTTGAGAGTGAAGGACTTGAGCACTTCATGTGCTCTTGCCATTGCATTTGCATCGGTTTGAGCCCTCCACGAGGATTCGTGGTGGTGATACTTGTGAGCTTGTTACTCTTGGGTCTTTGGACCCTAGACGCCTTTTGTGGCCGGCCTTTTGTGGCCAAGACCTTTTGTGGTCACTTGAGAGCCCCCAATTAAGTTGTGGGTGTGTGCCTCAAGACTTGGGAGCCCCCAATTAAGTTGTGGGTGTGTGCCTCAAGAGTTGTACGGGATTCGATCTCCGCCCCAAAGGAGATCAATAGTGGAAGGTGAACTCGCAACCTTTTGTGGTTGAGTTCATCAGGAGAAGAAGGTGAGCCTTTGTGGCGTTGCGGCTAACCTGTTGTGGTTGCGCACACCTCTCCAAACGAGACGTACACCCTTTGGGTGGAACTCGGGAATACATCCTCGTCTCCGCGTGGCTCGGTTATTTCTATACCCGAGTTCTTTACTTATGCACTTTACATTGTGATAGCCTTCGTGCTTGAAGTCATATATCTTGCTATCACCTTGTTACTTGTATTGCTTAGCATAAGTTGTTGGTGCACAGAGGTGAGCCTAGTATTTTTATCTAGGTTGTATGCTTGTTAAAGTAAACTTCTAGTTTTATTCCGCCTTCATCAAGCATACCGGAATTTCCGGGTCACTCTTGGACCGGATATTCCGGCTCCTCGGTAAAAGTTTTAAATCGCCTATTCACCCCCCCCCCCCCCCCTCCTCTAGGCGACGTCTATCCGTTCACTCGTCTCAACCACCCCTTTCTGATACCCAAAAGTATCACCTATCATTGTCACACTATATAAGATATGACGTTTGGTGCGATCAAAGTATCTTCCAGAGATAAGAATAAGAGTTGATCTCACGGTTTTAAGGCATAATGACTATGTCCTATAAATAATGGCTATGTCCATCACATCGTTCAACCAACGACATGACTTCCATTGCCGACTGGCACCATGTCCTATGATCGGAAAACCTCGATCATCAATCGCGCAACAAAACTAGTCTTAGTAGAGGCTACTAGGGATCTGGTTGTTTATCTACCACACATGTATTAATATTTCTGCTTAATACAGTTATAGCATGGTATAAAACATATAATGAACAATTGGAATATAACCAATAAAATATGTTTATTAAGTGTCTCTAGGGCATATTCCCTTCAGATTTTTGTGTTGTGTACAACGTACAACTTTTTTGTTTTCTCATTCCTTATTTGTACCCGGATTACAGACCGTAACAAACGATCCTATAATCATGGCGATGACTGAGTCTACTGAACGTGCCATCCCACGTTTGTCAGATCATGACCATGTCGGCCTTGCCCCGTGCGTAAACTCCGTGCCATCCCACGGCGCAACGAGTGCTGGCGACTACCAAGTCCAACTCCAGAACAGGCTCTGAGAGTCGACCGTTTATGCTTAGACGAAACTGAGCTAAACCTGAACCTAAGAACAGCTAACTGAACTTTGTCGGAAATGCTACAGTAAAACTGTTCTCTGAACTTGTTCGTCAGGGTTATGTTCAACATTTCTCCTCCTAAGCCTGATGGACAGAGGTTACCTCTACGACACCGAGCTTTGATCTCATCTCGATGAACTTGACACGGCCCAACGCCTTGGTGAGAATGTCGGCGAGCTGATTATTGGTGCCCACATGACCAATGTCGATCTTGCCGTCCTCGATGCACTCACGCAGGAAATGATACTTCACATCGATGTGCTTGCTTTTGTCGTGATGTATTGGGTTCTTGCTCAACGCTATCGCTGACATGTTGTCGACGCGCAACCTTGCCTTCAATGGGGCGTTGCCGATCAGCTCGCCGAGGAGCCGGCACAACCAAACGCCCTGACATGTTGCGAATGCAGCAGCCACGTACTCCACCTTGCACGAAGATAAGGCCACCACCTTCTGCTTCTGCGAAGTCCAGGTGATCACACTGTCACCAAGACAGAACAATGTCCCCGTCGTGCTCCGGCGATCATCCAAGTCACCGGCGTGATCACTATCACTGAAACCGACCATTTCTGGTGCTCCTCCTGAACCTCGCTTGTAGCAGCATCCGTAGCCTGCAATTCCCTTGATATAGCGCAGGATCTGCTTGACTGCAGCCAGTGCGGTGCCGCCGATGCCTCCAGATACCTGCTCACCATGCCAACAGCAAACGTGATGTCGGGTCGTGTGTTGCAGAGGTAGCAGAGGCTCCCGACCAAGCTACGTTACTTCGTCGTGTCCTTTGCGTCATCGGGTGCCGCTTTTCTAAGCTTGAGGAGAGTCTCCATGGGTGTCGCCGTGGCGTTGCACTCAGTCATTTCTGCACCTTGCAGGATCTTGTGGACGTACGCGCTTTGACAGAGAGTGATGCCCTCCTCCGTCTGCACCACCTCGATCCCGAGGTAGTACGAGAGAAGCCCGAGGTCGCTTATGGCGAACAACTTCTTCATTTCATCCTTGAACACGTCGATGTCGTCGCTGTTGTTGCCGGTGATCACCAACTCGTCCACGTACACGCCCACGATCAGTGTAGACACGTCAGTGCACCTCCTGTACACTGCATGCTCGAGCGGGCTACGCTCGAACCCCAGAGATGCGAGCGATGCGTCGAGCTTGGCGTTCCAAGCGCGTGGAGCCTGCTTCAGTCCATACAGGGCCTTGCGTAGACGCAGGACCGCGTTCTGCTTGTTGTCGTTTATTTAGCCGGGAGGTTGATGCACGTACACCTCCTCTTGCAGGTTGTCGTTCAGGAACGCGCTCTTGATGTCCATGTGGTGCACGGACCAGCTGCGGCGCGCGGCGAGAGCGAGCAGCAGGCACACCGTCTCCATGCGCGCCACAGGTGCAAACACTTCATCACAGTCCACACCTTGCTACTAAGCGTAGCCCTTCGCCACTAGACGCGCCTAGTACTTCACCACATTTCCTGCAGGATCACGTTTTACCTTATAGGCCCATTTGAGACCGATGCTCGATGTCCAGCTGGGAGGGAAGAGTATTCCCATGTCTTTCTGGACAGCCTGCATCTCTGCATCCATCGCTTTCTTCCAGCATCCATGTTGCAGCGCTTCTTCAACTGACGCAGGTTCTTCAGCTGCAACAAGGCACATTGCCTCGCTTTCGTGCACCTCATCCTCCAGGTTCATGACGTAGTCGTTGTAGGCGGGATTTGGCTTGACGATGCCGTCCCGTGCACGCGTAACCATCTCGTATCGTGGCGTTGGAGAAGAGCTTGGGGTTCGTGGCTTGTCGAAGTGGTGTGGAGAGCCAGCAGCTTCTCTTGTTGCTCCTGCGGGTACTGGTACTGAACCTGCAATCTCGTCAGGAAAAATGACCACCATGTGTTCGTCCAGGCTCGGCGCCGCGTGCGCCGTCGTTGTCCAGTCCCACTTCCGATGTTCCTCGAACTTCGCATCATGTGTGACACAAGCCTTCTTCGTAGCTGGATCATAGACCCGGTAGGCCTTCGATCCCTCCTCGTAGCCGATGAAGATCATGGGCGTTGATCTGTCGGCGAGCTTGTCGATGCCGGGACCGATACGCTTGACGTGCGCAATGCACCCAAAAGTGCGCAGGTGATGTACAAATGGCTTCTTGCCGTGCCATACCTCGTAGGGCGTCTTGCCGTCGACGCTACGCGTAGGAGCACGGTTTAGCAGGTACAGCGCCGTCTTGACAGCCTCGCCCAGACCGTGACGGGCACAACCATGCTTTTCAGCAGACACCAAGCCATCTCGACGACCGTCTGGTTTCGCCTCTCCACCATGTCGTTCTGCTGCGGCGTGTATGGTGTGGTGGTGAAGTGCTTGATGCCGCCGTGCTCGCACCACTCCTTGAACTCCGTGGAGTTGAACTCGCTGCCACGGTCTGACCGGAACGCACGCAGACGGCGTCTAGTATGTGTCTCAGCCAACGCCTTGATCTTCCTGAACTTCTGGAATGCGTCGGCCTTGGTCTTGATCACCTCTAGCCACATGTAGTCGGAGTGATCGTCGACGACAAGGAGGAAGTAGGCGTTCCCTCCCCCAGTCGCCGGTGTGATCGGTCCACAGAGATCCGTGTGGAACAGCTCCAGGTTCTCCTCCGCACGGTACATCGTGGCGTGCGGGAACGGCACTCGATGCTGCTTCCCGAGTGTACAGCCGTCGCATACCTGCTCCAGGCGATCGAGTAGTGGGATGCCGCTCGCCATGTCCTTCCGCGCCAGCTCGCGCAGATCCCTGAAGTTCAGGTGGCCGTAGCGTGCGTGCCACAGCCATGTTGGGTCGGTGCCGCTCGCCATCAGGCACACCGGACGAGCACCCGACAGGTGAAGCACGTACAGCCGCCGTTGATTCCTCTTCACGCGTGCGAGGAGTCTGTCGTCGTGGTCGCGAAGATGCAGCCACCCGTGCCGGATGCGTGTCTCACACCCGATCTCGTCCATCTGCCCGATGCTGACGATGTTGCTGCGGAGTCGAGGGATGTAGTACACCTGCGACAGGGTTAGGTGCTCACGGTTCTTGCACTCGAAGACGATGGTGCCTATTCCCTCGATCTGCACTTCTGATGCATCGCCGAGCTTGACGGCGCCGGTGACACTGACGTTGAGCTCGCTGAACAACTCACGGCGTCCCGTCATGTGATTTGACGCCCCGGTGTCCAGGTACCAGGCCGTGTCGCAGCGAGTGCCGACCTCGGCCTTGCGCGCCACGGATCGTTCCTCGCTGAGGAGTACGTGCTCCTCCGCGTTCTTGATCGTCACGGTGACGTCATTCACCATGGCGAGGTTGAGGACAGCTTCTTCCTTGTCGTCCTCTTCTCGAGCCAGGTTCGCCTTCCCTTTGCGCTCCCGACGCGGCTCTGGGTAGTTCTTTGAAATATAACCAGCGAACTTGTTACAGTTGTAGCATTTTACCTTAGACCAGTCTTTGTCGTCGTTCTGGTCTCGTGGCCACTGCGGGCCGTCGCGGCCTGACTGCGGCTTGCCGTTGCCGCTAGGTTTGCCGCCGTTGCCGCTGTTGTTTCCCTTCTCGTGTTGCTTCCCGCACGCGATCCATTCCTGCTCGGTCAGAAGCACTTGGTCGCCCGCGCAGCGTTCCGTAGCCGAGCGCAGTCGTCCGATCAGTTCTTCCACGGACATCCCGTTCAGATCGAGCAGGGTCTCGACCGAACAGGCGATCTGCACGTACTGACTTGGCACCTCGTGGAGAAATTTTTGTACGTCCTTGATCTCCTCCACCGTATCACCAAGTGAGCGGAGGTTGTTGACGACGCCGCTGATCCGCATGTCGAAGGAGTCCAGGGACTCGCCGTTCTTGAAGCAGATGTGCTCGAACTCCCGGCGCAGACGTTGCACCGTCCCCTCCCGCACTCGTCTTGCGCCCACGCGCATGCTCCTGATCGCCTCCCTGCTTCGTTGACGGTCTCCTTGATGGCGAGTACGGGTAGCATCTCCGCCGGCGCTGCTCGTATCAGCGCGGATAGTGCCGCCATGTCCTCGCGATCCCCGGTTACGCCCATGTCAGACACGGCCTCCCAGAGACCTTGCGCCCACAGGTTGATCTTTATTACCAGGGACCACTCGATGTAGTTTGTCGCCGTCATCGTGGGGTAGACGATGGCGCTGCCGTAGTTGACTCGTTCCTGTACGACGCGCTCGTGGACGACGACCTCGTTGCCGCCCCGCCTGACGACGCTCTGTCCGCGACTCCGGTTGCGCTCGTGCACCGGTGAGTTTGTGTCGTCGTCAGCTCCAGCCGCATCACCACCCCCTCCTCCGTTGGGAGGTGCTGCGTTCGCCTCCAGACAACATGGTCGCGAGATCGTATCTCGCTATGATACCAGATTTCGGCGCAGAACCTGAATTCTACTCGCTCACACGTGAGATTCAGAGATAAGAGACAGTGATTTTTGTGTTGTGTACAACATACAACTTTTCTGTTTTCTCATTCCTTATTTGTAGCCGGATTACAGACCCTAACAAACGATCCTATAATCATGGCGATGACTGAGCCTACTGAACATGCCATCCCACGTTCGTCAGATCATGACCATGTCTGCCTTGCCCCGTGCGTAAACTCCGTGCCATCTCACGGCTAAACGAGTGCTGGCGACTACCAAGTCCAACTCCAGAACAGGATCTGAGAGTCGACCGTTTATGCTTAAACGAAACTGAGATAAACCTGAACCTCTTAGCTAACTGAACTTTGTCGGAAATGCTACAGTAAAACTGTTCTCTGAACTTGTTCGTCAGGGTTATGTTCAACATCGTCGTCTATAAGCATATAGAATGTTAACTCAAAATTTGTTATCTTTTGGGCTTCACTAAAAACATAAATCGTGAGAATTTCAATTTTTAAAATTGTATGTACCCTAAAACATAACGAGCTCCATGTAGTTAAAATTTTGCACGTTTCTAGATGTCAACACTATCACATTTTGAAATTTCTTCTCTGTTGTTTAAAATTTGAAGATGTCAATTTCGACCTTTCAAAATACCTGCTCGCTCGAGAGCCGTTTGCAGTTGCTACAGAGGACAAATAATTCCAATGCTACATGAAGCTCGTCTTTTTATATATAAAAAAATTAAGTTTTCAACAATATGGAATTTTTCGTTTTCTAAACTGTGTACTGTTCACCACAAACCATTTGTCTTTGTTAGCCCAAAATATAAACCTATTTCGAGTTAACATTTTGCACGCTTAGACAATCTCTACATCTGAGAATTTGTTCTCGCTTTCTAAAACTTAAGTGTTGATTTTGAAGAAAAAAAAAGGCTCAGTGCAGCTCGGGAAGTTCTCAATTTGCACCCAGCGACTTTAACATGTATATAAATATCGGAGGAATCAGTACAGCCTTTTCCCCAACAAATCTCGAATCAGGATTTCGCCCCGCTTTATAAATAAAGCCACACCGTTTGAAACCGCTGCTGGGCCAGCCAGCACAACGCCCAAAAGATCACGGCCGAATCGATACAAGGTGAGGAGGAACCCTCCAAAGACAGGTCAAAGATAGAAAAAACCCAAAAGAAAAGGTAAACCGAGCTTGCCACCGAGACCTCCGACGCCGGATCGAGAGGGAACGAGTCTCCATGACGGCGCCCCCAATAGGGTGACGACGCATAACGCCGCCGCCGTCCAGACCAAAAGGTCCAGATTTTCACCGAAGCCCTAGTGCAGAGAAGGCACCCACCACAACGCCCCCAAGAGGGTTACGACACCCGCGGGCGTCGTCGCTGCTGGAGCCGAAGCGCAGAGCTTTCGCTCGGAAGCACCTTACTACCACGCTAAGTGCAGAGAAGGCACCCTCAACAACGCCCCCAAGAGGGTAGCGACACCTGCAGGCGTCGTCGTTGTTGGCGTCGAGACGCAAAGCTTTCGCTCGGAAGTACCTTGCTACCACACTCGAACTCACGAAGCGCTAAAAGTCTCGAGCCAGTTCACCAGGACGCGATCTGGGAGCCGCAAGAGCCGAAGCACAGCCAGCACCAGGCACTCCTCCCGCCAACTTCACGCCACCCACATGGTTCGAGAAGACGACCAACACCGCTGCCACGTCACTCGCCGCAGAGTCGCACGCGCAGACCACCTTCCGAGGCCGCCGCCCCGGCATCCAAGATCTCGCCCTCGGGGAGTGGCAGGTGTCTAGACAACAAATCCAAAGGAACGGACAGTAGAAGGACCGAGGTCGCCAGCCCTAGGGCGGTGGAGGTACAACTAGCAGGACGCACCCGCCGATCCTATCCGCAACCTCGAGGCAACGAGTCTGCTAGGCGGTCACCGGATCCAAGCCCTCCTGGCTCAAATCCAGCACCCCATCCACTCATGGACGGGGGAAGGGTTCCCGACAACGTCGGGAACCTCTGAAACCACTGGCCAGCTCCGCCAGCCACCGTCTCGGGGCCCAGCTACCTCAGCACCTTCCCGTCACCTGCTCCAGAGGAGAGCCGCCATCGAGACTCCTACCGCCCCCGACCGAGAACTCCGGCTTCGAGAAGCCGCAACCCGCGTCATCCGAGCCGCCGCCGCCACCACCTGACACCGACGACCCTGACCCGCCCCACCGCCGTGCCCTCGGCCAACACGGGGCCCAAGCTGAAGAGGGCGCCAACCCGGCTGCACCACCGCGAGAACGACGAGTCAAAGACGGAGGGACGGCGCCAAGTCCACATCCGCCTGGTTACCCAGGTAGTAGAAGGATCGCAACCTGCCAACCGGAAGGGAACAACCCTCCGCCGCCAACGACGGCCACCGGCCGGACGGAGTAGCAGGTCCCGTCAGGCCCAAGATCAGGCCCGGATCAGACCCACCTGGTCCAGATCTGGGCCCATCTCGGGCCCGAGAGGTCCCGCTGCCACGCTGCAGCAAAGAGGACGAAGCTGCCATCCATCTACCAAGCTTGCGCCGCCCTGCACGTCTCCTCGTCGCAGTGCCCCGCGCCATGGACTGCCCGGCCGAGCGCCGCCCAACCCGCGCCCCAGCCTACCGAGTAGCGCCGCCGCCCACCGCAGCCACCACTGCCGCGAGCGCGCCCGCAGAGCCGCCGCGCCGCCGGCAAGCAGCCACGCTGCAACGCCCCCCGCTCAGCGTCGCACCTCCGCCGGCCGCGTCGGCCCGCGCCGCCACCACCGCCGTAGGGGAAGAGAAGCCCCGCCGCCGCCGACGCTGCTAGGCTTTGCCCGGAGACGCCCTCCAGCGGCGGCGAGGAGCGGAAGTGCGGGAGGAGGTCCCCGAGCTTGAGGATTTGAAGCCGCGCCCGGCCACCGCGGGGCGGCGCGGACGCGGGAGGGAGGAAGGGGAGGGGAGGGCGCGGCTGGCCGGCGGCGCGGACTGGACGGCGGCGGCGGCTAGGGTTAGGGTTAGGAGGAGGAGAGTCCTTTCCCCAACAAATCAGTCAAGGAAATGCGAAGTTCCATGTGCAGAACGTCAACAACAGAACTATCACACAACTACTAGAACATTGCAATGATTTAACAAGCTTAAGGTCGAAAGTCATCTAACTAATTAAAGCATGAAACCCATGGTGAATTTTGTGCCGACACGAGACCAATTAAGCACTCTATCGCAATCGCAGCAGTGACACATCACAAAGGAAAAATAGACGTTGCCGGGAAGGTGCCAACGGGCTCCGACAGCTCCCTCTGCCAGAAGCACTGAAGCAGACCACCTGCGATACCTCCTAAGACCATCCACTATGTGCTATAAAAGCGAACCAAAACAGCCCATGGTTCGACTCATAACATAGCAGGGCATCGGTGCAAAACTTCCGACAAGAAAAGCGAACCGTGTTGTTGGTTCGATTCATAGCTGAACCATATGTTGTTCATGGGCGATTCATAGCTGAACCATATGCTGTTCATGGGCCTACACATTTTGGATGTACTGCATGCACATGTAAGATGTTAGCTATGTGAAGTGAAAAGACACATAAAATAAGATTGCATGGCTGACACACGGATGAGACTCCAAATAAAAAGCGACTTCACACATAGCAGCCAAACCAGGCCGATTCCTAATTCTGACACATTTTCCGTTGAATCGGCGCAACATAGTGTATGGTCTGACCACCATCACGGACTCGCATCATCCATCTACCCGTCAAGTAGCAAATCACGGTCAACACTCAACTGTGTCATCAATCTAAAAATTGTAGATCCACAGAGACCACAACTAGTATGGGTTGGTAATGGCGAAAGTATACGGTTTTGGGAAGATATGTGGTTAGGGGACAAACCCCTCTCACGTCAATACCCTTCTCTCTACAACATTGTTCACCGCAAGCAAGTTTCGGTCTCTTCTATTTTACGAAATGCGCCCCCTCTTAATATAAGTTTTAGGAGAGCGCTAAACGGGGACAAGTGGGACAAATGGTTGCATCTTGTTAACCGGTTAATGGATATTCAGATAATTGATGATCCCGATACTTTTAAATGGGGTTTAACTGTATCAGGGAAGTTTACGGTCAAATCGATGTATTTAGATTATCTAAGTGATCTTTCCTCCGTAAACATATTTGGAAAATGAAGGTGCCACTTAAAATAAAGATTTTCATGTGGTTTCTCATGCGTAAGGAAGTCTTAACTAAAGATAATCTTGCTAAGCGGAAGTGGGAGGGATCGAAGAAGTGTTGCTTCTGTGATCAAGATGAGACAGTCCAACACTTGTTCATTTCATGCCCGCTAGCAAAGATGGTTTGGCGTATAGTTTTCATGGCGTTCAATTTAACTCCTCCAACTAGAATAAATAATCTTTTTGGCAACTGGTTGCGGGGCGTGGATAAAAACGAGAAAGTACACATCCGAGTGGGTGTATGTGCTTTACTCTGGGCCATTTGGAACATACGCAATGACTATATCTTTAACAATGCAAAATCATTTTCCTTTATGCAGGTCATACCTTTGGCTACGCACTGGATCCGTACGTGGTTCTTCCTACAGTCAACGGACAGGCGGGGCGCCATGGATATTGGATGCAACCGGCTGGAATTGGTTGCACGGGATATGTACAATCGGTGCAGCTGACGTTTTGATCTTAGGATTTCATGTTGATGAGTAGTCACTTTATGTTGTCCGTATTTTTTAGATGGTTGATACATGTATCAACCCTATGTGACCCATGATGTAATTTCGTGTAAGACAAAACTTTAAATAAATAAATAAAGGCCAGAGGCCGGGACTCCCCTTTTCAAAAAAAAGTATGGATCAATTCACATGAACATCATCAAACCAAGCTCGTAGGGTCACAAGTTTCAGGCAAAGACATGATCAAAGATGAACATAATGATCACATGTTGCTCTTAAGAAATAGTAGAAGAAAAAGATGGACACAAGTATAATTTTTGGGAAATTGAGGCTATATATTGGAATTCTCGTAGCAGTAAAATCAGTACAGTATATGGACATGCTTTTTCATAAGCATATCAATAGGAAAGACACTTGAATAGATATGAAAATTACAGAAGAATACGTCGAACGTGCTGGATCTTAAAAGAAATAAACAGATAGCGAAATGAGAAGTTAAATTGGACTTTATTTATAAAACGGTGCGAAAGGCTGTTTCCTAAATGAGAAGTTGGATCATCGGCTGGCTGGTCTACATAGTACCAACCGACGGAAACGACCGAGAACTGTGAAATGGTTATCAACAACTTGACAACGTTCTGGAATCGCGGAAATTGGACGCCGGTGCAGAGTTCTAACACCGTCCTATTCACAGCTGTGGTGACTGCTGGCCACCTCGCCATGCATGCTTCCTCTCCAGATAAACATCTGAAGCTTACACAACCGCTATGTACATGAGTGCACACACACTGAAAATTTCTTTACTCTCCCATTGTACAGTAGTAGTTTGCTTTCGCAACTTCTCCTCCCTCACATCTACTTGCCATGCCACCATCATATGAAATCCCAAAACAAATCCGCCCATTTTGACCGTCCTCACTTTCCAAGATCTTGATAATTTACATACGACGGAAGAACATATGTACACGGACTAGGAGAACCATATAACGCGACTTTGTTTTTTGTTTCGATTCTTCCTTTCTCCTCCTCTTCCTGCTTCCGCTTAATTCTTGACTTCACATGGGTATTATATAATTAACAAGATCGAATCGTCGGCTATTAATCTTCACAAAATCATCGCTCATGAAGTAACTGACCTGACCACCTTTGTCGTCGTGGCCTATCAATTGATGAGATCGGAGACCCAGCCGACGTCCGGAGCGGCTGTGATTGGAACTTCGACAGTTGTGGCACAGGCAGCGATGGAGTCGTTGCAGACGGTGGCTTCTTTGCTGAGCCTCTCGAACACCTTTGCACGGAGGGCTCTGCCAGACTCCACCCTCTCCACGGGCTCCTCCTCCGCGATGAGCCCCAGGTCGAGGGGCTCCATGGTCAAGGCGCCGCCGCAGGCGGTGGTAACCCTGACGAGGGATGATCTCGTCGGCGTGGACGGGAGGCTGTACAGTCCGGCTGGAGATCTGGGTGATCCGTAAGCGCTGGAGTAGCCGGACAAGAACGACCCACCCGACGGTGCCGACCCCGGCGAGGCCAGACGGAGCTGCCGCAGCGAGGTCAGCACCTCGTTCTTCACGGGCGACCCGACGGCGACGCCCGGCCAGGAACCGCGCCGGAGCGCTCCGGCGGCGTCCGGGGACATTGGCGGCGACTCTGACGGCGGCGTCCTGGGCGGCGAGACGAGCGTGCTAGTCGGCGAGGAGGACATGCCGCCGCTCTTGCTGAGGTAGGTCTCGAACGCCTGGCGGCGGAGCGGTGAGCCGTCGTAGGACTCTGCGAGCGGTGAGGAGGCCACGCTCCTGGGGCTGGAGCTGGACCCCTGTCCCTGCTGCTGCTGCTGCGGCACGGCGCGGAGCTGGTCCGGCGTGTGCGCGAAGAAGCAGACGCGGCGGCGGCAGGCGGTGCCGTCCTTGCAGGGCTGCGTCCGGTAGCGCGCCGGGTGGAGCCAGCACTCGAAGACCCCGTGCGCGAGCTCGCAGGCGTCGCCGCGCTTGCAGCCGCCCTTGCGGAAGTCCGGGCAGGAGGCGCCGGAGTAGCAGTACCGCCTCGGGTCCCTCCGCCGCGCCTTCTCCCCCGGGTGCGCGAACGGGCAGTCGGTCCAGTCGTGGCTGCGGCCGCGCGTGCACCGCCGCACCTTGAACTCGTACATCCGGAACTCGTCGCACGCGTACGCGTCCACCGCCGCCACGGCGGCAGCGTCTTCGTCGTCTTCGGCTGCCGTGTTCGACGGCAGGTAATGACGCAGCGCCGACAGGAGGTACGGCGACACGTCGTCCCCAGGTGCCGAGTAGCCGCCTGCCTCCGCGTGCTGCCACGGCGGCGGCGGCGCGTGCGCTCCCTCTCCCATCATCATCATGACGCTTGCTATTTACCGCGCTTACCGTCGGTCGTCCAACGTTCGCGTTGATCCTCTTGTCGAGCGGTGGTTTTCTTGTATTAGGTCGAGATCTCGTGAACTCGGCAGACAAGGTTGTGGCTCTCTCTCAGCTCGGCCGTGGACGGGGAAGAAGAGGCGAAGCGGCGGTGGCTTTATAAACCAGACTAGACTTGGAACCCATCGGGCATGGCTATGGTTAGCCCGTGGGCGTTCATAATAACCATAGTTAACGTAAGGAGGGATACGTGTCCTGGCGTTTCGTCTCGGTGTCCTTGCTTTGCGGCGGCCGGCAGGTAGAAGATAACCTCTGTGGGGCCCAAGATGTAAGTGCTACGTGGTGGTGAAGGGCATGGAAGGGCGGACACGCGGGGCGTGGGGAGGTGGTCGTATACCGGACACAAGGGTACGTACAAGATGGCACAGGGATGTATATTTTCTCATTCCTATTGAATTGGATTCTAAAATTATTGCTTAAATCGAAAACCCGCACAAAAGATGACCCATTTATAGACATTAAGGATATAAGATCTAACCTGGCTCCACCCTCCTTACTGGATATATACTTTAACAATTCCATTATACTTTAACAATTTCATAATATAGTCTATTCTCTCTCCTACAACTCTAAGTTGTATATTCATATGCATTTCAAACTATGTTTTTGCAACCAAGCGGAACCCTGCATGAATTGAGCTAAGCTGAAAAAGAAGGAATATTTTTAAAACTAGTCAATTCAATGATGACCCTCCAAAGATTCACCTATATAGGCTGCGGCTAATGTTGCAAAAATAAGAGTTTGAATACCGCTGGTAATCCTTGCTTGTGCATCCCGAGAAATTCTTATAAAGGTGGTTATTTAGGCAATACCTCTGTATAGTATGAGTTGTTTTAAACTCACGAAGAAGGTGTATAAAATGCTGATTTCAAGCATAGCAAAATTTTGGTGGAGTGGATCTTTGGACAGGCGAGCTCTTCATTGGCTAGCGTGGGACAAGCTTGTCCTACCAAAGGTAAAGGGTGGCTTGGGCTTTCGAGACCTGGAGCAATTTAAATTGGCTTTACTGGGTAAACATGGCTGGCGGTTTTTGATGCACCCAGACTCATTATGTGCTAGAGTTTTGAGAGGGAAATATTTTCACAATGTGGATTTTATGGAGGCTAATGTACCTCGCGGTGCATCGGCGACATGGAGAGCTATTGTGGCAGGTAGAGAAGCTCTTTCTATGGGGCTGATCAAGCGAGTAGGTGGTGGAACTCAAATCAAAATTTGGGATGATAGATGGATTCCGGACACTTTATTATTGAAACCTATGGGACGACAAGGTTCTCTCCCCTTGGAGAAAGTTTCAGATTTGATTAATACTGGAAGTGGTACGTGGAAAGTGGATGTAGTTCACCAAAATTTCCTAGCTCCAGACGCGGATGCAATTTTGAATATTCCTTTAAGAGCAAGTGGAGGGGAGGATTTTTTGGCATGGAGCCTCGAGAAGACTGGCATATTTTCTGTTAAATCGGCATACCGTGCTCTAATGATTTGAAAAGAGCATTCTGCTCTAGAAGAAGGGACGGTTATGGGAACTTCAATTGCATAAGAAGATATGTGGAAATCTCTATGGAAATTACAAGTGTTGCCTAAAATTAGAGTGCTTTGGTGACGTGTGATCAGGGGTTTTGTACCTGACAATGCTACTTTGTGCCGGTGGCACATTAAGGAGATTGGGAGATGCGAGGTTTGCCTTCATTCTGAAGAAAATCTTATGCATGCTCTGATCAGTTGTTCACATGCACAAAAGTTCTGGGATGAAGGGAGACGGATCTTTGATCTAAAATTGCCAAGGTTACACCAGAACACGTGGACAAAGGATATTTTATGTGATCCCATGTTCATTGAGGACCAAAGATGCATTATTATCAGTATCATGTATGCAATTTGGTCGTCGAGGAATCGATTGGTTCATGATGATGAGGCTTATGATCTAACTCTGTCTTTGAGGAAGATTAGAGAGGAGCTCTACATGCTAGAATTGCAAGGAAAAAACTGAAATATGCAGCCGAACAGTCTTGGCGCCCTCCTGATCCAGGGTGGGTTAAAATCAATACAGATGGCGTCATTAGTGCACAAGAATTTAAGGGAGGCGGCGGTGGTGTGGCTAGGTCTCACATGTCCTTTCTTGGTGCTTGGAGTAAACCGTTTATGGGTGTGACTGATCCATTAATTTGTTGAAGTGTTGGCCTTCCGAGAGGGTGTGATTTTTGCAAAACTTGGAGGATTTTCACATGTGGTGATGGAGATGGACAGTCTAGAGGTAGTCAACCTTTGGTCTTCGCGTCAAGATGATCGTTCCATCGTGGCGCCTATCTTAGATGAAGTTGGGGAGTTGGTTTCAGAATTTGTGTCGTTTTCTGTGCAACATGTTAGGCGTTCGGCAAATAGTTATGCGCATACATGCGCGAAGTTAGCTTGTAGTTTAGAGCGGACTGATAGCTGTCTGGATGAAAGTCTGAGTTTTCTGACTCTTAGCCTGAGGGATGATTGTAATAATGTGGAAGCAGCGAGTTTCAGACACACTCTTTTCCTAATCAGGGTACCGAAAGGGACTGGCAGGGTTTTAACGAGGCGGCTCGCTGACCTAATATATATGTTAAATTTTTAAAAAAAGGTTGAACCGGGAAGGGGAAAATAATTTTATGGGATTACAAATATATCCCATGGATCAACTCCAATAATTGACATCATGACATGCATTATAATTTAGATCTAAAAGTAGACAACCAGATTTTGTACATTTTCTCTATTCTAGACACGTGTCAATTGCTGAAGTTGGTCCATGGGGTGAATTTGTAAACCAGGTCACATAAAATTGAAGGTCCTCTCTATAGGTAACCTCCAAAGATCTAAATAAAACGTGATACTCTCTGTATTTTAATATAAAATATTTTATTATTACACGTGTTATGTAGTACACACAAAAATAAGTGAATATGTATACTAAAACATGCCTAGACAGTGGTCCGAGGCATAACCCGGTGGCAGAGAGATGCTGATATCTCCCAGCCCGCCCATGTTCGAGCCTCTGTGCTTGCATTCGTGGTGCGTACACACATTTACCTCTATCGCAAACACCCCTTCTGCTTTCTTCCCAGTATGGTAATTTTTTAAAAACATGTCTAGATACAAATTTAGACATATAAATATGGAAATACACTAAAATATTTTATATTGAAAAAACTGAGGTAGTATCTTTGTAGTACAAGATAATACATGATGCCTTTGTTGACGTGCCAAAATAATATGTGTGTCGCTGCTTATACCAGACATGTTCATCGACTAATAAAATCTCATTGACGATGGTGTTTTTTTATCTCGTGATGGTGGAGGCTCAACATCTCTTTCGGCTAGCGTCTTGGCGACATCTCTCTCTTTTTATATTAATGGTGATGATCCAAAGCGAAGAAATATTTCAAAATTCAAAATTTGGATTTGAGTTCCAAAAATATGAAACAAAAATTCTACATGTAAACAATGTTGAGACTATAAGTGTGCAAATCCTCAATCCAAAATTCGTATTATTTTAGGCTAAAGAGACAAATCTGGCTAATTTCAAGTTTTCTGAACTGTATATAGTTGATCACCACCCAGATCTACCCATTTATCAGTTTTTCCAGCCATGAAATTTGAATTGAGAAATTGCACACTTGTAAATCATATTTATCTAAATGTGATATCTTGTCCCAATTTTTTTTGAAAAGTAAAAATGAATTTTTTAATTCTTTACAAAAACGAGGTACTATAGGTCGTTAAACTTACTATTATATGTGGCTCGGTGGTTCATTCAATAGGTTTCTTTTCCATGCTAAAAGTAGGTTCGGCTTCCAGCAAAACGGCAGCACCAAATTTGCTCTGCAATTAGCGGCCCCGTTCTCTTCCTCGTCTGTCAATCCCAAGTAGGTATATAAAAGCTAGCCGGGCCATCCATGTCTCCTGTCGGAGCTCCATTTCTCGAGTTGCCCTTGCCGGGCTCTCGCCGCCGAGCTCCGACAACTGCGCATGCACCAATCCGTTCTTCAAAGCAGGTACATTACGAACGGAGCATGTTGCATGCAATCGAGATTCTCCTTCCCAATTTTATTGGTTGTATTTGTCCTTACGATTCGATTCAATTTGGTTGGTTATATTTTGCCCTTCGCAATGTGATTTGTTTTCTCATGCATAGACATTGTGCCCCTCGTGTAGATCAGCGGCGTTGTTACGCTGCCTTCTGCATCATTGATCAAGAAGGGCTAGACCAACGAGTAACGATCACGAGTCACGACCTCGCGTGACGCAGCCATGACGGCGGACCAGGATGCCGCCGCGGCCGCTGAGTCCATGCACGACCGCAAGCTGTCCCACTCCAACTCCTTCTCGACGGCGGTCGAATCGCCGCTGCCGTCGCCGGCTTCGTCGTCGTCCCCACCATCGTCGTGCGACAGAATCACCGTCTCCGATCTTGACAGGCAATCGTCCTTGTCCTCCACTTCCTCCTACGAGAGCTTCTACCAGATCGAGCCCGCGACCGGGGCGGTGGCGGATCACGAGTTCGTGCCGTCGACGCTGCCGCCGGCCGTCCAGACAATGATGGCGCAGGGGCAGCCTGCCGTCGCTGGGTATGACCCGAAGAGGCTCCCGTCATCGATGTTCCGTACGCAGTCGACATGCGCCGCAGAATGGAGCGCCACCTCCGACCAATCGCTGTTCAGCATCCAGCTCGAAAACTCCGGCGAGCCCGCTGGCCCGCTCTATGGCGTCGGCGATCTCTACTACGATGCCGCAGGGGTGTTCCACCGCCTCTCCTCCGCCACGAGGCTGCCGGTCGTCCCAGAGGTGTCGCCGTCGCCGTCGCCGGAAAGCTCCAGCGGTGGCAGCAGCAACGTGAGCAGGAAGTCCGTCAGGTTCGCCGCCACAGCCGACGGCGAGTGCAGGCGCACGCCCGTCCCCCCTACGTGCGTCATCTCTCTTCGATCGTTTGCATTGCGTGTGCGGTTACTGTATCCCCTGCTGGTCGTCTTCGTCACACTGTCCTGAGTTTGATTTTGCAGCCTTTCGGCTGCGCTGGAAGAGGAGGAGGAGCCGGCGTTGGAACCTGGCGCGGCGGCGGATGGCTATTGCTGTTGGCCGTCGTTGTGGTGGCCAAGCTGCGCCTGCCGCAGCTGCGATTGCCGCTGCGGCGACTGCCGATGGTCCTGAATTTGACGTGTGTAGGAAAGTTTGGGCATGTCGAATCCATTCAAAGTCGATCTTGTTGCTCGGTCGTGGAAAGGTGTACATAGTTGGGGCAGGCGCCTTGGCATGTTCTTAGAGCAGGTGATGCAATTAGCGATTAACCATATCTTAGTCGTCAAGGCCAAAAACTTTGTCCAACAGAAGTCATCCCGATACCGTGACCAAACAGTACACCTCACGCACACGTGAAAATGGAGAGCGGCTGCGCGTTGGCCGTGGCCGTGACCAATGTGCAGCCGCTCTCCGTTCTCCTACCCCTTGTGTCGTTCTCCGTTCTCCTACCCTCGTGCTGGACTGACTTCTAGGGTGTGCGGTTGCAGAAGCCCAGCCGCTTCACCGCCAAGCTGCAACGTGACGGTGTGCGCTACTCGCTGGGCATGTTCGTGATGGTAGATATCGTCGCCCATGCCTACGATGTCGCCAGTTGGAGGCTCGGGGTTCCATGCTCCGACCTCAACCTCCCGAATATCGATCTCAGGAGGATGCGGAGTTCATCGGGTCACCCATGACGAAGATGAAGACCCGCTTGGTTCGGGTTACCCATGACAAAGATGAAGACCCGCTCGGTGTAGCAGAACGAGCAACCGAACATCCAAGAGATTGATGAGGAGGCGATGGTGAGGTTTGCCCGGGAAAGTCCCCATTACATCTAGTACGAGCGGGAGTTCTACTCTAAGCACGATCTCGAGAGAAAAAAGATGGAGTCTGGAGCTGGACCCGCGACGGTTCCGATTAAGAATGAAGGCGATGTTAGACCCACGATGGTGATCACCATGGACTCCTCATCCTCCTTGTTGGGCTGGACCTCGGAGTCGTCCTCCTCAATGGATGGGGTTGATTAGTTTGAATTTTAAGTTCTATGTTAGTTACATGTTTTAGGTCAAATGTTATCAAAATTTCGGATGTTTAAGTTTAAAATGTAATATTCAGACTTTTTTTAGGGTAGTTGTTGGATTAGTCGTGTCTTCAAATACATCAGTTATTTGAGCTGTTTGTTCTCGGTGCCCTTAAAATAATGATTTTGGTGATGTATATTTTACATATTTTGGTGTCATATTTCAGATCATCTGTTGGATATGCTCTTAGTGCATACGGCTAATTTGTGAGCAAACAAAGTATAAAACGTATGGACCCGCTTGGAAGCCCGTGGAATTCTACCGGTGCAGTTCACAAAAAACAACAGAGTCAAAACACCCATAGGGACGGGTATTTCTCGATAGGCTCCCCTCTCCTCCCTCGCGCTGTCTGTCTGAAGTCGACTCGGGGGGCGAAACCCTAACCCCTACCCTCCATCTCCTCTCACTGCCACAAGAGGTGCACCCGGACAAGCCTGTGCGACGTAGATGAAATTGGCGCGGGGTCCTTGTACCTTCACCTCGTGTGGAGGGCTCTATACTAATGGGACAATGGCCCCCGACAGAAGCTAATGTCGACCCCACGGCTGGTGGCATCTGTGGTACTTGTTGTCCACTCTCTTAGTCGTGCGGGTGATGGGGGGTTTGCGGTTGTAGATAACAACAAGGAGCCGCTCCAACGGTCCTGGTTCCGGATCTAATAATGTATTGAGAAGTATAGACCATTATTCTTCTATGTGTTCCTCGCCATTCCTTTCTCCTCCAAAGAGTTGAACCGAAGAATCCCTATAGAAAATTCAATTCGCCAAATGGGTGTGAATACTATTGCCACCTAGAAAAGAGATTGTGAAATGTCAAAAATGTTCCTAACAATTTTTTTGACCGCTAATCTCGACATCCTATGCAAAAGAACGAAATTTTGTGATATGTGTACAAATATTTAGAAAGGCAACCAAAAT
This sequence comes from Poa annua, assembly GCA_026929855.1. NCBI lineage: Eukaryota > Viridiplantae > Streptophyta > Magnoliopsida > Poales > Poaceae > Poa > Poa annua. The sequence continues at coordinate 16,299,170 of CM049431.1, forward strand.
TTCTACGCATGACAAAAAAAATTGATTTTCCGTTAAACGAATTTGTAAGCCCATAGGAGTTGTTTACATTTATGAGCAAAAATATCGGAAAAGACTTCGAGAAGTATGTGTAGTACAATATTTATCAGACTTTATAAATTTAGAAATGTGTTTATATCGGATTTTGAAAACCGTGAGCTCCTTCGGCCTCTCCATCTGATCTGCTCAACCGACGGAGCGCTTCCCGCCGCGCATCGAGACAGACCGGGCTCCAGTCTACGTGACAGGTGGGCCCCACGCCAGCCTCCTCCCGGTCCGACGTGTGATCTACTGATGGAAGCAAAGCTGGCCGCGCGTCGCTGATTCGATTCGTCACCACCGGGGAAGGCCTTCCTTCCTGCCTCCTCCTCTCGCCTCGCCGTCTACCGTGCTCCAAATCGATCGATCGATCGAGAGAGAGAAACCCTAGCCTCACGAATGGAGGACTCGAACAGCGGCGAGATCGAGCCGCCGGTCGTGGCCCACCGGCGCCCGCCGCGCCCGCGTAGAGGCGAAGTCAGCCCCGAGGGCTTCGTCGCCGCGCTTCGCCGCCGGCTCAGCTCCGGCGCCGCGGTGGCCGCCCGCGCCAGCTTCGCGGCGGACTCCGGGGACGAGTCCGCCTCCGCCGAGCCCTCCTCGTCGCACCGCCGCCGCGACTCGAGCGAGGAGGCGTCGTCCGCCGCCGCCGGCGGAGGAGGAGGAGGGGACTTCACCGCGTTCAGCTTCCGCGCGGCTTCGCCGGTCCACCGGAAGGCAAAAGAGAGCCCCCTGAGCTCCGACGCCATCTTCAAGCAGGTGAGCTCCTCCCGTTCTATACGTAGCTGCCCGGTTAAATGCTTAAGCGCCCTATCGGCTCTTCGATTTTTTAATTTATGGGTTTCATAAGTATGACTGCCATGTACTACTCCTAGCATAATTCAGGCGTTTCCATGTGCCTGTGTGTTGTGAGGTGTTGCTCTTTTGGTATGAATCTGACACCTTTCAGGTCGTCGCTGCGTGCGCCAAGGCACAAATCTAGTACAGTGCACTATGTATCACGTGATTAGTGTGGTTACTGGTTAGTAGTTGCATGATTTGTGTAGAGATGGCCACGCACGGGCTCAAGTTTGTTCAGATGGTCACGGGTGATTGCGGGTTTAAATCACGTGCTTTCTGTTGGAGTGTGATATGCAGCCGTAACTTATAATGCTGTGAATGCACAACATATCAGTGCTTAGGACGCATGCTGAAATGAGACGGACAGAATCCTTTTTTGTTTTTTGTTTGAGGAATCTATGGCGGACACAAGGCCAGCCTGAACCACTACGATAAAAACCAAATTAGAAAGTTAGTTACAGAACCGCGAAAAAAAGGAATAAAGAAGATTACAAAACCGCGCAACGGGCGTGGAAAAAACTATAGTTTCCATTAGGGAGATTAGGTAACCGAAGAAGAAGTTGAAAACACATTTATACAGGACTAAGTAAGTGAGAGAACATGACTGCCCAGTCGTGCAGAATACCTTTGTGAGGATGATTAGATCACATATGAGTCCAAAGAAATAAATCCTCCCCACATCTGTGGAAAACCAGCTGAATTTGCTACACTATATTTTTTAAATCTTTGCATTATGCCGCTTCCAGATGTTCCAAAGGGCACAAATAATGGCTGAGAACCTGATTTTGCAAAGAGGAGAACTATCCCATATGCCTCGAACATGAACACAAGAACCAATGGTTTCATGAAGCACAGGCACCGCGAACCAGAATGGCTGGATAGCTGTGCAATGAAGCATAATATGCTTCGTGGTCTCGGCACAGGGGCAGAACGAGCAATCATCTGAGGTTGCTAATCCCCTCCTGAACTGGCACAGATTTGTGAAGAGCCGTCCGGAGTTGGCCAGCCATAGGAACATGTGGCATTGAATCGTCAAATATATAGCTCTTCCAAGTCGGCGTTGCAAAAAGAACATCCTGCAAATTTCAAAAGCTGACGAATATACTTATTTAAGGTTAGAGTCCTGCTATGGAGCCGTGAAACCCAAACATCGGTACTAAGCGAATTTAACTCAACCGCTCAGAGGAAGCAGTGTGAGAAAGGCAAGGTTGCAGGGGAGGTTTATGGGAGAAGAAGAGCAAACAAGGCTAACAGAACTAGGTATGGGAGAAAAGAGCCAGGAAACGCTGAGCCAACATCAAATTCTCATTGCCGAAATGAGGTGGAAGAGCCAGAACTGATGGAAACAGAGACTGCATTGCGAAAATCAGGGAGGCTGCAGCAAATCTTTCCAAACAATGAAATCAAGGCGATGGGTGTCGCCAAGGTCTCTCTCATCAAGGTTAAAAAAGGTCACTCGATCCGACCAACCATAGGAACAACCAAACCAGGATTCCCAAGCAGTCGAGGAGGGAGAGTGAACTTTAAGGAGGAATTTTATGAGAATGGTGATATTAGGATTTCGAAGGCAATGGAAACCGAGACGACCTTTTGAAACAGGGACACAAACATCCTCCCATGCAATCGTGATTTGCCCTCAGTGAACATGGTCATCCCCGGCCTAGAAAAAGGCAGGGCAAACTTTGTCAAATTCCTGAATGGTGCCCACGAAGACCACCAACAAAGCGGACAAGAGATATGAAGCCATGGAGCGAAAGGATACTTTGACAAGAATGGCTCGACCACTAACTGGTAGCATTGTCCCTATCCAACCAGGAAGGCGTCCCCTGAATTTATCAATATAAGGAGGAAAAGCAGTTAACTTGAGCTTATTGGTTGAGTGTGGAAGACCAAGGTAGTTTTGCGGGAAGGATTCAACATATTGCCCAAGGATGGCAGCCAAATCAGAAGCTTGTTGATGATCAACATGTATTGTGGTGAAAGTGCTTTTATGAAAGTTGATCTGAAGGCCCGTAGCTTCCGTGAAAGTCGACAGGACATTCTTTAGGTTGATAATGTTCTCTTCAGAGACGTGAAGGATAATAAGGGTATCGTAGGCATATTGGAGAACGGGACATGAAAGGGAGCTGTCAAGGGGAGAGGAGGCCATCCACACATTCCATTTTAATCAACAAGTGAAGAACATCGGCCACATTGTTGATGAAATACGGGGACACAGGGTCGCCCACCATGCCGACATTGGATCCACCTGCCAGGGTTGCCATTAAGAGGGATGGCGGATTGGCTTGTAGAGTTAAGGTTGCGGATCCAGAGACACTAAATGCTGGGGAAAACATTTTGGCATGAAGAAGCCGTCGAGAGCTTCCCAGCTGATGGAGTCAAAAGGTTTTGGAAATCAAGTTTGAGGTTCCGCTTGAAGCAAGAATGTCTGCCGCATAGATAAAATTCTTCGAGATTGATCTTCCTTCGGCCAAGCCAATTTGATCTGGGCTAATCGCTAGAGGGATCAAAGGCTGCAGCCGCTTAGTAAGGAATTTGAAGCCCAATTTAACACCACAGTTTTGAAGACAGATATGACAAAACTGATCAGGCCTGGTCACACCCTGTTGTTTAGGAACAAGGATGCTAATTATTTGGCTTTGACCGTTTGGTCTATTTTTGTCAGAGCTGCATTTTTAATGGATTTCTAGCTTCTACTCCCTCGGTTTTTAAATGTAAGATGTTTTAGGTGTTATACATGTTGTCTAGATGCATACTAAAATGAGTGAACATACACACTAAAAATGTCTAGATACATTTGTATATATGTGAATGTGGATAAAGTCTAAAACATCTTATATTTAAAAGCGGAGGTAGTAACTGCTAGAACCTCTATTCGCTAATACTTTTCTTTGTCATTTATAACAGAGTCACGCGGGCCTTTTCAACCTATGCATTGTCGTTCTGGTTTCAGTGAATGGAAGACTTATTCTCGAGAACTTAATGAAGGTTCTTATCTGCCTTTTCTCATCTGGCAAATATATATCATCCCCTTAACTTCTTCATAGACATACTGTACGTGTTAAGTCTTTTTTTCTCCTGATGCTGTTTGCAGTATGGCTTTTTAATACGAGCAGGCTTTTGGTTTAACTCTAGATCATTGCGAGATTGGCCACTTCTAATGTGCTGGTAATGTTCAGTTCTGCTATGGTGTGTACCACTCTGCCTGTTTAATGTTTCGATCTTCCTTATGATTTCTTGTTCCAGCCTTACCCTGCCAGCTTTCCCCCTGGGCGCATTTGCAGTTGAAAAGCTGGCGTTCCGTAATGTTATTACTGATACTGTAAGCCAAGACCCTCTTAACTATGTATAACACATCTTTCATTACTGATACTCTATATTCTGGCAAATATCTTGTTCAAGCTATCAATTCTTCATATTTTTGTACTCTGCACCAAATAAACACCAACTATATGTTCATTTTTTGCAGGTTGCTACCTTTCTCCATTTCTTCCTTACAACCTCTGAAATTGTATATCCAGTCCTTGTCATTCTTATGTAAGGATATGCATCTTTTCGAATATCTGGTGGATTATGCATTTTGTGCTACAAGAGATATGTCTCATACACACATATATCATATATGAATGCTATTTTATAGATTTATCGTACAATTTAGTTTGATCAAAACTCTCTCAAAAGTAAAGCTTTTGCAACAATATATGATATCATTATTTTGCATTGTCCTAATACCACATCATGTACTTGGTTCAGGTGTGATTCAGCGGTTGTGTCTGGCTTTTTATTGATGTTTATTGCCTGCATTGTTTGCCTGAAGCTTGTATCTTTTGCACATACAAACCATGACATAAGGCAATTAACTATAAGTGATAAGAAGGTATGTTTCCATCATTATCCTTCCTTTTCTTTTATATACTTTGATACTCTGTTAGGATGGGGTGGATTGAGCCACGGCCAAGAACGGTAGCAGATAGTTACTTTTCTTCTCATTTCACTTACAAATATATCTCAAATGTTACCCATCACCATCATACCGTATAGTATTTTGGTATTTGCACTTCACCTTAGATTTATGACGAAGTATTGCCATTCCACCTCTTTACTAGCCCACTTATTATGTTTGGATGATGTGCCTTACTGTAGCAGTAGCAATAAATGACCGGGACGGGATTGTGTATGGGGGAAAGGCGGGTGCGCAAAAGGAAAAAAATTCAAAGTTATCTCCAAATGGTCAACATGTATTTAGGAAAATGAAATGATAGTTGTATCAGAACAAATTACATGATTTACTTCAATATTGCTTCAGAAAATGCTATAGATTATCTATTCTACCCACATAAATGACTATCTTTAATGGATTTGGTTGTTTAGTTCCTCTAATATTCACCGAACACTGTTTCTGTTCCTGTGCAGTCTTTTTATTTTGATTATATTGCCATATAATTAATATTTGTTTTGCTTTGCAATAATTCACCATCTATTAGGTCGATAATGCAGTCAGCACAGCTGACATGGATAATTTAGAAGCTCCAACTTTGGGGAGTTTAATATACTTCATGATGGCTCCAACACTATGCTATCAGGTAGTTTAATTGTCGGCAATTCTAAATCAGTTGTGCAAACCCTAACTTTTGAAGGGTGGTTATTCTCATTGGATGTTTTGATGATACCATTCCATTCCATTGTCATGTCATATCTGGTAGAGGAACCACCATGCATTGTTTCTTATACATTTATACTGCCAACTATACCATATTTGTTTTCTTTTATTTAATAATATCATCGAATTCAGTGTAAAAAAAATTATCGAATTTTCCTACATAATCTCGAAAAGGTGCAAATGTTATGTTTCTCTACAGAGACTGCTATAAAATGAAATTCTTATGCCCGTAGGGTTTCGAGCAGTTCCTTCTGTGACACATAGGACATATCTTCTTTCAGTGTTACTTTCCTGCTTCTATCTGAGCCTGCTTGCAGGCCTTATAGAAATGTGCGGTGTGATAATCCAGCCTATCCAATCAACCTTTTCCTGTTTTGAGTGTTTGTTTGACCCGCTTTTGTCTACTTTCGTGACTATTTTTCACAGAGGATTATAAAATAAGCACAACATGTCACAGTTCAGCAACCGTAGACTAAGCCTCGGAAAATTCCATTCCTCTGAGCCTCTTGCCAGTTTTGATTCCAGTTTAGTGTATTCACAATTTGATTTGTACATTTCACTTACTCATCAACAACCCAACATCTTGCTGGAAGTCTTCATATATACACCGATCTAGAGATCTGGAGTTACTTAAGTTAGTGAGAATAAACTCTAGCCAGTATTCAGTTTCATTAGTTAGTTAACTGACTCTGACAATATTATATGCTCTTATTGGGATCTTTTGTATTATTAGAGATATTTATAAAATTATTGAAACTTAACTTTATATTCACCTCCCCGTGGAAGGGAATGTAGTAGGTTAACTGATGTTAAAATGAGCTAATTTTTAGTATTAATCATGCAGCCAAGCTATCCCCGAACTTCACATGTTAGAAAAGGGTGGCTGATTCGTCAAATTATTCTGTACTTGATATTTACCGGCATTCAAGGCTTCATCATTGAGCAAGTAAGTCTTTTATCTTTGTATATCTTACTAAATACTCAATGTGGTTCTTAATCATCTATTCTTCTTGAAATCGCAGTACATAAATCCAATCGTTGTGGACTCTCAACATCCATTAAAGGGAGGACTCCTAAATGCCGTAGAAACTGTTCTGAGGCTCTCATTACCGAATGTTTACTTGTGGCTTTGCATGTTCTATTGCTTTTTCCATCTCTGGTAAAATCCTGTTTCTTGACAATCAAGTGGATAGTTTTATCGCAGGGCAGCTAGATGCAACTCTTTTGTTCTTGATTTTGTACTCGATAATATCCGTTGTATGGAAATAGTAGCTCTTGACACTCTTTTAGTAAAGCAGGTTTACAGTTTATACTATGTTCTATTACACAGGTTAAATATACTTGCTGAGATTCTTCGTTTTGGTGACCGTGAATTCTACAAAGACTGGTGGAATGCTAAAACAATCGATGAGGTATAATACTAGAGTTTTTCAATTTAGTCCTAGTTTTCCCCCTTCCTCACTAACATACCTAATGTTGTGTATAATGTTTACTTCTGCTGCATGTGCTTATGTACTCGGATGGTATTAGTATTGGAGAAAATGGAACATGGTATGCTTCTCTTTTCTCTACCATGCTACTTTCTTGCAAGCTGCTTGCAATTAGAGACCATATCTGTCCATAAGCTTGCATTTATCTCTGACAGAGTTTGAATGTTTATCCTATTCAAAGAAACAACATGAGAACATGACAATCTCTAATGGAACTGTTTCGACAAAGACACCGCATTTTCTATGCTAAACCTTGACCAAGTTTTGTGTAGATATACCTCAAAATTTATTGATTTATGCTATATCGCTTGCTGTTTGTCCATTAATTTTCTTATTCATTTTTAACTATTTTTATTGATGTCTACATTCCAGCCTGTGCATAAATGGATTGTTCGTCATATATATTTTCCTTGCATGCGCAGTGGTATATCAAAGGTAACCTGCTAAATGTTAGACTGCTATGCTATGCATGCCTTGGCATAGTTTAAACTGGGTTCTTTGTGCTGTTCTTATTTTTGGCAGGAAGTTGCTGTCTTTATATCATTTTTTGTATCTGCCGTGCTCCATGAGGTAAACATGCCCCCTTTTCTTTGCTCGGGCACTTCATATATTCAAGATAGTTATTTAGCCCTCTCTTCCCCTCGTGATACAAGTTGGTTCTGAGCTTATGAGAATGAAATGTTGCTGTTGTGTGGTTACATTGCTCTTTTTATGCTGTTCGACAAAGTAACAAGTCGGACTGTTTTGAGTAACTCATGATGCCCTTTCTTAATTAATGTGCACCAGCTATGTGTTGCTGTCCCCTGCCGAATTGTCAAGTTCTGGGCATTCTTAGGGATCATGCTGCAGGTACGTCAAAAATTTCCGCTGCATGATTGGATTCTGTGCCATTTCGTCTCTTTACTGATTAGCATGTTGTTACCACTTTGTAACAAAAAATGTGCTCGCCTTTGAGGATCATTTTGTATGTTGTATATATGGTGGAATTGTAAGCAGGATGGTTGGGTCCATCCTGTTACACCATCTAATACAACGAGCCTTGCTGATACCATCTCCTTTTTCTCCCTTGTTAACAGATACCCCTTATCATACTGACATCATACCTGAAAAGCAAATTCAGAGATACAATGGTTAGCCATCTTTTCCTTGTTCCCACCAGAAAGGATTTCACTTTGTTGTAGACCACTTCTAATTTGCGGCACCTTCAACAGGCTGGCAACATGATATTTTGGTTCTTTTTCTGCATCTACGGGCAGCCTATGTGCGTTCTTCTGTACTACCATGATGTGATGAATAGGATAGCGAAGACTGGATAGAAGTACATATCGTTTTTTCTGTTCCGTTTTGAGAAAATGTGCACACAGTGGAGCTGCATAACTTCCACCATGGTGGCTTACAACCTTCCAATCTGCATAACACACAGTAGATAATTTTACTACTCCCTCCATTCACGGTTTACTATGTGTTAGTGTTTTGAAGTCAAACTTTGTAAATTTTGACAAATATATAGAAAAACTATTAACCCATACAACTTGCATTCACTACCATTAATTTATTTTCATATTATATGTACTCCTTCCATCGCAAAAGATAAGGTGCACTTGTTGCTCGTCAACGACTTACAACTTTGTATAGGATTTGTATTTAGAATGTGTCCATAAAATAGACATATGAAATAAAGTAATTTTACAGTATAAGTATACAATTTATACATTTCCATTCTTTATAATTTAGTATATATCAGTGGCTAAGTCATGCATAAAAAGCAAGCAAATTAGGGTCTTATATTTGGAACGGATGGAATATTTGATATTATAGATGCTGATATTTTTTCATATAAATTTGGTCAAACTTTTGAACAGTCTGAAATTCAAAAGCCCCAAGTAAATAAGAATGCACTTCGGGTGAAGATTTTTCCCCGGTTGAAGAGCGAAAAAGAACTCTACAAGAAGCAGATTCATTTTAATCTACGAGAACTAGAACTGATAGTATCCCGCTCCATTCTCTCTTTCCCATTCTCTCGCATATATGAGTAGCCTTATGTGCTCCGGCCCCTCTCTTCCTCGGCCTTGTCGTACAGAGATGGGGCGAGAGGTGGCTGATTGTTCCCTCTGTAAATAGTAGTGCCAGAGTTTGTTAGAATGACGATATGCCGTCTAGAGGCAGAACTCCCTTGCATGCAAGCCACCGGGGAGGCCAGCATCTTCCTGCTCACCGGCGTCCGAGGTGGCGGTGGTGAGGTTTGAATATGGTCCCTGCTTCCCGTGCTCTGTCCGATTAGGAAAAAATCGGGAATGATATTCATGAGTTTTAAGAAATTTTGAAAAAATATCTGGTTGTAGCCAATGGTGTATTCTATAACAGTGCAAAATATCAAATTCAATTTTTTTTTTCATTATGGGCTACATAAAAATGATGAGATCTGATTTTTTTTTATGTGCTAAAATATAGAGTATTTGAAACTGATATTTACAGGTTAGTAGGATACATTATTGGCTGCACCCGAGTGTATCGGGCTACAACCGCATTTTTCAGATTTTTTTGAATTTCATAATATCATTTTTTAGTTTTTTACGGAGGAAACATAGCTTGGGAGCCAAAAATCTCCAATCTGTTCTATTATTCAGTTGAGATAAATATCTTTTTTATCAAATGTGCTATCAATAAATGTAAAATTATGTTAACTTGTGCACTATTAAATCTACTTGTTGGGTGTACTCATCGGCTATGGGTACGAATGGGTATGAGCAAAGTTGGGTACGAATGGGTATGAGCAAAGTTTTATCACTGTAAATACATGTATTGATGGAATTTGTATGGGTATGGTACCACGCAGAGGCATGAAATTCTGTCTTCGTGTTGGTTTTATTAATATTTTTAGGTGAAATTTTGTCTTCGTGGTGGTTTTATTAATGTTTTTTAGGTAAATTTAGTTAGTGTTGTGTGTATGCCTCGAGAGGTTGTAATAGATCAGCTCATGATCTTGCGGCCTGGGTTTAGTTCCGGTAGAAGGTGTGAACTTCGAGCTATCCCATGTTTAAAAATTGTTTATGTTTATAAATCTCGTTTGGTGACCTTAATGGAATATGCGAGTGTTCCATAAAAAAAAGATAATAAGAGGGCCATTATTTTTATTTGTATGTGTTTTTTTATTTTTAAGTTTAATTGAGAGCAAAATTCAAATTTCAAGAATTTTAAAATCAGAACAATTTTTAATTTAAACATTTTTTGAATTGAACATTTTCAAATTTGATTTTTTTTTAATTCTGAACAATTTTAATGTGAACAATTTAAAAAATATATGAACCGGGTCAGAAACAGAGCTAAACCTCTGTTTACGTCAACTGATAACTCAGAACTAGCCGCGCCCTTAAGAAAACACTAGATTCCTATTGCGACATGATGTAGTACACATTTTTTGACATACTTGACATATGCAGATGTGCTACTGCACGCCCGTAAATCATTGCACACAAATAAACTTATTCCATGACAACACAATTATCGCTCTAGTAACTGACACACATCTGACACGGCTACATACACATAGCTAGCTTCAGTTGGACCTCACTGGTACTGGCCACAGGTGCCGCGCGCCTGCGGGAAGTCGCTTCCGACATGCGGGTTATGCGCCGCGCTGGGCCTCCCGGTGCCCGTCGCCAGGCCAACCGGACGGCTCTCGGCGACGCCGTCCTCGACGTGGCCACCCGTCGGGGCACCTCCGCCGGCCATGATCCCCGGCGCGCCCTGCGACGGGTCATACGTCCCACGGCTGGCCCGCTCCTTGGCGGCGGCGTTGGCCACCATGGTGTGCTGCTTCTCCTCCTCCGCTCCCCGCACGCGCTCCTGCATCCTCACATCGGCCGCCTCCTTGTCGGAGGCGTTGTGCGCCGTGGCCTTCTCCACCTGCCCCTGGACGGTGGCCCGGGTCTTCTCCATGCCGGAGTGCGCCGAGGCGCCAACGTTGGCGGCGGCCTCCTTGGTGGCCTCCATGGCGCTCTTCCCGGCCTGCATGGCGACAGCTTCTTGATGATCTTCCTCTCAAAGTACACGAGTACGGTTTCTCTTCTTCCTAGCTTTGTTTCGGGAAGTTCAGATGATAATATCGTCGAACTGGTGCGTGGATCGTGTGGGACTATGCGGTCGGATTTATAGAGCCGCGTCGAGACACGTAGCAGTGACTCACGTCGCGACGCGTGTGCTGTATACGTGTGGCGCTTACAGCAAACGGCGGTGTGGTGTCACGACACGAAGCACCTTTCGTCAGGCTAGTGATCGCGCCGTATGCACGAGGAATCAAGCTTCTTTGTTCTCGGTGGGTATTTTTTTTTACTTGATGTGCTTTTCAAAGCGTTTTTCTGTGACCAACATCCATCATGTCGCGATAGGGACCTAGTGTTTAATTAAACGTTTTTCTGTGACCAACATCAATAGTCAGGATGTAAAACCTTTGTGGGAACAACGGGATGCTCCTATAAAACTGGGGTTTCTACTGAGAATTTACTTATTTTTTAGTCAGATAACGTTACAACTTAAGGTGTAACTTATAATTAGCATAAATTCACGAAGCAAATTAAATGGTCCAGAGCTGTTGCAAGTCCATTTACAACTCATGTGACTGAGAATTAACTTAATTCTTATTCACATGCTGTCATCAAATCTCAGTTGTAAGTCCACTACAACGGACACAGAAATCATGAGGCAAATCGAATAGTCTAAAGCAGTTGTAAGTCCACTTACAAGTGATGACATCACCTGACTGTAAATTAAGTTAATTCTCAGTCCAGTGAGATTAGCAAAACCGATAAAATTGCATGCATGAAACCAGTTTATTTAAAGTCTAGATAATGAAAAAGACAATGTACTTATTGTTTCACTACTGGCTCACATGTGGCACTCTCAGGCCTAACATGACTTGTAAGTGGGCACGGTTTTTCTATTTAAAATGCGTTAGCCGGGTTTTACTTTAAAAATCTTGAATTTGATATTACTCAAACACTCGAGTTGATGATCAAAGGCCAACTCGAGTTGATGATAAAAGAGCAATGCAACTATACCTTAACCACATACTAGATTCCTGATTTGTATCGATGATTTATGTAGGTACATAACCTCATATGGGTATCATATAAAATCAACAATAATGAGATCGTGGGTTGCTACGAAATAAATTGCCCAAAAGACAAAGAGGTAGGCCATGGTATGAATGTTTTTCGTTCACGCGTGTTTTTTTCTTGTTGGGGCATCAAAAATTGATGGTAGAAAGACAAGATTGAAGGAGCAACTAAATAACCATCAGGAGGTAGTTTGGAGTGAAACACAATTTTGAATTTTCAAAATGTGGTATGTTGGGCAATGAGGGTAGAGGCGACATGAAAAGGACCGCCTAAAGACGGTAGGAGGAAATTTTCTTTCAGCATGTTAGAAAAAAGTAAATTTTTGGTCATGTATACATAAATAAAGAGTGTTGATTTCTTCCGAGTGTTCGATCCTCCCTTGTGTTTTTACGAGACATATTTGTCTTTTAACACAAATTACAAAAGATGATTTTTTTAATCAAATTTTGTGTGCGGACATAGAATGGCGGGGTGTACATCCAAAAAAAATTGACATGTTAAAATATGTTTTTCAACATTACGAGCATATGCTCCTATAACCTTTAATTGATTTTCCATTTAACGCGACAATATGCACCAGTAAATATCCTTTCCGGTGCGTTTTTGCACTGCCTACTTAGTCTCTGTTCGGTATGAAGAATTATTAAACAAAGGAATTTGAAACCATGTAAGATAGAGTGAAGTGGATAATGAAAACATAGGGGCTGTAAATTAAAAACAGAGTTTCCATGGCTTTCCTTTGGTCTTGGCCAAACTTTCGTTTCCATTAAAAAACGTGGGAAATTTTTGCCTTTCCCAAGGAATTGTACCACTCTTTCCGTTGACTGGAACGGCTCCAAAATCCAAATGAAAGATTATAGAGGAAATCAAACCTGCACTGCTCCTTTAGAAATTATTTGTTCCGTAAAGAGTCTTACTATTTTTACTTGTGCAATGGCGGTTTAGTTTGTAGGAAAATTAAATATCAAAGTATATAGAAAAAAAATATGTGTCACAGAGTTAGTCTGCTCTCCCTCTGTCGACGCACTAGATTGTTACTTGAAATAGGCTTCCTCCCGCTTTACATTAAAAAAACGGTTTTACTAGTTCTAAATCGCCTGAGAACTCACGAGTTCTAAGTCGCGTCCACCACCATTTGATCATGCGTCAAGATGCGTGCGTTTTTCTTTTTTTTTCTTTTTCACGTTTTTTCTAGTTACAAGTGGTTTGCAACTGAATTTTTTTCAGTTGCAAGTTGGTCGAAACTGATTTTTTTTTAGTTACAAGTGGGTTGTAACTGGATTTTTCGGTTGCAAGTGGGTTGCAACTGAATTTTTTTGAAACAATTTTTGAATTTGAATATTTTTTAGCCAAAACTCATGCGTATGTCATGCTTACGTCACCCGACTTAGAACCCACGAGTTCTAAATCGACTGAGCTCTAGGCACACCCTTAAGAAAAGCTACACGGCCAAACGATACAAGATATTGATGAAATCCTCACGGACTGATCAGACCAAGAAATACGATAAAATTAGCCAAAACTAAACGCCTCCAGCAAGCAAGTCACCGAGAATAAGCATAACATATCTATCATCACGTTTCAAAGTGCCCACACTCATCTAGGGATGTGAATGGGTACCCATTAACGCGTACCCTGGGGTAAAAACTCTGTTGAGGCAAGGGTTTGGGGAAATAAAATATCCATGGGTATATAAATGAGAAAATGTTATACTCATCGGGTGGAGAGGGTGCGGGTATGGGTTCACCATATACCCTTCAAATAATTATTTTAATGATTATTTTGTGACTTCGCGTATATTAAAATTAATATGTATTTTGTCGTGACTTTATAAACTTGAAGTGTATGGCTACATGGTGTTGTTGTTTTATGACTATGTGTTACTGTTTATAAGATGTGTTGTTGTTTACGCGTAAGTGATTTTGTTTGCATTATGATGCTTATCTATAAGTGTTGTTGTTTACAAGTGTGTTGTTGTTTACAGTGTGTTTCTTTTGATAATTTGTTGTCATTCATAATTCGATGTTGTGGTTTAAAACGTGTTGTTGATTAAAGTTATATGTTTATAAAATGTTTTTAACAATTATTTTCTGCTAAATTTGTTGTGTTACAAAAGAGGGTATTTTTACCCACGGGTAATCCTTTACCATGTCGGGTGAAGGGTATGAGAAAAATTTATACCCGCACAAGGGTATGAGTGCGACGGGTAAGGGTATAGGGTGGCTACACCCTTACCCATACCTTGCGGGTGCCATCCATACTCATCGGTGATGGACCCAAGAGGGGAAAGGATACCGCCAACACGATGCACCAAGAGAAATGAAACACCCACATACGTTACCCGCCGATGGAGCCAGAGCGTAAAGCTTTCGCTCGGCCCAACCCTCCTACCAGTCGTGGGCTGCTAGACTGCTGGAGGGCCTGCTCTCTCGATCTATCTATATCTTGTCTATATGTTTATATATTATACAGATTCTCACAATATACTACTCCATTCGTTTCAAATTTGAAAATCTTTTAATTTTCTGAATTACCTGTTTATATACTTATTTTAGTGAGTATTCTTTAGCATATTTAAAATATTCGATAATGTTTATATAGTCTCTCAATCTATTTGAAATGTTTAAAATATTTTATAATTACACTATTCCGTAATATAAGACTTTTAAAAAGTTAGACCTAAACTATAATATAAGTCTTTTTAACAAGTTAGTTTACCTTGCTTTAAAGACTTACATTGCGGAACGAAGAGAGTACATCAGTACGGCGGGCACATCTTTCTTCATGGTCGAATGAAACATGAAGATTTGTTTTCCTTCGAAAAAAGGTGTGCATCTCGTAATCATCAGAGATAAACATGCTGGATGATAATTATAAAAAAAAATATGCTGGATGATGGAGCATCGCGGAATGCAGTAGCTCCCAACATTTTATTTCGAAATTCCGTGCATTAGTGCATATGTTTTATTAGAAACGTGTACAGATTATTTTGCCCAAAGAAAAAAAGAAAAATACATGGGTCGGAAATAGCAAGCATATCAGGTCCATAAATTCAAGACCGCCTGAAGTTTGCCCGGATGTTCCCCACGGTGTGCTCATCAGTCAGGAGCGTTTTGGCGAGGAGATCGTCAGGGAGCGCCCCGGCGAACAGCGCGTCGCCGAGGAGCACGAGTCCGGGGTTCTGGCTGCTGAGCGTGGCGTAGAGCGCAGCGTGCGTGCTGCCATTGTTGTAGAGGAAATGCACGAGGCCCTGTGGCACGGCGAAGACGTCGCCCTTGCGGAGCACCTTGGCGAAGAGCTTGTTGTCCGGGTAGGAGGAGAGGAAGCCGAAGTAGACGGAGCCCTCCAGCACCACCGCCGTCTCCGACGCCCTCGGGTGGTAGTGCGGCGGGAAGACGGCCCCCGGCGCGATGTCGACGCGGGCGTGCGACTGGCCCAGGGTGTTCAGGCCTGGGATCTGCACGGACAGCGCCGAGAACCCATAGCGCTTGCTGGTCATGCCGCCCGGTTTGTCCACGCCGGCGAAGAAGAAGTCGTCTGGCACCACAGCCGCCGGGTCCTTGCACGACATGCCGTTCACGCGCACTGCAAACAACCAAATGGAGATATGCCTGTAAGGATAACAAGTGGAGAACAAGGATTGCCACAAGCAACGGCGTTTCCTTGCCTTTGGATGTGGTGTCAGCGACGCAGAAATCTTGGAGAGGGTTGGGGTCGAAGGCGTCTCCCAGACCGGAGCCGAGAGCGACGACCGTGACCACCAAGAGCAACATCGCAGCCATGGCGAATCTCCCCGATCGCAGCAAGTGTATGTGCAAGGAGCAACGACAGCCGGATTATATATTGTGCAAGGGAATCAATGAGTGTGAATGTACAGCGCGGACTTGTGCTGGAAATTTGACAAGATGTAGATTTTGTATGCGTTTCAAGGGCAATACAGACTCCTATTTTGGAATTGTGAGTGCGATATCTTAAATCATATCAAAGCGATATCGTTGTTGGTGATCTCGCATCCTTCCAGCCTTCAATTTATAAGAGGGGATTGATATGAGAGCATGAACAAGCAAGCGATCAAAGTCATTAATTACTGTTCACGATTGCAGGTCGAATATTATGTTTGTAGGCACTACTCCACGTTTTGCTCAATAGGCTAATAGGACATTTCACCAACTTAGTGGGGCCCCGTTTGCTCACAAGAAAAACCTAGTGGATCCATAGGCAAATGGGCTGGTGTGTTATGCTTTGTTCAGTAGAGCTGTTACTTGTAGTAAGGTTGTTCTATACCAAAGAATATCAGATGATTCGTGTGATCTTAATAAAGAAGTGTATCATTATACTTCACTCAATGTGTACGGGGTTCACTTCTAAGTTTACTCATGCATTACTCAGTGTCATACCAAGTAGAAGGGATCGGATCGAATTTTGCCGTTACCATATCATATCATGTATCACTTTTTTTATCGAATTCGAAGTTAATAATAGCCGGTTACAGATTTAGAGGCATATATATAACATTGCAAGGGTTCAGGACGGAAATATCATTAGTTATGCATAAGTATATTGGACAATCAAAATTAACTACTCAATATCATAATAGCATAACAAAATTGTAATCCATAGTCGGTAAAATCTTATGATAGTGAACTTTTACTTTACATATGAACTCTGTAACTAACTACTAATTGTGTTATAGTTTGGTTACACGTCTAAAATTATTCAGTTAAATACCATTTAATTTTTGAATAATCCATATTCAGTCCCTTTTACATACCATATCCTATATATACTTTATCAGGTGTCAAAGTCGGAATCAGAAATCCTCAACCATCGGATTCTTTCAAATAAGATATGGATTATTTAAAATAGTTTCAGAATTGAATTTGGTGGAAAATTATTCTATACATTACATCCCCTAACCCCTAACTGAGAGATAAGGAGAAATAATGATTTGTGTTCGCAACTAAATTTTTTGGTCTGAAAGTACATGCAAAGTTGACTCGATGTATTAAAAAAATAAACAATGCTCATATGAAACAGTTAAAATACAATAAGACAATAACTTGTTGTAAGAATGCCTCCTTAGGACTGTTGATGAGTTAATTGATCCGAATTCTGGCTCTTGGGATGAAGTGCTTATATGGGATAATTTCTTACAAATTGATGCTGAAAGAATTCTCTCAAATCCGTTGGGTAACCGTCTAGAGGAGGATTTGTGGTTTGGAATCATACAAAAAATTATTGTTTCTCTGTACACTCAGCGTATCATCTTGAATGAAACCACCAGTTTGGAAATCGGATAAGAAGAGAGGATGGGCAAGGCGCATCGGCGGCAAACCCTGTGTGGGAAACTCTCTGGAAGTTAGATGTGCCAAGTAAAGTGAAAATATTTTTGTGGTGAGGCACTTCATGGAGTTATTCCAGGGAAGTGTGTTCTTGTCGATCGGCACATAAAAGTGTCTCCACAATGTCCTATTTGTCTATCAGGTCCGGGGGATATCAAGCATCTGTTGTGTTCATGCTTAAGAGCAAAAGATGTGTGGAAAGCGTTGGGGCTACATGAAATGATAGCTGAAGCAATGTCGGATGATCACTCGGGTTCAGTTGTTTTAGAACACATTCTCTTTGACTCCCGGAAAAAATTGCCCACTTCGAGTCACCTTGGGTTGCAAGAAACAATGACAGTGGGTTGTTGGTACATTTGGTGGCAGCGACGAAAAGCAGTGAAAGGTGAAAAGGTTGCATCTCCTATTAGTTCTGCATTTGCTACAAATTCTATAACTGGCATCCTTTCATGGAGATAGATCGGGTGCGATGGGAGCTGTGCTTCGTAACCACAAAGGTGAGGTTCGAGGTGGCTGTTTTTGTCCAACACAACACCTCTCTGATGCTACTTCGGCTGAGGCTGTGGCTTTGCTGAAGGGTTTGAAATTCCCAAAAAATATTGGATGTTTAACTGTTGTGGTTGAATCAGACTGTCTGGAGTTGATCCAAGCTTGTAATAGTGAAACAGAAATTCCGGGTCCGTTTTCAGAAACTTTGGTTGATTGCTTCATGAAGGCAAGTATGATGATAGAGATTAGCTTACAACACTGCCCAAGGGAAGCAAATATGGTTGCGCATGAACTGGCAAAGTTTGCTTATGAGTCAAAGACATCTAAAAGCTGGAAAGAAGTTCCCCCTGACTTAGATTTTATTTTACCTTTTGTAATTCGAGATATAATATTACTCTGAACTCACAGCAACAAGTTTTTTACGCACTCTTTTTCTTACCTGGGTACCTAAGGGGACTGAAAGGTTTTTAATGAGGTGGCTTGTTGGCTTTAATATAGTGTGGTTTAAATATAAAAAAAAGACCTATCTCAAGGGACCTCACTTTTGTGGCTACTAGCCGTCTACATGAAAAAAAGTTCTAAATACTAGTAAACAAAAACATGATCATGGCATAGTCAACAATTCAAATATCAAGGCAAGAGATGAAATATAAGGTCAAAGCTGAATCTCATGAATTAATGGGCCATTAGTCCACCATGTACCATCCCCTTTTTATCCACATCCGTCATGAATTAGTGGACAAAACATTGTCATTGTGCCCTCCCCTACACCATGAAGGATAGGCTTAATCATTTATCAAGAACCATTTCCTTATATAAACCCCCAAGCAGGTCGAGAGCTCATCCATTCATCTTTCAGTATATAAAGGGGAGGGGTCTAGTACTTCAAGCCTCGTTCAAAAAGTTGTGATTTCGGACCCGAGGAGCCTCGGACCCAAGGAGTCTCAGACTAATGTAGGACTAATCTGCACTACGATGAGGCGACCCAACCTACTAATTGTTTATGTCAACTCGTGCATATTGTAGCGATTTTGTTTTAAGGCCGGCACCACTCAAGACACTTACTAATCACGCTGCTAAAATTCAAATAGTGGCGCCGCCTATTTGAACGATGTAGTCACATCGAAACTACTAGCCGACAGACGAACACCAAGGTAAGATGGCTCCGACTCTAAAGCATGTCGTACTTCGGGAGGCCAACACGTCCTAAAGTAATACTTTTCTCACTCAAGGAATGAAGATAGGCGAATAGCCTCGACACCATGATTGCATCCTCTTAAGTTTGTGAATACCAATGTAAGCACCCAAAGGTGAGCGGAGGCAAGAATGTAGATTCCGCCACATCCATCAAGCAAAGCCCTTGACTCCATCATGGCGGTCCACATGTAAAATGCATGGCGCGTCATCGCTCGTCTTCATCAACATTCGTAGAGCAAATCATTATGGTTGTGCCACATGGAAAATCCATGTTGCAACGCCGCTCATTTTGATCAAGCTTTGCACTCCATCATGACGGTGCCGATGGAAAATACATAGTGCGAAGCCACTTGTATTCATCAAGCCCCTAAGATACGGCGTCGCTCGCATTAATCGAGTTAGGAGCTGCAACTTCAGAATAGTGGTACCACATGGAAAATCCATGGAGTGGTACCACATGTCCGCGTCAACACTTGGAGGCACGACTCTATCATGGTGGTGCCTTATGGAAATTTTTATTTATCACACTGCTTCATAGAAATTCCTTGCGCTGCCGCTCATCTTAATTTTCTTAGGCAGGGTCCAAATAAAGGTTGTCCGCTTGTCTTAATTTTCTTAGGCAGGGTCCAAAAAAAGGTTGTTCGGAGAAATCACAAAACAGCCCTCAAGTTGTGGATATTCACGGGTAAGTCCCTGAGCAGCCAAAAATTACAAAAAAAACATTGGCTCAGATTTTTTTACATATAATCCCTCAAGTGGCCAAAAAATGCAAATGGCCCTGTTCACTTGGAGTTTTACCAGTAAGCCCCGGAGTGGCCCCGGCATATTGCAAATCTCTCAGAATGCTTGGATT
Source organism: Poa annua (assembly GCA_026929855.1). Taxonomy (NCBI): domain Eukaryota; kingdom Viridiplantae; phylum Streptophyta; class Magnoliopsida; order Poales; family Poaceae; genus Poa; species Poa annua. The sequence continues at coordinate 16,319,212 of CM049431.1, forward strand.
ACCAATCAAGTTTGAAATTACATAATGAGCTAGAAGGCTCAATTCAGAGATAAGCCTCCTACGATTTGGTATGTAAAGGCTTCTGTGTAAAAATGGGTATCTAACAAAAAATACAGTTTGAAAAAATAGAAGAATACACGGTATCAATAACCTGACCAATTGTAACAACTACAATAAGAAATCTGAAAGTAAACTAGCTTCAAAGAATCACTGGTCTTCCGGGAAAAAATCGACCAGTTTGTGTTATTCCGAATTCCTGATCTGTTCTGTTGGGATTTGTTCAGTGCAATCTGCTCCTCTTGAAGTCCGGGAGCTTGAGGGCCACCGTCCGGGGCTGAAACCCGACGGACGCGAGCCTGGGCGACAGTATCATCCCAGGGCTGGGGCGCGGCGAGGGCACCGGGTCCCTCTTCCTCGACGGCGAGCCCGCCAGTCTCGGCGAGAGGTTGACGTGCTCCAGGGCCCTGGACTGGAGGTCCTGCGGGTAGTCGCGCACGCACCGAATGCGTGGGCCGGTGCCCGTGGACCACCGGCACGTCATGTGGTTCTTGCTGCTTTCGGCAACCGCCGGCGGGCGCTGCTCGGAAATATCGCCCAGTTCTTCTTCTTCCGTGTCGGTGCTGTGGGAGTCCACCGGAGTGGCGACATCTTCATCGGTTCCGCTCATGTCACCGTCGTCGGCCCTTCCGTGATCTCTGTCGCTGGTGCGAACGTCTTCCGACTCGTTCGTGTTGAGATCTTCAGCAGCTGCAGCTGCTCCTGCTTTGTTGTTCTGAGCTTGTTCAGGCTCAGTGTCTAGTTTGCTCAGCAACTGGTACTCATCTTCTCTGTCGATCGCAGATTTCTGAAAGAAATGCAAAATTGAAGTGTCATGAGTTACAATTCTGACGACTTCTTTGCAGTAATAGTTATTCTTACGGAAAATCATCTCGCTACTGACAGGGCCATACTGTCTTGCGTTTTACCTTGACATCGGTGAGGTCGACGCCGTTCTCCTGAAGGTAGCGGATGAAGTCTCTGAAGTTCTCTTCCGTCGGAAGGTAGTGACCACTGTATGGCCATATTGCCTGAAGAAATAGGATGTCATTAGGGATCAGTTGTACTAACAGACAAAACTCTGTTCACGCCTAATGTTGCTTCTTATGGTAGTATAAAGCTAAATGTGCTACTTTTCTCAATATGAACATACCTTTAAAATCCCGTCTTTGACCACTAATCTCCCAGCAGCTGTTATTGCTCCGCCAGCTAGAAAACTCGAGTGTTGAAACGATCCTTTCTTCTTCTGCATGGTCAAAGCCCACACAAAAACTTCAGAACCAAGGCAGAGAATTGTATTGACCGTTGAATAAACATAAAATTTTATCCGTATCCTGTTGGTACTATATAGTTTTTTTTTTTGACTATGAATGGTACTATATAGTTCAAAACAGTGAAAAGATATTTTTATGTACCTGTCCAACATAGAATGCCTTGGTGGTGCTGAGGACAAAAATCCACTTGGAATCATCCGAACTGTGCACAAGAACTCCAGTTTGTTTGAACACAAGTTTGCCACTCTCCACTACAACTTCATAATGCTGCCTTTCTTGCTGTAATCAGAACAGGAAATACATAAGTAATGATCAGATGATGCTTTGAATATAAGATTGCTGAAATTTAATAGTTGCTTTTTTAGTTTCATGTTCGAGTGGAGGAACATACTGGTCCAAGGTACTTGATGCACTGGCTCTGAAGTTTACTCCTGGGGCACTTCTCAAGATTTATTTCTTTGCCCTCCCCAATGTCTAACCTGTTGGTTATGTTGAATATTTAACACATTGTCAGTTCTAGGTTCTTAGATTGCACTAATTTAAAGTCTATACGATAGGTATGACATGCTGAACTGACATACCAGTAAAAAAATGGTTCTGTACTCTCACTCTTGGACCAGACATCATAATAGATATGCAAATTGTGCCCATATCGATGCCTCGGATCAATCTGTCCAAACGTATAAATCGGCAACATTAGTAAACAATATGCAACAATCTCACTAGACAGTAGGACACTAGTACGTACTAAGCTTAGTTTAGTGCCAGAATTAAGTAGCATGTGACTTACAGCTTCGAGCCAGTGCTGCAATGCCAGCTTCTGAGCCTTCCCGTTCTTCGATAATCCCTTGCCAACCTACACCACCCCCAAAAAATGTGTCATACAGCTGCAATTTCGATTAAGACACTAGGCATCACGAGCCAATTTGACCAAACGACAAATGTTAGTCACCTTAGCTGCCCTTGTCCTTGCCCTCGCCCACCGTGACGCTGCGGTTTCGGGTTTTCCGCCGTTGAAGAATGATATCGAGCTGTGCTTCAGTGATGCAAAGTCCAGTGCTTTCCACCTGAAATGAGTCAAATGTTAATTTGTGAACCTTCCAACACCAAAGTTAGAGTACTGATCCAATGCTCGACAACTGAAACAATGTAACATACCATAGCTCTTCTACGACGACCGCACAATCAGCGAGGTTTCGCCTCGTCCGGTAACTCTTGTAAACCTTCTGAAGCTTCACAGCTGCAGCATCAAGTTCACAGTTGGGGCTGGATGAAACGTTAGGGCTCGGCGCCATGGAAAGATCAGAATTTCTCTGGCCATCTACAATGTTTATCCGACCCTGTCCGCTCGGAAGCTCCACTGAACCTATGGCGTCCTCTCCTGCTTGCCATTCTTTGAAGCTCAGTGATCGCACCAGTTTGCCCTTGGAGAAGAGATGTTGTTGACCATTTTCTTTCGGTGTGATGTTCTTCTCTTGTTCATCCCAAGGAGCAGAGATTTTGTTCACCATGTTGATTCCGTTTGTCCCTGGACTGGAGATCTCTGTGGCAAGTACTTCAGTCCATTCACGACGATACAATCCCATAAACTAAACTTTCTGCTGAAACATTCAGAGATACGCTGTCAGTTTCAGGCGAAACAGTGATGTTAAAAAATCAGCAAGAAAATGCAAACGAGGAACAATTCTGCTCCTAGATAGGGTCAGAACTCAGACCCAATAGCAAAAGACCAACTTAAAGCAGATGACAATTGCTTGCAGAAAGATATATGAAGAGACTCTGCATTTTAAAACTGCATAAAACTACACAGATGTCACAACAGCCTCAAATCACAGATACGGGGCAAATAACTAGCACCTCTCATGGACCGACTTCAGCTTGCTTCAAGAATATAACCCAAGAACAAGACTCGATCAAAATCAAAAGAATCCAAGAAAGAACTCCATGCTCCTCACCTGGAGATCTTGCGGTGGCGACGCAGCTACAACTGGACACTTCTGTCAAGAGGGGTTATGAAGCGCTGAAGGGTGTCCCCCTAGTAGATAGCAGAGCCAAATCTTTGGAGCTGAGTTCGAAATTGAGACGGCTGTGGTGGCTGTCGATGTATACACCTCAGGGGAGGTCACTGCTCCCTCTTATATACTGTACGTACTAAGATCTTGGAGTTGGACTGGCTCCCAGAGACGTGGAAAAACTGGAATGGGCATGACCGGGGAATTTGCTGCCCAAGAAACCCTAGACTTGCGGGTCACTGCTGAAGTTTGCAGACGCAGCTGCTGAGCTGCAGCTTTCAACTCAAACACCGCTGAATGTTCTTTCAGCTTACGCCTCGTCAAACGTTGCTTTTCTGAACAGGTCCACCTTTTCTTTGCCCTGGCAACGAAAGGATGAACGGTGGGGTGCTGAACCATTTCCCCAATTATAAAGGCCCTGCCGTGCCCAAAATAATATTCTAATTTGTATTACTCCCTTGTGGTTTTCTAAAGCCATTAGGTGAGAGCATCTCTCATAGACGATGCACTTTAGTAATTGTGCCTAAAAAACTACTACTTATTTACATCACTAAACTGAGATGACCTATTGATGTATATTTTTTGGGCATGTCGAACAATTTGGTGATGTATATTTGTATCACCGATGCGGCTTCCCTATATTTTGATGTAAACCAAACGCGACCACACGTAGTTCTACCGAGTCGTATTGAAGCTTCACATTCTTCTCACCTCCGTCGACGTGCTATATCGACCGCCGTGCAGCCCCGTCCACGCGTCAAAATGACCGCATGCGACCGTCTTTGAACCGAATCAACCGTCAGTCTCCCGGTCCCGACGGTGAGCGACCGCCCACAATATCGCCGGTGCGTGACCGACTCATCCTCTTCATCAACATCTCTAGCGTCACCTCGGCCTCGACACTACCCTCCGTGATCACCCCGACCTTCACGTTGTCGGCAGTGACCTCGTCCAACCCTGCAAAAGAAAACTCTAGCCTCATTTTACATCACGTGTCAGTGTTCAAACAATTTTGGTGGGCTATAACTCATTTTTTGGTACCCTATCCTAGGTTGAGGTGTCTCAAATGCATCATCTATTCGTGATGCTCTAAGAAGTGGTGAGTATTTAATTAATAAAATTGATCGATTCACTTCTTTTATGTTTTATTAATACTACAAGTGTAACAACAGTAGCAGTGGTCGACTGGTCTTTTATATCATCTGCCAAATACCAATTGAATAGTTGAGTCACGAGAGGTGCAACATGTGGGAAGAAACGAAGCCGCCCTCACGCCGAGAACGCCAGATGGTGGGGATGCATGCACTGCGGTGGCACCGGTCGACCAAGCCAAATCTTGGAAGAGTTCAAAGCCACCATAGTCGGAGCGGCTTCACGCGTTCGTGCACCGGCACCATCCATCAGTGACGTGGTGAAGCGAATGGATGTGGGGATGGGCGGGCGGTGGCGGTTGGCATGGAGTGCGGCGTGAAATTAAGCAGCCGACGAACGAACGGGTCGCCGCGTTAGACTGGGGCAGGTCAAGCCCTTTGATCCTCGACCTGCATGCACACGGACACGGGCATTGTTCATCAGGAGGGCATTTACACTTGTACTACACTGCAACGTGGTTAGAGGGATGCATAGAAAAATAATTAAGCAAACTTTTGCTTAAGCACCAAATCTTCTACTGTACATGCAATGAGTAGTATATACAGTACAAGATGCATGAGTGCTTAATTAAGCACCTCTACTAAATAAACTGTTTTCTCTATAAGCATGAGAGAAAAAGGTTACGTACCGCTTCGTACGAAAGCTCTCGCGACAGGGCGATCTAGGTCAACAGCCTCCTGCCGGCGGCGCCGCCGGATCTGCCCGCCTCCGTGGCCTTCGAGCCATGGTCACGCGGTGGATCCCGGACCCTGCCGGCGGGAGGGCTCCATTCTCACTGTTTTTTCTGTGTTTTGTTAGGTTTTGTGTCTTCCTTGAAGAGATCAAGCGGCGGCTGCTCTTTGAAGATGGAATAAGATCCTCTCCACCCAGCCTCCATTCCGACGACGTCTCTAGCGTTATTGGAGGGTGTGTGGAGGTTTGTCTCTGGTGGATCTTGTCAGATCTGGCCAGTATGTGTCTTCGGTGGATCCGGTTGGATCCGGTCTTCGTTCGTCCCTGTTCATGTGTCAAAAAATTAAATGCTTCTGATCTATGCATCTCTTCATCGGCGGCGGTTGCTGTGCTGGTGCGCTGGTCCCATGGGACCGTAGCACGACGACTTCCCGACTGTCTTCTACAACAAGATTCGCCCGGCTCTGATCATGGAGGGGTGATGGCAGCGGCGCGCCTTCGGCTCGCTCTAGTGTTTGTAGTCGTCGCTAGGTGGTCTTCGAATCTAGATGTAATCTTTATTGCTTCTGGTATTCTTTGTACCGGTTTGATTGTTGATGAATAGATTGAAAGTTTCTTCACAAAAAAAAAATGAGAGAAAAAGGTTTATTTTCGTAAGTACCTTGCATTGTGGATGGTCTTAGTAGTGTCGCTCATGCTACTTTTTTTCTTTCTTTTGCAAACTCGTTATTTTAATCTACTGGTTGTTTTATAAAATAATACTTTTTTTACTGTCCTAATTTTATATTCTAATGTACTAGCAACCAATTCTTTTAAAGTTTGTTGCTCGCTTTTTTTTCCTTTTTCCATAAGGATGACATTCCATTTGATATGTTGGCCTTAGTGGAGCAACAACTCTTTTGATGCTTTTGCAAAGATAAAATTGTTTTACAAGTCCTATTGGGAACTTTTAACCAACAAACAAAACTAGATTAACCACATTCTTCTCTTTTTTTCCTCCATCTGGTGGCGTTATCGCCATCAGCGGTATTGCAACTATGTTATTTGATCAGTGCAGGGGCATGCATCTCACGAATGTCTAATTTCCCTGACCGCATTCCCATCTAATATAGCACTATAATTTATTATCCCATGATACATGCTAATAAAAAAATTGCATAAGCATGCAAGCCCCACAACTCATTTTAGGGCAACAATTTTATATATTAGCTCCTCTACATATATGAATGCATTTTTACATGACAGGTTTTCAAATATTTCCCCTGTTTGAATTTACCAAAGAAAATGCAACCAAAGAAATTCCACATTACGAACAACTATAGATTATTCTTTTCATGTCGTGTTTAGTGGTATACTATAATATATAAATGCTCTAATTGTTTTGAGGAAATGTAATGCCTATACGCTAAATTCTACATGAAAGACAACCTTGAGCTCAAATTAGATCCTATTTTTCCAATGCTCTCTCTATGTCTCTCTAGGTCTCTCTCTCTACTTTAGAGGTTCGAAACCTATAAAACGGTGGTAAATTGGCATTAGGTTTTTCTGATTGATTTTGCTTTTGGGCCGATGAGTCTCAATGTTGCATTGGACGAGAAAAAAATCCTGATTGGCATCCAGATTGGTTGGTAGTACAAACCGAAGTTGTTCCCTAATGTGTTGAGTAAAACCGGTGACGTGGCCATACGAGAGCAGAGAAATAAGGTAGTGGGGTTCTTCTATCTAAATAGATAAGATGACTCGAGCTACTAGAATTCGAAGTAGTCTTACTCAGTGGAGGACACACTAGCCTTCACGGTTCGTGCCATGGCCAAATGGTGGATGAACTGAACTTTGCAATAAAAACCTTTGTGCATCATTTGATGTCGAAGCTAGATAAACCCTCATTTTGAAGCCTTTTGGCAAATCACAATCCAGAATATCAAATAATGTTTTTTTTCTTGTGTGTGTCGTTATATTTAACCGGAGCTAAAGCGTTAAGACGTCCCCAAGCCTGGTCAGCCGCCCATGCTGGAAAGATGGTAGATCAGCCACTGGCGGTAATTGTCATCACTAACTTCCAGGACTATTTCGTTGTTGTATGGTCTATTCGATTGAAATAACCGAGAAACATGCAAGAAGATGACACATTTATATTTCATGACAGGTTCAGTGAACAAGCTTTTGCAAGTTGCAACCTCCCGAGCCCTTCTAGAGGATCAATGCACCTGTCATTGTTTAATATATCCATATGTCCCTGACATGTCTCATGAGCCGCCAATTTTTTTTTTTAGATAAATAGGAGGTCCATGACCCCGTTCCATTAATCATAACGAAAGCAGGACCCGACAGACAGAGTAACCAGGTTCAGAAGGTTCAAAATGAAAAGCATAAAACTACTCTAAGCACCAAAAACAGCCGCACAACCACGGTGCGCCGAGGCAGAGAACCAAACTGCCAGCCAAAAAACTAGGGCATAGGAGATAATTGTTTCCCGGGCTACAAGTAGCTCTTTATTTTATCAATTCAAAGTCTCATGTTTAAGTTTTCAAAAATTCTGAAGATAATTGTAGACATAGTTGCTGGTGATTTCTAGTAGTGTGCAAAAAAGAAATGTGAAACATTTGTATTCTATGCTTTGTAAAAATGACAAATTTCTGGAGCTGGGTGGTAAACAGTGACATATTCAAAATCTCTCAAAATTGTCAGAATTTGCAATTTTCGTGCAGGCCGGAATACAAAAAATTTTGAGTTGACAATTTGCCGAAGCGAGAACATGTCATTTTCAACTTATAGAATTTATGTTTTTAAATTAAAATGCTGATTTCAAAATGTTTTAAGTCCGGGCTTCATATAGCCAGGCACAATGTGACTTTTCAGCCAAGCCCTTCCATGCCAACGTTTTCTCCAGGCCATCTTTACTGGTCTGATTGGCCTAGTACACTGCTGATTTGATCGATTCACACGCCATAAGCTCTTGGAAAATAATTTGATCGGTCCTTTCATAGGAGTCTTCCTTTCATAGGAGTCTGACTCAAATCCTAATTTACCCACACATATATGAGCAATCTATACTACTCTCCGTGTCGTGATTTTAGTTTGACTTTATACTAACACCACAACACATATTTCGAAACGGAGGGAATAACACAATGTGATTTACTTATTTAATATGAACTCAACACCAACCTACATAACCAGATCAATATGTCCCGGTAAATAATTTCACAATGTGCATGAACAAAACCTCAACTCCACGGTTTGTCCAAGTAATCTAAAGGGTACGAGATTGATCGTGGTGTTTTGGATCCTGATTTCTAGGGAGCTAATTTCTAAAGTTCACAATCTGCATGTTGAAGTTTCAAAAAAATCCAGAAAAAAATGCTAGATGTGTTAATTATATGATTTGCAAGTCTTCCAAAGAACAATCCAAATTTAATTATATTTTAAGCTGGAAAAATGACAAAAAGGTGGATCAGGATTGCCAATAATACAATATCTTAACAAACTGAAATTTTGTCAAATATTTTGCTTTTGTGTAGCCTAATGAAATACATATATCTCCAATAGGTAGAGTTCGATATTATCTACACCTGCGATTTTTGTTTCAGTTTTTTCTGAAACTTATTAATATCGATTTTGAGTTTTGGAACAGAAAAAAGAGAGCTCCATGGAGGTCGCGCTTCATTTGCACTTTCGGGCACGAGAATTAACTTTATCTTACTTGGCACAGAGCAAGAGGCGGGCATTGAGAGGGGTGGATGCAAAATTCTACAACTTGAAGAAAGAACTTTGGTTCTTGTTATGTTGTTGGCTTTTCTCTTATTAGGCCATGTTTATTAGGGGTGTATTCTACCCCCAATGGGATTAGAGATGGTAGGTGATCCGATGATATTGTTGTTTTCACACAATACATGCAGATCTCACAAATATACTTTCCCGGAAATGGTAGAGTTTTTTATTTAGATAAATGAGATGGTTGGTGGGGAATATTTAGGGATTAAACTTTACAACACCGGATTAGTAAACGAATTATTTTAGAGATTTTCCGGGATCCGACATAATGACTTCCAATCCACTAAAAATACTCCAAATGCATTACAAGTAAATAAGGCCTTAAGGAAATAGAAACAATTCAGGGTTGTCTCTGCAATTTGACTTGTACACGCAAGATGACCCGAATCCTTTATATATTGACGTACGCCATGAGCTGTTCTCGTTTTCCGCCTCACGACAGAGACTAATGCCTACAAACAAATAGGGTTGTATTGTACGCGATTTGTATGTGTCATCTTCGATCACGACCACCTCTCTCCGTTGTTAATTTTCTAACACCTACGCTTAGTATTTTTAACACCTACGCTTAGTATAGGGGGCGCAAATGACGAGCAGTCAGTCGCCACGCGGGCGAATATTAGTTACATCTGTGTACGAAAGGTCCAGGTCCATGCATGATTGGCTTCCAGCAAGCTGTCCTCCCGACCTTCATAGAGAAGCTAGCAGCCTCCAAGTTTGGTCCGATTTTCAAACTGTTTAAGACTAAACAAACTCAAGAAACCAAAATTGGTGGATTGCTTCTTCGGGAAGCTAGGGACGATAGCTTCCAGTAAAGCCCCTGGGTTTATTGGTTAGGCTTATTATTTTTCTTTTTGGATTTGCCTTTTATAAGGGTGGAAAAACACTAAAATAGGCGCCTTCTGCCTTTGGTTTTAGCTGGCCTGCATAAGCCAAAAGGCAACACTCAAGTCACCTATTTATGTGTTTTTATCTTATAAATCTTAGGTATTTACGTTTTTTAACTCAGAAATTCCCACGGACTCTCCCTATGTGCTCTTTTTCGTCTCTCTACCCCCACGGACTCTCCCAATTCGTCAAGTTGTGGCGGTGATAAAAGAGGTTATCCTGCGGCCTAGGCCAAATGCAAACTCATGGAGGTGGAGGGCCTCCGGGGTATACTCCACTAAGTCCCTGCCAATTCATAGGGACCGTCCCTCCTTTCCGAGCAGCAAATACAGGGATGTACGTGAATTGTACGTTATCGGGCCAGCTCTACGTCTTTGTTTGAAGAGGTCCTCGTACTTATTCTTCTTCTATGTTAGCTTAAGTTTCTCGGACCTCACTAATCTCTTTGGTTGATCTTTAGGAAATCCACAGATTAAATGCTCTACAATGACGCCTGGTGACGAGGGAACACGCATACCCATGCGCACGGATCAGAACAAATGGGTCAGAAGGGAAGACTGGATAAGGTCAACTCTGGAAATTGGCGTGGCTCATCGTGTGAGGCGCACCGTCGGGTCGCTCAGCGGGGAGCAAACGCGTCTAATCCGGTCGCTCTCCCCGACTCGTGCGTCGTCCTAGGAAGCGTTCAATTCATCATCAAATTCTGTTTGGTTGCAGCCTGCGACCGCACGTATTGATTTACCGGACCAGAACTTTGGCTTGTAATAGCAGCCATACTACATGCAGCAGAGGGCACGACACTGAGCTTAGAATTTAGACCAAATCGTGGCGCGAAAAGAGTGGAGAAACACCTGTCAGACCAGTTCAACTTCACACTGGTACTACTTCCGATACTCATCAACAGTAGTCTTCAGCATCATGAGCCGTCAGCTGCCCCATGCTTAAGCTTAACTACATTTTCCAGATAACAGAAGATTTTGCCGATTTCTTGTCACGCATCAAATGGATACAACCACATAAAAAGTTTAGTGTTCGGCCTCTACATTCTGGAACTGGATAGTGGATTCCGGATACCCCTATGTAACTCTGAACGAGATTCCAAACCAAAATGATGAGTTAATGGCACCCGTGGTCACGTAACTTGTCGGTCATGTGCACTTAAGTCACACTTCTCCAGAACATGATTTTTTGGTCACACATCTGAACAAGTGGGTGCACGATGGTCTCTGAACTCAGTCCGTTTTCCGTTGGAGTTGAGTGCGCGTGGGCTGACGTGGACGACATCTTTTGCAAAAACCACCCCGATACTCCTAACTGTAGCCCTTACTCTTTCTCTATCCAAGTCAACGGCGGGCGGACGACGAGATGGAAGATGCGGCACCGGCGGACGGCAGCGCTCAGGCCGACGACGGCGCTCTTGCCGTTGGCGACGGCGCTACGGCCGATGGCGGCGTTGTGGCCGTAGGCGGCGTTGACTCCAACGTCACGCCCCATCTAGATGCGACCCAACCAGATCTAGATGCGAAACTAGAGGCCACCACGACGGACCTCGTGCAGGCGAAGCAAGAGGCGACCGCGGCGCACACCGGCGGTGAAGTTGAGGCCGCTCGAGCGGCCTTCGTGCAGGCGAAGGAAGAGGCGAGCGCGGCGCATGACGGCGGTGAGGTCGAGGCCGCTCGACCTCTGTTCGTGCAGTTGAAGCAAGAGGCGGCCGCTGCGCACTCTTGCGGTGCGGTCCAGGCCGCTGGAGCTGTGTTCGTGCAGGCGAAGCATGAGGCGACCGCGACGCACACCGGCGGTGAGGTTGAGGCCGCTCGAGCGTTCTTCGTGCAGGCGAAGGAAGAGGCGAGCGCGGCGCACGCGGGGGTGAGGTCGAGGCCGCTCGACCTCTGTTCTTGTAGTTGAAGCAAGAGGCGGCCGCTGCGCACTCCGACGGTGTGGTCCACGCCGCTGGAGTTGTGTTTGTGTAGGCGAAGCATGAGGCGACCGCGGCGCACGCCGACGGCCAGGCCAGCCACGCAGGCTTCGGGACGGCGGCCTGCTCAGCTTCGCCGCGTCCGGTGCGCGATCATGGCGTCGATCCTCCTATACTGAGGCTCGAGGTGAACGGAGCGCCAGTATACGGTGAGTTTCTTCGAAATTAGCATGAGTTCTTCCAATTTAGTTAGGCTATGTTTTGGCGTGTCAAATTATGATTTTGCAATCATTTTTCATTGCATTAGGTTTGGAATCAACAAAGTTCAGCTTGGCAGTTCACCATGGAGGTTTTTTTGTTGGAACTGGCGTCAATAGGACCTATTTGGATGGGAAGCTAGCGTGGTTTGATAACTTGGACAGAACATATTTCACAAATGGAGTGCTGAATTATTTGGTTCAACAATTAGGGTATCCTTGTAGTGAGATGGTGGATATTTGGTGGTGTCCTCCAGGGAAATGTGTTTATGAACTTGTTAAAATTACATTCAACTGCGCTAAAATGGCTGTTGTATCAATAGAGAACAAGCTCCTGGTTATTTTTTTTCATCATGTGGACAAAGTTAGAGTACATATGAAGGCTGATGATGTATGTTATGAGGGCTGCCCAGAGCTACCTGTTGTCATTTTATCTCCCTGCAAAAATAAGAAGGTAAAAGACTCCAGACTCAGAGGATTCAGAGATAAATGCATTTGATGATGATTCAGAGGGGGATCCATCTTGGATTGACAGTGACTATGATTTTAGGGAAGATGATACTCTTTTTGAAGATAATGTAGATCAATCCGAGGAGGATTGTATGGTTGAGATGGGGAAGAAAATTGCAGCTTCTTATGCTTTCCAGCCTGGAGAAGACACAATGGTAGAAGGTGAGCTCGAATTACCAGCTGAAGATGATTGCGAGAAGAGGCACAAGAGTGATTCTGATGATGAGGAATACAAGAAGAAGAGAAAGAAGAAGAAACTTCCTTACAAGTTCAAGCCATTCAACTCACCTGGTGATATGGTGAACCCACAATTTAAGTTGGGTATGGTATTTGATTCAGTGGAGCAACTTCAGACTGCAGTTTCACAATGTGCAGTGGTAAACCGTAACCAAATCCGTAAGAAGAGGAACAATAAAAGGAGGTTCGAGGCTTGTTGTGCTGGAGATTGTCCATGGAAACGGGTTGCTGTGAAGGATTCTAGGACAATTTCCTTTCTTGTGAAGACCTTCGTAGATGTGCGCACTTGTGAGAAAGTGGAGCATGTGAAGGAGCTTACAATACCCTTTTTGGCGACCAAGTACGTTGAGATGTTCAGGGATAATGACAGGATGACACTCAAAACTTTTGCAAGGAAAGTTCGGAAGAAATACAAGATGGAACCGAGCCGGTTCAAACTTGGGAGAGCTAGAAAAGCTGCATTGGCAGTGGTACATGGTGACGAGGTGAAGCAATTTTCAATGCTTTGGAACTACGGAAATGAAGTACTGAAAAGAAATCCAGGATCATCTTTTTACCTACACCTTGAGCATGGTCTATTCAGCACTTGCTACATGAGCTTGGCTGCATGCAAAATAGGTTGGTTAAATGGCTGCAGACATGTGATTTGTCTGGACGGAACGTTCCTAAAGACTAAGTATGGAGGTCAACTTTTAACTGCGGTGGGTATTGATGGAAATGATGCAATATATCCAATTGCAATTGCAGTGGTTGAGACAGAATGTTCAGTAGCTGGTCATGGGTTCTTGCAACTTTGAAGCAAGATCTCAACATTGTCAACACATCTCCTTTCACTATAATGAGTAATAAGCAGAAGGTAACCCAATAAACCACCTTCCTTTCTACACTTGTACTCATGATCTCAAAATCCTATATGTGTGCTCATTCCTGATTCTGAAACTTGTGTAGGGATTAATCAAATGAGTGCAAGAACATTTTCCTGATTCTGAACACAGGTTCTGTGTTCGGCACCTTTATCAAAATCTGTACCAGCTACACAAAGGAGAAACAGTTAAGCAACAGCTATGGGCTTGTGCAAAATCCACTACAGTGGCTGCTTTCCAGAGTAACATGGATAAAATGAAGACATATAACCCAGGGGCACATGCTTTTGTCGACGAGATGGCACCAAGCACCTGGTCTAGAGCCTTCTTTTCTGAATTCCCAAAATGTGATATTCTGCTAAATAACACATGTGAGGTGTTCAACAGGTATGCTATACATTCTTTTTTCATCTCGTGTTTTTCATGTACACTGCTTCTATTCATGATTACTATGTGTCTGCCTTGTAGATTAATCCTAGATGATCGAGAGCTCCCTGTCCTGTCTATGTTTGAGAGGGTCAAATCTCAGCTGATGCATAGGAATTACACCAAAAAGAAGGAAGCATTGCAAAAATGGGAAGACAACATTGAAAGAGCATCTTCTAATTGACCCTTGTTTTGGTGCTACTGACAACACAATATGTGTTCTAACATGGCTATTAAAGTTGCAGGTTGTATCTAAGATTCTAGCAAAAAGGAAACGATCGAAACGGGCGCTGCGAAAGCTATCCAGCAAGCCTTGCTCCAGGCAGCGGTAGTACCGCTGGCATCAGCGATAGTACCGCTGCACTGGATGCTCGGGCCTTGGCTACCGCTGGCGGTACCGCCCGAGCTACCGCCGTTTTCGGCGCTCTGTTGCGCGGTGCGGTACCCCCAGCGGTACCTGAGCGGTACTACCGTTGCGCAGCGGTACTACCGGCCCTTCCAGCGGTAGTACCGCTGTGTGTTTTTCTGCAGGTTCCAAAGGCCAGCTCTAAGTCGAGGTACCGCTGGCGGTACCGCCGGAGGTACCGCCGTTTTCACCCGTCTGTTTCTCAGAGCGGTACCTCCAGCGGTACCGGAGCGGTACTACCGGGATCCTCAGCGGTACTACCGGTACCGCCGGCGGTAGTACCGCTGCGTGTTTTTTGCAGGTTCGCAGGACCAGCGCGAAGTCAAGCTACCGCTGGCGGTACCGCCAGAGGTACCGCCGTTTTCAGCCTTCTGTTTCTCAGAGCGGTACCTCCAGCGGTACCGGAGCGGTACTACCGGGCTCCTCAGCGGTACTACCGGTACCGCCAGCGGTAGTACCGCTGCGTGAAGTTGGAGTCTCTGTATTGCGCGTGAAGCGGGCGACGGCTGGACTCAAAGGTCCAGCGGTACTACCGCCGGGTCCAGCGGTAGTACCGCTGCGGGAGTTATTGCTCCAAACGGCCAGATTTGGAAGAGGCTATAAAAGGACCCCTTCACCTACCTTTGAAGATTGGAGCTTCTACACTCTCTCACCTCCATTGATGCAAAGCTAAAAGCTCCAAGCTCTCCCAATCCTCCCACCCAAACTCGTTGACCTTTGGAGGATTGAAGGAGGAAGCCCCGATCTACATCTTCACCGAGCCGTTCTTCATTTCCCCCTCATTCATTTGAGGGAACACTTGCTAGGGCTTCCACTAGGAAACCTAGCCCATTGTTACACTTACCTATTGTCTTTGTGACAGATTGTAGCTGTTCGGGAGCCCCCAAGCCCGTTGTGGGTCGTGCCCCGAATCGTTGTTGTAAAGGCTCCGGATTCCGCCTCGAAGGATTCCGATAGTGGAAAGTGGACCAAACCTTTGTGGTGTGGTTCACCGGAGATTAGGGTGAGGCCTTTGTGGCCGTTGAACCATTGTGTTGGTTCACACCTCTCCAACGAGACGTACTCCCATTCAAGGGAGGAACTCGGGAATACATCCTTGTCGTCTCGTGTCTTCACTTCGGTTACTTCTATCCTTATTTATTGCCTTATTATATCTTGCTTAGTTGCTAGCTTGTCATATAGGAAATTCACCTTAGTTGCATATCTAGTGAATTTACTTTTTGTGTCAAGCCTAATTTGAAAAAGAACTAAAATTTGAATTAGCACCTATTCACCCCCCCTCTAGGTGTCATACCGATCCTTTCAATTGGTATCAGAGCTAAGGCTCTCTTTTCGGGTTTAACCGCCTAAGAGAAGTATGACACAAAGTGAGGATGAGACCGCAAGACTTGCCGAGGCTAATGAGTCCCTTAAAAAGGACCAAGCCACCGCGGCATCCATGGCCGATATCAAAGCTTTGGAAACAACTTTGACATCTTCCATGGATGCTAGGTTTAATGAGTTTCGTGACTTGCTCAATAAACTCATTAACAACAAGCCCTCGGATATCATCCCGCTTGAAAAAGCTTCTAACTCCGATGAGGGTGGACCCAAGGAGGATAAAGAGCAAAAAGAGAAGGAGGTGAAAGCAAATGATAAGCCTAAGTCATCTCCCAACTCGCATGAGGAAAAGGAAGAGTATCATGCCGTTCGGGGATGGTACTCTCCCGATCCAATTATCACTACCCGCATAAACCCTTTAGGTCCCCCACCTAAGCTTAATGCTTTAGCTTTTGCTAGTTGGCAACGCTCAATGAAATCTCATGTCAACAGTGCCTCCATCGAGCTTTGGAGGATTATTGAAGAAGGATACATAGTGGAGGATCCAAGCAACATGACCAAGAGAGAGTTCGCCGAAAAGCAACTAAACGCTTCCGCTCTCCATATGATTGAACTCTCCTTGAGCGACACCGACAAGCATCATGTTCTACATGCCACCACCGCCAAAGAAGCTTGGGATTGTCTTGAGCGTGCCTTCCTTGGAAATGAAAGCATGAAGAGAAATAGATATGAATCTTTGAGCAATGCCGCCGAAGGTTTCTACATGCTTGACAACGAGACCCATGAAGAGATGTATGGTAGACTCAAGACTCTTGCCAAAGCCTTTTATGATGTGGGAGCAACATATGTTGATGATGCTTGGGTCAAGAGGAAGTATGAGAATGCTCTCTTGCCCTCGGAGCCAATGGAGTTGAAGTCTATTCAAGGAAGATACAACTACCTTCAATTGTCTTCCCATGAAGTTATGCAAGAAGTTCAAGCCTCCAAGGTTGCCACCAAGAATGCCGAAGATAACCGTGCTAGGGCCATGGGAATGAGACAAGGTCCCTCTCTTGCCTTGAAGGCCAAAGTGACTTGCCTAGATGCCAATGATGAAGTTGAAGCTTGTCCTGGCAACATTGCTCCACATGATCTTGAGCAAGCCCTCAATGGTCACATTGCACTTGCCACAAGAGTGTTTTGGAATGACCCGGCTAGTGCTAAAGCTCGAGTTGATCGAGATAACAACACAAGTGGCAAGAAAGAGCTTGCCTCAAGGACAAAGACATGCTACAATTGTCATGACCAGAACCACTACATAAGAGAGTGCCCTTATGAGAACCGTGAGAAAAATGGTGGGAAGCTTATCCCAAAGGATCACTCCAAGTTGATTCAAAAGAAGCCCGCAAGACCTAGAAAGCCCTTCTTCAAGAAGGCACCGAGAATTGTGTTGGTGGCACAAGAGGAATATGCCACAAGTGATTCCGAAGATGAAGATGCACCTAACAAAGAGGTAGCCGCATTGGCCATTGTCTCCACTTCATCATCATCTCTCTTTGAATCCCCCAATGAGAACCTCTCCATCAACACCGCTCGTTGCCTCATGGCTCATGTCACCGAGGTATCATCCCCTTCTCCTAAGACTATGCATGATCAATCTAGTCTTGAGATTAAGAAGGAACTAGTTGCCTTCGATACTTTTGTGACTAACTTGCAAGGTGAGGCCAAGGAACATGTTGAGTCTCTCATGAGACAACTATGTGCGGCCGAAGAACTTCTTCAAGAAAAGAGTAAGATTGAGAGAGAGGATTCTCTCACCATTGCTTCCTTGAATGCTTCCATAGCATCCTTAAATAGCTCTCTTGATGAAGAAAGTGAATATAGAACCACTCTAGAGGAAAGACTTGAATCTCTTGATGCTAAAAATGATGAAATCATTAGTAAAATCATTAATGATAGAGATCATGTTTTTGCCAAATATAAAGTGATTAAAAAGGAGAAAGTTGAACTTGGGGTTGCAAATGCTATACTTCTTGAGGATATGGAGAAGCTTGATAAAGCTCACAAGGTCTTGAAAACGACCCACTCCATCCTTGTGAAGTCACATGAGCAACTCCAAACTCAACTCTCTAAAACTTGCTCAACTAGCGTAACCATTCTTCCTCGTGCTCATGAAAATGTCATTGAAGAAAATGCTAGGTTAAAGGTGGATCATGCTAAGACCTCTATTCCTAAAGGTAACGATAAGGGTTTTGCTTATTTGTTTAAGCTAAAACCACACAAAGGAAAGGAAGGTCTTGGGTATGTGGCCGAGGCAAAGAAGAAGGTGAGCAACACCAAGGAGAACAAGACCAAGCCGGCACAAGCTAAGACTAACATTGCGAGTGGTAATGCCACTAGGGGCAAGACCACTCGTAGTGACTTTGCGGGGCATAACAATCCCAACTACATTCTTTATGTTGATTATTATGGCGATGTTTATGCAAAATATGTCGGTCCTTATGATGGTTACATTGACTACTCTATTTGGGTTCCTAAGACCCTTGTTGCTAACCGAAAGGGACCCATTGAAAAATGGGTACCTAAATGCAAGAAATGATTTCTTGTAGGACTATGCTTCCGGTGGATCTAAATGGGTGATTGATAGTGGATGCACTAGTCATATGACCGGAAGCAAGGAGATCATGACGGAGTTGAGACCAAATTTAAATCACTCAACCGTCTCTTATGGTGACAAGTCCAAAGCCGAGGTAAAGAGTCTTGGCAAGGTGGTAGTTGCAAGGGATATCACCCTTGTAAATGTCATGCTTGTTGAGTCTCTAGGTTACAATCTTATGTCCGTTCGTGCTCTTAATAAGATGAACTTTGATGTCTATTTTACTCTTGATATGGTGGTACTCTTGAGGAGCAAGACTCTAAAGGTCATGTTCGTTGGGCATGTTGAAAATGAGTTGTTTGTGGTAGACTTTTCGGGGTCAACCAACACTCAAGCAATATGCCTATTCGGAAAGGCCGACGTGGGGTGGTTGTGGCATCGCCGCTTGTCCCATGTCAATATGAGAACTTTGCAAAGTCTTCACAAGGGTGGCCACATTCTTGGACTAAATGAGAATGTTTCTTTTTCTAGAGATCGTCTTTGTAGGGCTTGTGTTGAAGGAAAGATGCATGATTCTCCCCACCCAAGCAAGACCATCATCTCATCATCAAGGGTATTGGAACTTCTTCATGTTGATCTTTTTGGTGCCGTACCTCAACCTAGTCTTGGTGGGAAGAAATATTGTTTGGTGATTGTCGATGACTTTTCAAGATTCACTTGGGTTTTCTTCTTCAAGGCGAAGGATGAAACTCAACAAACCATCATCGATTTCTCCAATGAAGTTCAACGTCAACACAATCTTCCCATATTGGCCATTAGGAGTGACAATGGCTCCAAGTTCAAGAACTACACCCTAAATGAGTTTCTTAGCGACGAGGGAATTCGACATCAATACTCCGCCGCTTATACTCCTCAACAAAACGGTGTAGCCGAGAGGAAGAACCGGACTCTTATGGATATGGCTAGGTCCATGTTGGCGGAGTTTAAGTCTCCACTCTTCTTGTGGGCCGAAGCTATCTCCACGGCGTGTCACTCCTCCAACCGGTTATTCTTTCGCAGAGGGAAGAAGGAAACTCCATATGAAATGCTTACCGGCAACAAGCCCAACATCTCCTACTATCGAGTCTTTGGTTGTAAGTGTTTCTACAAAATCAAAGGTGTACATCTTTCTAAGTTTGAAGTTAAAGCCTTAGAAGGTGTTCTTGTTGGGTATGGTGCAAACTCTCACACTTATAGAGTCTATGACAAATCCTTAGGGAGAGTTGTAGAATCTTGTAGTGTGAGGTTTGATGAGAATGACGGCTCCCAAGTGGCGCAATTTCATGTTTGTGATGTAGATAACGAGGAACCTCAAGATGCAATACAAAGGATGGGTGTTGGATTTCATCGCCCCATCGAGATTCATCATGAGCCTCCTCAAGGAAGTACAAGCTCCACTCAAGTGGAGATTCCATCATCACAAGTTGAAGTGGCACCCTCTATGGAAGCAAATGAGACACCTATCCAAGAACAAGATCAAGTTCCTCCTCAAGTTGACCAAGAGGTCTCACAAGATTCAAGAACTCCTATTCACAACCCTAGTCAAGATCAAGAGCAAGAGCATCCATCTTCTCCCATCATTGAAAATGTGCAACAAGATGGCAATGCTCATCTAGACGGTCAAGACGGGGACTCAAATGATCTAGGTGATCAAGCCGAAATCCCACGCAACAATGGGGATATCGAAACCCGTCGTCAAGAAAGAGTCAAGAGAAACTTGGAAATCAAGTGTCACAAGCTTGAAGCCATCATTGGTGATGTATCTCGCAAGGTCTCCACAAGAAGTCAATTGGCAAGCTTTAGTGAACATCAAGCTCATATCTCTATGATTGAACCAAAGAAGGTGTTTGAAGCACTTGAAGATCCGGATTGGTTGGAAGCCATGCATGAAGAACTCAACAACTTCAAGCGCAACAAAGTATGGAATCTAGTAGAAAAACCAAAGGATTGCCGCAATGTTATTGGCACCAAGTGGATATTCAAGAACAAGCAAGATGAGCATGGATTGGTGGTAAGGAACAAGGCGAGATTGGTAGCTCAAGGGTACTCTCAAGTTGAAGGCATTGATTTTGGAGAGACCTATGCTCCCGTGGCTCGTCTTGAGTCCATCCGTATCCTACTTGCCTATGCATCTCATTTTAATTTTAAGTTGCAACAAATGGATGTGAAGAGTGCATTTCTTAATGGTCCCTTAAAGGAGTTGGTATATGTAAAGAAACCTCCGGGATTTGAGGACCCACACTTCCCAAACCATGTCTACAAGCTTGATAAGGCCCTCTATGGTCTCAAACAAGCACCTCGAGCTTGGTATGAGCACCTAAGAGAGCTATTGCTAGACCGTGGCTTTGAAGTGGGGCAAATTGATCCCACTCTCTTCACAAAGAGGGTAAAAGGGGAACTTTTCATATGTCAACTTTATGTTGATGATATTATCTTTGGCTCATCTAACAAAGCTTTTAATGATGAATTTTCAAAGCTTATGACCGATAGGTTCGAGATGTCCATGATGGGAGAGTTGAAATTCTTTCTTGGTTTTGAAATCAAGCAATTAAGTGGAGGGACTTTCATCTCTCAAGCCAAATACATCCAAGATATGCTCAAGAGGTTCAAGATGCAAGATGCAAAAGAGAAGAGGTTTCCTATGGACACCAAATGCCATCTTGAACTTAGTCCAAAGGGTAAAGATGTCGATCAAAAACTCTATCGCTCTATGATTGGTTCTTTGCTTTATCTTTGTGCATCTAGACCCGATATTGTGTTGAGTGTAGGAGTGTGTGCAAGGTATCAAGCGGCTCCTAAAGAAAGTCACTTGATAGCGGTGAATCGAATCTTCCGATATTTGGTTTATACCCCAAGGTTTGGGTTGTGGTATCCTAGGGGGTCCAACTTCTCTCTTGCCGGTTACACGGATTCGGATTGGGCCGGTTGCAAGGATGATAGGAAGTCTACTTCCGGTGCATGTCAATTCCTTGGGAAAGCCTTGGTGAGTTGGTCCTCCAAGAAGCAGAATTGCATATCCTTATCTACCACCGAAGCCGAGTATGTGGCGGCCGCTAGTGCTTGCACTCAATTACTTTGGATGAGGCAAACTTAAGGAATACGGTGTCCTTTGTGACAAAGTGCCTCTTTTATGTGACAATGAAAGTTCTATCAAGATTGGTCACAACCCGGTGGAGCACTCAAGAACGAAGCATATTGAGATTCGCTATCATTTTATTCGAGATCACATCAACCGGGGTGACATTGAGCTTGGTTATATTCCCACGAAGATTCAACTCGCCGACATGTTCACGAAGCCACTTGATGAAGCGAGGTTCACCTTTTTGAGGCATGAGCTAAATATCGTGGATTCTAGGAGCGTTGGTTGACTACCTTGCATGCACACCTCTATCTTAGCTATATATTTGCTCTAGGTGTTGGCATGGACATAGGGGGAGTGCGGTCCTAATCCATTGGACTATCCCTCCCCCCATTATGCCGATAGCAAGTGTTCTTTTACCTCTATATTCATTCTTATGTCTAAATGAGCTAAAATGACGAGTATTGGTTATGTACCCAAGATATATCTTCGCGGTGACATGCCATACACTCCAACATGGTGGCCTCGGCCACCGCCCTCTTCTCCTTGTAAGAAGAGTTGGTTTTTCATGACATTTTCGTGGATTTCTTTTGCCTCATCTTGGTTTTGTGGGAAACACACTCATTTTGGTCTTCTTGAGTTTCATGCGTTTTGCAAAGTGCGTGTGAAGTACCACTCTCAGTTTGAGTTTCTATCCTAAGCCCTAACTCACTTCCCTAAAGCCCTTCTACCTCTAAATGCTTTGTTTCATGATCTTGGTTGTGTGGATGGTCGGAACCGGCGTGAAAAACGCGTTGTGGGCATCGTTTTGAGCCACAATATTTTTTTCCCTAGGCGCCGGTACTACCGGTCCCCCTAGCGGTACTACCGCTGCGTCGCACCAAGCGGTACTACCGCTGTATACAGCGGTACTACCGGGCGCAGCGGCAGTTGCGCTCGGGCGCCCGACAGAACCGGGGCGGTACTACCGCTGGACCGAGCGGTACTACCGCCGCGGGAGATTTGGACTTAAGGGCACGGGGCTGGGCGGTTTGAGAGTGCATTCTCTCACTCTCCCCCAACCCCATCTCCTTCTCCTCCACATCCCCGCCGCCGCCGGCCACTCCACCGCCGGGAAGAGCCCTTCCCCGGCCTAGGACTTTGTGCTCCTCGCTCCGGGAGGCCTCTAGCTTCTCTCCTCCTCCTCGATCCTTCACCATGAGCTCCGGTAAGCCAAATCCCTCTCTCTCATCTAGTTGATGGATAGAGATGATATTAGTGCTCTTCTTTCGGATATGTGGTGAATGAGTTGGTAGAGATGCTTCTTTATGGATTAAGAACCTTGTGTAGAAGTTTCATGGAAAGTTATAGGCTAGATTTAAAGTTCCCATCTTAGATTTGTTGGAGCAATCCCATTTAGGTCTAATGCTTGTCTTAAGCCTTACATCTATTCATTGTTGCACCTTCAAACCCAAATGTGGTACTTTACCTCTAGATTTACTCTTCCTAGAATTTTGTACACTCGTGTTCTTCGTTCATAATTCATGAAATTTGTGCATTCTCATCTATATGCTTTCCATCTCTTGCTATTCACAGGTAGTGGTCGTACCAAGTCCGTTGCGAGTAGGAAGAAGCAAAGGACCGCTTCCACTGACGAACAAGATGCCCTTGATGGATTGCAGCGCCGAAGGTTCCCGGCATCATCAAAGTCCCTTCCCAAGCGCCCGAAAACAGCTAGTCAACTAAGTGAGCCCGAGTTTGTGGCAAAGCGAGCTGTGGATTTCTATGTGATTGATCGTATGGATCAAATACCCTCCGTTCGCGGCAACAATCCGTTCTTCCACAACACCTTCCAAGAAGAGTGCTACCGGGAAATCCTTTTGAAGAAACCAAAGGACAACACCGTGATCCAACACCACATCAACGTTGAGTTCATGAGGTCCAAGCCCAACTACTTTGGTGAAGCTTTGGAAATCTGTGAGGAATTTGACCTCTTTCACATCATGGAGCTCGAGCAAGACTATGATGAGGAGATTGTGGCTCAGTTCTTAGCCACCGTGCACATGGGCAATGAGACAACAAGAAGAATCAAGTGGATGACTAAAGAGAAAGTGTTTGAAGCCACTTGGGAAGATATTGCCGAGTCCCTCAACTATCAAGAGTTCGGCCCTTTTCCTCCGGAAGAGTTTGATGAGACTCACTTCCGTGTTCACTTCCAAGGAGGAAGTGCATTTGGTGTTGAGAAGCTTGCTCCCCTCTACAACCCGGATAGTGCGGATAAGTGGAGGTATGGAGATTCCAAAGGCCTATACCCCACTTGGGACATCATGCACCGCATCTACCGTGAGACAATCAATCCAAAAGTAGGCAACATTGATGAAATCCATGGCTACTTGAAGAACTTGATGGTTCTCACTATGCAAATGAAGGGACAAGGCAAGAAGCTTGATGTGATGGACTTCATTTGGCATGAGCTATGGCATGTGATTAGCAAGAAGAAGAACATCTCCTTTGCTCCGTTGATCATGAGGATCGTGGTGTGGAAGTGGCTTGAGCACAATGACATTGATGATCTCGGTGACACCGAGAAGTGGACCCCTCACAAGGGCAAGAGGCTCCTTATCAAGCCCCACAAGCTCAAACCTAGGAAGGAGAAGGAAGTGGTGGATGAAGCCGAGTCCTCCAAACCCTCCAAAGGTGGTTCTTTTGCTTGGATGGCTCGTGCTATGAAGAAAATCTTCCAAGTATCCAAGAAAGTTGAGAGGCATCAATATGAGGACCATAAGGAGAAGATGAAGGCTCGCCAAGTTGAGGTTGCTTGCCACCGTGCCGAGGGGGAAGATGTGCCTTCCGGGTCCGAGCAACACATCCCCACGTGGGATGAATGGCAAGCCAAGGATGACGAGGGCGAGATCATCACGTGGTCGAGCCCAGAACATGATGGTGCTTCTTCCTCTTACACGGATTGGGACCCTTGGGGCGTGTAGGTCCGATCTTTTCCCTTTTTGGTGCTTTGGTGCCAAAGGGGGAGAGATAACTATTAGGTTGCTCTCGGGAATTTGCATGGGTGGGTGTCACGAGCTCGTTTTCACTTATTTCGACCTTTTTAGCTTGTGAACACCTAAATTTATTAGTTCTTGTGGAACTCCTTTATGTATGCATGGTGTAAGACATGTGAAACTAGTTTTTCTATCTATGTGTTGCTTATTTGTCTTATGGTTAATATTGCATTTGTGATTGCTATCTTTGTGGCTTGGCTTGTAAAATTTAGGGGGAGTGTTGATTCTAGATGTTGTGTATTCGTGTATTCAAAGCACTCTAAGAATATGCACACATCTAGGGGGAGCTCCGTCGAAATTTTATGAACCCTCGCGTGTTATGTTGTGTTGTCATCAAACACCAAAAAGGGGGAGATTGAAAGAGCATCTTCTAATTGACCCTTGTTTTGGTGCTAATGACAACACAATATGTGTTCTAACATGGCTATTAAAGTTGCAGGTTGTATCTAAGATTCTAGCAAAAAGGAAACGATCGAAACGGGCGCTGCGAAAGCTATCCAGCAAGCCTTGCTCCAGGCAGCGGTAGTACCGCTGGCATCAGCGGTAGTACCGCTGCACTGGATGCTCGGGCCTTGGCTACCGCTGGCGGTACCGCCCGAGCTACCGCCGTTTTCGGCGCTCTGTTGCGCGGTGCGGTACCCCCAGCGGTACCTGAGCGGTACTACCGTTGCGCAGCGGTACTACCGGCCCTTCCAGCGGTAGTACCGCTGTGTGTTTTTCTGCAGGTTCCAAAGGCCAGCTCTAAGTCGAGGTACCGCTGGCGGTACCGCCGGAGGTACCGCCGTTTTCACCCGTCTGTTTCTCAGAGCGGTACCTCCAGCGGTACCGGAGCGGTACTACCGGGATCCTCAGCGGTACTACCGGTACCGCCGGCGGTAGTACCGCTGCGTGTTTTTTGCAGGTTCGCAGGACCAGCGCGAAGTCAAGCTACCGCTGGCGGTACCGCCGGAGGTACCGCCGTTTTCAGCCTTCTGTTTCTCAGAGCGGTACCTCCAGCGGTACCGGAGCGGTACCACCGGGCTCCTCAGCGGTACTACCGGTACCGCCAGCGGTAGTACCGCTGCGTGAAGTTGGAGTCTCTGTATTGCGCGTGAAGCGGGCGACGGCTGGACTCAAAGGTCCAGCGGTACTACCGCCGGGTCCAGCGGTAGTACCGCTGCGGGAGTTATTGCTCCAAACGGCCAGATTTGGAAGAGGCTATAAAAGGACCCCTTCACCTACCTTTGAAGATTGGAGCTTCTACACTCTCTCACCTCCATTGATGCAAAGCTAAAAGCTCCAAGCTCTCCCAATCCTCCCACCCAAACTCGTTGACCTTTGGAGGATTGAAGGAGGAAGCCCCGATCTACATCTTCACCGAGCCGTTCTTCATTTCCCCCTCATTCATTTGAGGGAACACTTGCTAGGGCTTCCACTAGGAAACCTAGCCCATTGCTGCACTTACCTATTGTCTTTGTGACAGATTGTAGCTGTTCGGGAGCCCCCAAGCCCGTTGTGGGTCGTGCCCCGAATCGTTGTTGTAAAGGCTCCGGATTCCGCCTCGAAGGATTCCGATAGTGGAAAGTGGACCAAACCTTTGTGGTGTGGTTCACCGGAGATTAGGGTGAGGCCTTTGTGGCCGTTGAACCATTGTGTTGGTTCACACCTCTCCAACGAGACGTACTCCCATTCAAGGGAGGAACTCGGGAATACATCCTTGTCGTCTCGTGTCTTCACTTCGGTTACTTCTATCCTTATTTATTGCCTTATTATATCTTGCTTAGTTGCTAGCTTGTCATATAGGAAATTCACCTTAGTTGCATATCTAGTGAATTTACTTTTTGTGTCAAGCCTAATTTGAAAAAGAACTAAAATTTGAATTAGCACCTATTCACCCCCCTCTAGGTGTCATACCGATCCTTTCAAACATAACTCCTAAAATTAGGGAGAAGTTGAGGAAAAATAAGGATTTTGCAAACTACTGTGTAGTTGAAGCATCAGGTGGAGGTATTTTTGAGTGAAATCATATGGAAGAGACTATGTGGTCGAGTTGAAGAAAAGAGCATGTAGTTGTAGGAGATGGCAGCTAACAGGCATACCATGTGGACATGCTATTGCTTGCATGAAGGGAGACAGAATCAAGCCTGAAAGCATGATATCTAATTGCTACAGTCTAACTACGTACATTCGAGTTTATGGAGAGCAAATTTATCCTTCCGTGGACAAGACCATGTGGATGCCACTCCTATACTGCCACCTCTGTACGAAAAGTATGCTGGTAGGAGGAAGAAGAACAGAAGAAAACATCCAGAGGAAAGTGCAGATGGTACTAGACTAAGCAAGCACGGCTTAATATAACATTGTGGGTACTGCAGACAGAGAGGACATCGCAGAGTTGGCTGTAAGTTGCAGGCAGAAGCAATTCAACGAGAAAATGAGGTTGCTGCTGAAGGAGATACAGATGGTGGTCAGCCACAGAATGCAGAGGCAGAGAATGCGCCGCAACATGGTCAGCCACAGAATGCAGTGGCAGATTCTTATGATGCAGATTATTATGAACAGCAGTATGCATATTATGAGGAGAGTGAAGAGGAGGGAGAGGGATATGCAAAGCAAGCACAACCTACTAATGCCAGAGAAAGGGAAATGCAAGCAGAAGCAAGCACAAGCACAAGCAAGCACAAAAAAATTGACAAAGGGAAAGGCAAGCAAGAGGAACCAAAGGACAATGTCAGTACCCGTGGAAGAAAAAGAAAGCCTACTACCAAGGCAAAAGAGCAGTTGGAGCAATTTCTACACATAGCGAAGAAGAAGAAGAAGTCAAAACAAATCATTGATGAAAATGGGGATATCGATTTCCCAGTAATAAGAACAGTAAGCCTCTTCTTTATCCACTAAGTAGCCTCTTCTTTATCCACTAACAAGCACAACCTGCCTCTTCTTTATCCACTAAGTAGCCACTAATTAGCTCATTTTCCCTCTTTACTAGCACATCCGACAAGAACAACCAAGACCTCAGCTAGACCCTGTTCATCAACCTGGCACCATGGTTAGCATTTTGTCACGTGAGGTAATTACAAATATTCATCAACGTGAATTTGTTATCTTACACTTACTTGCGATTATCCAAAAATGCTAACTAATATTTGTTGTCAGGGCGTTGTTGTAAGACAGGAGATAGTTAGCTCTACGCCTGAAGAAAGTTCATTCGTAGCAGAGCATAGAGAATCTATACCTGAAGCAAGAGGCCTAGTTGTTTATACATCAGTAAGAGCAATTGGCAGGGGGAGAGGTGAAACTTCAGTTCAAACATCAGGTACAACAACAACTCATAGGGGTACAGGTAGAGGAAGGAGAGGAGGTCCTAGAGGTGGTCCTAGAGGTGCTCCAAGAGTTGGAAGTACTCTAGCAAGAGCTGGTCCAAGACGTGGAGGTGCTGATGGTCCTATTACAATTCCTGGAAGTCAAGGCACATGCCACGATGTAGGGCAATCTAGAGCAGAATGGCTAATGTTTGGTAACAAAAAGTCCCAAAATATCCAAGAGGAGGAACTGTAGTTTGTAACTGAACATGTATGTTATCATTTGTTTGGAATTGTAGTTTGGAGGAACTTTGAAAGTTCACCATTTTGTGTCGATGGCAACAACTAAAATTATGTTTATCATGTATCACTATAGTCTTTGTTTGTGGTAGTCGTATGAATATAGTTTGTTTGTGGTCTATTTTTAGATGGTATGTTTGTATGTCTCACATTTATCTCACAGTTGTCAGACAATTTCTCATATGTCGAACATACAAATTAAGAAGTGATCCATAGTTCATAAGACTAATCCATAGATCATACAAATTAAGAACTGATCTCAGTTTCAGCAACAAATACAGAGTTACAGCTCTCACAAATACATAGTTTCATGTCTCACACAAATAGCTCACACAAACTGATACATCGATACAAACTGATCCATAATTAAGTTAGATTACAACAGCTAGAAACTACCACATTGCAAACACCTAGAACTGATACAAACTGGTCCATACGGGCTTGCTCATGCATCTCCATTATCACCAGGTCCAGTGCCGTCGATCCTGCCGCGCCAGGTGCTGAAGTGGTGCTTGCGGGTAAGGTCTCTGCCTGGTGACTCAGAATAACAGTCAAGCCCAGCGTCTAGAAGGAAGCCACGATCAATGACGGTCTTCATGTGCACAAGCACTGGTACATTTTGGTCCTCCTTCGATGTAGGAGACCATGGCGGCGGCGGCGACTCGCCGTTTTCCTCTGACCAGGTGGCTGGTGCGGCAGGAGATGCCGAGATCTTCACATTGAGCTTCTTTGGCACGCTGCAAGGATCGCGCAGCCAAGCGCAGACAGGAGTTATCCATCGGTCAGTGGCCGGCAACATCTCAATGATTTCGCCGTCGACAGCTGCAACAAGAAGGTTCATGGACTGCAGCTCCTGCCCTCCTCTTGCAAGCCATCAAAGCTAAGAGTGCACTTGAACTCCTTCTTCCCGGGAACTCCACGACCACGCGAACTCCAGCGGACGAACACCATGCGGGTGCCGCAGCAGGTCAGATGTCGAGTTGAAGAACCACGCGTGTGCACTCATCCTCCGAATCGAAGCGGAGGAAGAAGCGATATGGAGGGGAGGTTACCTCCAACTTCACCGCCGACCGCTTGACGCCGCACTAGAGCTCTAACGCGCTCAGCAGCGCCTGGGCCGTGACGCGCACGCCCCAAGTTTCCTCGGTCGCCCACAAAGTGTACTCATAGAACAGCTTCTCCTGCTCAACCATCCCGGCCATGTGGGCGAGGACTACGCTGCCGAAGTCTGGCCGCACCTTCGGCTCGCCGCGCTGGAACTCCTCGCAGAAGATGCGGATGTCCGGGATGTGGGACCACGCGGGCGCGTCTCCGCCACCGCTGCCGCCGCGCACCTCCGGGATGCGGGACCAGACGGAACTCTCAGCCCAGTACGCGTCGCCGCCGCCCGACACGTGCTCACCGCTCGCGCTGCTGGAACTCTCCGCCCAATACGCGTCGCCGGCGCCGCCATCCACCATCACCGCCGATCCAATTTTACGGGAGTGGATTTAGATCTTGTTGACTTTGCGTCGGGTACCCCGACTTGAAACATATACAAAGCTTATTTTAATTTCGCGTCCTCCCAATATTATTTTGGGGTGGTTTTTGCAAAAAATGTCATCCACGTCAGCCCACGCGCACTCAACTCCAACGGAAAATGGACTGACTAGTGGGCCCAGAGACCACCGTGCACCCACTTGTCCAGATGTGTGACAAAAAATCACGTTCTGGAGAAGTGTGACTTAAGTGCACATGACCGATGAGTTGCGTGACCGCGGGTGCCATTAACTCCGAAAATGATCGTCAAGTTCAATACATAAATGACCATATATGGTGGTGGGTGAACCGTGTTCACAACCTACTTCAAATGTGCAAATAATTTAGATTAACCAGAAAGTTGTTTTCCCTCATGTCATTTCCAACTCACAAATGTTCCTCTGCTCAGCCTATTATCTGTTGTTACACCAGAGGACAACACAGAAAGTTAATCACATAGGAGTCTAATAAACGCAATCTCATTCAGAGGAAATTCACTCCATATTATAACCATTTCATGCTCATAAGTCATAAGCAGTTGCCCAAAAGATATTATAACCATTCCATGCTCGTCAGTAACTGCCTAAAATATTCGGCACTAATCAGATAACACATTTTCATGTTCGCATAAATGTCACAGAAGACTGAACAGATCGATTGCAGTGCAGACATCTTCATGTTCTGCAGCAAATACAATACTAAGTAACTAACTGGCATCAAAGCGCGTGTAGCCGAAAAAGCGACACTAGAAGCAACAAAGGGAATGTTAATTTCTTGACTCTGGGACAGCGGCAGATTCTATCTAATCAAATCCTATGGGGTAGGTATTAACACAGCATAGCTTTAGGAGTGTTAACTGGAATCATCGCCTTCATCTTGCTCAGAAGAAACAGAAGCACGCCTCCCAGGGCAGTTGCGGTAGTCGTGGCCAAGTACATATTCCTTGCAGGACCTGCACAGCCTTGGAATTCTCTGTGGCTTTGCCTGGTACACACAAGGATGAAGGATCTAGTCAGTAAATAAATATATACAACTTTTTGTGAGTGGCAAAATGTTATTTATAGGAGGCAAGTTGTAACTGGAATAATGCAACCACAACCAATACTTGCAGCTTCTAAAAATTGTTCCGTTGTTAAGATATGATTCTTATATATCAAAACTGGACATGTCGATGAGAAGAAGAAATACAGAGGTTGCTTGCTTAATGTACACACTATAACACCCATTTGAAACTAAGTGTTATGTTTGCAGGAAGATAAAGATATGACGGAATTCATAATCGACACTGTTGAAATTAATTTGCTTACAATCTTCCTGCAGTGCTCATTCTCAGCTATCAAGTCTTCGTTCTGCTTCTTCAAGGACTCAATCTCCTTATCCTTCAGATGTAACTCAAGTTTGAGACTCTGAATCTGCTCAGCCTCGAGCTCCTTAGTCTTGTGCACGAGCTGCAGCTTCAGCTTCCAATTTTCAGTTCTTAGACACTCGCCTGCATTCATAAAAAGTAACACTGAGAAATGGTATGCTGAAATTGAAATATACTAGTACTAAGAGCTAAATATCGTAGATATCCCAGCCTCTACAAAAACTGCTACTTCAGAATTTATCAGGAAAAAAACCACTCTAGCAGATCCAATTAAAGCCCCCATCCCATAAATTTATATGGTCCTCTAAAAGCACCCACTTGTCCAGTAAACATAGATCACACAGGGCAAAATATACAGGGTCATGTATCCCACGAAAAATTGGTGCGACAGAACTTTCAGGTCCTACACTTCCTCGAACACACCCGAATCGAGCCTGTTGCCCATACAGATCTTCCGAATCGAGCACGTCGATCTCCCTGTCTCGGCAGCCGTTGAAGCTTGATTCGCACATAGACGCTGCTCTCTTGGTCGGAGCAGAGGGGGGATGAGGCGCTGCGGGGGACAGGAGGCCGCGAAACAGGACAAGGCCATGACGCCAGAGCAGTAGGTCACATTTGCTCTAAGAGATGATCTTTTTTTACTGTATAAGAGATGATCTTTATACACCTTGACCATTCTTCTACTGGATCTCTGTTCCAGCTGTCGCACTCCTCTATATTTGAACAATTCATTTAAACACCAATAGAAATGCAATCAATCTCATGTACAAGAAAAAGGCATGCATTCTACTCATGATAAAACTGCATCAGAAAAAAGACATGGGCATTGTGCTGTAAGTACCATTTGCAACAAGTGATAATTGATACTTCTTTATACCGTGGTCATTTTTGTCGTGGATCTCAGTTCCAGTAGTCAGCGTTTTGCTTCTCGTTACGGTTGCTTTCCTCTTCCTCCCATGCATTAACCCACATTGAGTCTGAACATTTCCATCCTCAGAAACCTCCTCATCTGCATTTCAACAACACCACCATTTGCAGGACAACTTCAGAATACCACAGATGAAGTATCAGTTCCACCCAAGATGGAACTGCACGCAAAGCATCAATTCTACAGCAACCAGAGCTACTTAGTACTCCACTTATTATTTGCATCTAGTGTTCAGTATCTGCAGAGATGTTTGAGATTAGCAGCAGCAGCAGCACAGCCAGAACTGATGTTTGTCTACAACTGTGTTGACTGCATACCCTGCTTAATCCCGTTGGCGGGTCGTTGATTAGGATTCAGAATGTGGATTCGATTGATTCGGTGGTTTTCTGGAGAAAACCCTAGGTCTCCCGCTGGGCGGTTAGATCCCCCAAAAGCCCAAAAAATTCCACATCTACCAAGGATTCTAAGGTGGGCTAGCGATTTACCGGAATCGTGCGAGCCAGACGAGATGGTCGTCCGTGTCGACAATCGAAGCAAGAGCGGATCGTTCGTGGCGAGATAAGAGGTAAATAAGTAATTACCATCGCCATGGCGGGCGGCGGCGCGGACGCGGCTGCTCTGCCCGTCGACGCGCGTGTTGGCCGTCATCTTGTCAGGACGTGGGCGGCGCAGATGTCCTTGGCGGTGGCGCCGCAGTTGTTCTGCGTTTCCCCCAAACTCTAGTTGGATGGAAGTTCCGGGTTGAGAATCGTGGTGTGGGTAAATAAACTGAATTTGGTTTTCCTCACTTTCAGCTTTCCCGCGTCCCCACGCCACGCCACGCCACGATGCAATTTCAGTATGTGACTGTGAGCGAACTTTGAAACATCACTAGAGGGAAAACAAAAGAGCGCTTGCTAGCAAATAAAATTTCTCGGTACAAAAGATGGAGAGTTTTTTTTTTTTTTGAAATTAGATGGAGAGTTAATAACACAGCAGTACAATAATTTGACATCGCCATGACAGATTACATCTTAAAAAAAGACTTACCTCTACTTGTAAGCTTATACATAATGTTGCAAACCGTGTCATAATCATCAGCACTAATATAAAAATACAGAGAGATGTGAGGGGCGATCCAGATGATTTTAGCCACGCATCGATTAATTGAAGGGTTATAAAGGTTCCGCTGAAGGAAACAAATTGTCAATCCCCAGTCGTCTTTTATATTTCCAATTTAACAAAAACAATGTTGTCTGCCAGCCTCCATCCCCGCACGATGACGTCGTCCTGCCAGCCAGGCATCCTGGTCACGCACTGTAACTTTGCCAGGCACGCGGCTGTTGCCAGGCGACACATTCACACAGCCATCTCGCCCGGACCTCGCTCACCGTATATGCTGGAACTTGCCCTAACGGCCTAGCTAGGCGGCCGAATAACGTCTCCAGCTCGTCGGAAACACATACGGCGTGGATGTAGAAGCCTTCACCACCATCATAGGTGTTTCTGTAGTTTCTTATTATGACATGTGGTTCGTCTTGTTCTTTATTTTGAGGCTTATGGACTTGTAATGGTTGTGTGCATGCTAACTATGTAGAGACCAGGTGTAATGTTTAAAACTTTTTAAATAATAAAGCTCTATTTACCGAAATAAAATCTGTCGTGGTGTTGTATCATCGTGACATACCAATATGCATGTTCGGTCATAATGCTAAGTTTAAGTAATAATCTCCGCAAAATAGAGCTATGCAATTATAAATTTCATAGCTTCATTCTTTATGCGCAAATATATGTTACAATTATTTGTTATCCATAGTACGGTGAGACTTGATAGATTTGAAAACTTTGATCAAATTCTAGCTCTAGCTCCATCCCTACCCAGCCGTCTTTTAAAAAAACACTTGGGTGAACTTTTATCAAGCACGTCTACATATGGATAAAATTGTACCGTAATAGATAGTATAGTACAGTATTGTATTCCACACATAGTACACCTGGATATATAGTTCCACTCCACGTCCGTGGGATGCATGGGTTTAGATGACCCGATCAGTAGGATTTTTTTATAAATATGACCCTCTGGCGAATGTAATTGTTAAAAATAACCCCTTCCAAATTTTATTGTTAAAAATGACCTGGTGGGAAGAGGAAAAAGTGACACGTGTCATCCCGCCACATGGGATGGCGGGAAGTACCTCCCTCCATCCCCTATGGCGGAAAGAGGTGAGGTGACACAACACCATTTGATAGGAGGTGGGACGCGTGGCTGGTGAAAAGACACTTCCCACCACCCCGTATGGCGGGAAGTACATCCCTCCATCCCCTATGGCAGGAGGTGCGCTTTCTCCTCTTCCCGGCAGGTCATTTTTGACAATAAAATTTGGAGGGGTCATTTTTGACAATTACGTTCGGCAGAGGGTCATAATTGTAAAAAAATCGATCAGTAGTACTCCGTAGGATAGGTCAGACTTCAGAGGATAATTATGAACATAAAAATCACTGTTACTCGGTTGGCGTGATCTTGATGAATGATGATTTCATCTCCAACCTGCATCTGCCGCTCCCGTCCACTCCAGCTACGTGACGCCACCTCCAACCCCGCCCACCCCGTACGTCACCTTCCGCCCGACGTCACCCTCCCATAGTCCCATGTGCACGCCCTCTCCCTCCCTCCTCCCGCCGGATCTTGACGGTGACCGCACAATCAGGGGCAGCTACTTCAATTCATGCCGCCGTTAACCACACGCTAGTCCTTCCCTCATCGCAACACCCAACCAGCATCAGCTCGGAAGCAACCTACGCTACGCGCGCATCTCGACGAGTCGATCTCCTCCTCCGTACGTTCGCGAAAACATGGAGGAAGGAGGGGGCGTGAGCTGCGCGGTCGCCGGAGAGCCGGCGATCCACTGCACCGCGGGGCTTCTAGTTCTGGGCCTCACCGTCAACCCGCCGGGCGG
Source organism: Poa annua (assembly GCA_026929855.1). Taxonomy (NCBI): domain Eukaryota; kingdom Viridiplantae; phylum Streptophyta; class Magnoliopsida; order Poales; family Poaceae; genus Poa; species Poa annua. The sequence goes on from CM049431.1 coordinate 16,354,014, forward strand.
CGAGCCTCCCGCGGAGCGCATCGGGCGCCTAGTCCGCGAGAGCCCCGTAGTGATCTTCGCGCGGCGCGGCTGCTGCATGTGCCACGTCATGCGGCGCCTTCTGGCCGCCGTGGGCGCGCACGCCACCGTCATCGAGCTCGACGACGAGGCCGCCGAGGAGGCCGCGGCGTCGGCAGCAGCCGCCGCCACCGTGCCGGCGCTCTTCGTCGGCGGCTCGCCGGTGGGCGGGCTCGACGGACTCATGGGGCTCCACCTCAGCGGCCACCTCATCCCACGTCTCAGGGAGGTGGGCGCCCTCTGTGGCTAGCCGTCCGGCCGCTCACGTGTGCAGTGCACCCCGTCGCTCCGTTATGTCTTCTGTAGATATAGTGTAGCTACTGTAATTTAGAACAAGCAGAGGGTGTCAGGTGCGAAAGTGCACGGTCATTATCGGGGCCGGATTGTGATAGTTAAATAATGTGCAGGATCTCTGTGATGTATGTCTGGGTCGAAATGTAAATAATACTTTGAGTTTTACAGCCGTTAATTTCTCACGACCTCTCTTCCTATCTTGTTATGTCTGCAGCTACGAAATTTTTCTTCACAATTTATTATTTATGGTTGTATATAAAGAATTTATCAAAAATTAGCGTGGTCAATTGACCACACAACTCTCAAGGTGTCTTTGCCATGGCTCATCGTCTACTTCTATTTTTCTAGCCTCCCATTGTCTAATTACTCTCCACTCATGAGTCTTTACAGCTCACTTGATAACCACTGGCCCAAAGGCGTTCACTCGACCGTGGCCGGCACCCTACCACGCACCTTGGCATCGTGCCCTGATCCCCTCCTTCGCCATTGACGCCCCAGCAACCCCTCTAAAGTATGGTGAGAGAGTGCGTCTTTCTCAAACTCTGACACACCCCACCACCCCTAACCTAAATATAATGTGTTCACCCAAACCAACTCTGTCGTAGCTCCGCGTGTCAACACGTCGTGATCGCTCTATTTTGTGTTGTCTCCATCACCGACTTGGGGTCCGTCACATCCCGTGTCTTCCCGCTTTCTTAGTGTGTTATGCGCATCACAAGGAAGCAGAAGTGTTGAAAAGATAAAATCTCGAGCCAATCCCGGCCTAGATCAATGGTTGAGGAGTTGATTGAGACCTAAACTAATTCTGAACTAACCAAAAATTAACAAAACTTTGAAAAAATGATAAGTTGCTTTCAAACTTAGCATATAATCACATTCACATTACATTTAATACCCAACAAAAATAGAAATATATCTATCTAAAACATATACATATACTGCCATTACATTCCAAGATGCACCTGATATAACTGGACAAAAACAAATGCAGTAATGACCAAAACATGGCAGTTATTTAAAATGTTTTAGATTAAAAAATGTTTCAGATTTCAAAAAATCTTCAGAATTGAAAAATGCAAATAATGATGACAAAGAAAACGTAAGCTGAGAAAATAAAATTTTAAAAGAATAAAATAAACAGTGAAAACGAAAAGAATAAAGAAACAAGAAAAAAAAACTGAGAAGAAGCGAACCTGGTGCTAGGCCGGCCCACACGGCGGTCGCAACGGGCGAGGTATAGTGGCTGCAAGCGCCTGCAGCTAGCACTGAATAGGGCGACCCATTCGAATGAAGCCTAACAGGCCGAGCCCATACAACGGCTGACTGCCGTTGCAGGCTGCAGAATCACCAACCGGCGCAAGGATTCGCGATCCTTGTAACCTCACTATGTCGACATCGTTTCCAACCCCCCACGACTCTGTCCCACGCCACGCGCCACCAAGCCTCGTCCTCGTTCATCCCATCCCTGACACTGAACCATGGGGTCCGGACCACCATGGCCCACACGGAAGTCTCTTGATTTCATCCCGACCAGGTGGGTGAGCTTGAGCCCGTCCGTGCGCGGGATCCGGAGTATTAAACACCGACGGGAGGCCCCACGCTCACGAAGCTCGATCTGGACCGTCCACCGCTCGAATCGACGGTGAGAGCAACAGGAATTCATTTCTCCCTTGCGCTTTTTCCCAACAAGAGGACACGTGGCCCACTACGTCAGAAACAACCGGGCCCGCTGCTCAGCGTCGATCCCATGTGAAACGAAATCGCCACCGTCCACATCCGTGGCGGCGTCGACGGATCTCCCGAAACCACCGCCGTTGGGTGCAGCGCCAGGCGCCACCATGACGACACTCCCCTCCTCACCTCTCTCCTACGACTTCGACTCTCCTCCAATCTCCACTCTGCGCGCGCGAACAAAGCAAGGCATCCAATCCACGGCAGCAAAAAGAAAGGCGGAGCGAAGCGGTTAAAGAATCGATCTCCTCCGTCGCCTTTTTGTCCTCCTCGAGGAATTCAGTTCCGATCGGGATTCTCCAGCCAGGCCAGCCATGGCGGCCCTCGCCGGCGTCGGCCGGCACATCGGCGAGCTCTTGAGTAAAAGCAACGGTAAATTCGATTGCTTTTCGAGGTTTTCCCCTGGAGCATTATGTTTTTCCTTCTTGCGGTGTTTGTTTCTTTGTTTGTTTGCTCCGATCGAGATTAATGGTGGCCTGGGTGGCGTGCAGGGTTTATCGCGGGGTCGCTGTCGGCGGCGACCTGCGCGGACGAGATGGAGAAGGCCGAGGGGGCGGGGTGCCGGGACGACGCGGCCGCGCTGAGGCTCAAGTGGATCGCCATGGCGGCGATACTGGTGGCCGGGGTCGTGGGCGTCGGCCTACCGCTCGCGGGCCGGAAGCGGCGCGCGGTGGAGACCGGCGGCGCCGTGTTCGTCGCCGCGAAGGCCTTCGCGGCCGGCGTCATCCTCGCCACGGGGTTCGTACACATGCTGCACGACTCCGAGCACGCGCTCTCCAACCCTTGCCTCCCCGCCGCGCCCTGGCGGCGGTTCCCGTTCCCCGGGTTCGTCGCCATGCTCGCCGCGCTCGCCACCCTCGTGCTCGACGTTCTGGTCACCAGGTTCTACGAGGGCAAACACCGCGCGGAGGTAGCGAGGGTCAAGGCCGACGCCGCTGCCGCGCTCGCCGCCTCTACCTCTTCCTCTGCCGCCAGTGAGGAAGACATCACTGTGGTGGTCACCGTCCCTGTCGCAGAGGAGGATGAGCACAAGGCCCCGCTCTTGCAAGCCCACTCCCATTCTCACCACGCGCACTCGCATGGTCACGAACCAGAAGGACGCGAGGGGGATGTGTCGGAGCACGTGCGCTCCGTCGTGGTGTCACAGGTGCTTTGTTTTCTTCATTGAATTCACTTAATTAGGTGGTTTCAGCAGTGCATCAGTATATTGATTTTGGTACTTGTAGATACTGGAGATGGGGATTGTGTCGCACTCTGTGATCATTGGGCTGTCACTAGGTGTGTCCCGTAGCCCCTGCACAATCAGGCCGCTGGTGGCGGCGCTCTCATTTCACCAATTCTTCGAGGGCTTTGCGCTCGGTGGGTGCATTGCGCAGGTGAGGAATTCAGTATGGATTGGTTCAATTCAATATATATGTTGGATGATTGTGGAACTTACAATGAAATGATTGACATCACAAATATTGTTGTTTTCATTTGGATGCCTCTATTTCTACTATACAGCAATCTGCACATTCATTTTTCGTGTAGTAATTGCTAGTGATGATACAATAACAGCTATGCTAAATTGCGCTCGAAATGATTATTTGGGATTGTGAATTATAGCATCACATGCCACAAAAAAGGATGACATCTTACAAACTTCAAGCTCAGGATTTAGAAATCAGAAATATCAGAACTTTCATTCACAAAAGGCAATATCAAGAAGGTAAGGTAGAACTGCAGTTTATTACGTAGAGCAGCCACCCAGGGTGGGCTGCAGCCCTCGTAGCATGAACGCTGAATCCAACAAGTTACTTCAAATTTGAGAGATTGCACCCTTGTTTTTTTTGCGGGGTAAGATTGCACCCTTGTTAATTGGATGGAGGAGCTAACCTTCACAAATACAGGGTCTGCCTACTTTGAATATTACGCTTGATGTGCGGAGTTTCTTTCACTAGCTTCTCAGAGTTTTAGATAGTAGTTCTACAATCAAAGTTGTCAACGAAATTACTCTGTCCAATTGGTGTATCGAGCTGAAATTATCAACCATTGAGTTGCACGTCATCAGATCTACACACACTCCCGACATGTGTAGATAAACTTTGGTGTTTTCAAATTAGTAATCTTCTTTTAATGTGTATGAGTTTGCTTCTTGTACAGCAAGTTCCTTTCCTGCTATTTTCAGTATCTATCTGTGTCATTCAACATAATTTTGTGATACAACTAAATTATATTGATACCAGTGTGCTATTCAAATTTTAAATTGGTGCGACCTGAGGTGGCTAGCATTTTCTAGTAGCAACTGTATGCTGCTGAACTCATTTGGCTCAGTTTCTTATTTGTGGGGAAGTACGGTTTCTACTCAAGTGCTTAATCTGCTATTTGGCAAACTGTGCTTCTTTCAACTATTCCACTTGTCATGTGCTGATAATCCAAATAGTTTTATTATATTCCAGTATATTAACATCAAGAGTTCCAACCTTACAAGCACCATCCACATGGCTCCAAGTCATTCCTGGATGTTTCTAAAAATATTGTTTGTGTACTTGTTTACCTTTTTAATAGCAGTTGTTGAACTAATCTGGTACAATATTTGTACATTCAAATGGTTGACCTCTGTAATAACTAATAACGCCATGCATTCCTCATTGGTTTAGGCTATATTGTTCTTTCCTTCAGATGTATATACAAATAAATATGCAAATGGGGTATAAGGTTGCTAATGTGATGATTGCATCGGTTGCTTGTCTTCGGACTATAATGTTCTTCCGCACTTTGCCTGATTGTTGTCTCTTATGTAAATTTGACACATTACCAATTTATTGTCCAACAGGCACAATTTAAGAATCTTTCAGCAGCTATGATGGCGTCCTTTTTTGCAATTACAACACCGACTGGTATTGCTGCTGGTGCTGGTTTGGCCTCATTCTACAACGCCAATAGCCCCAGGGCTCTAGTGGTTGAAGGTGTCCTCGATGCTGTGTCAGCCGGCATACTCATATACATGGCGCTGGTGGATCTCATCGCTGCTGACTTCTTGGGTGGGAAAATGACAGGGACGCCGAGACAGCAACTGATGGCATATGTCGCCCTGTTCCTAGGCGCACTCTCCATGTCGGCGCTCGCAATCTGGGCCTGATCATGGAGTATCTTGATCATGCCTACGGTAATAGACGGTGATGTGCCAATACATTGCACTGTGATAAATGTACATCACTTATGTATATAACTGTGTACAGTGGTCTTCTGGTCGCAAACATGGTATAACATGCCCTTGTTTTTGTGGGCATGAGAGGTAATTGCTCTGGTGAAAATTATAGGGCATGATGTATGTGTTTTTTCTTTTTCGTTTTGCTTGTAAATGCTACTACCCCACTGATGAATCCCAGCAACCGCGATTGCTGTGTGAAGAGACAATGACCAGTGTGTTGGTTGAGCTGAGCTTAAATTCCAGCGACTTTATGAAACTTTGGTAAAACGCAACTGAACAGTGTCCAAGATTATGTTGCTGAAATGCAAATGGATGTTGCATCTATGGCGTGATTGCAATGGAAAGTCATTTCGGTGTGTAGATTTACTCATTTTGTTTTGTACATAGGAAAGTTCATTTTGTTTTGTACATTGGAAATTTGATCTCGTTCCTGGGCACCAGTGATGTCGTTTTTTATAAATAAATTCGAAAATAACATTTATATGTTCCAAAATATCATGGAAAAAGTATCATATACATATTTTCTTTTAAAAATGCATTGTATTCTTGCCTACACAAAATGAAAAAATTCAGGATAAAGTAGGGGATTTTTACTATAGTTCATATAGCCATGAATTCCAATCTTCACAAGAGTGAATTATTTTGTTTTGGAAAAGCAAAAGAAGTAAAAGATCAATACAGGTCCATGTTCGGTTGTGAGGTCGGATCTTATCCTTTTCGGTATTTGGGAATTCCAATTCATTCCAGGAAATTAAAATATGGTGAATGGAAATCAATTGAGGATCGCTATGAGAAAAAACTTACAAGTTGGATCGGTAAACTACTCTCCTACGGGGGATCGCCTTATCTTGATTAACGCAATCCTAACTAGCTTACCAATGTTCATGCTATCATTCTTTGAAATACCCATAGGGGTACGGAAAGGATTGGATTTTATTTTCTTCTTACATAGTGATGGCCATAAGAAAAAGTATAGACTTACTAAATGGAATATCATGTGTAGGCCAAAAGATCAAGGTGGGCTGGTGAAAGAACATTTCTTAATCTCTGGTATTTTGTTTGTTAGTTAACAATACTCATGATGTACTAATAGAATGCTAAGTATTTCAGATTGTATATGATTTAAGTTCATATGCATCAAAGCCAAAAATACGAAAAAAACGTGGTTCTGCAATTGTTTCAGGAACCGGAATATTTGAGCCGGAAATTTTCAGAGCCGGAATTTCCGGTTCACCAGAACTTCACAGAAAATGGCTAAGTCAAGTTTGAGAAATGGTTCTGATCTCAACCGGAAATTGTACTCGGAAATTTCACTTTACCGGAATTTCCGAGTGGACCAAGAACAACATCGCAGAAACGACTACAGAAGAGCCCTCAGAAACGGCTAAGTCAAGAATAAGAAGTGTTCTGATCTCAACCAGAAATTATGCTCGAAAATTTCCATTCACCGGAATTTCCGAGTGCACCTTGAAGAACATTGAAGAAATCTGCTAAGGAAAGAAGAGGGAAAGGTTCTGACTCTAGCCGGAAATTCCTGTCGGAAATTTCATTTCTCCGGAAACCGGAATTTCCGGTTATGACTTATACCGGAATTTTTGACTGGTCGAGACAGCCAATGGACAGAAAAGGAGAGGGGCAATAAATAACCCCTCACTCCCTCAAGAACAGTTAGCTCTCAGATTTTCTCTCTCCTACATTTCTTGAAAGCTCAAATCATCAAAATCTCCAATCCTCCCACTCAAATTCGTTGATCTTTAGAGGATTGGAGGAGAAGGCCCGAATCTACATCTACACCGAAGCGATTTGCATTTCTCCCCCATTCACTTGGGGATTTCGTGGCTAGGATATCCGGTGGGAAAACCTAGTTCACCATTGTTGTAATCTTGGTGTTGCCTTGACCTTTTGTGGTCATCTTGAGAGCCCCCAATTAAGTTGTGGGTGACTGCCTCAAACGTTTGTAAGGGATTCGATCTCCGCCCTAAAAGGGGATCAATAGTGGAAGGTGAACTCGCAACCTTTGTGGTTGAGTTCATCGGAGAAAAAGATGAGCCTTTGTGGCGTTGCGGCTAACCTGTTGTGGTAGCGCACACCTCTCGAATGAGACGTACACCCTTGGGTGGAACTCGGGATTACATCTTCGTCGCTGCGTGCTTCACTTGGTTCCCCTTATCCTTACTCCCTTACTTGCTTGTATTGTACTCTTGTTATTGCTTAGCTTGTCATTTAGGTAAATTCACCGTAGTTGCATATCTAGAGAATTTACCTTTGTTTTGAGCCTAAATTTGAAAAGACCTAAAATTTATAATAGCACCTATTCACCCCCCCCTCTAGGTGCTGGATTCCCGTTCAATTGGTATCAGATTCAGGTTCACTTTTAAGGGCTTAACCGCCTAAGTGCAACGATGACAAAATCCGATGCCGAGAGGGCCGCCCGTGAGAAATTAGAGGCAGAGACGGAGGCGTTAGCCAAAGGGGCAACCATGGATGATCTTAGAGATATGAGATCGTCCTTTGAGGCCCAAATCCACAAGATGAATGAGATGCTCATGTCACTCTTGAAGTCTAAGGAGCCCGAGGCTACTTCTCCCTCTCTTCCTACTAAGGAGCACGGTGAGAACTCTAAGGAGTCATCTTCGGATGGGTCCAAAGATGTTGCTCCGAATGCTTCCCCCGGGAAGGCGGAAAAAGATGAATTACCTAGCTCCTCTAATACCCCTAAAGGAGAGGAATTTCATAATGTTAACCATAATTACTCTCCTAACCCTCCTATCCCTCACCCTCATGTAAACTTTAGAAGTGATCCTCCTAAGCTCAAACCTACTCATTTCTCTCAATGGAAATTTCAAATGAAGTCTCATTTATGTAGTGCCTCCATTGAGCTATGGCGCATAATTGAGGAAGGATTCAAGGCCCATGATCCAACCAACTTGACAAGGAGAGAGGTGGTTGATAGTCAACTCAATGCCACCGCTCTTCATCAACTCCAAATGGTCGTTGGAGAGAAGTACATGCCTCTCATTCAACAATTCTCAACCGCCAAAGAAGTGTGGAATGCTATTTCCGACATCTTCGTCGGCAATGAGAGCATGAAGAAGAACCGGTATGATGCCTTGTGCAATGAGCTGGAATGGTTCTACATGTTGGATGGAGAAAGTCATGAGGACATGTACCGGAGGTTGGTGTTGATTGCTAACACTTTTGAAGAACCTCAGTGCGGTCTACATTGATGACGCTTGGATCAAGAGAAAGTTCGTGACCGCACTCTTTCCCTTTGAGGAAACGGACTTGAAGACACTCCAAGGGAGACATGACTTCACGAAGATGATATCCAATGAAGTCATGCAAGAGATGACCGCTTACAAGGTGGCCTCCAAGATTGCACAAGATGCAAGAGCCATAGGGATGCACAAGCATGCCTCAATTGCTTTGAAGGCCACCATTGAAGAACTCTTTGGAATAACCCCGGAAGGGCCAAAGCTAGGATTGACGAGAAATTCCCCTCCAATGGAGGAAAGCCAAGCAACAAGGAGAGGCTTTGCTATAATTGTGATGACAAAAGCCACTTTGTTGTAGATTGCCCATGGGAAAGAAGAGAGGACCATGGTGGGAGGCTCGTGTCCAAAATGAAGGGCAAGGGGCCTATGCCCATGAAGAAACCCTACTTCAAGAGAAACCAAAAGATTGTCTTGGTAACTCGAGAGCAATATCCCACCGATGATGAAGATAGTGACAATGAGGATAACCCAACGCAAGTGGCCGCACTAGCTATTTCATCTACTCCTCACCAAATGAGAGCCCCATCATCAAGAATGCAAGATGTCTTATGGCAAAGACATCCGAGGTAAAATTGTCCTCTACCTCCATATCCCATGAAATTGATGATGGTATGAGTCTTGAAGTTAAGAAAGAAATTGTTGCTTTTGATAAATTCATGACTAACCTGCAAGGAGAAGGAAAGAAACACTTTGACTCGATTATGATTCGTATAGGTGAGCTTGAGGATGCGTTTGAGTTAAAGGTGAGATTGAGAGAGAGGATGCTCACACTAAGGTGTCTCTCCAATCCTCCCTTGAAGATGAACAAGAAGCTCATGCTCTCCTCAAGGAGAAACTTGCTAAGATCACTAAGGATCGTGAACTTTACTTTGCTAAATGTAAAATTGTGCAAAATGAAAAGTCCGAGCTTGTAGTTGCTCATGCTAGACTTTGCAAAGACTTCGAGTCACTTGAAAATACTCACAAGGTATTGACAAGTGATCACGAACGTCTTCTCAAGTCTCGTGATCAACTCCAAACTCGGATATCTACTCTTGAGAAACCTAGCACTTCTACTCCATTGAATACTAATGCAAATGTTATCAAGGATAAAGCTAGGGTTTTGTTTGTTCCCTCCATGGCAACCGAGCCCAAGACCTCTCTTGATAAAGGTAAGGGGACACTCACTACTCCTCTTCATTAGCGAGTGCCCCACAAGGGTAAAGAAGGTATAGGCTATGTCGCTAAGGAGAAGAAGAATATCAAGAAGAAGGCCAAGCCCACACAAGCCAAGAAAGATGATATTGCGAGTGGAAATGCCACAAGGGGCACTCCCACTCGTGATGACTTTGCGGGCATATCTAACCCCAATTATACTTTATATGTTGATTATTATGGGGATGTCTATGCTAGATACATTGGTCCTTTTGGTGGCTATATTGAATATGCTATTTGGGTCCCAAAGACCCTTTTTGCTAACCAAAAGGCACCCATTACAAAATGGGTACCTAAATCAAAGAATTGATTGTGTGTAGGGCCTTGCTTCCGGAGGATCGAAGTGGATAATTGATAGTGGGTGCACTAGTCATATGACCGGAAGCAAGGATATTGTAACGGAGTTGAAGTCTAATGATGATCAAATGACCGTTACATATGGTGACAATTCAAAGTCTAAGGTAATAGGGCTCAGCAAGGTGGTAGTGGCACCGGACATCACACTTGTGAATGTCTTGCTTGTCGAGGCTCTAGGTTTCAACTTGATCTCGGTGCATTCTTTAACTTGTTTGGGTTATACCGTTATATTCGAAAAGGAAATGGTTATCCTTATGCGGAGCAAGTCTCTCAAAGTGTCTTTCGTTGGGTACGTTGAGAATGTGATATATGTGGTTGACTTCTCCGGAGTCACAACTTCCCATGCAATGTGCTTATTCGCTAAGGCGGACTTGGGTTGGTTATGGCATCGCCGACTAGCCCATGTCAATATGAGGACTTTGAAAAGTCTCCAAAAGGGTGGGCATATCCTTGGACTAAAATACCATGTTTCTTTCTCGAAGGATCGAATGTGTAGGGCTTGTGTTGAAGGAAAAATGCATGACATCCACCATCCAAGCAAGACCATCATTTCATCAACGAGGGTTTTGGAGCTTCTCCATGTTGACCTCTTTGGTCCCATTCCGGAAGCTAGTCTTGGTGGCAAGAAATATTGCTTGGTGATTGTTGATGACTATTCAAGATACACATGGGTTTTCTTCTTCAAGTCGAAGGCGGAGACTCAACAAACTATCATCGACTTGTCCAATAAAGCTCAACGTCAACACAATGTCCCAATCTTGGTGATAAGAAGTGACAATGGTTCCGAGTAAGAACTACACCTTGAACGAGTTACTTAGTGAAGAAGGGATTCGTCATCAATATTCCGCTGCTTATACTCCCCAACAAAATGGTGTAGCCGAAAGGAAGAACCGCACACTAATTGAGATGGCAAGATAGATGATGGCCGAGTTCAAGTCCCCTCACAACTTTTGGGCCGAAGTCGTCAACACCGCTTGCCATTCATCCAACCGGCTCTTCTTTCACAAAGGACTCATGAAGACACCTTATGAAATGCTTACTGGGAACAAGCCCAACATCTCTTACTTCCGAGTTTTTGGTTGTAAGTGTTTCTATCTCATCAAATGTGTTCGTTTAGGCAAGTTTGATTCTAAGTCTCTTGAAGGGACTTTTGTTGGTTACGGTGCCGAATCCCATTCTTATAGAGTCTATGACAAGGCCTCGCGCATTATCATAGAAACTTGTAGTGTGCTATTCGATGAGAATGACGGCTCCCTTGTGGAGGAAAGTGGTGTTTCCGATGTAGGTGATGATCAACCTCAAGAGGCTATCCGAAGGATGGGGTTGGGCGTCCACCGCCCCGTCGAAATCTATTATGAGGTTGCTCAGCAAGGATAAAGCTCTACGCAAGTGGTGGCTACCCCAACACAAGAAACATCCAACAACAACACAATGCCCAACACGCCCAGCCAAGAAGAAGCACAAGAACCTCCAGCTGCTCCGGGAATTTCTGGAGGGCTGGAAAATCACGTTCAAACTGGAGTCGGAAATTTCGGTGACTCGGAATTTCCGGTCCACAATGAACTCAGAATATCCGATCCTGCTGACATTCCCGGTAGCAGCTCTCAACAAGGCCAGTATCAACCTACTCCCACACCTCTGGTCATCACTCCTATGGTTGATCAAGTCCATCATATCCGTCATGGCGGAGACATGAATGATCAAGATGATCAAGCGATCCCTCCCACCATAAGGAGGGAAATCGAGATCCGCCGATTGAATAGGGTTGGCACCTCACAAGAATTGAGAGCTCTATCTCTTGAAAAGGTGCTTGGTGATGTGAGAAGCAAGGTCTCTACCCGAAGAAAACTTGCAAGCTTTAGCGAACATCAAGCTCACATCTCCATGGTGGAACCCAAGAAAGTATTTGAAGCTCTTGAAGATAAAGATTGGCTTGATGCTATGCATGAAGAACTCAACAACTTCGAGCGCAACAAAGTGTGAAAGTTGGTGGAAAGACCCAAAGATTGCCGCAATGTTATCGGCACCAAGTGGATATTCAAGAACAAGCAAGATGAACATGGTACGGTGGTGAGGAACAAGGCAAGATTGGTGGCTCAAGGTTACTCCCAAATAGAAGGCATTGACTTTGGAGAAACCTACGTGCCCGTGGCTCGACTTGAGTCAATTCGTATTCTTCTTGCCTATGCCTCTCACCATAACTTTAAATTGCAACAAATGGATGTTAAATCCGCTTTTCTTAATGGTCCACTAAGTGAACTTGTTTATGTTAAGTAACCACCGGTGTTTAAGGACCTCAAGTATCCGAACCATGTCTACAAGTTGGATAAGAAACTTTATGGCCTTAAACAAGCCCCACGTGCATGGTATGAGCATCTTAGAGAACTACTTGTAGACCGTGGGTTCCAAGTTGGGGAAATCGACCCCATCCTTTTTACTAAGAAAGTAAATGGAGAGCTTTTCATTTGTCAATTATATGTAGATGATATTATATTTGGGTCTACTAACAAAGCATTTAACAAAGAATTCTCCAAGCTTATCACTGACAGGTTTGAGATGTCTATGATGGGCGAGATGAAGTTTTTTCTCGGATTCGAGATCAAGCAATTGAAGGAAGGAACTTTCATCAACCAAGCAAAGTACATTCAAGACATGCTCAAGAAGTATGGGTTGCTTGAGCTCAAGGGTGCCTCTACCCCAATGCAAACCAAATGCCACCTTGAGCTCAACCCTAAGGGTAAGGACGTGGATCAAAAGGTATATCGCTCCATGATTGGATCTCTTCTTTACCTTTGTGCATCTAGACCGGATATAGTGCTAGCCGTAGGAGTGTGTGCAAGATATAAAGCGGCTCCTAAGAAAAGCCATGACATGGCGGTCAAGAGAATCTTTAGATATTTGGCTTATACCCCAACATATGGATTGTGGTACCCCAAGGATGCACATTTCTCGTTATGTGGGTACACGGATTCCGATTGGGCGGGAGATCATGATGATAGGAAGTCAACCTCCGGTGCTTGTCAATTTATTGGGAGGTCCTTGTTAAGTTGGTCTTCTAAGAAGCAAAATTGTATATATCTCTCTACCGCCAAAGCCGAGTATGTTGCCGCCGCAAGTTGTTGCACACAATTGCTATGGATGAGGCAAACTTTAAAGGAGTACGGAGTTGATTGCGACAAAGTGCCTCTTCTATGTGACAATGAAAGTGCCATCAATATTGCTTACAACCCGGTGCAACATTCAAGAACCAATCATATTGAGATCCGCCACCATTTCATAAGGGATCATGTGGCCCGAGGATATATTGACTTGTTAAATGTGGGCACAAGGGATCAATTGGCGGATATCTTCACGAAGCCCCTTGAGGAAGGAAGGTTTTGCTTTTTGAGGACTGAGCTCAATATCATTTATTCGAGGTCCTTAGCTTGATCGCTTGCACACTCACGTAGGACGTAATTGCATCTTATCTTGTTTAGATGTAGGCATGGACATAGGGGGAGTGCGGTCCTAATACATTGGTCCATCCCTCCCCTCATTATGCCGATAGCAAGTGTTCTTTTATCTCTATATTCATTCTTATGACTAATGAGCTAAAACGACGAGTATTGGTTATGTACCCAAGATACATTTTCGCGGTGACATGCCATACACTCCTACATGGTGGCTTCGGCCACCGACCTCCTCTCTTTGAAGAGTTGGTTTTATTTGGAGCTTATTGTTGCTTTATTGCTTTCGGATTCATGCATGTGGGAAACCTACTCAACTTGACGCTTTATGAATCGATTTGGTTGTTGTAAGCTGAGTATGGCGTACCAGTGACAGTTCGGAAATCTATCCTAAGCTTCTTCTCCCCTAAAAACATATCTCTCTTTTGCACACAAGTCATCCGTTTGAAATCTAGGAGTTTGGTTCGGCTGGTCGGAATTTCCGGCTCCCCTGTGGATCGGAAGTTCCTGTGACTGGGAATTTCTGGGGCGAAGTTACTCTCGGAATTTCCGGCGAATCGGAATTTCCGGTGTAAGTCACACTCGAAATTTTCGGTCGGGCGGTCTGTCTAAAAATTATAAGGGAGGCTCGGGGTGAAGAACTGTTTCCAGTTCTTCTTCCACCCCCGACCCCCTCTCTCCAAAACCGCCGCCCCAGCCGCCCCAAGCTCTCCCGGAGCCTTCCAACCGCTGGGGATCTCTCCTCTCGGCCGGATCTGGTTCTCCTTCGTCCCGGGAACCTTCTCCTCCAAACAATGTCCTCAATGGATGAGGGTAACTCCATTTTTCCCTAACCATAGGTGCTTTCACTTGGATCTAGATGTGGGGTTATTTGTTTTGAAATTGCTTGGTAGAGATTGCTCCTAGTGTCTTACCCTGCTATGTATGTACATTAGTTTTGCATTTTGTTGGATCGATCTAGTTTTAGACATATCGAATCTCAAAGTCTACACTGTTTCGACAGACCGGAATTTCCGGTCTGAACCTGAAAAGTGCAATTTTCAGATTTCCTAATGTTTAGCTATATGTGATCAACCTAATGCCTTCCTAATGTATGTATGCACTCCTGACTTGTGTGTACTCATCTTTTGCTACCTATCTTTGCTATATTCACAGGTGATTCGAGTGGGAGCCCTACTCTCGCGGAGGAGAGTGGGAGGCTCTCGAGGTCTGTCATTCGGAAGGTCCGTGGTAAAGGGCCTGCAACCTCCTCCTCAAGCAAACCAAGGCCAAAGAAAGCTCTCGCTAGCAAGCCCAAGTCCAAGAAGAGGAAGAATGTCACCCCACCTCCCACTGCTCGTCAGCCGTATACAGAGATGTCTGATGTTGACTATTCTCAGTTCCGTCAGGGAGACTGTTATCTCAGGCCAAGGGATGAGACTCTTGATGACCGCAGCTTTTGGTGCATTGAGCAAGAATACGTCCTTAAGTACGTCTATTATACTCTGTGCAAGCCTATTCGCAAGATGTAGCCATACAACCTTCGTGCTCTTCAGTCCAAGACCACCTTTGTTGAGGCTATTCATATTGTCAAGGCCATGGGTTTGGAAAGGCTTGTGGTCACTCGGTGCAACTACAACTCTCAGCTTGTGATGCAGTTCTTTGCCACTCTTGTGATGAAGGGTGACACAAAGAAGACCATCAAGTGGACATGAGACACTTACTACAAGTCTGACTGGTATGAGTTCGCCAAGGTATTGGGTTACAAGTTTGATGGAGAGAATCCTCAAGGTTACCGCATGCACCACTCCTACCGGCTCAACAAGAAGGATACCGCACATCTCTATGGTAGGGGTGCAACCCCCGGTCTTGCTCGGAACTTGCTCCCCCTCTATGATATTCTCCTGCGCATCTTCCGGGAGAACATTGCTCCAAGTGGTGGCAACAAAGACAATGTGGTTTCTCCTCTTTGCAACTTGCTCCTCCATGCCCACACCATTGTTATGAGCACCGATGAGGATGCGGATTGGAATGTTGATGTGACGGACTATATCCATAATGAGATGTTTGAAGCCATGACTTCTACAGGCACTATTCCCTATGCTCCTTACATTATGAAGCTCATCAAGTCCAAGTTATCAGAGCATACTTTCATTGATGATGAGTCAGAGGTTCATGACGTCAAGAAGCTGTATGAGAAGAAGACCGTGGTTGTGCCTCAGAGTGTGCCCACCTCTCAGTCCACCAGGGATGGCTTCTTCATGGGAGATGCTCGCAGGGCTGCTGCCCCATCTGTTGCTCCCTCCACCTCCGGGAAGATAAAGAAGCTGAGTTGGTTTCAGCGCAACATTCTCTGCATGAACATTGATATTCGCAAGGATCAATACACAACCTACAAGGATCACCGCCAGCTAGCTCATGATCAGCAGTTGATTCTTCACAACGCGTTTGGCTCCGCTGCTCCTCCTGCTCTCTCCGCTCCTCTCTCTTCTGCTCAGTGGAACCAGGGTTCTATGGCTCCGTGGTCTCAGATTGAGAGTGACCTTGGTGGCAGCTACTGAAGGAGATATGCCCTAGAGGCAATTAATAAAGTGTATTCTTTATCATATCTCGTTTGTTCATAATAGGTTTTTGTGTCATGCTAGAACCGTATTAAGCGGAAACATTAATGCGGGTGTGATACGTAAACAACTAGGTCCCTAGTAGCCTCTACTAAGACTAGTTTCGTTGCGCGATTGATGATCGAGGTTTCCCGGTCATGGGGCATGGCACCGGTCGGCAATGAGAGTCATATCGCTAGAGAGCGATGTGATGGACATACCCAGATTTGGAGAACGTAGTCGTTACGCCTTTGACCGTGAGATCAACTCTTATTGATATTCCCGGAAGATACTTTGATTGCACCAAACGTCGTATCTTATTTAGTATGACAATAACGGTGATACTTTTGGGTATCGGAAAGGGGTAGTTGAGACGAGAGGTCAAGAGCGGGATTTGCCAGTCCGCATAGCAGGATAGATACTCTCGGGCCCACTCGGTGAGATCATGTCTAATGAGCTTGCAAGCATGTGACTAGGTCACGGAGACATGAGATCATGAACGAGTAGAAGATAGCGTCGTCGGTAACGAGGTCGGGATTAGGTATGGAGATATTTATGGAACGATGCTCGGATGTGCTAAGTATCGCTATGGCAAAAGGTCTAAGACTTTACGTTCAGGTTTGATAGATGAAAGTCATTCGTTATATCTCAGGGATTAATTCATGGGGTCCAGGCCTACGAGTTAGTCGTTGATCATTGAGGAGTCTTGATCATACATGATATTATATCGAACCGCTAGGGTAACACACTTAAGGGGTTTCGACAAGACAACCGGAAAGGAAGGAGATCACCGGGAGCGTCCCGGGAGGGGTCCGATGGAGATCGGGCAGCGCCGAAAGAGTTTTCGGAGCTAGGAAAAATTATATATATTATGTTTGATATTAATTAGTGTTATTAATATGCAAATATGATTTTATATATTTATTTTCGAATTTATTAAGGCAGATTTCCCTAAATGGGCCTTCCGGACGAAAGAAGGCCCAAGAGGGAAAAATTCCCAAGGGGAATTCGGTGGGGGCCAGGAGGGGCTGCCCCAAGTGGGCCAAGGGCCCACTAGGGGGGCCGTCGCACCCTCCAGAGCCGCACCAGGCATGTGGGATTAGTCCCACATTGCCTGGCTGGCAAGGTAGGCTCCCCCTGGGAGCCTATATAAGAAGGGGGCACCCCCAGCCTTTTAATTCACCAATTAATTCCCGATTTCTCTCTCGATCTCGTGGTTCCCAAGTTGGAGCCGCGCCGAGCAGAGAAAGGGGATCTCCTCCACCATAGCCCGCTGCCGCGCTGCTGGTGTTCCGGTCCAAGTCTTCCGCTGCTCGTCCTGGACTGGAGCTTCGGAGGCCGTCGTCTCCACCGTACGTGTGCGACTCCCTGCGAGGTGCTGCGCTAGCGGTACTCGGAGGCCTGCTTCCTCTACACGACCTTGAGGTAGGATTCGTTGGTCTTCATCGACAACGTTTGTGCGGGAACGTAATCCCCGCTTTCGGTCTACAAGGGTACGTATTCCGATCTCCGTTCGTACTACTATATCTGCATAGAATAGATCTTGGCATGCTTTTAGGATATCGTCGGTAGGAATTTTTTTGTTTTCTGCACACGATCCCCTTCAGTGGTATCAGAGCCGATCTATCGTAGATATAGCTGTACGCTGTTAGAACCCGTGCTCTGCACGGGGGCACCGTTCCTGTTATTTGCTACCCTCTAGCGTGCACTTGTGTATTCCAGCAGCATTGAGTTGATGAAGCGGCCCAGACCGACTTTACGCGTACGCTTACGCGAGACTGGTTCCACTACTGACATACGTCTTGTACCGTATATGTGGCTGGCGGGTGTCAGTTTCTCTCTCTTTAGTTGGTCTTCGCATTTTCAATGGAGGGCCCGAAAGGGATGCTTAAACATGCAATTATTGGATCGTTGTTGTGGTCATAAGATTCGTAGGTATGAAGCGGTTCTATTTACGAAAGCACCAAGCCACGTAAAATATGCAAAAGATAAAGTAGAAGCGTCTAACTTTATTTTGCAGGGGCTATGTGATATGGTCAAGGTAGGTTTATTAAATTGTTTATAAACCGCGGGCGGCAAGAAGACCATGGCGCAATGGACTATATCACATTGCATTACATTGATATTTTGTGTGCATCTTATTTTTGTGTGATTGTGTGTATAGTATACATTAGTTACACGGCGGTATCTGAATAAGATGATCCCTTCAAAATACCACTAGTGTTCTCCCTCCAACGCGCACCACCAAGAAAGTTCTACGTTATGAGGCAGGCCGTGATGATCGGGTGTCATACATCTCGTCGTTCGCATACAGTGGGTGTAAGCCATGTTGCACAAGCGTCAGCGTGGAGGTCTTTGGTGGCGAGCCTAGCATACTCAGAGGTATGGCCTCGGAACAGGAAGACCGAAAGGTCGAGCACGAGTCACAAAATTGGTGTGGCGGACGATTTTGTCTACTCTTGAAGTTGTGCCGCCGGCTTTGATGATGAAGGGTGGTGCAATGGATGGGGGCCGTGTAATCGCTTAAACGACCAGGAGGGATGTTCGTTTGAGTGGGAGTTATGTTAGTTATTTTCTAAAATACTATAACTCAAAATTATTATGAACAAAGTCTTATGTTGTTGCAAATTCCATTGTAGATGTCTCACCCCTCCTTTAACCTAAACCTGTTCATTGAGAAAGAGAAGCTCAAGACCGATGGGTCTAACTTCGTGTCCTGGTTCCGCGATCTGAAGTCCATCCTTGAAACCCACAAGGTGGCCTACATCCTTGATGCCCCCTTAGGTTATCTTCCAAGCACCGCCCCGGAAATCGAAAGGATTGTCCATGGGGTCAAGGCGGAGATTTCTTCTTATGTCCAGAGTGGCATGCTCTTTGCCATGGAGACTGACCTGCAAAACCGCTTCATGAACAAGGGTGCTTATGATATAATCACTGAACTCATGGTTGTTTTTGCACGACAAGTCAATGCTGAGACGTTCGAGGCATCTGTGCTTTTCTTCTCAGCCCAGATGGAAGAGCACGGCAATATCAGTGAGCACTTGGCCAAGTTGTTTGGCTGCGCTCGACTTCTGAGTGATCTGGGAAGTGTGATCCCAGAGGAGGTGGTTATTGATAGGGCGCTGATTTCTCTGCCCCCTAGCTATAAGAACGCCATCGTGGACTACGGCATGAAAGGGACGTCAAAACCCCTGTCGGAAATCCTGAAGATACTCGAAGTGGCCGAATTAGAAATCAAGCTGAAGAAGATGGTGGTGACCATCGGATCACCTGAGCGCAACTGCCCCAAGTATCTGGAGGATAAGAAGTCTGGCAAGACGGTCGACAAAGAGCAAGGTATATTTGATATACATGTTATAGATGTGTACCTTACATCCGCCCGGAGCAATACGTGGGTATTTGATACTGGTTCTGTTGCTCATATATGTAACTCTCAGGAGGAGTTATGGAATAGAAGGCGGCTGGCGAAGGATGAGGTGACGATGCGCGTCGGCAACGGATCGAGAGTCGACGTGGTGGCTGTCGGCACGCTCCCTCTGCATCTACCATCGGGATTAGTTTTGGTTTCAAATAAATGTTATTTTGTGCCATCCTTGAGTGTAAACATTATAAGTGGATCTTGCATGTTACAAGACGGTTATTCATTTAAATCAGTGTCAAGCAATTGTGCTATTTATATGAATGATATCTTTTATGTTGATGCTCCCAAGAATAACGGTTTATTCTTGTTGAATCTCGATCGTAGTACTCACATCCATAACATAGAAGCCAAACGAATTAAGTGTAGTGACGATACCGCCATGTTTTTGTGGCATTGCCGTCTTGGTCATATTGGTATAAAGCGCATGAAGCGACTCCACTCCGATGGACTCTTGGACTCGTTGGATTTCGGATCCCTCGATACATGCGAACCATGCCTCATGGGAAAAATGACCAGGACACCGTTCAAAGGTTTCGTTGAACGGGCGTCGGATTTGTTGGGGATCATACATACAGATGTGTGTGAACCGATGAGCGTTTCGACACGCAATGGTTATCGTTACTTCGTCACCTTCACTGATGACTTGAGTAGATACGGTTATATCTATTTGATGAAACACAAGTCTGAAACGTTTGAAAAGTTCAAAGAATTCCAGAGTGAAGTTGAGAATCAGCTTAATAGGAAAATCAAGCATCTCCGGTCCGATTGCGGTGGAGAGTACTTGAGTTTTGAGTTTGGCACACATCTGAAGAGTTGTGGCATAGTGCCCCAACTTACACCCGCCGGAACGCCGCAGCGTAACGGTGTGTCCGAGCGACGTAATCGTACTCTACTGGATAGTGTCCGATCTATGATGTCTCTTACCGATCTGCCAGTGTCCTTCTGGGGTTATGCGTTAACAGCCGCATTCATTTTAAATAGGGCTCCGTCCAAGTCCGTTGAAACGACGCCGTATGAATTATGGTATGGCCAAAAGTCTAAGTTATCGTTTCTGAAGGTTTGGGGTTGTGAGGCGTACGTTAAGAAACTACAGCCCGACAAACTCGAACCGAAGTCGGAGAAAGTCGTCTTTGTAGGATATCCGCGGGAAACCGTTGGGTACACCTTCTACAACCAAGCTGAGGGCAAAACTTTTGTCGCGAAGACCGGTACCTTTCTAGATAGGGAGTTTCTCGCGAAAGGAGTAAGTGGGAGGAAGGTAGACCTCGATGAAATTGTTGATCCTGAACTCGAGATTCGGAGTGGCGCAACGGAAGCAATTCCGGAAACGTCCTCCGTGGAAGGAGTGGGAGAAACTGTCGAGGAAGATGTTCTACCTCGTAGGTCTGGTAGATCTCGGATCCCACCAGAATGGTATGGCAACATGGTTTGCACCGTCATGCTAGTCGAGCAAGACGAACCTACGAACTACAAGGAGGCGATGGAGAGTCTAGAGTCCGAGAAATGGCTTGAAGCCATGAAATCCGAAATAGGATCCATGTATGATAACAAAGTGTGGACTTTGGTGGATATTCCCAAAGGGCGCAAGGCTGTCGAGAATAAGTGGATCTTTAAGAAGAAGACTGATGCTGATGGTAATGTGACCGTCTATAAAGCTCGGCTTGTCGCAAAGGGTTTCCGACAAGTTCATGGAATTGACTACGATGAAACTTTTTCACCGGTAGCGATGCTTAAGTCTATTCGGATTTTGTTAGCGGTAGCTGCCTACTATGATTATGAAATCTGGCAGATGGACGTCAAAACGGCCTTCCTGAATGGAAACATTGAGGAAGAGTTGTACATGGTACAGCCGGAAGGTTTTGTCGATCCAGGAAATGCTAACAAGGTGTGCAAGCTTCAGCGATCCATCTATGGATTGAAGCAGGCATCTCGGAGCTGGAATCTTCGCTTTGATGAGGTAATCAAAGGTTTTGGATTTATCCAGAATGTGGAAGAGACCTGTATTTACAAGAAAATGAGTGGGAGCTGGTTGTGTTCTTAGCACTGTATGTTGACGACATATTGCTAAAAGGGAATGATGTGGAACTTCTGAATAGCATGAAGGAATATTTAAACAGTAAGTTTTCCATGAAGGACTTAGGAGAAGCTGCGTATGTTTTAGGCATAAAAATCTATCGTGATAGATCAAGGCGCCTATTAGCACTAAGTCAGAGTACTTATCTTGATAAAATACTGAAGCGTTTTCATATGGAGAAGGCAAAGAAGGGTTCTCTGCCGGTTATCAAGAATAAGATATTGCGTAAGGCGCAGTGTC
This sequence comes from Poa annua, assembly GCA_026929855.1. Taxonomy (NCBI): domain Eukaryota; kingdom Viridiplantae; phylum Streptophyta; class Magnoliopsida; order Poales; family Poaceae; genus Poa; species Poa annua. The sequence continues at coordinate 16,375,875 of CM049431.1, forward strand.
CGGTGACGGAACTGGGTAAGGCCGAAATGATGAAACATCCTTATGCTTCAGCCATAGGATCGATCATGTATGCAATGTTGAGTACTAGACCGGATGTGGCATTAGCTCTAAGTTTGACAAGCCGGTTCCAGAGTAATCCTGGAATGCCGCATTGGGTAGCTGTTAAGAGCATTCTTAAGTATCTCAATAAGACAAAGGAAATGTTCCTTGTGTATGGTGGCTGCGATGAAGAACTTGGCGTAACGGATTACGTAGATGCAAGTTTCTGCTCAGACCCCGATGACTGTAAGTCACAGACAGGTTACGTGTTTAAGGTGAATGGAGGCGCCGTGTGCTGGAGAAGTGGGAAGCAACCCATAGTCGCACAATCTACAATGGAGTCGGAGTACATTGCTGCCTGCGAGGCCGCGAATGAAGCTGTGTGGCTGAGGAAGTTCGTCATCGAACTTGGAGTGTTCCCGAGCGTGCAAGACCCCGTGATCCTCTTCTGCGACAATACGGGTGCCATTGCGAACGCCAAGGAGCCAAGGTCTCACTCCACCGCCAAACACATTCTCCGACGCTTCCACGTGATACGTCAGTACGTAGAAGGAGGCGATGTGAAGATTTGCAAAGTGCATACGGATCTGAATGTGGCAGATCCGCTGACGAAGCCTCTCCCGCTTGATAAGCATGAACAGCACCAGTTAGCTATGGGTGTTAAGCTTTTACCAAGTTGTAATCTAGATTAAGTTGTACTCTAGTGCAAGTGGGAGACTGAAGGAGATATGCCCTAGAGGCAATTAATAAAGTGTATTCTTTATCATATCTCGTTTGTTCATAATAGGTTTTTGTGTCATGCTAGAACCGTATTAAGCGGAAACATTAATGCGGGTGTGATACGTAAACAACCAGGTCCCTAGTAGCCTCTACTAAGACTAGTTTCGTTGCGCGATTGATGATCGAGGTTTCCCGGTCATGGGGCATGCCGCCGGTCGGCAATGAGAGTCATATCGCTAGAGAGCGATGTGATGGACATACCCAGATTTGGAGAACGTAGTCGTTACGCCTTTGACCGTGAGATCAACTCTTATTGATATTCCCGGAAGATACTTTGATTGCACCAAACGTCGTATCTTATTTAGTATGACAATAACGGTGATACTTTTGGGTGTCGGAAAGGAGTAGTTGAGACGAGAGGTCAAGAGCGGGATTTGCCAGTCCGCATAGCAGGATAGATACTCTCGGGCCCACTCGGTGAGATCATGTCTAATGAGCTTGCAAGCATGTGACTAGGTCACGGAGACATGAGATCATGAACGAGTAGAAGATAGCGTCGTCGGTAACGAGGTCGGGATTAGGTATGGAGATATCTATGGAACGACGCTCGGACGTGCTAAGTATCGCTATGGCAAAAGGTCTAAGACTTTACGTTCAGGTTTGATAGATGAAAGTCATTTGTTATATCTCAGGGATTAATTCATGGGGTCCAGGCCTACGAGTTAGTCGTTGATCATTGAGGAGTCTTGATCATACCTGATATTATATCGAACCGCTAGGGTAACACACTTAAGGGGTTTCGACAAGACAACCGGAAAGGAGGAGATCACCGGGAGCGTCCCGGGAGGGGTCCGATGGAGATCGGGCAGCGCCGAAAGAGTTTTCGAAGCTAGGAAAAATTATATATATTATGTTTGATATTAATTAGTGTTATTAATATGCAAATATGATTTTATATATTTATTTTCGAATTTATTAAGGCAGATTTCCCTAAATGGGCCTTCCGGACGAAAGAAGGCCCAAGAGGGGAAAATTCCCAAGGGGAATTCGGTGGGGGCCAGGTGGGGCTGCCCCAAGTGGGCCAAGGGCCCACTAGGGGGGCCGGTGCACCCTCCAGAGCCGCACCAGGCATGTGGGATTAGTCCCACATTGCCTGGCTGGCAAGGTAGGCTCCCCCTGGGAGCCTATATAAGAAGGGGGCACCCCCAGCCTTTTAATTCACCAATTAATTCCCGATTTCTCTCTCGATCTCGTGGTTCCCAAGTTGGAGCCGCGCCGAGCAGAGCAAGGGGATATCCTCCACCATAGCCCGCTGCCGCGCTGCTGGTGTTCCGGTCCAAGTCTTCCGCTGCTCGTCCTGGACTGGAGCTTCGGAGGCCGTCGTCTCCACCGTACGTGTGCGACTCCCTGCGAGGTGCTGCGCTAGCGGTACTCGGAGGCCTGCTTCCTCTACACGACCTTGAGGTAGGCTTCGTCGGTCTTCATCGACAACGTTTGTGCGGGAATGTAATCCCCGCTTTCGGTCTACAAGGGTACGTATTCCGATCTCCGTTCGTACTACTATATCGGCATAGAATAGATCTTGGCATGCTTTTAGGATATCGTCGGTAGGAATTTTTTTGTTTTCTGCACACGATCCCCTTCAGCTCCTACTCCACGGGCCGGGCTTATGAGGATACTTCTGGTGATGATTATGTTGATGATAATGAGGACACCCCTTCTGATTGATGGCGGCCATGGGACGTAGCATCGCTCCTCTTCCTTTTTGGCGTTTCGATGCCAAAGGGGGAGAAGTTGCTCTAGTAGGCACTTCGGGGATTTGCGTGGGTTCGAACACAAGCTTGTGTGTTTACCATTTATTTGCGTTTGTGTCCATTTATCTATCATCTTAGTCTATTTGAACTATTTGTGTACATCGTGTGTGTAATGAGACAATCCTATTCTATCTTTTCTATCTATGGATGAGACTTCAAGCCTATTGTGTTGGCATTCTCGCCTATTGTATTGGTATTCTCTTCATATTATATATACACAAGGTATGAAATTCTATCAAGTCTCTATTGCTATCACAGATATATGTATTGTCCCTTTACTTCGTTGTGATATCATGTGCTACTTTTTGCAAAAATTGCTCCTATCCATCTATGTCCTGTTTTTCTTGTATGCACATGTTTAGGGGGAGCCATTTTATTTAGAACATGATATAGCATTCATACTTTCTTTGCAAATCTTGGTATTGTCATTTAACACCAAAAAGGGGGAGATTGAAAGAACATTTCTTAATCCCTGGTGTTTTTTGTAATAGTTAACAATACTCATGATGTTCTAATAGAATGCTAAGTATGTCAGATTGTATGTGATTTAAGTTCATATGCATCAAAGCCAAAAATGCGAAGAAAAGGTGGTTCTGGAATTGTTACAGGAACCCGAATATTTGAGCCGGAAAATTCCAGGGCCGGAATTTCCGGTTCACCAGAACTTCACAGAAAATGGCTAAGTCAAGTTTGAGAAATGGTTTAGATCTCAACCGGAAATTGTACTCGAAAATTTCACTTTACCGGAATTTTTGAGTGGACAAGGAAACAACATCGCAGAAACGACTAAGTCAATATTGAGGAAGTGTTCTGACGCGAGCCGGAAATTTTGATCGGAAATTTCAATTTGCCGGAATTTTTGATTGCAGCCAGAAGAGCCGTCAGAAACGGCTAGGTCAAGAATAAGAAGTGTTCTGATATCAACTGGAAATTGTGCTCGGAAATTTCCATTCACCGGAATTTCCGAGTGCACCTTGAAGAACATTGAAGAAATCTGCTAAAGAAAGAAGAGGAAAAGGTTCTGACTCCAGCCGGAATTCCTGTCGGAAATTTCATTTCTCTAGAAATTCCGGTTATGACTTATACCGGAATTTCCGACTGGTCGAGACAGCCAACAGACAGAAAAGGGGAGGGGCTATAAATACCCCCTCACTCCCTCAAGAACAGTTAACTCTCATATTTTCTCTCTCCTACATTTCTTGAAAGCTCAAATCATAAAGATCTCCCAATCCCCCCACTCAAATAAGTTGATCTTTGGAGGATTGGAGGAGAAGGCCCGGATCTACATCTTCACCCAAGCGATTTGCATTTCTCCCCCATTCATTTGGGGATTTCGTGGCTATGGTTTCCGGTGGGAAAACCTAGTTCACCATTGTTGTAATCTTGGTGTTGCCATGACCTTTTGTGGTCATTGACCTTTTGTGGTCATCTTGAGAGGCCCCAATTAAGTTGTGGGTGATTGCCTCAAGCGTTTGTAAGAGATTCGATCTCCGTCCTAACAGGGGATCAATAGTGGAAAGTGAACTCGCAACCTTTGTGGTTGAGTTCATCGGAGAAGAAGGTGAGCCTTTGTGGCGTTGCGGCTAACCTGTTGTGGTAGCGCACACCTCTCCAACGAGACGTACACCCTTGGGTGGAACTCGGGATTACATCTTCATCTCCGCGTGCTTCACTTGGTTCCCCTTATCCTTACTCCCTTACTTGCTTGTCTTGTACTCATGTTATTTCTTAGCTTGTCATTTAGGTAAATTCACCGTAGTTGCATATCTAGAGAATTTACCTTTGTATTGAGCCTAAATTTGAAAAGACCTAAAATTTGTAATAGCCGGATTCCCGTTCAGCTGGGGATTGAGGTTTTGGAATTAAAAAATAAAATTTTATTATGCAAGTGGCTTTTTAAGCTTTTGTCCGAGGAAGGGGTTTGGCAAGAACTAATGTCAAATAAATATCTTCACTCTAAATCTTTATCTCAAGTGAAGCCTAAAGCTACTGATTCTCCTTTTTGGAAAGGCCTTATGAAGGTCAAAGATCAGTTCTTTGATCGTGGTCACTTTGTAGTCGGGAACGGTGAGCGTACCCGTTTCTGGGCGGATACGTGGCTAGGGGATAAGCCTTTATCTAGCCAATATCCTTCTCTTTATAACATTGTTTAAAGGAAAGAAGTATCTGTTGCGTCAGTGTTAGCTCATGCTCCTCCGATAAACATAGGTTTTAGGAGACGTTTAACATGTGAAAGGTGGTCAAGATGGCTTCACTTGGTTAACCGTTTGATGGATGTCTCTCTTACAGAACAACAAGATACTTTTGCGTGGAGTTTAACAAGTAATGGGATATATACGGTCAAATATATGTATTTAGACTTCATGAGTGGTCATACGAAATTCCTTCGTAGATACCTTTGGAAAATGAAGGTTCCACTGAAAAGAAAGATTTTTATGTGGTTCTTACATCATAAGGTTATCCTCACAGAAGATAACTTGGCCAGACGTAATTGGGAGGATGTAAAAAATGTTATTTTTGTGACCAAGATGAAAAATTCAAATCATGGCATGGAGGATAGTCCACATGCCTCTTTGCAAAAATGGCATGGAGGATAGTCCACATGTCCTTTAACATTCAGCCGCCAACGAGCATAGCAAAATTGTTTGGCAACTTGTTGAGGGGTGTTGCTAAAGTGGAGAAAGCTCAAATCCGAGTGGGAGTTTGTGCTTTACTTTAGTCAATCTGGAACATACGAAATGATTACATCTTTAATGAAGCCAAGACAACTTTTTTTATGCAGGTGATTCCGATGACAACACACTGGATCTGTACGTGGTCCTTCCTACAGTCAGAGGAGAAGCGGGCCGTCATGAATTTTGGGTGTAACCGCCTGGAATTGGTTGCATCAGATTAGCTTATGCACAACAATTGAGATTGTCTCTCGTACTGTTTAGATGGTTGATTTATGTTTCGACTTTGAGTGACCCATGATGTAATCTTGATATAAACAACTTTTAATAAATTAATAAAGGCCGGATGCAGAGGCCGGGTGTGCCCTTTTTCTGAAAAATATAGCCATGAATTTATTATTAATCTGTAACGCGAAATAAAAAGTATTTTGACCAAAACTTTGCACAAATATGTATATCACACATATGTATTCATTTTTAAAATTTAAAAGTACCGTTTTCAATTTTTAAAGAACATGATCGTGGTATCAAATCCCTTCTCCTTTATAAATAGTTCATATTAAAATATATAAAACATCTTATAACTGTGAACAGAGAGAATATCTTTATTGAGAATTTGTGTGCGCAACTGGAGTCGTAGCAATGAGATCTTATTTTAGATCAAATGCATTCACCCGATTTTGGATTAATAAAGTGCTTAACGATCAAGAGTACAAACTACAAACACATCATCTTGGGTATACCAGCTTACAATACAATGATGTCATGAAAGAAAAATAGACACGAGAAAACGAGGAAACTAAACCTACAAGCAAATTTAAAATCCTGAGAAGCTGTCTGTATTTTTTACGGGTATGCAAACTGCGTACCATAACTTTATAGAAAAAGAGTACCATAACTTTATAGAAAAAGAGAACAAGTACAAAACGCCTACGCCAACCAAAACTGGTTGAAGTAGTTAGCAGTTTTACACCGAATTAAAAACAAAAGCCTACTCTCTTACTGGGATTAGACTCCCTCCTAGCCCTGCTAAGCTCCATTGCCGTCTCTCCTCCTCAATTCTCGACACCAGCTCCGGCACCGAGCAAATCCGCGCCACGTTGCCAAAGGTTCTCGCATTGCGCTGCTTTCAGATCAGCCAGCAAGTGCAGATGATCCCCACGTCGTCGAAACTACTCCGCTCCTTTTCGTTATACCTCAGACGCACCCGCAGCCACCAGCTCTCCAATGTATATGTGACCTCTGGCGTAGCATCTGCCAACCCCGCCCGCTGAAAAATGGCATGCCAGACCTGTCGTGCATATTAACACTGAACGAGAGTATATGTTCCACGCAGTCTACCTCCTGGAGACAAGTGAAGCAGGTCTCCGCATTGGCCTGTAGGCCGTGCCTCGCTCTTCTCTCCGTAGTCCAAAGTCTGTTTTTGATTGCAAGCCATTAGAAAATCTTGCATTTTAGCGGCGCATTCGCAGACCAGATTCCAGCTGCGGCTCCAAACAACACCGCCCCCCGTTCGTATGTTGCCTTAACCGAGAAACTCCCAGAATTACAACAAGGCCAAGTGAACTGATCCGGTTCCTCCTCGTCTCTCTCCACCAAGATGATAGCCGCAGACAGCTCCACATATTGCATGAATCCCTCCGGTGGAAGCTCCTCGCTGATGTGCAGTGTCCATCTATCATTCAACATCGCCTCTTTCACTGTCCGCTTGTTCCTTCTTCTGGCCGGAACCCTGTAAAAGACCGCCGGAGCGATATCGATGACCGCACGTCCGTCGATCCATCTATCCTTCCAGAAGAGGACCTTGTCCCTAATCCCCGCTCGAATATTCACCAGGCTATCAAAAACCTCCGTAGCCATATTGTCCTTCAATCCTGGTAACCCCTGCCATGGTCTCTCCGGGTCAGTTCGCCGCAACCATTCCCAACGTACACGCATCGCTAGTCCCTGCAGTCGTAAATCCTTCACTCCAAGACCTCCAAACTCGTACGGCCTGCAAATGTTGGGCCATGCCACAAGGCACTGGCCACCCGTAACCTGCTCCTTTCCCGCCCAAAAGAACGCACGACACCACTTGTCCACTTCCTCCAACAGCCAGGCCGGAGCTTCCGCTACCAGCAGGTGATGAAGTGGTCGCGCTCTTACCACTGATTTGATCAACACCAGCCTCCCTTGCCTGGCAATCATGCCTCTTTGCCAAGATGGCAAGGAGTCCAACACCCTATCCAGTAGCGATTGCCACTCCGCCTTAGTTAAAGGATGCAAGCTCAGTTGTAGCCCTAGGTACCTGATCGGGAAATGCTCAATGCGGAAACCTAAAGTAGCCAACACCCTCCCCTCGGTTAGCTCATTTCCTCTGAAGCGTTGCCGAGGACTTGTCATAGTTCACTCGCAGACCCGAGGCAGCTCCAAAGACATCCAACACAGCTCGGATTGCTGTGAGATCCTCCACCTTAGGTCCAACAAAGAGCACCACGTCAATAACATAAATTGACGTTCTCTGCAATGCGGAGCATCCTCCCACTGGGGCAAACAAGTTCTCTTCTACTGCCTTAACCATTACGACCGTGAAAACTTCCATACCCAAATCAAACAACAGGGGCGACAACGGATTACCCTACCGTAGCCCTCTAACATTCCTGATCTTGTCTCCTGGTATCCCATTCACCACAATCCTCGTGGAAGCCAAAGACAGGAGCACCGACAACCACTTGCACACCAAAGCTCCAAACCCCAGATGTCTCAGAGTCTCAAACAGGAAGGCCCAAGATATTGAGTCAAAGGCCCGCAAAATATCCAGCTTGAGCAAAATCCGTTCCTCCTTTCTCGCGTTGATCTTTCTTGCCAATTGCCTGACCAAGACGAAATTGTCATGCAGACACCGTCCCTTAATGAAAGCAGATTGATTTGGGCTAACCAATTCCCCCAATCTTCTCCTCGGTCTATTAGCAACTAGCTTAGACACCAGTTTAGAGAAACTGTGAACTAAACTTATTGGACGAAAATCTCCCACCCTGCTGGCGCCGGGCTTCTTTGGAATTAGGATTACGAGCGCTTGATTAAGCCTCCCAAACCCCCTTCCATCGCCGACGTACAGCTTCAGAACTGTTGCCATTACATCGTTCTTAATCACCTGCCACGCCTTCTGATAGAACAACCCGATGAAACTATCCGGCCCTGGTGCTCGATCAGCAGGTAAATCCTTGATCACACCCCAAACTTCCTCCTCGGTAAACATGTCCTCCAACTCGCTCAGATCATAATGCGGTAATCCAAGGTAGTCCATATTGAAAGCCACCTCTCTATTCTGGACCGAGCCCAACAACTGTTGGTAGGCCTCAAAGAAGGCCGTCTCCTTCCCGGCCTGCTCCGTGATCACCTCATTGCAGATAGTAAGGGCCGGGATGAAGTTCTTCTTCTGCCTCCCATTGGCAACAGCATGGAACAAGCGAGTATTTGCATCTCCCTCCCCTAGCCACCTTATCCTAGATCTTTGCCGGGCAATTGTTCTTTCCAAAGAGGCCAGGCCCAACAACTGATGCTTTAACATTTTTCGCAGCCAAGCCTCCCCCGGCGAAAGGGACCTCCTATACTGTGCTGCGTCAAGTCTGAAGATCACCAGATTAGCGATCTGAATCTTCACATTCCCGACCCTTTTGTGACCCCAGCTCTGCAAGTAGGTCGCTGTGTTGCGAAGTAGAGCATCCATCCTTTTGAAGGGGTCGACGATGGAATTGTCACACACCCAGGCTTCTTTTACTGCATCCTCAAAACCCTCCAACCTCGCCCAAAACACCTCGAAATGAAAGCTCCTCCTTGGCCGGAAAGCCGCACTAAGCGAAAGGTGGAGAGGAGCGTGATCAGAAACTGAAGAGGAGAGCGCTTGCAACATGCAATCCGGATTCTGAAGATCCCAATCCACCGACACCAACGCACGGTCTAGTTTCGACAGCGTGGGCTCTGCTCTCTCATTACTCCAGGTGAAAATTCTACCATGCATGTAAACTTCTTTTAGGTCGAGGGAGCTGACGAAGTTCCTGAACCTAGCCATCATACTCCTATCCAAGTTGTTGTTACTTTTCTCGGAAGCCCGAAGAATCATGTTAAAGTCGCCGAGAAGCACCCAAGGGCCAGCACAGAGATCGTCGTTCAGTTAATTCCTGAAGGAACTGAACTTTGTGCTCCGTGCTCTGTGGACCGTAAACCACCGTTAGCCACCACACCCTATTATCCCTCGTGCCCACCAGGCCCGTGATCGAAAAAGAATCCAACACCACATTATTAACATCCAACACCGAAGAATCCCAGGCTAATAGGATTCCCCCACGAGTTTCCTCCGCAGGCAAATAAGCAAAGCCATCAAAGGCTGGCCCAAGGCATTGCATAACTAAGAATGATCGATTACAACTAGTTTAGTCTCCTGCAAACACACCAAATTGACGTGGATCGAATCCACAAACTCCCTCACCGAGTTGCGCTTGGCCGAGTCATTAAGACCCCTCGGGTTCCAGTTTAACACTTGCGGACTTAAATCCATTTCACGGCAAGCTCCTACTCCAAAGGATAGCAGCGCCTTATTGCGCTGCAATCAACACTCCTCCCGTCTCCTGTGTTGGGAACTGTGATGGCACCACCTTGCCAAAGATGGCCGCCACCGCTCGTAGATGCTGATCCCGAATCGGGGAATCAAACATCCCCCTGAACTCCTCCAGCGAGGCCACGTCAACCTCCAGATCCTGCTGCGTAATTCCCAGCGCCTTGAGCAGAACATTCTCTGCCACAGAAGCCTTCTTAACAGGTTTGCCAACCGGAGGCTTGGTTCCAGCGCTCCGTATGACTCTCATAGGCGTGAAGGGCTCCGCTACAGAAGACAATTTCCCGGTGGCCTGTACCTCGCACAACAACGGAGGGGCAAGCGTCCTGAGAACATTGGTGCAAAACCTCTTGATCTTCGCGAACGCCTCTTCCTCCCTCGGCGCCCCGCAAGGCTCCAGGCCGCCCGGCCTCACCGCCAGCTGCCAATCTGCTGACTCTGTAGCTGCTTCCTTCTCAGCACCTTCGACAAGCTCAGCACTCCTTGGCCCAATTCCTCCACAAGGTGGCCCACCAACGGGCCCACCAACGATATCCACCTGGCCCAAACCCTGCACCTCTGGGTCCACCCAGGCCACCTGCCGCGGGGAGCCACACACCTCCGGGTTAGCCACAGACAATCCGTCCCTACCAACCTCCACCAAGATCGGTCACACCAAATCCTGCACAAGAGTGTATGTGGCTTGACCGGAAGTAGCAACATAGGCTAGAGGGCATCACCATTCAGGGATATCCCCGGTAAAAAAAAGAAGACATGAATATTTATATCCTTCACCATCCCACCGAGTCTCCACCATCAACACGAGATACCAAGAGCAGGAGGCGAACAGGAAGCACGTCGTCCACTTAGACCATCTCTAACAGTTGTCCTTTTTTAGTCTCTATGTCATCAAAACCATTTTTTAGACACGAGAAGGCAAAAAAACAATCTCCAACAGCTACCCTATGTAGTAGTGCCCTATTTCGGGGCAAACCTAAATTTTGCTCCTCGATGAGTCATATTTGGGGCACCGAGGGCTGCGCGGAGGCATGCCCACGCGCGCCACCAACTGCCACACTGAAGGCTTCCGCTTCACCCCTTCCCTCTTCCGATTCGACTGCCGCCGGCCACCTCCGCCCCATCTGCGCTCTGATTTTGCACCCATCCTTCCGGATTGGAGCTGACCTGGCCGGTCTGATTTCGCACCCGCCCGACTCGGGGAGATTGGACGGCGGGACGGCGGCGCAGCCGTGGTCGACTGGATCACGGGGATCTCCTGGCCGTGGTCGACTGGATCGCGGGGCCACGAGCTGGATCGCGGGGATCGCGGGACGACTGGCGCGACCGTGGAGGTGCCCGTGGTCTGCAGGTCGCCGCACCCGAACAGCTTCGCGCTGCGTGTCGAGGAAGAGGAGGCCAGAGCTGCTTTGCTCGCCGCCGCGGCGGAGACGGAGGCGGCCTCGCCGCCCGTGGAGGTGCCCGTGGTCTGCAGGTCGCCGCCCCCGAACAGCTTCGCGCTGCGTGTCGAGGAACAGGAGGCCAGAGCTGCTTTGCTCGCCGCCGCGGCGGAGACGGAGGCGGCCTCGCCGCCCGTGGAGGTGCCCGTGGTCTGCAGGTCGCCGCCCGTGGAGGTGCCCGTGGAGCAAGTCGCCGCCCGTGGTCTGCAGGTCGCCGACGCCGGCCGACCCCTCTCCTTCTTGCTCGCTGCCAAGGAGTTGCGTGTTCACGAGCTAGCCGCAGGACGCCATGCGCGTCGCGAGCTAGCTGCAGGATACGCCATAGCTAGCTAGCTCCCATGATTGGTTGGGGAGGTGATTGCGTTTTTAAATTTTTGTTAGGGACCTGTTAGTTCTACTTAGAGACCTATTCGTCTAAAATAGGACATGTGATAGGGCATTTGTTAGAGAAGAGCTGCCCTAAAACTGAGCAGCTGAAAAAGCGAAAAACTACTCCGTGACCTAAAAACGCTAAAACAGGTGACCTATATATCTAAAAACATGATATAGGATAGGGCAGCTGTTAGAGACGCTCTTAAGCTAGTATAAAAACCTCTTTAGAATCGTCACGTTGTCCACCACAAAATCCTCATCCTAAAGTTGAAAAGAATTTGTAAAATCGTCATGCAAATGAATTTAGTTCTCTATTCTAGGACAACATTGACAAAGAAGATCAAAGATTGCACACAAACAGTACCTCTTCGTCACTTTCTTCATCGCGAGCCTGATTTTTAATTCGCTTCATAGGTGGATCAAGGGGCTCGTCGTCAGTGTTGCGAAGGGCCGCAGCAACGACACCACTTCTATCAAGGCCATTACCCCACGAGGCAGTTTTTGAGGCTCTTCCGTCGCTCGGCTACAATTTCTATGAATAATAGTCCACAGTGTTTCGAATACGCTCCGTCGCCATTCGATCCAACTGTCCACGTGGCTATTATGTAAGAAAGTCCTCCTGTTTTCTGGAAATTACGAATCGCTACCCATTTATATAATGCCAACTGGTAACCCTAGATACCTAATCTTCTCATTTTCCCCATCCCGGCCCCGAGACGGCTCCCACCGTGCCGCTGCCCCGACCTTCCCAGCGCCTCCCTCCTCACTGTTGCCGCTCCGCCGGATGCCGCACACCTCAACTCCCGCACGTGCTCCGCCATCCCGCCGCGGAGCCCGACGCCTCCATCGCCTCCAGGTTCATCGCCGCACGCCTGCCTCCCGGTTCCCCTCCTCCAGCAGCATGACGAGTAGCACCTTCACCGCTAGCCTGGCCGCCGCCACCTCCCGCACCACGGCCACCACCCTGGCCACGACGCCTGCCGGCGTTCCGCGCTACCATCAAACTGAGAGGTCCCGCATCGCCTTCCCACGTGCCCTCCAAGCCCTGTCCCCACTCTAATTCAGCAAGGTGATCGCCATCTCGGCCACCCCTGTCCTCTTCTCAATATTTTTCCTGTTCCTGTACTGCATGTGTGTTGTTGTGCTCATGTTTCTCCTATGTGCTATGAATCTGTGCTGGCTAGATCGATTTAGTAGATGCTTGCTGCTGCTTGCTCGCTTAGCACATCGATTTGCTTGGTTGCAAATTCAATTCATATAGTAGTTGTTTGGTTTTCTTCTGTTATAATCCAAACACGCAGTAACTTGTACATTACCTATAGCAAATTTAACATCCCGAAAAGCTTAAATGTGAGAGTATTATCTTGATGGTACCAATAAGGTCGTGGGCATGTGTGTATCCTTGATTTTGTAACATCTTCTACAAAAAGAATTGATTGATGTATGAAAATATCATTGTATTAAATTAAATTTTAAAATATGCTTCGTACCATTTTCAAGTAGGAACATAAACATATTCAAATGGTTAGCCTTTTCCTTTTCTTTTGTAGGAGGAATAAACGTCCGCAGTTTGTTTATTGATCTGAACCCATAAGAACACTTCTTCTGCCATGAGGGAATTTATGTTTTGAAAAAAGAGGGTTTCTAAGTATATACTTCTTTACTTTCGTATTCATTTCATGCTTTATGCTATGATGGACTCATGGTATAATAAGCCATCATTGAGTTATCCTTTGCCTCATTTGAACATAATGGATTTGAATTGAATTTTGTTGTTTTTAAAGAAGCGACGGCGGGAACTTCCAAGTGTATGCGCTAAACATGCAGCCAGATAGACTATTAGTGTTTGTGTCAATGAAGATTCTTTGGTGTAATATTGGTTTTATGAATGGATATACCAATGTTCTTCGTGAGTCTTTCTTCTTATTTTTGATTCAAATTGTGTCATGCCGGATTGGGGTTGTTGAAGGTTCATGGATGGTAGGAACATCTTCACCGACTTCACGGCCACCGCATACGGGTTCCCTAAGGGGATCTGGAAAATTCTTTCCCGCCCACCACCCAGAAGACGGATCGCATCCGCCATCGCCTAAGGGCTTTGCGTCTTACGATCTATATTCACAAAGCGAAACTGGCTTCAGCCTCTCCGAAGGCTACATGGAGTCCGACTTTCACTTTGTAGGAATAATCGCAACCACCGGAGATCAGCCGGCAGGTTCTGATCCTGAGTCCATCATACCAGATTTACAAGTTGGTCCAGACTCGGAAGCCGGATCTGAGAACACAGCCCCAATGGCGGAAAACTCAGATACCGAAAGCACATATAGCGACTTCGCGAGAAAAGTCACCTCTTTCAACATAGGAGGGCCCAAAGAAGTCATGATGGCAGGGCCAAACAAATCCACTAAGTACACTCCATTCTTAATGGTGTACGGTGCAGAGGCGGTTCTCCCCTGCGACATCAAATTCGACGCGCCAAGAGTGGTCGCCTACGACAAGTCAGATGCAGAAGATGCACTCGAAGACAACATGGACATCCTGGACGAAGCACGCGACATCGCGTTAGCACGGCCAGCCGTGTATCAGCAAGACCTGCGCAACTACCACGGAAGGAGGTTGCGACCAAGGGCATTCGCAGCAGGCGACCTGGTCCTCCGGCTCAAGCAGAAAAAGGTGCACAAGCTCGCCTGACCATGGGAGGGCCCGTATGTTGTGACAGAGGCAATCGGCAATGGAGCCTACCGTCTGAAGGACTCGAAGACGGGAGCAGTCTGCAGCAACCCGTGGAACGTCACGCAACTCCGCCGGTTCTACGCCTAGTCGACAAAATCATTGTACCAAGGAAAGCATGTCAACGCGGCAGGTTTCAGACGCACTCTTTCCCTTACCAGGGTACCTAAGGGGACTGGAAGAGTTTTAATGAGGCGACCTGTTCGCAAGAATCAATAAAGAAGATTTACATAAAAAGCTGTTCACGTTACCTTCTCAGTCAAGGCAATTAGTAACCTAGGCCGTCACTCGAATAACTCGGGGGCTGCGCCATACATGTTGAAACAAAAATCTTAGGCCATCACCGGAATAACTCGGGGGCTGCGCCATACAGGTTGAAAAATAAGCCTAGGCCGCCACTCGAATCACTCGGGGGCTGCGCCATGCAGGCCCTACTCGAAAAATCCTAGGCCGCCACCTGAACCACTCGGGGCTGCGCCATACAGGTCAAGTTCTAATATCCTAGGCCGCCACCCGACACACTCGGGGGCTGCGCTTCACAGGTATCACTTGAAATCCTAGGCCACCACTTGAACTACACGGGGGCTGCGCCATGCAGGACCTACTCGTAAAATCCTAGGCCGCCACCTGAACCACTCGGGGGCTGCGCCATGCAGGTCAAGTACTAAAATCCTAGGCCGCCACTCGAAACACTCGGGGGCTGCGCTTTACAGATAACACTTGAAATCCTAGGACGCCACTCGAAACACTCGGGGGCTGCGCCATACAGGTCCACGACAAAGCCATGGCCGCTACCCAAGGTGCTCGGGGGCTGCGCCGCACAGGTCCACGACTCGCGCTAAATGTACCCGAGCCACGTCGCACAAGACCTAGTACTAAGTCGCACTAAGTCCATTCAAAGGAGCACCACAGACAATCGCACAGTAAAGCATACAGTTTTAACTGGCTTACTCGGGCATTCCCCATACATAATACATTGTTGTTTACATTTGGCAAATTCGCCTCCTATGACTAATCATGTATAGCAGAACATTGTTGTCCCTATTCTGCATGCGTATCCTTTGGCGCGTCGAGTGGCCCTACAAGGCGCTCACTCAGCTTTTGGACCTGTTCAACCATTTGGCGAGCAGCCGCCAAGGTGTCGGCATAGTCATCGTCCCCGGGCAGGCCGCCCAGCCCCCTCTCCAGAGGAAGGTTCGGCCGGTGCAGCCAGACGTACGCCAGCGCCACATTCGCCCCGACGACGAGTTGCGCATGGACTACCTCCTTCACCCTCGCGGAACCTCTCCAACAAGCCGACCAACCCGTGCGGCTGCCCATTGTGTGGGAAGTACACACGGTGGATGTGCCAGAGGGTCTTCCGGCAATCTTCAAGAAGAAAGGCAGCCCGCCAAGTTCGATCAAGCATGCACGCGAGGATTCGCCCTCTCGACTTGTTCGGCCAGAAGTGGCGAGCCTCGTACGAATCGCCAGTCGCCTCTCGGGTGACCCGCTCATCAACACGAGCCTGCCCAGCCTGCCAATCTGGGTTCACATCTGCATCCAGAAGTCACAAGTTATAACAAGCAAGCTTCAAGGAAGAAAGCAAGCCACAAACGCTACCAACCCTGCAGCTGTTGACTGATCAGACCGATCTCGCCAAGCAAAAATTCCTAGCGCTGGGAGAACCCCGCAGTGGGACGCGATTTGGAGCGCTCCAGCTCCAACTCAGCAAGCTTCAGACTCGCTTCAAGGCTAACCACCTTATTCCTCTGTAACGTACCTGCACTTAAAATATGGCAGGTACCTGTGTATAGTGCAAACCCCTGGATCGCTTCGTTTGCACACACAGTTTACGATGTAATATCACAACAACGTATCAAATTTATTACATCGATGATCCAGACTTGAAAATATTCATTACAATTTGCATAGCATAAGGCTAGCATTGGAAAGAATACACAGCGGAAATACAATAGCAGTAAGTCTCCATCTTCATGTTGCCACAGGCGAAAAACATGTTGGTTGCAGACTCGAAATCCCTTAACGAAAACCTCACTCGTCATCTAAATAACCTGTAACAAATAAAATTTTGCAACAGAGTGGGTCCGATTCCATTAAAAATGGAGTCTGGCAAGTGACACTATGGTGGACACTTAATGGAATAACTCTATAACCTATATGCATATTTGGCTGGTGGAGTTCAAGGCTAATTTGCATAAAGCCAATTTTCCTACTCTTTTGAAAACACTTTCCTTGAAATCGAGACGAGTATGGCATAAAAACCATAATCTCATCTTCCCTTGTTCACCCATCAACTTTTAACACTTTTAACTTAGAAATTGGAATGATAGGATCCTCCGTTGACGTCCTTGATCAACTGCTCAAAATTGTCCGTAACCGAGGACACGGCTAAGTACTTAGTTTTACACTATGCAGAGGTTGTGCACTTTCACCATTAGACCCAACAAACCCAAACTATCCTCAAGCACACCATTTGTGCTAAGGAAAAGGAGAGAGTTGAGACGAGACTTTTCAGAAGCATTTTCCCACCCCATAACGTCCTGACGCGCTCCACCTACAAAACCTCTACCACCACCTGTCAGGCCGGGGCGAGTCCACACAACTTAATCCATCTAGCCAGAGCCCATTGACTAATGGTTGCACTACAAGCAATCTTCACTTGGAGAAAACATTGGTCCCTTTATTACCCTGGGTGGGCATCCACAAGTGACTATTCCTTAGAGGTCACCCCTAATGAATAACACTCAACATAAACCAATCAACACCAAATTCCACCCAGGTATTACATTAACTTAGTAGAATTTAATTTTTCATAAAACAACTTTTGCATAGCATCAATATTTCTACCAAGTTACCAATAGGATTCTAGACACAACTAGTGTAAGGGATATAGTAGTTTTAGCATAGCAATACTATTCAACACATGCATATAAAAAATACACTAAGTAATGCATAGAAAAATACTTAGGAAGTTTATGAGGGTGTGCCACTTGCCTTGGCAACAGGGAGAGCAGGAGTAACAGTTGCAAAAGCCTTCGTTTCTCTCCGAAATTTCTAACAAGTCAAACAAGCCCCAAATAAACATACAAGCATAAATACAACACTTAGAAAAATATGACATGCATGATCTGATAAATATTCTTAAGGACTAGAGATGCATGTCATGCCATGAAATTATTCTAAGTTAATGCGGGGCAAGTGTGTTAGTCAAAATTACTAAGTACCAAGGTCATAGGTTGGACAGAATAACTTGGCTATAAATCAACTTGAATAAGTTGTAATGCTGCTGCAAGTCTTCACATGCTTGGTCTTGAAATCTTCAACTCCCTTGTAATTTTCTTCATCTTCAACTAGCATTCTGACTTGGTCATAATCACTATGGACTTGGTCATGCCCAAAGTGAAAGAAGAATAGGATGGCGGAAAAAGATAAAGAAAAGATGTAGTTTTTCTTCTAGGCTTGATCTCCAGACTTGTAACTTTCTCCAATGTCTTCATTGAATCATGTAGACTTGATGGTTCTTCAGACTTGATGATTTGTATATCACCCGGGCTGGTCTTGAATATACCTTAGCCACCACGAACTCTAAGAGAAAGAGAAGAAGAGAGAAAGACTTAGAGAAATATAGGGGGATGGTCTTCTTGCAGTTCCTCTTGATTTTCTTCTTAGTGTTTTTTTTGCTTCTTGGAGATGCCTTCGGAGTTTTGTTTTTTTTGGCTAAGTCTTCATTGGCCTTCTAGTCTTCAAGTTAAGAATCTCAAGTGTCTAAGTGCATAGCAGTTTACCAAAACACTATGTTGAAAAATAGTAACTTAGAGAAAAACAATAACTATACAATAAATATGCCATGCATGCAATGCAATTTATTTCTAAGGACAACACTTAACAAAATAAAACAACTAAGTTTTCTAGATGCTAAAATTTTCTAAGGAAAAGATTTAGCATCTTTAAGATGTTGAAATTTTTCTAAGGAATAGTGTTGTAAAAAAAAATAGATATCAAATATTTACTAAGGAAGAATTTATTTTGTTTAAAGAGGCCACCTTTTCCTAAGTACATTTTAATACCAAAGTGGTCATAATATGACTAAGTACTTTATAATTCGAATAGACGATGAAATTAATTTTAATATATTTTTAATAAGTTTTTTTATTCATTAAAATATGATTTAAAGTATTAAATCAATATTATTTACAAAATCATAGAAAAATTATTCTACAAAATTAGTAGAAAAATACTACTGCCAATACTTAGACATTCAAATTTATAGCAAAAGAGTTTGATAAATTTTAAATTTCAAATTTGAAGTTATGTTCAAATTATCATTAATGCCACTTTTGAGTTTCAACAAATTTTAATTTGACAAAATATAAAAGTAATGATGCCAAAAGTTTCTACGTGTCATAAGCTTTCCAAAAATATTTTATTTGTAAAATTTAACCAAACCAATAAAAAGTAGTGATAGATTTAAAATTTAGGATTTTTCTGCAAAACTGCCGGTCTTCGGTTGACTGTTGACTGCTGACGTGGGAATTGACTTGCTGACATGGCAGGCTGACTGGGATTTGACTATGAATTTGACCAAAAATAAAGTTGCTCGGATGGAAAAACACTCTTAACAAAAGTTGTAGAGAATTACATGCTCTTTCTAATTATCAGAATTATAACATAAGTGGATGAATAGATTGGTCACAAATCGCAAAATACCTGTCTGATCCGAAACTTCAAACGTGAATATCTCTCAGCTCACTGAACCAAAAGAGGTGAGGCTTGGGGCAAAAGAAAGGTCTTGATCAGGGGAACAACTTTCATATTGTTGTCCCAAACTTTTGAGATGGTTTGATTACTCGAACAACATCAAACACGATCTGTATTATACAGAAAATTACGTACGTTAAAATAAAAAGTTGTCAACAGGAAAGTTGTAGATATAGAGTAGATCTACCTTTTCACCGAAGGAATTTCGATTTGACGCAACGAGCGCGAAGAGATCTGAGAAATACGAAGATCTGATGGATGACGATTCGAAATTCTTCCTCCACGCTTGATGAAAAGAGTTGATGCTTATTGGGATGGAAAGGTATCGACGAGATCTACAACAATGATTAAGGCCCCGTCGCGATTGGAGATGGTTTTGTTCGTCGAACGAACGAAATACTATTTCGCTGATTAGGGTTTCGGTGGAACGAAAAGAGTAAAAGAGATGCCGGCGGCTACAGGGGTTTATATAGGCGGAGGGATGGTGGAATAGATAGGGTTCGGAGTTGTGAACGCGTAGGATCAAGCGGATCCGGATTTGGAGTTATATTTCTCGAGATAAACGTGTTTGAATGAAAGGTGTTTGGAAAAACGAATTTCAGAGTTTGAGTTGGATACGATAGCTCGGTTCGGTTCGTTCGGTGGGCCGGCCGGCTGGCCCGATTCTTTTTTTTCCTTAATTCATTCATAACTTTTGTTTTAAAACTCCGAATTAAATGAAATTAATTTCTAAAAATTTCTAAAAATCATATCTTTATTTTAAAACATTTATGGACATGTTTTGACAACTTTTTAAAAATATTAATTTTGAATATTTGATTTAATGCAAATTTGACACTTTTGTCAAATTTGGTAATAGAAATTTAATTAATTTATTTATGGCTATATAAAATTTGGTACCACAATTGTGAACATATGAAAATAATTATTTCTAATAATTACAATCAAAATATTAAAGTAAAATAAGATAAATAGCATAATCATTATTTTGTTTTTTTAATATTTTCTCAGATAGATTTTCAACTGGAAATAGTATTTCAACCATTGAATTTTCAAATCTAAACAATGCAAGAAAATGATGAATGCATGCATGAATTTTATTTTCAAATCGACATACAAATAGTTTTCAAAAAGTTTTTAATTTTTCTGATTTTTCAGAATTTGAAAAATCCTAGGATGTTACAGACTACCACCCTTAAAAGGAATCTCGTCCTCGAGATTCGAGAAGGCTAGCAAAAGGTTGTGACTGGATATCTGGGTGGGCTACCACCCTTAAAAGGAATCTTTGTTGGTAGTGAAAACTTGGATATGAAACTTGATTCAAAATGTACCGGTCACTTCTTCCACAGTGATATGGTTCACATATCCTTTATCAAAAGGATTTATCTTGGCAGCTTCTTCGGCCTTCTTCTTTGCTCGACACTCGTTGGTGTAATGGCCATTGCTCTTGCACTTGTAGCAAATGATCTCGTTTAAGCTCCGCTTCTTCTTGGGTACTTCCAAGGCTAAAAATTGTTCTAAATCTTGTTCATCATATTTTATCCCAATGGACGAAGTCCTGTCTTGCTTGATGGGGCAATTTCGAGCTAAGTGATGTCCCTCACATTTATAGCAGCACTTGGAGTTACGTTTGGATGTCTTCGGAAGTGACCTTACTCTTATTTCATTTTTCACCTTAGTTTGATCCACAGTCTCATTTTGATAATGGTTTTGTTCAGTATTCTGACCAATCTTCTTCTGTTTGCAGCCCCATGAATAATGTTCTCGTACTCTACGAGTAACATATGTTATACGGCTAGTATCTCTTTTGCGTTCCTCCTTGTGTTCTTGTACTTCCATATATTTCCTGAGTTTCTGTTGCATTCCCTCTTGGACTTGCTGACTGACTTCTTGCACCATGGGATAGAGTTGACATTTAGTCGGGACGTGATTTGTTGCTTCACACAAAAAGCAAGTAACCATGGTTGTGGGGCATCCGTCGGTTGGATGGTTGGAGACACCATGGGGCCACTCATCATGACATTCCTTGGATATGTGTCCTATTTCTCCACACGTTTTACAGGATTGAGATTTTGTCAAACTACTTCCTTTGACATCCTTGTTACCAATGTCCATCTGGGGTGGGTTCATATTACTGTTGGTCATGTTGTGACGCATCATCTGCACAATGTGGGTCTGGTTATCCAACAGTTGTTGAATTCCCTGAGGTAACTCTCTGTTGTGATTGTGGACTTGATTCTCTACCATGAGTTGCATCAACTGACTCTGAGCTTCTAATAGTTTAATTGCAACTGTCATCTCATCGTTGGTGCTTGGGCGAGACATCTGTTTGGGTTTATCATAGATGAGTAAAGGATAGAACGATACTAGGGAAAATTTCTACCCCAAACTCAGAAATCGAGGCAAATCATCTTACAAACAATATCTAACAAACATCGAGAAACAAGTTTCAACACAAACAAGCAATCTAGTATTGTCATACCACACTGAGTTGGCATGATCAATACACTATCACGGTGTCGTTGTTCTAATTAAATGGTGGTCTCTTGTCTATCTTCTTGTTGAGTGCTTCAAGTTCTTCTTTCTTCAAAAATCTTCTAAGTGTTTGAGCTAAGAATCTGGATTCTTCAGTGTCCTTCCATGCAGGTAGTTCTTCATGCTGACTTGTGGAATTGCATATGAAGTATCGAACTTAGACATTACGAACATGGTCAACTAGAAAAAGATAAGATATTTTCAGAAGTTTGCTATTAGACGAGAGTATAAGAGAGGATAAAATGAAAAGTTTTGTTTTTAGATAACTGAATAGAAATAGATTTTCAATCCTATGGCCAAATCCTATTTCTATCCAGACTTAGGGGTTTCGAACCTACAGGCAACACAGTGCTCTGATACCATCTGTAACGTACCTGCACTTAAAATATGGCAGGTACCTGTGTATAGGGCAAACCCCTGGATCGCTTCTTTTGCACACACAGTTTACGATGTAATATCACAACAAAGTATCAAATTTATTACATCGATGATCCAGACTTGAAAATATTCATTACAATTTGCATAGCATAAGGCTAGCATTAGAAAGAATACACAGCGGAAATACAATAGCAGTAAGTCTCCATCTTCATGTTGCCACAGGCAAAAAACATGTGGGTTGCAGACTCGAAATCCCTTAACGAAAACCTCACTCGTCATCTAAATAAACTGTAACAAATAAAATTTTGCAACAGAGTGGGTCGGATTCCATTAAAAATGGAGTCTGGCAAGTGAAACTATGGTGGACACTTAATGGAATAACTCTATAACCTATATGCATATTTGGCTGGTGGAGTTCAAGGCTAATTTGCATAAAGCCAATTTTCCTACTCTTTTGAAAACACTTTCCTTGAAATCGAGACGAGTATGGCATAAAAACCATAATCTCATCTTCCCTTGTTCACCCATCAACTTTTAACTTAGAAATTGGAATGATAGGATCCTCCGTTGACGTCCTTGATCAACTGCTCAAAATTGTCCGTAACCGAGGACACGGCTAAGTACTTAGTTTTACACTATGCAGAGGTTGTGCACTTTCACCATTAGACCCAACAAACCCAAACTATCCTCAAGCACACCATTTGTGCTAAGGAAAAGGAGAGAGTTGAGACGAGACTTTTCAGAAGCATTTTCCCACCCCATAACGTCCTGACGCGCTCCACCTACAAAACCTCTACCACCACCTGTCAGGCCGGGGCGAGTCCACACAACTTAATCCATCTAGCTAGAGCCCATTGACTAATGGTTGCACTAGAAGCAATCTTCACTTGGAGAAAACATTGGTCCCTTTATTACCCTGGGTGGCCATCCACAAGTGACTATTCCTTAGAGGTCACCCCTAATGAATAACACTCAACATAAACCAATCAACACCAAATTCCACCCAGGTATTACATTAACTTAGTAGAATTTAATTTTTCATAAACCAACTTTTGCATAGCATCAATATTTCTACCAAGTTACCAATAGGATTCTAGACACAACTAGTGTAAGGGATATAGTAGTTTTAGCATAGCAATACTATTCAACACATGCATATAATAAATACACTAAGTAATGCATAGAAAAATACTTAGGAAGTTTATGAGGGTGTGCCACTTGCCTTGGCAACAGGGAGAGCAGGAGTAACAGTTGCAAAAGCCTTCGTTTCTCTCCGAAATTTCTAACAAGTCAAACAAGCCCCAAATAAACATACAAGCATAAATGCAACACTTAGAAAAATATGACATGCATGATCTGATAAATATTCTTAAGGACTAGAAATGCATGTCATGCCATGAAATTATTCTAAGTTAATGCGGGGCAAGTGTGTTAGTCAAAATTACTAAGTACCAAGGTCATAGGTTGGACATAATAACTTGGCTATAAATCAACTTGAATAAGTTGTAATGCTGCTGCAAGTCTTCACATGCTTGGTCTTGAAATCTTCAACTCCCTTGTAATTTTCTTCATCTTCAACTAGCATTCTGACTTGGTCATAATCACTATGGACTTGGTCATGCCCAAAGTGAAAGAAGAATAGGATGGCGGAAAAAGATAAAGAAAAGATGTAGTTTTTCTTCTAGGCTTCATCTCCAGACTTGTAACTTTCTCCAATGTCTTCATTGAATCATGTAGACTTGATGGTTCTTCAGACTTGATGATTTGTATATCACCCGGTTTTGTCTTGGATATACCTTAGCCACCACGAACTCTAAGAGAAAGAGAAGAAGAGAGAAAGACTTAGAGAAATAAAGGGGGATGGTCTTCTTGCAGTTCCTCTTGATTTTCTTCTTAGTGTTTTTTTTTGCTTCTTGGAGATGCCTTCGGAGTTTTGTTTTTTTTGGCTAAGTCTTCATTGGCCTTCTAGTCTTCATGTTAAGAATCTCAAGTGTCTAAGTGCATAGCACTTTACCAAAACACTATGTTGAAAAATAGTAACTTAGAGAAAAACAATAACTATACAATAAATATGCCATGCATGCAATGCAATTTATTTCTAAGGACAACACTTATCAAAATAAAACAACTAAGTTTTCTAGATGCTAAAATTTTCTATGGAAAAGATTTAGCATCTTTAAGATGTTGAAATTTTTCTAAGGAAGAGTGTTGTCAAAAAAAAAGTTATCAAATATTTACTAAGGAAGAATTTATTTTGTTTAAAGAGGCAAAATATTTCTAAGTACATTTTAATACCAAAGTGGTCATAATATGACTAAGTACTTTATAATTCGAATAGATGATGAAATTAATTTTAATATATTTTTAATAAGTTTTTTTATTCATTAAAATATGATTTAAAGTATTAAATCAATATTATTTACAAAATCATAGAAAAATTATTCTACAAAATTAGTAGAAAAATACTACTGCCAATACTTAGACATTCACATTTATAGCAAAAGAGTTTGATAAATTTTAAATTTCAAATTTGAAGTTATGTTCAAATAACCATTAATGCCACTTTTGAATTTCAACAAATTTTAATTTGACAAAATATAAAAGTAATGATGCCAAAAGTTTCTACGTGTCATAAGCTTTCCAAAAATATTTTATTTGTAAAATTTGACCAAACCAATAAAAAGTAGTGATAGATTTAAAATTTAGGATTTTTCTGCAAAACTGCCGGTCTTCGGTTGACTGTTGACTTTGACAGCTGACGTGGGAATTGACTTGCTGACGTGGCAGGCTGACTGAGATTTGACTACGAATTTGACCAAAAATAAAGTTGCTCGGATGGAAAACACTCTTAACAAAAGTTGTAGAGAATTACGTGCTCTTTCTAATTATCAGAATTATAACATAAGTGGATGAATAGATTGGTCACAAATCGCAAAATACCTGTATGATCCGAAGCTTCAAACGTGAATATCTCTCAGCTCGCTGAACCAAAAGAGGTGAGGCTTGGGGCAAAAGAAAGGTCTTGATCAGGGGAACAACTTTCATATTGTTGTCCCAAACTTTTGAGATGGTTTGATTACTCGAACAACATCAAACACGATCTGTATTATACAGAAAATTACGTACGTTAAAATAAAAAGTTGACAACAGGAAAGTTGTAGATATAGAGTAGATCTACCTTTTCACCGAAGGAATTTCGATTTGACGCAACGAGCGTGAAGAGATCTGAGAAATACGAAGATCTGATGGATGACGATTCGAAATTCTTCCTCCACGCTTGATGAAAAGAGTTGAGGCTTATTGGGATGGAAAGGTATCGACGAGATCTACAACAATGATTAAGGCCCCGTTGCGATTGGAGATGGTTTTGTTCGTCGAACGAACGAAATACTATTTCGCTGATTAGGGTTTCGGTGGAACGAAAAGAGTAAAAGAGATGTCGGCGGCTACAGGGGTTTATATAGGCATAGGGATGGTGGAATAGACAGGGTTCGGAGTTGTGAATGCGTAGGATCAAGCGGATCCGGATTTGGAGTTATATTTCTCGAGATAAACGTGTTTGAATGAAAGGTGTTTGGAAAAACGAATTTCAGAGTTTGAGTTGGATACGATAGCTCGGTTCGGTTCGTTCGGTGGGCCGGCCGGCTGGCCCGATTCGTTTTTTTTCCTTAATTCATTCATAACTTTTGTTTTAGAACTCCGAATTAAGTGAAATTAATTTCTAAAAATTTCTAAAAATCATATCTTTATTTTAAAACATTTATGGACATGTTTTGACCACTTTTTAAAAATATTAATTTTGAATATTTGATTTAATGCAAATTTGACACTTTTGTCAAATTTGGAAATAGAAATTTAATTATTTATTTATGGCTAAATAAAATTTGGTACCACAATTGTGAACATATGAAAATAATTATTTCTAATAATTACAATCAAAATATTAAAGTAAAATAAGATAAATAGCATAATCATTATTTTGTTTTTTTAATATTTTCTCAGATAGATTTTCAACTGGAAATAGTATTTCAACGATTGAATTTTCAAATCTAAACAATGCAAGAAAATGATGAATGCATGCATGAATTTTATTTTCAAATCGACATACAAATAGTTTTCAAAAAGTTTTTAATTTTTCTGATTTTTCAGAATTTGAAAAATCCTAGGATGTTACATCCTCATATAGGTGATCAACCGCTGGTCATTCGCGCTTCGCTGTGGAACGGGTGCTGATCGACGATGACGCCCAGCTGCAGTCGAGCGAGAACCTCCCTCGCCACTTGCGCAAGTCGTCGCAGCGGTAGAAGTGGCCTCATGCGTGTCAGTCTGTCACGAATATGCAATGTCAATACAGCAAAAAGACTCCTCAGCCAAAGCACAGTTGAAGGGAAAGAAATTATAATTCAGAATAAAACAGGTTCCAATGCCAGAAGACCCGACAATATAAAGGTCATTACAAGCTGCATAATGAAATACAAGTTCTTGCGACTAAAAGGACCCACACTACGAAAGCTCCTAAACTACCGACTCCGACCGGGAGCGACTCTTCCGAGAAGCCGCCTCAGTTGCCTTGGCAAGCGCCCTCTCGAAGGTGGCCACAAGCTTCACAGCCAGTTGTGCAGCCTGCGCCTTCACCCCGCTAAGGGACGCGGTCCGGCCATCGGACCTTCGCGGGAAGCCGCTGACAACCTTCTCGAAATCGCCAGCTACTTGATGGCCTAGCAGAAGCTGGAAGGTGAGCTCGGAGCCGCGTACCGTCTGGGCCCGAGTGAAGTCGGCGAGGGTAGTCGCTTCATCTTCGAACGGCGCCGTGAGGGCATCGACGGCAGTTGGCGGCGGGTCGCTCGGAAAGATGCTCCGGTGCACAGTCATGAGCGCTCCAGTCGACTTCTCCAGCGCCGCCGACGACTTCTGCAGCGCAGCGGATGCATACGCGCAGACGCGGTCGAGAAACCCGACCGCGGTGGCCAAGTCGACATTGTCGCTGGACGAGCCTTCCGGAGGAGCGCCGCCACATTTCTCTGAAACGAGAGGTCACAAATCAACAGAAAGAAAAAGAAGCAAAGACAAAGTAGGCGCTAAGCCGAAAACTCACCTCCAAGGGCGCCGGCGAGTGAGAGCAGGCGGTCGACCTCGGTCTTCTCCCGGACGACCCGCATACGCTCGCGCTCCTGTGACTCGTGCAGGGCCTTCTCAAGCTCCGCCTGAGCCTGAAGCTTCAGCTCTAACTCTTCAGCTCGCTTAGTAGCCTGGTCCAGAGAGGCACGCAGCTGGTCCCTCTCCTTCTCCAGGCGAACATAGGCAGCGGCTGCCTCAAGCTGTTGGCGGTAGTATGGCTGCAGAAACAACAAGAAGTTTTAAAGTTGCGGGAGACTATACTAGTCACCGATACCTTCGGGGGCTACTCCCATCGGGAGCGCTGTTCGCGCACCCGATGAAATTTAGGACTACAAGAACAAGAACAATGATTTACGTGGTCTAGAAGGTCGACATCATCCGAAGCCGCGGGGGGAGCACGACTCGGTGCCCTGAAGTCGCCAGTCGGCGCACGCTCCTCGAGCACCGCCTGTGTCACCAGCTCAGTCGAAGGAGCAGAGGTGTGCTCCACTTTGCGGCGAGGGGAGCTGACCTCGCCAGAGCGGTTGCTGGAATAAATTCAAGGCCAACTCAACTCGAAGCTCGAAACTCGAAAATACAACACGACGAAGAAGTAAGAAAAGGAACTCACCTGGCGGGCTCGTCGCCATCATAGCTCCCCAGGGAGACGGACGGCATCCGAGCGAACCCGCGCGGCGGCGCCGAGCTGACCGGAGGAGCAGCCAAGGGTTCGTCCCAGTCGTCATGGGACCGCACACCCGAAGAAAACATGCCAGCCTCCAAGTCAGCGTCGACATCCTTCGCGGGTGACGACGCAGTCGCAGATTCGCCACCACTTCGCCGCTTCTGCCTCTTCCGTGCGGGTTCCTCCTCGTCATCGTCATCCTCCACCTCTTCGTTAGGAGAGATAGCGGACGGGATGTCTTCATCGTCATCCTCCTCCTCCACAAACTTCGACTCATCGTGAGGTCCGTTCTCAAGGAGGGGAGGAATGCTGACAAGAAGAGAGCGACCCTTAAGCAAACAAAGCAGAGTCGAATCAAGAAAAAGGAGATAAATAAAACCAGCAACAAAGAGAACAATACGAAAACTCACCTCAGGAACAGGGTTCGCTCCTCCGTACGCAGCGACCGGACACTTGACGTTGCAGGGGTCCGCGGCTCGAAGGCTGGTGATGCCCCTCACCTTGGTCTCCACTTCTTCGTCGTCAAGCGGTTGGTCGCTGACACCCTCGACTGCCCACATCGGGTGGGGGCGAGCGCGTAGCGGCTGGACGCGCAGCCGGAAGAAGGTGGCAATCAAGTAGACGCCACCCGACTCGCGCCCCAGGGTCTGGAGGAGGTTGCGCAGCAGGCTCAGCAGAGGCTTCACGGACTCCTTCTCCTCCTCGGCGAGCGGGTGCGCCCAGGCACGAGTCTTCCGCAAGCCGCGCTCAACGTCGAAGGGCGCCAGACCCTCCTGGTCGCACTGGAGGTAGAACCACCTCTTTCGCCACCCCTGGACGGAGTTCGACTTCTTCATCTGGAAGAACGCGGTGTCGCCGCGAACTTGGATGCCGAAGCCGCCCACGGGGTATGTTAACCTGCTCTTCCCAATGTTCTTGCGAACAAGGAAGAGCGACTTCCATAGAGCCCAGTGGGGTGGGATCCCCAGGAAGCACTCGCAAAGCACGATGAAGCTCGCGATGCTTAAGACGCCATTGGGGGTCAGATCATGGATCTGAACCCCATAGGCGTACAAAAGACCACGAACGATATCGTGGAGAGGGAACCTGAAGCCCCGTGGAAGGAAATCCATGAAGCATACGCGTTCCCCTTGCGAGGCGCGGGGTACACCTCCTTGCCAGGAGCACGTACCGTGGCCTCGTCAGTCGGGGGCAGGAGACCCTGCGCGCGCAGGAGCTCGAATTCCGTCTTCTTCACCGTGGACTTCTGCCAATCACCGTCGTGTTTCTTCATCACCCCGGCTTCGGCGGCGGAGGCGCTAGCGGCGATCTTCGACTTGCCCATGGCGTCGAGGGATCGCAGAAGGTGGGAGGACAATTGACATAGAGCTTGGATGGAGACAAGAATGGCAGAGAGCAAAGGAATGGAGGCGCGGACGATTGGAGAAGATGACGCCCTCGCGCTGCGGCGCAGTACTTATGCCTTGCAAGATTCATCTCAGCCGTCCGCAATGGAACTGTTCCAAGAAGCTATATCCAGTCGTCCACGTGTCGTGCAGAGAGACTAAACCTAGCCGCCCACTCCGTCCACTACGCACGGGAATCAAGGCGTCATCATCTTGCCGTGAAAGTTTCGCGCCCAGTTCGGCGAGACGTGACAACTGCTGACCACAGTCAACACTGACAGTGGGCCCCGCTACGTCAAGTCCCATCGGGCGCTTAGTCGTGCCACGAAGCGTCATCACTGACGTCAGCAAGACAATGGCTCTAGAGAAGTGGAGCAGCATGACAACTCGAACAAAAAATTCGAGTAGTAAGCTTTACAGCTGAAAACAAACAAGTAGGACAGGGTGCTGATCCGAGAACCCGAATCAATCATTCGGGTGGCAAAGAAAAGGAAGTAAGCTCACACAGCTGGACCAATCTACAAAGTAAGCCAACAGGCCAAATAAAAGCAAGTTTCGCACAAGGCCAAGACAAAGTAATTCGACTGCAGAGATTACTCCCATCGGGAGCGTCCTCTTCGACTGAAGAAAACAAGTTCAGACTCAAGAACAAGAAATCTGGCTGCGCGCACAGGAGAAAAGAGTCCTTTGCTCGACTCTACGATTCGACCAAGCACTCGGGGGCTACTGACGTGGGGATACTCTTCGACTATCCCACGGTGAGGATACCTGGGCCTCGCCAAGCTTACGAAGGCCCACAGAAGGCCCATTAGGGGTATCATGTGACCTAGTCCTAGTCGGTTAGGTCGCATAACCTGCCATATCTGTAATTGCCATACGGCATCGTTCACCCGAGACCTGGCCTACCTATAAAGGCCAGGAGGGTTGCTCGTCTCAAGGACATGCTCATAGCCGCCACCACAAACCCT
Organism: Poa annua; assembly: GCA_026929855.1. Taxonomy (NCBI): domain Eukaryota; kingdom Viridiplantae; phylum Streptophyta; class Magnoliopsida; order Poales; family Poaceae; genus Poa; species Poa annua. Next base: position 16,406,061 of record CM049431.1, read on the forward strand.
AGCGAGATCGCAATCTCTCCGTTGTAATCGCTACTCGCCATCAATATTAGACAAGCAGGAAGTAGGGTGTTATCCTCCGGGAGCCTGAAGCTGGGTAAATCGCCCCGCTTGTCAGCCGTCGTGATCACCAACTCTTCTCTCTCCCCCTCAATCAACCCAGGGTGGACAACCCAGAGATTTATCGAGTTACACCCTCGTCAGCCAACTCCTATGGAAACAAATGCACCTGGCAAGCATGCAGATGGGTCGAAGTCGCCTTCCAAATCTGCTAGCTTAGAGTCACATGTTGACGTCTTCACAACAAAGGCGTCCGGAAGCAAGCCAAAAGGCAATTTCCCCTTTGACGTGAACCTTGACAAAGATCTGGAGGCCGAGCTAACGTCCGAAGCGCGTAAAAAAGCACTTGACATTCTCAAGACGCCGCTAGGTCCCAATGCAACCCCAGAAGAACTCGAAGAAAGGCGCCAATACCTTCTTCGTGAGTCAGAGTTAGGCGTTCGCCATAACTTGGTTCTGCAAAATAGGGAAAAAGCCCTCAAAGCCACTGCCCAGGACAAAGAAGATCTTCGCCGCCACATGGAAAGAGAAAAATTCCGGCGCGTGAAGGACACTCACGATCCTCTCCTCCATTTCGATCTCACGAAGAACTTCGATCGACCATCGGCTCAAAAGAAGGCGTTGTAGAGATACCCTTATACCGGAGAAAAAGACGGTCTGATATACTTCTCCACCCCTGCAAAAAACATGGAAGCCGCACGGGAGATCATGAAAGACGAAGAGATCCCAACTGATGAGAAAGTGTTTTATTCTAAAGTACTACTCAAAAAGGCAGAAGAACTACAAGAGGTAGCCACCTCAAGCTGCCGCCTTGCTGACAACACTATCCTATGCAAAGTCGGAGCCGGCGCAGGACCACCCAATGATCCATCCGAGTCTAGCAGCCACGGCAAAGGCAAACAACCTGAAAAGCCGACGCGACGACACGATGATGTATCAGGCACAGGATCCAACCGAAATAGGGAGGAACGCCAAAAGGACAAAGCAGACAAGGCCGCCAGGAAGGAGAGAAGGCATGAGAAGAACCGCGATAATAATCGGGACAACGATGCTGCCCCAGAACGTAATGGTGACCGACTTAACATGCCTCGACCTCCCAACGGGAGAGACGACGAGAATGCAGACAAAGATCGCCAACGCAGGCGTTCAAGATCTCGATCACAACATCGTCACAACGGAAGCCGACATCAATAAGGCGACACTGGAAAAACCCAAGTGTCAGACACTCGCAATCGCCTAGATGAGATCAGAGCCGCAAGGGAAGAAACCTATCTAGGTCCCAAGTGCTTTGGCCCGGCAATCCGCAAGGTGTAGCTCCCAGAGGCGCTCGGCAATGTCAAGAAAATTGTGAACAAGTACAATGGCGCGGATAACCCTGAAACATGGCTGCCTGACTACCCCAACACAGTGGGAATTTACAACGGAGGCTATGATGCCGCAGTCTGTTTCTTACCCCTGATGTTAGAAGGTACTGCACGCCTTTGGATTGACACCCTGCTAGAAAAAAGTATCCACAATTGGCAAGACATGAATCGCTGCTTCACACAACACTTCTCCTGTACGTACAAACGTCCAAAGGCTTATCCAGAGCTCCTACGTTGCACTCAGGAGACGAACGAGTCCAGTCGCGATTTCATCGCACGATGGACGGAGATGAAAAACAGTTGTGAAGGTGTCTCTGAGATGCAAGCTATCCATGCTTTCATGCACAGCTTGAAGAAAGGAATCATGATGTGTTACATCTCGTCAAGCCAGAGAAACGCCACCCTTGGAGATCTGTTTGACGGTGCAAATAACCTCGCAATTGCAGAAGACGACGCTCGTGCAGATGATGGAGACGCGAAACTTGACATCTTCATCAATAACAGCGAAAAGCGGGCCAAGTCGGCAAAGAAAAAAGCACAGCCTAATGACAATGCAGGCCCCTCCAATGAAGTAGCTTTCGCTTACAACAAAGGCGGACATAATCAGAGAGGTGGCCCGTGGAAGCAGAACAACGATAGCAAAGGCGGAAAAAACATCAAGGTCACATATGACGACATCAAAGAACTCCCCTGTACCTATCACAGCAAGTTCGGCAAGTGCACCCACACTAACAGGCAGTGCAGGATCAATGACGACATGAAGAAAGACCCCGAGGCTGGATATAGGGCAAGCAAGAACAATAAGGGCAAAGTCCGCAAGGAAGCAGCCAAAAAGGCAAAGGCGGACGATAGCAGCTCATCAGATCAAGGCGAGGAACCAGCTAAGGCTAAAAAGAACGGCAAGTTCCCCAGAGTCGAAGAAAACTTCATCACTTTCCTGGCAACCCCTTCGGCTAAGAAGGAAAAGGCCATCTGGAAGGAACTCAATGCCACTATGCCAGCTGTCCCCCAATACGTAACTTGGTCCGAAGTACCGGTCACTTGGGATCGCAATGATCATCCAGATCGCATTCCCCAATACCCAGGGTACTCAGCTCTCATCGTCAATCCAATAGTGGCAAATTGTCGACTTTCAAAGGTACTTATGGATGGTGGCAGCAGCCTCAACATCCTGTACCTAGAAACACTCGAGCGCATGCACCTATCAGAAACCCAGCTCAAGCACAGCGACGTCAAGTTCCATGGTATAGTCCCGGGAAAATCCGTTGGACAGATTACTTTGGAAGTCACCTATGGTGAAGAGGACAACTACCGACAAGAATAAGTATCTTCCGAGGTAGTGCCTTTCAAAAGCGCCTACCATGCCATCTTTGGCAGACCAGCTTTCGCCACCTTCATGGCAAGGCCGTGCTATGTCTACAGCAAGCTCAAGATCCCTGGACCTAACGGCGTTATCACGGTAAGCGATAGCTACAAGAAGGCGCAGTAGTGCGAGCTGGGCAACGCCGTCTTCGCAGAAGCTGTCATCAGCAAAGGCGAACTTGCAGGATACCTGAGAGAAGTCAAGCAGGAGCATATGCCAGACATAAAGAATCCTCCAACTGCACACGACGTCACCTTCACAGCAGGTTCCCACTCCAAGAAGGCGAAAATCGATTACAAGGATGCTGAGAAGACGACGAACATCGACACAACCCTCAGCGACAAATAGGAAGGTGAGCTCGTCAAGTTCCTCCGTGAGAACCGATACATCTTTGCATGGTCCCCATCTGACATGCCCGGAGTCCCGAGAGAACTTGCCGAGCATTCCCTCAATGTCGCAAAAGACGCCAAACCTGTCAAGCAAAGCCTTAGGCGTTTTGGTCCAGAAAAGAAAAGAGCTATAGGACAAGACATAGCGCGACTTACAGTCGCAAACTTCATAGAAGAGGTCATTCATACAGAATGGTCCGCAAACCCTGTACTAGTACCTAAAAAGGACACGAATGCGTTGCGCATGTGCATCGACTTCACCAGCTTAAACAAAGCCTGTCCGAAAGACCCTTTCGCCTTACCGCGAATCGACCAGGTTGTAGATGCCACTGCAGGGGCAAAATGACTATGCTTTTTGGATGCTTACTCTGGTTATCACCAGATTAAGATGAAGAAGTCTGATCAAATCAAGACTTCTTTCATCACGCCTTTCGGTACCTACTGCTACTTAACAATGCCTTTCGGGCTAAAAAACGCAGGTGCGACGTACCAAAGGTGCATCCAAAGATGCCTTCACGACCAAATCGTCCGTAACGTACACGCGTATGTCGACGACATTGCAGTCATGACTAAGCGTGAAGATGATCTATTAGCCGATCTCAAAGAAAAATTTGACAACTTGTGAAAGTACAAGATGAAGTTAAATCCGGAAAAATGCTTTTTTGGCGTCCCAGCAGGAAAACTACTTGGTTTCATAGTTTCTGAGAGAGGCATAGAAGTCATTCCTGATAAAATAAAAGCAATCATGGATATCTAGCGGCCCACATGCCTCAAAGACATCCAACGCTTATCAGGATCAGCAGCTGTTGTAAGCCGATTCATAAGCAGGCTGGGCGACAAGGCTTTACCCCTCTACCGCCTTCTCAAAAAGTCGGACAAATTTGAGTGGACAGAAGAAGTCGAAACCGCCCTGCCTCAACTGAAAGAGGCTCTAGTCAGCGCACCAATACTCGCAGCACCAAGACCACATGAGCAAATGCTACTATATATGGCAGCAACAAACTTGGTAATCAGCGCGGTCATAGTTGTCAAAAGACCAGTGGAGGGACAAGCAATCACCAAGCAAAGATCAGTTTATTACATAAGCGAAGTCTTTTCGGAGTCCAAGGAAAGGTACCCCCACTATCAAAATTTGGCATACGGCGTATTTTTTGCCGCAAGAAAACTACGACGCTATTTTCAAGATCACTCCATAACAGTGGTAAGCAAAGCACCTATGGGAGAGATCATCAACAACGCAGACACTACAGGTCGCGTCGCTAAGTGGGGAATCGAACTAGCTGCATTCAATATCTAGTATAAACCACGAACAACCATCAAATCCCAATCATTAGCCAATTTCATCGCGGATTGGACGGAGGCTATGGATGAAACGCCTTTGCCAGACTCGGAGTATTGGGTTTTACATTTTGATGGCTCAAAAATGCTCAAAGGCTCAGGGGCAGGCGTGGTGCTAACCACACAAAAAGGAGACAAGCTATGCTACGTTCTCCAAATTCACTTTGACGCCACAAACAACGTCGCAGAATATGAAGCCTTATTGCATGGCCTCCACATCGCCAAAGACATTGGCGTGAAATGGTTACTTTGCTACGGCGATTTGGCACAGCAACTTGAGGGCACCTGGGACACCAAAAGCGCTACAAATGGCGGAATATAGACGTACAGTTGACGAATTCGGCATATGTTTTACAGGGCTTGAAGTCCGGCATATCAAAAGAGAATAAAACAAAGCCGCAGACACCTTAGCAAGAATGGGCTCACGACGAGACGAAGTTCCTAAGGATATATTCCTGGAAAAACTATACAAGCCTTCAATCAAAGGCGGAGACAGCGAAGACCCAAATTCGGTTAAATCTGTAGCAGTCTTACTGATAATGCCTGACTGGACTCAACCTTACATCAACTTCCTCGTCAACGGCGAAGTACCAGAAGACGAAGTGCTGAAAAGGCAAGTGATACGCAAGGCGAAAGCCTATACAATCATCAAATGAGAGCTATACAAAAGAAGCACCACTGAGATATACCAGAGATGCTTCTCCCCAGAAGAAGGTCATGAAATCTTGGAAGAAATACACTCCGGATGCTGCGGACATCACGCCTCTTCAAAAGCCATAGTCGCCAAAGCCTTTAGGCATGGTTTCTTCTGGCTCACCGCAAAACAAGACGTGGAAGAGATAGTCAAAAAGTGCGCAGGATGCCAACGCTACGCACGGCAACCAAAGATGCCAGTTCAAGAACTAAGAACAATTCCCATCACATGGCCCTTTGCGGTCTGTGGACTTGACATGGTTGGTCCATTCAGGACAGCCAGAGGCGACTTAACGCACCTACTCGTAGCAGTGGACAAGTACACAAAGTGGGTAGAAGCCAAGCCTATCAAAAAATCAGACGGGGAAACATCCACAAAGTTTGTCATAGACATCATACATCGTTTCGGCGTCCCCCACAGCATAATCACCGACAACGGGACGAATTTCGCCGTTGGGGAACTGGAAAAATACTGCGGCAGAAACAACATCTGGCTTGACTTGGCATCCGTGGCACATCCCAGTCCAATGGACAAGTCGAACAAACCAATGGCATAATTCTGCAAGGCATAAAGCCACACTTGGAAGTACCATTACACAGGGCAGCTGGAGCTTGGGTAGAAGAATTGCGTGCCGTCTTATGGAGCATCAGAACAACACCATTAGATCAATCGGCTATACGCCTTTCTTCCTTGTATATGGCGCAGAAGCAGTTCTCCCAACAGACGTTATACATGATTCTCCCCGTGTTGCATCCTACATTGAAGCAGACGCAGAAGAAGCCCGACAAGACGGCCTAGACCTACTCGAAGAAGAAAGGGATATTGCACTCCAGCGATCCGCCATATACTAACAAGACCTACGAAGATATCACAGTAGGAGAGTAAGGCGAAGATCGTTTCGAGAAGGTGATTTGGTGCTCCACATAGTTTAGAAATAGGAGCACAAGTTATCTCCTACATGGGAAGGACCCTTCGTTGTCAGCAAAGCGCTCAGGAGCGGGGCATACTATCTTGTGGACCTTAGAGATCTCGAAAAGAAGAAGAAAAAGGGACGCAAAAGGAAAAGAGGCGAAGAAGCAAAGCTCAGCGAGTCAAAACGCCCTTGGAACATTGAGCAGCTTCGTCCTTTTTACACTTAGCAATTCTATTGTAAACATATGTCTATGCTCATGAAATAAAAAGCCTTGGATTGCCAAATTTTGCATTTGATAGTATTATACTTACTCATCCATCTTTTATTTCCCAATGATCATATTTCTAAACTGAACATGTCAATTTTGTTAACACGAATAACTAAGCATGACGAGTTCGGCTTACTGCCTTACAAAAATAAAATTATGTCCGTCTAAGATTTTTCCTCTGATTGTTTATGTTCTGGGTTTCTCCACTAGATGTTCTACGCGCCCAAAGGCGGCACGGGTATTAGGTGTAAGCACATTGACTATGGTCCTGCTGCCTAACAAAGTGTCACCGTCTTTGAGGTTTTGCTAACATACGAAAAAGCTAAAGACACAAACCAGATAATTCAAAGACGGACAAGGAACATAGTCGCATAGCACAGTGCCAACAATACTTCAGTAAAAGTACCGAAAGAGCATGCTATGCATCACAAGACAAACATGTTCACATAAGTATATTACAAGGTTTCATGAATAAAACAGTTTGTTCGCCTTAAGACTAAGGACTTCATAACACAACAATTTTTTCTTCAATCTTGTGCAGGGGACTTCGAATGCGCATCAGCGTCGCCTTCGGCTTGTGAGGTAGCAGTCTCCTCCTGCTCATCGCCTTGGGGGCCAGTCTTCTCTGAAATTTCGTCTTCCGACGAGCTTCTTTCTCAGCAGCAATCCTCGCTGCGATAGAGGGAAAAGGAATCCCTCATCATCAAAGACTTCTTCTTTGACGTCTTCGAAGGCATCATTACCCGGAGCTTCCCCCTTATTGGTTTCTTCAGGAACGACTGCCTTTGCAGTAGCAGCCGTCCTCTCAGCAGCGTCCGCCCTCTCCATAATGGCGTCGGGCATGTCCATGTCGGCTCTCACCTCCTGAGATGCAGGAGCCGACATGCTTGCCATAACAGTTGGTGTGGGAGGAGCAGCAGCTGGCGAAGGGATTGGGGTCTTACCCATTCCAGCCACCGTCTTCGCCTTCAGCTTGCCCGAAGGCTTAACCCTGAGATAAGACGAAGAAACCAGGCTTAGCAACATCAGAAGAAAGAAGCAAAGGAGCAGGATACGAGACTTAGGTTATAAGCACTTACACTTTTTTGTGGCATGGCGAAAGCGGATTCTTCATCGTCATCAAGGACATCATGGATAACGACGCCCTTGGGGATGGAGGAGACGTCCTCCTCCTTCTTCTTCTTCTTCTTTAGCGCAGCCTCAGTCAGTGCCGCCTTATCGGCGCCGACCTTGCGTTAGCGCATCTTGGCGTCAGTGGCAACAGCCGAAGAAGCGGAAGAGTCGAGCTGACAAAGAAAAGATACAAGTAAGATGGGTATTGAGCCAAACAAATGAAAGACACATAAGCATACAAGACACTCACCGGTGGCGGTTTGTTGATGGAGGTGTACATGGGAAAAGACTCGATGAATTGAGTCCTCTCCTTGAGCAACTTCTTGAATTGTATCAAGAAGGCGTCATTCGTCAGGTCGTCTTTGGAGACGCGGAGAGGATCATCCCGATTGCCGCTGTACGTACACAACAAGTCTTTGTTTTCCCGGAGAGGCTGCACCCGCCTTTTAAGCCAGCACAGAATCGTGTCTGTGCCGGTGAGTTTCGGCGTCGCCTGTGTTGTCATATACTCGATCCGTTTATGGATGAGCTAGAGGTGTGCGGGCAAGACTTTCTCCGGCTTCTCGTCCCACGAGAAGCGAGGAGAAGCAGCAGCGTTAACAAAACGCGGGAGACCTATCGTCTTCCCTGCGAGAGCTATATCTGAACAGTAGAAAAAGGTGCTCGCCCAGCTACGGACAGAGTCTACCTTGGGAACCTTAGGGTACCAGGCCCTATTTCTACGCAAGTTAAGGCTAACGGTGCCCAAAGTGAGCAGCTCGTCGCTTTCTGTCTGGCGCTTACAGTGAAAGCAATATTTAAATAAATCTAAGCTAGGTGCTATTCCGAAGTAGCCTTCAAACAAGGCTTGGAAGCCGGCTAAGTACAAAATGCTATTGGGCCCTAGGTTATGCGGCAATAAGCCGTAATAATCTAAGACTGAGACAAAGAAAGACTACGGTGACAGAGCCATGTCGTGATGCAAGTGGGAAACCAGGATTACCCGCTGACGTGGGGCTACCTTTCGGCTAGCCCACGATGAGGCTACCTGGGCCGCGCTAAACTGGAGAAAGCCCACAGGAGGCCCACCAGGGATACCGTGTAACCTAGTCCACTTCGGTTAGGTCTCATAACCTGCCATATCTGTAGTTGCCATCGGCATCGACCACCCGAGACCTGGCTTACCTATAAAAGCCAGGAGGGTCGCTCGTCTCAGGGACACGCCAATAGCTGCCACCACAAACCCTAGCGAGATCGCAATCTCGCCATTGTAACCGCCACTCGCCATTAATACCAGACAAGCAGGAGTAGGGTGTTATCCTCCGGGAGTCTGAACCCGGGTAAAATCCCCGCTTGTCAGCCGTCGTGATCACCAACGCTTATCTCTTTCCCCCTCAATCAACCCGGGGTGCACAACCCTGGGATTTGCCAAGTTACACCCTCGTCAATTGACGCCGTCTATGGGAAGAACAACAAGCATTGGAATCATGGTCGCACCGGCTCCATCCGCAATGAAGATCGACGTCTGCATCACTCGGGATCCCATCCGCTTCGGCTCCTTCGAGTACTCCGCAATGAGGAGTAGGGTGTCTTCATGACCTCCAGGAAGGTTGTCCACTACTTCTCCGAGCACCCGATCACGGTGGTAACCTCCTCCGGCCTAGCAGACATCCTCACGAATCAGCGCGTGACAGGACGAGTCGCCAAGTGGGTTGTCGAACTAGGACCCTGGGGGCTGAAATACGCTCACCCGAAGTCTATCAAGGCCCAAGTCCTTCCAGAATTCACTACCGAGTGGATAGAAGCTCAGCTACCAGATGTCCCCGACTTGTCCAACGCATGGACGATGTACTTCGACGGCTCCAAAAAATTCAAGGCGGCTGGGGCAGGAGTTGTGCTCATCTCCCCCAAAGGCGACAAGTTAAAGTATGTATTGCAGATGGACTTCCCAACACCCTCCAACAACGAAGCCGAATACGAGGCCCTGATCCACGGCATGCGGATGGCTAAGAACTGCGGCGCCACACACCTCATGATCTACGGTGACTCCTACCTGGTCGTACAACAAACCATGAAATCCTGCGACGCCATCGCCGACAACATGATCGCCTACAGAGACCTGTACAATCAGCTAGAGGGCACCTTTGACGGCTGCGAGCTGCGGCACATCGGCCGCGACAACAACGAGGAAGCCGACATCCTCGCCAACATGGGATCAGATAGGGTCCCAGTACCACCTGGCGTCTTCCTCGAGCGCATCAGGCAGAGGTCCATCAAGACTCGACCCGCAGCAATCCCCTCCACACCAGCAACAAGCACCGCGAACCCGCCAAGCCAAGAAAAGGAGCCCATGGAAGTCATGCTAGTCGAAGCTACCTGGACAGGGCCGTACCTTACATACATACTGCACCAGAGGCTGCCAGCAGACCCAGTCGAAGCAAAGCGCATCATAAGGCGCTCCAAAAGTTTCACCGTCATCAACGGAGAACTCTACAAGATAAGCATCTCAGGAATACTTCAAAGGTGCATAGACCCAGTCGACAGCCAAGCCCTCCTACTCGACATCCATGCGGGTATCTGCGGGCATCACGCCAGAAGTCGAGCATTGGTGGCCAAAGCGCTGAGATCCGGGTTTTACTTGCCAACCGCTATGCAAAACGCAGAGGATCTGGTAAAGAAATGCACCGGGTGCCAGGAGTTCGCCAACAGGCCGCACGCGCCGACGTCCGAGCTAAAAAAATACCACCAGCCTGGCCCTTCACCCAATGGGGACTGGACATGGTGGGCCCGCTGAAGAAATCATCACCCGGAGGACACACTCATCTCCTAGTCGCATTCGACAAGTTCACCAAGTAGATTGAGGCCGCGCCCATCACAAGTTCGACTGCATCATAAGCGTTCAACTTCATCAGGTCCATCATCTTCAGATTCGGAGTGCCAAACGGGATCATCACGGACAACGGCTCGAACTTCACCGCTGAGGAATTCAAATACTTCTGCTCAGATCAAGGAATCAAGCTAAACTACGCGTCCGTTTCGCACCCGCAATCCAACGGGCAAGTCGAGAAAGCCAACGGCCTAGTCTGCAGCGGCATCAAGAAGCGCCTGCGGGTACCACTGAGACGCACAGCAGGTGCATGGGTGGAAGAACTACCATCAGTCCTATGGAGCTTGCGAACCACGCCCAACAGATCCACCAGTACACTCCATTCTTCATGGTGTACGGTGCAGAAGCGGTACTGCCCTGCGATATCAAGTTTGACGCACCACGGGTGGTCGCCTATGACGAGTCAGATGCAGAAGAGGCACTCGAAGACAGCATGGACATCCTGGATGAAGCCCACGAGATCGTCCTTGCACGATCAACCGTATACCAGCAAGACCTGCGCAACTACTATGGACGGAGACTGCGACCAAGAGCTTTCGTCACAGGCGACCTGGTCCTCCGCCTCAAGCAGAAGAAGGTGCACAAGCTCGCCTCCCGATGGGAAGGCCCATACATTGTGACAGAGGCAATTGGCAACGGAGCTTATCGTCTGAAGGACTCGAAGACAGGAGCAGTCTGTAGCAATCCATGTAACGTGGCACAACTTCGTCGGTTCTATGCCTAGTCGACCCATCATTGTACCAAGGATAGCATGTCAACGCGACAGGTTTCAGACGCACTCTTTCCCTTACCAGGGTACCTAAGGGGACTGGAAGGGTTTTAATGAGGCGGCTTGTTCGCAACAATCAATAAAGTGATTTGAAGAAAATGCTGTCCACTTTACCATCTCAATCAAGGCAAGCAAAAATCCTAGGCCGTCACTCGAATCACTCGAGGGCTGCGCCATACAGGTTGAAAGAAAAGCCTAGGCCGCCACTCGAATCACTCGGGGGCTGCGCCATACAGACACAACTCACAAAATCCTAGGCCTCTACCCGATCTACTCGGGAGTTGCGCCACACAGGTCAAGTAAAAAATCCTAGGCCGCCACCCGACGCACTCGGGGGCTGCGCCTCGCAGGTAACACTTGCAAAAGCCTAGGCCGCCACTCGAATCACTCGGGGGCTGCGCCGTGCAGGCACAATTCACAAAATCCTAGGCCTCTACCTGACCTACTCTGGAGTTGCGCCGCACAGGTCAAGTCAAAATCCTGGGTCGCCACCCGACGAACTCGGGGGCTGCGCCTCGCAAGTAACACTTGAAAAACCCTAGGCCACCGCTCGATCTACTCGGGGGCTGCGCCATACATGCCTCACTCGAAAAATCCTAGGCCGCCACCCGAGCTACTCGGGGGCTGCGCCATACGGGTCAAGTCCTAAAACCCTACGTCGCCACCCGACTCACTCGGAGACTGCGCTATACAGGTCTCACTTGAAAAATCCTAGGACGCCACCCGAAGAACTCGGGGGCTGCGCCACACAGGTACACAACACAGACTTAGGCCGTCACCCAAGGTACTCGGGGGTTGCGCCATACAGGTCAAAGCCGCAGCAGATATTCACGCAGTAATATAAATAGTTTCGCTCTCATTACTCGAGATCTCCTTTAACCTCATACATTGTCATTTACATTGGCAAACTTGCCCTCTATAGCTAACCCTGTACAACAGAAGACAACTACTCTTAATCTACAGGCTCGTCCTTCGGCGCGTCGAGTGGGCCTACAAGGCGCTCACTCAGCTTTTGTACCTGCTCGATCATGTGGCGCGCAGCTGCCAAGGTATCGGCGTAGTCGTCATCTCCAGGCAGGCCACCCATCAACCTCTCCAGCGGAAGGTTCGGCCGGTGCAGCCGGACATATGCCAGCGCCACATTCGCCCCGGCGACGAGTTGGGCGCGGACCACCTCCTTCAGTGCATCACCCTCGCGGAACCTCTCCAGCAAGGCGGCCAGCCCATGCGGCTGCCCATTGTGTGGGAAGTACACACGGTGAATGTGCTAGAGGGTCTTCCAGCAACCTTCAAGAAGAAAGGCAGCACGCCAGGTCCGATCAAGCATGCGCGCAAGGACTCGCCTTCTCGACTTGTTCACCCAGAATTGACGAGCTTCGTATGAGTCGCCAGCTGCCTCCCGAGTGAATCGCTCTTCAACGCGATTCTGCTCAGCCTGCCAATCTGGATTCACGTCTACACACAAAAGCTATATCAAAACAAGCAAGTTTCAACGAAGAAGGCAGCCGAAAAGGATACCAACCTTGAAGTTGTCGACTGATCAGGTCGATCTCCTCGAGCAGAAAATCCTCGCGCTAGGAGAACTCCGCAGTAGGATGCGATCTGGAGCGATGCAACAACGGCTCGGTATTCTTAAGACTCGCCTCAAGCTCGACCACCTTATTCTTCAAATAAGTGATTATTCGCTGGTCGTTCGTACTTCGTGTAGGAGCTGGAGTCGCTCGACGACGGCGCACACCCGAAGAAGAGCCCTCGCCACTCGGGCCAGCCGCCAAAGCAGAGGAAGTGCCTCCGCGCACGTTAGTCTGCCATGAATGTGCAGAGTCAATATAAAAATGCGACTGCTCAGCAAAAGCAAAGTTGGCAGAAAGAAACACTTAATTTCGGCATAAAATATTGTTCAAGACCAGAAGACCCGACAGAACATCAGTCATTACAAAGCAAAAGATAAAAGTACAGGCCACCGCGACTACTGGAAATCTACACTATAATGGCCTCTAGGCAACAGACTCCGACCGGGAGCGACTCTTCCGAGCAGCAGCCGCCTCGGTCGCCTTGGCGAGCGCCCTATCAAAGGTAGCCACAAGCTACACAGCCAGCTGTGTAGCCTGCGCCTTCACCCCGCTCAAAGACGCCGTCCGCCCATCAGGCTTCCGAGGGAAGCCGCTGACAACCTTCTCAAAGTCGCCAGCAACCTGATGGCCTAGCAGAAGCTGGAAGGTGAGCTCGGAGCCGCGTACCGTCTGCGTCCGCGTGAAGTCCGCGAGGGTTGTCGCGCCATCTTCAAACAGAGCGGCAAGGGCATCAACGGCAGCCGGCAGCGGATCACTCGGAAAGATGCTGCGGTGCACTGTCGCGAGCGCTCCTGTCGACTTCTGCAGAGTGGCCGTCGACTTCTGCAGCGCATCGGACGAATACGCGCAGACACGGTCGAGGAAGCCGACATCGGTCGCCAAGACAACATCGTCACTCGACGAACCCTCCGGAGGGGCGCTACTGCATCTCTCTGAGCAAAAACACCAACTGTGAGAAAAGAGCAAAGCAAATACAAGTAGGCGCCAAAGCCGAAAACTCACCTCCAAGGGCACCGGCGAGTGAGAGAAGGCGGTCGACTTGAGTCTTCTCCTGGACGGCCCGCACTCGCTCGCGCTCCTGGGAGTCAAGCAGGGTTCGCTCAAGCTCCGCCTGAGCCTGAAGTTTCAGCTCCAGCTCCTCAGCCCGCTTGGTAGCGTGGTCCAGAGAGGTGCGCAGCTGGTCCCTCTCCTTCTCCAGGCGAACGTAGGCAGCGGCTGCCTCGAGCTACTGGCGGTAGTACGGCTGCAGAAACAACAAGTCATATAAAGTTGTGGGCGACTATACTACTCACCCACACCTTCGGGGGCTACTCCCATCGGGAGCGCTGTTTGTGCACCCGATGAAATTTCAAGACTACAAGAACAAAACAAGACTTATGTGGTTCAGGAAATCTACACCTTCCGAGGTCGAAGGAGGAGCACGGCTCGGTGCCGCGAAGCCACCATCCGAGCATGCTCCTCGATCACCTCCTGCGTCACCAACTCTGTCGAGGAGCAGATGTGTGCTCCACTTCACGACGAGGGGAGTTGACATCGCCAGAGTGACGGCTAGAGCAAAGCAGGACCAAACTAAACTTGAAGACTGAGACTCTAAAATAACACCCAAAGTAAGCAGGGCAAAAGGTAACTCATCTGGTGGTATCGAGGTCGTCGTCACTCCCCACGGAGAGAGAAGGCATCCGAGCAAACGCGCACGGCGGCGCGGAGCTGACAGGAGGAACGACCAAGGCCTCTTCCCAGTCGTGATGGCCACCCGATGAGGACATGCCAGCCTCCTCCATATCAACACCCGCATCCTTCGTGGGCGACGAAGCAGTCGCAGAATCGCCACCACTTCGACGCTTCAATTTTTTCCGTGCGGGTGCATCCTCTTCGTCATCGTCCTCCACCTCCTCGTTAGGAGAAAGAGCGGACGGGAGGTCCTCATCGTCACCCTCCTCCTCAACAACCCTCGACTCGTCGTCGGGTCCGTTTTCTGGGAGAGGAGGGAGGCTGACCAGAAACGAGCGACCATGAAGCAAGCGAAGCCAAGTCGGCTCAAGAAACTGAAGAAGAAGAAAGCAAGCCAGGAAAAGAATAAATCAAGAACTCACCTCGGGAACAGGGTTCGCTGTTACGTACGCAGCAACTGGACACTTGACGTTGCAGAGGTACGCGGCTCGGAGGTTAGTGATACCCCTAACCTTGGTTTCCACTTCCTCATCGTCGAGTGGCTGGTCGCTGACGCCCTCGACTGCCCACATCGGGTGGGGCCGAGGGCCAAGCGGTTGAACGCGAAGCCGGAAGAACGTGGCCATCAGATAGACGCCACCCGACTCGCGCCCCAGGGTCTTGAGGAGGTTGCGCAGCAGGGTCAGCGGCGGCCTTGCGGACTCCCTCTCCTCCTCGGCAAGCGGGTGCGACCAGGCGTGAGTCTTCCGCAACCCGCGCTCGCTGTCAAACTGCGCCAGGCCGTCCTCGTTCCACTGGATGTAGAACCACCTCTTCCGCCACCCCTGGACGGAGTCCAACTTGTTCATCTCAAAGTACGCGGTGTCGCCGCGCACCTGGATGCCGAAGCCGCCGACGTGGGGCTACCTTTCGGGTAGCCCACGATAAGGCTACCTGGGCCGCGCCAAGGATTTGGAGGCCCACAGAAGGCCCACGCGGGGTACCATGTAACCTAGTACAAGTCGGTTAGGTCGCATAACCTGCCATATCTGTAATCGCCATCGGCATCGACCACCCGAGACCTGGCTACCTATAAAGCCAGGAGGGTGGCTCGTCCCCAAACAACGAAGAGACACGCTCATAGTCACCGCCACAAACCCTAGCGAGATCGCAATCTCGCCATTGTAACCGCTACTCGCATCATCAATCAGACAAGCAGGAAGTAGGGTGTTATCCTCCGGGAGCCTGAACCTGGGTAAATCCTTGCTTGTCAGCCGTAGTGATCACCAACACCTATCCCTTTCCCCATCAATCAACCCGGGGTGCACAACCCTGGGACTTGTCGAGTTAACACCTCGTCAATTGGCGCCGTCTGTGGGAAATCAAACAAGTGTTGGAATCATGGTCGCTCCGGCTCCATCCGCAATGAAGATCGGCGCCGCTCCGCCAGGGAGTCGATCCGCTTCGGCTCCTTCGAGTACGTCCTCCACCCGCCGGCCCACCGCGCGGTGACGTCACCCGAATCGGCAACCCTCGCGCCATCGTCACCACCCGCAAAGATCACATCTGTCGCACCCGCGAAAGCCGCGCCCGCCGCACCCGCGAAGATCGCATCTGCGTCGACTACATCGACAATTTCAGCAACGGCCGCGCGGATCGAGTCTACTACACCAACCTCGGTCGCGCGGTCGACTAAGCCAAGATCTACCTCAACTGTGGCACCCGCACGGGCAACCAGGAGCTCGCGCCCGACAGCCACGACACGCGCACCTTCATCTCCGTGGAAATCCCAAGTCTACCCCAAGCCAATCGCACTCGCTCCGGCGAGTGGGAACACGGGGACAATCGCGAGAAGACGCGACAACGACTATGCCGCACGCCACGTTGCAGCAATTTTCGATCCCGAGCAAGACTCGGACGACGGAAGCAGCAACGGCAGCACCAACTCCCCGACTCAAGTCTACCCCAAGCAAGTCTTCATGGCCGGCACAACACCACATGGCGACGACGAAGAACCCGCATATCCGCTAGAAGTGGACATGTCGGACTAGACTAAACTTGTCATCACACGGGACATGGTAATCCAAGCCATGAAGCATGTGGACGAGGGCACGTTCCCCCCACCCAACGCACCTCGAGACGACCACCTGGCGGTCCAGTACTTGCTGCGCAAGGAAGGCGAGCGACTTCGCGCAGAAAAGGCCGAGTTACTTCGGCGAAAGAGGGACGCGGATGCGTCAAGCGCCAGGCGAGCCGCCATTTCGTTTACCTCCTCTACGGAAGTTAACCAAGGAGCAAGACGAAACATACCTCGTGTTCCCCTCATGGCAGAAGCCGATCGAACCAGGCTCACCCGCAACCTTGACTCGTCCTTCGTCACCGAAGATGAGCACGGGATACCCGTCCCAAAGACGGCGAACGCCGCCCTAATCTCAGTCGAGACATACCTCCGGCTCACGCAGACACCGGAGGGAGATGCGCGCTCCCTTCTCCACAAGCAGCAAATCGCCTCCATAAGGGAAATCGAAGAAGCGCTGGCGGCCAAGGGGCCAAGCAACCGGGCGCACGAACCAGCAACCTCGGGCATCCCAGCGGCACAGCGACAACCAGTCAAGGATCTTCGCGATGTCCTCACACAGAAGACGGTGGATCGCAACCGCAAGGAACGTTCGGCTGGAGCAGCAACCCAGACGACCACGCCGACCGCGACTTCGAGCCGTGCAGCGCGGCATGCTTCAGCTTCAATATCCACGACACTCGCATGCCAAAGGGCTTCAAGCTGACAGCAGGTACCCCAAAGTATGACGGGAAGCAAGAACCACGACTATGGCTCGAGGACTACCTCATCGCCTGCACCTGCCAAGGCGGGACGTCGACTACGGCAATGCAGTACGTCCAGCTTATGCTGACGGATTCAGCGCGCGGGTGGCTCACAAGCCAACCCAAGGACTCTTTCCGAACATGGGAAGAATTCCAGGATAATTTCATAAAAAGTTTCTCGGGAACGTTCGCAAGGCCAACGACCTACATCGAGTTGCAAGCCTGCAAGCAAGTAAAGGATGAGTCGCTCCGCTCCTACATCCAGCGGTGGACACTCCTCCGCAACACCATGGAACCCGTCTCAGAAGACCAGGTGATGGACGCCTTCATGCACGGCGTTGCTCGCCGCGACCTCCGCGAGGAATTTGGTAGGCTTCAGCCGAAGACTACAATAGAGCTCATGAAGACAGCCAACCAGTGGGCCGAAGGAGAGGACTACGTCCGCGATACTTCCCCCAAGAAAGAGGTTAAAACAAGCAACTGGCGTGAGGCACGCCAAAAGAAGAAGCCACGTTACACCCACGATTCAATCGAGCTAGTAGCGGCGGGATATGAAACCCCCCGTGATGACAAACGCGACAACAGTCGACAGTACGATCAAGGTCGACAGTCCAGCTCGAGTTAGTACAACCGTGGCAGCAACAGCATTGGCCACAATGACGGAGGCCAGAAACGCGAGTGGAAGTGCCCGCTGACTCCGGCAGAGGAGCTGATGCAACCCTGTAAGCATCACTCGTTCCGCAACCCGGAGACAGGCAAATGGGGTTCGAGCCACCTGCTGAAGGATTGTCGCAAAGCAAGAAAGATATACCAAGCCATGCAGCAAATCATCGCTCCAGTACAAGCAATACAGGCAGCCCCGCAACTAGCCATCCAGGCGACACCCGCGAACAACAACCAGGTGCAGGCGGCAGGAGCATTCCCCCAGCCGCAGCAGCAGCAACAGCAACAAGGTCAGTCAGCAGCAACCGACACGTATCCACCCGCACGGGGACAGCTGAACATGATCCAGAAGGGACCCCCGTCAAACAGGCGCTAAAAGCTCATCACCCGCCAAGTACTTCAGGCCATCAACATCCCGCGCGCGGTACCAGACTACCTGCGCGGGTCTGAGACACCCATCACGTTTTCCAGGGCAGATCACCCATCCAAGGTAACCCGACCCGGACACGCCGCACTCGTGATTGAGGCCCTGATCGGCGACTACAGCTTGAAGAAGGTGTTCATGGACGGAGGCAGCGGCATCAACATCATATTCGCCGACACCCTGAGAAGAATGAACAGGTCGACAGAGAAATTGCCGGAATCGGAAACCACTTTCCACGGCATAGTACCAGGGCAAGCAATCACGCCCATGGGAACAATCACACTCAACGTCATCCTCGGTACACCCGAGCACTTCAGAAAGGAGTCGATAGACTTTGAGGTCGTCGACTGGAAGTCACAATACCACGCCATCCTCGGGCGCCCAACCTTTGCCAGGTTCATGGCAGTACCCCACTACGCCTACCTGATGGTCAAGCTGCCCGGACCGAAAGGAGTAATCACTGTACGCGGCGACTTCGGGCTCTCCAACAGCTGCCACCGCGAGTTCGCCAAGATTTCTGAGTTCTTCGGGGTCGAAGAGCACTTCAAGGCCATATCAGCCGACAACGACAAGACCCTCTTTCCATCTCGCAAGAAGCCAGCTAAGGACGCAACATTCAACACGAACGACGACACCGTCACCCACCAAGTCCATCCGACTGATAGCAGAAAGACGGTCAAGGTTTCGTCAAGTCTGACCCCCGCATAGGAAAGCGCGCTCGTCGAGTTCCTACGTGAGAACTGGAAGATCTTTGCATGGCAACCTTCTGACATGCCAGGGATACCCAGGGAACTCGCCGAGCACTCTCTAAAGGTCCACAAGGACGCTAGGCCGGTCAAACATCCATGCGACGCTTCTCAGGACCCAAGCAAGACGCGATCACCATGGAAGTCGACAGATTACTGCACGCCAAGTTCATCCGAGAGATCAAGGACTCGGACTGGGTCGCCAACCCGGTCCTAGTGGAGAAAAAGAAGACGAAAAAACTACGCATGTGCGTTGACTTCACTGCAGTCAACAAGTGTTGCCCCAAGGATCATTTCCCGCTCCCGCGGATAGACCAGATCATCGACTCGACAGCAAGCTGCGAGCGCCTGTCCTTCCTGGACGCCTACTCAGGCTACCGGCAGATCAGGCTGAAAGTCGAAGACGAAAAGAAAACGGCCTTCATCACACCCGACGGCGTCTTTTGCTACCAGACGATGGCATTCGGGTTAAAGAACGCAGGTGCCACGTACCAGCGGACAATGCAAGCGTGCCTCAAAGGGCTCATCGGGCAGATCGTCCAAGTCTACGTCGATGACATCGTCGTCATGACCCGAAAGGAGGATACCTTAGTCGACGACCTCCGCAAGGTCTTCGCTGCACTCGATGTATACCAGATCAAGCTCAACCCAGAGAAGTGCGTTTTCGGCGTGCCAGCCGGAGAGCTACTAGGGTACCTCATATCTGCAAGAGGAATCGAAGCGAACCCCGAGAAGGTGCAGAACATTCTCACAATGCCAGCACCAACCAAACTCCGCGAGGTGCAGCGATTAGCCGACCGAGTCGCAGCTCTCAGCCGGTTCATTAGTAAGTTGGTAGAGAAAGCTTTGCCTTTCTACCAACTGATGAAGAAGACGGATAAGTTCGAGTGGACACAGGAGGCGTAGGATGCGTTCGACCATCTCAAGAAAACCCTAACAACCTCTCCAGTCCTCGTGGCACCGCTGGAAAACGAGCCGCTATACTTATACGTCTCAGCAACAAACAGGGTGGTGAGCACGGTACTCGTAGTTGAGCGGGAAGAAGAAGGGCACAGTCACCCGGTGCAAAGGCCCGTCTACTACCTAAGCGAATTCCTCACCCTGTCCAAGCAGAACTACCCGCACTACCAGAAGCTGGCGTATGGAGTCTTTATGACCTCCAGGAAGGTCGTCCATTACTTCTCCGAGCACCCGATCACGGTGGTAAGCTCCTCTGGACTAGCAGACATTCTCACAAACCAACGCGCGACAGGACGAGTCGCCAAGTGGGTTGTCGAACTAGGACCATGGGGTCTGAAGTATGCTCACCCGAAGTCCATCAAGGCCCAAGTCCTCCCAGAATTCACCACCGAGTGGATAGAAGCCCAGCTACCAAATGTCCCCGACCTGTCCAACGCATGGACGATGTACTTCGATGGCTCCAAGAAATTCATGTCAGCCGGGGCAGGAGTTGCGCTCATCTCCCCCAAGGGCGACAAGCTCAAGTACGTCCTACGGATGGACTTTCCAACGCCGTCTAACAACGAAGCCGAGTACGAGGCCCTGATCCACGGCATGCGGATGGCCAAGAACTGCGGCGCCACGCACCTCATGATATACGGCGACTCCTACCTGGTGGTACAGCAAACCATGAAGTCCCGCGACACCGTCGCCGACAACATGATCGCCTACAGAGACCTTTACAACCAGATGGAAGGCAACTTTGACGGCTGCGAATTGCGGCACATCGGCCGCGACAACAACGAAGAAGCCGACGTCCTCGCTAACATGGGATCAGATAGGGTTCCAGTTCCACCCGGCGTCTTCCTCGAGCGCATCACGCAGAGATCTATCAAGACTCAAAACACAGCAAGCACTGCAACAACAGCAAAAGGCGGTGCCAACCCGCCAAGCCATGTAACATCCCAACTTTTTGGAATGTTCAAAAATCACTAAAATTTAAAACTTTTCTTTTTAGTAAAATAAAATATTCAATTCATAAAGAAACCAACTATAAAAGATTTCAAAGTTTAATATTTCAAATGTCATAGTTTAAAACATTTTATTATCTCATGTATTTCAAAAACCTAAAATACAATTTGATAATTAATTTTACAAACTACAAAACATTTCATTGGATTAAATGAATTCCATCTATTTATTTTCAGAACATGAAATGATTAATGGAATTTAAATAAGAATAAAATTAAAATAGAAATCTTTTCCAAAGATGTTATAAAGTTTTCAAATGAATTATCATAAATAAAATATAATGTTGCACAAATTATTATCAAATAAAAATGAATACTTTATATCTCCTCTTTTCCAATTTCATATAGTTGTATTATATCATTGATAATTATACCAAAGCCAAAATGAAAATAGAAATTGAAAATGAGTTAAATAACTTAAAATCAAACATATTGGAATGTGGATATTTTTACAAATTTATTTTAGCCAAAGGAAAATTTAAATGAGAAATAAATTCAAATTTGACTTAAGTGCCAAATTTGTAATTAAGCAATATTTGAAAATATCAATTTTCAAAAATGTTTAAAACACACCTACAATTGGTTTAACAGAAAGATAAACATTTTACAAATTTTTAGAAAATTATTTGACATCATTTGGAGTTATAAATCAAAAGTTATGAATTAAAGAAATAAAACAGAAAAAGAAAAAGGTTGCTGACGTCAGCAGTGACGTCAGCCGATCTTCTTCCCCAAGATCGTATCCCGAACGAGCTCAAACAGAAAACGAAATCGGAGCAAATCTTCCCGATTCGTGCGGGATTCGAACTTCTTTAGCCCCCTATTTAAACCCCACGTCGCCGCCGTCCTTTTCCCCTAAAACCCTAAAGTCTACCGTGCCCCCAGGCCGCCGCACGGGCTCGCCGGAGTTCGCCTCCCCCGCCGCCGTTTCCACGGATTTCGCGACGAGGTGAGCACTTTCCCCGCCCGAGACCGCGCTCCACGTCTCCCCTGTTGCGCTGCGCATCTCCTCATGCCTTAGGGCCTAGTTTCGTGCAGCCGAACGTCGCAACCGAGCTCGCCGGAACCGTGCCGCTCCGCCTGCGCGTCCTCGCTGCTCCAGGAAGAACGGGAAGACGCCGCCACCTCCATCGCCCTCCCCGCGACGCGCCGCGCTCGGGGCTACCCTCCATTCATCCGGGGAGGTGCGGAAACGACCGGAGCGTCGTCGACCGAGGCAGCGCCGCCGTCCCCTCCATCGCCGGCCACCGGAGCGCCGCCACGGTACGGTCCATCGCTCCCCACCGTCCGATTAGATCTCAGCGGCCACGATTAGATTGTTTTAAACGAAGCGGTATGAGTTGGTCTGGACCGTCAGATCCAGATCTGACGGCCCAGATTCATCCACTTAACCACGTCAGCTCCACGTGGATAGCCACGTCACTGCCCAGTCAGCGCCAGCGTGTAAATACATATTTCTAATTAATTTTAATTGGCAACTTTGCAGAAACACCTCTGGAACTTAGATCTCTCACAACTTTTCAACCACAACTCCAAATTTAATAATTTTTATATATTTGGAAAGCACTGGATGTGTAGAATAATTTGGATCAGACAAAATTCAAATTTGACTTAGTATAAAATATTCAAATTTCAAATGGTGAATTTGAGTATATTTGCAATAACTTTAAATCTGTAAATCCAAAAATTGCCAATAAATATGTTTTAGCAACCTTGGAATATATGTAAATTAATACCACTGATATAAAATAGTTTGGAGTAAATTTTGAATGATTTCATGGTTGTGTGTTTAAATTGAATAGTTTGACTAATTTTGAAATAACTTTTAATAGAAACATTATTTTTGATTAAATCCAATTGCACTAGATTTAATTAAATGCTCTCTGTCCATTAACATTAATTATAAGATTTTGTTATAAAAATTTAGTCATAGGAAACTTTAATCTTATAAATGATTTCTTTTATTTTATTTTCCAAAAACTAGGAATTTATTTAAATTGCATTTATAAATTCATGCATATATTTAAAGGAATCACAAAAGTTATTTTTATGTTTTCTGTGAATTAAATTGCATTTCATTCATAGCATATTTTATATTGTAGGTATAATTCTCATAGGAAAACCCCTCTTCAATAGTTTTCTCTAAGTTAGGATTATTTTCAATCTTAGTATTTTGTGAAAAGTGCTATGCACTAGACACTTAGTAGTTTTCAAGATGGAGCTAGAAGACCATTGAAGGACTTAGCCAAAAACAAGACTTCAGAAGTATCTTCAAGGAGAAGAAACACTTAGAAGAAAATCAAGAAGAAGATCTCCAAGTCTTGCTCTCTCCCTCTCTTTCTTTTCTCTGAGACTTCATGAAGGACTTAGAAGAAAACAAACTCTGGAAGCATCCTCAAGATGTCAAGCACTTAGAAGAAAAGAGAGAAGAATTTCAAGAAGGCCAACTCCCTTTTATTCTCTAAGTCTCTCTCTCTGTCCTTTCCCTCTCCTCTGAGATTTCATCAAGACTAAGTAAATCCAAGACCAGCTTCAAGGACACAAGAATTATCAAGTCTGAAGATTCATCAAGACTACCAAGATCTCAACCAAGACATCATCCAGAAGAAAGTTACAAGTCTGGAGATGAAGCCTGGAAGACAACTACATCTCTCTTTCTATCCTTCCCTCTTGCCTAATCTTGTCTTCTAGAC
Organism: Poa annua; assembly: GCA_026929855.1. Classification (NCBI taxonomy): domain Eukaryota; kingdom Viridiplantae; phylum Streptophyta; class Magnoliopsida; order Poales; family Poaceae; genus Poa; species Poa annua. The sequence continues at coordinate 16,429,735 of CM049431.1, forward strand.
TTAAACAAAATTTGATCATGATGTTATCATCTTGATGTTGTTGGATCCGAGCAGCATAGTGAGATGAAGCGGCCTGGGAACAAACCTTACATGTCCACGTACATGAGACCTGTTCCACAATTTAAGTGGCTGGCCGGGTGTCTGTCTCTCTCACCATAGTGAATGTCCAATTTACAGAGAGTTGATAATAATGGTGATCATCTTGAACAAATGACTTAGTAAATTCTCTAAGTATTTTGCACATCATGGCTAAGCCATTAGAGTGCTTGTTTCCTTAAGAAATAGAACAAAGTGCATTTATCCAACTTAAGACTTTAGTCCTTAGTCCTTTTGGACCAACACTTTTGCCTTGCACAAACTTAAGAGATTGTTCATGGCATGGAAAAGTATTTCTAGCCTTAGGAATATTTTGCACATCATGCATAAACATATTTTCCTTAGAAAGTTTTTTAAAAACTTATTTAATCAGCTAGTATGTGTTTGTATGCATTGTGAGTTTTGCTTGCTGTTGATTGTGGTATTGCTGTTTGCTTATATTGTTAGATTAAACGGAGAGCAAACGTTCGTTGTTGAAAAGAGTTTGTGAACAACGACAACATTCAAAGGCAAGTGGCACACCTCATAAACTTCCTATTTTTATGCATTACTTAGTGTATTTTTATATGCATGTGTTGCTATGCTAAACCTGTAGAATTCCTTATTCCTGTGTCTAGGTTCCTATATCATACTTAGCAGAAATATTGATGCTATGCAATTGATGAAAGGTTTTACAAAATGTTAAGTCACTACTCAGGGCTGTGCTCATGGCTGTCTTCGCCTAGGATGAATTTCTATTCTACTTAGGGCTGTGAGCATGGTGATTTTCACCTGAGAGTGCACATCCACTTAAGTTAATCAAACACCTGGGTGGAATTGGTTGCTTGGCTGTATGAGTTGAGTGTTGTCCCAAGGGGATTTACCTGTGGGATATTCACTTGTGGATGGCCACCCAGGAACAGAGGAATCTGAAGAACTCCGAGTGACGATTGCTTCCAGTGCAGCCATTGCCATATGGGCTCTGGCTTGATCGATTATGCTGCGTGGACTCTCTCCGGCTTGACAAGCAGATGTAGGGGATGATAGGTGGAACGGGTCAAGCCAGTATGGGGAGGGAAAATGCTTCTGAAAGATCTCGTCTCATTCTCTCCTTTCCTTATCACTAATGGTGTGTAAAGGATACTTGGGTTGAATGGGTACAATGGTGAAAGTGCACAACCTCTGCAGAGTGTAAAACTAAGTACTTAGCCGTGTCCCCGGTTACGGACAATTCTGAGCAGCTGATCAAGGACGTCAACGGAGGATTCCATCATTCCAATTTCTAAGTTAAAAGTTGATGGGTGAACAAGGGAAGATGAGATTTATGGTTTTCATGCCATACTCATCTGGATTTCAAGAAAAGTGTTTTCAAAAGAGTAGGAAAAATTGGCTTTATGCAAATTAGCCTTGAGCTCCACCAGCCAAATATTCATATACGCTTAGAGTTACTGTCTTAAGTGTCCACCATAGTGTCACTTGCCAGACTCCATTTTTAATGGAATCTGACCCACGTTGTTGCAATATTTTTCTTATTGCAGATTGGATCAGATGACGAGTGAGGTTTCGTTGAAAGGTTTCGAGTCTACAACCAACATGTTTTCGCCTGTGGCAGCATGAAAGTTATTAGAGACTCACTGCTATTGTATTTCCGTTGTGTACTTTTCAAAGCTAGCTTTATGCTATGCAATTTGTAAAGAATATTTTGTAATTCTGGATCATCGATGTAATAGAATTGACCTTTGTTATGATATTACATCGTAAACTGTGTGTGCAAATGATTCGATCCAGGGATTTGCACTATACACAGGTATCTGCCTTATTTAAAGTGCAGGTACGCTACAAGCCAAGATAAGGTCCCCATGGAGGTCATGCTAGTCAAAGCTACATGGACAGAACCGTACCTGGCGTACATACTGCACCAGAAGCTACCAGCGGACGCAGTCGAAGCAAAGCGCATCATCAGGCGCTCCAAAAGTTTCACCGTCATCAACGGAGAACTCTACAAAAGAAGCATCTCGGGAATCCTGCAAAGGTGCGTAGATCCAGTCGACGGCCAAGCCATCTTACTCGACATCCATGCGGGTATCTGCAGGCATCATGCCAGCAGTCGAGCATTGGTGGCCAAAGCACTACGAGCCGGGTTCTACAGGTTGACAGCCATGCAGGACGCCGAGGAACTAGTAAGGAAATGCACAGGGTGCCAGGAGTTTGCCAACAAGCCACACGCGCCAGCGTCAGAACTTAAGACAATACCACTAGCCTGGCCCTTCGCCCAATGGGGTATGGACATGGTGGGCCCGCTGAAGAAATCCTCACCCGGAGGTCACACTCACCTCCTGGTTGCAGTCGATAAGTTCACAAAGTGGATCGAAGCCGTGCCCATCACAAGTTCGACTGCATACACAGCAGTCAACTTCATCAGATCAATCATCTTCAGATTCGGAGTACCGAACGGGATCATCACCGACAACGGCTCGAACTTCACAGCCGAAGAATTCAAAGACTTCTGCTCAGAGCAAGGTATCAAACTCAGCTATGCATCCGTCTCGCACCCGCAATCCAATGGGCAAGTGGAGAAAGCCAATGGCCTCGTCTGCAGCGGCATCAAGAAGCGACTGCGCGTGCCACTAAAACGCGCAGCGGGCGCATGGGTGGAAGAACTTCCGTCAGTCCTTTGGAGTCTAAGAACAACGCCAAACAGATCCACCCAATACACTCCATTCTTCATGGTGTATGGCGCAGAGGCAGTTCTCCCCTGCAACATCAAATTCGACGCACCGAGAGTAGTCGCCTACGACGAGTCAGATGCAGAAGAGGCACTTGAAGACATCATGGATACCCTGGATGAAGCACGCGACATCGCCCTGGCGCGATCAGCCGTGTATCAACAAGACCTGCGCAACTATCACACTCGGAGGCTGCGACCAAGAGCATTCGCCGCAGGTGACCTGGTTCTTCGACTCAAGCAGAAGAAGGTGCACAAGCTCGCTTCCCCATGGGAGGGCCCATACATAACAGAAGCAATCGGCAACGGAGCTTACCGCCTGAAGGACTCGAAGACGGGAGCAGACTGCAGCAACCCGTGGAACGTGGCACAACTTCGCCGGTTCTACGCCCAGTTCGACCCAATCATTGTACAAGAAAAATCAGCGCGGCAGGTTTCAGACGCACTCTTTCCCTTACCAGGGTACCTAAGGGGACTGGAAGGGTTTTAATGAGGCGGCCTGTTCGCAAGAATAATTAAAGTGATTTGAAGAAAATCTGTCTCCTTTACCTTTCACACAAGGGAAGCTAAAATGCTAGGCCGCCACTCGAACCACTCGGGGGCTGCGCCATACAGGTTGAAAGAAAAGCTTAGGCCACTACCCGAACTACTCGGGGGCTGTGCCATACAAGCATAACTCAAAAAATCCTAGGCCGCCACCTGAACCACTCGGGGGCTGCGCCATACAGGTCAAGTTCAAAATCCAAGGTCGCCACCCGACATACTCGGGGGCTGCGCCAAACAGGTAACACTTGTAATCCTAGGCTGCCACTCGACACACTCGGGGGCTACGCCATACAGGCCTTATTAGAAAATCCTCAGCCGCCACTCGAACTCACTCGGGGGCTGCGCTGTACAGGTCAAGTTCAAAATCCTAGGCCGCCACCCAACACACGCGGGGGATGCGCCACACAGGTGACACTTGTAAACCTAGGCTGCCACTCGACCTACTCGGGGGCCAAGCCATACAGGCCTTAGCAAAAAATCCTAGGCCGCCACTCGAACAACTCGGGGGCCGCGCCATACAGGTCAAGTTCCAAAAATCCTAAGTCGCCACCTGATAAAGTCAGAGACTGCGGCATACAGGTCACACTTGGAAAAACCTAGGCCGTCGCCTAACATACTAGGGGACTGCGCCACAAAGGCATATTCGCCATCTATAGCTAACCCTGTACAGCAGACGACATCTACCTTAACCTGCAGACTCGACCTTCGGCGGATCGAGTGGGCTACAAGGCGCTCACTCAGCCTCTGAACCTGCCCGATCATCTAGCGTGCAGCCGCCAAGGTCTCGGCGAAGTCGTCATCGCCGGGCAGGCCATCCAGCACCTTATCGAGCGGAAGATGTGGCCGGTGCATCCGGATGTACGCCAACGCCGCATTCGCCCCAGCTACAAGTTGGGCGTGGACGACCTCCTTCAGCGCATCACCGTCGCGAAACCTCTCTAGCAAGGCGGTCAGCCCGTTCGGCTGCGCGTCATGCGGGAAGTACACACGATTGATATGCCAGAGTGTCTTCCGGCAATTCTCCAGAAGAAAAGCCGCACGCCATGTACGATCAAGCATAGTGGCAAGGGTGCGCCCTCTCGACTTGTTCACCCAGAATTGACGAGCTTCATAGGAGTCGCCGGATGCCTCTCGGGTAACTCCCTCTTCAACGCGATCCCGCTCAGCCTACCAATCCGGGTTCACATCTGCATGCACAAACTACAAGTCAGAACAAGCAAGTTTCAACATAGAAAGTAGCCGCAAAAAGGATACCAACCTTGTAGCTGTCGATTGATCAGATCGATCTCCCCAAGCAAAAATTCCTCACGCCGTGAGAATTCTGCAGTAGGATGCGACCTGGAGCGGTGCAGTGTCAGCTCAGTATTCTTCAGGGTCGCCTCAAGCTCAACCATCTTGTTCTTCAGGTACGTGATTATCCGTTGATCATTTGTACTACGTGGACGAGCCGGCGCCGCTCGACGACGGCGAGCACCCGAAGAAGAAACCTCGCCACTCGGCTCAGCCGTAGGTGCAGAAGAAGCACCACCGCGAACGACAGTCTGCCAAGAATATGCAGAGTCAATACAATCATACGACTGTTCAGCAAAGACACACTTGATAGAAGGAAACTCAATTCTAGCAAAAGCATTGTTGAAGGCCAAAAGACCTGGCAGGACAATAGTCATTACAGAGCCAACAGTTTAAGGTACAGACCCCGGCGACTGCCGAATTCCTATATTACATCTACTCTAAGGCCGCAGACCGCGACCGGGAGCGACTCTTCCGAGTAGCAGCCGCCTCAGTCGCCTTAGCAAGGGCCCTCTCAAAGAGTGCCACAAGCTGCACGGCCAGCTGTGAAGCACGCTCCTTCACACCACCCAGCGACGCGATTCGGCCATCGGGTCTTCTAGGAAAGCCGCTGACGACCTTCTCAAAGTCACCCGGAACCTGATGTCCTAAGAGGAGCTGGAAGGTGAGCTCGGAGCCGCGTACCGTCTGCGACCGCGTGAAGTCGGCGATGGTGGTCGCGTCCTCAAACGGCGCAGCAAGGGCATCCACGGCTGCCGGCGGCTGGTCGCTCGGGAAGATGCTCCGGTGCACCACAGTGAGGGCTCCCGTCGACTTCTTCAGCGCGGCTGTGGACTTCTTCAGCGCGTCGGACGCATATGCGCAGACCCGGTCGAGGAAGCCGACATCAGTCGCCAAATCAACCGCGTCACTTGACGTGTCTTCCGGGGGAGCTCCACCGCAAGTCTCTGTGCAAGGGATTCAAGGTCAAACAAAGGAAAGATCAAGACAAAGTAGGCGCTAAGCCGAAACATACCCCCAAGAACACCGGCGAGTGAGAGGAGACGGTCGACTTGAGTCTTCTCCTGGACGACCCGCGCTAGCTCTCGCTCTCGAGACTCATGCAGAGCCTTCTCAAGCTCAGCAACCCGCCCAGTAGCCTGGTCCAGAGAAGCACGCAGCTGGTCCCTCTCCTTCTCCAGCCGAACATAGGCCGCGGCTGCGTCAAGCTGCTGGCGGTAGTACGGCTGAAACAAAAGCAAGATATTAATAAAGTTGCGGGCGACTATACTAGTCACCCACACCTTCGGGGGCTACTCCCATCGGAAGCGCTGATCGCGCACCCGATGAAAACTCAATAATACAAGTACAAGCATAAAGGACTTACGTGGTCCAGGAGGTCGGGGTCCTCTGAAGCCGAAGGAGGAGCGCGACTCGACGACGCAATGCCAGCAGGCTGTGCGCGCACCTCCTCCACCACCACTTGAGTCAGCAACTCAGTCGAAGGGGCGGATGTATGCTCCACGTCTCGAAGAGGGGAGCTAACATCGCCAGAACGACGGCTGGAGCAAAGACAAGCACCCTGGTCAACTCAAAGATCGCAGCTACAAAACACAACTCGAAGAAAATAAAGCACCAAGAAGTTCACCTGGCGGTTTCAAGGTCGTCGTAACTCCCCAGGGAAGGCGACGCCATCCGCGCAAACGAACGAGGAGCCGCGGAGCTGACCGGAGGAACAACCAAGGGCTCATTCCAGTCGCCCAAAGACCGCGCACCCGACGACGTCGCGACGGCTTCCTACAGAACATCGTCGGCATCCCTAGCGGGTGACGATGCGGTAGCAGAATCGCCACCACTCGGGAGCTTCCGCTTCTTCCGTACGGGTTCCTCCTCTTCGTCTTCGTCCTCCACCTCTTCGTGGGGAGAATTAGCGGAAGGAAGCTCATCATCGTCATCCTCCTCCTCCACCACCTTCGCCTCGTCGGCGGGTCCGTCTTCAGGGAGAGGAGGAAGGCTGACCAGAAGAGAACGACCCTGAAGCAAGTAGACGCAAGTCGAATAAATGAGCAAGTAGACGCAAGTCGAATACAGATCAGGAAGAATCCAAAACTTACCTCTGGAATAGGATTCGCGGCTCCGTACGCCGCGACGGGACACTTGACGTTGCAATGGTCCGCGGCTCGGAGATTGGTGATGGTCCTCACCTTGGTTTCCACCCCCTCATCGTCGAGTGGCTCGATGCTGGCACCCTCAGCGGCCCACATCGGATGGGGCCGACCAGCGAGCGGCTGAACCCGAAGACGGAAGAAAGTAGCCATCAAGAAGACGCCACCCGCATCTCGCCCGAGGGTCTTGAGGACGTCGCGCAGCAGGCCCAGTAGAGGCATCGTCGCCTCCCTCTCCTCCGCGGTGAGCGGGTGCGCCCAGGCGCGGGTCTTCCGCAACCCGCGCGCTCTGTCGAACCGCTCCACGCCCTCCTGGTTCCACTGGATGTAGAACCATTTCTTCCGCCACCCCTGGACGGAGTCAGACTTCTTCATCTCGAAGTACGTGGTGTCGCCACGCACCTGGATGCTGAAGCCGCCCACTGGGTAGGGCAACCCGCCCTTCCCGTTGTTCTTGCGAACAAGGAAGAGCGACTTCCACAACGCCCAGTGGGGTGCGATCCCCAGGTAGCACTCGCATAGCACTATAAAGCTAGCGATGCTCAAGACGCCATTGGGGGTGAGATCGTGGATCTGCACCCCATAGGCGTACAAGAGACCACGAACAAAATCGTGGAGAGGGAACCCGAAGCCTCGTGGAAGAAAATCCACGAAATAAACGCGCTCCCCCTCACGAGGTGCCGGGGAGGTCTCCTTGCCAGGAGCGTGTACCTGAGCCGTGCCGGAGGGAGGCAGGAGGCCCTACACGCGAAGCCCGTCGAGGTCGGCTCTCTTCACGATGGATTTCTGCCAATCGCCCTCGAGTTTCTTCAAAACAGCTCCGGCCGCGGCGGCGGAGGACCCAGCGGTGGCCTTCGGCTTGCCCATGATCGCAAGGAGCAGTGGCAAAATGGGAGGACAAGAGGTTTGGAGCTCGGATGGCGGCGAAAATGGTAGAGCAGAGGAATAGGAGGCGCAGACGATTGGAGAAGATCATGCCCTCGCGTCCAAACGCGGTACTTATGCCTCGAAATATTTCATCTCAGCCGTCCAAAGAGAAACGGTTCCGAGCTGCCACATCCACCGTCCACGTGTCGAACGGAGAAACCAAACGGCGCCGCCCACTTCGTCCACTGCGCACGGAAATCGAGGCGTCATCATCATGGCGCGCAAATTTCACGCCCAGTTTGGAAACGTGACAACTGCTGACCGCGGTCAGCTCTGACAGTGGGCCCCGCCACGTCACGTCCCATCAGGCGCAGAGGCGTGCAACGGAACGTCATCAGTGACGTCATCAAGCCAACAACTCTAAAATCAACTGAAACAGCTCGACAACTCGACAGAATGATTCGAGTAGTAAGCTCCTCAGCTGAAACAAACAAAGTAGGATCGACAGTTGATCCGAGCACCCGAAGGAATCATTCGGGTGGCAAAGAAAATCGAGTAAGCTCAATCAGCTGAATCCATCTACAAGTAAGCCAGCAGGCTGAACTGACGCTTCACAAGAAGACCAAAGCAAAGTAATTCGACTGCAGGTATTACTCCCATCAGGAGACCCCGGTTCGACTGAAGAAATCGAGTTCAAGCTCAAGATCAAGCGATCCAATGGCGCGTCCAGGAGGAAGAAGTCCTTTGCCCGACTCTATGCTTCGACCAAGCACTCGGGGGCTACTGACGTGGGGCTACCTTTCGGGTAGCCCACGATAAGGCTACCTGGGCCGCGCCAAGGATTTGGAGGCCCATAGAAGGCCCACGCGGGGTACCATGTAACCTAGTACAAGTAGGTTAGGTCGCATAACCTGCCATATATGTAATCGCCATCGGCATCGACCACCCGAGACCTGGCTACCTATAAAGCCAGGAGGGTGGCTCGTCCCCAAACAACGAAGAGACACGCTCATAGTCACCGCCACAAACCCTAACGAGATCGCAATCTCGCCATTGTAACCGCTACTCGCATCATCAATCAGACAAGCAGGAAGTAGGGTGTTATCCTCTGGGAGCCTGAACCTGGGTAAATCCTTGCTTGTCAGCCGTAGTGATTGTCGTGGTATCGGCATATTTGATAGGAGACGGGGGTCCTCTAGCCTAAGTATGGATTGTGGGGAAGAAGGTTGGTGTCGTCGAGGTCGGGATTGAACACGGCGAGTTTACCCAGCTTCGGATCCCACAGCGGTGGCGGGATCCTACGTGCTGCTATAATTCACTATGAGGCAATAGCCGTGAACAGGTTACAATATGTATGATGCGTATTGAAGCGTGCCCTAAAGGCTTCCTGGTGGCCGGCTTATATAGGCGGCCAGACCCCAGGATACAAGGCAAGTACTTGTCCGGCAAGTAATCAGAGTCCTAGACCTAGCCGGCTTAGTTGCCGCCTTCCGTCTTGGGCTCGGTGGCTTGATGGGCTTAGGCCTTCTGCCTTCCCTGGACCGTCCGCCTACTTCCTTGCACGTCAGCTATCTGGGCCGCCCGGCAGGCCTTGGCCTTACCACCCTTGGGCCACCCTAGACTAGCCGGATTGATCCATGCTGGTTATACCCCTAGTTGATATATCCCCAACATTAGCCCCCAGAAAGGTTGAAGTTCTCCAGGCGCCGGCTTCTCCTTGATTCTTCATCTGCCAAGGTTGGCGGCTGCAGGACTTGAACCATTCTGAAAATGAACGAGGCTCGCGTGTCTTGATGTTGACATGCGGCCGCCTTTGTCCATCATGGGAAAAGACGGCTACTCGGCAATCTTTGCCGAGCATTCTTCTTGGCGGTTTCCACCTAGCCGGCTTCTCGACAGTATGAAAACAGCCTAGGAGGGAATCTCGCCACGATCGCAAACTGCGGGAAAAGAGGAGGCGTGGAGATCGTGCAATCATGGGCTGCAACGGATGCTGGACACGTGTCCGACTAAAAACGCCGTTGCACAGGGAGCAACGCCTGGCCCTATAAATAGGTAGCCAAACGGTCCATTTTCTTTACCCTGCCTTTGCTCTCCGTGCGCCCTTGTCTCTTCCACTTCCTTGCTCCCTGCCTCCGAACGAGCTCCTGCGAACTTCTTTCCTCCGGCGACCCTTTCTCGCGGCGATGTCCACCGGTCCAACCCATTCGACGGCGTCGAGCGGCGCGGCGAACGAGGCCGCACTCGCGACATCGATGGGTGGCGCCATAACTCGTCCCGCGGCGGCGGCGACGGCGAGCAATGTCACCGCCGTCGTCCCTCGGACTTCCTCCGCGCGCGCACCCGCAGCGGGCTCCTCGGCTCCTCCACCGACCACCACAGCAACGGCGACGGCGAACGCCCCCGGCGACGAGGAAGAAGAAGCGGCGGACCTCGGGTCCCGCTACTGGCTGCCTTCTATCATCGACGAAGACGCCCTCCAAGATTTGGAGGCTGTCGGCTACCTCCCCACTCGGGAGGATTGCCGGTGGAGGGCCGCCTTGGGAGACATCATCCCGGCCCCGGAAGCCGGAGAGCGGGTAATCCTTACCTCCCACCTTGTCAGGGGAATGGCGCTTCCGCCTTCCGCCTTCTTTAGTGAGGTCTTGGATCACTACGGGCTCCAGCCCCATAACATCGCACCCAATAGCATACTAGTCTTAGCCGGCCTCACAGCTCTGTTTGAAGGCTACCTAGGTATTAGGCCTAGTTTAGATTTCTTCAGATACTGCTTCCGTTGCCGGCGACAGACGGTGCCGGATGGCGGGCTGGCGACCTGCGGCAGTGTCACCTTCAACTGCCGCCAGGGCCGCCAATGGTATCCTAAGATACCATACCTTGAGTCCGTCAAGGGCTGGACCTCCACATTCTTCTACTGCCAAGACATGGCAGCGCCGGGCCGTCAAGTCGGCATTCCGGCATTCGTCAACGCGCCACCCATGCCTCGCCCATGCTGGGACGAGGCGGTGCCCAAGTTGACGGAGGAACTCCGCCTTATTCAAAGGCGGATCGAGTTCCTCACGAGGACGATGGCTCCCCCCCAGCTGGATGGGGTCGACACCGTCATTTGCTGGCTCGGCCGGCAAATCCTCCCCCTGCGGTACAGCCCGCACAAGATGTGTCAGTATTCGCCTACTGACACAGACTTTCTTCGCGTGAGCGAAGAGATATTGCCGTTCGCCGACCTGGCATTCCGGCTCCGCAGCCTCGTCAAGGCGGGGTCGTTGAAGGCGGTCGAGGGCGTGCCCATGCACACCCACGACAATCCTCCCCTCGAGGTGAATATTTTCTTCCTTTGCCCCTTATTTGACAGCTTTGCCGGCTAGGATTGAGTTCCTTTTAACATGTCTTCTTTTTCAGCTCTCCGAGTTGAGGGAGGATGACCTGGCTCCCGACTTCTACGAGTCGGAAGCCGAGAAGACGAAGAAGCGCAAGCCGTCCGGCGCTGCTTCCTCTACGGCGAATGCCGAGAGGAGGAAACGGATCGCGTCGGCTACCGAGCCGACTCTCGCCAACATTGGCGAGAACGTGGGGATTAATATCCCCCGAAGGTACTCCACTTTGCCTTTATCAGACGACAAAACTCTTCAATACTGGCCAATTGACTGTGCTTGCTTTTTGTTAACAGGGAAAGGGTCGCAACCTCCCGGTTGACGACCAGGCTCCTTGGCAAAGGCAAACGGCCGCAAGGCGGCTCGCCGGCCAACGTGCCGCCAACCCCTCAGCTCCACGCCGGCAGCTTCATGGGCGACGCTCGACGTCAGCCCCCAGCTCTGGCCTCAGGTGCTCCGCCAAGGGCCCCTTCCGCCGACCGCGCGCCCAAAACTCCCCTTCTGCTGGCTGAGGCTACGGCCGATGATGCCGCGCAATCGTGCGCCGCCAACGAAGGGTTGCTGGAGTCGACTGCCGGCGGGTCCCGGAGGGCAGCCCCGACTGCGGGAGGCGGCAAAGTCAGGGACCCTTGGTCTACCTTTAAGGAGGCCAAGGAGTCAACTTTGGCTTTTGCCGCCTTTGCGTCGCAGGCCTTCGCCGACTTAGAGGGCGACCTATCTGTAAGTTTCTACCCCTCCGGCATATATATAGTCTTTCCCCCGAGCACTTAGATGGCAAGTCAAAAGAAACTTTGACTGCCGGCTTAGTGGTTATTCGACAATATGTTATATGCCTTTGTTTTTTCTTGCAGGGCCTTGTGTCCGCCAACGTCGAGCTCGTCTCCTCCCGAGTCGAGATAAACCGGCGCCACCGCGACCTGAAGAAGGAGTGCGAGGCCAAGGACAGGCGGATCGCCGAACTGGAGGCGGCCCGCCAAAAAGATGAAGGTAGGGTTGATCCCTTTCTCCAACTATGCTTTTGACCTATGTTTCCGTCAATCATTTAGCTTAGCGAATCCATATTTGTAGAAGTGCTAGACCACGCCCAGGATATCCTGAAGGCGTCCACTGATATGCAAGCTCTTATGAATGAAGCTTCAGACTTGGCGGCCGCCAACTTGGAGTTGAAGGCGGCTCATCAAAAGGAGATGGAGGCCCAACAACTCAAGTTTGCGCAGGAATCCAGCCAGCTCACTGGTGAGCTGGAAAGCCTGCGCAACAAGTTGGCGGAGGCGGAGAAGATGGCTGCAGAAGAGATATCTAAGCAGACTTCTCGCGCCCAAACTGCAGAGGACGCGCTGGCAACTCATATGATTGAGTTGTCGGCTTTCCATAACTCGGTCCTTGGTAATTTCTCGCTCCTTTTTTTGATACTGCCATGTTGCTTTAGCCTGAGCCAAACTTATGGCTTTATTTTTGATGCAGTTCCCGCCGGTTTAGGCGATGACAAGGTTGTCAGCCCCCGCCTGGATCGCCTTGCGCGTCTGGGCGAGCTGATCGCCGAGACTTTGGCGGCGTCCAAGCGGTTTGCCGCCAAGTTCTTCACTTCGTCTGGCAGTCAGGAGCCGACCGAGTTCAGCGACGTGCCCGCCATCTTGGAGCAGGCGACCAAATTGCACAAAAGCTCGCTGAAGTCGGCGGCGCGGGGTGGAGCCAAGACTACCCTTGGGTTGTTCATGGCGCACTACCCCGAGGCGGAGATAGAAGCCGTCACCGAAGGCATGCCGTCGACGTACGAAGACGGTAGCGAGGTTGAGCCGGTCGCTGTGCTGGACAGCGTTGCCGGCTACGCCACGCGAGTCGCCGACATGGTGGACACTTCAATCTTCTACCGGCGCCATCCTGTGCCTGGCGGAGAGGGAGCTGGAGCTGCCGGCGCGGCTGAGGCGGAGGGGAGTGATAGTTCTGGGGCTGAAGTTGTCAGCCCCCAAGTCTGATGTAGATGCTCCCCCGAGCCATACCTTTTCTTGTCCTTGCCTCCCACCAGCCTTATTTTGTCGGCCCCTGAAACAATGCAACATTTGTAATATTTGTATATACTTTTGCTGTTGCCTTGTTAGGCGGAAACTAGCTGACAAGTTTTACTTTGTCTTTGTTTATATGGCCCGCCTTAATTTTACCCTGACTTATATGCTTGACTTTTTGTATGTTGACGAAACCTCAGCCGGTAACTTTAGCTGAAACAACCAGGGCTAGACCATTTGTTTAGAATCAGAGACCAAAGCCAACATGTTGGTGTCAAAGACATACTACTAGGCGAACCACATATAAGTAATCAGAGGCAAAGGAATTAGGCGGCGCAAAAAGTTTGTTTTTGCTTTGGGTTGGCTCGAAAGCTGCAAGTATCTACCAGTTTGAACCTTTGCACGGAGCTAGAAAATAGGTAACTTAGATACATAGGAGAAATATGATTGCAAGAAAAGACAAAAGATGGCATGCATCTCAACACAGATGAGGAACCATAGACTTTTATTTCATAATCATATTTAACTTATTACAATTATAAATTGCTAAGTGTAGAAAGGACGTAGCTGCTCAATATTCCAAGGCCGTCTTGTTTGCTCGAACGGATCGTCAATGCCTCTCTTGCGCTTGGTTCCCCTTTTTCCTGCCGCCTTCTTGCGCATTTTCTTTTCTTCTTCGTCGCGGATGTCGGCTAGGTAGTAGGAACCATTGAGCAGCGCCTTTGTGACTATAAACGGTCCTTCCCATGGCGGGGATAACTTGTGCAAGCCTTTTCTGTCTTGAATTAGGCGGAGAACCAGGTCACCTGTTCTGAAGCTTCGCTTCCGCACTCTCCGGCTATGATAGCGGCGAAGTTGTTGCTGGTACAAGGCGGAGCGATGGAGAGCGACGTCTCTTTCTTCGTCTAGCAGGTCTAGGCTATCCTGTCTTGCACCTTCTACGTCTTGCTCGATGTAGGCTTGGACTCTTGGGGAATCGTATTTCATGTCGGTAGGTAGCACTGCCTCTGCGCCATATACTAAGAAGAAAGGAGTGTAGCCGGTAGATCTGTTTGGGGTTGTGCGCAAACTCCATAATACCGACTGTAACTCATCTGCCCAAGCGCCGGCTGCCCTATGTAATGGAGCTTCGAGACGAGGCTTAAGTCCTGATAAGACTAGGCCGTTTGTACGCTCTACTTGTCCATTGGATTGAGGGTGTGACACGGATGCCAAATCAAGCCGGATGCCCAGATCGCTGCAGTATTCTTCTATGTTGCCTTGAGACAAATTGCTGCCATTATCGGTGATAATGTTGTGTGGAACTCCAAACCGAGAGATAATTCCCCAGAGAAAATTGGTGGTTGTTCGTGCGTCAAGTTTGCTGATCGGCTTAGCTTCGACCCCCTTGGTGAACTTGTCGACAGCGACCAATAGGTGAGTGTACCCACCGCGCGCCGTTTTGAAGGGACCCACCATGTCTAAGCCCCAGACCGCGAACGGCCAGGTGATTGGGATCGTCCTTAGCTCCTGTGCCGGCAAGTGAGGTTGACGGGCGTACAACTGGCAACCTTTGCATGTCTTTACGATGTTCTCGGCGTCTTCTTTGGCGGTTAGCCAGTAGAAACCTTGGCGGAAAGCTTTGGATACAATGGACCTAGCGGAAGCATGGTGCCCGCAGGCGCCAACATGTATGTCCTTCAGAATTTCCCGGCCTTCTTCCGGCTGTATGCACCGCTGATAGATGCCGCAAGTGCTTCGCTTGTATAGCTCGCCTTGTATTATCGTGAATGCCTTGGCTCGCCTTATGATTTGCCTCTTTAGCACCTCATCGTCTTCCGGCAATTTTTGGTCGATTAGAAAATCGAGGTATGGGACTGTCCAATCCGGCTGTGTTAAGTAGACAGCGAGACTTGCCGCTTCTACCGGTTCTTCTGAGTCGGGGTCCATCAAATCGGCGCCTTTAATGGATGGCTTGTGCAATTGCTCCAGGAAGATATCTTTTGGTACCTTTTTGCGTTCCGATCCCAGTCTTGCAAGTGTGTCTGCCGCCTCATTCTCGGCTCTTGGAACATGTCAGACTTCGTAGCCTACGAAGTTTTTTGCAAATTCTTCAACTTTGGCTCTGTAGGCTGCCATTGTTGCGCTTTTCGCATCCCATGTTCCGCTTACTTGCTGCGCGACCAGATCTGAGTCGCCATAACAGAGGATTCTTTTGACGCCTAGGTCGTTTGCCACGTGTAACCCATGAAGCAAGGCTTCGTACTCGGCAACATTGTTGGTTGCTGTGAAATGTATTTGTAACACGTAGCTAAGCTTGTCACCTTTAGGCGTGCGTAGAACGACACCAGCCCCCGAGCCTTTGAGCATCTTTAATCCGTCAAAGTGCATGACCCAATATTCTGATTCGGGGAGTGTCGTTTCCTCCATGGCCTCTGTCCAGTCGGCGACAAAGTCGGCAAGCGCTTGAGACTTAATGGCGGTCCGTGGTTTGTAGACTATGTCAAAGGCGTCGAGTTCGATGCCCCACTTGGCGACTCAACCCGTTGCCTCTGCATTGTTGATTATGTCTCCCAACGGTGCCTTGCTGACTACTGTCACTGTGTGTTCCTGGAAATAATGCCTAAGCTTTCTGGCTGCAAAGAATACGCCATAAGCCAGCTTTTGGTAATGCGGATACCTCTGCTTGGAGGCGGAGAACACTTCACTGATGAAGTAGACCGGTCGCTGCTCACACGCCGCGGCTTCGCTCTCCTTTCTTTCCACAGCCAAGACAACGCTGACAACAGCTCCTGTTGCCACGATGTACAGCAGCATTGGTTCCTGTGATCGAGGTGCTGCCAATATTGGAGCGGATGTGAGGGCCTCCTTAAGTTGTTGTAAGGCGGCATCTGCCTCTGCTGTCCACTCGAAGTTGTCGGATTTCTTCAATAGCCGGTAGAGAGGCATTGCCTTTTCCCCTAAGCGGCTTATGAAACGACTGACGGCTGCCGCCGATCCGGCTAGGCGCTGCACGTCCTTCAGACAAGTAGGTCTGGATATATTTTGGATGGCCTTGATCTTCTCCGGGTTAACCTCAATCCCTCGTTCTGAGACGATGAATCCGAGGAGTTTGCCGGCTGGGACGCCGAAAACGCACTTGGCGGGATTGAGTTTCATCTGATACCTCCGGAGATTCTGAAAAGTTTCTTCCAAGTCCTCTAGGAGATCTGCCTTCTTTTTTGACATTACCGCGATGTCGTCTACATAGACGTGAACATTGCGGACGATCTGTTCGTGCAGGCAGTTTTGCATACAGCGCTGGTATGTTGCCCCTGCATTCTTCAAACCGAAAGGCATTGTAATGTAGCAGAAAGTTCCGTATGGAGTTGTGAAAGATGTTTTCAGCTGATCTGACTCTCTCATCTTGATTTGGTGGTATCCTGAGTAGGCGTCCAGAAAACAAAGCAGCTCGGAGCCTGCTGTGGAGTCTACGACTTGGTCAATTCTGGGCAGCGCAAAGGGATCCTTTGGGCAGCACTTGTTAACACCGGTATAGTCAATACACATCCTCAGCTCTTTATTCTTCTTTGGGACAAGTACAGGATTTGCCACCCAATCGGTGTGTACAACTTCTTTTATGAAATTGGCGGCCTTCAGCCTATTTATCTCCTTCCCTATAGCCTTGCGTCTCTCATCTCCAAAGCGTCTTGTTGCTTGCTTCACCGCCTTGGATCCTTTTATGACGTTGAGCGAGTGCTCGGCAAGTTCCCTCGGTACACCAGGCATGTCGGAAGGCGACCATGCAAAGATGTCACGATTCTCACGGAGGAACTCGACGAGCGCGCCTTCCTATTTGCTGTCAAGGTTGGAGCCGATGACAACTTGCTTAGACTTGTCACCCGGGATGAGGTCCGCCTTTTTGGTGTCTTCTGAAGCTTCGAAAGTCTTTTTGACATCCATCTTTGGCTTTGGCATGGAGTTGTCTGAATCCGCCCCGAGCAGCGCGAGTTCTTCCTTGTGGATGACGTCTTCTGCGAAGGCGGCCATGCCACGCTCGCACTCCTTGGCTTTCTTGCAGTTGCCGGAAACCGTGATGGTTCCGTTTTCCCCCGGCATTTTAAGCTTGCTGTATATGTAGCATGGCCTTGCCATGAACTTGGCGAAAGCCGGTCGTCCGAAGATTGCATGATAGGCGCTTTTGAAGGGGACAACTTCGAACCGGAGGAACTCTGAGCGGTAGTTCTCTTTTGGTCCGAAAGTTACCTTCAGCCTGATGCTTCCCATTGACTTTGCTTGCCTGCCGGGCACTATGCCATGAAAGGTGAGGTTGCTGTGATCCAGCTGATCCTCTGATAGGTTCATGCGGCTTAGTGTGTCGTAGTACAGGATGTTGAGGCTGCTGCCGCCATCCATAAGTACCTTTGTGAGTCTGAAGTTGTCGACAATGGGGTCGACGACAAGGGCGTACTTGCCTGGGTGAGGGACGTGATCAGGGTGGTCGGACCGGTCCCAAGTGATTGTTGCCTCCGACCAGTTCAAGTACTGAGGGACGTCCGGCATTGTCGCGTTGAGTTCGCGCATCTCCGCCTTATCCGCTTTAGCCGAAGGCGTGCCGACAAAGCACACAAGAGATTCTTTGACCTTCGGATACGGCTTCTTTTTCTTGGCGGCTGCGTCATCTTCGCTTGAGATAGACATGTCGTCGTCATCCTCATCCTCCTTGCTGTCTTTCTTGTCGTTCTTCTTTGACTTCTTTGACTTCCAGCCGACTGTGGGATCCCTTTTGAAGTCGTCCATGAAACGGCACTCTCCAAGCATGTGGTTGACCTTGCCCAATGAGGCGTGGATGGGACACGGAAAAAGCTTTGCCTGTTCATAAGTGATTCGCGCCGCCTTAGGCCCTGAGCCGGCTTCGCGACTATCTTTCTTATTTTTCCACTTCTTTTTGCCGGCGTTTCCTTGGAACGCTACGGCTACCTCATTGGAAGGTCCGGCTTTGTCATCCGCCGCCTGCTTGCGCTTGTTGTTCCGCTTTGGTATGATGTTGACGTCTGGGTCATCGTCCCGGGCGTCGTCATCCGCCGCCGCGTATTGGGCGGCTAGGTTGAGCATCTCACCAAGGTCCGTGATTTTCTCGCGGACGAGCCTATGACGGAGCAAGGACTTCTTCTGTAGGCCCGTGTAGAAGGCATGGATAGCCTGTGCGTCCGAAACACCATGACAGTTGGCTTTTTCGGATATCCAACGGCTGACAAAATCTGTCATGGTTTCGTCCGGCTTTTGGATACAGCGTTGCAAATCCGTGTAGGTATTTGGACGCTTGTATGTTCCTTGGAAGTGCTGGGAGAAAACCTTTTCCATGTCATACCAGCTATGGATGGACTTTTCAGGAAGGTTGTCGATCCAAGCTCTTGCCGTGCCTTCCAACATGAGAGGTAGGTAGCGGACGGCAATATGGCTGCTCCCGCCGGCAATCTCTATGGCCATGGCATAGTCGGATAGCCATGAGTCCGGCTTAACGAGGCCGTTATACCTAGAACAGTTTTTTGACACTGATGTCATGTCCTTAGGGAAAGGCTCTCTGCGGATGGCGTCACCGAAGCACTTTGGTCCACAGTATAGCGGCTCCTTTCCCCTTGCTATGTCTTGTAGGCGGTGTCGTGCGTCTTTTGGATCGAGCTGCCGTGCGCCTCTGTTTGCGTCCGGCTCGTCCTGCGCCGCCCGGCTTATGCTGCGCCTGGGCCCTTCTACCTCCTCTCTCCTCTTGCTGCCAGTGCTACGCTGCGGAGACCGGCTGCGGCCTCTCCTTGGAGGGTCATTGCCGGCATCTTTTCTAGGCGGCTGCATGTTGTTCCGACTACCGCCATTGTCGCGTCTTGGCTGAGGTGGAGGTGGTAGGTCTCCTCTGCTTCCCGTCCTTGAATTCTCGTCCCACCTTGGCTTTGGCGGCGGTGCCTTCTTTGGAGGTGGCGTTGCCTTCCTTTTGTCGCCATGGCTACTGGAGCCAGACGGGCCTTCGGGGTCGGCGCCGGGTGCAGCTTTGCACTTGCCCGACTTAGACTCTAGGTCTCCCCCGCGGGCATCCGCCATGTGGCCGTAGGAATCAGCGCGAGCTTGTTGTTCTAGGGCCTTGCTTACGAAGTGTCTTGCGTTGGCCAACTTTTCTTCCGCCGTGTAAGTGTTGTCATCCAGGGTATCTAACGCGACAGCCGCGTTGAGGATAGGGGTGCAGAAGACAACATCCCCCCTTCTATCCACTCGCTGTGGTGCCGTACGCCAATCGAACCCTAGGTCCTGAGCCGCAGTCGTTGCTTGCGTAGGCGGCTCTTTTCCACAGCGGTTTTTTGATGACCTTTTCTCCTCGAAGAGTTGCCGGCTTGTTTTGGCCGACATCTTCTCCTGCTCTTTCTTGATCTTCTTTGCAAGGCTCTCAACGTGCTCCTCTCTTTTTCGCAGGAAGTCAGAGTGCTTAAGCATGTTAATCCTAAGCTCTTCCACTTCGTCGAGTGGGGTGTTTTTGTTCACCGGAGTATTCATGATCTCGTCTACTTCTTTGATGACGGAGAGCAAATCTGTGGGTTTGCTGCTGCCGCCTTTCTCGAGGCCAGTTTTCTTCTTTGCGCACACCTTGTCGGAACTTTCAATGAGTTGGCCGGTAGTGGTGTCTCCGGCTTCTTCTGCCGGCTTGATTTGTGCTTCCGAAGTAACTGGGGTTGTCTCGTGACCGACAACAACCATCATATCCAGCTTGTCCGGCATGTCTGTATCCGCTGTACCCTCTGAGGGAGCCGGATTTCCACTGGAAAAGCGGGTTTTGATCTTCTCTTCGAAGAGACTAGCATCATCATCGGAGTCAGAGTCTATGTTGACTTGAACGGTAGATCTGGATCCGGCATCTGACATCACATCCTCCTGCAGAGCAGGGAGGATTGACTCAGGATCGTTGTTTTCCGGCTGGGAGTCGGATCCCAGTCCGACAACTCCGACGAAGTGGAAATCAGATTCGGCCGACTCCTGGGAGAAGGCGGATTCAGATCCATCTTGCCGGTCGACTGCTTGGTCGAAGGGTTGGTGGGTGGGGTTGTAGAAACGCGGTAGGCCGTACGCCTCTGGCGTGTACCCGATGAAGACGTCGATCCCTCCGATCGGCACGATTGCGCATCCGATAAGGTAGTCGTCCGCCGGGAGCCAGGACTCATCCGAGTTGACGTAGCTATGGCCGTCATACCTTGTGACGCGACCGACGGCGATCTGCTTGCCCACGCCGCCAAGTGTTCCCGCCTGGAATGTGATGCCAGGCCTTATGCCCCACGGTGGGCGCCAACTGTCGTGGTATCGGCATATTTGATAGGAGACGGGGGTCCTCTAGCCTAAGTATGTATTGTGGGGAAGAAGTTTGGTGTCGTCGAGGTCGGGATTGAACACGGCGAGTTTACCCAGCTTCGGATCCCACAGCGGTGGCGGGATCCTACGTGCTGCTATAATTCACTATGAGGCAATAGCCGTGAATAGGTTACAATGTGTATGATGCGTATTGAAGCGTGCCCTAAAGGCTTCCTGGTGGCCGGCTTATATAGGCGGCCAGACCCCAGGATACAAGGCAAGTACATGTCCGGCAAGTAATCAGAGTCCTAGACCTAGCCGGCTTAGTTGCCGCCTTCCATCTTGGGCTCGGTGGCTTGATGGGCTTAGGCCTTCTGCCTTCCTTGGACCGTCCGCCTACTTCCTTGCACGTCAGCTATCTGGGCCGCCCGGCAGGCCTTGGCCTTACCACCCTTGGGCCACCCTGGACTAGCCGGATTGATCCATGCTGGTTATACCCCTAGTTGATATATCCCCAACAGTGATCACCAACACCTATCCCTTTCCCCATCAATCAACCCGGGGTGCACAACCCTGGGACTTGTCGAGTTAACACCTCGTCAGCCGCCCACTGGGTATGTCAACCCGCTCTTCCCGACATTCTTGCGAACGAGGAAGAGCGACTTCCATAGCGCCCAGTGGGGTGCAATCCCCAAAAAGCACTCGCAGACCACAATAAAGCTCGTGATGCTCAAGACGCCATTGGGGGTCAGATCGTGGATCTGAACCCCATAGGCATACAAGAGACCGCGAACAAAATCATGGAGAGGGAACCCGAAGCCCCGTGGAAGGAAATCCACGAAGCATACGCGCTCCCCCTCGCGAACTGCGGGGTACACCTCCTTGCCAGGGGCACGTACCTGGGCCTGATCCGACGGCGGCAGGAGACCCTGCATGCGCAGCAGCTCGAGGTCCGTCTTCTTCACCACGGACCTCTACCAGTCGCCATCGGGCTTTTTCATCAACCCAGCTCAGGCGGCGGCGGCGGAGGTGCCAACGGCGGTCTTCGGCTTGCCCATGGCTTCGAAGGATCGTGGAAGGTTGGAGGACAAGAGGCACAGAGCTCGGATGGAGCAAGAATGGCAGAGAAGCAGAGGAACGGAGGCGCGGATGATTGGAGAAGATGATATGCCCTCGTGCTGCGGCGCAGTACTTATGCTTTCAAGAAATTCATCTCAGCCATCCGCCAAGCAACTGCTCTGAGAAGCTACATCCAGTCGTCCACGTGTCGTGATGAGAGGCTAACCGTCGCCGCCCACGTCGTCCACTACACACGGGACTCAAGGCGTCATCATCGTGCCACGAAAATTTCGCGCCCAGTTTGAGAAACGTGACAAATGCTGACCACAGTCAACTCTGACAAGCGGGGCCCACTACGTCGCGTCCCATCGAGCGCAGAAGCGTGCCATGAAGCGTCATCACTGACGTCAACAAGACAGTCTGGAGAAGACAAGGAGAAACAAGGCAACTCGAACGTACGATTCAAGTAGTAAGCTTCGAAGCTGAAAACAACAAAGTAGGGCAGAGCACTGATCTGAGAACCCGAAACAATCATTCGGGTGGCGAAGAAAATTGAGTAAGCTCAAGCAAGCCGAATTCATCTATAAGTAAGCCAATAGGCTGAATAGAAGCAAGCTTCACAAGAAGGCCAAGATAAAGTAATTCGACTACAGAAGTTACTCCCATCGGGAGTGTCCTATTCGACTGAAGAAAGCGAGTTCAGGCTCAAGAACAAGAAAACCGGCGGCGGGCCCAGGAGGAAGAAGTCCTTTGCCCGACTCTACGATTCGACCAAGCAGTCGGGGGCTACTGACGTGGGGCTACCTTTCGACTAGCCCACGATGAGGCTACCTGGGCCGCGCTAAACTGGAGAAAGCCCACAGGAGGCCCACCAGGGATACCGTGTAACCTAGTCCAAGTCGGTTAGGTCTCATAACCTGCCATATCTGTACTTGCCATCGGCATCGACCACCCGAGACCTAGCTTACCTATAAAAGCCAGGAGGGTCGCTCGTCTCAGGGACACGCCAATAGCTGCCACCACAAACCCTAGCGAGATCGCAATCTCGCCATTGTAATCGCCACTCGCCATTAATACCAGACAAGCAGGAGTAGGGTGTTATCCTCCGGGAGCCTGAACCTGGGTAAAATCCCCGCTTGTCAGCCGTCATGATCACCAGCGCTTATCTCTTTCCCACTCAATCAACCCGGGGTGCACAACCCTGAGATTTGCCGAGTTACACCCTCGTCACCCGCTCATCGCCTTCGGGAGTTGGAGTGGCGTGCTCGAAAGCCAAACGACACTTGCAGATGGCCCGAGGAGGAAGGAGGCCTTCACGCTCCAATTCAATCAGATCGTCCTCGGTGACGGTTGAGTGGAGCCAGTGGTGCGACGAAGAATCGTCCTCCTCCTCGGCGCCGGCGGCGGCGGCGTAGCCCGAGTTAGTAGGCATCTTTTCCCTAGGAAAGAGCCTAATAAGGGGCTCCGCGAGCAGCGCCTCCGTGGCGGTACCCGAGGAGGAAGCGCCGCCCGTTGCGGATCCCTCCGCCGAGCCCTTCGACGCAGCCATGGCTTCCCTCGCCGCGTCCTCCTCTGCCGCCGAGCGCGCTGCCGCGGAAGCAATGGTCTGCTCCATGATTTTGTGTAGTGTACCTGCACCTAAAATGTGGCAGATACCTGTGTATAGTGCAAATCCTTGGATCGATTCGTTTGCACACACAGTTACGATGTAATATCACAACAAAGTATCAATTTATTACAACGTTGATCCAGTCTTAGAAAATATCCATTACAAATTTGCATAGCATAAAGCTAGCAGTGAACATAGTAGACAGCGGAAAATTATTCTTCATGGAGTCCCCAATCATCATCATGTGCCACAGGCGAGCATGTTGGTTGAAGACTCGAAAACCTATATACGAAACCTCACTCGTCATCTGAACAATCTGCAATAAGAAAAATATTGCAACTACGTGGGTCAGATTCCATTAAAAATGGAGTCTGGCAAGTGACACTATGGTGGACACTTAATGAAATAACTCTACAACCTATATGCATATTTGGCTGGTGGAGTTCAAGGCTATTTTGCATAAAGCCATTTTTCCTAACTCTCTGGGAAACCCTTTTCTTCTATTCGAGACATCCGTGGCATGAAATCCACTGTCTCATTCTACCCTTGTTCACCCATCAAGTTTTATATTTTTGAAGTTGGAATGGTGGAATCCTCCGTTGACATCCTCGTTCAGCTGCTCAATTGTCCGTTTCCGGGGACACGGCTAAGTACTTAGATTTTAACTCTGCAGAGGTTGTGCACGTTCACCATTGTACCCATTCAACCCAGGTTATCCTTTACACACCATTTGTGATAAGGAAAGGAAAGAATGAGACGAGATCTTTCAGAAACATTTTCCCTCCCACTCTGGCCTGACGCGCTCCACCTACAAATCCTCTACCACCACCTGTCAGGCCGGGGAGAGTCCACGCAGCTTAGTTGATCAAGCCAGAGCCCATATTGGCAATGGCTGCACGAGAAGCGATCTTCACTCGGAGTTCTTCAGATTCCTTTGCTCCTGGGTGGCCTTCCACAGGTAAATCCCCTGGGAACAACACTCAACTCATACAGCCAAGCAACCAATTTCCACCCAGGTGTTTGATTAAAACTTAGTAGACTTCATCCTTTTCATCAAAATAGTTTTTGCATAGCATCACTATTCTTCTAAGTAATTTCATAGGAACCTAGATACAGGAATAAAGAGGTCTATCATGGCTTGCATAGCAATGCTATCCTACACATGCTTATAGAAAATACTCTACTCATGCATAGAAAAATAATGGGACTTTTATGGGGGTGTGCCACTTGCCTTGGCAACCGGGAGTGCAGCAGTTACAGTTGTAAAGATTCTCGTTTCCCTCCGAATAGTCCAACAAAGAAATAAAGAGTCACACATAAACACACAAGCAAAGGTTCATACAAAGAAAAATATATGATATGCATGAGATGAGATGCAACAGTTTATTTCCAGCGTCTAGAAACTAATAAAAGTATCCCTTTGGATTTTCATGATATATGCATGAATAAATTTGTGATGTGTTTCTATTATTTAATCATGAATAAAGGGGTAATGACAAGGACTTTAGTTCACTTAAATAAAATTTCAAAATAAAATTTTGTAAAAATGACGTTTGGGCAGAGGGCATCTAAACAAGTTGTTAGCAATTTGATTTACTCAAAAATAAATTTTCTAACTAAAGTTATGTCAAAAATACTTAAACTACTCTCGAAAATATTTGAAAATTTTGTATGTGTCAAAACAGAAAACTAATGAAGCCAAAGTGTTCTACTGGTTCTAAGGATTTCAAATATATAAAAATATTTAAATTTGGTTAAACAGATAAAAAGTAATGATGAAAACAGTGTGCAGGGGGTTTTCTGCAAAACTGCCAAATTAAATGATTTAATCAAAATTCCGAAAATAAAATCTGACGTGGCGCTGACATGGCGCTGACGCGGCGTTGACGCGGCGCTGACGCGGCATACCGGTTCGGGGTTTTAAGTGATCTAATCCTAGCCGTACACGGGAGATCTAACGGTCTAGATCAAAACGACCAGAAGCGAGCGGCGCGGCCGGCCGGAACCCTAGCCTGAGGCGTGCCCGCGGCGGTGCCATCGCCGGAGTTGCTTGCTTCGCACGCCCTACTGCCTACAAGGATGAACGAGTCATACCCGTGCGTGGAGGAGGTCGAGGCGGGGACGATGGCGAGGTGGTCGACGATGGAGTGCTCTGTCGCGCCGGAATTTGCTCGTCGGAGTCGTGCTCGGCGGCGGTCCTCTTCGGGCGTGGATGGAGACGATGTTCTGCTGCCCAAGAAGACGCAAAAACTTGTCGAGGGCTTGAGAGGACGCTGCTCACCGGAGTTCGTCGAACTTGCCGTCGGTAACGGCGGGGCTCAGGGGGTGCTCGTAGGCGGCCTGGTGGCTCTCGGGATCGAGGGGATCTTATAGCAAGAATCGGCGAGTTAAATGAGTGAGTAAATCGCCAGGAATCAATCGAATTGATTCGGCCGTTTCTCGGCGTCGTCGTGGGCATGATTTGGGGCGAGCCGTTGCAGCGGGAGGGATGACAGGTGGGGCCCACCTGCCAGCGAGTGAGCGCGCGCGCGGGCGGGGACGGGCCGCGGGCGGGCTGGATTGCGTCGCGCGCGCGGTAGATAGCTAGTGGGCTTCGGCCCACTGGCTGGCCCGACTCTATTTTTCTTTTTTTGAAAATTCTTTTCTGTTTTTAAATCTTTTGAGTATAAAACAAATTCAAAACTATATTAAAACTTCTCAGAAAAATTCATAAAAATATAATTTGAAAAGCTTATGAAAAATAGATCCTTTTGACATTATTTTTGTCTAAAGTAAAAATAGAATAAAAGGAACATTATTATAAATTCAAAATAACAATTTTAAGGACATAAAGTCAATTAAAATATATTTAAATAATTAAATTCAAATTCTATGTGATTCATATGACAAGTTTAATGATGATGATGCATGGATGCAAAAGTTTTAATTTTTTCTGAAAATTTGGGATGTTACAAACCTAACCCCCTTAAGATGAATCTCGCCCACGAGATTCGGATTGGCTAGCAAGTAGGTGAGGGTGGTCTTCTTTAAGGTCATCTTCTCTTTCCAAAGTTGCTTCCTCTCCTGAATGGTGATTCCACTGTACTTGGCAGAATTTGATGGTCTTGGTTCGGGTGACACGTCCTGCTGTCTCCAAAATCTTTATTGGTTTTTCTTCATAAGTGAGATCACTTTCTAGTTGTACTTCCTCTAGTGGCACCGTATCTCTTAGCAGTGTTTCTGTCATTTCTGGGTGACATTTCTTCAGCTGGCTGACATGAAACACACTGTGAACCGCGGAAAGTGCTTCCGGGAGTTCCAATTCATAGGCGACCTCTCCTTTGCGGGATAATACCTTGAAGGGTCCAATAAATCTAGGTGCCAACTTTCCTTTGATTCCAAATCTTTTAACTCCCCGCATAGGTGAAACTCGGAGATAGACTCGATCACCCACTTCATACGTGACTTCTCTCCTTTTGGAGTCCGCATAACTTTTCTGTCTGGATTGTGCTATCTTTAAACGGTCCTTAATCAACCTGACTTTTTCCTCAGCCTCCTTGATTATGTCTAGTCCGAACAAACTACGTTCTCCTACGCCACTCCACAATAGTGGGGTAGTGCACTTTCTTCCATACAAGGCTTCAAATGGCGACATCTCTATGCTCGCTTGATAGCTGTTATTGTAAGAGAACTCGGCATATGGAAGATTTTCATCCCAGCTTGACTTATAATCTAGAGCGCACGCTCTCAGCATATCTTCTAGGATCTGATTTACTCTTTCTGTCTGTCCATCCGTCTGCGGATGAAACGCTGTACTGAACTCTAATCTAGTTCCCAGAGACTCATGTAATTGATTCCAGAAATGGGAAGTAAACTGAGTACCCCTATCCGACACAATTTTCTTGGGAACACCATGTAGACACACAATCCTCTTCATGTAGATGTCAGCTAGTTTGGCACTAGTGTATGTAGTCTTTACGGGTATAAAGTGAGATACTTTCGTCAGCCGATCGGCTATAACCCATATAGAATCATACCCTGATTTAGTCCTGGGCAGACCCGTGATGAAATCCATACCAATCTGTTCCCATTTCCAATCTGGTACTGGTAACGGTTGTAGCAACCCTGCTGGTTTTTGGTGTTCTGCCTTCACACGACTGCAGACGTCACACTTTGCAATGTATTCAGCAATATCACGCTTCAAGTTGATCCACCAATACCTCTCCTTTACATCCATATACATCTTGGTGTTACCCGGATGTATGGAATAAGGTGAGTCATGAGCTTCTTGAAGTAACTTCCTGAGGTCGGCATTGTCAGGAACACAAATGCGTTCTTTATACCACACGGTTCCTTCATCATCTTCTCTAAAATCTCTGGCCTTACCTTCGTTTAGGTTCTTCTTGATTTCTTTTACTGCTTTATCCTCTAACTGAGCTGTCTTGATTTTGTTAAATAGGAGAGGTTGAACTTCTAAGGATGCTATGAATCCTTCAGGTACCACCTCTAATCGAAGGTCCTTAAATCCTTTACAAAGATCTTCAGGCAGTTCTCCTGCCGTGAGTCCGTTTACATAAGTCTTACGGCTCAAGGCATCAGCCACTACGTTGGCTTTCCCTGGGTGGTACTGTAGGCTTAAATCATAGTCTTTGATGAATTCTAACCATCTCCTTTGTCGCATGTTTAATTCCTTCTGAGTAAAGAAATACTTGAGGCTTTTATGATCCGTAAAAACTTCACATCTCTTTCCCCATAAATATGGCCTCCATATCTTTAGCGCATGCACCACAGAAGCTAACTCTAAATCATGAGTGGGGTAGTTTACTTCATGATTTTTGAGTTGTCTTGAGGCGTAAGACACTACTTTGCCTTCTTGCATCAATACGCTTCCTAGGCCGCGATATGAAGCGTCGCAATAAACCTGTAAGTCTTTCTCTAAATCTGGTAAGCATAATACTGGTGCCGACACCAAGCGTTTCTTTAATTCCTGAAAACTGGTCTCACAAGCTTCCGTCCACTCAAATTTCTTTCCCTTCTTCAGTAGTTCAGTCAAGGCCTTGGCAATCTTGGAGAAGTTTTAAATGAATCTCCGGTAGTACCCTGCCAGTCCTAGAAAACTGTGGATTTCTCCCATATTTTTGGGTGATTCCCAATTTGTCACAGCAGCAACTTTTTCAGGGTCCACTGCTATCCCATCTTTAGACACCAGGTGTCCTAGAAATCCTACTTGTTTTAACCAAAATTCACACTTGTTGAACTTAGCATATAATTTATGCTCTCGGAGCCTTTGCAACACTAGACGTAAATGTTCTTCGTGTTCTTTGTGACTTTTGGAGTAGACCAAGATGTCATCGATGAAGACAACAACAAACTTGTCCAGAAAATCCATAAACACCTTATTCATCATATTCATGTAATAGGCTGGAGCATTGGTTAACCCAAAAGGCATTACCGTGTACTCATACGAACCATATCTTGTAACGAAAGCAGTGTTGGGTATATCCATCTCTCTGACTTTCATCTGAAAGTATCCTGATCTGAGATCGATCTTGGAGAAGACAACAACCCCTTCTAGTTGTTCGAACA
Source organism: Poa annua (assembly GCA_026929855.1). Taxonomy (NCBI): domain Eukaryota; kingdom Viridiplantae; phylum Streptophyta; class Magnoliopsida; order Poales; family Poaceae; genus Poa; species Poa annua. The sequence goes on from CM049431.1 coordinate 16,458,273, forward strand.
GTTCATTGATTTTGGGTAGCGGATACTTGTTCTTGATTGTATGTTCATTTATGTCACGGTAATCAGTGACTAATCTCTGAGTACTATCCTTCTTCTTGACAAAAAGAATCGGGGCTCCCCAGGGTGATGAACTTGGACGGATAAAGCCTTTCTGCATAAACTCTTCCAGTTGTTTCTTGAGTTCTTTCAGTTCATCAGTTGCCATTGGGTAGGGCCTTTTAGCAATTGGTCTTGTTCCCGGTTTTAGTTCTATGAGGAACTCTACATCTCTATCGGGTGGCATTCCTGGTAGTTCTTCCAGAAACACATCAGGGTATTCCTTAACTATAAGGACCTCACCGAGACTAACCCCCTTAAGAGAATTAAGCCTAACCTTCTTTAGTTCAAACTTTGATCTAAAGTTGATCTTCGAGCCTTCTGGAGTGGTGAGAGTGATGGTTCTATTTGCGCAGTCTATGATTCCTGCATAGCGGGACATCCAATCCATCCCTATGATAACATCCAGGCCTTGTGTTTCCAGGATGATCAAATCCGTAGGAAACTAATGCTTTCCAATCTTCAGACTCAACTGTCTACAGCCAGAGGTTACTAGCATCTCTCCGCCCGGAGAGCTTACTCTAATGGGGCTTCCTATATTTTCCACTACTAACCCATGTTTGTTTACATAAGGTCTTGAAATGAAAGAATGCGATGCTCCAGTATCAAATAAAACTAATGCTGGGCATGAATTGAGCAAGAACGTACCAATGACAGCATCAGGTTCACCGTATACTTCTTCCACATTGATGTGGTTCACCTGTCCTTTCTGGAAGGGATTGGGCTTGGCAGCTTCTGCGGCCTTCTTTTCGAGGCAGTCAGTGGCGTAGTGACCCTTGTTATTGCACTTGAAGCATAGGACTTGGCTGATATCTTTCTTATATTCGGGGTTTGGGCGATGTTGTCCATTATTGTGGCCAACATTTCCATTTCCCTTGTGATTCCCATTATTTCCCTTGAAACCACCACTATGGTTGTGACCATGATGTTTGTGGTTGCTTCCTCCACTAGGATAGTGCCCAGGTTTATGACTCTGGTTTCATCTTGAGGGAAAGGTCTCTTGAAAGAAGTCTCAGAATGGGGTTTGTGAACATTCAACTTTCTCTTCCTATTTTCAGCCTTCTTGATGTTATCCTCCAGTATGATAGCCTGATCTAGGAGAGTCCGATAATTTGGGGCATATGCCACTGTCAAAGGGATCTTCAGCTCGTCACTCAGCCCATTTAGGAATTTTGCCTTCCTCTTTGCCTCGGTGTTAATGTCTTCAGAAACATAACGAGAAAGGGCATGGAAATCAGCCATGTACTCCTTAAGGCTCCTGTTTCCCTGTCTCAGGTTTCTGAATTCTTCCTGCTTCAAGTTCATAATACCCGAGGAGATATGAGCATTACGAAAACCTTCCTTGAAATTTTCCCAAGTCATGGTTTCTAGTGGGTGGGTGATTTGATAAGTTTCCCACCACTGGATTGCTGGTCCTTCCAACAGATGAGTGGTGAACCTCACCTTCTCAGCGTCCGTACATTCACAAGTCACTAGATCCCTGTCCACTGAACGCAGCCAGTCATCTGCCACAATTGGTTCAGTTGCAGTGGAGAAATTGTTCGGTCGGAGCCTCAGAAATCTGGTAAGTCTATCCACATGGGGGGGTGGTGGCGGAGGCGGGTTGTGGTTGTTGTTATTGTTGTTGGTTGCCGCAATGAACTGGGTCATCATAGTCATTAGCTGAGCTTGAGCGGCCATCAACTGTTGTATAGCATCATTGTTGTCGTGGTCGTTGTTGTTGTTGTTGTTGTTATCGGGCGTACGACGAGGAGGCATCTGTGATTTTGTATAGGTGAGTTTTTAGACGGAAAAGGTCTAAAGAGAAAGATTACCCCAACAAACAAACAACCTATAGAACAAACAAACATCACACAACTCAAAACTCTGGATTAAACAGACAAGAGAGTTTTGGAAAATAAAACGCGAGGTTCCGTGGAATACAATGGAAGGTACTGCCTTATCACAAGTTGATAGGTCAATACAAGACTAAGATAACAATGAGGTGTAAATAAATGGTAGTCTCGCTAACGAACTACTCGACCATGTCATCTTCTTCTTCTTCAATTTCCTGAATCTCGATTCCTTCATTGTCGAGTACTTCCCTTAATTCCTTCACTTCTTTCTCCAGGGCAGAGTTCTTCTCTTGCAGCTCCCTTTTCTCGGTACGAAGACGCTTGATCAAGTCACTATCAGCTTCGAACTCGACTTCATTGCTCTCGAGTTCTGCCTTCTGTTCTCTGATAGTCTTGTTTTTCTCTTGAACCCTTTTCTCATGTCTCTTGTATTTCTCCTCTTGTGAAGCAAACTTTTCTTCTTGTGCCTTAGTCACTTCCTCTTGAGCTTTCATCTTTTCCTCGTTCTCCTTGAGTAAGGCACACAACTCATCGTTCTTCAGGAGTTCAGTGCGTATATCCTCATAAAGTTCTGTGACGAGGACCTCCAACTCCTGGAAATACAGACTAAGGGGCTTTGCTTTGCCTCTATCTCCAACATCAAAGAGGTATGGTTCTCCCTCCTCGTTTCTCCTTCCAAAGAAAATGGAGTAGTGGCCCCTCAACTCTGTGCTATAGCGTCCGCAGAGACGTCCAATCAGGTCCTGCATGACGAGATTGAGTCATTTTTCTTTGGAGTCACTAACCATTTTGATTTCCAACGGGGGCTCTTCTCCACGTCCTGGCTGAGTTGATTTTATCCCCCAACAGCCCTCCTTGTTAAACTTCTTCAGGATGAAGCCCTTAACTTGAGGTAGCGGTAAACCTATCTTCTCGCCGATGTCGAGAAGGTAGCAGCCAAAACGGGTGTCCTCGAAGTCCTCCGCAGTGGTGAAGTGGAAGCTCGTCATCCTTTAGGAAGAAAGAAAGAATTTAAAACAAGAAATGTATAAGGTAAGGAGGTACTAGTCATATGTGCATTATTGAATTAGAGTCAAAACTAAGTCAAATCTCAATGTGATCAACAATTATAAACACCTCTTTGTAAATTGGATATTCACTATAGTGAGAGAGACAGACACCCGGCCAGCCACTTAATTGTGGAACAGGTCTCATGTACGCGGACATGTAAGGTTTGTTTCCAGGCTGCTTCATCTCACTATGCCGCTAGGATCCAAAATACTGAAGGGGATATGCCCTAGAGGCAAATAAATAAGTAGTATTTATTGCATTATCTCATAAGTTTATAATAGGTTTGTGTATTATGCTATAACTGTATTAATCGGAATTGTTAATACACGTGTGATACATAGACAACTAGGTCCCTAGCAAGCCTCTATATGAGCTAGTCCATTGGGCAACAGTTGATCGAGATTCCCGATCAAGGACAATGACGTCGGTTGACAATAGGGTCATCTTGTTGGTTGAATAAGGTGGTGGACATACGCAAAGTATTGCAATAAGATCGTATTACGATGTTTGTCATTTGCAATAGATAAGAATATGATAGCTTATTACTTAGACCGTGAGACCGTACTTATTAATGCTTCGTAGGGGTACTTTGAGAGCATCAAACGTTATGTCTTATATAGCATGACAATAACGGTGTCCATCTTGGGTATTCCAAAAGAGCATCGAGACGTAAGGATCAAGAGCGGGATTTATTCATTCTTGTAATGGAAAGATACTCTGGGCCCACTCGATGATATTGCATCTATATAGTTGCGCAGCTTATGACTAGGTCATGGAGATGTAATATCGCGGACGAGTTAATAACCTTCGTCGGTAACGAGATACAACAAAGGCATCGGTGTGTCTACGATCATATCTCGGACAAGGTAGTATCGCAGAGACAAAGGGAATGAATATCATATTTATGGTTCAACGACGATATTCGTGGAATGCACACGGGTCGTCATATATTTCCAGGTATTCCTGACGATCATTGGTGAGCGGAGTGTCTCGTCCATGTCTGGAATTTTATAGGAGTTTGTTGGAGAGAGAGAAATGATCCGGAAAGAGTTCCTATGGTCCGGAAGGAGTTCCGGGGAGGTATGGAATGGTTCCGGGAATGTCCGAAAGTTGTTCGGGTGGTTCCGAAATAGTTTCGGAGTCACGGGATATTGAATTATATATAAATATATTAATTATGAATTAATGGGATTTTTATATTAATTTAATATTAATTAAATAAAGGAAAAAGGGGGCTCCCACCTACATGGGCCCTAAGAGGGCCCAAGAGGGGGGAGCCGCACCCCACAAGGGGGGTGGGCCCCATGGGAGGTTCGGCCGGCCCATGGTGGGGCGCACCACCCCCCTCTCCTCCTTTAGTCCCACATGGGGGAGCCAAGGGGTTTGCACACCCCCTTCCCCCTTATATACCAAGGCATATTAATTGATTTAATTCATAGGGAAATCCAATTAATTCCCGATTTCTCTCTCGATCTCGTGGTTCCCAAGTTGGAGCCGCGCTGAGCTGAGGAAGGGGGTCTCTCTCCACCTAAGCCATACCGCAGAGCGCCGTTGCTCTGCGGGATTCCAGATAAGATCTACTCCTGCGATTTCACCTGGATCTGAATGACCGGGAGTTGTCCCTAAGCTCCGTATGTTTGTGAGTGCTCGGAGGCATCTCTTTTGAGGAGCTTGGGCGACGTCGTCTCGCCCCCTGCAGCCGCCGCGCCTCGCCCCTCTGCTGCCGGCGCACCAGCCCTGGTGCTGGCGCTCTGCCTTCTTCCGCCCGACGCCCGTCGACGCAGATCATCATCGACACCCCAGCGTCATCGACTTGGACATCGCGGCAAGTTCTCCGCGACCTCGAGGTCGGCTACGTACGACTTCATCGTCAACGCTTGTGCGGGAGCGTAATCCCCGCTATCGGTCTACATGGAGGTAATGTAACCTATTCCGCCACCGTTATCGCATGTACTAGATAGATAGATCCTGGCTAGTTAGGGTTCCGTTCGCTAAAAAAATTATTGTTTTCTGCACCGTAACCCCTTCAGTGGTATCAGAGCCGATCTATGCGTAGTACTGCTGGTACGGTTAGAACTCATGTTGAATGAGGGCGTCTTTCTTATATTTGCTACCCTCTAGCGTGCACTTGCGATGCCTTCGGTATTGAGTTGATGAAGCGGTCCGGACCGACTTTACGCGTACGCTTACGCGAGACTGGTTCCACTACTGACATACGCCTTGCACCGTATCTGTGGCTGGCGGCTGTCTGTTTCTCTCTCTCTAGTCGGCAAAGCATTTTCAATGGAGGGCCCGAAAGGGATGCTTAAACATGCAATTATACGATCGACGTTGTGGTACAAAGTCCGTGGGTAGGGAAGCGATTCTCTTACTAATAAGCCTATATGCCACGTAAAACTTGCAAAACTAAATAAAGCTAGAGGCGTCTAACTTTGTTTTGCAGAGGCGTTATTTTATGTGACATGGTTACGGTAAGTTTTGATATTACTCGTACTGTCGGAGGCAATGGAGGGCTCTGTAGACTCGGAGCCATGCCGGGGCGCCGGGGGCCAGGCACATGGCGCCATGAAGGTCCAGGCGCATCGACCATGTCACATCGCACTTCATTGCATCATTATTGTGTGCTGTTGTGTGTGCATCCTATTGATTGCTTATATGCTAAATATACAACGGTATCATCATAAATAGGATGATCCCTAACAAATACCAAAATTGTGTTCTCCCTCGTTGCGCACCACCAAGAAAGTTCTACGTTATGAGGCAGGCCGTGATGATCGGGTGTCACACATCTCGTCGTTCGCATACAGTGGGTGTAAGCCATGTTGCACGCGCAGGGTCTTCGAGGTTTGATTGGCGAGCCTAGCATACTCAGAGGTATGGCCTCGAAACACGGGAAGATCGAAAGATCGAGCACGAGTCACAGAGTTGTTGTGATCGACATGTTATGTCCACCTTTGAAGCTGTGCGGCCGGCCGTGATGATCGGGGGTAGTGTGGTGGATGAGGGTCGTGTAATCGCCATTATTATTTTTAGGGATAATAATCTTGGTGTGGTGTGTTTTTGATAATGAGATTATAGAACTAAAACTCACCTATATATTATAAACTTATCTTACCTCTTTTGCGATCACATCTGGAGACTACGGAACTACGCTTCGGTTACTTCTTCAAGAGCTCGGATTCTACCTTGGAAGCCGACGGGTCCAACTTCATCAGCTGGTGCATTGTTTTTAGAAACATTCTCCAAACACAACAAACATCCTATATGTGCTAGAACATTAGTTAGGAGTTAGACCAGATGATTCTGATAGCAAGGAGCAAGATGATGAGTTCCGTAAGCATCATGACATGTTCATGGAAGTGACGATCGTCATGAGCGTATGCCTAGCACCTGAATTGAAAGTTGTTTCAACACATGGAGCCATATGTCGTGATTGATGCGATCAGAGGTCACTTCAAAGATGAATTGCATCTTGAGCAGTTCAGACAGCTTAGAAAGTTCCGGACCATTCACATGGGGAGCATACCTGTCTGGAGACTCAGTTGAAGAAGTTGTGTGACATCTACTTCAGGCTTACGAATATCTACGATTTCTAGATAGCGAACTCCAGTGCAATAGAGATTGTGCTTTACCTCCTAGCTGTGAATAGCATGTGCGTGAATATGCTATAGAGACACGGTGAGCTTCTTCACGTTCGTGAACAAGTTCAAATCTCTAAAAGTTGATTCATCGAAGAAGAGTTCTTCGACGCTACGGGTATATTTGATATACGAAGATATAAATGTATTCTTCTCATACTTGATGAAAAGTGTTTGATAATTGTTCTGTTTGTGAAACAGTCCCTGATTATCACAAGTATGTGGCGAAGGGTGACGTGACAGTGCACAAGTGATGGCAAGTTAATGGCCAGTAGTGCTCACGCCCTCGAGATATCATATTAGTTATCATCAATAGTTTTTGATAAGACATTTTGTAATAGTGAGAATGTGATCTAGTTTGGTGTCTTGAATGTTGCAAGACATAATTATTCATATAGAACACATCAATTGTTTTATGTTATGAAACAAAGCAGTTGTTTCATGTTATGAGTAATTTGCATCACATCTCAATTACATTATGCGTATGATATACATTTATAATAGCGGGAATGATAAAATTATGTGTCCAAAGAACAAACACCATCGAATTTAGTCATAAAAGCAATGAAAGAAGTAATGGATATTTTTGGTCCATTTAAGTATTTCGAGTGCCAAAATTGATTAAGTTTGAAATACAGTATTTAAGTTGCAATACTAGAGGAAATTGATTGAGAGTCATTTTAATGATTAATCAATGGTTTTATTGCATGATCCGAATTCTTCCATGATTTTGGTAAATAGGAGTATTTTCCCGATATATTATGGAGTCTGAAATTAATTTGATAATAGATCAAATGGGGTTTTTCAGAAGAAAGATTAGTGAATATTGTATTCACAAAATTCGATCAAAGGACAATATTTTTTGAATTATGGTTTCAACACAAAAGACTTGTGGAAATTTGTTTCACAATATTATAATATCATATATGGTGACATGTGGGGAATTATAATCATGCTCTATTTTAAATAAAGTGTGGTCTGTCAGAATCTGTCTTAGAATCTCCTAATATGTTCGAAACATTATAGTCGATGTCCACTTTAGAAAATAGATATTTTTCTCAACGAGAATTCGTGAGATCGACAGTAGTGTCGACGTGTATATGATTATACGATAATTCGGAGTATACATGAATAGTTCTTTGTAGATTACTCACATAGGATGAGAGTCTATTCCAAAACCAAATAGAAACAAAACTCAGTTTGTTGTCTATGTAATTCTGAGGAAAATATGAATTTTCGAATTACGGTTTATGGATTGGAATTAGAAGCTTGAAATAAAGTGTCAAACATATGTTGGAAGATGTTCCAAAGAGTATATGTCTGCTAATGAAAATTTGGTGATTAAGAGTGAGGGAGACTAGAAAATTGTTTTCTGCTTGCAATCCTCTTCATAAAGATCGTGAGGGAGACTAGAAAATTGTTTTCTGCTTGCAATCCTCTTCATAAAGATCATAATATTTTCATGAAAGAAACTTCTAAATAAAGTGCTGTTATATTTAATATTGCTGTCAGGTCACAGCACTGTATTAAGTATTTCAGATCTTGTTGACAGATCAAGGTGCACTTTATGAATACAAAGAAAGTTGAGAAAATATCGGAATACGAACAAAGGCTTTTGAGCCTGGAAATCCAAAGTTGCATTTGAAAGGATTAAGAGAGTAATTGTTGCTGCAATTCTTATTAGAGGAATAAGATTGTTTAATCGTCATATAAGGTGTTATATGAGAAATGTGACTATAAGAAAGACGCGGTAGCATGTCTTGTCAAGAAATGTGTCTTGGACAAGATCAAATTTGTTGACTACATTTATGTAGACATGCTTGAAGTCTGAGGGATTTGTATTAATGTAATACTGTAGTTTGTATTAAATTCGAATTGATAGTAGATCAATGATTTTGGTTTGACCAAAATGTCGATTTAAGTGGGAGTCATAGTTAGTTCACTCAGGTGAAATATGTGAAGAACATATTTTTGAGTGGGAGCTCGTGTTATCAAATATGTGGAGACATAATTTGAGTGGGAGCCGAATTCATCTTGTGTAAATGACACATTGTGAAATTGTACCAGTAGAATAGATAAGAAGGATGAAGTTGTGAAACTATTTGAAAGTTAGTGTCTATTTTGAAATAGAACGGGAATTTTAAATAGTTAGTCGAGTTGTTTTGAATTATATCTGAGGAGTCAGAATAGAATCAAAAGGATGGTCCTTTGAAATCCAATTGATCATTAAGAGTAATGATGCATGAAAGTAATGGTTGTATGACATGTGGGTCTATTATGTAATATTAGACATCATACAGAAACCATATTATCTGCTCGATGAAATATAACCGATGTTCTTGGAAGAAGAGCAGTTATAAAAGTAAATTTAGAATTTACTGGAAGTAGAGGTGTGTTAGTTGTTGACATTAGAATGTCAAGTTTTCTACATTGGTGTGAAAGTATGTAGATATCGCGAGTTTGTAATTGTTACAAGGGGCTCTCTATGGCTTAGTGTGTTTTTCAGGACAGTTATCTGGTTAGTATAATCAGAGTAAGCGCTGGGAAACAGAACTCTCACTTAGTTACGGTATTTGTATATATGTTGTTAGACAACATGGTGATATCAAGCAAGTTGATGTCAGTGAATCGCAAAAGCATGCACAATCATGGATTGTGCAGTAACATTTTTCCACAAGCAAGCATCATCAAATGATTCTTATTTGATAAGGGATTTTGATAAAGTAAAATGCAGCTGGTTTATTTGTACTCTAGTGCAAGTGGGAGACTGAAGGGGATATGCCCTAGAGGCAAATAAATAAGTAGTATTTATTGCATTATCTCATAAGTTTATAATAGGTTTGTGTATTATGCTATAACTGTATTAATCGGAATTGTTAATACACGTGTGATACATAGACAACCAGGTCCCTAGCAAGCCTCTATATGATCTAGTCCATTGGGCAACAGTTGATCGAGATTCCCGATCAAGGACAATGACGTCGGTTGACAATGGGGTCATCTTGTTGGTTGAATAAGGTGGTGGACATACGCAAAGTATTGCAATGAGATCGTATTACGATGTTTGTCATTTGCAAAAGATAAGAATATGATAGTTTATTCCTTAGACCGTGAGACCGTACTTATTAATGCTTCGTAGGGGTACTTTGAGAGCATCAAACGTTGTGTCTTATATAGCATGACAATAACGGTGTCCATCTTGGGTATTCCGAAAGAGCATCGAGACGTAAGGATCAAGAGCGGGATTTGTTCATTCTTGTAATGGAAAGATACTCTGGGCCCACTCGGTGATATTGCATCTATATAGCTGTGCAGCTTATGACTAGGTCATGGAGATGTAATATCGCGGACGAGTTAATAACCTTCGTCGGTAACGAGATACAACAAAGGCATCGGTGTGTCTACGATCATATCTCGGACAAGGTAGTATCGCAGAGACAAAGGGAATGAATATCATATTTATGGTTCAACGACGATATTCGTGCAATGCACAGGGGTCGTCATATATTTCCAGGTATCCCTGACGATCATTGGTGAGCGGAGTGTCTCGTCCATGTCTGGAGTGTTCCCGAACCGTAGCGTAACAAACTTAAGGTCTTAGCGACGCTAGGAGATAGGTTCTGGAATTTTATAGGAGTTTGTTGGAGAGAGAGAAATGATCCGGAAAGAGTTCCGGTGGTCCGGAAGGAGTTCCGGGGAGGTATGGAATGGTTCCGGGAATGTCCGAAAGTTGTTCGGGTGGTTCCGAAATAGTTTCGGAGTCTCGGGATATTGAATTATATATAAATATATTAATTATGAATTAATGGGATTTTTATATTAATTTAATATTAATTTAATAAAGGAAAAAGGGGGCTCCCACCTACATGGGCCCTAAGAGGGCCCAAGACGGGGGAGCCGTACCCCACAAGGGGGGTGGGCCCCATGGGAGGTTCGGCCGGCCCATGGTGGGGCGCACCACCCCCCTCTCCTCCTTTAGTCCCACATGGGGGAGCCAAGGGGTTTGCACACCCCCTTCCCCCTTTATATACCAAGGCATATTAATTGATTTAATTCATAGGAAAATCCAATTAATTCCCGATTTCTCTCTCGATCTCGTGGTTCCCAAGTTGGAGCCGCGCCGAGCTGAGGAAGGGGGTCTCTCTCCACCTAAGCCATACCGCAGAGCGCCGTTGCTCTGCGGGATTCCAGATAAGATCTACTCCTGCGATTTCAGCTGGATCTGAATGACCGGGAGTTGTCGCTAAGCTCCGTATGTTTGTGAGTGCTTGGAGGCATCTCTTTTGAGGAGCTTGGGCGACGTCGTCTCGCCCCCTGCAGCCGCCGCGCCTCCCCCCTCTGCTGCCGGTGCACCAGCCCTGGTGCTGGCGCTCTGCCTTCTTCCGCCCGACGCCCGTCGACGCAGATCATCATCGACACCCCGGCGTCATCGACTCCGACATCGCGGCAAGTTCTCCGCGACCTCGAGGTCGGCTACGTACGACTTCATCGTCAACGCTTGTGTGGGAGCGTAATCCCCGCTATCGGTCTACATGGAGGTAATGTAACCTGTTCCGCCACCGTAATCGCATGTACTAGATAGATAGATCCTGGCTAGTTAGGGTTCCGTTCGCTAGAATTTTTTTTGTTTTCTGCACCTTAACCCCTTCAAATACTTGAGTAGTTAATACTATGATCGAAAGGTTTTTCCAATCCTAAGGGCTCGAACCTACAGGCAACACCGTGCTCTGATACCATCTGTAGTGTACCTGCACCTAAAATATGGCAGATACCTGTGTATAGTGCAAATCCCTGGATCGATTCGTTTGCACACACAGTTACGATGTAATATCAAAACAAAGTATCATTTTATTACAACGTTGATCCAGTCTTAGAAAATATCCATTACAAATTCGCATAGCATAAAGCTAGCAGTGAACAGAGTAAACAGCGGAAAATTATTCTTCATGGAGTCCCCAATCATCATCATGTGCCACAGGCGAGCATGTTTGTTGAAGACTCAAAAACCTATATACGAAACCTCACTCGTCATCTGAACAATCTGCAATAAGAAAAATATTGCAACAACGTGGGTCAGATTCCATTAAAAATGGAGTCTAGCAAGTGACACTATGGTGGACACTTATTGGAATAACTCTATAGCCTATATGCATATTTGGCTGGTGGAGTTCAAGGCTATTTTGCATAAAGCCAATTTTTCCTAACTCTTTGGGAAACACTTTTCTTCTATTCGAGACATCCGTGGCATGAAATCCACTGTCTCATTCTACCCTTGTTCACCCATCAAGTTTTATATTTTTGAAGTTGGAATGGTGGAATCCTCCGTTGACATCCTCGTTTAGCTGCTCAATTGTCCGTTTCTGGGGACACGGCTAAGTACTTAGATTTTAACTCTGCGGAGGTGGTGCACGTTCACCATTGTACCCATTCAACCCAGGTTATCCTTTACACACCATTTGTGATAAGGAAAGGAAAGAATGAGACGAGATCTTTCAGAAACATTTTCCCTCCCACTCTGGCCTGACGCGCTCCACCTACAAATCCTCTACTTCCACCTGTCAGGCCGGGGAGAGTCCACGCAGCTTAGTTGATCAAGCCAGAGCCCATATTGGCAATGGCTGCACGAGAAGCAATCTTCACTCGGAGTTCTTCAGATTCCTTTGCTCCTGGGTGGCCTTCCACAAGTGAATATTCCACAGGCAAATCCCCTGGGAACAACACTCAACTCATACAGCCAAGCAACCAATTTCCGCCCAGGTGTTTGATTAAAACTTAGTAGACTTCATCCTTTTCATCAAAATAGTTTTTGCATAGCATCACTATTCTACTAAGTAATTTTATAGGAACCTAGACACAGGAATAAAGAGGTCTATCATGGCTTGCATAGCAATGCTATCCTACACATGCTTATAGAAAATACTCTACTTATGCATAGAAAAATAATGGGAATTTTATGGGGGTGTGCCACTTGCCTTGGCAACCGGGAGTGCAGCAGTTACAGTTGTAAAGATTCTCGTTTCCCTCCGAATAGTCTAACAAAGAAATAAAGAGCCACACATAAACACACAAGCAAAGGTTCATACAAAGAAAAACATATGCTATGCATGAGATGAGATGCAACAATTTATTTCCAACGTCTAGAAACTAATAAAAGTATCCCTTTGGATTTTCATGATATATGCATGAATAAATTTTTGATGTGTTTCTATTATTTAATCATGAATAAAGGGGTAATGACAAGGACTTTAGTTCACTTAAATAAAATTTCAAAATCAAATTTTGTAAAAATGACATTTGGGCAGAGGGCATCTAAACAAGTTGTTAGCAATTTGATTTACTCAAAAATAAATTTTCTAACTAAAGTTATGTCAAAAACACTTAAACTACTCTCGAAAATATTTAAAAAATTTGTATGTGTCAAAACAGAAAACTAATGAAGCCAAAGTGTTATACTGGTTCTAAGGATTTCAAATATATAAAAATATTTAAATTTGGTTAAACAGATAAAAAGTAATGATGAAAACAGTGTGCAGGGGGTTTTCTGCAAAACTGCCAAATTAAATGATTTAATCAAAATTCCGAAAATAAAATCTGACGTGGCGCTGATGTGGCGCTGATGCGGCGTTGACGCGGCGCTGACGCGGCATACCGGTTCGGGGTTTTAAGTGATCTAATCCTAGCCGTACACGAGAGATCTAACGGTCTAGATCAAAACGACCAGAAGCGAGCGGCGCGGCCGGCCGGAACCCTAGCCCGAGGCGTGCCCGCAGCGGTGCCATCGCCGGAGTTGCTCGCTTCGCACTCCCTACTGCCTACGAGGACGAACGAGTCATACCCGTGCGTGGAGGAGGTCGAGGCGGGGACGATGGCGAGGTGGTCGACGATGGAGTGCTCTGTCGCGTCGGAATTTGCTCGTCGGAGTCGTGCTCGGCGGCGGTGTAACATCCCAATTTTGCTAAAATTAAAACTTTGCATTCATACATCATTAATCATATAGGCTTAACTTTTAATCACATAAGTACTAAATAAAAATTTAATTATGAGTTTAAATAATGTTTAATCACATTAAGTGTTTCTTTAAACTTACTTAATAAATATAATTTTCAAAATTATATAATGGGTAAGTTTATTATTAAAAATTTCTAATTTAAATAACCTTTCCAAAATATATTTTTATGAATTTTTCTGAAAGATTTTGAATAGGTTTAAAAATCATTTGGAAAATCAGATTTGGAAAACAGTTTTATTAATTTTATTTAAAAAAATATGTTACCGGGCCGGCCCAGACGCTATCCACCGCGCGCGCATTAGATAACAGCCCATCGGCCCGCTCCAGCGCGCGCCTCGCTCCTCTCTCGCTGACAGGTGGGCCCCACCTGTCAGCCGTCTTCCACCTCCGTCCGGAGATCGCGCCGGAGACGAAGTCCACGACCGAGCCGTTTCCGAGCCGATTTCCGCCGTGATTAGCTCCCGCGCTCCCTCCTACTTATACTCCTCGAGGCCGCCTCCGAACCCCCCCCCCCAAAAACCTACCTTCCCGCCGCCGGGCTGCTCGGAATCGAGATCGCCGTCGCCGCCATTGCCGCCAGACTTTTGCACGAGTGCGGTAAGCACCGAGCTCCTCGAGCGCCACCGAGGCTCCCCCTCGCTTCCCCATTCCCTTGCGCACCCGTTGAGCCCCCTCGCTCGTTCTATTTCGCAGCCGAACGCCGAAACCGTCTTCGACCCGAGGCCGTCGCTGCCGTCCTCGACTCCGACGAGGAAAGGAGAGGTTTTCCGCCGCCGCCGCCGCCGCGCCATCGACCTCGCCATCTCCTCTGCATCATTTTGGTAAGACCCACTCTTCTCGGGGCTTCGCTTTAACGCCGGAAACGTCGAGGCCGACGCGCCGCCGCCGCGGACGCCATCGCCGGCGAGCATTCCGGCGACCCGCGCGCCGCTCGGTTCGGCCGGGCATTCTAAGCCTTTGGATCTAGATCCAACGGATCTAGATCAAAACGATCCCGCGCGTCCGATCTCATTTAAATCGGACGGCTCTCGTCCACGATCCGCGCGAACCGTTTTCGTCCAATAGGATCGTGCCACGTAGCCCCTCTTATTTTCTTTTTCACATGAATTTTATAAATAAAACAGAAAATATGCAAAACTTAGAAAATTCATAACTTATGTTCTGTAAGTCCAAATTCAATGAATTTTATATCCATGGATATCCCTACTAGAGTAGTTTAATTCTACATCATTTTTTTTTCTTTTGATAAATAATAATTCATAAGATCATCCGAGGAGTAATTCGGCTATTAAATCCATAACTTAAATAATAAAAATGGTTTACAAATAAACTCAATTGTTTTAGGTTTAGGTTATCAACCTCTGCCCAGGAATATTACTGTGTGTTTTATTTGAAAACTTTCTTAGAACAATAAAAGTTGTAATGGTATAATCTAAGTTTTGCTATATTGTTTTCAATTATTAAATTGTTAAGTGAAATGAGAAATTCCTAGAATTTGCATCTCATGCATTTAATAACAGAGAATATAAATTATGGATAAGTGTGTCTAATTCTACACATGGCATATCATGCATGCATACATCTTTTATTGGTGTTGTGAGATATTGTGTGGATATTTATTTGTATGTATTGCTTGTGCTAGATTGTGAAGGAGAGGAAGGACCTACGTGTGATTGTTATTCTTGTTGTGCCTGCCCCTCCTACTGCCAAGGCAAGTGACTTCATAAAACACCTACTATTTTATTCTACTGCATATCTAGTGTTTTCAAGCAGTATTTACAAAAGTAGTATGCATGATAGGTTTTTGGGAGATTGTAGTATGCTATGCAAACCTTTTAGGTTTCCCCTTAGAAATTCTAGATTAGACCCCTATTATAATTTAGTGGAAGCACCTGCTGCAAAAATGATTGTTTTATGGTTGATGTGATAAATGAAAATTTCCACTAAATTAATTTAACGCCTGGGTGGATTGGGTCGATCGAGGAGGTTTCAAGTTGAGTGGCTTCTCAGGGCCAAGTTTCATGGTTGTCTTCGCCCAGTATAGTTTCTACTTACTTGGGGCCATGATATGCGGTGTTAACCTGAGTTTCTCACTTGTGGTAGGCCACCCAGGGCTATGAGATTTAAGTCTACACTGAGTCTAGTTGCTTATCGTGCAACCATTGGTCAATATGGGCTATGTCTTGATGGAGTAAGTTGATGTGGACCTGGGTCAAGAGATTGATGGTGGTAGAGTTGATAGGATGGTGGTAATCTCTTAGTATGATCATGGGAAAGCAACTTCTGAAAAGTCTCGTCTTGATCTTCTCCTTTTCCTTCTCACTAAAGGAGTGTAGAGGATAGTTTGGGTTGATCGAGTCTAATGGTGAAAGTGCACACCCTTTCGAGAGTTAAAACCTAAGATCTTAGCCGTGTCCCCGGCATCGGACAATTTGAGTAACTACACAAGGCTGTGTTCTGAAAATCTCCTCATCCCAAAATTCTTAATAAAACTTTGTTGGGTGAACATGGGTAGGAGACATGGACTTGTCTCGAGATGTCTCTGAAGGAGAAGATAATGATTTAAGAAAATTATTTATCAAAAGTAGGAGAAAATTTGCTTTGCGCAACAGCCTTGAGCTCCACCAGCCAAAATAAGCATATAGTTTCAGCTTAATAGAACATTAGAAATTAAAGTCACTTGCCACCACAATTCAATTGTGCTGACCCTTTATAGCTGGGCTGCAACTAAACCTTGCAGAATGTCCGAATGAGGAGCAAGGGGGTCGTCTTCGAGCTACAACCAACATGATTTGCCAGTGGATTCATGGAGAAGATGTAGCTCCATGCTATCTTTAGTATTGCGTTGAACTCTGAAATAAAGTGTGAACTATATATTCAGCTAGCATTTCCGCTATGCTAAGTTGTAAGGATATTTGTTTTTGGATCATTCGTCTCGTTCTGTAACAAATTATGACATTGTACTATGATATTACATCTTATTGGAGAATGCGAGACTTATGGGATCCAAGTCTTTGCACTATTCATATGTGCCATTGCTTTCGTAAGCAAGGGCACTACAGGCGGTCCTCTTCGGGCGTGGATGGAGACGATGTTCTGCTGCCCGAGAAGACGCAAAAACTTGTCAAAACGATGCGCGAGGTCAAGATAGACCAGAAGGAAGTGGAGAGAGGGCTTGAGAGGGACGCTGCTCACCGGAGTTCGTCGAACTTGCCGTCGGTAACGGCGGGGCTCGGGGGGTGCTCGTAGGCGGCCTGGTGGCTCTCGGGATCGAGGGGATCTTATACCAAGAATCGGCGAGTTAAATGAGTGAGTAAATCGCCGGGAATCAATCGAATTGATTCGACCGTTTCTCGGCGTCGTCGTGGGCGTGATTTGGGGCGAGCCGTTGCAGCGGGAGGGATGACAGGTGGGGCCCACCTGCCAGCGAGTGAGCGCGCGCGCGCGGGCGGGGACGGGCCGCTGGCGGGCTGGATTGCGTCGCGCGCGCGGTAGATAGCTAGTGGGCTTCGGCCCACTGGCTGGCCCGACTCTATTTTTCTTTTTTTGAAAATTCTTTTCTATTTTTAAATCTTTTGAGTATAAAACAAATTCAAAACTATATTAAAACTTCTCAGAAAAATTCATAAAAATATAATTTGAAAAGCTTATGAAAAATAGATCCTTTTGACATTATTTTTGTCTAAAGTAAAAATAGAATAAAAGGAACATTATTATAAATTCAAAATAACAATTTTAAGGACATAAAGTCAATTAAAATATATTTAAATAATTAAATTCAAATTCTATGTGATTCATATGACAAGTTTAATGATGATGATGCATGGATGCAAAAGTTTTAAATTTTTCTGAAAAATTGGGATGTTACATTTTGGGTGTGGATGTGGAGGGCGATGTGCTCGAGCACGCAGGAAAGAGAGAGAGAGAGCTCGGGCGAGAGGAAGAAGATGAACAGAGAAAGTGAATCGGTGATTTAATTTCAATTTACGGAAGAGTATTTATGGTCTGCCCCACGACCTCCGCAACGGTTGGATTCGCACCGTCTGTGCCACGTGGAGCGGAGAAGTTGAGGGAGCCGTTTTCCTTCTCCCGTAAGCCTCGAGTCGTGCGCGGGAAAATCGCAATGAGTAGAGTTGGCCTAGTTAACAGTCTAGACTGTCATGGACTGAACATTGACAAGACTTGACCTCAGGCTGACGAGGAATCTTTCTCTCTGTCCATCAATTGACTAATTATTCGGCTTATGTGCCCATAAGTGCAACGGTCGTTTCGGCTTATTGGAAAGTCGTATCCTCAGTTATATAAGGAATGGTTCAAGCTCTACAGCAGTTCATCAAAAAGACGAAGACGAAAGTTTCGAAGTGAAGACGAAGACGAACAAGCTGGAGTGCTCCAACCTTTCCGGGGACTACTGTGGAGGATATACCAAACATGTATGCCGACCACGTGGGCTAAGCCAACTTACCAGGGTGGCCCAAGAGGTGATAAGGTCTTTGGCTTATCGGGCGGCCCAGTAGGCTGAAGCGCAAGAGAAGGCCTACAATCTGATCAGGATCCAGACGAACCGACGTTCGCCTTAGAGAACAAGTTAGGGTTTACCCCGTGTTAGTCTAGGGCTCCTGATATAGGTCGGTTAGCCTTTCCTTGTAGGAGAAGGTATGGCGCCTATATAAGCCTGCCTCATGTTCCTCCCTAGGGACACGCCTTACAATCTACATTGTAACTTGTACACATATTCACATCTAGTTAATTATAGCAGCACGTAGGATCTTGCCACCGCCGCAAGGTCTGAAGGTGGGTAAACGTTTGTGTGCAATCCCGATTCTAGAAGCCGCCATGTCTTCCCCCTCTCTTCACCATTGGAGCATGGCACCTCGTTACGTGCCTAAGAATCCAATAACCCGACAGTGATCTTCAAAGTTCTAATATTATAAAGCAACAATAAGTAACACTATAATGATCAAGGATGAAGTTGTAGTAGGTGAAACACTTGCACCAAGAGAAGGCACTATCTATCTCTTGGCTCTTCTGGATTGTGTTAGGTACAAATGAATTATAGCAAACAAATGACTGGACGTACTGGACATTGTGGTTTTTTTTTTGAATTTGATTGTTTTTCTAGCTGAGCACTTTCTCTACCTATGCACATATAGATTGTGGGTTGTACTACCTTATGGTTCATTAATGTTTAATCTCCATTGTTGACGATAGATTTTTGTTTATTTATATCTTGGGTGTGCACTCTGAATCCTGAAGGTTGCTATTATATCCCTGTCTGCAACAATAAGAAGATTCATAATGCAAGAAATATTATTGAGTATTTGAGGATTTCTTCTCGGCTCTATTCTTGGTAGGGAATCTCCTGACTCTCTAAAATTGTCCAGGTATTTCTTTCTTTTTCTCTTTTCATAACCTAATCTGGTGTCTTACAATTCCTCAATTACAAAGTTGCTTTGAGATATCTGAAGATTATGTTCAATGTGCAATTAATTGTACTGTGTCAATCAAAAATTATATGGTTCGATGGTACAAGAAAGGTGATTTTCTTATTATTTTACTATGAAATGGTAAATAGTCATGTATCAATCGGTAGATGCACTTTTTTTGTGCTTTTTATCAGTTTGCTGCTAGGTGATTTCAGATGCATGTATTCAATCGGTCAACATGTGGTAATTATGTGACATATATTATTTTGGTATCAAAAGTAAGTATGGATAAATGCTGATGTTACGTGAGTACCATTGTATTCCCTTGCCTCCGCCTTCTCAGCAAGAACATACCAGAGTTTGACTTCACTTTCCTCACCTGAAACTATAAGCTTTTTCTGAAGAAGCAACGTTCAAAGACTACTTGCTACTTGCTCAGAAAGTGGAAGAAGAAGAACTAAATAGGTAAGTGGAGTCGTAATTTGGTGGAGAATATAATAATGCACAACATAGACCTTTAACTGAAATAGTTACCGTGGTTTGATGCAGATGTCTTTTAATGTTCAATTATCTTAGATGCACCACATAGTACTGGACAAATAATCAAAGCCTCAACTACCTAGATCATTTATACTTTAGAACAAAATTCCTCTTAATTGGTAAGATTCCTAGACAATTGGCTACCATAATAATCTATGAAATGATATGATATCAGACTAGAAGCTTTTGTGAATAAATTATTTGTCATTACAAAGTATTCCTTCTTGATTATGGTGTAGTTTTCTTTCAAGGAGCCATCATCGGATGCCCTTTTGGATTCTGAATCATAGCACCAGAAAATTATTGACTGTTGCAATTTAGATGCAATCAGTTGAAGGAGTGGTGATGTGCTTTTCTTATCATTCCGAGAATGGCAGAGCTCCAATGTAGAAATTAAAGGTCGGTGGTGAGTGGGCACACTGCTTTTTTTGATTCCATCTGTCTCCGCGAAGGAAAAATAGAAAAGGCATTTTTTTAATCTCTCAGGGAACGGAAGTACTTGATTTGTTCTATTTGAATTTATTTAGTGGCACATTTTTTTGATTCATGACACATTTAATCATCCCTTGCTCTAGCTCAAACAAAAGATCAGTCAAATTATACTAGACAATATTTCCCATATTTTTCACGATTCACACATGTAAGTATATATATATTCAGTTGTACATTTTTACACCAAACTACAAAAAAACAAGTTTAGATTGTGCTCTTCAAATTTTTTGCATGCATGTTTTCATATTCATATATATTCAAAGACAAAAATCACAATTGTAGCTTGCATACCAGAATGTTTATCTGGCAAGTTCTTTCTGATATATGTGAAATTTATTTGCAGATATATTTAAAAATCTTTGGTTACGTAAGAAATTTGGTTATCCAAGGTTAAACAATTCATAGATTTGGTGTTTACTTGCCAAAGTCAGTGTTTTTCCATGGTCAGTTACACAGATTGTATCACACAAGCAGCATCAAAAGATGTCCTGAAGGTGCTTGCTCTCGACGAGAATGGAGAACTTACTGTAGAAACTAGGAATATAGTTTATTGTCAGTTGTTTCACAGTGTAACGTTGTTTGTAGAAATAGTTTCATTTTCATTTAATATTTTGTGACTTAAGGTTTATGACAATGACTTTAGTAAGCTTATTCTATAATGTTCTCCTAATACAATCTGTGTCTACATGTTGTAATTTTCCAAGAGCTATCAAATCTACAACATTTTAAAGGAAACATGTCATCAGTCTGTTTATTTAGCCAACTCCGTGTTAGTATAAACGGACATCCTGACAAACCATACACATAATTTCTCACAAAGGAGGCGGCGTGTCGCCTTGCCGAATTCAACTAGTATTCTCTAAGATTCAGAATTTTCAAATGATTAGAGCATATCCACCGGGGCCTCTCAAGGACCTCCTAATTTTTTTTGAGGACCGGACACGAAAATCGCCCATCAGCTGCACCCCTCAAAGCGATTGCCCTGAGCGTTTATGTCTGGCACCCTATAGGGTCTCTATACTTGGAGGTCCTCCTAGTGCCGGACATCGACTCAGGTATTGTTTTGTGCCGGACATCGACTCAGGTATTGTTTTGACAGCTGATCTGTTCGTCATACACACACGCATCTGCCTGTGTTAACGAACGCTGTGCAGGATACCGTTGTGCCACGTTTAATGTCGAGGCGACTAGACAGCGACACATCTATCATCACTCGTAGTAGACCGAAGCGACGCCTCACAATAACACCGTCCTGCTTCCAATGACGCAGACAGGAAGCGACATGGGCTGGAACGGAAGGGACGCGTGTTATTACTCCCTCCGTTCGTTATTATTCCCTCCATTCAAAAATAAATGTCTCAAAATTATCAAAAAAAAGATGTACCCTGCAGGGTATACTCAGAGAAAATAACAATACATGTGCCTATGACAACTACTTGATCGGAGATGACTTCGTTGAGTCGATCACGCCTGAATTGGTGAATATCGACGATGATTTATTGTTTGTTATTTTAATATGAATACGGGCATGACCCTATGCTTGTCGCGTTTGGGATATGCTTATTTTGATTAATTTCATCAAATTGTGTAATGTTGTGTTCAAAATGGCCAAACGTAGTCGAAAAAATGTCGAAATGAGTAAAACCCGAGCAGACTCAATAAGTGGGCTCTGTTGGAGGCAGTGTCAACAAATAGACAGAAATGGACCGGACCCTTGTCGAACGGACAGAAAAAAACGGAGAAACGGGCCGAGTCGTCCCAACAAAGCGAAACCAGACAATATTTTCCACGTCTTGTTTAACTTATGTACAGCAGCAAAAGCATCCCTACACTGAGAAAACCACGACACCTTGCAGGCCTGCAAACTACAGAAGAGTTTTGAATAAAAGAAAAGAAAAGCCTGCAAACTGTTCACTGCCTCAGCCTTGAGCCCTTGAGCACTGCTACTGCCCATCTGTGAGCAGCGACGCCACCCAGTCATCGTCGGCCATCTCCTCCTCCGGCTGCCATGGCACCGCCACGGGAGGCACCGGCGCCGCGACGAACCGGAAGTCCACGGAGGCCATATGTTATGTGGCTACTAGATACACTCGCAACACACTCCCAGATATAGGATTCTCAGTACAGGATTCAGTTACAAAGATGAATCAGAGTTCGGGAAGGAGCAGAAGAAGAAGAAGAACAGGGAGAGGACAGCAGGAGGAAGACAGGTTCAGGTTCGTGGTCAATCGACAAAGACCCACTGCCGCACCGCACGAGAGCTAAGAAGACACCACACGCCATGGCTTGGACACGTCAGCTTCGGAGCAGCGTCATGCCCTCAACCTGATTGGTCCTCAAGTTGTCCACTCAGGCCCAGCTATCCTAGCTGGCTGCTTCCTTGCTCTTGTAGATGTACGTTTCCCTTTCATCGAAGACATACTACCTGGCTGGTCCATGACATTCCCCACCCCTTGAAATCCAGCTTGTCCCCAAGCTGTTGATCCAGGAAAACGATTTTGCATGTCTTCTAAGCATTCCCACGAAGCCAGTGAATCTGGCAACCCAGACCATTGCACTCGCACTTGGTATTGC
Source organism: Poa annua (assembly GCA_026929855.1). NCBI lineage: Eukaryota > Viridiplantae > Streptophyta > Magnoliopsida > Poales > Poaceae > Poa > Poa annua. The sequence continues at coordinate 16,480,933 of CM049431.1, forward strand.
GAAGAAGTGCCTTTGCGAATCCATCTTCTGCCCAGAATTTTTACTGGCACTGGAGCCGCACCATCCACCACCGGCAACTCTGTTTGCACTGCCGAATGATCAGCTACTGCTCTCTTCAATTGAGACACATGTATAACAGGATGAATTAGACTCTTGTCTGGCAACTTCAACCTGTAAGCTACTGTGCCAATTTTCTCCAGAATTTTGTAAGGACCATAGAACCGAAATGCCAATTTTCTGTTTCCTTGCACTGCAACAGAACTTTGTATGTATGGTTGTAATTTGAGGTAAACGAAATCACCCACTTCAAAGTGTCTCTCTGTCCTTTTCTTGTCAGCTTGTGATTTCATTCTCTGTTGTTGCCTCACCAGATGATGTCTCAATAGACTCACCATGTCCTCCCTTTGTTCTAACCACTGTTGTAGATCAGGAATGGCACATGATTCAATCACATCAACGCCAAAATGTCGAGGCTCATGTCCATACAATACTTTAAACGGTGTTTTACCCAAAGAAGAATGCACTGTGGTATTGTACCAGAATTCTGCTAAAGGAATCCACTGCAACCACTTCTTCTGACATGAACCAACAAAACAGCGCAAGAATCCTTCCAGGCATTGGTTTACACGCTCTGTTTGCCCGTCAGTTTGAGGATGATGCGCTGAACTCATTTTCAGAGCAGTGTCAGTCAGTCGGTGCAACTCCTGCCACATTTTGCTTGTGAACACTGGGTCTCTGTCCGACACAATAGCTTCGGGCATGCCATGCAAACGGTACACATCCTTCATCAGAGCCATCGCAACTGAGAATGCAGTGAAAGGATGAGCAATGGTTAAAAAGTGTGCATACTTTGATAAAGTATCCACCACAACCAGGATGCAATTTATGCCAGCAGACACAGGCAAACCAGTGATGAAATCCATTGATATTATCTGCCATGCCCTTGCTGGTACTTTTAAGGGTTCCAATAACCCAGGATAAGGAACTCTCTCAGTTTTGGCTCTTTGACAAGTATCACACGCAGCCACAAATTGCTTTACATTGCATTTCATTCCAGGCCAAGAGAACAGACGCTTGATTCTGTTATAAGTAGCATGGAAACCAGAGTGCCCACCAATAGCACTACTGTGTAGAGCCTGCATGATTTGTTGTTGAACCTTTGCATTATTGCCAATCCAAAGTCGGCCTTTGTGTCTGATAAGTCCTTTGTGCAGTGTATACTTGCCAACCTTGGAGTTGATCGCCAGTTGAGTTAATTTTTCAGTGGCAGCTGTATCACCATGGTAACCCAGTACTACTTCTTCTATCCAAACAGGAGTACTGCTTGACAGGGCAAACACATCTTCAGAATCTGCATGAATCTGACGAGATAGGGCATCTGCAACCTTGTTATCCACACCTTTTTTGTAAACAATGCGATACTGGAGTCCTAGCATTTTTGTTAGTGCCTTGTGTTGCCACTGGGTAGTCAATCTTTTATCATCTAAGTGTATCAGGCTCCTCTGATCAGTTTTGATAATAAATTCAGCATGCAACAGATAAGAACGCCACTTCTCCACTGCCATGAGGATGGCCAAGCACTCCTTTTCATAAGTGGACAGAATACGATGCTTGGGACCCAATGCTTTGCTGAGGAATGCAATGGGATGATCTTGTTGCATTAGAACAGCGCCAATCCCCGTGTCACATGCGTCTGTTTCAATAGTGAAAGTTTTAGAGAAATCTGGCAGTGCCAGAACTGGAGTTGTCATCAGCACATTCTTCAGCGCCTGAAAGGAAGCTTCTGTGGCATCAGTCCAGACATAAGGCACTCCTTTCTTGAGCAAGTCCGTTAGAGCTTTACTGATCAACCCATAACCTTTAATGAACTTCCTATAATATCCAGTCATGCCCAACACTCTTCTCAATTCCTTCACATTCATTGGTCTTTGCATTTTGAGAATAGGTTCCACCTTCTTTTTATCTGTGGATACTCCTTCTGCACTAATAACATGTCCCAAGTACAGAATCTTCTGTTGAGCAAACATGCATTTGGACTTCTTCACCTTCAGTTGATTTTTGTGTAACATATCAAACACCATCTCCAAGTGCTTAGCATGCTCCTCCAGCGTTTTGCTATAGATCAAAATGTCATCAACAAAGACCAAGACGAATTTTCTCAGAACTGGTTCTAAAATTTCATTCATCACCCCTTGAAATGTTGCAGGACCACCAGTAACTCCATATGGCATGACTTTGTATTCAAAATGACCATGATGTGTTTGAAAAGCTGTTTTGTGCACATCAGCTTCTGCCATTCTTATTTGGTGGTAACCCGATCTCAAATCCAGGCTGGTGAACCATTTAGCACCTGCCAGCTCATCCAACAACTCATCTATTACTGGCAGTGGAAACTTGTTTTTCACCGTGATGGCATTTAAATGTCTAAAGTCACCAACCAGTCTCCAGGACAAATCCTTCTTGCCAACAAGCAAAATGGGTGAAGCGAATGGACTTGAGCTGGTTTGAATAATGCCCTGTTTCAACATTTCCTTGATTTGCCTTTCAATCTCTGTTTTCTGCATTGGATTGTATCGATAAGGCCTTAGGTGGACTGGACTAGCACCTGGTAATAGTGGAATTGTGTGATCACTCTTTCTATGCGGCGGCAGCCCAGAGGGAAGTTCAAATATATCACTATATGTTTGCAATATCATGGACACGATGTGAGGCACCGTTGCTTGACAACTGTCTTCAGATACCTCATATAGTTGCACCAGATATTGGATAGCATCTTGCTTCTGCATTTCCAACAGCTGCGCTTCAGTAATAGCATCACAAGCCTCAGTGTTGGCCTTCAACCCTTGCAGCTTGCATAACTTCCCTTGCCACTGAAATTCAAACCACTTTTCTGTCCAATGTGTGGTCATGAGACCCAATTTTTCTAACCACTTCATGCCAAGGATGACATCGTAAGATGTGAGTGGCAAAACCTTCAAGGATGTGACAAATGTATTGCCCTGGCATGTCCACTGACAGTCAGGCAACTCTGTGTCTCCTTGCAATAGCCCTCCACCAGCCACACGGACTTGAATGGGATGTTTCAATTTCTGAACTCCCTTCAGCTTGTCAGCTAGATGAGCACTGATGAAGTTGTTGGAAGATCCTGAATCAATTAACATCAGAACATCATGCCCTTGAATCCGGCCCAGCAACCGCATGGAATGCAATACTTCTGTTCCAACAACTGCTTGTTTACTGATTGAGTAACAAACGTCTTTAGCATCTGAAATAGCATCTTCAAAAACATCTTGATCAGAACTAGCATTGTCTTTATCAGAATCGGCACCCTTCAACACTGCCAACAACTCCTCAACAACATGCAACTGGACTGTTGTAGCACACTTGTGTGTGGGATCGTACTTTTCACCACAAGTGAAGCACAAACCCTTCGCCTTGCGATACTCTCTGAGTGCAGCAATTTTTGCTCCCAGACTGGAACCCCTGCCATCTCGAGTTGCAGCTGTTTTATTGTTCTGCTGAAACGTCACTGACTTGGAGTAGCTACGATAGCTACCCGGCTTGAAAGGCATTTGCGGAGCGTCACCTTCAATTTCCTCCTGCAATAAGGCCAAAGAAACAGCAGTCTCGAGTTCTTCTGGTCTTTGAATCATTACAACAGCTTTAATATCTCTAACCAATCCTTCTATAAATCTAGTGGTGAAGAAGGTTGGATCTAGATCAGGTTTATAAGCTAACATATGATGCATCAAGTTGTCAAATCTCTCAACATAAGCCACTACAGTACCAGTTTGCTTAAGCCTAAACAACTGCCTATACAATAACTGATACTGACCCCTATCAAATTGTTTGCTAATCATGTCACAGAAATTTTCCCAAGATTGATTAGGTATTTTATCCTCCACTCGTTGTAACCACAACGCTGCATTACCACCAAAATGCATAGCAGCATACTCCACCCAATAACCACGGTCAACAGCAAACAACCGGAAATATTTCTCACAAGCCTTTTGCCAGATACGAGGATTTTCACCCTCAAATCTGGGAAAATCAGTGGCTGGTGGTTTTGGGCCTCTGTTTTGTGTGACAGCAACAATAGCATCATCTTCTACAGGAATTAAAGCCACAGATGCTGATGCAGAACCGGTACCTGTGCCCGGGGTAGACACTGGAAAGTCAATTTTCCCAGGCGTCTGCCCCCGGAGATCGAGTTGAAGACGGCGGCCATCTGGCCTGGAGTTTTCCGCCCGCGACAGCGCTGCAGCTGCAGCACTTGGTGACGACGCAGACGGCGAAGCTGCTCCGGGACTCTGCTGAGGTACAGGACCCAGAGCGCTCAAACCGACTCCCACGGCTATTCGATCCACATGCTTGCGCAATTCTCCCATCGACGTAGTCAGATCGGACACCTGCGTATCGATGCCCGACCTCCAACCATCCAGGTTGTTGAGAGATCGCGCCGTAGCATCAACTGAGGCCTGTGTGGTCTCGAGTTTGCTCTCCACTGAGGTCAATCCCGTCTTCAGATCGGTCGACAGAGACTGGATCAGCTTCTGCAGCGCCTCCATCTCCGATCCCATGTTATCCAGCCGTTCCGAGGTCGTCCACCGAGTTTGGTGATGCCGCTCCAGGACGGATTCCTGTTCCCCAAACCCAAATCGAGCAACCAATTTGAGGCGTTCCTTGCGGAAACTTCGTGCAGATCGCCTCGCAGCAATCCGCGCCTTTCAACTGGATTTACAGACTCAGATCGAGGAATTTTACAGAGGAAAGCAGGACCCCTGTGGCTCTGATACCAATTGTTATGTGGCTACTAGATACACTCGCAACACACTCCCAGATATAGGATTCTCAGTACAGGATTCAGTTACAAAGATGAATCAGAGTTCGGGAAGGAGCAGAAGAAGAAGAAGAACAGGGAGAGGACAGCAGGAGGAAGACAGGTTCAGGTTCGTGGTCAATCGACAAAGACCCACTGCCGCACCGCACGAGAGCTAAGAAGACACCACACGCCATGGCTTGGACACGTCAGCTTCGGAGCAGCGTCATGCCCTCAACCTGATTGGTCCTCAAGTTGTCCACTCAGGCCCAGCTATCCTAGCTGGCTGCTTCCTTGCTCTTGTAGATGTACGTTTCCCTTTCATCGAAGACATACTACCTGGCTGGTCCATGACACCATAACCGTGGACGCAGAGCCAGAGAAGGAAGCCCCGCAGCTCTCCACGTCCCCTTGCACGGTGACGTAGCCCGCCGGCACCGGGGGCGGCGCGGCGGCGAGCTCGAGCGCGAGCCAGCTCATCATCTCGGCCATGGACTCCTCCGTGATGCCGGCGTACTCCTCCTCCTCACTCTGCATGCACTCCGCCACCTTCTGGACCACGGCTTGGACGGGCGCGGGCACAGCACTCGCCTGCTGCTGCTGCTCCTGGGGTTCGCCGACGGCGCCACGGCGGCGGCGGCTGCTGCGCTTCCCCGCGCCGGCATTGTCCTCCTTGGGCTTCCGCTTCCGCTTTCGCGCACTGGCCTTCTCCTGGTCCATTCCTCTGTTGGAGTGAGGTGGTGTGGGTGGCTGGTTCGACCTCGACCTCGCCGTGGCCAAGCCATTTATACAGACAGAGACAGCGCCGCGGGAGAACACGGGGGAAGATCTGCGCCGTTGGATCACGCTTGGAAGGCTCGGATGAGGACGTACGATCCGTAAGCGTGGACGGTTGTACCCCTGTAGAGTAGGGTCAGTGTTTTTGGAGGGTAGTCTGCTTCGGGAACCTGCGCCCTATCGGGGATGCTTGTGGCAGAGTGCGAAACAGAGGCAACAGAGCATTAGCTTGACCTGACCGGAGTAGGTGCTGCCAGTCATCGGAGCTGCAGCACCACCATCCCTGGTGGCCTGGTCTGTGGTCTGGTCAGGTCGTCCAAACCACGCCTCTGCTTTCTGCTGTCAGCTAGCGTCGCCTATCAATCTGTAGGACGTGGAGAGCCATTGATGTGCCCTGTTGCAGCGCCATCTCTAAAATGGCTACAGCTTTGTTGCACGCAAATAGCGTCGCAAGGATGTCATCGACTTGTCAATTCCATCTGATGGCTGTACTGGACTAGCACCTCTTTTAAAAGTAACGTTGAATCATGTAGTGGACGTTTTTCATAAATATCACCCTTTGTCAAATTTAATTTTTTTAAAGCATTTTCCAAATTTTATTGTTAGCGGATGTGAAAAATCGACACGTGTACTTCTCGCCATCCCACGTGGAGGGAAGTCCTCTACGCCACCACGCGGTGTTGCGTGACTCGTCGGGTTAATGATTTCTCGCCGTATAGGATGGCGGGAAGTACACGGTTGCTTTTTACACATCCCGTCAGGTCACTTTTGATAATAAAATTCGGAAGCGGCTATTTTGACAATGCAAATTTGAGGGGGTCATATTTGTAAAATAAATAGTGGATGGCGGGAAGTACTTTATGCTGTTGTTGGACGGTGGGTGGTGCGACAACGATTAGAAACGACTTCAACGATGAGTGTGTGCACTTAGATTGAAACAAAATATCCTAAATCAATAAATATGGATGTACATTTACGGTGTTCCGTTCCCATATTGAAGGGGGTGACTCGAATTTTTAAGCTCCACACTAGAGATGAAATTACCTAGATTGACCTACGAATGGGCTTTCATCGTCGACACACATGCAGTTGAACCTTCTTAAAGGTTAACACTAGGATTTATGTAGTTTTGTTATTTAAGTCATCTATCATGTTAGAAACATACCCAGGCGTTGTGGTGGGAATCTTTTACCAGTTTACTATATAAATAAAGGGATATAAGATTATGAATGTGTTTATAGAAATATGTAACATATCACAATTATCGAAAGCCTAAATTATTTGACGTGTTTTTTATTTGATCATAAAAATTAGGTGACGTTGAAAATTAATGATGAAAAGTAAATGACCTTTGCATGTAAGAAAATATTGGGTTTAGTTAATATTGGTGGGATGACGAGGACATTTGGTTAGCTAAGGGCACCTTTCAATGGCCCTCCGGATCTGGCCCTGGCCTGTACGAATTTGTCCAAACGGACAGAAGATAGCCTCCAACGGGCCGGCGCAAAAAGATAGTTGTCGACGGCAGACAGCCAAACTGGACCAAACCTGGCCCAAGTTTGGGGAGCCGTGGACACATCACGTGTCTTCCTCTTGTCTGCCCTGGCCCACGCGTCCGCCAGACCGGCCGGCTGGCCTGGTCATATTCAATGGGGTCGGTGGCATGTCGGTCGCTATCCACTCCCACCCTCCACCCTCCTCGCATCCCACTCTGGCGGCCGCAACCCTAGCCACCGCCTCGGCCACCGTCCCCGCCACCACGCGACCCTGACGATGAAGCCCTTCTGGGCCAAGGGCGGCCGGAACAACCATGAGGCCTCGAACTCTCGTGGTCCGCTGTGCCGCCGCTCGATGCCCGCCCCCGTAGCTCCACCCAACGCCCCCCCCCCCCTCCGTCGCCGCCGATGTCGTGGCCGGCCGCGCGAGTTGGCCTAGTTGTACTGGGAGCGGCGCAAGCCCCTATCGTGGGGTGATCCACCTTCCCAAGGGGTGGAATCTCAACTGCATGCGCGTCCCCGTGCCGCCGGTGCCCCGCTCCGACCGCAAGCGCACGGAGGAGATCCTACGTTGGCGTGCCCTCCTTCCTCCCGACCTCCTCCACGACCCCGCCTGCACGCTCGACTCATCCCTATGGGATGGGTGGTTCCAATTGGAGCACAACCACCGGCGCTGCCTCGCCTTCGCGGCGGACTACGTTGAACCGGAGCCGGAGGAGGACGAGGTTGGCCTCGTCGGGCGTCAGTCGGACGAGGACTCGGACCCCCAGTGGCCCGAGGAGGGCGAGGAATCGGACCCGTAGTGGTCCGAGGAGGGCGAGGACGGCGACGGCCACGTGAAAGCCGAGGACGGTGACGGCGACGACATGGACGCTGACACGGTCGTGGCCATTGAGCAGTCCGAGCTAGACGAGCTTGGACGCTGGCCCGATTTGTCCGCCATGGAGGTCGCGACAGAGCAGGTGAACGAATAGACGTCGCCTAGAGGGGGGGGGTGAATAGGCGATTTAAAACTTTTTCCGAGGAGCCGGAATATCCGGTCCAAGAATGACCCGAAAATTCTGGTATGTTTGATAAAGGCGGAATAAACTAGAGGTTTACTTTAACAAGAATACAACCTAGATAAATATACTAGGCTCACCTATGTGCACCAACAACTTATGCTAAGCAATACAAGAAACAAGGTGATAGCTAGCAAGATAGATAACTTCAAGCACGAAGGCTATCACAAAGTAAAGTGCATAAGTAAAGAGCTCGGGTATAGAAATAACCGAGGCACGTGGAGACGAGGATGTATTCCCGAGTTCCACCCAAGGGTGTACGTCTCGTTTGGAGAGGTGTGCGCAACCACAAAAGGTTAGCCGCAACGCCACAAAGGCTCACCTTCTTCTCCTGATGAACTCAACCACAAAAGGTTGCGAGTTCATCTTCCACTATTGATCTCCTTTAGGGCGGAGATCGAATCCCGTACAACTTTTGAGGCACACACCCACAACTTATTTGGGGGCTCCCAAGTCTTGATCCACACACCCACAACTTAATTAGAGGCTCACAAGTGACCACAAAAGGTCTTGGCCACAAAAGGCGTCTAGGGTCCAATGACCCAAGAGTAACAAGCTCACAAGTATAACCACCATGAATCCTCGTGGAGGGCTCAAACCGATGCAAATGCAATGGCAAGAGCACACGAAGTGCTCAAGTCCTTCACTCTCAAATTCGAACACAACAACAAATGTTTGTGGGGGAATAAGAGAGGAAGAACAAAGGAAACCACACAAAGGAGTCAAATCCTTCACTCCCAAATCCCACCAACAGCAACTAATGCTTATGGGGGGGAGAAGAGAGGAAGAACAAAGAAGAAGAACCACAAAGGAACTCCAAGAACTAGATCCACTAAGTTCCCCTCACTTAGAGGAGAGATGGATTGGTAGGATTATAGATCTAGATCTCCTCTCAACTTTCCCTAAAGAATATGCAAGATTCTATGGAGGGATTGAGAGGGGAGTGAGTTTTCCAAGGTCAAAAATGGAGTAGGAGAGAGAAAGAAATCGTGCTGCCTTGGGTTAGCTGGGGAAGAAGAACGGGAGGGGTATTTATACCCCTCCAGGAAATATAGCCGTTGGCTGTTTCGACACTCGGAAATTCCAGTATAAGAGAGACTCCAAAATTCCGGTTACCCGGAAATTCCGAGTACATGAAATTTCCGAGCTGAATTTCCGGTTCGAGTCAGAACCAAAACCAAACTTTTCCTTAGCCAATTCCGGAGGGCTTTTCTGGTTTCACTCGGAAATTCCGGTATAAGGAAATTTCCGAGCACAATTTCCGGTTGGAGTCAGAACAAAAAGTCCTTTTTTCCTTAGCCAAAACTGGAGGGCTTTCTGGGTGCACTCGGAAATTCCGGTAGACGGAAATTTCCGAGCAAATTTTCCGGCTCGCATCAGAACCCTTTTTCTTCTTTCCTTAGCCGTTTTCTTGGATCAGCTGGGGAACAGGAAATTCCGGTAGAGCGGAATATCCGGCCCCAATAATCCGAATCAGCAAAACACTGAAACGAAAACTGCTATAACTTTTGCAAATGAACTCCAAATGAGGTGAGACCAATTTTGTTGGAAAGATAGCGACGATGAGCACCCAACACATGGAAAGATGTGGGACTTTCCTCATGGTAGAACCAGCAATATTTCCGCCACCAAAAACGCAACAAGTTGTTCAAAGTAAAATCGATTTCGATGAACTAGAGCTTGACATGGAGATGAACCAAGTTCTAATTACTCACCAACATAAAGGCCAAATAAGAACCAAGAAACATGATATGCCAAGTATGCAAAGGTTTGAGCTCTCCATAATGATGCGATCAAGTTACTAACTTGAGAACCCCTCTTGATAGTACGCCTATCTATGCTATAGCCCTATCAAGATCATACCTTTGCCTTGAGCATTCCACTTGAGTTAGATGATGACTATCTTGATCTCTTCAAGTGGTTCATCTTTCTTGATTGTGCGTCCAATCACATGCTTGATGAAGACTTCTTCAAATACTCCCACATGCTCACAATGCGAGAGTCTCGCTTAGCTTCATCTTCATGTATCCATTGCAAGCACCAAGCATAGGATCTTTTCAAGAAGATTCTCTTGGTCTTTGTCTTGCACATCTCACCTTGAGTTATCCTCCATGAGTTATACGAAATCTTCATTTGATGCAAACCCATGGGAAGATACCTAACCTCATATAAAGATATCACACACACATATATCATGAGTTAGTTCACAAAGCTATGCGGACAAGTGTTTACCATCCCAAGAGATACATGATCGCTCTTGGTACATCTTGTAGCTTTTTATGTTGATTAACATATTGATCAAACTTGTATCTTCCAACATTTCTTCACTAATATGATGTCTTGAATCCTTCAAGACATACTTGCAATATGCTCCACTCAACACATAAGTTTCAACAGTCCAACACATGAATTCCACAATTCCATGGACATGATCTATAATGATATCGCAATGTAAACATTAGTCCATAGTGATTGTCATTCAATTACCAAAACCATACATGAGAGAAAATGCTCTTTCAGTAGGCGCGCCAGGAAGACGAGCGCGCGCTGGCAGGTGCCCTGGTCACCGTGGGCACAACGCGGCGAGGGCGGCGAGGCCAGGAAGTACGTGCCACCACCGGCATGGCCCCAGAACCCCGAGGCGCCCGCCACGCCACCACCACCGGCGGCGTCACCGGCCCACCTCTACGCGTCCCCGCCGTACGTCATCCTCGACGACTCCGAAGAGGACGAGTAGGACGCCGACACAACGGCCCTATGACGATGCCGCCGCCCATTTTTCCATCCGGCGGCACCCGCCCTATCCCTAGTTTTTTTGTCTCTCTGTTTCACTGGCCAGTGGGCCCTATCGAACAATATGTGTAATATTGATTTTTATTTTGTTTATCTTTTTTTTTGCACTGGGCCGGTTGAGCACCTCCACCGATGAGCGGACATAGTCCCAAAATCTGTCCACAGATAACACAAAGCGGACACAATCGGTCCAATTTGGTGTCCATATGCGGAGGGCCGTTGGAGGTGCCCTAAGGGACACTGCTACCATAAGCCTGCTTATCGATTTCCGTAGGGAAAAACTGCGGTGGAGAGAAACTCTTAAAAATTGGCAGGAGACTTCTTTTAGGCTTGTGAAGTTTTGGCTTATTTGTTGTATTGAGTTGTGATCTATAGCGCTCCTAGTTTGATCAGTTTAATATGTACACCAAATATAAATGCATGTACATATAACTTATATCAGTGCCCAACCAGAAAATAAAAGAAAAAATATTTTCCCCATGTGTTATGTACTTGAGGACTCTAGGTAATCAATAGTGCTAACGTGGTACTTCATCCGTTCTCTCATTTGTCAAAAACTGGATTTATCTAGATATATTGTGAGTTTAGATATATTCACTTTTTAACAAAAGGGAGTCATCTAATATGTAATGGAGGGAGTACTAATCAGTAGTGTATAAGTGTATAGATTGTATGAGTGTTAAGTGTGAGATCGTATGTACGTGAGGAACAATAGCTGACGTGGTACTAATAACTGATCAATCAATACAGGCGCAGCCACGCATACCAGCTGCATGCACGGCGCGCGAGCGAGCGACGGACGCTGCGCATGTGTGGAGTGCAATGTTTTATAAACTAGATGGATACCCCGCGCGTTGCAGCGGGTATCTTTAAGAACAAAATAAACGCATAAAGTCTGAAGCAAACTATAGAAATATGTATGCATGAATAACATGTGATTTAATTTAGTAATTACATTGAGTAATTGTGTGATCTTATCATTGAACCACAAAATAAAAAGATGATGTGGCTAATTTAATGGCTAAAGAAAAAAATGATGTGGATACTTCCATGTAGAGATGGACAATAAGTAATTAATTTTTGTGAGATGATGTGGATAATTGGTTAGCTAAAAGAAGAAGTGATGTGGATGGCTTGCATGTTGAGATAGAATCATTTACTGTAAGTTAGTGGGGTTTTGCTTTATAAGAAGTATAGATAGTGATGAGATAGAGGGGAAGGTCTATATACCGCTTCGGCTCCTCAAGCAGAAGCTTGGGAAACTGGTGCGAGGCAGCTTCTCCCCACTGTACGTGCGCTCGCTTCTGAGCAGTTTCTGCGTGGCCAGAAACTCGAGACTTCTTTTCTACTTATGCGGTGGGTGGTGGGAACCTATATAAGTCATCCTAAAAGTCTAAAAAAATGTCTTTAAGAGATGGATGAAGAGGATAACTTGCATGTTGAGATGAAATTCTATCTACTTCCTCCGTCCTAAAATAAGTATCTCAAGTCTATTAAAAAGGTGATGTATTTAGACATGAAGCCACTAACAACTGGGTCCCATGTTTGATGGCCCCCATGTGTCAGGGTTGGAGCCAGCTACGTTCGGCCAGCCACTATGTAGGTTCGGTTCAACCAGAAAATATGTCAGAAAATATGTCAGAGTTGAATCGGATCTAAATGACTAATATGTATAGAACCGCATCAACAAATATGTGGAGCCCATGGAAGCAGGAACACTCTCTCCTCTCTCCTCTTTTTACCTCACACTTGTATGAGATGATCCACATGTGCATGCAAAGAAGCGAATCAAAATGTTGAATCGCTTTTGTTGTCAGACTTTATAGTGCGATGCCACACTATGTATTGAACGGGTTCAAAAGGAAAAGAGAATGTTATGAATCGCTTTTGCCCTACATAGTGCATGGCCTTATATATCCGCTTCCCCATTCATATCATGTTTCGGTTGTTCACATTCAGGAAGTGCAAAGTAGGAGTACAATATATTCCCGGCGCATTTTATCTCTCCTATCTAAAAAGAAAGTTTCGTTCCTCTTTCTGCCCACCCTTTCGTCACACCTCTTTCGTATGGTTTTTTTCGCAAGAATCGTTTCCACAATCAATCGCCAGTAATTCGCATTAATCAGCACTAATGAGCAGTTATTACAGGCTCAATTCACGCAAAACCGATCTATGTCATCAACCACTGACAACGCACCAGCCACCGACGTCCGCTATCCGCCTCACTCCGTCCTCTCGCCGCCTTCATTGCTGCCTCTAGACGCGGCCGAAAATCTTCCACTTGCGGTGGCGCCAATCAAGAAAGTTCATGCACCAATGGCGCAGGTGGCGAAGGACACCTCGTCCACGGTCATTGCCTCTGAAGAGCGCCATAAGAGGGACGGTGCCGTCAGACCGTACAGCCCGTTCGCCTTCTCCGTGGACGAACCAAGAGCAGGCGGCGAAGACGGTGGCACAGGAGGAGGTGAGACTGGCGACTGCTACGCCAATTCGGTTCGCTTCAATTTAGATTTCCGCTGGTCGTTGACATGTTCGCTTTCCACACCTTTACTTAGTGAGCGCAACAACAGCGCGACGTTCCTCTCATCTCAATCTTTCCGCCACGAATCTGCCATGATACCGGAGCCGTTGTTATTCCGGATGGGCAACCGAAGGAACCTGATGTTAGATGTCGTTAGTCGTGACGCTATGGCGCGCTCCGCCATGGATGGCGCCCTAGGTACTTCAGGCGCATGCCGCTAAGATGCAGGCTGATGCCAAGGCCACAACCTACCGTGCTTCAGGTATTACCATCGTGGAGGTGCTCCCGAGGAGGGTAATCAGCGTTTGGAAGCCGACAAAGTCACCCGGCTGGCTGGGCACGTCGAGCGCTGTGCCCGAAATTTCACAAAAATAATCTTTTGGACAAAGTTCAGCAAAAAATAGCTACCCTCGGTGTGGTAGCGCCACAGTCTCCGCCTCCGTCGCTACCCTGTAGAACCCTCATTCCATGCCATCGCGAGCACGTCAAAATCGGCTAAGTCAGGGAGGGTAGCGCCATGGGGTTTGGAGCTACCCTCTTAAGGGTAGCGCCGAGGGACATGACGCTACCCTCCGAAGGGTTAGATTTCAAAATAGTTTTATAAATGAGTTATTTTTTTGCTAAACTTTGCTCAAAGGGTTATTTTTGTAAAATTTCACGCGCTGTGCAGCGCCAGGAACCTGAGTGACAACTGAATCCACATGGACCTGCGAGACCAAGTGAGGTCGATGACGTCAAGCTAGCTAGCCAAGTAGCCAATTCGTGCAATGTCCACCTGATCGATCAACCAACCGGCTAGCTAAAAAGGTTCTTTTTTTAAGAAAAGGAGCACGCCCCCAAAGCAGCATCAGAGTGATGCGTGCGGCCATTTATTGCAAAATTTAATAAAATATTCAAAGTATTACATAACAAAACTAAAAAGTTGCAACACTGTGACTACAAGCCAGCCACAAAATAGCAATGAGAGAACAACTTCTAGCAATTGCCAAGGCGCCTATCATGATGCTAAAAAAGCCTCTACGTTCGACATAAAGTTTCAGGGATGCAAAACCTTTTATATTTCTTTTTTTTTAATCAACACAACAATCATGCATGAAAGCAATTTGAGAGGTAATCTTCAATCATTGATAAGGAGGATATAGAAGGAATTTTTTTTGAGAAAAATACATAATCGATATGCAGGGATAACCAATGAAGGAAAAAAGGAAGTTGGTGTATCTACCATCAATTATCAGTCTATACCAAGAGGAGATATGACATAAATTTACATCAAGTTACAACGAGGAGATATGACATAAATTTATATAAAGTTATAACAAATATAAAAAATGTATAAACATATATTTTTAACCATCGAGTTATTTTTACTGTTATGTCAACTTGTTAGTTGTTACTCACGCGAGTAAAAAATAATATTATTCTATGTAGGTCACTCAAATTTGAGGCAGAACTAGATTGGTTTTAATTATAATTTATTTTCTCACTCCCGTAACAGGGCATGGACATTTTGCTAGTTCGCTAAAAAATAGTGTATAGTCATCTACTCTCTGAAACGAATCCGCCGCATTGAAGAAGAGATCGATATGGTCATACAGACCGTGTCTGAATTCTGAACAACTGGACCTCCTGAAATAAGCCATGCGTATCCGCTCCCGATGGATAACGTAGGAGTGCATTACATTGACACCTGTGCCACGCTGTCATCTCAGTCAGCTATACTACTCCTCCTACAATGCGCCGCGCCGTCGTCCTGAACTGAGCTGATCACGTCGGCCCGCACTAGCTACGGTCTCTCCCTCTCAAGTCATGTCGGGTCGGGTCGGCCGGTCAGGTAGAGTCTTGTCTATCAACCACAATTGTAGGTGTCATGATGATATCCACGGTCAGATCATCCCGTGCCAAGTCTGCTGTCCCTGCCACGTAAATGTAGGTTCACTGCTTCAGCCTCCACGCCTACTGCGGTGACGATCGGAAAGCCAGCGTAATACAAAGGAAAAAGTCCATTTTACATCCTGAAACTCGTAGAGGTCTGGCGAAATGAAGCTCAAAATCCAAATCCCGGTCGTTTGAACCCTGAACTTACCAATCCCGGTCTAAAATGAACCTTGGACATATTTAGCACACCGGGAAAAGAGCATCCGGACCGGGATAACGTGCTACTCTCAATGACAGTGGAACCCACATGTCATATCTATCTTCTTCCCCAAATTCTGTTTCACTGAAAATCTTCCCGTGACGAGACGCCGCATCTGACGAGCACGGGCACAAGCACGGCGGCCGCATCTGACGAGCACGGGCAAGGCGAGCAACGCGGGCAGGGAGATCTCGCGAGCATGGGACCGCATCCGGCGAGTACAGGGCAGGGGCGACCACGAGGACGTCCGCGACGGACAGTGTGCGCTGCACTGTGTGTGTGCGGCGTCCGGCGCACGAACTTCTGCGTACGACAGTAGCCGGCTCCATGCCGTGAATGATTGGTGAGATGAGCCGCTGTGCTCCCGACCGGCTACTGTACTAGCCAGCGCTTCGCAAGGCGCCGGCGGCCACGAAACGTCCAAGATCATAGTGTAGAGGTAGTGTGCGTGTGGAGACCGCGACGAACGACGAGGTCGGGGCGGGCGGCATGCGTGCGTGCGGCGTCCGACGGCGGGAGCAGGAACGAGGATAGCAGAGCACAAGGGCCTCAACTTTTTCCAGTTGACATTCGAAGACACATGCTGGAGCTGCCGAGCGTGCGTGTGCTCTTGCCCGGCCCGCACACATTTCATCGCCACATCCTCAAGGACCAAGGGGAAATTAGGGATGAAGATGAAACTGACATGTGGGTCAATATTGTCAGCGACCGTATTAATTTATAATTTTATTTTTTTCCTTCAAAAATCCTGTTCAAGGTTCATCTTAAACTGGGATTGTTAAGTTCAGCCTTCAAACGACTGGGATTTGGATTTTGGGGTTCATTTCGCCAGACCTCTACGAGTTCAAGGTTTAAAATGAACTTTTTCCTAATACAAAGGTGTGTATGACTCACGATGGCTAAATCCGGACGTTGTACATCTTTTTAACACTCGGCGTGTTTGGTTCCAGAACGGAACAGTGTGGAACGTAATGGATGGTTCCATACTTTTGGATGGTTTTTGAGTTTGGTTAGAGAGTACTGTAGAACGGAACGAGGTGGTTTTCAAACATGAATATTCGGCCAAGATGCGGAACCAACTCATTCCATCCAATTGGCCGGACGAGGTGGATCGTGGGTATGAGTACATGAACAAAATTTCACCGCACACTCACCTTCACCCGTCGCGCATATGCCTTGCTCGCCACTGATCGAGTGTTGTTCGCTGGCAAGCTCCGCCCTACTCGCCTACCAGCCCCGCTGCCCTTCCTCTCCAGCTCCGGCATCACGCCTCCTCCATCACCACCGCCGTCTGCCGACTCCAGCGTCGCCGCCTCACTAGTAGAAAACGGGGCTTTGGTTCACCTCTTTAGCCCACATTTAAAAAGAAACCGAGATTAAAGGGTGCAAGCCACCAGATTGAATTTCGGAGAACCGGGACTAAAGGGTCACCACATGCGGCCGCAGAGACGGGGCCCAGTGTGTGACCCTTTAGTCCCGGTTCGTGGCACCAACCTGGACTAAATGGTCTACGGTAGGCTACTTTTTTACCGTGAAAAAACATCGTCTAAATAAATTTAAAAAATGAAAAAAACTTCAAATTTAAAAATCCTTTGACGTGCCGGTACCTATCGCAACCTACTATTAGAGAAAATTTTAATTTTTGATTTTTAATTTTTTTTGTAAAAAAAGTGATCTCAATTTAAAAAAGTATAACTTTTGCGTACGAATTCGGAAAACATTGTATATATATGAAAAACTATCTACGCAAAGAAAAAACTCATACCTAGGGATCATCCATCATATGTGCATCACTCTTAGTGAAAATTAGTTGGATGCCATTTGGATTCATATTTTATGTACTTCCTTCACAAAAAAACCTCTTTTTCCACTTAAAAAAGGAAAATGATATTTATGAATTTTTTTTGAAGAATTCCTTTGGCAAGATTGTTTAATATACGAATATGCACCTATGTGTGGAGTATGAGATCTTTATCACAAACTATGTTATCGAAATGATTATAACTTGGTCATTCGGCTTGAAACTTATAGATGTTCATACATGATAGACCTTTTTGTGAAGACTTTTTCTGCAAATGTTGGCAAAAATCAATTTTATCATTTTTCATAGCTACTAGTACACATATAAGGATCCCATGCCAAATGATTTGATTTTTTGAGGTGTTTATCACTTTATTACATTTTTTCTTAAAAACGATCAAAACGGTCGCTATGACTAATCATCGTAAGAGGTGATATTTTCTAGAACTATCAATGTTTTTGTGATATAAACACTAGTTGTGTACCTTAAAATGATTTTTCCAAAAGTTTCAGACCAAACTATCAAACAGTTGTAGTTCAAATTTGAATTACTTTCGAAACTTAATTAACTAGGGGAAATTGGTTAGAATTCAAAGAAAAAACCCATACCTGGGGATCATCCATCATATGTGCACCACTCTTAGTGAAAATTAGTTGGGTGCCATTTGGATTCATATTTTCTGTACTTCCTTCACAAAAAAACCTCTTTTTTCCACTTAAAAAAAGGAAAATGATATTTATGAAAATAATTTGAAAAATCCCTTTGACAAGATTGTTTAATATACAAATATGCACCTATGTGTGGAGTATGAGATCTTTATCACAAACTATATCGTCGAAATGACCATAACTTGGTCATTCGGCTTGAAACTTCTAGATGTTCATACATGATAGAACTTTTTGTGAAGACTTTTTTACAAATGTTGGCAAAAATCAAGTTTATCATTTTTCATAGCTACTAGTACACATATAAGGATCCCATGCCAAAGTATTTGATTTTTTGAGGTGTTTATCACTTTATTACATTTTTTCTTAAAAACGATCAAAACGGTCGCTATGACTAATCATCGGAAGAGGTGATATTTTCTAGAACTATCAATGTTTTTGTGATATAACCACTAGTTGCGTACCTTAAAATGATTTTTCCAAAAGTTTCAGACCAAACTATCAAACAGTTGTAGTTCAAATTTGAATTACTTTCGATAAATCAACATAAACTTAATTAACTAGGGGAAATTGGTTAGAATTCAAAGAAAAAACTCATACCTGTGGATAATCCATCATATGTGCACCACTCTTAGTGAAAATTAGTTGGGTGCTATTTGGATTCATATTTTCTGTACTTCCTTCACAAAAAACCTCTTTTTTCCACTTAAAAAAAGGAAAATAATATTTATGAAAATAATTTGAAGAATCCATTTGGCATGATTTTTTAGTATATCAATCCGCACCTATTTGTGAAATATGAGACCTTTATCACAAACTATGCCGTGAAAATGACCATAACTTGATCATTTGGCTTGAAACTTATAGATGTTTATAGATGATAGTTCTTTTTGTGAAGACTTTCTTATTCAAAATTTGTGAAAAATCAAGTTTTTCATTTTTCATACCACCTAGTACACATATAAGGACCCCATTTCAAAGGATATCCTTTTTTGAGGTGTTTATCGTTTTATTTCATTTTTTCGTAAAAAAGATCGAAATGGTCACCATGGCTATCGATGTTTCTATAATGCAAAATATGATTTGGATGTCATATTTGAATTCCTCTAATTGTTTTGATCAATTTATACATTTTATTTGTTGAATTCCGATTTAAGGATTTAAAGATACGGATTATTCCATACTATATAAAAAGGCAAAAGTAAAGTAATGTTTATTTTATCATTATTTATTTCAATATTTTATTTTATTGTATTATCATTTTTATTTATTCAACTAAAATTTTATAATACAAGCAATGAAAAAAATATATCATCATGACCGAGTGGTTAATATGATAGATAAGACAGTTATATCAGTAAGTTCTCTGTTCTCTCTTAGTATCTAATTTGAATAGAACCTAAATGTTAAGCGTGCTTGGAGTGGAGTAGTGTGAGGATGGGTGACCGAGCGGGAAGTTTGACCGTAGGTATGCACTTTGACTTGAGAATAGGGGTAAATATAAATTAATTGATAAAATAATTGAAAGATTTGAAGTTCAAAAACAATTCGAATATACAAAATAAAAAAATCTGAAAAAATATAAAATAGTTGATTTTTTTGAAAAAATTGAATTTTTGCTAAAAACCTTTAGTAGGTTCGCCCCCGCGCGCCCCTGGCCCCTCCACGTGCGGAGCTCTAATTGGTGGGGGGCTCTAGTCCCGGTTCGTATTGAACCGAGACTAATGGGTGGGGGGTCTCTAGTCCCGGCCAGACAGTCCCGGTTGCTACACCGGGACTAAAGCCCCTCTGGAACCGGGACTAGTGCCCCTTTTTCCACTAGTGCTGCTGTCCAGGTCTGGCATCGAGCCTTCTGTAGCGCTGCCATCCTCCTGGCCGACTCCAGCACCGCCATCATCTCCTTCTGCAGGCCCTGACTACCGCACACCGAGCACAAATCGAGCAAATCAGCGACACCCCCCGCCCCCCCAACCCCCGACAGATCAACGAATCACTGCTGCTAGCATGTGAGGTTGGATGAGATCCATGAGCCTAACATTACTCTATATATTAAGAGCGGAGGAAACCTCACGCTGTGAGCGAACGATTTACTGTTCATTATGAACAATGCGAAATAGTGCAGCGGCTGTTTGGTTCGGTTTCCTGCCGCGTCCAGCTCGGGACGGCTCTCCTCCGACGGGTGGATCCCAGCCGCCTCCTCCTCCTTGCCCCGGCTCCTCCGGCCTCCACCTCGCAGCCGTCGCCGCCTTGGGCTCCCTTGCCGCCTCCAGCCCGAGCACGTCCAGCTCGGGACGGCTCTCCTCCGGCGGGTGGATCCCAGCCGCCTCCTCCTCCTTGCCCCGGCTCCTCCGGCCTCCACCTCGCCGCCGTCGCCGCCTCCAGCCCAAGCGCGTCGGGTCTGGCGGCTCCCCGATCGTCGATTAGGTCTACGGCAGCAACCTCTTCCCAAAAACGGTAATCCCCAATCCATGGACCTCATGCCCGACTTTCTCTTTCTTGACTTTTTGGTATACGAGTTCTTTGTACCATCCATGGAATATGTTGGATATTGTATTCATCTAAGGACAATCCACTCTGTATACTGCAAGTCTTTAAATACTATTCTATGGAGTATAGATTCATTCGATTTTGAGCGAGTCTGACATGTTATTCAGAAGTTGGATATTACCAGGTAGCTGCCAAAATGCAAGGTCCATAACAAGCTCGGTCTGAGTTCTGAAATTAAGTAGCAAATTTTTAGGTCTAATCAGATATGCTAGAACAAAATAGAAGCAGTAGCTGCAAGTCATAAACATATAATATCACCACTGTAACTATTCTTATGGTGTGAAATACATGCGTGTATCATCTAATATCATTTACCCCATTTATTAGAACCTTCTGCCATGCAGATTTGTTTCTAATTTATATCGTCCTGCAGATGTTATTGGAATGGTGATATAGCAAACTGATGTTATCCCATCTAAAAACAATCAAGACCCCAGGAGGCAGATCTAAATCTAATTTATATCGTCCTGCAGATGTTATTGGAATGGTGATATAGCAAACTGATGTTATCCACAACTTTCTCCTTCCATTCCTCTCGCTGCCGCATCAAAAGAGGATGTCGACACGAGTTTGAAGCCACAACTTTCTTCTTCCCCATGACAATTCCAAGCTGACGTGGGAACCCGCTAACCTCGCCATTCTCAACCATGTTGCTCGCCCCATCATGTGTCACTTCTCTCTCTCTCTCTCTCTCTCTGGATTCAACTTATATATGCCGGCAAGATGTTTGACTAGATCCAAGCAGGAACATGACTTTGATTACCTTAACCTGAGAAAATTTTGTGAATCATATTATGTGTGGTGAAGTATGGAAATGTTTCCACTGATAAGTAATGGTTTAATTTCTTCTCAATCATTCTCTATATGCACTACTTTACATTGAATAAGGGTATTATCATTTTTTCTGGTGGCAGTGAAGCATTGTTTGCTGGTGGTTGTTCTCTACTGGTTTAGGAAACCACTCATGCACAAGTACGTCTTGATGTTTTGTAATATAGTTACCTAAATGTACCATCTGGATCTGTCCTACTTTTTGTAACATACTTCTCCTTTCTTACTGATTATAAAATATGATGGTTCCGCTCTTTTGTTCAGCTGTGTTGTGCTTGCTTAACTAGATGAAACTCCTCAAAACTAAGCCATGTGATTTGCAAGTGGTCATTCATATTGTCAATTACCGATTACGTATGTACATTCATTTGTTTACTGCTGAATGGATAATATAAAGTCAGAGTAAATATACTTTGCTTATGCAGTGATACTCTGAGTTCAGAATAGTGTTTCGTGAGAAATTCTACAGGAGCCTTCCTCGATTATGTTTTCTTTGACTGTTTGTTTTGTTGTATACAACTTTCTGTAGCGAGTGAATTGGCATACAAGTTTCAGAATTCTATTTGGAATAGTCCAACATTTGCTTGATGGAAACATACTTATTTATCATTACCAAAATTTGTCTTCCACACTTATTTATGAAGTATAGAATGCTTTTAAAACAGAAGGATTCATCGCTTAATACCCTCATCAAGGGCGCGGCGTGTCGCCGCGCCAAATTCAACTAGTATATTCTTATGTGGTTCTTTTGGCAAAAAATGGCACTGTTATTTCAGTTGCAAAAAATGGCACTGTTATTAGATTAAATGTGGAATGGAATAAACACTAGTGGAAAAAAGCTTACCTGTGGCGCACCTTTAGGCTCTCTGTGCCGCAGCCAGGAAAATAGGGGTGCGCCATAGCTAACTCGCCACTAAAATATATTTCTGTGACGCACCCCTTTAGTGCACCACATAAATATTCAGACTTTTGTGGCGCATCCTTCCTGCTGCGTCACAGAAATATTACAGTGGCGCATGTGGTTTAGATGCGCCACAAAAATATATGCGTCACAAAAACATAAACCATGCGCCACAAAATAAATAACAGAAATTTTCAAAATAAAATTCCTGCTGTACAGGATTTATACATATATATTACAAATTGACACATATATGTTCAACGAGTATATAACTTAGAACATACATATCACATTCATTCGAGACCGAGAAGTCTTATCACATACATATATAGTCTAATTAAGAGAAGTCTTATACAAAATAGTAAGAACCTAAACAAGAAAAATGTTAAGCTAGCTACAAAATATGTCGCACGAGTAAACTACTCGTCGTCGGAGCTGGTGTTATAAAAGATGTCGAACCACCTTAAGTCATCGGTGTCCCGGTCATCCTTATTAGCATTCTCGGCGGCCTCCCGACGGCGGCGTCGGTCTGCCCTCCTTTGCTCTCTTTGTTCCTGTAGAACTTCAACTAGGTGGCGACTCGCTCAGGGAAGTCCTCCCTCCACTTGCGCATCACCTCCTCGCCGTTCTCGGCGGTGTCGATCCGCCACTACACCTGGCGGTGGCGGCGACGATCTTCGTTGGTGAGGAGGGCTGGCCGTGGCGCGAGGAACTCCGCCTCCGCGATGTTCTGACAGTCTGGGAAGTTCAGCTCGCTTCGCGGGCGCCGGAAACGCCACGCGACCGCGTCGTACGCGTGCGCTGCCTCCTCCGGCGTGGGGTACGTCCTGAGCGTCTGCCGAAATCCGCCCACGCGGATTTCGGCATAGGGCGGATTTCGGCATAGGTGCCGTTGGGCCGCTCCCAAACACCGCAGAAGCCGGACGACCCGCGTCGGCTTGGCGCCATCGTCTACAGGCATAAGAGGAGGTTAAGCAGCTAGTACAACAAATTAAAACTTATACACAACAAGATGCAAAGAAATAATATCAACATAATCGCATGCCTCATATATTGTGGACACAAATATAGAGATGGCATTTCCGAAATCCAGTGAGATGCAGAAAATGTGTATTTGTGCACATCACCAGTTTCAGAGACGCCACCTCTAAATCACACGGTGTCATAATGGTTTAATCATTAGCATATCAAAAGAAGGTAAAATGCAAGTTAATTAAAAAGCAGTCAACAAAAATAACAAACAAGGCCTCATATGGAATTGCTTCAGAGATGGTGTGAGCGAACAACGTGGAATGAACACTATGTATATGTTCAGACAACATGGTTCACTCACACCTCCCTGAAGATGTAACGTGAAACCATCTAATCATCGGCCAAAATTAGTCATCTTAAATTCGGTCCAAATTTTTTTTGCCTCATACTTAGACTGGAAATACACAAATGGTCCGAGACGGAGTAAGTGAAAACCAGTGGATGTAGAAAATGTGTATTCCTGTACATCATGGGTCGTATCACACTGGCCTCACTTACTCCATCTCGGGATCTCATGTTGTGACATCATTTTAATCATCGGCATAAAAAAAGATGGTAACATGCAAGTTAAAGAACACTCAAAACAAGCAAGGCCTCATAATTAGAAGTGACATGCTTCACGGATGGAGGTAGCGAGCTAGGTAGGATGCACGAGATTTGTGCACTCATGTATATCACAGTCTCACTAGTGCTGAAATATTGCCCAAATATTGAGTGGACCTTTGGCCCATTTAGCAATTCCAGAAAAATCCTTAAAACCCATGCTGTTGTCATAGAAAGTGGTGGGACTTCAGTCCCATACTGCTAGTTGAGTGAGATGTGCATCAGTTTATATACTGAGCCATCATACTACTGGCATAAGTTGGTATGAGGTATGACGAGAATGACTGTGTACCACACGCGCGCTCCTCCTCCACCGCCGCCCACCTCGCCTCGTCACGACACGTCACGACGCGCCGCGGGTTGCGGGAATCTCGCCGAGCCGATGTGTTCTTTTCGTAACGCAGGAATAAAATGTCAACGGCACAAAACGTTTTGTGTTAACGAGATTGATTGTTAGCTGAAACGTTTTATACGTTTTCAGTCTTAATGGAAATTCATTACGAGCGTTTCGGCTGGACGTCTGCCTCCTGTGTCCGTGCCTATGTTAGCGAGAGGTCGCTCCTCTCCGTCTACACACTATACACAGACAGTAGAACTCATCTGCCCACAGCCGCTGCCGTCATTCCTCCTAACATGTCGCTGCCATCGTTGATCCCATCCCGTCCGCCGCGTACACGGTCGACGGGAGAGCAGGCCTCCGAAACCCCGCCTCTTCGTTTCCTGTACGGGAGAGGGGCGATTAGGTTTTTAGGGAGCGTCTCCTACGCGACTGCTCGCCAATATTCATCACACTACGTCAGCTACTTTGCCTACTTCCTCTACGTCTGCCACGTCGCGTTCATCGTCATCATGAGCACCGACGCCGAGATCGAGAAGGCTGCTGCAGAGAAGAGGATCGCCGACGAAACTGCTTCCGCTTCGGCCAATTGGCCAACCGCCGGGTAAAATATGTTTATACCTCTCCTAGATATTTACTTGTTTACTGTACTAGCGATTTGCGTAGATGTATCTACTGTATGTCTAGTACACGATTACACTGCTAAGTTTCAGTATGTCATTAGCACCATATGCGTCATGATTTTAGTTAATATTTGGATTAATATAATCGGAAAATTGCTTATATTCTCAACAATCCAAAAACCTAATATGTGTAGGCATTTTTTGATCTATGGTTTTTGCTGCTGCTGTGAAACCAGCCCCTTTTCCGAGTTGTATTCTAAGTGTTGGCAGACCAAAACCACTTTATGGCTCACTGCGATTAACGTGTTCTGGGTCGTCGCTGTCACGCCCACTGAAACGATTACTCCTAAACAGGAGAAGGCGTTTAGGGAGGCCACCATCGTCTTTGTTGGAGCCATTTGAAAGTGCATTCTTGGCACTCCCATATTTTGGTGACTAATGACAACATAAAATGTTTTCTAATGTTTGTGATGAAAAAAGTAGGTTCTAGTACATGTCGGTTGATAAAGAGAATACTTATATTGCCTAATTTTCAGTACAACATCACTTGGTCTTTTATCAGGAAATGTAGTGCCCATGCTTACGAAAGCAATGGCACATATGAATAATGCAAAAACTTGGATCACATAAGTCTCATATTCTCCAATAAGATGTAATATCATAGTACAATGTCATAATTTATTACAGAACGAGACGAATGATCCAAAAACAAATATCCTTACAACTTAGCATAGCGGAAATGCTAGCTGAATAAATAGTTCACACTTTATTTCAGAGTTCAAACGCAATACTAAAGGTAGCATGGAGCTACAACTTCTCCATGAAGCCACTGGCAAATCATGTTGGTTGTAGCTCGAAGACGACCCCCTTAATCCTCATTCGGACATTCTGCAAGGTTTAGTTGCAGCCCAGGTATAAAGGGTCAGCACAATTGAATTGTGGTGGCTAGTGACTTTAATTCCTAATGTTCTATTAAGCTATAACTATATGCTTATTTGGCTGGTGGAGCTCAAGGCTATTGCGCATAGCAAATTTTTTCCTACTTTTGTTAAACAATTTTCTTAAATCAATATCTTCTCCTTCAGAGACAATCTCGAGACAAGTCCATGTCTCCTACCCATGTTCACCCAACAAAGTTTTATTAAGAAATTTGAGATGAGGAGATTTTCAGAACACAACCTTGTGTAGTTACTCAAATTGTCCGATGCCGAGGACACGGCTAAGATCTTAGGTTTTAACTCTCGAGAGGGCGTGCACTTTCACCATTAGACTTAATCAACCCAAACTATTTTCTACACTCCTTTAGTGAGAAGGAAAAGGAGAAGATCAAGACGAGACTTTTCAGAAGTTGCTTTCCCATGATCATACTAAGAGATTACCACCATCCTATCAACTCTACCACCATCAATCTCTTGACCCAGGTCCACATCAACTTACTCCATCAAGACAGAGCCCATATTGACCAATGGTTGCACGATAAGCAACTAGACTCAGTGTAAACTTAAATCTCATAGCCCTGGGTGGCCTACCACAAGTGAGCAACTCAGGTTAACACCGCATATCATGGCCCCAAGTAAGTAGAAACTATCCTGGGCGAAGACAACCATGAAACTTGGCCCTGAGAAGCCACTCAACTTGAAACCTTCTCGATCGACCCAATCCACCCAGGCGTTAAATTAATTTAGTGGAAATTTTCATTTATCACATCAACCATTAAACAATCATTTTTGCAGCAGGTGCTTCCACTAAATTATAATAGGGGTCTAATCTGGAATTTCTAAGGGGAACCTAAAAGGTTTGCATAGCATACTACAATCTCCCAAAACCTATCATGCATACTACTTTTGCAAATTCTGTTTGAAAACACTAGATATACAATAGAATAAAATAGTAGGTGTTTTATGAAGTCAGTTGCCTTATGAAAGTTGTCGTTTCTCTTACACTCTTGTCGAAGTCAATGAGTGCTCCCCGTTCCAAACTATATAGTAAAAGGGACACCCAATAAACAAGCAATTCAACAACACAAAACTTATTGAGCAAAACAAGCGTAACGAGTCTTCTTGGAATGGTTTGGTCAAAGGTGTCACCTAATTCAATATACAAAAAGAATTAATGTGTTTGGGTTTAGGGTTTCGCCAAGGGGTGGTTGGGAGTCAAGAACACTTTCAACTCGAGAAGGATGTATGGGTGTTTCCAAGTTTTCTAATGTATTGGTCTTCAAAAGTTTGCATAAAGAGATATCAAGAAGACTTAATCACAATTTAAAAGCAAGTTTTAACACTTTAGTACAACTGTAAACATTTAATTTCATTTACCCATGATTATGTTTAGAATAAAACTTAACCAAATTCAGATTCAAGAATTTCTTACTTTTATCCTATCTATACATTTTTAATTTCCAACTTCAAAGTTTGTAGTATTAATAATAACTTAGTTATTTAAATTGTTATAATGTTTTAAATCACATTTTTAGTAACACCTAATTAACCAAATGCATTTAAAAACCCTTGTAAAGGAACTAGAATCTATTTAAAAGGTTTTTAATAAAATCTTACTTATTAATGTCATGAAATATATTTGAGCTTTCTCCGGACAAGGACAATTAGTTATGCCTTTGGTACAAAGTAATAAGTATTAAATTAATAAACCTTATAATGTGCTAAAATAAATCAAATTTCGTCTCTAACCTTTAAATTCATTTTAAATTGTTCAAACATAATTTGTAACGAAATTTTATAAATGGGGTTGATAGGCAGAGGGCATTTTAATTAAGTTCATAGTAATTTGATTAAATAAAAAATAATAGTTCTATTAGTAGTCATGTTCCAAAATAGTCAAACTATTCAAAATAAACATACAACAATTTAATCATCAAAATAATTCTCAAAATTATTTTATAATAGATGCAACACATTACACATTTTCTAAAGTGTCTAAAACAATTTTATTTGCAATTTTTAGAATTTACTGATTTAAAGTTATTAGAAAAATACTCAAATTCACCATTTGAATTTTGAATATTTTAAACTAGGTCAAATTTGAAATTTAAAAGTTCCAGTAGGTTCTACTTGTCGAGAGCTTCAATTTGATATAAAATTTGTCCAATTTGGGTCAAGGGTTAAAAAGTTACGATAATTCTAAGTGGCAGGGGCTTTTCTGCAAAACTGTCATTTAATCTAATTAAAAGAAATTAATATCCACGTGTGCGTTGACTGGGCGCTGACTGGACCTGACGTGGCTGCTGACTGGGTCGCTGACGTGGATAAGTGAAACGATTAGGATCGTCAGATCCAGATCTAACGGCCAGAAGGGAATTGTACCGATTCGTTAAGTGTTCTAATCCTAACCGTTGAAGATAGATCGGACGGTCCGGGAACGTTTGAAAGTGCATGGTTGCCCCCATGCGTGGTTTTGGTAATTAATAACAATCCTTATGGACTAATGTTTACATTGAGATATTCTTATAGATCTTGTCCATGGGAAATTATAGGAGTTCATGTGTTGGACTCTTCAAGATGACTTAATGACCAATGCTCTATTCAAAGGGTTTATATGAAG
The DNA here is from genome assembly GCA_026929855.1 of Poa annua. Classification (NCBI taxonomy): domain Eukaryota; kingdom Viridiplantae; phylum Streptophyta; class Magnoliopsida; order Poales; family Poaceae; genus Poa; species Poa annua. Next base: position 16,509,432 of record CM049431.1, read on the forward strand.
AATGGTCATGTGTAGATTTGAGCTCATTGCAAGTATGGCTTGGAATAGAAGATTGAGTGAACAATCATGTTTAACCCCAAGCCATCATACATATCAAGAGAAGAAGATGAAGTGCAAGCTCAATATGATGCATCTCGGAAGATATCTTTTGATTGAAGCTTGCAAAGGAGACATGAAGACGAAACTTAGCGAGGCCCTCCCATAATGGAGTATGGGGGAGCATTTGGAGAAGTCTTTATCAAGCATGTGCTAGCAAGCACAAACAAGAAAGGTGTTTCAACCTGAGAGAGTCAAGATCGTCATCATCTAGCTCAAGTGGAATGCTCATGGCAAAGGTATGATCTTGATAGGGCTATAGGATAGATAGGCGTACTATCAAGAGGGGCTCTCGAGTGAGTAACTTGATCGCATCTTTGTGGAGAGCTCAAACATTTGCATGCTTGGCATATCATCTTTCCTGGTTCTTATTTGGTTTTTCTCCGTGTTGAGTTTTGGTGCTTGTCGTGATCTTCATGACAAGACCAAGTCCTTCGAAAATGGTTTTACTTTGGAAAACTTGTTGCCTTTTATCCATGTGAGGATTTAGAGCTTGGTTTATCTCCATACTAAGCTCTAGTTCATCAAAAACAGATTTCGTATGAATATCTTGTTGCGTTTTTGATGAAGGAGTTTTTACTGGTTTGCATTGTTTAGGAAAGTTCAACATTTCCCCATTTGGTTTTATCCTCACATGATGTACTGTGATGTTTCTATGCACATTCAAGTAGAGCTCGTTGTAACGATTCCAACGAGCCAAAAATCATCGAAAACGGAGTCCGGATGGAAAAGATATTGACGTTTTCGTTTATCAGTTTCTGTTGTTTTTTTGCTGTGGCGGTAGTACCGCCGCGGTACCGCCCGAGGTACCGCCGGAGCTAACAGAGAGCCGTTTTCGGCGGTACCGGGAGCGGTAGTACCGCTGCCCAGGGCGGTAGTACCGCTACGGAAGCCTGTTTTCAGCCCGCTTTGATGCCCTAACTCCCTATGGGGGCGGTAGTACCGCTAGGGCCAGCGGTAGTACCGCTACGGCGCGAATCTGCACCCAACGGTTGGAATTTGGGTTGACCTATTTAAGGGGCCTTCTTCCCCAATGGTTCCCTAACCTTTCTAGCAAGTTTTGACCTCCATTGTTGACCTTCTTGAGCTTGCTATCTCTCCATCCCTCCAATGATTCTTGCTAATTCTTGAGGGAAAAGAGAGAGGAGATCTAGATCCACCTTTCCACCAATCAATCTCTACTCTAAGTGAGGGGAACCTAGTGGATTTAGATCTTGGAGTTACTTTGTGGTTCTTCTCCTTTGTTCTTCCTCTCTTCTCCCCCCATAAGCATTAGTTGCCTTTGGTGGGATTTGAGAGTGAAGGATTTGACTCCTTTGTGGATTCCTTGTTCTTCCTCTCTTCTCCCCCCATAAGCATTAGTTGCTTTTGGTGGGATTTGAGAGTGAAGAATTTGAGCACTTGTGCTCTTGCCTTTTGCATTTGGTGCATCGGTGTGCTCTCCACAAGGATTCGTGGAAGTTGAAAGTTTGTGAGCTTGTTACTCTTGGGTCCTTGGACCCTAGACGCCTTTGTGGTGGTTGGACCCTTGTGTGGTCACTTGAAGCCGTTCGGGAGCCCCCAATCACATTGTGGGTTGTGCCCCGGATTGTTGTTGGAGGCCGTTCGGGAGCCCCCAATCCCATTGTGGGTTGTGCCCCGGATTGTTGTTGAAAGGCTCCGGATTCCGCCTCGAAGGAATTCCGATAGTGGAAGGTGAACCAAGCCTTTGTGGCGCGGTTCATCGGAGAAGAAGGTGAAACCTTTGTGGTTGTTGAACCGTTGTGTCGGTTCACACCTCTCCAACGAGACGCACTCCCTTAACAAGGAGGAACTCGGGAATACATCCTCGTCTTCGCGTGTCTCGGTTATTTCTATACCCGAGCTTTTACTTATGCACTTTGCATTGTGATAGCCTTCGTGCTTGAAGTATTCTATTGCTATCACCTTGTTGTTTATCTTCCTTAGTATAAGTTGTTGGTGCACATAGGTGAGCCAAGTTTATTTAGGTTGTCGGCTTGTTAATTTAATGACCTAGTTTTATTCCGCAATTATCAAGCCTAAACCGGAAAAGTTTTTAACCGCCTATTCACCCCCCCTCTAGGAGACATCATTGTCCTTTCAATTGGTATCAGAGCCTGGGCTCTCTTGTTGGGCTTTACCGCCTAGAGAGTAAAAGATGTCGTTTAGAGAATTAGTGCACGATCCCACTTTCATATTTGATGGCACAAATTATGATGTTTGGAAAATTCGCATGCTTAATCTATTTAGGGCCATGGGTCCAAATTATGTTAAGAGGATTGTAGATGTGTGTTTATCTCCTCCAAAGGATTCTCATGAAGAGATAAACTCTCATCTTGAGACTCAAGTTACTAATGGTCTTATGTGTGCTTTGACCGATGTAGTTCTGGCTTCAATCATGCCTTTTCGAAATGCACATGAGCTTTGGACCAAGCTTCAAGATATATATGAAGTGTCCAAAATTATTGAGGATGATTGTTCTTCCTCCACCTCCGGCCGTGATGAGTTCACAACTTCTTCCACTTCACCATCATGTGATTTGTCACACGGTAATGATATGGTGAGTGGCGATAGAAATTGCATTGGTGACGGTGAACTTACTATTGATTATACCTCTTCTCTATCACATTGCAATCTTCTATCTTTGGACTTAAAATCTTCTAGCACTCCAAATGTCATACATGCTAGAGTTGATTGTCCTTGTATATCAAGTAATAGTTGCTTAACTAAATATAATGATGATATGCTCTCTATGTCTTGTTGTGATGAAAATTACTCTTCCATATCCTCTAGTATCTGCATGACTAACAATGTAGAGGAATCCCAACACTTGTTGGAACAAGACATGGACCTCAATGGAGCTTCAAGTATTTCTTCATCCTCCTCACCCATTAATCATGTTTGCCTTATGGCTAAGGATTCCGAGGTATCTCCCACCTCGAATCCAAATTGTGATGATGTGGATGAGGATTCTCATGAAGAAGATTTTGACTTTGAATCCTTAACCAAGTTGGGTGAGATGGTACTTGGTGCTCTCTCCAAAGGTAGTAAAGTTATCCCTCCTCTTTGTGAAATCATTGATTATGTTACTAAGAGTAGGGAATTCATTGAGGATTTGGAAAGTCAATTTGATGAGAAATGTCAAATTGAGAGAGATGACTCTATCACCATAGCTTCTTTGAAAGCTTCTCTTGAAGAGGAAGAAGAGCTTAGGGTTTCTCTTGAAGAGAAACTTGAATCCCTTGATGAGTCTAATGATCTTATTATTGCTAAAATCATTAAGGAAATAGATCATGCTATTGCTAAATATAAAGTGCTTAAAAAGGAAAAAGTTGAACTTGATGTTGGCAATGCTAGACTAAGTGAGGACATAGAGAGACTTGACAAAGCTCACAAAACTTTAGAAAGTGAACACTCTCTCCTTATCATGTCTCATGATCAACTCCAAACTCAACTATCTAACAATGATAAGCTTTCCAAATTGTCGCCTTCCATTTCTAATGTTAATGTGGCTTGTGCTACTAACTCCATTTCTCGTGAATCATCTATTTTGAAGGAAAATGTTGAGCTAAGGGCTCAACTTGAGTTGCTATCTAGCAAGTATGGGAAATTGGAAGAAACTCATGAAAGGCTCTCTAGCTCTAATGACGATCTTCGAGCATCCCATGCTAAGCTAATGTTAGCTAATGAGGCGATTATGTCAAAGGTAACATCTTGTAAGCCTCATGTGGACAATGGCACAACGTCTTCTCTTAATGCTATATCATCTTGTGCTAGTCCTTGTGATTCATCCACTCATAATGTTGCTACATCTTGTGATGAATCACTTTTCATACCTTGTTGCTCTAACAATGAAGTTTCTACTTCCTCTAGCATTTGTGTTGATACTAACCATGTAGAGGAATTAAAAGAGCTCAAGGCCCAAGTCACTTCTTTGAATAAAGACTTGGAAAAGCGTCATGTTAGGAAGTCCACACTTGACGATATGTTGAGTGTTCAAAGACGCCCCAATGACAAGAGTGGACTTGGATTCAACTCCAATAACAAGAGCAAGTCCATGATCATCAAGAAGAAAAAGGGCCAAGAACAAGTCAAAGATTCGGCCAAGATTGTTTGCTTCAAGTGCAAAGTTGAAGGGCACCATGTTAGATCTTGCCCTTTGAAGAAGCAGGCTCTTAGTGAGAAGCAACAAGGGAAGAAACCTCAAGTTCAAACTCAAGCTCCTCAAGTTGAAGAACGGTCTCTTCCCAAGAAGAATCAAGCTACCCCTCCTCAAGTCAAGACTCCAACTAAGAAGAGAGGAGGAAGTAGATGTTGCTACCTATGTCGTGAGAAGGGTCACCTTGCTTCTTCATGCACAAATGGTACCTTATCCAACCCCATTATAATTAATGATGTTTATTCTCTTCGGAAGGATAAGGTTGGCAATGTGTTTGCCAAATATGTTGGTACTCAAAGTGGTGTCAAGAAAAGAACCATTTGGGTTGCCAAACCTATTGTGACTAACCTCTTAGGACCCAACTTGGTTGGGGACCAACAAGTTAAAACTTGATCAATATGTGTTGTTGGAGGCATTGGAGACTTGGCTACATTATGAAGAATTAAGGGATCTTCATCAATTATATTCTCTCAAGTCAATTCATATGGATCATATTGTTCTATCTCATATCCAATGTTCCTCCTTGCGGTAACTTTTATTTAAATCATATATACATTGAAAGTTGCTTGCACCCTTGCATGTGTTTGGTTTTGTACCTTGCTAGTGTTTGTATGTGTTGTGCTCTCTACTTACTTATCTTGAGAAATCAAGTATGTGTATGTTGGTTTGCACACCATTTACTAGTTTTGAGCCTTATTGTTTTTTATTTGATATCTTATCTTGTTGGCTCTCTTTGAGAGATTAATGGACTATCATATTTTGGGGGAGTGATATGCTTCGTGCACTTCACAATCCTAAAATTGTGTATTCATGAGAAATACAACTTAGTGTTGATATATTTATATTATCTACTATCTATGTGGTATGTCATTCTCATGAGAAATTCAATTTCTATAATGTCCATTAATTTTTCGAGTTGGTTTTGTTTGCCTCTTGCTTTAAATAAATGGATTATCACATTATGGGGAAGTAATAAGCTATGTGCATATTACAAGCCTAGAAAATGTGAACATATGAGGTTTTGCCACCTAGAATTGATATTGCTAGTTATCTTGTTCCTATGTGGCATGTTGCTCAAACAAGTTTCCATTTACTTAAATGCTTTTTGTCTCTCACTCTTTTGGATCTTGTTTGTGGAGGATGTTCTTGGTATGGCTTTCCCAAATATGTTCTCATGTATCTTTTGGGAAGCCATATGTTTCAAGCTACTCCTTGGAGTTGCTTTGCACCTTCGCATGATTTGTGAAGCTATCAAGAATATCTATCTATCTAAGCATGGCTTTTAATTCCTATCATTTGCCATATGCTTATGTTTTGTGAATGTCGGGGGGCTGCCCCCCGGGTAGGGGCAGATCCCGGTATAATTCAGTAAGTGCCAACAGTACCTGACCTTTGGCGAGAGCAAGGGATACCTCCTGCTGTACTGAAAGGGCAGCTTGACCCTTGAGCGCTGATAGAGGACAAAGTGCCTCCTGGCAGGCGCAAGGGTCAGGTCTCGTAGCTATAAATAGACACCCCCGGCCCTCACAATCGCAGCACAGGCATAAGCGGGTGGTTCCTCTAGAACTAGCTTCTCGAAGATGTCTTTGCTGATAGGCTAATACATCTTCGGGAGGCTAGGCCTAGAGATACTCATCCTGAGACGAGCTCGGACGAATCCGGAAAGGGTCCCGAGTCTCGTGGTCCGAGGTGACTCCCGGAAGAAGGTGTACTCGGTTTTACCGGATAGGTTATCCGGGTGGGAACTAACCGGAATGTATGTCTCGGTCTTGTTCTTATGCAGAGGAGGCTCACCGTGACAAGCGAGGAGGTAGCCGGCGTAAGGGCTTCCGGTAGGCCGTCAACGGTCCGTAGCAGGATTTCCCGTCTATTGCGGGGGGAAGTACCGTTCCGCCTGACACGGAAGCATGGTCACCTCCCGCCTGACACGGGAGCATGGTCACCTCCCGTCTGACACAGGAGCGCGTCAGCCGGTACGATCGTGGTACGACAAGACCTGACATACCTAGCCCGGCAATCCGGAAAGGCTATCCGGGATGGGCAAAGACATGTCTTGTCTCTGACAAGGGGACAATGATGATGCAGGACGGCGCCTGCCGTCCTTAACGAGATGATGACGAAGGGGCTACACCGGATAGCCCGGCGACTAGGTCGCACTAGCCGGTGACGGCATGCCGGCTAGGCCTGTCCGGTGGGGCCAAGCCAAGTTAGGGTTTCCGGCCCTCCTGGCCGGAGCTCTATAAAAGGCGCCATAACTGCTCCTGAGAGCAAGGGACCAACTTCAGAGCCAAAGCTATAGTCACATTTACTCTTAGAGCATTTACTCCTTCTCACCTTGAGTTCATCTAGTTCTTTGTACTCCTCACTTTGAGAGATCTTGTAGCAAGTTGTAGCTCTTGTACCACCACTACATAGAGAGGAAAGGCAGGAGTAGGGGTGTTACCTCCTCACGAGGGCCCTGAACCTGGGTATATCGTGTGTGTGTTGTGTGCCTTCGTGCATTTGTTTGTATTTCTTAGATCTTCCTCTTTGCACTTTGATCTCATTTCCTGTTTCTGGGAGATCTCGGTTTTACCGGGATCCTCCCCGTGTGAGCTCTTCAGCTCGCTATCCCTCCCCGGATCCACCAACGTCCATCGGCCCCACAAATTAGCCATCCTATGGCATCTGCCGTGACACCACCACGACAGTTGGCGCCCACCGTGGGGCAGACAAAGGCGTTGGCTGGTGTACACATCCGGACGGGCTCCCCTGTTCACTTCGAGGTTCGGGTTCTCTCTGGCCTGGTCGTAAGGCTAGGGGAGATGGACTTCGTCTGCGACAACGCAGGATGCTTCCGGAACAGGCCGTTTCCGGTGAACGGATGTCTCATTGACTTTGGTGGTTTCACCACCTACGTGGCCACCGAGGTTGTCTGTAGCTACCCGGACATGGTTCTGGAAGCTGAGGACCCGCCCATGCTATGCGCTGCTCGGGGCATGTGTGCCGGTCGTCCCCCGAGTTCCGTCGCAGTAATGATGGTCGGGGCAACTGAGGAGGAGTACCAGGACGCTGACGGCGATACCGACGGCCACCCCCGTTTGGCCAAACCCCCGCAGGAAAGACCTGCGGCCCGAGATGGCGATCCACAGCCGTCACAACCGCGGCGCCGCCCGGATCCCCTCTCGGGACTGGTGGCCAAGTTGGCTGTACCGGTGGCTGCCGAAGCGGATACCCAGGCCACTTCGGCTGAGTTAGAGGAGCAGCGGAAGTTGCTACTCGCTGAAGCACAGGAGATCGCCGAGATCCGCCGCGAGCTCAGCGCTAGCCTCCGGGAGTACAATGCAGCTCACGGATTCCCTAAGATAGACTCCCGGGAGAAGCGCATTGCGGATCTGCGCAAGAAAGGGAGAATGGTGAATGAGGAGCTGGCTGGTGGAGCCACCACCAGTAACACAGAGAGCCGGATTTCTGCGGGGAAGCCGGTGTACAGCTCACCGGCGAAAACTCTTAGGGCCGCCAAAGCCGCCATGGCCGAGTTGGTGGGGTTATCCGGTGAAGCCCTGCGCAAGCAGCAAGAGAGGGTAAACGAGTTGGTGATTGAGGCCAACCGTCAGAATCAGGCCTTCAAGAAGAAGAACCCCGGGGCAGGGTCCCAGGTGCACTCAGCCAGACCCAATAGCCAGAAATCGGATGGGGAGGCCTCTTCCCCACATCCGAGAAGAAGCAAGAACAAGAGCAAGAGCCGGAGCCGGAGTCGAGGTTCCGGAAAGAACAAGCAGCTATAGACCTACGATCCGGCCTTCACCGGTATCCAGCAAGCCGGGCAAGCCGGACATCGTAACTCGGGACAGGCGGGAAGTACCCGTGGGGATGGTAACCTAGGTGTAGGAAACAATAACCCGACTGGCCATGGTAATCCACCCCGGAATCCTCCTCATGTTCAGGGAAATCCGCAGAGGGAGGTCGTCTCTGTTCCCCAGCAGGCCGAAATCCCTGCGCAAGACAGGCTCAACGATGGCAACTCGAGGTTGCAGCAGCTCGGGTATCAGCCAGACGAGAACCCTTTGGGATCTCGGATAGGAACCAGGCAGCTAAACCCGGCCGATGCCAGATTCCGGCTCGACCGGATTCATCAATCCGAGTTGGTGGAAGAGCAAGGACCTCCAGGACCTGCCTGCTTCGGACCTCGGATCATGCGGGAACCTCCTGTTCGGAACTTTCAGCTCAACCGAGGTGCCAAGACCTATGACGGTAGCAAGAAGCCGGAGGACTGGCTAACCGACTATGTAATTGCAGTAAGCATAGCCGGTGGAAACAGACGATGGGCGGTACGTTATGTACCGCAGATGTTGGAAGGACCAGCCCGGATCTGGTTGAACAATCTGAGAACTGGCAGTATAGACTGCTGGTTAGACTTTGAAGAGGCATTCATCAGCAACTTCACCAGCACGTACAAAAGGCCCAACAGGCCTCAGCAGCTCGCCATCTGTAGGCAGAGGAGCAATGAGACAGACCGGGAGTACCTTACCCGGTGGAGCAATATTCGCAACTCTTGCGAAGGTGTAACAGCCCAAGGTTTAAAACCTAAAAACCTCTGTAATTTTTCCACTTTTGTGTAATTGCATCATGGCATTCCATATCATTTTGCTACTTTTATGAACATTACCACTCCCCCACTTTAATCTTGCATATTTGTCAAGGAAGTTCCAAGAGTTCAAAAGAAGATAATTGCACTTGCTAAAACCAAAATACTTTGAATCTTGCATATTTGTCAAGGAAGTTCTAGGAGCTCAAATTATGATAATTACATTGTCTCCAATTTATAAAAGGGGCAACATATGGAAATATCAACAAAATGCCCTTTTAACACCTATGAACAAAAGTGCACCAAAACATTTTATTTTGAGGAGCCAATTTTTGTGGTGCCTCTAAATGGTATGGGGAAGCTACCATATTTTTCTCGAATTTTTCTAAAAGGTCTACCTGCCTCAATGAAATCAAAACAGTGCTCTGGTTTTGAAAGGAATTAGAGAAGGACCTCTCTGCAATGTAAAAGGACCTGTTTGTGAGGAAAAGAAAAGTGGCAGGGGGGTGTTCAAAGATCTTCTTCTTCTTCCTCTGTAGCGACCGGGGAGCTCGTCCCCGTCGCACCAGCTCGTCGTGTCGCCCCCTCCTGAGCCGCGCCCGGACCCCCCCTCCTCTTCTGCTGCCCTGGAGAGGATAAGACCACCCCGAGCCGTGCTCTGCTCCCTCCCCCCCCCCCCCCCCCCCCCGATCTCCTCCTCTGTTTTTCCCCAGCCATGGACGAACCCTAGGTGTAGCTCGCCATCGCATCGCCGGTGTTTGGGTACGCCCCGAGACCATCCAGCACCACCACGAGCACCGCCGCCTCGCCTTCTCCCTCTCCGCTGCAGGAATCGCGCCGGGGAACTCGCACGCGACCGCTCCGTCCTCTTCTTCCCCAACTCCGGCCGCCGCGCCTCGAGCACGCTCGCCACCGCCACAGCGCTCCTCCGTCCGCTCCGAGCAGCCGCACGCATCGAGGGTGAGCTCGCGGTCCTAATGGACCCTCCCGCTCGTCCCCTCTCCCCCTAGAACGCCCGGTAGTCGTAGCTCGCCGCCGGCCGCTGCTCGCCGTCGCTGCGCACCGCGCTCCGGCGACCTCTAAGTAGCGGCGCCGCCCGCTTTTTTGCTCCCCGTGCGCGCGGGCGTCGAACGCGCCCCTCCGCGAGACCGCTAGCGCCGTAGAACGCCGTCGCCGTGCCCCTCGCCGCCGGCGTCCACTCCGGCCGTGCGCTCCGGCCGCGCTGACGGCCTGGGCCCACACGCCAGTGGCCCAGAGCCCGCCCGCGCCGCGTCAGCGCCACCTGGCCCCTGGCCCCGCACGTCAGTGGCTCGGGGTAGCCTCGCGTTCGGTGAAAAACGCCCGAACGATTTATCTGCGATTTAATAAAAAGACAGAAATGATTCAAACTTCAAAAATTCATAACTTTCAAAATACTTATCCAAATTTAGCAAATAATATACCAAAATGCTCAGAAAAATAAATGCTATCTAATGGACTGACTCACACTTCCATTACTGCTACTGTAAATTTCTGTTTTGCTAAAATGAAGAAAGGGGTAGAAATAGAAAGGTGTAGTTTAACTTCATAATAAATTCCTCAAATTGCTAGAATTGTACCCTCTAAGTAAAAATGATTATAAGCATTGGTTCTACATATTCAGAATAATTTCAAGCATGTTACCTAAATTAAAAGTGTAGGGGAACTTAAAACAAATAGGAAAATATATTTCCTATATCGTGGAATAATTATTCTTAGCATCCCATTTAAATGTCATATAGTTGTTATAATAATTCAGTGCATCAAAATGTCATACCATCATGTGTTTGCGCATTGCATATGAATTGCTTGTATTGATTGTGTTCTTTCCGGTGTTTTTAAACATCGATAGATCAAGGTACCGGGGTCTCGCCACATTACCCCGACGATCAGTATTACCCGCCTGCTGAGCAAAGCAAGCGTGATCCCCACCCTCTTGCATATCTTATCCTATTTTCCGCAAATTATTTTCTCCACTATAATATTGCATGCGGTTCCAAATGTCAATTTGATTGGATTAGAGTATCCTATATTTGCATTCAGTTACCGAAGCCACTACCAGTTTCCCCTCCTATTATCCATAGGATTGTGTTGATGGCCTGAATTAATTACTTTGCTAGGTTGTTGCTTAGCCATGCTTAGTTAACTGCTTAGTGGTCCGATGGATATTCGTGTTGGGATCCGATGTGAAATTTCCGCGGAGGATGGTGGAGAATTGTGGTAATAATTAATAAAATGCTAAAAGGTGGGGATGAGAGGCCACATGGTATGTGGTGGGTTGTCTCGTTCTCGCCGCCTCAGTGCGAGTTCTCGCCTTCGAGCCAAGTTGAGCGTGCTACCATGCGTGGGTATATGGAACCTCATCGACCGACTAACTTGTGTCGGACTAGCCGGGGGTCCTCTAGTTTGGCTTTCCATTTGCGCGTGTGTTGAGATGGTGGCCAAGACTGAGATGAGGATGATGGTGGTAGGAAAATGAGTGGCCGCGGGGCAGGGTGTTGGAGGCACTGAACTTGTCCTACGGTCACTGATGATCCTAGGTTAGTCCAAAGCGAGGTAAAGGTCGTAGCCGCTCCCACCCAGCCGGCTTTCCCCGGAAGAGAGCTAGTTGTACAGGCAATGGGCCGGACGGTACGCATGGATAAGGAGCTAGGAGGTCCCTCGGGAACCTGGCGACTTTCACATTGTACACCCCCTGCAGGGTTAAATCTTTTCGAAAAGCCGTGTCCACGGTTAAGGACGACTTGGTGACGAATTCAGGGATCATAGAATAACTTTAACGGAATTATTAAAAACTGGGTACTAAAGGTACCACTCACGATTGTAAGGTTGACTTCCTCGATGGTGATTCGGGGAGGTGCCTCTGAAGAACAGGTACAATGGTGGAAGAGGATGAGAAAGTGAATCAAAAGAGAAAGAGTTACTTCTTACCCCTCTTCGAAAATATTCTGATAGTCGATGCCTTGGAGTTATATTTTAAGAATAAAATCAGCTTTACGCAAAACAGCCATAAAACCTTGAGAGCCAATCATGGAGCAAATAGCTCAAAATCTTGTTGAGTTCGTCGAACTCACCCTTGTTTATTTTGTTTCAGAGGAGGACTTCACCTACCCCGAAGGTGGGTTCTATGTTGACATCGACGAGTAGTCTGGGGTTCCCGGGTGGCAGCCTGGGGCAACTAGGAACCAGCTGGCACGGGATTGTTTATCTGTAGGCCTCTTAGGCCATATTTGGATCTTGTTGTTTAGAACAACTTAATTTGCTTCCGCTTGATGTACTGATGGGTCTATGACCTTGGATTGTAATATTTGCTATCTTTCTCTACTAAGAGTTGAACTATATTATCTTGAGTCGTAGGGTCTGCCATGTGCTAGGTGTTCCGGTGTCTTAGTCTCTTTATTATACTTGAGGGCTATGCTTTGGATATGGCATGATCGAAGGGTTGTGTTGCCGATGATCCATGCCGAGCACGCCTGCCGATGTTTACTCGTCCTGGGAGTGGTAACCCCAGTAACCTTCGATTATGTAGCATGACCACCGACACATAGCATCATTGTATAATTTATGGACTGGGGCATTACAACTTGGTATCAGAGCAGTACCGCCTGTAGGAAACCCTTACTACTGGTCGACGTTGAGTCTAGTGTTGGTAAAATATTTTTAACCTAAAAATGAGTTGTGAAAACCATCTTAGGATTCTTTTTACTCCTTATCTGGTTACCTCTACTCTCGGAGCAATCTTACCTCTATTTGTTTTGAGCCTTATCACGTGTCGCTTCCGCCGCGCATGACGTGTCATACACTTACTCACTTTGGGTTCCAGGGCGAGGGGCGACCAGCTTTTGGGGCCCCCGTCCCTCTGTTTGCTTTCAGGGTCGTTTTCCTTGCTGTTCCTAGTCTCTACCGAGTTCTACTTTCATTCCTGACTCTAGAGTCTCTGGACCTGACATTTGAATTATTTTTGATACAGATGACTGGTTCGGGCTTGGTTGTTCGCCTCACTCGATGTGAGGGTGCTCGAGGGTTCCCCGCCTTGTTTGCCGCAGCTTTGGCCAGCCAGGGTTGTAGGTGGTACCCGGAGTACACGGTGTATGAGGAGTATGCACCGTACAGCCAGGCGCAGTTCTTCTGTAAGGTGCGCGTGCTCAACGACGAGGGTCGCGTTGAGAACGTAGCTGGAGGCGTGGGTATGACCGTGGAGCAGGCGGTTCAGGAGGCCGCGTATAACAGCCTCTCTATTTACCGCAGCTACTGTCCGTACCTCGCTAACCAGGCGTTGGATTTCTGCCACTTCCCCGCTGCCGACGACAGCACGTCGGGTGTTTACCGAGCTGTGTACAGCAGCGGCGAGCTGGAGTCGGACAGCAGGCACCGGGCACTGATTGAGCTAGTCCGAGCGTTGGACCGTCGAGCCCGGCAGTGGTACCTCTACGCTGTTTCGGCGCGCGCTAGCCACCGTCATACTCTGATGAGTGTGCGCCCGTATGTCATGGATGGGACGCTTCCTCTCACACTACTTCGCCCACCCCCGTTGGAGCAGTTGCCTACCGACGTTTGCAGTCCGGGAGTTGGTGGCGTAACCCCGCCTACCGGTCCTCACCGAGACCCGAGGCTTACTGCACTCGAGTCGCCGTATGGCAACCAGCCTGCCAGTGCGCGCCGCTTCCACACTCCCCCGGCGCCACTTGATGAGGATGTTATGGCGTACTACTAGCCATGTGTGCTACCAGGAGATGCTCGAGTAATTGTGCCTTCCTGCGAGTTTTGCCAAATACTCCTTTGTTTGTATCTCTGGAGCCTGGAGCAGTAGAGCTCGTTATGTAATAGACTCGTCACTGTTATCTTCCTAGTACCCATCCAGTGTAATATGTATGAGGCTTGTACCTCTCTTTCAGCAAACTGTGGCTTGTATTAGAACCAATATTTGTGAACTCAGTTCCATCTATGCGTGCGTCTAATGATGTGCATGTTGTTCTATCTGTTGCTACTACCAGTTTTGCTGTCCCTATTTTTGTGTACAAGGATGACATGATGGGATTCTAACTGTGTCCTTGTCAATATCCAGAATGACGGGCCGTCGCCGCGGCGAAGATTTACCGCCACCTCCCACCATGGCGGAGGTCCTCCTGCTTATGGAAGAGGGCCGTGTGCGCAGCGACCGACTCCTCGAGCAGTTGGTGCACCAAGGGAACCGGAGGAATAACGATTGTCATACTCTCACTGAGTTCCTGCGGTCCCAGCCACCGTCCTTCTCCGATGCTAAGGAGCCCTTGGACGCAGACGACTGGCTGCGTGCACTGGAGCGCAAGTTCGCTGCCCTGCATGTTCCAGCTGTGGAACAAGCCAACTTCGCCACTTACCTGTTGGCGGGTGCAGCGGGCGCGTGGTGGGAAAGCCACCAGGCGATGTTCGCTGCTGGGCATGTTTTCACCTGGGAGGAGTTTCGCACTGCCTTCCGCGCTGCCTACATTCCCAAGCCTCTCATGGACTTGAAGAGGAGGGAGTTCCTGGACTTGCATCAGGGACGGATGGACATTCCAGTCTATGGTCATGAGTTCAGCCGTCTCTCCCGTTACGCCCCTCGGGATGTGACCAATGATGCGGACAAGCAGGAGCTGTTCCGCAAGGGGCTCAATCCACGGCTCCGTTACGAGTTGCTGCCCTTCAAGTTCCCGAGCTACCAGGAACTGTACAACCAGGCTCTCACCCTGGAACAGGGAAGGAAGGAACTAGAGGCCACTAAGAGGCCACTTCAGGGGGATCATCAGAGCTCCTCGGCTGCTGACGGCAAGAAGCGTAGGGTCTTCGTTCCCTATAGCTCCGTGCCCCGTCCTCCGTTCGTGCCAAGGACCTCGGAGTACAGGCCACCTCCGCCGCGCCCTCCTACTCCAAAAATGGGCCCGGGCGGAAGTGGTTATCGTCCTCAACTCCCTGCACCACCGACAAGCACGTGCTACAGCTGTGGCCAGCCCGGCCACTACTCCAGAGAATGCCCTAGGAAGGCGCCACCACCAGCTCCTGCCACGCCCGTAGCCAAGACGGGTACGGCTAGTCGTGGTCGCCTGAACCACGTCACTGTTGAAGACGTGGAGGACGACCCCAGTGTTCTCATGGGTACGCTTCGAATTTCTAAAGCTCTAGCTACAGTATTGTTTGATTCTGGAGCATCACATTCATTCATTTCGGTAGCATTTGCACAACGAAACAATATACCGTTTGAAGAGTTGGAAGCACCGTTATATGTCACCAGCCCTGGTACTCGTTGGCAAACCAAAAGGGTGACCCCTGAAGTTTCAATTAATATAGGCTCATTCCCCTTCCCGTTTCCGCTGATAGCCTTCAATTCAACCGGCTTTGATGCCATACTGGGCATGAACTGGCTAGGGAAATACAAGGCTAACCTCGACTGTGCTGCCAGAACCATCACCGTGACCACCTCTGCCGGCGAAATTGTGGAGTATTGGTCTGCACAGTCTAGACCTCCATCTCCATCCATGCCCCACTCACCTGAGCTTCTCCTTTGCCATATGGAAGGCTTATCCCCTCCTGAAATCCAAGACATCCACGTGGTGTGTGACTTCCCGGATGTGTTCCCGGAGGAATTGCCTGGCATGCCACCTGATCGAAGTGTGGAGTTCGTCATAGAGTTGCTCCCCGGTACCGCGCCGGTTGCCAAGAAGCCCTACCGGATGCCGGTGGAGGAGCTGGCGCTGTTAAAGGAGCAAATTGATGAACTGTTAGCGAAAGAGTTCATTCGGCCGAGCAGTTCACCTTGGGGTTGTCCCGTACTCTTCGTCAAGAAGAGGGATTCTACCGTGCCTCGTCTAGTCTCTGACTACAGGCCGTTAAATGCGGTGACAGTCAAAAACAAGTACCCTATTCCTCGCATCAATGATCTATTGGATCAACTAGCTGGAGCAACGGTATTTTCCAAGATGGACCTGCGATCAGGGTACCATCAGATCAAGATCAGAGAGCAGGATATCCCAAAGACGACATTTGTTACTCGCTATGGCTCCTACGAGTATACCGTTATGTCCTTTGGTCTCACCAATGCTCCTGCGACGTTCATGAGGCTCATGAACTCCGTCTTCATGGATTATCTCGACAAGTTCGTTGTCATTTACATCGATGACATTCTCGTCTACTCCAAAACCGATGAAGAGCATGCCGAACATCTTCGTTTGATCCTGACACGCCTTCGAGAACACCGCCTCTATGCCAAGTTCTCCAAGTGTGAGTTTTGGTTGGATAATCTCGTCTTCCTCGGCCATGTGATTTCCGCAAGTGGAGTGGCTGTCGTTCCCGACAAGGTTCAAACCATTATGGATTGGGTAACTCCCATGTCTGTCAAGGACATCCAAAGCTTTCTGGGATTGGCAGGTTACTACCGCCGATTCATCGAAGGGTTCTCCAAAATAGCCAAGCCTCTGACCAACCTTCTCAAGAAGGATACAAGGTTCGTATGGACGAACCAAGCTGTAGAGAGCTTCAAAACCCTGAAGGCCAAACTCACTTCTGCTCCTGTGCTTGCCCTGCCAGACGCAAGCAAGGATTTCGTGGTCTTCTGTGACGCCTCTCTGCAAGGCTTGGGCTGTGTGTTAATGCAAGATGGCCATGCAGTGGCATATGCCTCTCGCCAATTGAAGCCACATGAGCAAAACTACCCAACTCATGATTTGGAGCTTGCCGCAGTGGTTTATGCTCTGAAGCAATGGAGTCCATACCTGTTTGGTAACCGTTGCGAGATTTACTCGGATCACAAGAGTTTGAAATATCTTTTCACTCAGCCGGATTTAAATCTCAGGCAAAGACGTTGGTTGGAGTTAATCAAAGACTATGATGTGAGTCTGAATTACCAACCCGGCAAGGCGAACGTCGTGGCTGACGCGCTAAGTCGAAAAGCTTATAGCAACAACCTGATGGTTGAGAAGGCTCAACCT
Organism: Poa annua; assembly: GCA_026929855.1. Taxonomy (NCBI): domain Eukaryota; kingdom Viridiplantae; phylum Streptophyta; class Magnoliopsida; order Poales; family Poaceae; genus Poa; species Poa annua. The sequence goes on from CM049431.1 coordinate 16,526,215, forward strand.
GCTCTCCATGAAGAGTTCGCCCGTTTGAACCTGGAAATTGTTCCCTCTGGCTACCTCGCAAATCTGGAAATCAAATCTACTCTGGTAGACCAAATAAAGGAGGCGCAGAAACTGGATACTGGCATTCTTAATATCAGAAAGAACATTGCTAGTGGAAAGGCCAAATGCTTCTCTGAGAATGAAGCGGGAATCGTGTACTTTGGTGACCGTCTGGTGGTGCCAAAGGAGCAGAATCTGAAGGAGTTGATCCTCAAAGAAGCACATGATTCCCCTCTCTCTATTCATCCCGGTAGTACCAAGATGTACCAAGACCTCCGACCACTATTCTGGTGGACTCGGATGAAAAGAGAAATCGCCAAGTATGTTTCTGAATGCGACACCTGTCGTCGTGTAAAGGCTGAACATCAAAGGCCTGCTGGCACTCTTCGCCCTATTGCGATACCAGAATGGAAGTGGGATGAGATTGGTATGGACTTTATTACGGGTCTGCTGAAGTCTCCCAAGGGCAACGATGCCATCTGGGTAATCATTGACCGACTATCCAAAGTGGCTCACTTCCTCCCGGTGCGAGTCGACATCACAGCTGCTAAGCTGGCTGACCTGTATGCTTCCCGGATCATCGTACTTCACGGTGTTCCCAAGAGGATAATCTCTGATCGTGGCAGCTTGTTTACCTCGAAATTCTGGACGAGTTTCCAACAAGCCATGGGAACCCGCCTCAACTTCAGCACAGCTTTCCATCCCCAAACTGATGGACAGACCGAAAGGGTGAACCAAGTCCTAGAGGACATGCTTCGAGCTTGTGTAATCTCTTTTGGAAAGGGGTGGGAAAAATACCTTCCCTTCGCTGAGTTCTCCTACAACAATAGCTATCAAGCGAGTCTGGGTATGGCCCCCTTCGAGGTTCTGTATGGAAGAAAATGCCGAACTCCGCTAAATTGGTCCGAGACCGGAGAGAGGCAACTCTTAGGTCCGGATGTGATCAATGAAGCTGAGCAGACGGTGAAAATCATACGAGAGAATCTGAAGATTGCCCAGTCTAGGCAAAAGAGCTACTATGATAAGCACCATCAGGAGGTCCATTATGAGATTGGTGACAAGGCCTATCTACGCGTCTCTCCTCTTCGTGGTGTTCGTCGCTTTGGAATCAAGGGAAAATTGTCCCCTCGTTATGTTGGCCCTTTCACCATTCTGGCCAAACGAGGAGATCTATCCTACCAGCTGGAACTCCCAACCAACTTCCCGGATGTGCATGATGTGTTCCATGTATCCCAACTCCGCCGTTGCTTCAAGGATCCTATCCGTGGAGTCAGTCATGAGGAGCTGGATATCCAGGCGGATCTCACCTATCGCGAGCATCCCATACGTATCCTAGATGAAGCAGAAAGGAAGACTCGGAATAAGACTACCAAGTTATTCAAGGTTCAGTGGTCTCACCATTCCGAAGAAGAAGCTACCTGGCAAAGAGAGTCTAGTCTTCGTGAGGAATATCCCGACTTTCTTCCGCAACCTTAGAATCTCGGGATGAGATTCCTGTAAGGGCGGTAGATTTGTAACAGCCCAAGGTTTAAAACCTAAAAACCTCTGTAATTTTTACACTTTTGTGTAATTGCATCATGGCATTCCATATCATTTTGCTACTTTTATGAACATTACCACTCCCCCACTTTAATCTTGCATATTTGTCAAGGAAGTTCCAAGAGTTCAAAAGAAGATAATTGCACTTGCTAAAACCAAAATACTTTGAATCTTGCATATTTGTCAAGGAAGTTCTAGGAGCTCAAATTATGATAATTACATTGTCTCCAATTTATAAAAGGGGCAACATATGGAAATATCAACAAAATGCCCTTTTAACACCTATGAACAAAAGTGCACCAAAACATTTTATTTTGAGGAGCCAATTTTTGTGGTGCCTCTAAATGGTATGGGGAAGCTACCATATTTTTCTCGAATTTTTCTAAAAGGTCTAACTGCCTCAATGAAATCAAAACAGTGCTCTGGTTTTGAAAGGAATTAGAGAAGGACCTCTCTGCAATGTAAAAGGACCTGTTTGTGAGGAAAAGAAAAGTGGCAGGGGGGGTGTTCAAAGATCTTCTTCTTCTTCCTCTGTAGCGACCGGGGAGCTCGTCCCCGTCGCACCAGCTCGTCGTGTCGCCCCCTCCTGCGCCGCGCCCGGACCCCCCCTCCTCTTCTGCTGCCCTGGAGAGGATAAGACCACCCCGAGCCGTGCTCTGCTCCCTCCCCCCCCCCCCCCTGATCTCCTCCTCTGTTTTTCCCCAGCCATGGCCGAACCCTAGGTGTAGCTCGCCGTCGCATCGCCGGCGTTTGGGTACGCCCCGAGACCATCCAGCACCACCACGAGCACCGCCGCCTCGCCTTCTCCCTCTCCGCTGCAGGAATCGCGCCGGGGAACTCGCACGCGACCGCTCCGTCCTCTTCTTCCCCAACTCCGGCCGCCGCGCCTCGAGCACGCTCGCCACCGCCACAGCGCTCCTCCGTCCGCTCCGAGCAGCCGCACGCATCGAGGGTGAGCTCACGGTCCTAATGGACCCTCCCGCTCGTCCCCTCTCCCCCTAGAACGCCCGGTAGTCGTAGCTCGCCGCCGGCCGCCGCTCGCCGTCGCTGCGCACCGTGCTCCGGCGACCTCTAAGTAGCGGCGCCGCCCGCTTTTTGCTCCCCGTGCGCGCGCGCGTCGAACGTGCCCCTCCGCGAGACCGCTAGCGCCGTAGAACGCCGTCGCCGTGCCCCTCGCCGCCGGCGTCCACTCCGGCCGTGCGCTCCGGCCGCGCTGACGGCCTGGGCCCACACGCCAGTGGCCCAGAGCCCGCCCGCGCCGCGTCAGCGCCGCGTCAGCGCCACCTGGCCCCTGGCCCCGCACGTCAGTGGCTCGGGGTAGCCTCGCGTTCGGTGAAAAACGCCCGAACGATTTATCTGCGATTTAATAAAAGGACAGAAATGATTCAAACTTCAAAAATTCATAACTTTCAAAATACTTATCCAAATTTAGCAAATAATATACCAAAATGATCAGAAAAATAAATGCTATCTAATGGACTGACTCACACTTCCATTGCTGCTACTGTAATTTTCTGTTTTGCTAAAATGAAGAAAGGGGTAGAAATAGAAAGGTGTAGTTTAACTTCATAATAAATTCCTCAAATTGCTAGAATTGTACCCTCTAAGTAAAAATGATTATAAGCATTGGTTCTACATATTCAGAATAATTTCAAGCATGTTACCTAAATTAAAAGTGTAGGGGAACTTAAAACAAATAGGAAAATATATTTCCTATATCGTGGAATAATTATTCTTAGCATCCCATTTAAATGTCATATAGTTGTTATAATAATTCAGTGCATCAAAATGTCATACCATCATGTGTTTGCGCATTGCATATGAATTGCTTGTATTGATTGTGTTCTTTCCGGTGTTTTTAAACATCGATAGATCAAGGAACCGGGGTCTCGCCACATTACCCCGACGATCAGTATTACCCGCCTGCTGAGCAAAGCAAGCGTGATCCCCACCCTCTTGCATATCTTATCCTATTTTCCGCAAATTATTTTCTCCACTATAATATTGCATGCGGTTCCAAATGTCAATTTGATTGGATTAGAGTATCCTATATTTGCATTCAGTTACCGAAGCCACTACCAGTTTCCCCTCCTATTATCCATAGGATTGTGTTGATGGCCTGAATTAATTACTTTGCTAGGTTGTTGCTTAGCCATGCTTAGTTAACTGCTTAGTGGTCCGATGGATATTCGTGTTGGGATCCGATGTGGAATTTCCGCGGAGGATGGTGGAGAATTGTGGTAATAATTAATAAAATGCTAAAAGGTGGGGATGAGAGGCCACATGGTATGTGGTGGGTTGTCTCGTTCTCGCCGCCTCAGTGCGAGTTCTCGCCTTCGAGCCAAGTTGAGCGTGCTACCATGCGTGGGTATATGGAACCTCATCGACCGACTAACTTGTGTCGGACTAGCCGGGGGTCCTCTAGTTTGGCTTTCCATTTGCGCGTGTGTTGAGATGGTGGCCAAGACTGAGATGAGGATGATGGTGGTAGGAAAATGAGTGGCCGCGGGGCAGGGTGTTGGAGGCACTGAACTTGTCCTACGGTCACTGATGATCCTAGGTTAGTCCAAAGCGAGGTAAAGGTCGTAGCCGCTCCCACCCAGCCGGCTTTCCCCGGAAGAGAGCTAGTTGTACAGGCAATGGGCCGGACGGTACGCATGGATAAGGAGCTGGGAGGTCCCTCGGGAACCTGGCGACTTTCACATTGTACACCCCCTGCAGGGTTAAATCTTTTCGAAAAGCCGTGTCCACGGTTAAGGACGACTTGGTGACGAATTCAGGGATCATAGAATAACTTTAACGAAATGATTAAAAACTGGGTACTAAAGGTACCACTCACGAATGTAAGGTTGACTTCCTCGATGGTGATTCGGGGAGGTGCCTCTGAAGAACAGGTACAGTGGTGGAAGAGGATGAGAAAGTGAATCAAAAGAGAAAGAGTTACTTCTTACCCCTCTTCGAAAATATTCTGATAGTCGATGCCTTGGAGTTATATTTTAAGAATAAAATCAGCTTTACGCAAAACAGCCATAAAACCTTGAGAGCCAATCATGGAGCAAATAGCTCAAAATCTTGTTGAGTTCGTCGAACTCACCCTTGTTTATTTTGTTTCAGAGGAGGACTTCACCTACCCCGAAGGTGGGTTCTATGTTGACATCGACGAGTAGTCTGGGGTTCCCGGGTGGCAGCCTGGGGCAACTAGGAACCAGCTGGCACGGGATTGTTTATCTGTAGGCCTCTTAGGCCATATTTGGATCTTGTTGTTTAGAACAACTTAATTTGCTTCCGCTTGATGTACTGATGGGTCTATGACCTTGGATTGTAATATTTGCTATCTTTCTCTACTAAGAGTTGAACTATATTATCTTGAGTCGTAGGGTCTGTCATGTGCCAGGTGTTCCGGTGTCTTAGTCTCTTTATTATACTTGAGGGCTATGCTTTGGATATGGCATGATCGAAGGGTTGTGTTGCCGATGATCCATGCCGAGCACGCCTGCCGATGTTTACTCGGCCTGGGAGTGGTAACCCCAGTAACCTTCGATTATGTAGCATGACCAGCGACACATAGCATCATTGTATAATTTATGGACTGGGGCATTACAGAAGGAGTGGTGGAGGCACAGGCCATCTCCTGGTTTGCGCAAGGATGCCGGCATGGCTCTATGCTGTGGCAGAAGTTGCAGAGAAAGATGCCAACGACCTTGGCAGAGACCATGCGCATCGTTGATACCTACACGCTTGGAGATCCCATGCAACCCCTGGTGGATGTCGGTGACTCCAACAGGAGGAATGCGGGACCTCAGCGGTCAGGACCGAGCAGAAGCCATGATCGCCAAGAGTTCGGCCACAAGAGGAATCAGCCCGAGTACCACCATGCCGCGCAGCATGTCGCAGCAGTGACCCGGGAGCAGGAGGATGCCGACAACAGCCAGCGTCAAAAGACAAGTGGCCCGGCTTGGGGTCAGAGTCAGGAGGTGCAAAAGACCTGGGTGGAACAAAAGAAGCCCCTGACATATGAGGAAATGCTGAACAAGCCATGCTGCTACCACACTCTGGAGGCCAACAAGCCCGCAAACCATTCTACTCGGCAGTGCAGCTGGTATCAGCGCACGTTGCAGGAAGGCAGCTCGGGAGCTATTCGGCAGAGTGCTCCGGCATCTCGGCCCAATATCCCGAGACCCCCTCCTCCGACATCGGGGGCCAACGCTGTGCGACTTCCCCCTCCTCCGAGAGGACCCCCACCTCGGCCAGTGAATGTGGTCCATACCCGGAACGACAACTGTAACCAAGCCGGACACCAGCAGAGCAACTACCGGGAGGCACATCAGAGCTATGTGGTCTTCGTGACCGAGCCTACTGACCGAAAGAGTGTGCGGCAGCGTGCCCTGGAGGTGAATGCTGTGATCCCGGCGGTGCCCAAATTCTTGCACTGGTCCGAGATGGAGATCACCTGGAGCCGGAAGGATCACCCCCGAGTTATGCCTAAGCCGGGAGCGTATGCCTTGGTGGTGGACCCAACCTTTGTCGGACCTAACCTCAACGTCCGCTTCAGCCGGGTTCTGATTGACAATGGCAGTGCCATTAACATCATGTACAAGGACACGATGTTGAAGCTGGGAGTATCCATGAACACCCTGCTGCCTACCGAGACAACCTTCCACGGCATTGTGCCCGGAGTCTCTTGCTCGCCCATGGGAAAGATCTGGGTGGAGGTGCTATTCGGAACTCGGGAGAACTGCCGAACCGAGAGCTTGGAGTTCGAGGTCGTGGACCTCGAGAGCCCGTATCACGCACTGATCGGCAGACCGGCCCTCGCCAAGTTCATGATCTCAACTCACGTGGGTTACCTCAAGATGAAGATGCCGGGACCTAACGGCGTAATCACCATCTCGGGAGACCACAAGCGCTCCATGGAATGTACCTCGGCGGGGTCGTGCTTGGTTGAGTCTCTGGTGACCGCGGAAGAGAAGAAGAGGATCCAGCAGGTGGTGGCAATGGCCAAGACCTCCCAACTAGGAATGCCCGGGATGGTGAACCCGGAGCAAGGTGCGTCATTTCAGCCCCCCAAGGAGACCAAGAAGGTGGGTGTGGACCCTAGCAACCCAGAGCGCCAAGTTATCATTGGCAGCAACCTGGACAACAAATAGGAAGGCGGGCTCGTCGACTTCCTCCGTGAGAATCGGGATGCCTTTGCGTGGTCGAGTGACGATCTGCAAGGCGTTCTGAGGGAGTTGGCTGAGCACTCTCTGTTTGTTAGACCGGATGCGAAGCCGGTGAAGCAACCGACTAGGCGCCTCTCGGATGAAAGAAGAGCCGCGGTCATGGAGCATCTAGCTATACTGCTGGCCGCTGGATTCATAATGGAGGTGCTGCACCCGGATTGGATATCGAATCCGGTCCTGGTGGAGAAGAAGAAGGATGATCCCCTCCTGCTTAAGGTGTGGCGCATGTGCATCGACTTCACCAACCTCAACAAAGCATGCCCGAAATACCCCTTTCCACTGCCCCGGATAGATCAAGTAATAGATTCCACTACCGGGAGTGAGCTTTTAACTTTTTTAGATGCTTATTCTGGTTTTCACCAGATACCTTTGAATCCGGATGATCAATTGAAAACTGCTTTCATTACCCCTTATGGGGCTTATTGCTATCGTGTCATGACTTTCGGGTTGAGGAATGCTGGTGCTACATACCAGAGATGCATGCAGAAATGCTTACATGACCAGATAGGCCGAAATGCCGAGGTCTATGTCGATGACATAGTCATAAAGACAAAAGAAAAAGCCTCACTGATAGATGATCTGAGGGAAACATTTAAGAACCTAAGAAGATTCCGGATGAAGTTGAACCCGGATAAGTGCACATTTGGGGTTCCGGCGGGGAAGTTACTCGGTTTCCTCATCTCAAGCCGGGGAATCGAGGTCAACCCGGGTAAAATTCGTGCCATCGAAACCATGAAGTTGCCGGTACGTCTCAAAGATGTGCAGAAGTTTACCGGGTGTCTTGCATCCCTAAGTCGGTTTGTGAGTCGACTTGGGGAGAAGGCCTTGCCTCTGTATCAACTGATGAAGAAGAGCAAGACATTTGTTTGGACCCCGCAAGCTGATGCGGCGTTCAACGATTTGAAGAGAATGCTCTCAACAACACCAGTGTTGGCATCCCCGTTACCCAAGGAACCTATGCTGTTGTATATTGCTGCAACCAACCGAGTAGTCAGTGTGGCAATGGTAGTAGAAAGGGAAGAAGGGGGAAAGCTGATACAGAGGCCGGTGTATTACCTCAGTGAGGTGATCTCGGAGTCCAAGCAGAACTACCCGCACTACCAGAAGATGGCGTATGGGGTATACATGGCAGTGACAAAGCTCAAGCACTACTTTCAGGAACACCCGATCACAGTGGTATGCGAAGCTCCTCTCGCCGAGATCATCGGTTGCAAGGACGCTAGCGGCCGGGTAGCCAAATGGGCCATCCAGTTGTCTCCGTACGCTCCGGCATACGAGAGACGAGATGCCATCAAGTCGCAGGCGCTGCCGGACTTTTTGGTAGACTGGGCCGAGATGCAGTATGAACCTCCGATGCCGTATCACAATTTCTGGAGGATGCATTTCGATGGCTCAAAGGCTAAGATCGGATTGGGTGCCGGAGTGGTCCTCACTTCCCCAAAGCAAGATGTACTGAAGTATGTGCTGCAAATTCATTTTCGGGCATCCAACAATGTCGCTGAATATGAGGCTTTGGTTCATGGATTGAACGTCGCCAAGGAAATCGGCATCCGCCGGATAGAGTGTTTCGGTGACTCCGACCTCGTGGTGCAACAAGTGTCGGGGAATTGGGATGCACTCGATGCAAACATGGCCTTATACAGGTTTCATGTGCAGAAAATATCCGGATTTTTTGAAGGATGCGAGTTCAAGCATGTACCCAGAGGAGAAAACGAGGCAGCGGATGTCTTGTCCAAGTTAGGGTCATCTCGGGATGCCATCCCACCCGGGATAGCTCTGGAGCATTTGAGGAAGCCATCTATTCAACCATCACCCGAATCAGATTCTATCTTCATCCCAAAGGAGCCTGGTTCAGATGCAGTACCCATGGAAGTAGATGTCGGGAGCATAACTGTAACGCCCCGGGAATTATCCCCTTTTAGATTTGTGAGTTTTTTTCTTTTTTTTTGCATCGACATGGCATCGCATCGCATTAATTTAATTTGTTGCATTTAAATTAAATTTCTATAATTAAATTCAAATGCATTTCAAATTAATTAAAAATGTGTCATTTTCAAATCTTTTAAAAATGTTAAAAACTAGTTTATTAAATTGTCCTTTGAATCTCCCTCCGCGCGACGCCGTTCCTGCCGCCGCCTCCGGCCACCTCCACGCCGCGCTCCCCACGCCGCGCCCTGCCTGCGCGCCCCCGGCCGCGCGCGCATTTGGGCCTCCACCGCCGCGGCCGCCGCCTCCCACCACGCGCCGCCGTCCGCCGGCCGCCCTCGCCGTGTCGCTGCACCCGCTGCGCCACTGCGCTCCACCTCCACGCCGCCCGGCCTGCTCCCCTGCTCCGGCCCGTGCGCGCCGCGCTCCACTTCCGCCACGCGCGTCCGCGCCGCCGCCGCCCACGCAGCGCCTCCACCCGCGCCGGTCGCCCCCGCCGTGCACATCCGCTCCGCGCCTCCTATTCGCCGTTTTCCTCGTCCGGTGACTTCCCCGCATCCGGCGCTCGCAAGGTGTTCGACAAAATGTCCGCAAGAACTTCGTCGCCACTGTTGTCCGAGTTGTCCACCCTTCGTGGTGTTGCTACGTGCGAGTGCTCCATTCGGTGCCGCGTTGCCGCGACTGCCTTCGTGTTTCGGCGCCTGCCCGTGCGCGCTTTCTTTCTGGTGTCCGATTGCCGTGCTCCTACGTGCCTCGACTACCCGACCACTTCCACGACACCGACAAACGACGATGCCCCGGTTCCGCGACGACTACTTCCACGACAACGACTACTTCCTCTACGGACCGAAGACGTCGGTTTCAAACCCTATCTCTCCCGATCCAACGTGCGAACCCAAACCCTAACCCTATGCCTCTTTTATTAAATATCATCTATCTTGATCATATCGCATCATACTTGCATGTGTTGCATTTCTTGGGTTTGCGGGTGTAGTAAATCACCTAATTAATAAATAAGGAATGTGTGGGGCAAATCCATATATGTATTGCCCAATTCCATTTAATTTGACTAGAACACCTTTGCCATGTCTTGCCATGTTAATGAACATTTAATTTGTTGGGCAGATAAATAACTTTAACATTAATATTAATTGTCGGAATCCCGGTTCCGCTTAATTTGGATTAAGTGCATCTCGCATATTGCATCTTGCCATGTCATGCATCATTCTTTCATGATCATGCTGGATCTTTTGCCGTAGTTGTAAAATGCATCTTTTGCGCTTCCAGTGTTTGTTGCTTCTTCGCGGATACGACGTTGAGATGTGTGAGCAACGACAAGATCTGCTTCCATGCGGGATTCCAGGCAAGCAAAGTTTGCTTGTTTACCTATACATTGTCTTTCATTCCTGCCGTTGATCTCTGCTACCCTTGTTATCGATTCTTGAACTGCGATCCCATCACATGTTTATCCTGCAGCCTATACAGCTTTATCCCCACATCCTATCACCTGTTGTTTGTTTACTGTTGGCCTCACGAGTCGTAGCGCATGCTTAGAGTTGTTTGTGCGAGTCGTCTGTTGATCTTATGTTACATCTGCTTAGTATGATAGAATATTCTACCTTAATAAAATGTTATATTATATTGGGGTATTATAATTAAAAGATAAGGCACCAGGCGGAAGGCCTTGCGAGGTGCTTTGTTCTGCTCAGTGTCGACCTAGGAACTGAGATATTGTCCTCGGATCCAATTTTGAGCGCACTAACCACTTGTGGGAGGCCCAATGGAGCCCCCTCGACTTTGAACGGATCCGCAGCTCGTCCATGTGCCGCAAGTAGTTCGGGTTTTCCATTTGCTCATATCCATGTGCATGATGATGATGATCGATGAGAGGTTACTGGATACGGGGGGTCATACAGGGGTGGTGCTCACGAAGCGGACAGTTCCTACTGTGGTTTGAGCCGCATGGTGAGCAGACACAAACTAATGAGTCCGCAATTGAGATTCGGCCGGACTCCTGACGCGGGTAACAACTCATATGGGTGGCACTTGGACTTGCTGTAGTGAAGGAATGAGTCGTGTTGAGAGGCCCTCACGGGTTGATCATGCGAGTATGGGTACTGTAGTGCACCCCTGCAGGGTATAATCTTATCGATGAGCCGTGTCCACGGTTATGGACGACTTTGGTGATGATGCTGGCTAACAAGATCTAGACAACTTGCACCTATTTAATGTTAATTAAATTGACTAGTAATATAGAATTACTTTCACAATAAATTATAAATAAAACTGTTCAATGTGTGAGTTTCCCGAATTGCTTCCTCATATTTGGTTGAGGGGGTTAATTCGAGAATGGGTTATGTTTGGTGTTAGTTGTAGTTGCTTACTTTATGCGCTCTCTTATCCCTCTCTGATTAGACGGAAGTTGTAACGTGTCTCTTTAGGTTGCTAGTGCTGCTGCCGCTAAGTCCACCTCCCCTATATTTTGGGAGATGGTGTAGAAAGTAGGCAAGTCGGTTTTGCTTGCCAGGGAGTGCCCTGACCCTCTTTTGGGATGTGCTTTATGTGCAGTCAACAGGTTTGAAGTCCGACGACGTTAGCTTGAGAATCCCTCCGGCTTGGCTGGGCAGGGATATGGCGCCATTGCTTATCTTCAGGACTCTTAGTCCAATTTGCATCTTATCCGTAGCCGGATACTTTCTTGCTTCCGCTGTCATTTGTATCTTTGTATTGTATATTTGTATCTTGACTCGTTCGAGTCGTTGTTGTATTTTATCTTCTGTTGTATTTGTGGATGTATCGGAACTGTTGCAATGTTATCACAATTCCACCCACATAATGCGCATGTTTCGGCGTGCACATTATGTCTGGTGGGCGACCTAAAATCGTTATTATGCGGATTTCGGCGGGAACGCTTAAATCTACATAGTACCGATTTTAGGGCGTCACAAAAGTGGTATCAGAGCCTTGGTTTCGATCTCCTTGTTGTTTCGATACGATTGGTTATCGAAGCAGCGGGTCCGCAAAAGCCTGTAGGATAACCTCGCTAACGGTCGTTGTTTCTAGAGTGTCGAAAACTATTTGACTTAAATTATATTTTTGAAAAATATCTCAATAGGTTTCTATTTACTCCTTATCTCAATTCTATTTCTCCTCTTACCTTACTTGTTTTGAGTCTCTTCTCTCATCCAACTTTCAAAGTTTAGGATCCTACGTGTGGGTGGACGATTTCTTGCCTTTTACCCTATTAGGTTCGATCTTTCGGAGTCGTTTTCGTCGTGAGCAACAATCCCTTGTTAGTGGTGTCGAGAATTTCAAGGTGGAGCAACAATCCCTTGTTAGTGGTGTCGAGAAGTTCATCCCGGAGCGTGAAGGCTCGATAGTTACCCCTCTCTTCTTGTGGTCTCGGCGTGGATCTCGGGACGCGATCCCTTGTTAGTGGTGTCGATTGTAACGCCCCGGGAATTATCCCCTTTTAGATTTGTGAGTTTTTTTCTTTTTTTTTGCATCGACATGGCATCGCATCGCATTAATTTAATTTGTTGCATTTAAATTAAATTTCTATAATTAAATTCAAATGCATTTCAAATTAATTAAAAATGTGTCATTTTCAAATCTTTTAAAAATGTTAAAAACTAGTTTATTAAATTGTCCTTTGAAAACTAAAAATATTTTGTAAAGGTTTCGTGTTCAAATTCGTTTTCTATTTTGTTTTAAAAATATAAAACCGAAAAGTTAAACGGGAGAGGAATAAAGCCCAAGCCCACCTAAGCCAAACCCTAGGTGCCCCCCCCCCCAGAAATTTCTTCCCACCCCCTGGGAACTTTGCAGCCGCCCCCCTCCACTTCCTCCTTTTTCTTTTTTCTCTTTTTCCCCCTCCATCTTTTTTTGTTTTCCTTTTTTTTCCTTTTTCTTTTCTTCTTTTCTCTTTTTCCTTCTCCTTCCTCCTCCCGAGCCGCACCTTCTTCTTCCCGCATCCCAGCCGAGCTCGCTCCCCAGCCCTGCCCCGACGCCCGAGCTCCATCCGCCGCGCCGCCCGTGCGCCGCGCCCCGGCGCCCCACCTCCGGCCTGCCGCGACGCGCCGCCGCGCGCCCGCAGCGCCGTCGCGCGCCACCTCCTCCCGACCCGCACGCTCCGGCCCGCCTCCCTGCCTCCGGCGCGCCTGCCCCGCCGCCGCCAGCCGACCGCCTCGCCCCGGCCACTCGTCCCCGGACGCCGCGCGCCGCCACGCCTCTACGCGCGCGCCCTGCTCCGGCCTGCCGCCCCCTGCTCCTCCTATCGCCGCCGCCCCACGCGCCATGGCCGCCGCCGCCTCTGCTCCGCACGCCCCGCGCAGCTCGACGGCCGTCGTCCCCGCCGCCCGGCATCCCGAGCCGCGCCGGCCGCTGTCTCCCTCCGCGCGACGCCGTTCCTGCCGCCGCCTCCGGCCACCTCCACGCCGCGCTCCCCACGCCGCGCCCTGCCTGCGCGCCCCCGGCCGCGCGCGCATTTGGGCCTCCACCGCCGCGGCCGCCGCCTCCCACCACGCGCCGCCGTCCGCCGGCCGCCCTCGCCGTGTCGCTGCACCCGCTGCGCCACTGCGCTCCACCTCCACGCCGCCCGGCCTGCTCCCCTGCTCCGACCCGTGCGCGCCGCGCTCCACTTCCGCCACGCGCGTCCGCGCCGCCGCCGCCCACGCAGCGCCTCCACCCGCGCCGGTCGCCCCCGCCGTGCACATCCGCTCCGCGCCTCCTATTCGCCGTTTTCCTCGTCCGGTGACTTCCCCGCATCCGGCGCTCGCAAGGTGTTCGACAAAATGTCCGCAAGAACTTCGTCGCCACTGTTGTCCGAGTTGTCCACCCTTCGTGGTGTTGCTACGTGCGAGTGCTCCATTCGGTGCCGCGTTGCCGCGACTGCCTTCGTGTTTCGGCGCCTGCCCGTGCGCGCTTTCTTTCTGGTGTCCGATTGCCGTGCTCCTACGTGCCTCGACTACCCGACCACTTCCACGACACCGACAAACGACGATGCCCCGGTTCCGCGACGACTACTTCCACGACAACGACTACTTCCTCTACGGACCGAAGACGTCGGTTTCAAACCCTATCTCTCCCGATCCAACGTGCAAACCCAAACCCTAACCCTATGCCTCTTTTATTAAATATCATCTATCTTGATCATATCGCATCATACTTGCATGTGTTGCATTTCTTGGGTTTGCGGGTGTAGTAAATCACCTAATTAATAAATAAGGAATGTGTGGGGCAAATCCATATATGTATTGCCCAATTCCATTTAATTTGACTAGAACACCTTTGCCATGTCTTGCCATGTTAATGAACATTTAATTTGTTGGGCAGATAAATAACTTTAACATTAATATTAATTGTCGGAATCCCGGTTCCGCTTAATTTGGATTAAGTGCATCTCGCATATTGCATCTTGCCATGTCATGCATCATTCTTTCATGATCATGCTGGATCTTTTGCCGTAGTTGTAAAATGCATCTTTTGCGCTTCCAGTGTTTGTTGCTTCTTCGCGGATACGACGTTGAGATGTGTGAGCAACGACAAGATCTGCTTCCATGCGGGATTCCAGGCAAGCAAAGTTTGCTTGTTTACCTATACATTGTCTTTCATTCCTGCCGTTGATCTCTGCTACCCTTGTTATCGATTCTTGAACTGCGATCCCATCACATGTTTATCCTGCAGCCTATACAGCTTTATCCCCACATCCTATCACCTGTTGTTTGTTTACTGTTGGCCTCGCGAGTCGTAGCGCATGCTTAGAGTTGTTTGTGCGAGTCGTCTGTTGGTCTTATGTTACATCTGCTTAGTATGATAGAATATTCTACCTTAATAAAATGTTATATTATATTGGGGTATTATAATTAAAAGATAAGGCACCAGGCGGAAGGCCTTGCGAGGTGCTTTGTTCTGCTCAGTGTCGACCTAGGAACTGAGATATTGTCCTCGGATCCAATTTTGAGCGCACTAACCACTTGTGGGAGGCCCAATGGAGCCCCCCTCGACTTTGAACGGATCCGCAGCTCGTCCATGTGCCGCAAGTAGTTCGGGTTTTCCATTTGCTCATATCCATGTGCATGATGATGATGATCGATGAGAGGTTACTGGATACGGGGGGTCATACAGGGGTGGTGCTCACGAAGCGGACAGTTCCTACTGTGGTTTGAGCCGCATGGTGAGCAGACACAAACTAATGAGTCCGCAATTGAGATTCGGCCGGACTCCTGACGCGGGTAACAACTCATATGGGTGGCACTTGGACTTGCTGTAGTGAAGGAATGAGTCGTGTTTAGAGGCCCTCACGGGTTGATCATGCGAGTATGGGTACTGTAGTGCACCCCTGCAGGGTATAATCTTATCGATGAGCCGTGTCCACGGTTATGGACGACTTTGGTGATGATGCTGGCTAACAAGATCTAGACAACTTGCACCTATTTAATGTTAATTAAATTGACTAGTAATATAGAATTACTTTCACAATAAATTATAAATAAAACTGTTCAATGTGTGAGTTTCCCGAATTGCTTCCTCATATTTGGTTGAGGGGGTTAATTCGAGAATGGGTTATGTTTGGTGTTAGTTGTAGTTGCTTACTTTATGCGCTCTCTTATCCCTCTCTGATTAGACGGAAGTTGTAGCGTGTCTCTTTAGGTTGCTAGTGCTGCTGCCGCTAAGTCCACCTCCCCTATATTTTGGGAGATGGTGTAGAAAGTAGGCAAGTCGGTTTTGCTTGCCAGGGAGTGCCCTGACCCTCTTTTGGGATGTGCTTTATGTGCAGTCAACAGGTTTGAAGTCCGACGACGTTAGCTTGAGAATCCCTCCGGCTTGGCTGGGCAGGGATATGGCGCCATTGCTTATCTTCAGGACTCTTAGTCCAATTTGCATCTTATCCGTAGCCGGATACTTTCTTGCTTCCGCTGTCATTTGTATCTTTGTATTGTATATTTGTATCTTGACTCGTTCGAGTCGTTGTTGTATTTTATCTTCTGTTGTATTTGTGGATGTATCGGAACTGTTGTAATGTTATCACAATTCCACCCACATAATGCGCATGTTTCGGCGTGCACATTATGTCTGGTGGGCGACCTAAAATCATTATTATGCGGATTTCGGCGGGAACGCTTAAATCTACATAGTACCGATTTTAGGGCGTCACAATAACATCGAACCCGGGGACTGCGTCCCAGTGCTCAGAGAGGCAAAGAAAAATGATGATAGAGGTGATGTCGGCAGAGCCAATGGACATAGACGCTCCCATGTTCCCGGTTAGACCTGTCCCGGGATGGGCACAGCCCATTATGGCTTACATCTTGGAAGGAACCCTCCCGGAGAATGAAGTGGAAGCCCGACAGATAATGCGAAGATCAAAAGCATACACTGTAATCAATCAAGAACTGTACAAAAGGAGTGTCACTGAGGTACTCCAGAGGTGTGTGGAACCGGCAGAAGGACAAGAGATGCTGGTGGAAATACATCAGGCAGAGTGTGGACATCATGCATCATCCCGGGCACTGGTGGCAAAGGTGTTCCGGCATGGGTTCTACTGGCCCACTGCGCTGCAGCAAGCAGAAGATATTGTCCGGAAGTGTGGAGGATGCCAGAGATTTTGTCGGGGGGCTACCCCCCGGGTAGGGGCAGATCCCGGTATAAACCAGTAAGTGTCAACAGTACTTGACCTTTGGCGACAGCAAGGAACACCTCCTGGTGTGCCGAAAGGGCAGCTTGACCCTTGGGCACTGGAAGAGGGCAAAGTGCCTCCTGGCAGCCGCAAGGGTCAGCTCTGGCAGCTATAAATAGACACCCCCGGCCCTCACAGTCGCAGCACAAGCATGAGCGGGTGGTTCCTCTAAGAACTAGCTTCTCGAAGATGTCTTTGCGGGTAGGCTAAGACATCTTCGGGAGGCTAGGCCTAGAGATACTCATCCTGAGACGAGCTCGGACGTCTCCGGGAAGGATCTCGGATCTAGGACTCCGGGGAGACTTCCGTGTGGAGGTGTACTCGGCTTTACCGGATAGGCATTCCGGGTAAGTGCTAACCGGAGTGTGTATCTCGGTCTTGATCTTATGCAGAAGAGGCTCAGTGGCAAGCAAGGAGGTATCCGGAGTAAGGGCTTCCGGTAGGCCGTCAACGGTCCGTAGAAGGCTTTCCCGTCTATAGCGGGGGGAAGTACCATTCCGCCTGACACGGAAGCATGGTCACCTCCCGCCTGACACGGAAGCATGGTCACCTCCCGCCTGACACGGGAGCGCGTCAGCCGGTACGATCGTGGTACGACAAGACCTGACATGCATAGCCCGGCAATCCGGAAAAGGCTATCCGGGATGGGCAAAGACATGTCTTGTCTCTGACAAGGGGACAATGATGATGCAGGACGGCGTCTGCCGTCCTTAACGAGATGATGACGAAGGGGCTACACCGGATAGTCCGGCGACTAGGTCGCACTAGCCGGTGACGACATGCCGGCTAGGCCTGTCTGGTAGGGCCAAGCCAAGTTAGGGTTTCCGGCCCTCCTGGCCGGACCTCTATAAAAGGCGCCATAACTGCTCCTGAGGGAGAGAGACCAACTTCAGAGCCAAAGCTATAGTCACATTTACTCTTAGAGCAGTTACTCCTTCTTACCTTGAGTTCATCTAGTTCTTTGTACCTCTTCCTTTGACAGATCTTGTAGCAAGTTGTAGCCCTTATACCACCAATATATAGAGAGGAAAGGCAGGAGTAGGGGTGTTACCTCCTCACGAGGGCCCTGAACCTGGGTATTTCGCGTGTGTGCTTTGTGCCTTCGTGCATTTGTTTGTAT
This sequence comes from Poa annua, assembly GCA_026929855.1. Taxonomy (NCBI): domain Eukaryota; kingdom Viridiplantae; phylum Streptophyta; class Magnoliopsida; order Poales; family Poaceae; genus Poa; species Poa annua. The sequence goes on from CM049431.1 coordinate 16,543,739, forward strand.
TTGTTAGATCTTCCTCTTTGCACTTTGTTCTTGTTCCTTGTTCTTGGGAGATCTCGGTTCTACCGGGATCCTCCCCGTGTGAGCTCTTCAGCTCGCTATCCCTCCCCGGATCCACCAACGTCCATCGGCCCCACAAATTAGCCATCCTATGGCATCTGCCGTGACACCACCACGACAGTTGGCGCCCACCATGGGGCAGACAGAGGCGTTGGCTGGTGTACACATCCGGACGGGCTCCCCCGTTCATTTCGACGTTCGGGTTCTCTCTGGCCTAGTCGTAAGGCTAGGGGAGATGGACTTCGTCTACGACAACGCAGGGTCTTCCGGAACAAGCCATTTCCGGTGAACGGGTGTCTCATCGATTTCGGTGGTTTCACCACCTACGTGGCCACCGAGGTTGTCTGTAGCTACCCGGACGTGGTCCTGGAAGCTGAGGACCCTCCCATGCTCTGCGCTGCTCGGGGTTTGCGTGCCGGTCGCCCCCCGAGTTCCGTCGCAGTGATGATGGTCGGGGCAACCGAGGAGGAGTATCAAGATGCTGACGGCGATACCGACGGCCACCCCCGTTTGGCCAAACCCCCGCAGGAGAGGCCTGCGGCCCGAGATGGTGATCCGCAGTCATCCCATCCGCGACGCCGTCCGGATCCCCTCTCGGGACTCGTGGCAAAGTTGGCTGTACCGGTAGCTACCGGAGCAGATGCCCAGGCCACTTCGGCAGAGTTAGAGGAGCAGCGGAAGTTGCTACTCGCTGAAGCGCAGGAGATCGCCGAGATCCGCCATGAGCTCAGCGCTAGCCTCCGGGAGTACAATGCAGCTCACGGATTCCCTAAGATAGACTCCCGGGAGAAGCGCATTGCAGATCTGCGCAAGAAAGGAAGAATGGTGAATGAGGAGCTGGCTGGTGGAGCCACCACCAGTAACACTGGAAGTAGGATTTCAGCAGGGAAGCCGGTGTACAGCTCACCGGCGAAAACTCTTAGGGCCGCCGAAGCCGCCATGGCCGAGTTGGTGGGGCTGTCCGGTGAAGCCCTGCGCAAGCAGCAGGAGAGGGTAAACGAGTTGGTGATTGAAGCCAATCGTCAGAATCTGGCCTTCAAGAAGAAGAACCCCGGGGCAGGATCCCAGGTGCACTCAGCCAGACCCGACAGCCAGAGGTCGGATGGGGAGGCCTCTTCCCCGCATCCGAGCAGAAGCAAGAGCAAGAGCAAGAGCCGGAGCCGGAGTCGAGGTTCCGGAAAGAACAAGCAGCTACAGACCTATGATCCGGCCTTTGCCGGTATCCAGCAAGCCGGGCAGGCCGGACAAGGTAACTCTGGACAGGCGGGAAGTACCCGTGAGGATGGTAACCGAGGTGTAGGAAACAACAACCCGGTTGGCCGTGGTAATCCACCCCGGAATCCTCCTCACGATCAGGGAAACCCGCAGAGGGAGGTCGTCTCCATTCCCCAGCAGGCCCTGATCCCTGCACAGGACAGGCTAAACGATGGCAACTCGAGGTTGCAGCAGCTCGGATATCAGCCAGACGAGAACCCTTTGGGGTCTCGGATAGGAACCAGGCAGCTGAACCCGGCAGACGCCAGATTCCGGCTCGACCGGATTCACCAGTCCGAGTTGGTGGAAGAGCAAGGGCCTCCGGGAACTGCCTGCTTTGGACCTCGGATCATGCGGGAACCTCCTGTTCGGAACTTTCAGCTCAACCGAGGTGCCAAGACCTATGACGGTAGCAAGAAGCCGGAGGACTGGCTAACCGACTATGTAACTGCAGTAAGCATAGCCGGTGGAAACAGACGATGGGCGGTACGTTATGTACCGCAGATGTTGGAAGGACCAGCCCGGATCTGGTTGAACAATCTGAGAACTGGCAGTATAGACTGCTGGTTAGACTTTGAAGAGGCATTCATCAGCAACTTCACCAGCACGTACAAGAGGCCCAACAGACCTCAGCAGCTCGCCATCTGTAGGCAAAGGAGCAATGAGACTGACCGGGAATATCTTACCCGGTGGAGCAATATTCGCAACTCGTGCGAAGGAGTGGTGGAGACACAGGCCATCTCCTGGTTTGCGCAAGGATGCCGGCATGGCTCTATGCTGTGGCAGAAATTGCAGAGAAAGATGCCAACAACCTTGGCGGAAACCATGCGCATCGCCGATACCTATACGCTTGGAGATCCCATGCAACCCCTGGTGGATGTCGGAGACTCCAACAGGAGGAATGCGGGACCTCAGCGTTCGGGACCGAGCAGGAGCCATGATCGCCAGGAGTTCGGCCACAAGAGGAATCAGCCCGAGTACCACCATGCAGCGCAGCATGTCGTAGCAGTGACCCGGGAGCAGGAGGATGCCGGCAACAGCCAGCGTCAAAAGACAAGTGGCCCGACTTGGGGTCAGAGTCAGGAGGTGCAAAAGACTTGGGTGGAGCAGAAGAAGCCCCTGACGTATGAGGAAATGCTGAACAAGCCATGCTGCTACCACACTCTGGAGGCCAACAAGCCCGCGAACCACTCTACTCGGCAGTGCAGCTGGTATCAGCGCACGTTGCAGGAAGGCAGCTCGGGAGCTGTTCGGCAGAATGCTCCGGCATCTCGGCCCAACATCCCGAGACCCCCTCCTCCGACATCGGGGGCCAACGCTGTGCGACTTCCCCCTCCTCCGAGAGGACCCCCACCTCGCCCAGTGAATGTGGTGCATACCCGGAACGACAACGGTAACCAAGCCGGACATCAGCAGAGCAACTATCGGGAGGCACATCAGAGCTATGTGGTCTTCGTGACCGAGCCCACTGACCGAAAGAGTGTGCGGCAGCGTGCCCTGGAGGTGAATGCTGTGATCCCGGCGGTGCCCAAATTCTTGCACTGGTCCGAGATGGAGATCACCTGGAGCCGGAAGGATCACCCCCGGGTTATGCCCAAGCCGGGAGCGTATGCCTTGGTGGTGGACCCAACTTTTGTCGGACCCAACCTCAACGTCCGCTTCAGCCGGGTTCTGATTGACAATGGCAGTGCCATTAACATCATGTACAAGGACACGATGCTGAAGCTGGGAGTATCCATGAACACCCTGCTGCCTACCGAGACAACCTTCCACGGCATTGTGCCCGGAGTCTCTTGCTCGCCCATGGGAAAGATCTGGGTTGAGGTGCTATTCGGAACTCGGGAGAACTGCCGAACCGAGAGCTTGGAGTTCGAGGTCGTGGACCTCGAGAGCCCGTATCACGTCCTGATCGGCAGACCAGCCCTCGCCAAGTTCATGATCTCGACTCATGTGGGCTACCTCAAGATGAAGATGCCGGGACCCAACGGTGTGATCACCATCTCGGGAGACAACAAGCGCTCCATGGAGTGTGCCTCGGCGGGGTCGTGCTTAGCTGAGTCCCTGGTGATCGCGGAAGAGAAGAAGAGGATCTAGCAGGTGGTGGCGATGGCCAAGACCTCTCAACTCGGAATGCCCGGGATGGTGAACCCGGAGCAGGGGGCATCATTTCAGCCCCCCAAGGAGACCAAGAAGGTGTGCGTGGACCCCAGCAACCCGGAGCGCCAAGTTATCATTGGCAGCAACCTGGACAGAAAATAGGAAGGCGAGCTCGTCGACTTCCTCCGTGAGAATCGGGATGCCTTTGCGTGGTCGAGTGACGATCTGCAAGGCGTCCCGAGGGAGTTGGCTGAGCACTCTCTGTTTGTTCGACCGGATGCGAAGCCGGTGAAACAACCAACTAGGCGACTCTCGGATGAAAGAAGAGTGACTGTCATGGAACATCTAGCTATACTGCTGGCCGCCGGATTCATCACGGAGGTGCTACACCCGGATTGGATTTCGAATCCGGTCCTGGTGTAGAAGAAGAAAGATGATCCCCTCCTGCTTAAGGTGTGGCGCATGTGCATCGACTTCACCAACCTCAACAAGGCATGCCCGAAAGACCCCTTTCCGCTGCCCCGGATAGATAAAGTGATAGACTCCACTGCCGGGAGTGAGCTTTTAACTTTTCTAGATGCTTATTCTGGTTTTCACCAGATACCTTTGAATCCGGATGATCAATTAAAAACTGCTTTCATTACCCCTTATGGGGCTTATTGCTATCGTGTCATGACTTTCGGGTTGAGAAATGCTGGTGCTACATACCAGAGATGCATGCAGAAATGCTTGCATGACCAGATAGGCCGAAATGCCGAGGTCTATGTCGATGACATTGTCATAAAAACAAAATAAAAAGCCTCATTAATAGATGATTTGAGGGAAACATTTAAGAACCTAAGAAGATTCCGGATGAGGTTGAACCCGGATAAGTGCACATTTGGTGTCCCGGCAGGAAAATTACTCGGTTTTCTCATCTCAAGCCGAGGAATCGAGGTCAACCCGGGCAAAATTCGCGCTATTGAGAGCATGAAATTGCCCGTGCGCCTTAAGGATGTGCAGAAGTTTACCGGGTGTCTGGCATCCCTAAGTCGGTTTGTGAGCCGACTTGGGGAGAAGGCCTTGCCTCTGTATCAACTGATGAAGAAGAGCAAGACTTTTGTTTGGACCCCGCAAGCTGATGCGGCGTTCAACGATCTGAAGAGAATGCTCTCAACAGTACCTGTGTTGGCATCCCCATTACCCAAGGAAC